>OY747099.1:26813926-28161886 GCA_963556455.1 Epiblema foenella | reverse complement strand
GGTGCATACCTACGGCTTTTACCGATCGGGGGAAAAAGCGAACAGAAAATTTAGTTTGAAAAAATAATAATGAGTAAGGGAAAATTATCTAACTATATAATCACTTTTCAAATTGGTTGAGTCAGTGGAATGCGGCAATGTTTTCAGGTAAATCAATCATTGTGGGTAGTCGTAAAAATATCACGTCGTCTACCGGTCCCGGGGATCGCCGGGATCATAACAAAAGAATGCTATTGTATATTTTTTTCGCCCGGAGACGGATTTTTTTAAGTCTGCTAATAAACGAACACCGCAGCCTCTGAATACTCAATAATCCTAAGGGATTTATTTGACAAAACGTATTATGAATAAAAAAACCTGCAATTTGACGGTTAGCATCACTCGATTACCAACCTCTTTTAAAAAATCTGGTGCCAAAATTATTTGATAAAAAAGCAAAAAAAACAGTAGCATTTCGTGTCATCCTGGCAAGCAAGCTGTCAAGCGCCAATCAAACAAAATGTAAAAACATACAATATCATGCTACTTAATAAGTAAATTCGTGTTTGTCAGAATAAAATAATAACTACATTGCGACGGGCGTCTTAGACTTCAAAATGGACAAAAAGTCTATGTTAAGTAAAAATGACAGTTACGCGGAACGAAGAAAACTGTTTAAAAACATATGGGAAACGGCCATAGAGATGGGCGATAAGGAACCTGATAATCCGAACAAGTCAAAAGTCATTAAGTAAGTTATTTGTCACTGCGCTCTTATTTTAATTAGCCTCGTAAGCCTCAGATTCGGTTGAAACCGCTCAACCAATCTCACTGGAGCGCAAACACTTAAGAGTATTCCAGTGTTCCAAACTACACGCGTGGTCATGCCGGAGGTTTTCCCCTGGATTTTCCCCAGGCTACTCTCCAACCGCGCACTCCTATCGCTTTATTAGGCCCGGCCTATAAAGCCACAGTCAGGTTCAAAAAAAAAAAAATAGCCTCGTAAGACCGAAGTCGTCGTTTTTGTGCTCACCAGTTGGCGCCACTGTCGACTAAGGTCCAGCTGTCAAAAATTATTATTGGTTATTATGGGCATGAGAACGAAGTTTGCATTTAAATCATGTTTAAAACCTTAAAACCGTACCGTAAAAATATTCAACATCCCGCATTGTAGCGCAGTCCCGTTTTATTCGGAAAAAAAGTAGGACATAAGTTTCTGAAAGACAATACTGTCTTAAAGCATTGACAGTCATTGACCCGTAACTCATATTTGCCATAATCAAGCTCAGGTATTGCAAAATACTCACCATATTGTTCCAATTAGATATTAACCTGCGTAGCGCAACCACAAAGTGTGACATTTTACATTTCGAAGACCTCATGCTACAGTAGCGCCTCTAGCGGCGAATTTATACACGATAGCCCCCATTAGCCTCGTAAGACCGAAGCTGTTTTTAGGACAATTGTAATGGGGGCTATCGTGTATAAATTCGCCGCTAGAGGCGCTAGTGTAGCGTGAGGTCTCCGAAATGTCAAATGTCACTCTTTGTGGTTGCGCTACGCGAGTTAGTATCTAATGGGGGCTATCGCGTATGAATTCGCCGCTAGAGGCGCTAGTGTAGCGTGAGGTCTCCGAAATGTCAAATGTCACTCTTTGTGGTTGCGCTACGCGAGTTAGTATCTAATGGGGGCTATCGCGTATGAATTCGCCGCTAGAGGCGCTAGTGTAGCGTGAGGTCTCCGAAATGTCAAATGTTACTGTTTGTGGTTGCGGTACGCGGGTTATCTAATTGGAACAATAAGGTGACTATTTTGCAATACCTGAGCTTGATTATGGCAAATATGTGTTATTGCTAAATATTCTCTAATAGTGTTGTTAACAGACAGGTATTAGAGCTATTAGGGTAGCCAGGACTCATTATTAAAAATTAGCCTATGGACGCTTGCTACTCCAGAAGATTGCAATGCCAAGCCAGTTGCTGCCTACCCTTATTGGCTTGTGGATGGTTGTGCTGACAGCTAGTAGAGACGAGGTCCTACGTAAAGTTATCTCTGTTTTTCATTAACAACTTTTTTCGTTGACTCGGGTGGTAGCCAATTATTAAGAAAATGGAAAAGTTCGATTATCTCGAAAACCAAGGGACTTTTACTAAACCTGAAAGTCCTTTTTCTGGACCAGCCTCAGGTGCTCTATCGGTGGTTAGAAACTTGTCCATTATTCACTGGACACCCTGTATAATGCACTTAGCCGTTTTTTTATTTTTCAGAACTTTAAGAGTGGATGATAAGAACGGCATCAACATTGGAAAGAGTAAAAAGCACCGGATCAAAAACTTGAGGACGGTCTGCACTCGGTTGCTCGCCTTCTGCGACCGCCAGGACGCTGCCGACCTTTTGTATGACAATGATCAGGTACTGCGAATAAAACCACACCAGTGCTTATACCATGAGTTTACATTAGGGAATGCAATCCCGATCCCGCGAGATCCCGATCTCGCGAGATCTCGGGTAATTTTTCGGGGTCAATCCCGGCGCATCATATGACGAGATCCCGTTCGAGATTGACGGGATTGACCAGTGTTGAGTCGGAGAGGGCATTCTCAGCAGCGGGTTGCATTGCAAAGGACATTAGATGCCGTTTAGCAGATGATACTATTAATACCCTTTGTTTTTTAAGGATTCATTTTCAAAATCACTCGTCTTAGGTAACTACTTCCTAATTCCTTTGAAATATGTTTATTATTTTGATTACCTAATTTACCTATGTTAATTTCCTTAAAACCTGATAATTATTTTTGGTTGGTAAGATTAAAGAATAAAGGTTTTTATTTTCTTTCGATTAATATGTTATTTTACTTAACCTCACTATCACAAACAAGCAGTTATTAGCTTTTTTAGTCATCCAAATTTATTATTTTTTTAAAACTAGACGGGATCCCGAAAATTCCGGGATTGATATTTCTAATCCCGCGGGATCTCGATTTTGCAATCTCGAGTCGGGATTGCATTCCCTAGTTTACATGACAGTCCTCGCTAGCGACTGCGTAAAAATTTGTATGGGCAAAAGTACAGCGCCTCTGGCGGTTACGCAATTAGAACTAAGAATCGGCATACTAAAATTACCAAATCGTTTACGCAGACGCTAGCGAGTACGGTCATGCAAACTCATGGTAAAGGCACATTACTCTAAGGGTCGGTTGCACCAACATACGATCACAGGCGGGTCATCTTCAAATATATAAAATTCTACCATAAAACTCCAAGACACATTACTGAACTTACGGATTCTAAATTTAAGTCTGTCGTGAAACAGACATTTCAAAAGCATATTATAAGATAAACGATTATATCATGGATAGGGATGTTTGGCAGTAATAGCGTCCCGTACAAGTAATCTAACACAGAAATGCTTTGTCCTTAATATTAAAAAATATGTATGTAAGTATGTTTATATTGCAGCATTTGAATTCTGTAGTATTATGATACTGTTATTTTGTATACATTGTATATTGTTTCGAAAAAATGACACATCGCCGACTTTCTTACGCCGGTTCATCTCGAGGAAGAGGTTTATTTTATGAACCGGTGGTAGTTTTTTGACATTCATAAGTGCATGTAACGTGCCTAAATTGAAGAATAAATGATTTCATTTCATTTCAATATGGCACCAGCAGCTGTTATCCCATAGAAACTTGTCAAACTTACCATACAATTAAATTTTAACGAACACCAATTACGATTACAGACGGTTTGGTGCAACCCGCCCTAATACGATACTTGAACGCTGTTATGCAATAATGTGTCAACCTGCTATAGGTTTTCCTATTAGGCTGACACGTTACATAACAGCATCCTTTTTTTTTGAACCTGACTGTGGCTTTATAGGCCGGGCCCAATAAAGCGATAGGAGTGCAAGTAAGAACTTGCGTGTAATTTTCAGTGAATATTCATTACATTACAGGGTATGATTGTGTTCATCTTACCACGGTAGCCCGCATCTCCGCAATGTAAAGAAACCTGCATGAAAGTTCTTGCTGTAAATCGACCTTAAGGAGCACCGCGTACGATTGATTACAGACGGTTTGGTGCAACCCACCACAAGTGGATGCTGTTGGCGGGGACGTCCACCGCGCGATCGCGACATCAGTGACACATATAGTCCCTATTCGTCCCGGTACCGCCGCACACTGGGTAGAGTCAGTCCGACCCAGGTCGGGCCTAGCTGAGTTTCTTGCTGGACTCTTCTCAGCTAGGCTAGGTTTAGTGAACCAGCGACAAAACTCGCAGTAGGTCGATTCCACTCACACCTCAGATTTGGGTGAAGCCGCTCAACCAATCTCACTGGAGCGCAAACTCTTAGAGTATTCCAGTGTTCCAAACCACACGCGTGGTCGTGCCGGAGGTTTTCCCCTGGATTTTCCCCAGGCTACTCTCCAACCGCGCACTCCTATCGCTTTATTGAGCCCGGCCTATAAAGCTACAGTCAGGTTTTTTCACATGCCTAGTAGCCACCGTTTAGCTGGCAGGGGGGGGGACGACACTTGACCATAGCAAAAAGTATCATTTCAAAGCTTAATATCACGCCAACCGATTTTTTTAGTAACCTTATAATATTTTTGAAAGAGCTATCCAACGATACCCCACACGATGGGGTTTGGAAGAAAAAAAAATGCACCACCACATTACATGTAGGGGAGGTACCCTAAAAAAAAATTTTTTTAAAGATTTTATTCTACCGTTTTGTCAGCGTCATTGATATGTATACTCATGCCAAATTACAGCTTTTCTAGTACTAACGGTTACTGAGAAAAGCGAGGGACGGACGGACGGACATGGCGAAACTATAAGGGTACCTTGTTTACTACGGAACCCTAAAAAGCATAGGCGTAATAAGAAAGAGAATGGATTAAAATCGAAGCTGCGCTCCAGTGGTACGAGTTGTTAGCCAGGTCCTACCGCGAACCGAAAGCGACGTATCTCCCTCTCTCTGTCGCACTTATAATTCGAGCGATCTTTTTCGACTCGAGGGTTCCGTACCTCAAAGGGAAAACGGAATTACTTTGTTGTCTGTCTGTGTGTCTGTCAAGACCTTTATCTCGGGAACGCGTGGAGGTATCGGGTGGAAATTAAAATCATAATCTAAGGTGTACAATCCCTTGAAGCTGTGAAAATATTAAACTTCTAAGTTAACGTAAAAAAAAGATACGGCCGTTTATGCGGCAAAAAACGTATATAATATTTGACGACCGGTTTAGCCTAGTGGGTAGTGCACCTGCCTGTGAAGCTGACGGTCCTGGGTTCGAATCCCGGTCAGGGCAAATATTTGTGTGATGAGCATGAATATTTGTTTCTGAGTCTTGGATGTTTTCTATGTATTTAAGTATTTATATCTATTAAATATATCGTCGTCTAGTACCCATAACACAAGCCTTCTTGAGCTTACCGTGGGGCTAGTTCGATTTGTGTAAGATTGTCCTCTAATATTTATTTATTTATTATTTATTAATATATATATATATATCAACACTCAAGGGTATCAACATTTATAGGGTACTTTCCCTTGACCTAGAACTATGAAGCAAGTAATAGGTATATCGTCTTATACTACAAAGTACTGGGAAAAATCTGAAAATAAAATACAGTCTTTATTTAAAGTAATAACTACAAATTTGTGGCTTAACGACTGCTATCATAGACATCAGCCGGGATCAACGGCTTAAAGCGCCTTCCAAAGCACGGGAGCGCTCAAATAATAACCACTCAAAGCGGTCACCCATTCAAGAACTGACCTGACCCGACGTTGCTTAATGGCGCCGCTTGCCAACGAGCGCTCAATATGAAAAATAAACAACAAAGTTTTTTATTCAACAAAGTATTTAATTCGAACATTGTGAAAAATAAACAACAAAGTTTTTTATTCGACAAAGTATTTAATTCGAGCATTGTGAAAAATAAACAACAAAGTTTTAATATGTACAATAAATATTGATTATTCAAAAAAAAGGTTTTAAATGGTTTAAGTTTCCTTATTGAAAAGTTTTAGTACATTGTGTAAGTTTGTCTATCTCATTCTCCCACTCTACACTCAATACCTCAAAGGTTAGCTGGAAGAGATCCCTCATAGGGATAAGTTCGCCTTTGTACTCTAATCTTATGTGACATGTATATTGTTTTAACCTGTTATTGTGTACAATAAACTGCTTACATACATACAATACAATACAAATACTCTTTATTGCACACCTCACATAATAAAATAGCACATAAAAAACAAAAAACAGAGATACAGGGAGACAGAGGCAGAACAACAGGAGGTCTTATCGCTAAAGAGCGATCTCTTCCAGACAACCTTTGGGTAGTGGAGAAATGAAATATAAAGCTGAAAAGTAGGTGGTGCATAAACTATTTCAATGAGAAAAAAAGATTCCAAAACAACTGTTCAATATAAATACACATACTTAAATAATATATAAATATATATACATAAAAATATACATACATATAATAAATAATTATATATATCACTGCTATAGAATAGACCAGTGTTGCCAGATGGTTACATTTCTTACATTTTTTGTAACTTTTGACCGGCTCGCGTAACATGTAAGTAACTTCTGTTGTAAAGGATTTTTTTGTAACTTTTGAGGATAATGAGACTGTATTTAAAAACAAAGGTAATTTTATCTAACCGGGATCAAGCGACACAATTTATAGGCTTCCATACAGAAAAGGTGACAAAATAACTTACATAGTACGACTCTGTCTGTCCGTCTCTTGCAACTTTGTATGACATTTGAGACACCGCCCATCAGCTCGGCGTAATTCTGTCGTCGAACTCGCCGAATTGTAGCTGTATATGGCGACTCGTTTCTTAGAATCGAATGTTTTGATAAGTAATTATGAACGTTTTGATAAGTAATTATACTAATTATGAAAAATATATAAAATGTAACTTTTGCATTAGAAAATGTAACTTTTCAAGAAAAGAAATGTAACTTTCGTCCCAACGGCCCTGGCAACACTGGAATAGACATACATTTTTGATATTTTTAACCGCCAGATGGCTGCCGCCTGCGAGGAATCCAACAACAATTCTGTCGTTATTCTACCACCAAAAGAGAAACGCAAGAGGAAGCTGAAGAAGAAGAGGAAGGTCCAGCGGACTTACAGCTATGACAGAGACAACACTAAACCTAAAACTTCCTCCGAGCTCGAGGTTCCCGATGGTTCCGTGACCCACCGCGGCACCCGGCCCTTCAGAGACATGCACTCGCCCAGAATCGAACGTGAAAATCTCATCCAAAAGTTCCTAAACGAAAGATATAACATAGAGCACGCCCCAGCTCCCGTCGCTTCAGAGCACAAGCTACAAGTCGGTGACGCCCCTTGCAAAGTAGTTAAGAAAAAACAATGTAAAAAGAAAAAAGTTAATCCGATCCCGTCACTACCGCCGCCGGCGCGAGTGAAAAGCCAGAATACGAAAAGGGTACATAATCGTTCTATTAAAAGGAAGAAAGAGATAGAAAAATAATGGGCGATTTCCATTTGGTTCGCTTACGCTCCCGGGGGTGCTACCGCGACAGCAAACGAAGTTTTCCCTCTGTCGCACTTACGACCGGACGTGCAAGTGCGACAGAGAGCGAAAACTTCGTTTGCTGTCGCGGAGCGCCTCGGGGTCATAGTGAAAATTCGTAGAGTCCAACCACGCTAACTCTGCAGGGAATAATTTGGCAACACTGTGCGTTATACGTCATATCAGGGGTGCTACCGCGACGGCATTCGAAATTTTCCTTCTCTGTCGCACTTGCAAGTTTGCACATAAGTGGGACAGAGAGGGAAAACTTCGTTTGTGAATCGAAAACGAACGAAGTTAGATTATCTCCCTCTGTCGCACGAATTAGCAAATGCCACAGAGAGGGAGATATTCGAACGTCGTTCCTTTTCGGTTCGCGGTAACCCCTCTGGGGCGCTACCGCGAGCCAAACGAAGTTTTCCCTCTCTGTCGCACTTGCAAGTTTGCATATAAGTGAGACAGAGAGGAAAAACTTCGTTTGTGGTTCACGGTAACCCATCTGAGGGGCTACCGCGACCGAAAACGAACGAAGTTCGAATATCTCCCTCTCTGTAGCACGTATTAGCAAGTGCGACAGAGAGGGAGATATTCGAACTTCGATCGTTTTCAGTCGCGGTAGCCGCTCTGTATGAAAATGTGACGTTTAAGGTAGTGTTGCCAAATTATTTCAATGCAGAGTTAGCGTGGTCGGACTATAGGGTACAAGCGAGACCATAAATGTGTATAAAAATTGGATCTTATGAATGAAATAAGTAAAAGATGTTCGCATACTTATGATCTTGCATGTACTTCCGTTATCTCTAAGAACTCTAAGGCCACTAGATGACCCAGGACCGTTATAACGTGAAACATATTTAAAAATATATAATTAATGGATAGGTTTTACTCTCCACAATTATAAACAATTATTAAAAAATATGTTTCCGTACAGAGGGCGAATATTCAGCATTTCAACGGCGTTTCTTTAAATGTCTTTTCATTAAATATAGTAGACGGTGTGAAAAGCAGTATGTGTCACAGGGTAGCAAAATTATTTCCTACTCGGGCGTAAACACATGAATCCCTCGCTGCGCTCAAGATTCTGCTGTAGAATCGCTCGCTACGCTTAGGATTCAATATACCGCCCTCGCCGTAAATATATCATTTTGCCCCCTTATGACGCAATCTACTATTAACAAGGCTATAAGGGTATTTGCCCCGCCTGAGGCCTGCCTCGGGACTTCACTAGGACCTGTCCTAAGAGCTCTTTTTTGAGTACATAAAAAAAAAACTTCCCCCGCCTGCTAGTGCCCTCCCCCTAACTACTTTTAATTGACCCCTGAACTAAATCCTTTGTCTTGTCCGGCGCCTTTGTCTATCCTTAACTTTCCCAGAATTCTTCTTGAGACGTAGATATAATATATAAAGTTTCACCGGCTTGTTAGACCCCATGTTTGACAGAATCGTATCCAGGGGCGCTACCGCGACAGCAAACGAAGTTTTCCCTCTCTGTCGCACTTGCAAGTTTGCACATAAGTGAGACAGAGAGGGAAAACTTCGTTTGTGGTCGCGGTAGCCCCTCAGACGGCCTACCGCGAATCGAAAACGAACAAAGTTCGAATATCTCCCTACCTGTCGCACGAATTTGCGACAGAGAGGGAGATATTCGAACTTCGTTCGTCTTCGGTGCGCGGTAGGCCCCCAGTCTGGCGATTATGTCGTATAACTGAGGGGCTACCGAGAACCACAAACGAAGTTTTCCCTCTCTGTCTCACTTATATGCAAACTTGCAAGTGCGACAGAGAGGGAAAACTTCGTTTGCTGTTCGCGTTAGCGCCACTGTCTATCTTTGTTGCCGGCAGCAGACTACGTTCCGCCGCACTCCAAATTGAACCGTAATGGTGCTGAAAAGTGTTCAATTTGAACTGAGCGGAGAAGTGTCGCGACCGCACGGCGACACGGCCCGGCAACGACTTCGAGCGGTCTTGCTAATACATTGCGTACGATCCCAACTAACCGCAGTGTTTTGCGCGTCTCGACCGCGCAATGAACTGATAAAACGCTGTCATGGCCGGGCTATTACGCCGCTCACTCCAAATTGGGACTTTGTCTCGTGATACATACGGTTCAATTTCCTTTGCGGCGGAACGTGCAGTTGCTGTTGCTGTCGGCAGTCGGGGACGCTACCGCGAACAGCAAACGAAGTTTTCCCTCTCAGTCGCACTTGCAAACTGCATATAAATGAGACAGAGAGGGAAAACTTCGTTTGCTGTTCGCGGTAGCCCCTCGGGTTCCAACTTCACAGACATCAGAGTTCCAACTTGTACCTTCAGTACACTTCAGTATCTTTGGATGATTGACCAGCAATTGTATTGATTGCGCAGCAAAAGTAGTAGCTGTGCGGTCCAAGAGCTCACAATGATCTCCACACGTCTTTATCATAAGGCAATAAGTTTGTGCAGGTGATTTTGAGCACTTCACTACATTGCTGCTGATTGTACTTCTTATTTGTAAACTTTGACCATTTAAACGCCAAGGACGTCTATAGTCGTTGATAGTTGTCGTGCCCACAGCGCCTAGGACGATTATAGTTGCTTACTACGTTGGCATATTGGTAAAAAATAACAGCACCAGTAATGAACAAGGACCAATGATGCATGTTAATTCATAATTTAAAACAAACTAATAGGTAGAACATCATTATACAATCGATCTAAAACCGTATGATCTTTGAATTAAGAATGAAGTGTCAAATCCTACTGGTGCTAGTCAACTTAGTGTCCTACTCTGAGGGACTACCGCGAACCACAAACGAAGTTTTCCCTCTTCTGTCTCACTTATGTGCAAACTTGCAAGTGCGACAGAGAGGGAAAACTTCGTTTGCTGTCGCGGTAGCGCAACTGAGGGGCTACCGCGACCGAAAACGAACGAAGTTCGAATATCTTCCTCTCTGTGGAACGTATTAACAAGTGCGACAGAGAGGGAGATATTCGAACTTCGTTCGTTTTCAGTTGGCGGTAGCCCCTCTGGTATACGATTAAACTATATGTTTTAAAGTTTGCTTTAGATAATTCACTAATCAAACTTATACTACTAATACTTATTTAAAAACCCGCCCAAGTGAGCGTCAGACTTTGCTTATTATATTCCGTAACAACTGCAAAATTAAGTTGGTTTTAAAAGGGAAAAAAACGTAATAAAAAACAGCCGCCCAATTTTAAGTTCAAAGGTCAATGGGAAGTAAGAAAAAAATCAGAACAAAATTTTGTAAAAAATGTGACCTTGGTGGATTCTGATTCCATTGTTTTCCAATATTTTTAGAACAAAAATACATTATTTACCTACTAAGGGCTTAACACCTTTGTACCTTGTCGCTTTAACGTCATGTTTGAATTGTCATACTAAATTTCCGAAGGGTGAATGCGACAAAGTACCAAAGTGTCCAGCTACTTATTAGGCTGACTGTACGAGGGAACAAAATGGGAGTTCTGTGAAGGGACCCAAATGGAAATTTTCGTAAATCATCCGTTGACAACCAAAACTCAGTAGTAAACCTGCGGACCTACCGCCAACCAAAAACGAACCTCTGTTACGAATCACGCCAACAATGCTCGTCTCTGTCTCACTTATATGCAAACTTGCAAGTGCGACAGGGAGGGAAAATGTCGAATGCCATTCGCGGTAGCACTCCTGACGGGCTACCGCAAACCGAAAACGAATTAGCAAGTGCGACAAAGAGGGAGATATTCGAACTTCGTTCGTTTTCGGTTCGCGGCAGCGCCTCGGGGGCGCTACCGCGACAGCAAGTGAAGTTTTCCCTCTCTGTCTCACTTATATGCAAACTTGCAAGTGCGACAGAGAGCGAAACCTTCGTTTGCTACCTAACCGCGAGGTAGCGCCCCAGTGCTGACGGCCGAGGCTTTACCGCAAACCACAAACGAAGTTTTCCCCCTCTGACGCACTTACATTACAGACTTTCAAGTGCGACAGTGAAGGATATATTCTAACTTCGTTCGTTTTCGGTCGCAGTATGCCCCTGAGGGGCTACCGCGAAACGAAGACGAAGTTCGAATATCTCCCTTTCTGTGGCACAAATTAGCAAGTGCGACAGAGAGGGAGATATTAGAACTTCGTTCGTTTTCGGTTCGCGGTAGCCCCTCGATGCTGCTACTGTGAATGGCATTCGAATTTTTCCTCTCTGTCGCACTTGCAAGTTTGTACATAAGTGCGACAGAGAGAAAAAAATATCGTTTGTGGGTCGTGGTAGGTCCCTGACACGATTCTTACAACCCTCGGATCTCAGTAAGTACCTACTGAATTGAGTTTCGTTTAAAATATCTTCTTGTTTGAGTTATGGTTGTCTACAAATGATGAATAGTTGCTTTTTTTTTAATAATTTGAAACGGTTGCAGGCATTGTCTAACCGTCAGTTTTGTCTCATTCCTACAATCAATTTGGTACTCAGAATATAGAAGAGCTCCTAAAGCGGTCAAAAGGTGTGTATTCAGATAACAGGTTGAAAATAAATACATTCGTCTCATTCAAGGAGTTTCATTTGAAAGTTATTGTAGTGCCTGTACTCCGAACTTGGAAATCCGAACGTTGTATCGTGCCGTCCCTTGCAGTCTCGTGTTATACACTATTTGAGTGAAAGGGATGGCACGATACGAAGTTCGGATTTTGAAGTTCGTAGTAGCTGGTAGTAGCACCTCAAAAGTGCTACCGCGAACCACAAACGAAGTTTGAAAATTTGAAAATTTGCACATAAGTGCGACAGAGAGGGAAAATTTCGAATACCGTTCGCGGTAGTAGCCTTGAGGGCCTACTCCACTACTACTCCGACTACTACTGTCAATTTTATTATGGACCTTTTTACGCCTTTTTGCTTTTAAACTACTAAAGAACAATATTGTAGCGAGAAGCTAATGAAATTGCGGGACATTCAGACAAATAAACAACATAAGAATGTATTTACAATTTGTTTTTCTAGTGATTTTTGAAGAACCTTTGACACAAAAAAAAATTGGTAAACCATTTTTTTTTATCGATACTATAGGGCTGATGAGTCAACACTCACTATGTCTACGACACGACCAAAAAGGAATTACCTGTATAATGACAACTTATGTGATGTTTCTTTCTCTAATATAGCTGTAAATGTAAGTATGTCTCTTTTTACCCGCCTTGTGACAGCCACGCATATCTTTTTCGTTTAGTCGGGTTATAGTCAGCCAATTTTAAAGTAGGGATGTTACTTCCATCTAGAAAAATCGATTAATTAGCTCCAAATTAAAATCGATAAAAAAACAATCTAATTTTGAAGATATAATAGTCGATATTTTCAGTAAACTATTTTTTATTTGTTTTTATAGTGTCAGGTCTACGGTGAATATTATCACGCGACATACTCATATCACGTGAATTTTGACATGTATTGCAATAATATCTGATAAAATCCGGATATTTTGGAATACGCGACACCTAAGTAAAGAGGAATGGCTTCAGTATTAGCTTAATTGCTAGATATGTCCTGATAATGCTAGGCGTCTTTACTAGGACGTAGTATGCATAATGTAAATTTTATATATATATAATCGATTCTTAGTAATCGATTATTTTTTGGCATCCCTATTGTAAAGTCAGTTGTCTCGCAACTTGCAACTAACAATTCGACTCTTTGTCGACACATCTTTTTTTATACGAAATTTATTCGAGATTTTTAACCCAAGATGTCTTACACGATGTCTTGAAAAGTAAACAAGTTGCGCGTTATCGGGAAGTTTCTTTTGGTGAGGCAACAGCTTAGGTTGTGATGTGTAGCACCGCTGCTTTTGTTTGAGTGAAGTTTTCTAACATAACGAGTGTTATTGTGTTATTTTCTCACGTTAATATCCCGTGTTGTAGATGGTCGTTTCGGGACGACCCGATAATGTCGGAATACGATCTTCAGTTCCAAGCGGACTTGGAGAAGGCGCAGGCTTTGAGTTTAGAAAGTCTCGCGCTTGAACAATTCCGGAGAAAGAAGCAACTGACCACAGGCGAGTACCGTAATATTTTTTTTAATATTTTTTTTTATTAAACCTAGACGAAAGTATTTAGCACAATGTTTAAATTCAAATCCTCACTGAATTACATTTTATATTGCCTCATGCATGTTGTCGAAAACACATCTGTCAGTTGAATTGGTTTGTGTTTACAACACTAATTAAGCAAAAGATTTTGAGGCCTCAGTAGTTGAACTTTGAACCAAGTTTCAATCTTGTTTATTATGAACTGTCAGCGGCAGAAGTGTTTAGAATGCTATGTACATCCATAAAATATATCTGAATTCTTAAGTGTTTAAAATAACAAACACTGAAACATCTTTACAAGAGTCAATGTTAGCAAGCAGCTTGTGCATTCCTATAATTGCCGAGTATTATTTTACCATGGTCCCACATGGACCAGAATAGCCGCTGACAGAAAAAGATGGCATCAGATGGAGGAGGCATTTGTTCAACAATGGACAACCCAATAAAACTGAAACTGTAACACATAAATATTTAAAACTGTAAAGGGGAAAATAAAAGGCTTATTATTATTATTTATTATTATTTGTATCTCTCCTTTGGGATATCACGGCACAATGTCCGGTCCTTTTGGAAGGCGTTCATGGGGATACAGATCCAACACGAAGAGGCCCTTTTGAGATACGATAATGTATTGGGATGTGTACACCTAGCGGATACTATCTCTGCCATGCACTATTGAGGAGATACAGCCAGAGACAGCACCCGCTACGTGCAAGGGCTATTGCGAAAAGAAGGGAAACTACACCGGTTTTATGGGAAGGAACTTGAGGGACTGGTTGCTGGGATATTGATTATTATTTATTATTATTATTATTTTACCGTCATAACATGCGATTTACAATTTAGTGGTTGTGGTTAATTTTAACTCTGGTTTGTACAGAGTGTAGCTGGATACTTTGGTATGTTGTCTTTTTCACTCATTGCACGTTTGGAATGTCAGTATAAAATAAAATAAAATAAATAAATAAATATTTTTGGACAATCTTACACAAATCAACCTAGTTCCAAACTAAGCAAAGCTTGTACTATGGGTACCAAGTGACGATATACATACTTATATAGATAAATAGATACTTAAATACATAGAAAACATCCAAGACTCAAGAACAAATATTCGTGTTCATCACACAAATACATGCCCTGACCGGGATTCGAACCCGGGACCTCCAGTGTCACTATCAACTAGGCTAAAGCGGTTGTCAATGTATAAACATGATGTTACTGTGACGTGGTACAAAGCCCTTTGCGAGGCCGACCATACTGCTAGGTTTTTCAGGAAACTTATTTTTGAAATGAAAATAAATAAAATAAAATAGCCTTTTTACTTGGAAAAAAGTTTATTTATTTATTTATAGCCTCTTATTCAGAAGATTACATTAATACTAAAACTACAGTAACCACATTTTTTTTTTTATATACTTCTGTGTGCCTTCTGTCATAGGCCTCCCTCAGTCTTCTCCATTCCTCCCTGTCTGTGGCCACTCTGGTCCACGTCCTGCCGGCCATCTCCACAATTTTGTCCTCCCATCTTTTGCATTGTCTGCCTCTCTTCCGTTTGCAGCCTCTTGGGTACCATGTTGTTAAGGTTTTGCTCCATTTTTCAGGTCCTCTTATTATATGTCCTGCCCACTTCCATTTAAGGTGTTTAATTTTGTAGGCTACATCCTCTAGTTTTGTTCTGTCTCTTAGTTCAGAATTCCTTATTTTGTCTATTCTTCGTTTTTTGAGTATGCTCCTTTCCATTGCTCTCTGATTTACTTTCAATTTCTTGCATTGTACTTTGGTCACTGCCCAAGTTTGGCAGCCATATGTAAATATTGGCAGAATGCATATATTGAATAGCTTCCTCTTTATATTGATACTAATTTGGGTGTTTTTCATAATCTCTTTCAGAGACCAGTATCTTTTCCATGCATTCCCTATCCTTCTGTCTATTTCTTTGGCGGTTGAATCACATGGAGAGATTATTTGGCCTAGGTATATATACTCAAGTACATACTCAATTGTATTGTTGTTTAGCCTAATTGTTTTGTTATTGTTCGTATTGGACATTGCTTTTGTTTTTTTCGCATTCATCGTGAGCCCCACCTCCCTACTCCCTCTGTCTAGGTCTTCAAGCATTTGCTGCAGATCTTCTGCGGTTGAAGCGAATAACACTATGTCATCTGCAAATCTCAGATGGGAAAGTTGGACACCGTTTATGTGCATGCCATACTTCATCCACTCCACCTTCTTGAAGACTTCTTCCAAAACTGCTGTGAATAGCTTGGGTGATAGGGGGTCACCCTGTCTCACTGGAAAAAAGTTAGGTAAAGTATAAATAAAATGATTTACTCATAAATATTCCTTTTCTTCCATTTCTGGATGTCCGTTTGCCGGGCGGCAAAGGCCTCCTCCAATCTTCTCCACTGGTCTTTCTATAGCTACCCTAACCCAGCTCTTTCCCGCTACCTGTCTGATATCATCCTATCGTTTCTGTGGTCATCTCTTTCTTTTGCCTTCTCTTGGATACCATTGGGTGACAATTTTACCCCATTTCTCTCTCTTATCATGTGTCCTGCCCACTTCCATTTTTGTCTTATATTTAGGTTTTATGTCCTAGACCTTGGTCTTATACCTAATTTTGGAGTTTCTTATTCTGTCCTTTCTATTGGCTGCCATCCAGGGACCGATACCGGTATTTTTAAAAAACCCTGAATTAGCCCAATATTTTGGATTATTTTTTGCTCTTTACGTAGGGCTGAATCATGTATTTAAGTAACAACGTCGCATTATTAGATTGTCCCATTAAAAACGAAATAATGAACCAGTGACCGTAATAATACCGGTATTTCTTAATGGAGAAAATACCGGTATCCGATCCCTGCTGCTATCAGACTTTTTTCCATGGGACATTGGCATATGGAGAGTTTGTCGACTGTGTTTTTTCTTAAGGACCATGTTTCACTTCCATAGGCTAGGACTGGTAGAATGCAGTGTTTTTTGTTGATATGTGTATGTATTTATCTTTAATTACCTCCTTCAGACTCCAGTACTTCTTCCAGCCATTAGCTACTCTTCTTTCAATCTCTTTGGTCCATTGGTGCCATCTAGATGTTTTCTTTTGAAATAGGATTTGATATTTAACAGTGGCTTGGTTGCGGGCACGTATCCCCATCCCCCCCCCCCCCGAAAACGTTTTTAGCCGTTTTTATAGTACAGTGATTACAGCGATTTTTACACAGTTCACATGGTTGTTTCAATGTTTGTCCCCCCCCCCTCTGAACCAAAAGTCTGGATATGTGCCTGCTTGGTGGTGAAGAAAAATATTGTGACAGAAAACGTGTCTTATCCCAACACAGTCTAATTTTCCCTCTAGGTTGCAAAGCTGCTTTTGTAAAACTAGTTCCTGCACCAAATCTTGGGATTAGATGTCAAAGCAGCACCTGGGCTTCATAGGTCACAACCGGGAAAACCGATAGAGGGATGATGACATATTATTTTACCATAGACATGTTGATGTGTAATTAATTATGATTGCATGTATTGCTCTCTACAATTAGTCAAGTTCACACAACTCATTAGCAGACATCGTAAAATGTTGTATCTTTGTGCTTATGGAATTAGTATACACCATTTACAAATGAGTTTAATAATTCTCATTACGTTTAATTAGCTAATTACTGTAGACTTTAATTATACATTCAAACTACCTACGAGAAAGTTCCTAAGTGAAAATAGTTTCTTCCTC
The DNA here is from genome assembly GCA_963556455.1 of Epiblema foenella. Classification (NCBI taxonomy): domain Eukaryota; kingdom Metazoa; phylum Arthropoda; class Insecta; order Lepidoptera; family Tortricidae; genus Epiblema; species Epiblema foenella. The sequence continues at coordinate 28,144,554 of OY747099.1, read as the reverse complement.
AGAATTGGTCCAGTGATTTTTGTTTTTATTAAATATATATCATATAATAATTATCTATTGGACCATGTTCAATTTAATTAATCTAAGTAGCCCCTCTGAATATTTGTATGCCAACCGGCAAAACAAAGAGATTCTGTACTACCTATCTTTCACAAATATTTGATTCTGATTCTCTTTCTGATTAAATCTAAAACAGGTTGGTCTTTGATTTTTGTTTTCCCAAACAAGCACCCATCTAATGAACTCTTATGTATTTTGAACTGTGTAGATGTTTTATATATTATATACTATGTAACTCTTTTATCAATAAAAGGAAGTGTGGGTCGTCAACCTATCACTGTATTGTACTTGAAATGATTTAATTGGCCTACTTGCATGAAAGTAATTCATTCAAAAAACTATTTTACCGTACAAGCAATAAGGTTCAAAATGAAATAACGTTTTTTATAGAAAATCGGTCAACATGTAGAATTCAATTGTACTATAGATGGCTGAAATTCAACAGATTTAGTCCAACTTGTCATAATTCATATTAAAATGGTGCCAAGTGTTCGCTGTGAGTGATTTGCATCAATTTATTCAACTGTTTTTGTCCAAATCCATTGTATAAAGCAATTTTTAGTAAATAGGGTTTTTTGTTAAAGATGGTGTGTTTAATGTTTACATTAAACTTCTTATCATCGTTCAACATGCGTTGTTTGTGTTACATCACAGTTTTACAAAACAAAAAATAGACTACGGTGTCTTAAGAGGCCTTATAAGTTTTAAAATGTTTTGATTTCAAATTATGACAAAAGTATTGATAATACCAATAAAGTGATTAAAGGATACGATAACTTTATAAAAGTTTAGATAGTGAAGTAGCCATTTGTTGATTTTATTGTGCATAGTAGAATTTAAGCGGAAAAAGGCAGATTTTAGTTTGAAAATGGTCGTTTTGGAGTGATGTTTGAAACGATATCTCTTAATGAAAAATCCAAGAAAATAGATTTAAAATATATGACATTAGATAACAGTAGTCCTGTTCTAGATAGTAATATTGAGAAAATGTCAATGTACGTGTAAATTCAAATACAAAATGGCCTAAATAGATGAGCGTTTTTTAACTCATAAGGGCTCTTAATTAAAAAAAAAACCTCTTTATGTTTTATTATTTTTATTTTATTGTGTTTGTGATTGATTAGGGTAGGAAAATTTGTAGTTAGATACATTTTATTATGAGCGACCCGCACCGGTTTTGCACGGGTGCAATGCTGATACTAAATATACTACAGAATGTATTTATGTACAACATTCACAGCTTTTTTGTTATTAGACAATACAAATATGTTTTCTTTAGAGGTTGCTCTTGAACGACATATGTGATAATCCACATCGAAAGGGACCTTATGGCGGCCGGCACTTACGCCTTTATAGCCGCTGTTCCAATACAATAGTGAATAGGTGTAACGTAAGCGCCTGCCGCCATAAGGTCCCTTTCGATGTGGATTATCACATATAATTGGCCATGTGAAAAGTCATGTACCACCCCCTCCCGGCCGGTACCGCCGCAACCGCTATGTCCCTGCTTTTTTAATCTGTAATATCTTCGAAAATATACATTTAAATTACATGCTGTCAAGGGCCATATTGATCTATATTAAATGCACAATGTATTTAAGGTACTTGACCAGGATAAAGATTGATATACAGTGGAATCCGGATAAAGCGACAGTCGAGGGACCGGTGTTATTACACGACCGGTTTAGCCTAGTGGGTAGTGCACCTGCCTGTGAAGCTGACGGTCCTGGGTTCGAATCCCGGTCAGGGCAAATATTTGTGTGATGAGCATGAATATTTGTTCCTGAGTCTTGGATGTTTTCTATGTATTTAAGTATTTATATCTATTAAATATATCGTCGTCTAGTACCCATAACACAAGCCTTCTTGAGCTTACTGTGGGGCTAGTTCGATTTGTGTAAGATTGTCCTCTAATATTTATTTATTTATTTATTACGTCGCACTAAAACAACGTCGCACAAAACGGACTGATTTACTTTGAAAATATGTGGTATGAAATCTAGTGTGTGGTGATTTCGCAGTCGTTAAAAGCGGTCAAATGTTATAATCGAAGTCGTTATAAGCGGATTCTACTGTATTTCTTAAAATCGCTTCGTAAATATTTATCGTAAAAAGTAAAGGATAAAAAATGGTTTATGTGGGTTATCCCTAAGAGATAGACATATACCATCACGGACTTTTTTATGGACCTTTTTAATGTGTGCAATACCGTAGTACATTATTTTGATCTATCTCGTAGGGTTCAGCCAGCGTTTGCAATGTAAGTGCAAAAAAATGTGTTTAAGTACGACATCGCATTAGAAACCTCTAAAATTATCAGTGTTTCTCTGCTATATTATGCATGTTTTATACATATAAACCTTTCTCTTGAATCAATCTATCTATTTAAAAAAAACCGCATTAAAATCCGTTGGGTAGTTTTAAATATCTAAGTGTACAATAGGGACAGACAGACAGCGGAAAGCAACTTTGTTTTATACTATGTAGTGAAATCAATGATTTATTGGCTTTACCTAGTGTTGCTTCTGATAATTAATTTGTGTAATTAGTTCAATCAGTTGAATATTGAATTCAAGGAAAAGCAATCAATTCAATTCAATTATATTTATCATTTGCGCAGTTATTTGTTTTGGTTTTACATTGGATTTGTTTTCATGTAAAATTATAGGATGTTTTTAATTTATATGATTAGTTATTCGTTTCAATTATTTAAGTACTTAGGTTAGATTTTATAATAATTATATAGAAAGTAAAATATAAAACAATATTTACATAACTTAAAATCATTATATAAAGCCAACCTAGTATGCCGCTGGCAGCCAGGTGGGCCTAAGCCACCGGTGGTTAGGGCGACAGAGAGAGGAACCTCCTGACTATCCGCGCCGTGTCCAGGAGTACCGCCTTCTGTATCTGACCCTTGATCCAGCCATCTAGCGAGTCTCTTGAGGTGTTGGTCGAGACTCTTCGCTATTAGACCGCAGAGACGACTATCGGGACAATGATCGTTGAATCAACATCCCACATGGCGGTCACCTCGTGTGCCAAGACTAGGTACTTGCTGACTTTGTCCTTCTCGGCCTTCACGAGGTTCTCGTCATGGGGGATGGTGATGTCAACGAGCACTGCCTGGCGTTTCGATCGATCTGTCAGCACGATATCAGGTTTAGAAGGAATTATTTTTCCTAGTAGAATACCAGTTATCAAACTTGGTTATCTACGAGGAACAAGGGGGTTTATTGGCTACAATAGTCTTGTCCGTGATGTAAGATCGGTCCCAATAGAGCGTGGCAAGACCATTTTCGTGAACTGGTGTATACTTATAGTGCGGCACTTCGAAGTCCACAAGACCGTAAAAAAGAGCAAGTTCCTGGTGAATAATCCTGGCTACTAAGTTATGTCTGTGCTAGTATTCGCCGTTAGCAAGATGACAACAACCGGAAATGATATGCCTGAGTGACTCCGGAACGGCGGCATGCCCGACAAATGTTGACCGTACCGTCCTTCAGGATATATCTTCGGTAGTTGTTCGTCATGATAACTTCGTCCGCAATTGCACAGACTAAACCTTCGGTCTCCCCGAAGAGATCCCCGAAACGTAACCAGTTCACCGACGCGTGCAGGTCTACGTCGGCTAAGGTCCCTGTAGAACCGCCATGTAGCTCCTTACTCTTCCATTCTACCTTGCGGTCCTCGGTACTGTGATTATATTATTATTATGTTTGTAAATCCCATCCAATAAATCCAAACGGATGCTAAGAAAGTTGGGAAATTATCTGGAAATATCTTAAAGGGTGGATCAACTTTTTTTGTGTTGTTATCTTGACCCGTTGTCCAAGGGACACTAGTGGCGCAGTTTGTTCAAAAAAATGTTGTATTAAGTTCCACTAACATGGTCAGTAGATGGACCATTATGGAAATAGCTTACAAGTACCACAAATAAGTATGTTCGATAAACTTAAATACCATAAAATCACGATTATATTCGAATTTTGTCCCCTGGACAACTAGAGGTAACCACAGCAACGAATGGCATTAAAAAGTTGATTCACCCTAAAAACATATCCGATTTAAACTTCAATATTTACAAGCTACAAACATGTATTGTAACAAAAACAATACAATCACTAGATAACTTCCCTATGTTGATTGGTTAATCCATATCTGATCGATATCAAATCTATGTGCAGACAATGTTCGCGATGCGAGCGCCAGTGCCCGACGGCGCGAGGAGAGCGAAGGACCCCCGCCCGCGCTCCCGCCGCCCCCGCGGCGCCCCTCGAGAGGTCGGACCAGCACTACGGAAGCCCCTAAGTGAGTGTGACACCCTGGTGCTTTCATTTTTAGAACTGTGCAGGAATTCCTCGCAAGAGCCCCCGTTTCGCGAAGCGTTTCCTTGCGAGGTCGGACCAGTATTACCATGGAATCTCCTTTGTGAGTCTGCAACCCTGGTAGTTTCGTTTCAAGGCGCGGCGACTCGAGAAGCGTACTAGCATTACATACTCCTATATCTATGTGAGACCTGTTTTTTTTTAATAAAAAATGGGATTGCTCTTGGTCAGCATCTAGCCAGGGCACAAACTGAGATACGCGTCATACTCGTGAACGGGTGCTGTTTGTGGGGTCCGGTCTGTTCATGTTTGCAAGGACTAGTAACTTCGTACTAGTGTTCAGTGGAATTGACTTGATGAGAGACTTCACTGTTCTCATTTGATTTTATTTTTTAGACTGACGCTCAGAGACCTTATACATCTCTGAGGATATTTATTTATTAGATTTTATTATTTTCATGTTGACGTGTTATAGATATAGCTCAAAATGTTTTATTATGATTAGTGTACCTACTTTATTACCTTTTATCTTGACGCTTAGAGACCTTATACATCTCTAACAAATCTCGATTGTTATTAGTTTCTTAGTCTTATTTTTGACATGTAACACTACATTTAATTAATGATACTTTGATTATTGTATTATATTTATTTGATGTACCTAGATAGATTTTGACTTGTCCAAGTGCCCTTGAGGCCTATTTGCAGAATAAATGTTTTGATTTTGATTTAGAAACATGAGGCCGTCGGTGAAGCGAGCTCATCCAGAAGGTTTTTTTACGTATTACCGTTGGCGAAGAGAGCAAATCTACGCCTACCAGGGGTGCAAACTAGTATCATAGTCGATAAGTGCTGATAATGCCCACAGTAAATACGTAACTACTTCAGATAAATGCAAATTTGAATTTTACGGTAACAGGAATTGTATGTTCTAGTTAGAATTCTAAACGAGATGGCTGAGATACGCGTCATACTCGTGATCGGGTGCTGTTTGTGGAGTCCGGTCTGTTCATGCTTGCTAGGACATAGTGACTACGTTAATACTAGTGTCTTTTATAGGGGATTGACGAGAGACATCATCCTGTTGTGGATTCGTTTTTATTATCAGTGACTTAGAGACCATATACATCTCTAACAATATTAAATTAATTTTAATTTTGACGCTCAGAGACCATGTACATCTCTGGGATAATATATTAATTTCACTCCTTGTTTAATCTTGAGACCTTATACATCTCTAACTTAATATTTGTAATAGATAACTTTGCAAGTTTATCTTCACTGTATGACATTAATTTTGTTATAATTGTTAAACTCGAAATTATTATTCCTTCTTGAACTGTAAATTAATATTTTGACATGAAAAATGTATTACTTATTATAGTCAGACTTTCTTAAATTATAAATTAATATTTTGACATGTAAAAGTGCCCTTGTGGCCTATTTGCAGAATAAATGTTTGTATTTTGTGTTTTGTATTTTTTGTAAACAAGATAAAACGTAGTGTCTGTGCATATTTTAATAATCGATTTCCATGCTCTGAGTTGGAACTGTTATTGTCTGCTAGTCCGCTTATCGGACAATAAATTACTTCATTCATTCAAACGCAGGTGCTACAATGTTTTATTCAAGTGTCGTGACTTAAGCACGTTTGTTTTAAACCAAAGTTGCATCACCCTGTTGTTTACTGAATCATTTCATTTATGAATGCCATCATATTAAGAAAGAAAGAAAGCATTTATTCACTGCACCAAAAGACACACCGTTACAATAGTAGATTGTGTCTCAAGGGAGCAAAATGATATATTTACGGCGAGGGCGGTATATTGAATTCTGAGTGAAGCGAAAAATTCTACAATAGAATCCTGATCGTAGCGAGGGATTCAAGTGTTTACGCCCAAGACGAAAATAATTTTGCTACAGTGTGACACATACTGCTTTTCATACCGTCTATGAGGCCCTCTGCTAAAAACATGAAATATCTCACAAATGATTTTACTACAGTGTCACATACTGCTTTTCACACCTTCTATGAGGAAAAGAGTCATTGTTTCCCTCAAATGAGGGAAGAAAAGTACAACTTTGATCCCTCATTCGAAGGCAACAATAACTCTTTTTTGAATAGCAGGTGTGAAAATATAATATAGATTCAGATTCAGATTCATTTATTCACAATATAAGATTACAATATAAATTACATGTCAATTTACAGGAATCTCTATTGTGATCGTCAATAACATTAAATAAAACAAAATAAATTAAAAATCAATGAATAAAATAGCAGTTAAATAATACAATGAGTATGATAAAATTCACCTGAGAGGATCGTCATGAATATATTAATATTTTTGGTACTCTAAACACGGTTAACAAGGAATTAAATATCAATATCTCGTAATGATCGTCAGAGTAAATATTAAAACAAGAATTAAATTAAATCAATAATATTAAATTAAATGAAACAATGTCAATTATATTTTATTTTCATGTATTCGCTAATAGAATATAACGGGGTTTCTAATAAAAAGTTTCTCAGTTGACGTTTGAATGTTTCGTCAGATGGTTCAGTTCTTAATTTGGCGGGTAGGCGCTCGTAATAGGTTGGTCCAATTACCCGTGGATTTTTAGTATACTCAGTACATGAGTTAAAAAGTGCGTCTTCGCGGCAGTGAATCGGTCGCTGTCTCAGCATTATACCGAGGTGGCAGACACCTACAGCGCTGGTTTTCAGACAGCACCGTACGTGATCCACGGAACGCAACACAACATACTATACATATAGGAAAGGTATACATGTAATGAATAAAATCATAGGTGTTATATATATGAATGAGACTACCGCAAAACAGGGCAAACTGGTGTGAACATAGGAGGAATTTACTCAACAGTGGGGGGATATAGACCGAAATGAAAAAAAAAAATAAAAACAAGGAACAGCTTTAAAACAAATATTACAAAGCCAAGAGTCGGAGGAAACTGCCATCCATATCCTCTGCTCCTGTGGACCACTTACGCGCAAAAGAAGTATCTACCTAGGGAGGCACATCATGCCCCAGAGGAGATACAACAGATTGCGACCCAAAGAATCTGGAAATTCCTGGAAGCAACGGGTATAAGCAAAGAACTTTAAGGGCTGCCACAATAGATCAATACTGGTCGAGGCGGCAACGAAGGCCCACAACAAACAATAATAATATTTCAAAACTATTTTTCATCTCTCCTGATCGGAAAGTTCGATTTTCATAAGTGGGTTGAAAGTCGCTTTTCCGACTCTAGGTTAGAAAGTATATTTTTTTAAAGTTCTATTAGACCGGAAGCGCACGCCGCTGGTTGCTGCAGCGCTTGTTTTTATTACTGAATCCTTAGAATATCATTTACTATTACTTTTGTTTCTCATTTATTTTCCTCATGGATGCGAAATAAAAAGTAGTGTTTAACACGGGTGAAAGCACCCATTTCACCCTCGAACTATTGGCGCGCTCACGTTCGAGCGCCAAAATATCTCGGTTGAAATGGGTTACTTTCAACCCTTGGTTGACAATCTACTATACGTATTCCCTATTGAATCCGCGACTTTTGCCGTTTGGTACTGGGTTTGCCGATTCACCTTCCTCTTGCAGGGTTTGGAATTCTATAAATACAATTGTGTATATACAGGGCTGTCCAGTAAATTATGGACAAGTTTCTAACCACCGATAGAGCACCTGAGGCTGGTCCAGAAAAAGGACTTTCAGATTTAGTAAAAGTCCCTTGGTTTTCGAGATAATCGAACATTTCCATTTTCTATATACTACAAACTATACAATAATACTTAAAATACATAAACAACTGACTAGAAATAATTACAGTAGAATCCGCTTATAACGACTCCGCATATAACATTTGACCGCTTTTAACGACTTCGAAATCACCACACATTAGATTTCATACCAAACATTTTCAAAGTAAATCAGTCCGTTTTGTGCGGCGTCCTGTTAGTGCAACGTAATATCACCGGTCCCTTGACTGTCGCTTTATCCGGATTCCACTGTATTAATATTTGAATATATATTATGCACAGTAAAAATCCTACCTAGATATACATATAATATATATAAACTGTATCCTAAATCACATGTCATTGGAGAGCTACAACTTTTTCAACTTATCCTTGAGTGCTTTTTGCTCGCACTTCGCGCTTGCTCGGTCAAAAAACTAAATTGCATTTTTTTTGACAGATCAACAAGCACAAGTCCGAGTAGGAACGAAAGCAGCGACCTGATATCGTTCGCGAGCCCGACTAGCAAGACCGCACCAAAGGACGCCCACGCCTCGCTCAAGGAGTACATCGAACAGTTCAACAAGTATGATTATTTTATTGACATACACATAGAATAGTAGTTTATGTAACTGATACATAATGAGAGGTCTTAAAACACGAGTGTGGTTTTCACTCGCTAACGCTCGTTTCATAATAGGATCACACGTGTGTTTTAAGGCCTAATTATGTACAGTTGTATACACTACTTTATCTACATCCATACATTAAATAATCTTTCATGTGTTGAGGCACCATTGCGTTGAAAGTGCAGGAGTTCGAGTTCGTGAGCTCGTTGAAGTCTTTTTGAGCACGAGCCTGTATCGCAATGGACGGAGATCGCCATAACGATACCGGTTTTGATGCTGTTATGGCCATCTCCGCCCCGGACCGGCGCGATATTGTAAAGTTGGTCCTTACCTACACTTTTTGAGCACATAAAAGAGGATTTACTGCATGGGTGTAGATAAATATTTTATTTAAGAAGGACTCTTATAAGTTTCAAAATGTTTTGATTTCAAATCATTACAAAAGTATTGATAATACCAATAAAGTTATTAAAGCCTACGATGATTTTATTCAAGTTTTAGATAGTAACATAGCCATTTTTTGATTTTAATGTGTGTGGTAGAATTTAAGAAAAAAAAAAAACAAGATTTTATCTTGAAAATGGTCTATTTGGAGTGATGTTCTAGATAGTAACATCGAGGAAATGTCAAGATACGTGTAAATTCAAACAGAAAATGGCGTAAATAGATGAGCGTTTTTTTACTGATAAGGACCCTTAACATCACAAGGTATGACTTAACAGTAGCAGTTACATGTACAAATATCTTAAAATGAAACTTAACATGTTAACATAAAATAATCATACGGACATAATTATGTGATGCTAAAAAGGGGCTTGCCTCAGCATAATGTTGCAGCAAGTTCGCTACAACGCTGGTTTTCAGGCAGACCCTGGTAACTACAAATATAATACACGATAACCCGTCTTTAAGGTCGAGTATAGCTCGACATGTTGCGGACCAATACGTGGCCTTTAAGGGCTTATTCAGAAATCACGCGAACTTATTTAGCTCACTTTTAGACCCCCCTCCTTGGTGATCTTTGGTGAGGTTCTAGGAGAACTAGGAGTATTGTGTTAGTTGATACATTGTGTTTATTATCGTACATGTGTCATGCAAGCGCTCCAAAATTTAAAAAAACCGTAAATAGATTCGCTGTTTTTGACCGAGAAATAATATCTACTCATGTAGGAAATTATAAATCATCATTTCGCGTTTTATAATTTCCTACGTGAGTAGATATTATTTCTCGGTTTTGTAGTTTTGTAGGTACAGGAAAAAATACACGTGGGGTCTACGTTGTAACCCCCCCCCCCCTCCCCCAACGTGATCAGTCGTGAGGTTTTCATGACGTATCGACATCCAATACCGCTACCATATCGCTTATACCGTACCGAAACGGTCCCTGATTGTAATATATAACAGTACTTACTATATAAGTTTTACGTTGTTCATTAAGTAGTTCTAAAACACTTCTCCCTCATACTATTTGCGTACATTCAAATAAAATAAATAAATAAAATAAATATTTGTGGACAATCCTACACAAATCGACGTAGTCCCAAACTAAGCAAAGCTTGTACTATGGGTGGGTTTTAGATAAGACTAATCTGGCATGCAGTAGTTACTGATAAAATTATTCGGCCGCGATAGTGATGTCAACAATGTCGACTGCTCTATAGTTTGACGGTTTCGACTTAACTGAAAAAAGATTCGCTAATAGAGAATATGCATCATTTTTTTTCATAATGCCATTCGAATCTTTTGTAATTTAAGATTAATAGTTAAGTAAGTGTTTATAAAATTATGTAAAAAATTTCACTGAAATAAAAAGCTTAATTTTTTTTTTTAACCAGTGTTTAGAGACGAAGAAATGTGTATATGGAACAAGTAGGTACAATTAGAACAACACAAAAGACAAAAATGGATTTCAAAGTAAAGCATAAAATCCGAGCGCTCAAAATGCCCGTACTAATTGAGCATAGTGTGTGACGTCATATACTATGCGCCCGTACTACCATTGTATGGAAAAACTAGTAATTTACGGTTTTTCTCGTGAAATATTGCGTTTAGGTACATTGTTGTCATACAATTTTTTGTTTATTAAAACATAAGACTCCTTATGTTGGTTTTTAAAGTGCGCGTGCGCAAGGGGGTGAGTGCGCTCGTCACACTGGTGGGCCATTTTATTTTTCTGTACGTAAGTTTCAGACACTTTTTTAAATGCAGATTTTGGAATACTTGGCCCTCATTTCATATTTTTGTATTGTTATTTAGAAAGAGGTTTAATTGCCGTATCACTTCCGATAGTTTTGGTAATTAACGAACCACAGCTAATATCCATCCATATCATAGATTTTTTTTGTAATAGAAAACTGGTCATGAAAAAGTAGAATGAGCCACATACGACCGCTTTAGCCCAGTTGGTAGTGACCCTGCCTACGAAGCTGCAGGTCCCGGGTTCGAATCCCAGTCATGTCATTTATTTGTGTGATGAGCATCAATATTTGTTCTCGAGTCTTGGATGTTTTCTATGTATCTAAGTATATATTTTAGTATCCATAGTACAAGCTTTGCTTAGTTTGGGACTAGGTCGGTTTGTGTAAGATTGTCCACAAAAATATTATATTATATTATATTATACATTCCCGCCTCGCTTGCGTAGCGCACGATGTGACCGTGCCACTAACGATATACGACATAAAGTTGCCCAACACGATAAATTGCGATTTCCAAGTCTATTATTATACAAATATGTTACATTGCAAATATCATTTATATTTTTTTAAATAGTTCAATAGGCCTAGACCCCACGCCGCACGGTTGCTGCACCGCGTGTTTTTATTACTGAATCCTTAGAATAATAATATTTATTTTTACTATTACTTCTCATTTACTTTCCTCGTAGTCGAAATGAAAAGTAAAGTGTTCAACTCGGGTGAAAGCACCCATTTCACATATCTCGGATGAAATGTGTCGCTTTCAACTCTTCTAAACCAGCCCTTGGTTTTTTAATATTAATACTAGAAACAAATATAAGCTTGCGGTCAGGCACGTATCCAGAGGCGGGGATAGTTGGGATTTATCCCCCCCCCCCGAAAACGTTTTTAGCCGTCTGTTTATTTATTCGCTTGCGTGTTCTTTCAATAACATTCATCATTTTCACATGGTTGTTTCAATGTTTGTCCCCCCCCCCCCCCGAACCAAAAGTCTGGATATGTGCCTGCTTGCGGTACCCTCCACTCGGCTCCAAAAAATAAGAAAATTATTCATGTGTAATTGTGTAAAGTTTTATAATAAACTACCTACAAACGTGACTAATTTATTTATTAATAAATTCAAGACTTATGTAAAGCGTAAACTCATATCGAAAGCATATTATAGCACAAAAGACTACATGAATGATAAAACACCGTGGGTATAATTATGGTTGAAATACTAATTATATTTTAATAATTATGACATTACATCTTAATGACTATTTTCATAACTATGACATTAGATGTTGACGTTAAATTTTCCTCTTGACATTCAGATTTTATTCTAGAAACTGTCTAGATTATACTATTTTTTATGTTTTTATTTTACATATTGACGATATTTTTGTGAATTTATTATACTCTCTTTTGACATACATTACAGTAATTTATTTCTTTTTTTAAATTTCATATGCATCAATAAATTGCTCTGAATAATTAGATTCAATTTATATAATATATAACTGACGATTCAAAAGTGCTTGTTGGCTAGGCCTATTTGAATAATGAATATTTTGAGTTTTGTACACACTCTAACAGTTTTATAGAGGCATAGGACAATAGGAAGTGTCACATCTCCCTTACATATTTTAGATTCGTTGTAATAATCGAAGTATCATTTTTTTTTCAGCGTAACCCAACAAACACAAGACCTAACATTGACCGCAAACCAGCCAGCCATGAACAACCACTACTACAACCCGCGACCCGGGTTTCCCTACCCATACAACTACAACTACCAACCCCCCTACCAACCGCCATACCCCCCCGCTACCCCATACGGCATGCCCACCCCCGGCATGCCAAGCCCCGGCATGAACTACCCTTATTACACAGATACTCCATATACCGCTCCCCCTAACCCAATGTACCCAACAATACCATACAACCAAACCAGAATGGCGTCCCCGTCTCCGTCTTACGCTGGTTACCCCCCAAACCCCCTATACAACTATAACACAACCAACATGATATCCAGGCCAGCTAGACCGGTGACCCCGGTAACCCCTTCGATATATCCTCAGCTAAGTCAAGTGCATGGTTACCCACCGATGGTGACTCCCAACAATGGGAATGTGAGCGTGGCCAAGAATGAAGTTAAAGAGACGGTGGACAATTGTAAAACGAGGAAGTCATCGGAAGTCAGTACTGGGGTGAGTTTTTTTTTTAATACCTTATATCGTCGAGTAAGAAGCAAAACTCCTATCAAATCTGTCATTAAATAAATAAATAAAATAAATAAATAAATAAATAAAATAAATAAAATAAATAAAATAAATAAAATAAATAAAATAAATAAAATAAATAAAATAAATAAATAAATAAATAAAATAAATAAATAATATAAATAAATAAAATAAATAAATAAATAAATAAATATTAGAGGACAGTCTTACACAAATCGAACTAGGCCCACAGTAAGCTCAAGGCTTGTGTTATGGGTACTAGACGACGATATATTTAAAAGATATAAATACTTAAATACATAGAAAACATCCAAGACCCAGAAACAAATATTCATGCTCATCACACAAATATTTGCCCTGACCGGGATTCGAACCCAGGACCGTCAGCTTCACAGGCAGGCACTACCCACTAGGCTAAACCGGTCGTCATTACTCATTCATTCATTACTCTTCGAGACCTCGTAACTCAGTACTGAAACGATGCTGATATACGAGATTTATTTTAAGTAAGTATTTGTTGCTTAGTCACTTGCTTGTGACCCGACGATATATGCCTCACTGCTGGACAAAGGTTTCCCATTTTTTTCCTCTCGGTCGTGTGCCAGCTCCTGCCAATCCGTATAAAATAATAAATAAATAATAAATATGTATTTGGGGACAATCTTACACAAATCGACCAAGTCCCAAACTAAGCAAAGCTTGTACTATGGATACTAAGGCTCGGTTGCACCAACATACGATCACAGGCCGGTCGTCGTCAAATATGGCGCCGGCAGCTGTCATCCCATAGAAACTTGTCAAACTTTCCATACAATCACATTTTAACGAACACCACTTGCGATTACAGACGGTTTGGTGCAACTGGTGTGTACGGACTTTATGTATGAAGATATATATTGAGTTTTGTCTTGTCAAGAACCCTGCGTTTCTTTGTATATTTGCAAATAATTCGCAAATATTTCAAGTGGCAACGATGAGTATCGGTACTTTAAAGTGTCTTTAAACCCAAATCCCAACTGAGAAATATTTTGCAACAAGGTGAAACAGTTCATTAGTCTTGTTCGGGCGTCGAATACGAGCTGTCTGAGACATTCCTTGTTTTACCGCCCTAGGTAAGTAATGTACTATTATGTCACACCTGGCCAAAAACTGGCAATTACCGCACGCTCCGCGCGCGGAAAATCCCACTTCCTGACCAGGGGGTGACATAAAATTTTGTACTTACCTCGGGCGATAATTAAGAAAGCCTCAGATCGCATAATTATCGCCCTTGCCTTCGGCTCGGCAAATACCTGCGATCTGAGACATTCTTTGTTTATCTTATCTTATCTTATCTTATTTAGACTTCGACCCAGTGGGATCTTTTGTGCAATTGCCCCCTCCTTTATGCCTACTCCAAGCTGCTCTCCAGCATTTCCACAAACCGAATGATGGAGTTCAGCGGGAGTACTCTAAATTCCTTTGGTTCAGGGTAACCATTGCCAAAGTCATTCATTCTTTGTTTTATCGCCCTAGGTAAGTAATGTATTATTCGTTTCCAGTCCAACGAATCGAACGACACCCTCGGCAGCCTGCCAAAGTCCATGAACCTGATTGATTTCGGCGGGCGGAGGACGGGCGCAGGTAGCGTAAGAGTCAGTGTGCTTGAGGCGTTCGATCCGCTACTAACAGAACCTAGTAGCCCTGGTGAGTGGTTTGTGTCTCATTGTCACGCGGTCCAGACCGTCATTAGTAATGACGTCAGTAATAATGTCATTCCTGCGTTATTGCGAAAATTTATTATATCGCAAATGTAGTCTCGTTGTCACGCGGTCCAGACGTCATTAGTAATGACGTCAGTAATAATGTCATTCCTACGTTATTGAGAAACTGTAATATATTGCAAATATGATAATTCGTGAAATAGGAAATATTATAAGATTTATAAGAGATGCAACAGTAATAATGTCATTCCTGCGTTATTGCGAAAATTTATTATATCGCAAATGTAATTCGCAAATAGCAAATATTATGAGAGAAAATACAGTAATAATGTCATTACTGGTATTGTCATTATTATTGATAATGTCTGGACCGCAAGGTAAAGGTAATTACGTGGTGCTACGCATTTTGTGATATGGAAAAATAAGGGTGATATTCAATAAGATTGTACTTGCATTCATTATTAAATGTTAGTTATGCTTAGTAAGTTTGTTACGTAAAATATAGACCAGTATATGTAACAAACTTATTGATATTAATTATGGTCTTGAAAATGTATAGGGGCGTAAATGTAATCTTGATAATATGCCAAACTTTACATTATGACAGGAACAGGGGGCCGATTTTTGAGTGTCGAACGCTCGACTTTTCACTCGAGATCTGTCAAAAACTGGTGATGTGACAGATGTTGAGTGAAAAGTCGAGCATTCGGCACTCAATAATTGCCCCCCTGTTCAGATTCAGATTCAGATTTATTTAATGATATAAATTGCAGTACAGTCAAAATTATAAGAATTTACATCACGATCGTCAAAAATAAAGTAAAAATATTCAAACAAATGCAATACATTTCAAATAAATCGTATCTCCCGGTAGTCAGGATCGTTAAAATGCAATAAATTTAAAATAACAATAGTGGTACACGTCAATAAATAAAATATAACAAACAAACAAGTACAGAGATAATGTCAATAAAAATATCAGCAAAAATATATTAATGGCAGACAAATTAAATTCAAGCAAATGTCAATTCCATAAATTCCTTAGTCGAGTACATTGGTTTATTCGATAAAAGGTTTCTGAGTTTGCGTCCAAATGCATCGTCAGATGTTTCGCTCTTTATATCGGCGGGCAGACGTTCATAAAAAGTAGGGCCTATAATACGGGTGTTCTATCAAATGTCGAGCACTTGCGCCACATCATCGTGGCTTGTCAGTCCGACTAGTTAGTCTGGCTAGTCAGAGTTAGTCCAGCTAGTCAATCATCGCATTAGCTACACGAGGAAATCAATTTTGGTAGCACTTTTTCTATGGCTAAATGAGCAAAGGATACATAGGATACATTTCTTTTTTGTTTTACCACGTCTTTTTACTGACGCGGTTTGCCGAAATACAACACAACATTCTAATGATAGGAATAAAAAATATATTCATTTGGAAACAACACAACAATCGAATGATTGGAATAAAAATATATTCATTTGGAATTAATATCGTATTTAAAAAAATAAATATTTATTTTTTTAGAGTACTTTTTTCTGACTATTTCACTGTTTTATTCACTGTCAAAATATATATCTGGTACGCAACGCAGTCAATTCTCAAATTTCATAAAGGGTCGGCACGCGTACGTGACTCCTTTGGAGTTGCGGGCGTCTATAGGCTGCGGTGGCCGCTTACAATCAGGTGGACCGTACGCTTGTTTGCCACCGGCGTTGTATAAAAAAAAACGCAAATCTCGTTTAGTCTTGAAATATAACCGTTATACAATACAATTAGGCCATTATGAACTCGAGTTCCGCGTTTAGGCCACTAAATTTTTGGAGTGGCCTAATTAATGTACTAGATTAAAGAGCGTGTTTTGTAACTTTTCATTAAGATATTGCTTAAATTAAGTAATTTACTTATATTTTTCTAGGCTCTGGTCTTATTACGTTTTTCTTATGTATAGTCAAGGTAATAATAATATAATGCTTTCATAAGAAATCAAAAATATGCAATAAACTAGTCATATCAACCAGGGACCGATACCGGTATTTTAAAAAAACCCTGAATTAGCCCAATATTTTGTATTATTTTTTGCTCTTTACGTAGGGCTGAATCATGTATTTAGGTAACAACGTCGTATTATTAGATTGTCCCATTAAAAACGACATAATGAACCGGTGACCGTAATAATACCGGTATTTTTCTATGGAGAAAATACCGGTATCCGATCCCTAATGTCAACATATTTTTGACTCCTTCCGTCTGCATTTATATCTTTGGTCTCGACTATTTCTCCATGTAATGGAAGTCATAAATCTTAAAGTGAACGTTTGACACTCATTGTTTTTTTTTTCATCTGATATAGTGCAATTTAGTGGCCTAGTCCAGGAAATTTCAAGGTGATTGTGATAACTGTGTGTGTGTTTGGTATTGTGTTAATCTGATCATAATGTGACTTATCATGACATTCACATGATTTCATTTGCACTTTTTTTTTGTTTTATACCGATGTTTTTTTTTGATTTGTATTTCATCAAAATTCAAACTCGTTTTTTTGTCACAATTCCATGTTGTTTTGATTTATAATATTTATAATATCAGATGCAGTTCGAGTCTTTTAACACTTTAACCTTCGAACGTCATAAAAGCTACTCTTAATTCAACTCTATCGTAAATGAAGAAGGTGTCATTTAGTCTGAGTTAAAGAGTTAATGGAATTTTCTAGCCACTAAGCTTTTACGAAGTTGGTTGCCAAAAACAATGATTATCTGTCTTTACTTTTCTGTTCATGTAAATGCGCATGAAAATGTAATAACATTGTACAGCAGTTATTTTAAGATAAAACTTAAACCATTTACACTGAAAGATGTAAAATTTTATTTTTTAATCATTTCGGTATTTCACAGTTAAATCAGTACCCCTTTTAATCTAAATATATAAAAGAAGAAACTGACTGACTGACTGACTGACTGACTGTCTGACTGACTGACTGACTGACTGACTTACTGACTGACTGACTGACTGACATATCAACGCACGGCCGAATCGCTGGTTCTAGAGATTCCAAATTTGGCACGTAGGTTCCTTATAAGGTGTAGGGGTGCACTAAGAAAGGATTTTTCAAAATTCATCTGTTAAGGGGGTGAAACAGTTGTCCAAAGTTTGTATGAAAACACGTATTTATTGGAGTGAGAGATTTGAAACTTTGTATATACTCTCTGTTTAAATATATTAATGGCGTATTTCAGCGTTTTTCTTAATTTCTCCCCTAAAGGGGTGAAAAAGCGGGTTCCAAGTGTGTACGAGGAGCAAACCTTTTTAGAAGTGAGAGATAAACTTCCTAAATAGACTCTCTGTTAAAATACAACAAATATTTCAGCGTTTTTCGAAATTGCTTCCCTAAAGGGGTGAAAAGGGGGTTCTAAGTGTGTACGAGGAGCAAATCTTTTTTGAAGTGAGAGATTCAAAACTTCGTATATACTCTCTTGTTCTGCATAAAAAGGCATCCTTTTCAATAGAATTGAAATCTTATAAAATTGGAACAGAGATGCATTTGTTTCGTTTCGTTAGATTTCAAAACAAATTAAACTCAATTCTATTTTTTATTACAGTAGCTTAAAAATGTATTGCCAATTCTTGTATGGTGGGCGGCTAGACGGCAATAATATACTGTATGTGTTTCATAAGATTTTATTTAACTTGCACTGTTCGTATGTAAGTATGTAACAAAAATTTTGCAATCCTTTTTTTCAACCACCTGCTATCCGATTGCTCTGAGATTTGGCATACTTATGTAAGTTCGGTGACAATGCAATATTATGGTACCACCGAGCTGATCTGATGCTGGAGACAGAAGGTGGCCATAGCAGCTCGTAAACTACAAAAGATACACTTGTCGTGTTTGGGCTTATTAGAACCGTCTCAACGAGTAGTTGATGACTACAGAAAAAAGTACAGTCCGCTAAAAAATCTTGTACCGAAAATGAAATTTTGACAGAAACTTATGTAGATTCTATTGACGATGTTGACTAATGTTTTCTTCTTTTTTTAAATGCATATCGTGCTTGCCAACTCAGATCAGTCAGTCAGACCGTGTAATTTAGGAAAAATAGTATTCGTTTTTTAAATATATTATAATATTTTGGGATTTAGAAGGATAGATAATAATCAGAATCTTCACAGAATATGCAGTCGCAAGCGAAGGCTCGGGTAGTGTGTATGAAGAGTACGACCCACTCGACTTCCTATACGGCGAGACAGAGATGAGAGAGACGCCCGTTTACGGGAAGATAGATAGAAGGAAAGAGAGCGCTATATTGCCGTCGCCACCGCCTAAGAATATCCCTAGCGTACCGGCTGTAGCGAAGAGGACTACTACTGTAAGTACAACCAGTCATAAATATATGTACGTTACTAAAGTGGCAAAAATATCTGTACGCTCTTGTCATTAAGACGATATCGCATATTTTTGGCACTTAGTCCGCATCGATGTTTTCAATGTTGACTGTACCATCGAATGCGGATGGTCCATATTAATTTAGTAGCTATATCTAAAGACTACCATTGAAATTACCAAACTTATGTACGTAATATCCTTTGATATTGAACAGTGGCTTTTCCATATTCTACTTTAACGTCAATGAAATAGAATTTCCATTACAAATAACATACGATTTTAACCTCCTGAGGCCTGACCTTCAAAAATTAACAAAATAATCTCGACCTTAATAAATTTAGGTATTGTTCAAAATCAATTGTATTTTATGTAGTACCTATATGACACGGGGCCTCACGAGGTTAAGACAGTGTGTATGTAAATAGACACTCTATTACATTAATGCTAAAGTAGAATATCGAATAGAATACGAGCATAATGTCAGTGACAAACTCAATAGTAGATTTAGAAATTTAGAATAAAGGAAAAATTTCGGCACCGAGCAGGATTCGAACCTGCGACCTCCCGGCACTCTGGCTGGCTGGTTGAGACGATAGTGCCGTTAATGAAGCATGAGTCTTCTGGTAGATGTCGCTGTACGCCTCCCTTAAGGCGTTTGTATAAAATATAAAATATCAATAGTAGATTGTTAAGCATGGGCTGAAAGACATCTATTTCAGACGAGATATTTTCTCGCCAATAGTTCGAGGCTGAAATGGATGGTTTCACCCGAGATGAACACTGCTTTTCATTTCAAATACGAGGAAACTAAAAAAATGCCAAAACATGCACAAACATTTTCTGAATTAGCGAATCAACCATTTTGGCGGGAACTGTTGAGTGGCGTTAACATCGTTTGTGTATATAACATTTTTTTTATTAATAATTGTGGCAAACAAGCGTACGGTCCACCTGATGGTAAGCGGCCACCGCAGCCTATAGGCGCCCACAACTCCAAAGGAGTCACGTACGCGTTGCCGACCCTTTATGAAATTTGAGGATTCAGATGATGACAGCAGAAGGGACAAATTTAGGTCCCTCGCTCTCAACACAGTGCATCCTCGGGAGCTCTGGCAACCTTGCTCACCTCCAGGAACACAACACTATATACTTGTATAGTAGATAATGTTATTATGGCTGTGGTCTTCTGCAAGGTTAAATTATTCAATGTATATTATATTGATCATAAATTTTAATTTTAAGTATGAAGTGGTCCATGAGATAACAAAACAAAATGTAACTCCTGTACTGGACCATGGTTGCAAATAAATGAATTATGAATTATTATGAACTAGCGACCCGTCCCGGCTTTGCACGAGTGCAATGCTGATGCATGTATTATACATATAAACCTTTCCCGTGAGTCACTCTATCTATTAAAAAAAACCGCATCAAAATCCGTTGCGTAGTTTTAAAGATTTAAGCATACATAGGGATATAGGGACAGAGAAAGCGACTTTGTTTTATACTATGTAGTGATTATGAAGGTCCCCAGTTGGGCTGCTCCAAATTCGAGCAAGATGACATTTTGCTGTGCCCTACCTCTCAAAATAATTGTTTCCAGTGAATTTCTTTTCTCTCCTACCATACTCAAAACCTCTTCATTCGTCTTTCTTTCCGTTCTACGCCAACACCACATACACACACATACATCACATAGTTTAATATCTTTACAATATTGTTTCAGAACAAATTGTATGACTGTATAGTGAAATGCAGAACGAGGAACTCCGACAGTGAACACAAGGCATTCTTGAAAATGGTCCTCGACGTCCGAAGTACGTATCCGAAGCACGCTACATTTGAATTTGTACCTTAATTTTATAGCCGTAAAGTCTGTAGTATAAAAATATTTGTTACGTCTTTCTCCAATAGGGATGTTCACGCTAAATAAGAAAATCAACTATTTCAAATTTTCTTGAAAACGGATGAAATTCTCAACCAAATAGCGAAAAAAGTAACTCAAAAGAATAAATAATTTTATAATTACTAGTCTTCAAAGTTTTAAGTTCATGTTCTGTCGTTTCGCAAAACGCACCTCTGTATTGAACGATCTTCATTTACTATTGCGTTTTAAGTCAGTGACGTCACTGATTTGTAGCGCTTTCTCGCTCTTATTAACAACATTATAACGGTTGTAGCTTCGTTATTTTTTGAGGTATTTTAATGGGGTTTTCACCATTTGGCATAGTTTTACGTCTTCTTTCTTTTGGATAACAATTTGGATACCAATAAATTTTGAGTCAACATCCCTATTAGATAACATGTGTAAATGTAAAACTGTGTGTCTGTCTATAGCAGAGTAGAGTGAAAGGGGCAGCACGATACGAAGTTCGGAGTAGGCGGGCCATTCTACTTTTTCATGTACATAATTTTCAGACACTTTTTTTTAAATGCAGATTTTGTAATACTTGGCCTTCACTTCGTATTTTTATATTATTATTTAAAAAGAGGTTTAATTGCAGTATCACTTCCGATAGATTTGGTAATTAACGAACCACAGCTAATATCCATAAATCGAGTAACTCAGTGGTCCTTGGAAGTCTCACTATTTGTATGAAAAACGGTTTTTAAGACTGTGTTACCGACCTTTTACAGCAATATGTTAATATTTAAGTATTTTTACCTATAAATTCCTTTTATTAGGTTCAGGTACTATTTTGAAATCCTTTTTTTTACAGTAATTCAATACATTTCATAGATTTTTTTGTAATAGAAAACTGCTCAAGAAAAAGTAAAATGACCCATTTGACCTCTTTCGTTACAGTACCCGTTCAGTTACAGTTCAAGTATCTACGTTACGGGCCATTCGGGGACACGTATACACTGATTCCTATAACAGAGGGCCTGGATCTTTCTATTCTTTCATGACCAGTTTTCCAATACATCTATGAAATGTATTGAATTACTGCACAAAAAAAAATAGGATTTTAAAATAGTACCTGAACCTAATAAAAGGAATTTATAGGTAAAAATACTTAAATATTAACATATTGCTGTAAAAGGTTGGTAACACAGTCTTAAAAACCGTTTTTCATACAATAGTGAGACATCCAAGGACCACTGAGTTACTCGGTTTATGGATATTAGCTGTGGTTCGTTAATTACCAAAACTATCGGAAGTGATACATTAAACCTCTTTCTAAATAACAATACCAAAATACGAAGTGAGGGCGAAGTATTATAAAATCTGCATTTAAAAAAAAAGCGAAAATTATGTACATGAAAAAGTAGAATTGCCCAAGTATCTACGTTGAAGGCCGTTCGGGAACCATGTAACCACTGGTTACTATAACCGATCGGTTACATTTACAGCTGCCTAGTGCCCGAATGTTAACTGAATAACGTTTACAGAAAGATTCGTGCATTCGGACCACATAACCAATCCAGGGCATGTGGTCGCCGCGCGTTCAGGGGGGAAGTACCCTCCCAACACAAGTATCAAGATTCTAGTCTATCATAATCATTCTGACGAGCCTATCACCTTCACATCTGATGGTAAGTGATTTTAAACGTTAACTGTATTGCTATAAATTTAGTCTCCGTCCAGCGGGAAGGTACCCCCTAACACAAGTATCAAGATTCTAGGCCATCATAATCATTCTGACGAGCCTATCGCCTTCACATCTGATGGTAAGCGATTTTAAACCTTAACTGTATTGGTGTAAATTTTGACTTCATCTAGCGGGAAGTTACCTCGTAACACAAGTATTAAGATTCTAGTCCATCATAATTATTCTGACGAGCCTATCACCTTCACATCTGATGGTAAGCGATTTTAAACCTTAACTGTATTGGTATAAATTTAGACTCCATCCAGCGGGAAGTTACCTCGTAACACAAGTATTAAGATTCTAGTCCCATCATAATTATTATGACGAGCCTATCACCTTCACATCTGATGGTAAGCGATTTTAAACCTTAACTGTATTGGTATAAATTTAGACTCCATCCAGCGGGAAGTTACCTCGTAACACAAGTATTAAGATTCTAGTCCATCATAATTATTCTGACGAGCCTATCACCTTCACATCTGATGGTAAGCGATTTTAAACCTTAACTGTATTGATATAAATTTAGTATCCATCCAGCGGGAAGTTACTTCTTAACACAAGTACTAAAATTCTAGTCCATCATAATCATTCTGACGAGCCTATCACTTTCACATCTGATGGTAAGCGATTTTAAACCTTAACTGTATTGGTATAAATTTAGACTCCATCCAGCGGGAAGTTACCTCGTAACACAAGTATTAAGATTCTAGTCCATCATAATTATTCTGACGAGCCTATTTCTCCATTAATTTCGTGCATATCCGACTAAGTCTTACAACTGTTGTATTTTTTTTTAATTTGATTGTTTCATGTTTTTGTCTTATGACATTGACATAAGATTGAATTTCACTTGGCCCACAGAAGTTTGTTTCGTCGGATGACAACCAAAACACACTAAGGGTGGGTTGCACCAAACCGTTTGTAATCGTAAACGGTGATTAAAATCTGATTGTATGAAAAATTTGACAAGTTTCTATGCGCGATAGCTCCCGGCGCCATATTTGACGATGACCGGCCTGTGATCGTATGTTGTTGCAACCGACCCTAAGTAACGAATACCTACTTAACATAAAGCTCTTATCTCACCATCGTTTCAGTACTAAGATACGAGGTTTCTAAAAGTAATGACCGACCGGTTTAGCCTAGTGGATAGTGCACCTGCCTGTGAAGCTGACGGTCCTGGGTGCGAATCCCGGTCAGGGCAAATATTTGTGTGATAAGCATGAATATATTTAAGTATTTATATCTATTAAACATATCGTCGTCTAGTACCCGTAACACACACACTTCTTGAGCTTACTGTGGGCCTAGTTCGATTTGTGTAAGATTGTCCTCTAATATTTATTTATTTATTTAATGACAGATTAGCTAGTGAGTTTCTGTTGTCACCCGACAATTTGTAACTCAGTGATAAAATGTATTTTATTGTCATTGAAATAAGGTTTACATTTGTTTTCAGTGGAGTCGACTGTGGAGCATGTGATATTGACTGTAATATGTTCTCTTGACGAGGATATAAGGGACGATATGTCCGAATATATGTTAAGGGTAAGTTATTTTAAATGGAACAATTATTTTAGCTGTAAAACCTTTAACCGCCGGACGTCAAAAAAAAGGATTTCAATTTTCAACTCTGTTATATTATCAAGAAGGTGTCATTTACACTGTCACTTTGTCGCCTATATCGGATGAAGGCGATGAAACGGTTAAAAGTATACTTAGTTTTAATCCTTTACTAGGATCCATATTTTAACCTCACACAGGTAATTGAACAGAGCTTCTGGAAATTGAGAGAGGTAGGGGACAGCAAAATTTCATCTTGCTCGAATTTGGAGCAACCCAACTGGGGAAGTACCTCCACATTACAGAGGACCACAGCCATAATAACATTATCTACAATACAATACTATACAAATACTCTTTATTGCACACCTCACATAATAAAATAGCACATAAAAAACAAAAAACAAAGATACAGGGAGACAGAGGCAGAACAACAGGCGGTCTTGTCGCTAAAGAGCGATCTCTTCTAGACAACCTTTGGGTAGTGGAGAAATGAAATATAAAGGTGAAAAGTACGTGGTGCATAAACTATTACAATGAGAGAAAAAAAAAAGATAAAGATAAAGTACGTACTATCCCTAGTATATAAAATTGTCAAATCTACCGTTTCCCGCGCGAACTGACAGCGGTTGTCAGTCGGCATATTTGAGGCTTTGTTAAAAACTCATCGAATCCAATAACATATATACTTATTTCCTTTATGTTTGTGAATTTAAGGTGTGGGGTGCCAAAGAATACCTAACTCCAGGGAGCTCGCTAAGCGAGTACGACTATATACGCGAGTGCGTCAGGTTAGAGAAGGACGTGAGACTGTGCCTGCACGAAGGCAAGGACCGGGATTTGGCGAGGACGGAAAGAGATGACGCTAGAGACGCGCATCTTACTTTGGACGATCTGATCCCTATGCAGGGCGCTGCGCCGTTGCTTTCGTTTGATAATCTGTCTATTTTACTTGGTAAGTTGTCTAAAATTTCAAGCTTACATGGTCATTTACATTAGAATTACGATTTGAAACGGGATATTTACCATGTATATTTGTGTTTTTGAGTTCCCGATATTTCCGACTCCCAGCCATCGATTTAAAATACCCTAGATACACTATCACCTACAAATTCAAGACGAAAAAGTGTCCAAGCCGGCCGAGCCGACATTGTGAGTGTGCGCGTGTTATATACACGCCAAACGAGCGTAAGTCAATTGGGATCAATTTTTTTTTTTCAATAGTGAGCCTTATGTCACCAGCGTAACGTTTTATTTTAAATGAGAGCGTTTGGCGATTGCAGCATTACAAATTGCACGAATGAAGTCGGGGAAAATTTCAACAAAATACCGCATTATTTTAACAGATTGTACACCGTAAGCCCAGTTCATTAAGTTCAATTTTGTTCACGCACATTTTCCACTGATTGTGTTGGCAACATTGGACATACATTGGAACAGAGTCGGTATCGTGTACCGTGGAGTCGAAAATGATTTGTTTAAAATAGGTAGGTGGTAAACAAGCATACGACGTCAGGTGTTAACGTCGATTTATTATAAATAGTAATGATAAATCGATTTATTATGTTGTGTTGTTTTTTAATTTTTATTATTTTAATGTGTGTTACTTTAGAACTCCGTAGTTTATGAACCGATTCGGAAAATTCTTTCTTTGTTTGGAATCATATGCTTGAAGCATGTTGGTCCCGTTGTTGCCGTAAACTAGTTCTGATGATGGTATCCATGAGAAATTGAGGGAAATCCTCAAAAAATCAGGGGAAAATATAGAGATTTTAGTTTTTCGGTAACAAATCGAGCATTTGCATTCAGAAAATAGCATTTGGGACCATCCGAAAGTGTTTGTGTGTGGCGCTAAGATATTTCGATCAAGATACTCAAGCGACTATGACAAAGCCACTATAAATGGTTCTACTGTAATTTCATGTTATGTTACCATTAAATTAAAGCAGTCCTAAATTTAAAGCAGTTAATCGAATAAGTTATACTTGAAAGAAGAAATAGAATATTATTATCCGTAACACATTATTTTTAAAAACAAGGTTTAATTTACAAAAATTACACTGAATCAGAGTAACTTATATACATGATAGTGTCTCAAGCTTTGAAATCTTTATTTTACATTTTGAAATTATATATAGGTAACATACCCCTCACGTTACTAGAACATATCTTTCTACAAATAGTCATAAATCATTTAATACTTTTTATTCAATTTTTTTTAGATAAACGCTAATATTTTAATTTATAGTTTTTACCAACTTACATATCTACATACACACTCCATAGGTGTGTGCCACAGACCAGATAACCTAAAGACGTCGCTTTGCGCAATTATTTCATTAAAACCGATGCTGCCAAAAATACAGGGGTGCGGGGGACGCAGCGAGCGCTTACCGGGCCGTGATTTGTCGAATGAAGGTCACTTGAGCGTCAGACGATAATGGCTGAACGCGTTAAATAAATATATTATCAATAGTATCGATGATTAGAAATATTAAAATTCTCTGCAAGTATGTGACGGTATGGTATTTAAAGTGCCGAGAACATATGACACTGCTTGGAGACGGAAACCAACCATGTGATCGATTTGTAGCATTGATCCACATTTCTTTTATGTTTGGACATTTAGGAAACCTAAAACAAAGGATGCACATTTTAGTAAACATGCTTAGCATGCTTTATAATGTAACACCAGTTTGAAAAGATCATAAAGGTTATTCATCCCGTGTTGCAACGGAAAATTCGATTATAGATAATTAGATACGGCACACAAATACTTTGCCAACATAATAGGTATTATTTGTAAATTACTTGCGATGTATAGCATCTTCCGTGAATTATCTTATCGATAGTAAATGAACACATATTATGGACATCACTAGTTCGCACTAAGCAATGCAAGGGGTGATAGATAAGGAAGGAGCGATTATTCCGCGCAGCATGGCAGAAAGAGACTTTCTTAAAAGACATCAACGAGTACCTACAATGTTTTCGCTTAAATTAATTTGTAATTTTATTAAAATCTACTTACCTGTGAAATGAAATACCATTTTTTTGCACACCAGATGTTTTAGTGTTATTTCCACACAATTTAACACAACAATAATGCATTTTGCATCACTAAAACCACGTCAAAACTTTATTTTAGTGATAGTCTTACTTGCACGGAAGCCGTCTGTAGACTGAAGTTAGCAACGGGGGCGTGTCTCAAACAGAGTGAATTCACCATATGAGTGGCAGAGGGGGTCGTCCGACTACGCGACGTCTTTAGGTTATCTGGTCTGTGGTGTGTGCTAATAACAAACAATACTTGTAAACTTTCATAAAAAAATTAGTCAGTCTGCGACTCCATTCCTTCGAAATTTTACTATAGTCCGATTCATAGGTATCCCGTTTCGTTTCGATATACGACTCACTCAACGTGAGGGAAAGAGACAGTAGCATAGCTGGTCGTGTGTCTGATATTTTGATAAAATAATTGTTATAAGCGCGTTAAAGCTTAATATAACTATAAATCAATTAAATAATGAAACTTTAAATAAATACTCACCGAAAATACGAAATTCCATCCTTTTTTAACGCCGTTAACGTGTTGTTTTTGCATTTTTTTACGGAGCACTTGGGCATGTTGACTCGCCGATGGCTAGCGCGCGACTCTGAGCGCAAGAGTGCTTAAAAGGCATTTAAGCACTCTTGAGCGCGGACGCTTTTGACAGGCGGATAGTGCATCTAGGGTATTTTAAATCGATGCTCCCAGCACGTCTGTTAATCCTTGATAATGGCGCTTGCAACAGTGCCGAAATATCGGAAACTCAAAAATACAAATATACATGGTAAATATCCCGTTTCAAATCGTAATTCTAAGTTGTCTAACTTGGTAGGTTAAACTTTTTTATATGTATGTCACCGTCAGATTGTAAAAACCGTCAGATTGTAATTTGACTTGCGAGATTGTAATCTAAAATAAAGGAAAAAATTGAAAAACTTAGGCACCTCCCGGCACTCGCGGCTAGTCGCTCTAGCCAACTGAGCTATAGTTGCAACTACCACCGGGCCCGAAATTCTTCAATCGTTCCTTAATTTACACGAACGCCTTAAACGCACTTACGGTTCTAACTATTCCTACATGAAATTTGCAATTAAGGTTAGGTTCGTTCGTTATCTAGACCCTTCAGAGCGGAAATAGAAGAATGCATATAACAATTTTCGGATTCTACAATCTCGTTAGTAAGAATACCGGTGACTGACGACCGGTTTAGCCTAGTGCGTAGTGCACCTGCCTGTGAAGCTGACGGTCCTGGGTTCGAATCCCGGTCAGGGCAAATATTTGTGTGATGAGCATAAATATTTGTTTCTGAGTCTTTATATCTATTAAATATATCGTCGTCTAGTACCCATAACACAAGCCTTCTTGAGCTTACGGTGGGGCTAATTCGATTTGTGTAAGATTGTCCTCTAATATTTATTTATATTTATTTATTTAATATAAAGATTTTTTAATTTTACGGTAAATTTTGAAATGTTTCGTAGCGGAATAGTTTCATTTCCCGGTCGCTTTTTTCCAGAATTTTATCCTATATACATTGTTAACAATGTTCAATGAATCATTTGGGGCATTTATTGTCATTTATTATTTAATGTTCAACACTTAACCTAAACCACTTTCATTGGAACTATTTTCTTGCACTGGCAATAATTTTAATCATAGGTTGTGACTGTTGTCAGTGTCACTGTGGTGGTTCAGGTCAAGTGTTGAATATCCTTATAATATTATAAACGTGAAAGTTTGTGCGTATAGATGTACGTTCCGCTTAATCTCAAAAACTACTGAACGAATCTCTATGAAACTTTCCAGTATTGTAGCTTAGACATCAGAATAGGACATAGGCTACCTTTTATCCGCGGGGAACACCGCAGGGCGCTGCTAGTTAAATAATAAATTACAAAAAATTCCTTGTCAAGAGCGGATCATTATTAACAATGTATATAATAAAAATAAACTCCTTTCGGGAAAATTAATAATTTCGCTACAAAACATTTCAAAATTAATGTCAGAACTGACAGGTAAACAAGTTGACATTACTGACCTGTTGCTATATAAATGAAAATAATAGGACAGCGCTCTCTGGACAATGGTCACATATTTCTAAGGAAGAATAGACTTGAAGTTATATAAGTGCTCCTATCCTAGCTAAAGTGTAGTACGTATGACGATATTAACAGAGAAGATGGCTGAGATACGCGTCATACTCGTGATCGGGTGCTGTTTGTGGAGTCCGGTCTGTTCATGCTTGCTAGGACATAGTGACTACGTTAATACTAGTGTCTTTTTATAGGGGATTGACGAGAGACACCATCCTGTTGTGGATTCGTTTTTATTATCAGTGACTTAGAGACCATATACATCTCTAACAATATTAAATTAATTTTAATTTTGACGCTCAGAGACCATGGACATCTCTGGGATATTATATTAATTTCATTATACTCCTTGTTTAATCTTGAGACCTTATACATCTCTAACTTTACTGATGTTGTAATATTTGTAATAGATTTGCAAGTTTATCTTCACTGTATGACATTAATTTTGTTATAATTGTAAACTCGAAATTATTATTCCTTCTTGAACTGTAAATTAATATTTTGACATGAAAAATGTATTACTTGGGTGGATCAACTATTCTTTGTTGCCCGTTACCATGGTTACGTCTCCTGAGTCACTCTTTAAAACTGTGATTTTATAGGGTTTAAATCTATTAATCATGAGTTTTAGCCATGAGCAAAGATCCATTTGGACATGGATCATCTGTTGAACATGCTGGAAGTCCATATTATAAACATTTTTCTAAGAAACTCGGTTACTGTTGTCTCCTCGCTGACGGGACAAAATAACAACAAGAAAAAGTTGATTGACCCACTTATTATAGTCAGACTTTCTCAAATTGTAAATTAATATTTTGACATGTAAAAGTGCCCTTGTGGCCTATTTGCAGAATAAATGTTTGTATTTGTATTTGTATTTGATGGTTTCCAGAAACGCTAGAAGGCGAGCTCTCCCGCGCAGTGGGTGTCGTGGGCGCGGAAGGCACGTGCTCGCCCAAGGCCGTGTTCCAGGCCGTGAAGGCCATCTGCGCTCTCGCGGGGCAGGTGGAGACGCTTCACGTCACGCACACGCTCAATGCGTACGCGCAGGCCGCCACGCAGGGCACGGTATGTAGATCTTCTAGATACTCCCATCGACTAAAAAAAAGTGTAATGAGGTTGGGCCCCGCTGCGCGGGCTAATCTGTGGACTACATAGGCGATGGAGCCCCGCAATGAGGGGCTACTGTTACAGTGAGTTGAATGTAACGTATTTACCTAGCCGCGATTGGAATACTATTAGAGTTGACAGCTTTCCGCAGGTATACTTATGTCAGTGTATGTGAAATAATGAAATTACAGGTATTCTGTTTGTAAACGAATCCCGGTTTTGTAATACTTAATGCTTTATTTGTATAATGACGAAACTAAGGGTTGTTTTCGACGCTTCCGTAAGCGCGATAGTTATAAAAGGCATTAGTGCGCTCGCACTGGAGAACATTCTAGAGCTAAAGGTAGGAGTCGCCGGCGTGGAAGACACATTCTAATTCAGTGTTGGTAATTTGTATAGAATCGAAACCTAGTGATGTACAGTAGAATCCGCTTGTAACGACTTTGCTTATAACATTTGACCGCTTATAACGACTTCGAAATCACTATACATTCGATTTCATACCAAACATTTTCAAAGTAAACCAGTCCGTTTTGTGCGACGTGCGACGTAATATCACCGGTCCCCTGAATGTCGCCTTATCCGGATTCTTACTTGTATAATGGACCGGACTGTACTTGTATAATGACCAAACTAAGGGTAAATTTTTGACGGTTCACTATGCGTTAAAATCGTAGAAATCGTTCTTGGGCAAAACAATTATTTATTGTTTGTTCTTAAATACAACTGATCCATAAAACTTCTTGGCTGTGTTTTGTACCGTGATGTTTTTTCTCTCTTCGTGTTCTGTCTTTGTGTCGCGAATAAATATTTTTATGCGTCACCCTGGCCTGGCTACGTGCGCGGAAAACCCCACTTCCTGGCTAGGGGGAGACATAAAATTTTGTACTTACCACGGGCGGTGATAAATAAAGCCTCAGATCGCATATTTATCGCCCTTGCCTTTGGCTCGGGTGTCTAATACCAGTGATCTGAGACATTTTTTGTTTTACCGCCCTAGGTAATGTACTATTATGTCGCACCTGGCCATAATATGGAAACTTGGAAAGAAACCCATTTCCTTACAAGGCGAAGACATACTTGTACTTACCAAGGGCGGTAAAAAAGAAAGCTTCAGATCGCATGTATATCGCCTTTGCCCGGCTTGGGCGTTTAATACCTGCGATATCATTCATTGTTTTGCCGCCCCAGGTAAGTTATGTAGTATTCTTTCTTTCGTTCTTATACACTTGACGACCGCTTTAGCCTAGTTGGTAGTGACCCTGCCTTCGAAGCTGGAGGTCCCGGGTTCGAATCCCGGTCAGGGCATGTATTTGTGTGATGAACACCACTATTTGTTCCTGAGTCTTGGATGTTTTCTATGTATTTAAGTATCTATTTATTTATATAAGTATAAAGAAATAAGATTTCTTTGTACTTATTATTTTTGTATTGATATGCAGCTTATGACTGTCGATAGAACAGAAACCGTTACGTTAAATCGTCAAAAGATGGCGCTGTTCCCTATAGCAGCGCGATAGCTGAACTCGGTCGGTAAAATAGTTGTTTTGAAGAGTGCGATGGTGAATGTGATTTGTGAGGTTATGTTATATTATTAAGTGAGAGGATTCATGTAAGAATTACGATTACAATATAGTGGGAATCGACAAGCCAGTAAATAGACTTTAAATGTCGTTTCTTTGTTTTTTCAGGTATGATTGTGTACTTTAAGGTTATAATGTAATAACAGTAGTGGAAACTTGCGTTAAATAAAACCCTTTGTTTTTTCAGAGCAACACAATACGTTTATTTTGGCCGGTTCCTAATAACCCGTATGAATTGTCTTATATAAGTATGTATATCGTCACTTGGTACCCACAGTACAAGCTTTGCTTAGTTTGGGACTAGGTTGATTTGTGTAAGATTGTCCAAAAATATTTATTTATTTTATTTTTTTATTTACTTGTTTTGCAGTCCAGCAGCAACCTGATAACCCCGGAAATCCAAGCGGACACCGGCCAGTACTGCTCAGTGTCCATCCGCTCGGCCACCCCGCGCGAGGCCGTGCAGCACCAGTGCAACAGGATCCGAGACGCCGTCAGGTATTCCATGATCACTGTTCATTAGGGAATGCAATCCCGACTCGAGATTGCAAATTCGAGATCCCGCGGGATTAGAAATATCAATCCCGCGGGATCCCGGAATTTTCGGGATCCCGTCTAGTTTTAAAAAAATAATAAATTTGGATGACTAAAAAAGCTAATAACTGCTTGTTTGTGATAGTGAGGTTAAGTAAAATAACATATTACTCGAAAGAAAATAAAAACCTTTATTCTTTAATCTTACCAACCATAAATAATTATCAGGTTTTAAGGAAATTAACATAGGTAAATTAGGTAATCAAAATAATAAACATATTTCAAAGGAATTAGGAAGTAGTTACCTAAGACGAGTGATTTTGAAAATGACTCCTTAAAAAACAAAGGGTATTAATAGTATCATCTGCTAAACGGCATCTAATTTCCTTTGCAATGTAACCCGCTGCTGAGAATGCCCTCTCCGATTCAACACTGGTTGGCAATAGCGTTGCGAAGCAATTATATGCAA
Source organism: Epiblema foenella (assembly GCA_963556455.1). Classification (NCBI taxonomy): domain Eukaryota; kingdom Metazoa; phylum Arthropoda; class Insecta; order Lepidoptera; family Tortricidae; genus Epiblema; species Epiblema foenella. Next base: position 28,111,279 of record OY747099.1, on the reverse strand, counting down.
ACTGCAAAAATCGCCCCCTTGTTCCTCCACACTCAAATAAATCCATTTCTTTTTTTATGGTAGACTCTAATTTGTCTAAGCCCCGAGTGGACGTGTGTAGCGTCGCTGACTACTGCCGCCCAATCCCGTCAATCTCGAATGGGATCTCGTCATATGATGCGTCGGGATTGATCCCGAAAAATTAGCCGAGATCTCGCGAGATCGGGATCTCGCGGGATCGGGATTGCATTCCCTACTGTACATGCTATCAGCTCATATTCTTGGTCGTGACCTCGTGTCTGAGCAGGGATCGGATACCGGTATTTACTCCATAGAAAAATACCGGTATTATTACGGTCACCGGTTCATTATTTCGTTTTTAATGGGACAATCTAATAATACGACGTTGTTATCTAAATACATGATTCAGCCCTGCGTAAAGAGCAAGAAATAATCCAAAATATTGGGCTAATTCAGGGTTTTTTAAAAACACCGGTATCGGTCCCTGTGTCTGAGGGTCGACTATGGGCGTCTCTCTCGACTACTGCTCTCCAGGCTGTTGTGTCTTGTGCCGTTTGGGTCATACGCGGATTTAGGTTCGCCTCTTTTCTGTGGACATACCAAAAGTTAAGGGCTACAAAGCTTAATTTTGTATTGGACCAGTAACCCGCATGAACAGTGTCTCCGTTTCTATAAATCCCTGTAATAAAGACATAGCTAACATGCACATAAGCCGTTAACTATTAACCACCGGGTGGACAACTTTTGATTTTACAACTGACAATGACTCTTGTAACTTTTTTCGATTAACATTTTTTAAGTTGTTTACTAAATGCTATTCAATGCAGGTCGCTGATAGGGCTCTACACAAGGACGAGATTGTTGGATTTCCAGCTGGCAGACCCGCAATTAATTCCGCAAGGATTCTCTGAGAGTGAGTATCGCAATCATCAACAGTGTTCCTTGTATTCGGGGTCGAAGTTGCACCACGTCCGTAGCGAGCTCGTAAAGTGTACATACACGAGAGTGAAAGGGACGGGACGATACGAAGTTCGTATTTCGAAGTTCGGAGTAAAGGCCCAGGACATCTAATATAACGTTTTAATTTTACACTTAGTAAAAAATATTTTAACATAATGGCGACTCCGTGGATTCTAGAACCAAGGCGAGCATCCAAAAGTCCCAAGCCTATATTCCTCTAAATAACATCACCGACCTTGTTGTCAAAATAACTGGTATACACTAACTAACTACACCAACTGATAGTTAGTGTTGATATAATTATTGCATATTTAACAGCCCCAGCGCTTGTCTTTTATTTTCAAATACAAAAAGGTTTATTTGAATTTATTTGAATTATACTTGCCAGTTGTTACAGATTATTAAAATATAATAAGTGCTTGAATATGTATACCATATCATGCATGGCCGGATTTTATCGTGTACAGTCTTTATTTGGTCGGTTACGTACGCGGCCGAAGGAATTTCAAAATATATATTATTAAATATCAAGCTAGGATTTTGAAATTATTTTTCTCGTATTTAAAATGTGTTTAGCCATTACATATATTTTTTTCTTAAAAAAAAATTAAATCATGCACCTAAAGTTTAAGTAATGGAAACCTATTCTTCTTTGGCAACTAGATGTGAAACAGGAATATAATTTCTTTTTAGGCAACTAGTTGCGTAACAAGAATATTCATTCTTTTTCTACAACTGGTTGCGAAACTTGGTTGCCAAAACGGCCGGAGGGAAATTTTACAATGTTCAATCTATTATCCATACTTATTATACATATTATAATCCATACTTACATGGGTATAAAAAGACGTTTTATTTTCCTAGTCGAGCTATACCTACATTGTGTTCCACAGAAGCGACTCCAGCAAGTACGATGACAGAGACCATGCTGTTCTGTATAGAGGCAGTACATCGGTTGCCGCCCGGCTGGGCCCATGAGGACTACGTGTTTCACGCGCAGGTAAATCGTACAATGTCACACAGAAAACTTGCCCTGAGAGCAATAATAAGTAAACTACAGGAAAAAAATATTATTTTTGGTAACATAAAATTATCATTTGTAACATAAACATATTATTCTTGGTAACATAATAATATTATTTTTGGTAACATAAAATTATCATTTGTAACATAAACATGTTATTCTTGGTAACATAATAATATTATTTTTGGTAACATAAAATTATCATTTGTAACATAAACATGTTATTCTTGGTAACATAAGAATAATATTTTTGGTAACATAAAATTATCATTTGTAACATAAACATATTATTCTTGGTAACATAATAATAATATTTTTGGTAACATAAGAATAATATTTTTGGTAACATAAAAATATCTTTTGTAACATAAACATATTATTCTAGGTAACATACAAATAATATTTTTGGTGACATAATACTTTGTTTTCAAACAAAACTTATAAAGATTACTGAAATTAAACCACTTTCTACATAACAAAACAAAAATATGAAGTGAGGGCCAAGTATTCCAAAATCTGCATTATAAAAAATGTGTCTGAAAATTATGTACATGAAAAAGTAGAATGGTCCAAAAATGTTTGACTAGAGACGGTACCGAATAGTCGCCGACTATCCGGCCACATTTCTAATCGGCCACTAGTCGACCGGTCTGCTAGTCGGATAGTCGGCAAAATCCATGCAAAAAAAGTTTTCATTAAATTATTTGTATTTGTTTGTGTATTTACTTAACCATAGAATATGTTCATGCTTGCTAGGACATAGTGACTACATTAATACTAGTGTGTTGTGGATGCGTTTTTATTATCAGTGACTTAGAGACCATATACATCTCTAACAATATTAAATTAATCTTAATTTTGACGCTCAGAGACCATGTACATCTTTGGGATGTTATATTAATTTCATTATACTCCTTGTTTAATCTTGAGGCCTTATACATCTCTAACTTTACTGATGTTGTAATATTTGTATTAGATAACTTTGCAAGTTTATCTTCACTGTATGACATTAATTTTTGTTATAATTGTAAACTCGAAATTACTATTTTTTCTTGAACTGTGAATTAATATTTTGACATGAAAAATGTATTACTTATTATAGTCAGACTTTCTTAAATAGTAAATTAATATTTTGACATGTAAAAGTGCTATTGTGGTCTATTTGCAGAATAAATGTATGTTTTTTTTTACAAACAGGTTTACTACGGCACACGGCCGCTCAAGACTCTGCACATGACTCAGACCTCCAAGATAGACGCCGCCGGCTTCTATCAGAGGATCATATTCGACACTTGGTGAGTACTTGAGTAGCCCTCGGCAATTACTCGGCTATTATGATTCTTTTCCTCGTAGAAGGTGTGAAAAGCAGTATGTGTCACTCGGTAGCAATAGTACATTGTTAAACGAGGGGCGTAAGTATACTCGAGTCATCAAAAGCCCTCCGCTTTCAGCGTCGGGCTTCTGATAGACTCTCGTTCGCAATATTCTTACGCCCGTGTTATACACAATGTTTTTCATCACATTTGCGAGGAAATAAATAACTACAAAAAACAGAAAAATCTATGTTTCATACAACCGCCCCAATCAAAAATTTACGAAATTGACAATTTCACTTCCAGATCAGCGCGAGTGGAGCGCGCAGCTGCAATATTTCAACCAATCACAGAGCAATACAGTATTCTTGCGGCGGGACGCATGGCTAACTAGATTTTTTTCAACCAATCATAGAGCAGAATTCTTGTGGCTCGCGGGCAACCAAATTTGTCGAAACCAATCAGATCACACACAAACTAATATTTCCCAAAGGAAGTAATGAAAAAATATTTCCCGCGGGAGGCTATATCTGCTCTATACGCCTGCGTGTAATAACGCCTTTATGAGCAAGTGTGATGAAAAATTATATACCGCCCTCGCCGTATATATATCGTTTTGCTCCCTTGAGACACAATCTACTATTTTCCAATAAAATTGTGATGAGTCCGGGGATCCCCGGGACCGGTAGACGACGGCTTAACCGATTTGATTTTATCATCATTATACTAACTGTGTAGGTTGAACCTAGAAGACCTGCCCATCAGCCAGCTGCCCCGCGAGGCGCGGCTCGTGCTGACGCTGTACGGACGGACGCCGCGGCCGGTGGACGGACACGCGGACGGCGACGCGGACGGACAGGCGCCCGCGGACGCGGCGGGCGGCGACGTGCTGTACGACCAGCTCGAGCTGGCCTGGGCCAGTATGCAGCTCTTCGACTATGACGGGTGAGGGGACTGCTCTAGGGGACCTTAGGAGTTAATCGACGTGGCCCAGGCCACTTCTTGATGGGTGACCGCGAACAGCGGTTACTAACTCAGCGCTCCTGTCCTTTGGGAGGCACGTTAAACAGTGGAGACTACGACGGGTGAGGGGACGGTAGGAGGTTAAGCGACGTGGCCCAGGCCACTTCTTAGATGGGCGACCGCTTTGAGTGGTTACTAACTTGTGCTTTGGAAAGCATGTTAAGCCGGTGACCCCGGCTGCTGTCTATGATAGCAGCCGTTAAGCCAGATTAGAGGCCTCCGGGTGGCTTGAGAACTTCTAACAGTCAAGTTGCCCACTCACTCGACAAGGGAGGTCGAAGTTGCACCACGTCTGTAGGGAGAATGGTCCACTTGATTTTGCGCTAGTAAACCATTTTCTTTCTTCGTTCCTGATTTTCTTAGAAAGTGTTTTGTATGAAAAACTAACATCAGGAGATTTCGACTTCGTACAATACAAAAATATGAAGTGAGGGCCAAGTATTCCAAAATCTGCATTAAAAAAAAGGTGACCGAAAATTATGTACATGAAAAAGAAGAATGGTCCACTCATTTGTTTGTGCAATATAGTTAAAATAAATGAATCAAGGGACCACCCGTAGTAGCCAGTACGCCAAGCTCTATGTCGGGCTCTGATGATGATGATGACGACGATGATGATGATGATGATGATGATGATGATGTGTGTGTATGTGTGTGCGCGCAGCATGCTGGGCAGCGGCGCGTACGCGCTGGCGCTGTGGCCGCGCTGCTGCGACCGCCGCATCGGGCCCGCGCCGCACCCCTCCGACTCGCCGCCCGGCTCCTTCCCCGTCGTCAACATTGGTAACATTCAATTTATCCTCATACATGATATGAATCTCTGTCGCGCTACGCTCAAGTTTCTACTTTGAAATCCCTCGCTATGCTCAGGATTCTATTGTAAAATCTTTCGCTTCACTCGGGATTCAATGTATCGCCCTCGCCGTAAATATATCATTTTGCTCCCTTGAGACACAATCTACTATATTCATCTCTCCTGTTCTAAAAGATTCCAATTCGATTTCCATTTGTAGACAGCGGGGTGAAAAATTTAACACCTGCTATTAAGAAAAGAGTCATTGTTGCCCTTGAATGAGGGATCAAAGTCGTACTTTTCTTCCCTCATTTGAGGGCGACAATGACTTTTCCGCATAGAAGGCGTGAAAAGCATCATGTGCCAGTGCCACTCGGTAGCAAAATTATTTGTAAGACCTTTCATATTTTTAGCAACGTGCCTCATGGCGGTGTGAAAAACGAATCTATCTCATTAGATCCATTCAGTAGATCCACTGTGTATCTAATGAGATTTTTTTTACCGCTAGATACATTGCAATTCATAATGGATCTATTGGGATGTTTTCTTTCATTAGATACATTTTAGCCGGGGGCTGTGAGGAATGGATCTAGTGATAGTTACAATACGTATGTGTCACACGGTAGGAAAATTATTTCGGTATTGGGCGTAAACACTTAAATCCCTCGCCACGCTCACGATTCACGATTCTATATACGGCCCTCGCCTTAAATATATAATTTACGGCGAGCGCTCGAACGTGCGAACGCCGAAATATCTTAGGTGAATTGGGTCACTTTCAAACCCTTGGTTAACAATTTATCCTTAACTGTCACTTTTTTTATATAATTTAACTAGCGACCCGCCCCGGCTTCGCACGGGTGCACTATTTAATGGATGTCGTTATACATAATAAACCTTCTTCTTCAATCACTCTATCTATTTAAAAAAACCGCATCAAAGTCCGTTGCGTAGTTTTAAAAATTTAAGCATACATAGGGATATAGGGACCAGGAATTGGATACCGGTATTTTCTCCATAGAAAAATACCGGTATTATTACGGTTACCGGTTCATTATTTCGTTTTTAATGGGACAATCTAATAATACAACGTTGTTACCTAAATACATGATTCAGCCCTACTTAAAGAGCAAAAAATAATCCAAAATATTAGGCTAATTTAAGGTTTTTTTTTTAAAATACCGATATCGGTCCCTGATAGGGACAGAGAAAGCGACTTTGTTTTATACTATGTAGTATTTATGTCTCCACAACTCTAATAGGGATGTTGATTCAAAATTTATTGGTATTCAAATTATTATCCAAAAGAAAGAAGACATAAAACTATGCCAAGTGGTGAAAATCCCATTAAAATATCTCAATAAATAACGAAGCTACAACCGTTAGAATGTTGTTAATAAGAGTGAGAAAGCGCTTCAAATCAGTGACGTCACTGACCTAAAGCGCCATAGTAAATGAAGATCGTTCAATACAGAGGTGCGTTTTGCGAAAAAGGGACAGAACATGCCCCCACTTAAAACTTTGAAGACTTGTAATTATGCAATAATTTATTCTTTTCAAAATTCAAAATTTAAATTCAAAATTGTTTATTTGTAAACAGGTTGAAAAGGTCTTACAATAATTTTAGGTAGGTATCGCTATGTTTTGCCTTTCGGCATACAAACATTGTAGTCCAGATCTTGCATGCATGTCTATACTAACACTAATTTACTAACTTAAATAACAAATCAAATTTAAAATGTATCGCTTAAAAATTCACCTACAGAATAATATGCTTTTTCTACCAGGAATTTATACAGTCTCTTTTTAAATTCTGATAATTCATCTATTTTAATTATATTTAATGGTAACTTGTTATAAATGTTTGGCGCCATTCCAAAAATACTCTTACTAAGCAGAGCAGTTTTGAATGGCCCTGTATAAATTTTGAGCTACTTTTTTCGCTATTTGGTTGAGAATTTGATCCTTTTTCGAGAAAATTTAAATTAGTTGATCTTCTTATTGAATGTCAACATCCCTACTACAACAGAATACGTGACGTTTTCTAGAAACTGCTAACTGTATTTGAAAAGATTGACCTAGCAATCGTAATCCAATATCATAACAACATAGTAAGCCTAAAGAAAAAAAAAACGCCCAACACACTTACGTAATCTAACCAACCTTGCAACTTTTGAGATTGCAAAAACAAATAATGAATATGGTCAAAGAGTTTGGAAGTGTATGCTACCGCGCATATTGAATAGAAGAATTAATTAACTTAATTGGGAGTCGAACAAGAGGGCAAGACAGAAATATCATTAAAAGATACATGTTTAAAATTAGAGGGTAAACTACGAATTAATTAAGACAAAAAAAACTGAGCACTGTTTGTACACCTACTTATTTACAACACAACCATTACTATGAATTTATTATTATAAACAATAACAGACTCCTTAACACAAAAATCTTTTTAATTTAAGATTAGTTTGTTTTGACGACCGGTTTAGCCTAGTGGGTAGTGCACCTGCCTGTGAAGCTGATGGTCCTGGGTTCGAATCCCGGTCAGGGCGAATATTTGTGTGATGAGCATGAATATTTGTTTCTGAGTCTTGGATGTTTTCTATGTATTTAAGTATTTATATCTATTAAATATATCGTCGTCTAGTACCCATAACACAAGCCTTCTTGAGCTTACTGTGGGGCTAGTTAGATTTGTGTAAGATTGTCCTCTAATATTTATTTATTTATTTATTTATTTTATTATTTAATGGAATGTAATTAAATATATTTTTTCACTGAAATAAACAGTTCAAATTAAAAAAAATTTTTTTTTTTTTAGAAATCCCGACGTACATCCACCACGGCGTGCGATGGACGCCGGGCGAGATAGAGAAATCCATCAGCGAGCCGCTGCCCGCCTTCGACTCGCTGGACGGCCACACGCAGTCGCAGCTGCTGCACCTCATCGAGCACGGCGCCTACCAGCGCGTGCCCACCGACTGCAGGGAGGTGAGCTAGCCGTAGTCAGCTATGGCAACCATTCTATGTTATAGGGGGCAAACGAGCGGACGGATCGCCTGATGGTAAGCGATTACCGTCGCCCATAAACACCTGCAACACCAGAGGAGTCCACCCGTCCCACCCACCGGTCCCGCCCACTGCCACTTAAGTTTAGCGATTCGAAAGGCTATATCGGTTACTTTGGTTCTGCTACGGATGGCCTCATTTCTGATGCGATCACGCAGAGAAACTAGCATAGCCCTCTCCATTACCCTCTGAGTGACTTTGAGCCTTCTTATGAGGCCCATGGTGAGCGACCACGTTTCCGTACCCTATGTCATCACTGGCAACACACACTGATCAAACACTTTCGTCTTGAGACACTGCGGAATATTAGACGAAAATATATGCTGTATTTGACACATGTTAAAATGTATTTCATAGATGTGATTATATAGACAGAAAACCATCAAACTATCACAATAAATAGTAAATTAGACAAATGAGGGCTATCGTTTTTGAGCTCACGAGTTGGCGCCACTATCGAGCGAGGTCCAGCTGTCAAAAATTGTTATTGATTGTTATGGACATGAGAACGAAGTTTACATTTAAATCATGTTTAATACCTTAAAACCGTACCGTAAAAATATCGAACATACCACATTGTAGCACGGTCCCGTTTTGTTCGGAAAAAAGGAGGAAATAAGTTTCCGAAAGACAAAACTGTCTCAAAGCACTGACAGTCATTGACCCTTAACTCATATTTGCCATAATCAAGCTCAGGTATTTCAAAATAGTCACTATATTGTTCCAATTAGATATTAACCCGCGTAGCGCAACCACAAAGAGTGACATTTGACATTTCGGAGACCTCGCGCTACACTAGCGCCTCTAGCGGCGAATTCATACGCGATAGCCCTCATTAATCAAAATCATAAAAAGATATCGGTCTTTAAATATTAACAAAATTTTTTTTTAATAGTCCAAATGTAAATTGAAAATTACCATTAGAATTCTCACGTTTCAATAAAAAAGAAATTGTATGGCGACTGTCCGTATTCGCAATATTTCACGAATAAAATGGCAAATTACTAGTTTTTCCATACAACGGGATAACGATGTGACACACTGTGTCGTCACATTTCACTGCCTATCTGTATAGCCTCGTGAGGCCTCGTGTCATATAGGTACTACATAAAATACAATTGATTTTGAACTTAACATGCATTTATTAAGGTCGAGATTATTTTGTTAATTATTGAAAGCCTCAGGAGGATAGAGTTTCAGTGCTCGTCAGCTATGCTTTCGTCTTTTGTGTTGCTCTCATTGTAGTTGGTCCCATACATACATTTAATCGTCTCTAAAAACTGGTTCGAATGACACCATAAAAAAATTTAGTCAAATAGCCAACGCGTTAGATGGAAACGATATCTCTATCTCGGTATTCTGTCCATTGATTACATCAAACTCAAACTCGTTTATTGGTAATAATAGTATTACAAGTCATGCCTACACACTATATTCTAAAACGGTGACGATAGCAGTCTTCGTTTTTTTGTTTGTGTGTTTTTCATATCTTTAGACTTAATCACAGCGCAAGGGTTGAAAATGACCCATTTCACCCGAGATATTTTGGCGCTTGAACGATGTGAGAACACTACTTTTCATTTCAACTATGAGGAAAATAAATGAGAAATAAAGGTGGATTCAGTAATAAAAACACGCGCTGCAGTAACCAGCAGCCGGCGCCGCCGCGCCACGCCCCCGGCTTATAGGACTTCAAAAAAAAATTACTTTCCACTCTAGGGTCGAAAACGTGACTTTCAACCCGGCTATCTACTTACGAAAATCGAAGTTTCCGAATAGTAGAGATGAAAAGAGTATTTGTATTGTATTGTATGTATGTATGTATGTAAGTATTTAGATTTCCTACGAGTGAACTTTACAGGACTTGCGACTTCCTGTCTGTACGAAAACTATACATATTAAATACAATCTTGAAGAAACATAAAAGTACCACTTTCATATCAGATAAAACTTACAGACGACGAATTTAAATAGTGTTTTAAGCTTCACATTTAGTTACCATATGTGGTAGAGTGGTGACTCTTGACACAGGTTATATTACCTAATACTTAAAAAGAGGCACCAGCCTTATACATTGTTAAATAGTCTAAGATACTGAATGATTTTTTTTTTAATGTGTATATGTACATACTTTATTATACACAAAACACAGGTAAAAATATAGACAAATTCGGTTACATTGATACAAAGGCGAACTTATCCCTTTAAGTGAACTTATCCCTCCTTCCAGTTAAGCAATTGTATGTATTTTATTGTGTTGTTCGATTGGTTACCGCAGGTGATGTGGGAGAAACGGCAATACCTGGTGGAGCTGCCCGGAGCCCTGCCGCTGGTGCTGCTGGCGGCCACGCACTGGTACGGCGAGCACCGCGCGCAGCTCACCAACCTGCTGCGCCGCTGGGAGAAGCCGTCTCCGCTCAACGCCATGCATCTCCTGCTGCCCTGGTAATATAATATTAATATTTTTGGACAATCTTACACAAATCAACCTAGTCCCAAACTAAGCAAAGCTTGTACTATGGATACCAAGTGACGATATATATACTTATATAGATAAAGATAAGATTTTGAAAGAGGTGGACGTTATTGCTAAACTGTTACAGAACTTTATTGTTGAAATAATCAAATAAGGCAAATGCTTAAAGCTATATATGCTAGCTTTAAGCCTTTGGCATTAAGTCCTCATTTGTAAACAGTATTTTTGTGCAATAAAGTTAAAATTAATAAAATATGTAAATAAATAAATAAATATTTTCGGACAATCTTACACAAATCAACCTAGTCCCAAACTAAGCAAAGCTTGTACTATGGATACCAAGTGACGATATACATACTTATATAGATAAATAGATACTTAAATACATAGAAAACATCCAAGACTCAGGAACAAATATTCTTGTTCATCACACAAATACATGCCCTGATCGGGATTCGAACCAGGGACCTCCAGCTTCGAAGGCAAGGTCACTACTAAGTAGGCTAAAGCGGTCGTCAAAACTATTCATACACTTACGAACTTAGAAACGAACACGGGAAACTGAGATTTATTACGGCGAGATAAGGTAAGCGAACTAGATACATTGTTTGGTTCGGCTATAATTAAACGAACACAGAAGACTGAGCTTTATTACGGCGGGATAAGGTAAGCGAACTAGATATATTTTGTTTGGTACCTTAGTGGGCGGCTGATGGATGCAAAATACGTCAAAATACAGTCGGACGATATCCGTAATATGGATATGACTGCATTTGTTTTGAAAATGGTGGACGTCATTGCTAAAATGTTACAGAATTTTATTGTTGTATTTTATCAAATATGGCAAAAGCTTAAAGCTATATATGCTAGCTTTAAGCCTTTGGCATTAATTCCGCCATTTGTAAACAGTATTTTTGTGCAATAAAGTTAAAATTAATAAAATATATAGCTCAAAAGATTACGTTATCACCGGAAAGCGGCGGCGGCGGAACTCTAGAAGACTTTCATGTGCTCGTTCACGCGGCGACAGCCCTCGACTGACGGGCGGCCCCGGGCCGCGCGAGCGTTAGGTATCTATAGCTTCGCGCGCCGCCCATTGTAAGCCCCCTGGTTGCACTGTAGTGCTAGAAAAGGCAAGTGTAAGGCTTGAAAGACTTGTAAGTCTTAGGATACTTCTCCCTGAAACCAATGCCGCACTGACCAATGCTCACTTTGTCGCGTGGAAAGGTGCAGCGGTCATAGGGATAGCGAAGCCCGGTAAACCCCGGACCTCGCCTGCCTCTTATAGGCCGATCAGCTTATTTAGCTCTCTAGGAAAGCTATATGAGCGTATCCTTGTCACTATACTATCCTCAAACCAAATTGAGGACTGGGGTAATAAACGCCGGCGACGCTAGTGATGGCGGCATGTCGATACAGGTTTTACTTAAACGTCGATAAATTATCAGTACATAGTATAGAACAAAGTCGCTTTCTCTGTCCCTATGTCCCTATATCCTTATCTATGCTTAAATCTTTAAAACTAGGCAACGGATTTTGATGCGGTTTTTTTTAATAGATACTTGACTCAAGGGGAAGGTTTATATGTATAATACATGCATCAGTATTGCACCCGTGCGAAGCCGGGGCGGGTCGCTAGTATTAGTTTAATGGTTAATGTTACTTTAATGGGTAGTTCAAGTTATTTGCGTCATTTATCTTAGACTTAGCAGAAGCACATTTAATAGACACACGTTCTCTCATAATCAAACTTCAAGACGACAGTGACAACGACGACGACGTGGACGAAACCGATTTATATTAAATTAGGTACAGCATATTACCACTTTCATTAATTATATTAAAAAAATCATACTTAAGACAAATATTTTATCTATCACTTAATTCTATCGACATGCCTTGTTGCGGGTTTACTACCTGCACTATGGGTCTCGGTCCGTTCCGTGAAAAACAATGCGAAAGAGATAACGCGAGCCTAATGGTTTTATTGCCCCAGTCCTCAGTTTGGTTTGAGGATAGTATAGGATTCTCAGATTTACGGCTGAGAATAACGTCATCAATGAGCAGTTCCGCTTTAGATCCGCGCACTCGTGCGTCCAACAGGTGCACCGCGTCACGGAGCACGTGCTGGACGGTTTCTCTCGATTCCAGGGGCTCAGGACCGGTGCAATCTTTCTCGACGTGGCGAAAGCCTTCGACAAGGTCTGGCATAACGGGCTGATATACAAGTTATATCATCTCGGTAAGCCTGACAGACTCGTACTCATCATACAAGATTTTCTCAGGGATCGAAGCTTTCGATACAGACTAGAGGGAACGTACTCGGACCCACTCCACATCCGGGCCGTAGTCCCGCAAGGCTTCGTGCTCTCTCACACTCTTTATTCGTTATTCACGAACGACATTCCCAGGCACCTTAAAGTGCAATATTTTCGACCGACGATACCTCCAGGAGGCAATCACTGACCTAGATCGTTGGTTTAATCTTTGGCGTATCGAAGTCAATCCGGAAAAAAGCACTGCGATTGTCTTCCACCCGTCCGACCGCGTTAGCACGGAAAGGCGTGTGGCTCCGATTCAGATGTTTGACCGGCCCATTCCCTGGGCCAACGAAGTCAAATATCTTGGAGTGACCCTCGACAGAAAACTGACTTTCCGTAGCCACATCAGTAGGGTACGCAACCGTGCGTTGTTCGTGCTAGGAAGGCTTGGGCCGATGATTAACAAGTTTAGTAAAATGTCATTTAGAAATAAGCTGACACTCTACAAAACTTGTGTTTGTCCAATCATGTCTTATGCAAGTGTAGTTTTTGCTCACGTGCCTATGACATCGCTCAAGCCGCTTCAGGTCATTCAGAATCGTTCTCTCCGTAGGGCGACTGGTGCTCCGGTGTACCAGTCGAACCTCAGTCTGTACCACGACATGGGGATTAGCACCATGTATGGTTTCTTTAAGCAGACTGCCAGAGTTTTGACGTTTAATAAAAAGTTGCTGAATTGACTATCAGTAAAATACCGTATTGAAAAATCAACTTTAGCTAATGTGATACCGTTTTCTTCCGCAGTTTCCCGGACTGGGAGGTGCGCGCGACGGCAGCCAGCCTGCTGGCGCGCATGTCGGACGACGAGCTGTGCCGCGTGCTGCCGCAGCTCACGCAGGCGCTGCGCCACGAGACCTACCAGACCAGCCCCCTCGCCGGTATGCTCACCAACAGAAACTAACGTCTGCTTCAGCTACGACAAAAAAGCTTTCGTATATCCGGATTTCCGGTTGTTCTCCTCTAGGTCAATGTCAGATTTAGGTTCGCGTCTTTTCGGTGGACATATCAAAAGTTAAGGGCCACAAAGCTTAATTTTGGATTGGTCTAGTAACCCGCATAAACGGTGGTTCCGTAACTATAAATCCATGTAATGAAAACATAACTTACATGTACATAAGCCGTTAACTATTGACCACCGGGTGGACAACTTTTGTTTTTACAACTGACAATGACCCCTCTACAAGTCGCATTTCTCAACCGATTCTCTTGAACATTTTTAAACACGTTTGATATTTCTATAGATTTGTTTTGTAGTAAGTTTATGGAAATCAAAAACATTTTATTTTTCTCAATGATTCCGTATATTTCTTCGGGCGGATTTCGGTTTATTCTCCTCCACAGGTCACACTTCTGTACCGATTTTTGTGAAATTTTTCTACGCTATTTATGATCGTATACATATTCTTCACATTTTTTGCAGAATTATTGTTATCAAGAGCGTTGGCGGCGCCCGCGGTCGCTCACAGACTGTTCTGGCTGCTCGTCCACTCCCTGCCCAACGTACCACAGGTGGGAATTAAATAAATCTCCTGTAATTGTCTCTCCACTACTACTACACTTGATGTCAAAAATTTCGGGTCGTTTTTAATTCTTTTGTATTTTCAATCAAAAGGATAAGCTTACGGAAGGAAGAGAGTTCGCAGCCCGGACGGGGAGTAACGAATTAAAATTTAGAATTGAGGTATTCGGGAACAGAAGGATCAAATAAAATCGAAAAATGGTAGTCAAATTCTGAGCGATCTGCGCTCGGGAATGCGAAGCCACTGCAGTTGCCTTCGATATGCAGACACACGGTCGTATTCCAAAGATGAATCTTATTCAATTGGTTTTAGAGCCGATCCAGATCGCATTTGTGTGCGCGACCGAAGTCAGTTTAGCAGGAAATCAAGCCTTAATACCGCGTATGTTTTTTACACCGCTTTTGTTTATATTTCAGGCCCCAAGTCAGGAATTCCTCGGCATCACGCTGGAGGACAACTCGGTGGAGCCGGAGACGGTGGAGTGTGTGACGGCCATGTGGCGCTACCGGCTCATGCTGCGGGCGCTGCTGGCCGTGTGCGGGGAGCGCCTCGCCAGGACCTTGCTCCGGCAGCAGCTGCTGGTCAAGGTGAGGGAGACAACAGACAAGCCGTCACACTCCGAGACTACTCGTGGGAGCCGAGCCGAAACATATCACTACAGAGCGTTTGCCGTTAGAAGTCACTTTAGAAACATATCACTACAGAGCGTTTGCTGGTAGAAGTCACTTTCGAAACATATCACTACAGAGCGTTTGCTGGTAGAAGTCACTTTCGAAACATATCACTACAGAGCGTTTGCTGGTAGAAGTCACTTTCGAAACATATCATTATAGAGCGTTTGCCGTTAGAAGTCACATTTGTCAACAAACATCTTTTATTTTATTTTTTTAATAATCGTAATGGCAGAATGTCATGACGAACTAAAAAGCAAGTAATTGCTTATGGCTGAACGTCGTGATGCTGTATCATAAATAAATGTGGAATGGAAATTGAGCATCTTGGAGGCCTCCAACTTTGTATGAAATTCCTTTAAAGGACTCTCGTCTAGCCGCGCCCGAAACGTGACACTTCACAGTCTACTAACCAAAACTCAAACTCAAAATATTCTTTATTCAAATAGGTCTAGCAACAAGCACTTTTGAGTCGTCAGTTTATATATTAAATAAATTGAATCTAATTATTCAGAGCAATTTAAGGAACATAACCTCAATATTTCATCGCGTGCTTGAGAAAATTTATAATACTTAATTTTTGGATTTTATTTTTAAAACAAGTAAAGCCACGTTACGTGCCAATACATGTTATGTGCGAATAATTACTCACATTACACCTGTATATATATTTTTTTATGTTTATATGTTTTATTCTGATATACATTTTCATACTCTTTCTTTTTTTTTTTGCTTTGCACCTTTTATAAAATATCTGTTTAGCCCAATGGTTGGCTGGTAGAGAATGCCATATGGCATTAAGCCCGCCATTTGTTCAATTTGTGTATTTTGTGCAATAAAGTTTAAATAATTAAATAAATTATGACAAGATATAATTAGAAATGTTGTAATTGGTGTATTTGTAGACGCTGTCAGAAGTGGCGTTGTCGGTGAAGTGCGCCAAAGATGGCGGTCGAGCGCGGGCGCTGAGCGCGGGCGGCGAGAGGCTGGCGGCGCTGCTGCGCGCCGAGCCGGCCGCGCTGCCGCTCGCGCTGCACCAGCACGTGCGCGACGTGGACGTCAAGTGAGTAGCTCCAGGCGGCGGGCGCGCGGGCGCGGGCGCTGAGCGCGGGCGGCGAGAGGCTGGCGGCGCTGCTGCGCGCCGAGCCGGCCGCGCTGCCGCTCGCGCTGCACCAGCACGTGCGCGACGTGGACGTCAAGTGAGTAGCTCCAGGCGGCGGGCGCGCGGGCGCGGGCGCTGAGCGCGGGCGGCGAGAGGCTGGCGGCGCTGCTGCGCGCCGAGCCGGCCGCGCTGCCGCTCGCGCTGCACCAGCACGTGCGCGACGTGGACGTCAAGTGAGTAGCTCCAGGCGGCGGGCGCGCGGGCGCGGGCGCTGAGCGCGGGCGGCGAGAGGCTGGCGGCGCTGCTGCGCGCCGAGCCGGCCGCGCTGCCGCTCGCGCTGCACCAGCACGTGCGCGACGTGGACGTCAAGTGAGTAGCTCCAGGCGGCGGGCGCGCGGGCGCGGGCGCTGAGCGCGGGCGGCGAGAGGCTGGCGGCGCTGCTGCGCGCCGAGCCGGCCGCGCTGCCGCTCGCGCTGCACCAGCACGTGCGCGACGTGGACGTCAAGTGAGTAGCTCCAGGCGGCGGGCGCGCGGGCGCGGGCGCTGAGCGCGGGCGGCGAGAGGCTGGCGGCGCTGCTGCGCGCCGAGCCGGCCGCGCTGCCGCTCGCGCTGCACCAGCACGTGCGCGACGTGGACGTCAAGTGAGTAGCTCCAGGCGGCGGGCGCGCGGGCGCGGGCGCTGAGCGCGGGCGGCGAGAGGCTGGCGGCGCTGCTGCGCGCCGAGCCGGCCGCGCTGCCGCTCGCGCTGCACCAGCACGTGCGCGACGTGGACGTCAAGTGAGTAGCTCCAGGCGGCGGGCGCGCGGGCGCGGGCGCTGAGCGCGGGCGGCGAGAGGCTGGCGGCGCTGCTGCGCGCCGAGCCGGCCGCGCTGCCGCTCGCGCTGCACCAGCACGTGCGCGACGTGGACGTCAAGTGAGTAGCTCCAGGCGGCGGGCGCGCGGGCGCGGGCGCTGAGCGCGGGCGGCGAGAGGCTGGCGGCGCTGCTGCGCGCCGAGCCGGCCGCGCTGCCGCTCGCGCTGCACCAGCACGTGCGCGACGTGGACGTCAAGTGAGTAGCTCCAGGCGGCGGGCGCGCGGGCGCGGGCGCTGAGCGCGGGCGGCGAGAGGCTGGCGGCGCTGCTGCGCGCCGAGCCGGCCGCGCTGCCGCTCGCGCTGCACCAGCACGTGCGCGACGTGGACGTCAAGTGAGTAGCTCCAGGCGGCGGGCGCGCGGGCGCGGGCGCTGAGCGCGGGCGGCGAGAGGCTGGCGGCGCTGCTGCGCGCCGAGCCGGCCGCGCTGCCGCTCGCGCTGCACCAGCACGTGCGCGACGTGGACGTCAAGTGAGTAGCTCCAGGCGGCGGGCGCGCGGGCGCGGGCGCTGAGCGCGGGCGGCGAGAGGCTGGCGGCGCTGCTGCGCGCCGAGCCGGCCGCGCTGCCGCTCGCGCTGCACCAGCACGTGCGCGACGTGGACGTCAAGTGAGTAGCTCCAGGCGGCGGGCGCGCGGGCGCGGGCGCTGAGCGCGGGCGGCGAGAGGCTGGCGGCGCTGCTGCGCGCCGAGCCGGCCGCGCTGCCGCTCGCGCTGCACCAGCACGTGCGCGACGTGGACGTCAAGTGAGTAGCTCCAGGCGGCGGGCGCGCGGGCGCGGGCGCTGAGCGCGGGCGGCGAGAGGCTGGCGGCGCTGCTGCGCGCCGAGCCGGCCGCGCTGCCGCTCGCGCTGCACCAGCACGTGCGCGACGTGGACGTCAAGTGAGTAGCTCCAGGCGGCGGGCGCGCGGGCGCGGGCGCTGAGCGCGGGCGGCGAGAGGCTGGCGGCGCTGCTGCGCGCCGAGCCGGCCGCGCTGCCGCTCGCGCTGCACCAGCACGTGCGCGACGTGGACGTCAAGTGAGTAGCTCCAGGCGGCGGGCGCGCGGGCGCGGGCGCTGAGCGCGGGCGGCGAGAGGCTGGCGGCGCTGCTGCGCGCCGAGCCGGCCGCGCTGCCGCTCGCGCTGCACCAGCACGTGCGCGACGTGGACGTCAAGTGAGTAGCTCCAGGCGGCGGGCGCGCGGGCGCGGGCGCTGAGCGCGGGCGGCGAGAGGCTGGCGGCGCTGCTGCGCGCCGAGCCGGCCGCGCTGCCGCTCGCGCTGCACCAGCACGTGCGCGACGTGGACGTCAAGTGAGTAGCTCCAGGCGGCGGGCGCGCGGGCGCGGGCGCTGAGCGCGGGCGGCGAGAGGCTGGCGGCGCTGCTGCGCGCCGAGCCGGCCGCGCTGCCGCTCGCGCTGCACCAGCACGTGCGCGACGTGGACGTCAAGTGAGTAGCTCCAGGCGGCGGGCGCGCGGGCGCGGGCGCTGAGCGCGGGCGGCGAGAGGCTGGCGGCGCTGCTGCGCGCCGAGCCGGCCGCGCTGCCGCTCGCGCTGCACCAGCACGTGCGCGACGTGGACGTCAAGTGAGTAGCTCCAGGCGGCGGGCGCGCGGGCGCGGGCGCTGAGCGCGGGCGGCGAGAGGCTGGCGGCGCTGCTGCGCGCCGAGCCGGCCGCGCTGCCGCTCGCGCTGCACCAGCACGTGCGCGACGTGGACGTCAAGTGAGTAGCTCCAGGCGGCGGGCGCGCGGGCGCGGGCGCTGAGCGCGGGCGGCGAGAGGCTGGCGGCGCTGCTGCGCGCCGAGCCGGCCGCGCTGCCGCTCGCGCTGCACCAGCACGTGCGCGACGTGGACGTCAAGTGAGTAGCTCCAGGCGGCGGGCGCGCGGGCGCGGGCGCTGAGCGCGGGCGGCGAGAGGCTGGCGGCGCTGCTGCGCGCCGAGCCGGCCGCGCTGCCGCTCGCGCTGCACCAGCACGTGCGCGACGTGGACGTCAAGTGAGTAGCTCCAGGCGGCGGGCGCGCGGGCGCGGGCGCTGAGCGCGGGCGGCGAGAGGCTGGCGGCGCTGCTGCGCGCCGAGCCGGCCGCGCTGCCGCTCGCGCTGCACCAGCACGTGCGCGACGTGGACGTCAAGTGAGTAGCTCCAGGCGGCGGGCGCGCGGGCGCGGGCGCTGAGCGCGGGCGGCGAGAGGCTGGCGGCGCTGCTGCGCGCCGAGCCGGCCGCGCTGCCGCTCGCGCTGCACCAGCACGTGCGCGACGTGGACGTCAAGTGAGTAGCTCCAGGCGGCGGGCGCGCGGGCGCGGGCGCTGAGCGCGGGCGGCGAGAGGCTGGCGGCGCTGCTGCGCGCCGAGCCGGCCGCGCTGCCGCTCGCGCTGCACCAGCACGTGCGCGACGTGGACGTCAAGTGAGTAGCTCCAGGCGGCGGGCGCGCGGGCGCGGGCGCTGAGCGCGGGCGGCGAGAGGCTGGCGGCGCTGCTGCGCGCCGAGCCGGCCGCGCTGCCGCTCGCGCTGCACCAGCACGTGCGCGACGTGGACGTCAAGTGAGTAGCTCCAGGCGGCGGGCGCGCGGGCGCGGGCGCTGAGCGCGGGCGGCGAGAGGCTGGCGGCGCTGCTGCGCGCCGAGCCGGCCGCGCTGCCGCTCGCGCTGCACCAGCACGTGCGCGACGTGGACGTCAAGTGAGTAGCTCCAGGCGGCGGGCGCGCGGGCGCGGGCGCTGAGCGCGGGCGGCGAGAGGCTGGCGGCGCTGCTGCGCGCCGAGCCGGCCGCGCTGCCGCTCGCGCTGCACCAGCACGTGCGCGACGTGGACGTCAAGTGAGTAGCTCCAGGCGGCGGGCGCGCGGGCGCGGGCGCTGAGCGCGGGCGGCGAGAGGCTGGCGGCGCTGCTGCGCGCCGAGCCGGCCGCGCTGCCGCTCGCGCTGCACCAGCACGTGCGCGACGTGGACGTCAAGTGAGTAGCTCCAGGCGGCGGGCGCGCGGGCGCGGGCGCTGAGCGCGGGCGGCGAGAGGCTGGCGGCGCTGCTGCGCGCCGAGCCGGCCGCGCTGCCGCTCGCGCTGCACCAGCACGTGCGCGACGTGGACGTCAAGTGAGTAGCTCCAGGCGGCGGGCGCGCGGGCGCGGGCGCTGAGCGCGGGCGGCGAGAGGCTGGCGGCGCTGCTGCGCGCCGAGCCGGCCGCGCTGCCGCTCGCGCTGCACCAGCACGTGCGCGACGTGGACGTCAAGTGAGTAGCTCCAGGCGGCGGGCGCGCGGGCGCGGGCGCTGAGCGCGGGCGGCGAGAGGCTGGCGGCGCTGCTGCGCGCCGAGCCGGCCGCGCTGCCGCTCGCGCTGCACCAGCACGTGCGCGACGTGGACGTCAAGTGAGTAGCTCCAGGCGGCGGGCGCGCGGGCGCGGGCGCTGAGCGCGGGCGGCGAGAGGCTGGCGGCGCTGCTGCGCGCCGAGCCGGCCGCGCTGCCGCTCGCGCTGCACCAGCACGTGCGCGACGTGGACGTCAAGTGAGTAGCGGCGGGTTCAACAATACTACATTACTACAGAGGCCGGGAAGTAAGGGGTCGCCGGCCGGGTACATATAGACGGACGAGCGTAGCGAGGCCGGATAGTTACGAGGTCGGCAACCCCTTTTCACGCCGAGGTATGTATAGTGCTTTTCTCGAACATGCAATGAAATATATAAAAAAAAACTCCAAGATATCAAACTTTAATTTCAAAAGAAACTAACAGTAAATAAGACAAAAAAGGGGTGTATACAATCTTCTTTTTCCCGTTATTATTTAGTTAATTCTGAATAGCAAAGTGTGAATGTGTACGCAAAGTTGGTTATATTCCTTGTTTTGTTTCTATCTGTGAGTTCCTTTAATTGGCTTTGTATTATTATCTAAGTCTCTGATCATAATCTAGTAGCTGTTGATACTCCTTAAAATAAATAAATAAATAAAAAATATAATTAACACATATAACTATTTATTTCGTTCAATTTCCAACTCTAATTGAATGTAAAACACTACTACTACAAAAATATACTAAAATGTACGAAATCACGTTTCTGAACGAAACGTTAGGATCGAGCTATCTTATGGAACGACACTGACAGCTTGTCATTCTTGTTAATTGTCAAAAACTATAACCTCTTTTCTTCATCGCTGAGGGGCTAACGCGAACCGAAAACGAACGAAGTTCGGATGTCTCCCTCTCTGTCGCACGAATTTGCAAGTGTAATCGTAAGCGGTGTTCGTTAAAATCTGATTGTATGGAAAGTTTGACAAGTTTCTATGGGATGACAGCTGCCGGCGCCATGTTTGACGATGACCGGCCTGTGATCGTATGTTGGTGTCACCCACCCTAAGGGTGGATTGCACCAAACCGTTTGTAATCGTAAGCGGTGTTCGTCAAAATCTGATTGTATGGAAAGTTTGACAAGTTTCTATGGGATGACACCTGTCGGCGCCATCTTTGACGATGACCGGCCTGTGATCGTATGTTGGTGCAACCGACCCTAAGTATGGATCAGGGCTCGGAAACCGGTTTCATCTTCATACAATTAACCGGTTAAAATTTTTCGGTTAATTGCCTTTTACTATATTTTTTCATATTTTAAATCATTTATTTCATAGATGAAGCATAATAAATACAAATTTTAAATAAAAATGGAGATATGAAAAGTACTTTAGAAGATATTTCAAAAATTGTAAAAACCGGTTCCGAGTCCTGATATGGATTATGGATATCATGAATGAATGAATGAAATGAATGAAAATAATTTATTCGTGACATAGAACCAGACAAGATAATACATATTGAAATATTAACTACTTAATAAAATTGCCACGAAATGGTCCCGCCTCAGCATAATGCTGACTCACAAGCCAGCGCTGGTCTTCCGGCGAGACCATTGTTTGTGGATCACGTTGCTCCGCTGTCCGACGCGGCCTTAACCTATTCTGAACGCACCCTTTACGCTTGCGTCAAACAGCGCCATCTGATGATAATTGTCAATAGGCAAGGCCGCACGGACATCCGTCAACATGGCTGCAAGTTATAGTAATAATTCCTTTTCCAAAACATTTAGAAAGTGACATCAGTACTTAAACATATTGTTTCTCCTCAGGTCGTGTATGTACTTCAATTCTAACACGCTCCCGCTCAAAATCAACTTTATCGGGAGCGACAACGCTGTGATACCCGCCATGTTTAAGGTGAGACTAAATCCGCATCTACATTACCTACTGTAGTCGAGGGCATAAATATGTATACATTTATTTGTGTCTCAAGGGAGCAAAATGATATATTTACGGCGAGGGTGGTATATTGAATTCTGAGTGAAGCGAAAGATTCTTCAATAGAAGCCTGAGCGTAGCGAGGGATTCTATTGAAGAATCTTGCGTGTAGCGAGGGATTCAAGTGTTTACGCCCAAGACGGAAATAATTTTGCTACCGTGTGACACATACTGCTTTTCACACCGTCTATGAGGCCCGCTGCCTAAAACATGAATTACAAATGATTTTACTACAGAGTGTTACATACTGCTTTTCACACCTTCTATGAGGAAAAGAGTCATTGTTGCCCGCAAATGAGGGAAGAAAAGTACATCTTTGATCACTCATTCGAGGGCAACAATAACTCTTTTCTGAATAGCAGGTGTGAAAAAAAGATTTTCCACCTACAATTAAATAAAATACAATGAGAATATGGCGGCAACTTTTTGAACTGTTTTGACTCAGATACATACCTAATAATTGATATATTAATATAACGCGATAAACGAGACCAGCACTACCCCTGAGGGGCTAAGACTCGGTTTTATAAAGATCTGTTAGACCTTATATCGGTTTGTTATGTCAAAAAATGTACCGAGTTACTGAAATTTGATCTGACATTTTGTCTAACGGATCTTTATAAAACCCGGCCTGAGATGATCGATTATACTCGTATGTCGGACCTATTGCATTCGCTCATCTCACACTTATATAATTGATAGTAAGGGACGAATGTTGTATGTCCGGCATATAAGCGATCATCATTCTACAGTCTCAATACTGTACATTTTTCCGTTTACGTTGCGACCTACTTTCGGCCGCGCTTTAATATGGCGAAATAAAGTAAAATAGATCAGTGCAAACTAAACTCGCATACGATCAACATCAACTGAAGGAACGGCCAATTAACTTTACTATTTTGTAACTACTTTTAAATAATAAAACAGTTTCATAACTACAACTTAACTTCTCCGTTCTCTCAACGCACTCAAACACAGCTTTCAAGTGTATGGGCTAACTGGCTCATACAATCATAGTCCCTCAGGTGTGACTTAATACAAAGTGACACATAAGTCATGATACAAAATATAAAAATATGATTCTATCCATAATCCTGAACCACTTATCATGTGACAAACCTTGTACGGGCGAAAAAGAAACTGATTGACTTAGAATCCGATATTTTTTTTTAAATTGTATCATGACTTATGTCACCTTGTGTATATTTGATAGGTGGGCGATGACCTGCGACAAGACGCGCTAGTGCTGCAAGTGATGAAGGTCATGGACAGCTTGTGGTTGAAGGCCAACCTGGACCTGAGGATGGTGACCTTCCAGACGCTGCCCACCAGCGACAGGAGGGGTGAGTACTGGTGAAACAAGTGTCTTGAATAGAATAGAATAGAATAGAATAGAATAGAGTTTATTTGCATAGAATAAGTAGGTACATTTTTGTCCTTAGGTGGTATGTGACAATAGGTAGCTTATCCTGCTATTTGTATTATATACTAGCATGCAAATATTTTTGAAAATGTTATTAATGAATATTTTGAGCCAGAAAATCCTTCACTCTATAGTAATTATTTTCAGTTAAAAGCTTAATTAATGCATATTTGAATTTATGTAAAGGTAGCTCTTGTATACATTTCGGTAACTTATTGTAAATTTTCATGCACATGACAAAGCAGTGATTTGAATATAGAGTTGTCCTTGGAACATACTTATAAACCAAACGCTCAGGGTTCCGTTGGTTTCTGGTAGAATTTGTTCCAGCTTTTTTAAATAAATACATATGTCTTTTTACAAACATACAGATTTCCAGAATATACAAGCAAGGTAAAGGTAGTATATTAAATGGCTTGGCGAAGGAAGTGCGGGTAAATTACTTTAAAGAGCTGACTTTAAATATGCTGTTATCTCATTGGATATATTTTTTTTATACAACGCCGGTGACAAACAAGCTTACGGTCCACCTGATGGTAAGCGGCCACCGCAGTCTATAGACGCCCGCAACTCCAAATTAGTCATGTACGCGTTGCCGACCCTTTATAAAATTTGAGGATGCACTGTGTTGACAGCAGAAGCAACACATTTAGAAGATTTCTATAAAGATTTGCAAAAACGTACATTTTTTGTTGTACTTCTGTGGACATACCAAAAGTTAAGGGCTACAAAGCTTAATTTCGGATTGGACTAGTAACCCGCATAAACAGTGTCTCCGTTTCTATAAATCCCTGTAATAAAAACATAGCTAACACGCACATAAGCCGTTAACTATTCACAACAGGAGGGACGACTTTTGTTTTTTCAACTAAGTATGATCCATATATTCTGTGATTTTGTATGTGTTCTCCTGTTTTGTATAAAGTGTAAATAATAATCCTTACGCGTTTTTTAAAATGTTTCCCACTGTTTTAATTCCTAAATAACAAACTGTTTTTAATTATATAATATGAGATGTCGGATATGTACCAACTCACTAACTACGGGTGGGCTTAAAACCAGCTTAGCGCTGTGCTCACACCGATTTTTCAACGTCTTATTTTTAATACCCATACTTACTATAGATTGAACATTGTAAAATTTTGAGAAATAAACCTTTTTGTATTTGTATTTGTATTTTTGTATGTATGTATCGCGTTTAATTCATCTCCGGCGGCCCGCATACTTTTGTTGAGTTTATTCCCTTTTCAAAAATTAACAAACCTCTGGTAACTAAAATATCTTTTGTCCCTTTCTCACAAACATAAATTTCAAAGTGACTGATAAGGACAAACGAATATTAGCTGCAGTTTAACTAAAACATGTCTGATGGCACGATGTCCTTTAATAAGGGGGTATAACTACAGTGATTCAGGGACCGATACCGGTATTTTTAAAAAACCCTGAATTAGCCCAATAAATTGGATTATTTTTTGCTCTTTACGTAGGGCTGAATCATGTATTTAGGTAACAACGTCGTATTATTAGATTGTCCCATTAAAAACGAAATAATGAACCGGTGACCGTAATAATACCGGTATTTTTCTATGGAGAAAATCCCAGTATCCGATTCCTGCAGTGAAATGAAATGAAATGAAATTTATTTGCTTGAGACATGGTCAACAATAAGGTGGAACAACTTTGTTAAGGATCAGCACATACACATTTACATACACACTTACACTTGATTACATACTTTTTTTTCTATTCCCCAGGCATGATAGAAATCGTAGCGGAAGCGGAAACACTCCGCGCCATACAAACCGAGTGGGGCCTCACGGGGTCGTTCAAAGACAAGCCGATAGCCGAGTGGCTCGCCAAGCACAACCCTTCAGAGCTGGAGTACCAGCGGGCTAGAGACAACTTCACCGGTAAGCATAATAATGACTTAGTAACTTCATTCGTTATATCTCATAGATAAATGCAAGAGATTGGCCGTCGCCGTAGCTATTATTCCAGAAGCGGTGTCGCCGCGTTTGACGCGTGTGCGTTGCAACCACTTATGTAGGTATATTGTAGATAAAAAAGACCGCAGGCGACTGCTGAGTAAAAGAGTATCAGCCCCTAGGCCACATAGGTTGTAAGTTAATTTTAACTAGTTTTTAAGAACACAACCAGGAACAGAATATGAAAGTTGTCTTTATATTCATTTAATATTCGTCACTTACAATTTAATTTATTCAAGTTAAACATTAGTTTAGAGTGGGCTTGGTTTGCTTGTTTTTCTTTTTCTTTTTTCTATTTTAACATTCTTGTTCCAATAACGTTTGTAATTGTGTACGAGTGCGCACTTTAGTTCTGTATAATATACACTCTAGCGCTATCTGTGAGATCCTGTAATTGGCTCTGCTGTTAATATGCATGTTGTTACATTGTTTGTACTGCTGTTGGTTCTCCTAATATAAATAAATAAATAAATAAATAAATAAATATAAAGTAACTAACATAAATTAGAACACACCGCACTTGCACTGATCTCACGTAGCCTTAAGCGAGCTGTTACACCCCTGTGATCCGAACGGAACCAGGGACATAATGTAAACATACTGTACTTTGACGACCGGTTTAGCCTAGTGGGTAGTGCACCTGCCTGTGAAGCTGACGGTCCTGGGTTCGAATCCTGGTCAGGGCAAATATTTGTGTGATGAGCATGAATATTTGTTTCTGAGTCTTGGATGTTTTTTATGTATTTAAGTATTTATATCTATTAAATATATCGTCGTCTAGTACCCATAACACAAGCCTTCTTGAGCTTACTGTGGGGCTAGTTCGATTTGTGTAAGATTGTCCTCTAATATTTATTTATTTTTTATTTATTTTATACTGAACTACGAAATAAACGATATTCTGATTCTGATTATGTAGGTATGGTAAGCATTAGGCTCACGCACACATTGCTCATGCTCCCTACTTCGGTTCTAATGCCCTGATTGGCGCGCACACACACGCGTCGCAAATGTTTTACACACTACTACACGTGAACACCTATCGCTCCTATCCTATCGCTTTATTGGGCCCGGCCTATAAAGCCACAGGCAGGTTAAAAAAAAACGAGAACACAAACGTCGGTGAACGTAATAGAGATGGGACAGCATTAATATTT
Source organism: Epiblema foenella (assembly GCA_963556455.1). Lineage (NCBI taxonomy): Eukaryota > Metazoa > Arthropoda > Insecta > Lepidoptera > Tortricidae > Epiblema > Epiblema foenella. The sequence goes on along the minus strand of OY747099.1, from coordinate 28,084,347 downwards.
TATTTGTCGATATTTGAATTATTACCATGCAAAATTGTAAGTAAAGAATACGTTAATTAAAAAAATACAAAAGTGATAATGGGGAACATCCATTCATCGAGAAATTTTATTAATAATCCAATAATGAAAGCCATTACAAGTGTATTATTGGAAGATTTATTCTGAAATTATTTATTTACGATATATTTTAATTAAAAGTTACGTAAATTGAAACGTAATTTAAAACGCGCAGTGACGTTACTCCAGTCAGTCACTTCAGTAACTTCAGTTGAAAACATTGAAAAATACCTGTAAAATGGAAAATTCTTTATTATATTAAATGAAACTGAAAATATATTATTTCTATGATGCAAATGATATTCCTGCTGATAAAAGTTTGACGTCTGCAGCAGTGACGTTGTCAGTGAGCGTTTACGCGCGAAATTTGAAATGTTGGTTTTTGATTTATAAGTTTATTTTTAGTTTGTTACTTGTTATATTTATTGTCTTTGTAATAAATATTTGTGCGTTTAAAGTTTAAAGAACCGTAAACAAACGTGGCAATATTATATAAATTATTTGTGCATATTTTAACGGTATAATGATTCGCTTATGCACCGCACTATTGCGCCCCCCTAACGTCGTAAATCATGCCTCCGTACCGAGACACTGCGATAACATTGTGACGATCCGCAAAGGTTGATGGCAATTGCGCGTTAGTTACGCGAACGTCTAAGGTAGTAACATACAAAACGGGCAATGAATAACATCGTCTTAGAAAACAGGTTTATTGCCAAACTTATATTATTTACTGGTTTTTAGTAAAAAAAATTATAAATACAGACTTACCTGTAATAAGTGACTCTGTTATTGCTTGAATTAACATGATCACTTCGATTTTTGCACGTTATAACTGCACAAGCCGGCATTTTACCCACAAAAACCGAGTTGTTTACTGCGCAACCGACGTCCGGCGACTGACTCAACGAATCACGCGTCTGCACTAGACATGCGAGCCGCGCCGGCTAGCCGCCGCCATGAAGAGGTGGCGCGCCGCCGCCGCCGCCGGCTTGTTCAAAATTCGCGCCGCGCGGATCGCGGATAGCAAGCGCGATTCGCCAGCGCAAGGCAAACTCGCGCTCAAGTCTAAGCTTAGCTCGGCTCGCTACCACTGCCACTAACTAGCTTGCCGTTTTCCGTCTTTGGCAGTCTTTGATTGTAATTATTTGTGATATATTTTGTATACGAATATTCCTTGGGCATGTTCCACTGCTGCAATCGCAGCTCAATCAACGAGATGCTTCAAAAAATAGATCACTCTGAATAGAGAATGAAGTTTTTGTCGGAAGTTTCGGGAGGCAGTAACGATTTTATCATCTCAGAAAGCTTGTACCTTGAATGTGGCACTGGTTTTCAAGTCCGAAAGAAAGGATGTGTTGAATTCTATCCCAGACCACGAAACCTTAATCTTGCTGTCCTTAAAAAGAAATATGATGAAGCAGAAATATGAAGCAAGTTGACAAACTGTTCCCTACAACAAAAGCAACCGTAGCAGCGGCTCAGCTAGACTACAGGTTCATGGGACTGACGGAGATAGACGTGTTTCTTGAAAGGCAGAATATGACTCGTGCATCTTTTCTGGCTGGGTATTATAGGAACCAGTGAGAGCGAGACTATTCAACTAGTTCCCAGCACTAGTACTGTCCCTGTCCATGAAACAAAGGACACAAGCTCTTCTCAGCTGTTGTTAAAGTTAGCCAAGAAGCATTGCTCTTACAACAGTATTTGGCTTTCAAAACGCAGATGCCATTGATCAAGAAACGTGGAAATATCTAGCAGCTGCCGATCCCACTGAACTTGACGATGGCGACGATCTTTTTGAAAAAAAAAACCGTCACCCTGTGAAAAAACCGTGTCCCTGTGAAAAAACCGTGTCCCTGCCACACAACAATGATCAATCGTTACGTCATCAACATCATTCGCATTTTTTTATCAAGCTCAAATTTTTAAAAAACTTGCTTGATTTCAGCCTAAAAGTTTAGTTTAGGTACGGTAGGAATCAAAAACGAGCCGCCGGCTAGACGCCGCCGCCGCGTAAATTTTGGTGGCGCGCCGCCGCCGACTGTTTCGCACCCGGCTCGCATGTCTAGTCTGCACAGACGTGCAGGGAATGGCGGCAAGCGCCACACCCACAACTCCCATCTCTTGTATTTATATATGTATTTTATATCTGGTAAAGTCGAGTTCACCCGTCGTCTTCCTGTCCCTGGGATCCCAGGGACCATAACAAAATAATAACTGACATTGAAAATTGTTCTGTCTTTTTAGTGTATTCTGCTTATTTTTTATATGTTTTTATGTACAAATATTTCAAATGCAATGTATTTTGTTTATTGAATAAATGAACTGAACTGAACTGAAATGCTATTGTTTATTTTTTTCGCCGGAAGACGACGGCTTAATATGTGTCTTAGAGCATATTTCGCCAAATTTTGGAGGGGCACACATATAAAGAAACTACGCACACTTGCTACACATTCTCCCATTACTACGCACCTACACTAAAACAATCACGCACGCACACCCAAGACACTAAATGTGAAGATGTGTGTAATGTTACAACTAATAGACAGAAAGGGCGTCGGGTTCTTCGAAGCGCAGACAATTTATATGTACCTTTCCCCCGAACAAAGAGCTACGGTACTAAAAACATTACATTCGAGGGAGCACGGTTATATAATAACTTACCTAAAAATATAAAAGAGACCGACTCATTCAATAAATTTAAAAAACAACTTAAGACCCATGTCATCAATAATATTCCCGTAATTTAATTTGAGTTATAATTCGGCCCTGACTCCTTATCGTTGGATGCATTGCGCGAGCGATGCATGCGTGTACTTCTTTGCTTGACAACACTCTATTCTACCCAACATGCTATTTGTATATTACTGCAACAATCACCCACTTTTGTATTTGTTACAAGCACCTAAAAATATTTTATACCCGTTTACTTGTATTGTTTGTTGCACATGTAAGCTCTCACGGGCGTAATAATTAAGGCATGATAATAATTGTATTCTCAGTAAGTGAAATGTATTCTTTTGTGAATAAATAAATCTTTAACCGTAATGTTGTGTTGGGCAGCGTCGTGCGCGGGCTACAGCGTGGCCACTTACCTGCTCGGCATCTGCGACCGCCACAACGACAACATCATGCTGAAGACGTCCGGCCACCTGTTCCACATCGACTTCGGCAAGTTCCTCGGCGATGCGCAGATGTTCGGCAACTTCAAACGGTTCGTTGTACTTTACTGCCAGAGTGCCGCGCCACTCTTTTTTTAAATTTATTTAGGACAATAAACAGTTACACACAAGGATAAGTGCTTTAACCTCGTGGCGCCCACGCGCCTTTTGATAAACCGAAATAAGCATGGCGGCTCCAGCCCAGCACTTTTTTCAACTAACCTTCAATTACTGCCCACGCGCCTTTCAGAAGGCCATATTAATAAACTCTGTAAATCTAGTAATTGAGACCCAGTGGCCTTTGTGAAGATCAAAAGGTAGGCAAATAATTGAATTTAAAAACACATGCTAATATAATCATAATTGTACCCTGAAAGTTTCACTTCAAACCGGTAACTACACAAATTTCAACTCAAAATCTTGGGCGGATATGACTGTAACTATTATGTCCTATAAGGACAGTCGGGTCATAGTTAAAGAGGAGCCAAAAAATCTTTGGGCGCCACGAGGTTAAGTGTAGAAGTTGTAAAATTTCAGAGTGTGAAACCAACGACATTGTCCACAGATTAATAGTTTCCGCACTAGTGTTTTTTACATTTCAATGTACCACCTTTCCGCACAGTATGGCTGCTTAGAAAACCCACTTTTCGAGCACATGCATTGTAAAATAATTTGATTTGTGAATAAAAGTAGTGTAAAAATCATACCGCTTACATTACGTTATTTGATTCTTCTTATTATTCATTTTGATTCCAATTCTGTGTTCTCAGAGCAGACTGTTTTTTTTTTCACTCTATATAGCAGGCTGCGATTTCGCCGAGTGCTTTAGTTCGTATATAAGGAGACTTAATATTGTCACTAGATCATAATTCCATAACCCAGCTAAGCTTTGAATCTTCTTTTTCCCATTATTATTTAGGTCATTACCCACACTCCACTTGACCAAGTCATCAGGCCCACTAGGTGGACTGATGACTTGGTCAAGGCAGCGGGGAGTCGCTGGATGCGGGTGGCTCGCGACCGTGTGCTGTGGCGCTCCTTGGGGGAGGCCTATATCCAGCAGTGGATGTCTTCCGGCTGAATGATGAAATGTTGATGATGATTTAGGTCATTCTGAATAACTGCGAATGTGTGCGCAATTTTGGTTAAATTCCTTGTTCTGTCCAGGGACCGATACCGGTATTTTTAAAAACCCCTGAATTAGCCCAATATCTTGGATTGTTTTTTGCTCTTTACGTAGGGCTGAATCATGTATTTAGGTAACAACGTCGTATTATTAGATTTTTCCCATTAAAAACGAAATAATGAACCGGTGACCGTAATAATACCGGTATTTTTCTATAGAGATAATACCGGTATTCGATCCCTGGTTCTGTCTCTATCTGTGAGTTCCTTTAATCGGCTTTGTATCATTATCTAAGTCCCTATCATAATCTAGTAGCTGTTGGTACTCCTTAAACTAAATAAAAATAAATAAATAAATAAATTATTTATATGACTGGTGTAACTATATGCTTACATTAAAATCCACATTCGCAGAGACCGCGCCCCATTCGTCCTGACCAACGACATGGTGTACGTGATCAATGGCGGTGACCGCCCAACGCAGCGCTTCCAGCACTTCGTCGAGCAATGTTGTATGGCGTTCAACGTGGTTCGGCAGCATCACGACCACATCCTCGATCTGTTTGCTCTGGTAAGTCTAACGTTAACTTTGACCAACGGCGTGGGGTGACCAATGAGGGTAACCCACCAATGTAGCGCCTCCAGCACTTCGTCGAGAAATGTTGTTGGCGTTCATCGTGGTTCGGCAGCACCATGACCACATCCTCGATCTGTTTGCTCTGGTAAGTCTAACGTTAACTTTGACCAACGGCGTGGGGTGACCAATGAGGGTGACCCACCAATGTAGCGCCTCAAGCACTTCGTCGAGCAATGTTGTATGGCGTTCAACGTGTATCGGCAGCATCATGACCAGATCCTCGATCTGTTTGCTCTGGTAAGTCTAACGTTAACTTTGACCAACGGCGTGGGGTGACCAATGAGGGTGACCCACCAATGTAGCGCTTCCAGCACTTCGTCGAGCAATGCTGTATGGCGTTCAACGTGGTTCGGCAGCATCACGACCACATCCTCGATCTGCTTGCTCTGGTAAGTCTAACGTTAACTTTGACCAACGGCGTGGGGTGACCAATGAGGGTGACCCACCAATGTAGCGCCTCAAGCACTTCGTCGAGCAATGTTGTATGGCGTTCAACGTGTATCGGCAGCATCATGACCAGATCCTCGATCTGTTTGCTCTGGTAAGTCTAACGTTAACTTTGACCAACGGCGTGGGGTGACCAATGAGGGTGACCCACCAATGTAGCGCTTCCAGCACTTCGTCGAGCAATGCTGTATGGCGTTCAACGTGGTTCGGCAGCATCACGACCACATCCTCGATCTGTTTGCCCTGGTGAGTCTAACGTTAACTTTGACTAACTTCGTGGGGTGACCAATGAGGGTGACCCACCAATGTAGCGCCTCAAGCACTTCGTCGAGCAATGTTGTATGGCGTTCATCGTGGTTCGGCAGCACCATGACCACATCCTCGATCTGGTTGCTCTGGTAAGTCTAACGTTAACTTTGACCAACGGCGTGGGGTGACCAATGAGGGTGACCCACCAATGTAGCGCCTCAAGCACTTCGTCGAGCAATGTTGTATGGCGTTCAACGTGTATCGGCAGCATCATGACCAGATCCTCGATCTGTTTGCTCTGGTAAGTCTAACGTTAACTTTGACCAACGGCGTGGGGTGACCAATGAGGGTGACCCACCAATGTAGCGCTTCCAGCACTTCGTCGAGCAATGCTGTATGGCGTTCAACGTGGTTCGGCAGCATCAAGACCACATTCTCGATCTGTTTGCCCTGGTGAGTCTAACGTTAACTTTGACTAACTTCGTGGGGTGACCAATGAGGGTGACCCACCAATGTAGCGCCTCAAGCACTTCGTCGAGCAATGTTGTATGGCGTTCAACGTGTATCGGCAGCATCATGACCAGATCCTCGATCTGTTTGCTCTGGTAAGACTAACGTGAACTTTGACCAACGGCGTGGGGTGACCAATGAGGGTGACCCGCCAATGTAGCGCTTCCAGCACTTCGTCGAGCAATGTTGTGTGGCATTCAACGTGGTTCGGCAGCATCACGACCACATCCTCGATCTGCTTGCTCTGGTAAGTCTAACGTTAACTTCGACCAACGGCGTGGGGTGACCAATGAGGGTGACCCACCAATGTAGCGCTTCCAGCACTTCGTCGAGCAATGTTGTATGGCGTTCAACGTGGTTCGGCAGCATCATGACCACATCCCGCGCTGTGGGAACCTGTAATTGGCTTCTTTGCGTCCTATCGGTTATATTAGATTTTGACTTGTAAAAGTGCCATTGATGCCTACTTGCAGAATAAAGTTCTTTTATTATTCTATTTTTGTAAGCTGTTCGATGTCGTCTTCAGATTATAAATGCGAAGGTGTGTCTGTCTGTCTGTCTGTACGTCCGTTACCTCTTCACTCTTAAACCGCTGAAGAGATTTAGATGAAATTTGGTATGCATATAGTTTGTGTCCCGGGGAAGGATATAGACTACTTTCTATCCCGGAATCATCCAAGATAATACCAATGCCTATAATATAATAAATCATTCAAATAAGTTGATATATGTATATATAACGCTTTGAAAATCTATTTATCGCAATCTTGACGACCGGTTTAGCCTAGTGGGTAGTGCACCTGCCTGTGAAGCTGACGGTCCTGGGTTCGAATCCCGGTCAGGGCAAATATTTGTGTGATGAGCATTAATATTTGTTTCTGAGTCTTGGATGTTTTCTATGTATTTAAGTATTTATATCTATTAAATATATCGTCGTCTAGTACCCATAACACAAGCCTTCTTGAGCTTACTGTGGGGCTAGTTCCATTTGTGTAAGATTGTCCTTTAATATTTATTTAATATTTATTTTACTTGTTTGTGTTTTATTTATGTGCAATAAAATTTATGTGTGTAGTTAAACAGTATGTTCAAATAGTAGTCCCCTCAAATTGCTGTGCCTTTACAGGGCGTCACATGTGTCTATACTTATATTGTGATTCCATCTGCTGATGTATAAATGTGATATGCAATAAACGTTTGATATTTGATCCCTTATGGGGGTGGAAGCGATGACTAGGTTATATCTACGCACACGGAGCATAGCGCTTCGCGGGAATAAGCTAGTAAATAGATAAATAATAATAATAATAATATACATTTATTTCAGGCATTGTTCATAAAGTGTTAGTAAATAAAACAGAAATCTTACAAAACTAATGTTAGTATATACAAAACATAATAAACCAGAATGACAGGACCGGATGTCTTCACTACACTTAATACACAAATTATACAATTTAAAATTAGGCAATTTAGAATATATTACATTAAAAGATTTATTAAAATCTAAAATATTATCGAATTAAAAATAAAACAATGAAATAAATTAAAATTATTATTATTATTGTTATTTTAATTTATTTCATTGTTTTATTTATATAAATAAGTAATCGTTTAGTATATGTAACGTTGTTGATACAGATGGCGGCGTCCGGCGTCCCCGGGGTGACGTCGACGGCGGTGGGCTACGTGCGCGCGGCGCTCGTGCCGGACGCCACCAACGCGGAGGCCGCCGCCGCCTTCGCCAGGCTCATACACTCCTCGCTCAAGAGCAAGTCAGTATCAAGGATCGGATACAAATGAAATGAAAATGAAATGAAATGAAAATGAAATGAAAATGGAATGAAATGAAATGAAAAAATGAAATGAAATGAAAATAATTTATTCGTGGCATAGACACTAAAAGATAGTACATTTATAACTAATAACTAATAAAATTGCCACGAAATGGTCCCGCCGCAATGGATACCGGTATTTTCTCCATAGAAAAATACCGGTATCATTCATTATTTCTTTTTAATGGGACAATCTAATAATACGACGTAAGTAAAGAGTAAAAAATTATCTTTTGGATTATTTTTTACTCTTTACGTACGCCTCGACCGGCTGTTTGATGTTGGCTCCGTTTATTATTTATTTATTTATTTATTTTATTTGACACACCAACAAGATACCAAGCTAATACATTAATAAGAACATAAAGTTAGATGACGCAAGTCCTGCCTGTATCTCAATAACAGGCGTGCAATATCATTAAGTTAAGATACCAGGTCAGTATAATAATATTTCAGTATGTCCGAAACTTACTGTAGTTTTATATTTAAAATATCGCTAGAGGAATTCAAAATTTCAGATTTAATATTATGATACAAGGTCAAAAATGGTGGAGGCACGTGGGATGAAAACTTAAATTGGGCTAATTCAGGGTATTTTAAAAATACCGGTATCGGTCCCAGCGGGGTAATCACGTAACTTTTGTACTACCGTTAGGTAGATTTTAATGTCAAATTCTAATTGTCAGCTCATACATTTATACTTCAAAATTGACAGTAAAATCTATCTACCGTTAGAACATAAAGTTACATGATTCGCCTGCTGGTCAGTATACACTTTAGCGTCACAAAAAAAGTCTTACCTGTACAATGCCCTGCAGCCCGGACACAATACGGCTACGGTGTCTCCAGCCTGTCGTTAGTGACTAAAAGGGGGCCCTCGGGGCCTTAGACGGTCGCAGTTGGGGCCTGCGATCGTTCATGGTGGGACAGTGGCGGGACTGGGGCGCCACTGGTGCGTTCTATGGGAAATCCCAGACCTTCCTAAAATGGGTTAAGGAGGACCATCGAGGGGTTTTTAGTCGGTGCGAGTCCGACATAATGCGGTGCGCCGCCCCCGCGGTGTGGAGATGTCAATAACCTATTTTCCGCCCGTTGTCTTCCCTTCCTATTGCTAATAAAGGCATTGAAAAAAATGTTTTTCCTCTGCGAATATGGGCGGATATACGCACGATATTACATGGGTTAGAAAAATGATATCCCGGAACCGGACCGAAATCATAATACAGTAGAATCCGCTTACAACGACTTCGCTTATAACATTTGACCGCTTTTAACGACTCCGAAATCACCACACATTAGATTTCATACCGAACATTTTCAAAGTAAATCAGTCCGTTTTGTGCGACGTCCTGTTAGTGCGACGTAACATCACCGGTATCTTGACTGTAGCTTTATCCGGATTCCACTGTAATTATATAATTCACACAAAATAATATAATCAGTTCTGTACAGTGATTAGCGATCCGATATCTATCTCTAAATATTATTGGTGATATGTATACAACAATGCCTGCGATTAAAAAACAAAAATTCTTTTTAACACTTGCATTGACAACTCTTCGGGAGATCAAGAAATTGACAATCACTTTCGTGTCGGAGGTTTTCCCCTGGATTTTCCCCAGGCTGCTCTCCAACCGCGCCTTTATTGGGCCTGGCCTATAAAGCCACAGTCAGGTTAAAAAAAAAGATGACAATCATTTGCAAAATACTAGTTTTGTCATGTTATAATTTATAACATGCCTAGTGTGGCTATTTGGATAGTAAAATATTAAATAAGTAATCACAACAAAAAATAAGTACTAATAGAGACTGTAAGTAAATCAAGGTGATTTTATGTTCATGATCTTTTATAATTCTCTGTTAAAGTATGAAGTTTGGAATCAATCCCATTTTTATTAAATAAATAATAGAGTATCGCCAGAGGAACATATTGAAATATCATAAACGGTCACTCACTTCTTTAAGGTCGAATATCGCTCGATATGTTTTGGAGCAATTCGTGGCCCTTAATCATGAGAACCAGCCGCGACGGGCGCGCGTATAGCACTGCGCACTCGCGCGCGCCTCGACCGGCTGTTTGATGTTGGCTCCGTTTATTATATTTCAATATGTCTGAAACTCACTAGTTTTATGTTTAAAATATCGCCAGAGGAATTCAAAATTTCAGATTTTATATTATGATACAAGTTCAAAAATGGTGGAGGCACGTGGGATGAAAACGTAAAAAATATCATTCAATATTCGGATTCTAAATTTAAGTCTGTCGTGAAACAGACACTTATTTCAAAAGCATATTATAAGATAAACGATTATATCATGGATGGATGTTTGGCAGTGATAGCGTCCCGCACAAGTAATCTAACACAGAAATATTTTGTCCTTAATATTAAAAAGTATGTATGAATGTTTATATTGTAGCATTTGAATTCTGTAGTATTATGATACTGTTATTTTATATACATTGTATATTGTTTTGCAAAAATGACACCTCGCCGAGTTTCTTACGCCGGTTCTTCTCGAGGCAGAGGTTTATTTTATGAACCGGTGGTAGTTTTTTGACATTCATAAGTGCATGTAACGTGCCTAAATTGAAGAATAAATGATTTCGTTTCATTTCATTTCAATAAGTACAGCTCGTAGAGCCACCGGTAATATTAGTGTTTGTCGGCAGGTTCACGCCGATAAACTTCTTCCTCCACAACCTGGCGCAGTTCCGCGCCAGCGGCGACACCAACAGCAGCACCTCCGAGCTGCTCTCCTTCATGCCGCGCACCTACACGTATGTACCCAATAGGGTCATTGTCAGATTTAAGTTCCCGTCTTTTCGGTGGACATATCAAAAGTTAAGGGCCACAAAGCTTAATTTTGGATTGGTCTAGTAACCCACATAAACGGTGTGTCCATAACTATAAATCCATGTAATAAAAACACAACTCATATGTACATAAGCCGTTAACTATTGACCACCGGGTGGACAACTTTTGTTTTTACAACTGACAATGACCCAATAACTGTGGACTGAACTCTCGCGTGCGGTATTTCCTAACCGATACGACATAGAGCGTACTAGCGACCTTTCAAGGCCGGCAACGCACTTGTGACACCTCTGTGGGGCTAGCATAACTACCGCTGCGACGCGACGCGAGTAGAGCAAAATCTACCCTCCTCTTTCTAATTCGCACAGTTCGAGTGAGACAGGAATCGCTGAGTCGCGCGAGGTACGACTTGGCAGCACCTGGTCTTGCAGGTGACTATGGGCGACGGTAATCGTTTACCATCAGGCCATATAACAAAGAAAAATATATCACACTGAATCTCCTGGGTCCGCATGCAAAAAATATTACAATGTAAATTGAATCAAGCGGTTCTGACAACAGGTTTGAAATTTCATTTGTTCTACAGTTAGTGACAAAAAAAGAGCGACTTTGAAATTTTATTTACATTCAATTGAACCATTTAGTTTGAGCTGGAACTTTTCGTGACAACGCAATATGTATTCTTTCTATATTTAATTATGTTCTTAATTGTATTGTATGTTTATTTTGTCTCGAATACATGTTTCTTATGATACAATATAAATAATATTTGTTGACAGCCAAACATAAATAAAACAATAACAGAAGGCATTTAAACTCTATAACGGTATAAAATTGGCGGTCTTATCGCTAATGAGCGATCTCTTCAAAGACAACAGAATTATTTTGGAGAGAATGACTGACTCTCGAGTTTCTTTCGGCGTTTCTTCTCGGCAGTGGTCTCATGTGAAACGCTAGTAGTTTTTGACTTGTAAAAGTGCCTTTGCGGCCTACTTGCAGAATAAAGTTCATTTATTTCATTTATTTCAACCTTTAGGTGGTGTTTTGGTGTTGTTTCTTATTCTTATTTCTTGTTTCACGTCAGGATGGCGCAAGAAGGCCGCCTCGTCAGCGTCGAGTGTCTCGGCTTCGAGAAACGCTACGACCCGGAAAAGCACTATGTGTACGCGCTGCGCATCTACAGGCAGGGCCAGGCCACGCCCTCCGTGCTCTACCGCTCATACAAACACTTCACAGAACTGTACCAGAAGATCTGTCTGCACTTCCCTCTAGCCAAAGTTCACAGGTAAGCTCTACTAATTAGATAGCGGGTAAAGCTAGCTTGGAGAATACGCATGTGACACCCCTGACCAATTAGTCTAAAATGCTCTTCAATTTTATTTTTTTGTATCATATGTTCGCCTTCAGCGGCTTGAGAACTTCTAACAGTCAAATTGCCCACTCACTTGAAAAGCCCAATTGCAATAAGGTCTGGTTTCCCCTCTGGTCGGAAGGTCAGATGGCAGTCGCTTTCGTAAACGCCAAAATCTTGGGATTCGGTAGCGGACCCCGGGCATCCTTCAGTATGCAACTGTGCCGGGATAACGCTAGGATGATGATGATGATGTTGCCTCCCACTTGCTCTCCTGCGAAACGTAGTGCACTGGCCCGGAACTTTAATTGTAAAACTATCCTTACTAATATTATAAATGCGACGAGAGTCCCGTAGCGGCATCCCGACGCCGCTAAAATTCGGAAATTTTCATAGTTATCCAGAAAAGGAACAACTTTAGGTACAGATACATTTCTTTGATTTGTGCCTCTCTTAGGAACACCAACAACATGTAAAAAGGGGTCTTAAAAATCGACAGTTCCGTTCCACTGTCACATTATGCCGGCCAAAACCAAGCCTAATAATAGACTGCTAGTTGTATGCAATTCTCCAGCATGAGAAGAATCTAATGACATATCATTTATTAAAATCGGGCCATAACTGTAGATCTGATGGGGTGTACAAAAATCGGCCTCGCGTAATATATATATATATATAGATAGTGTGTGTCTGTTACCTCATCACGCCTAAACCACTGAACCGATTTACATGAAATTTGATATGGAGATAGGTAGGGAAGGACATATGATACTTTTTACCCCCAAATCATCCTTTAAGGGTAAACAGATAACTAGGTAAACGCCTGAAAGAAATATATCGCAATTAAATTCTAATGTGATAAGAGTTATATAGTAAAAGAGGTATACTAGTGTTAAATAAATGTCTTAATAATTGTAATTTGTAAATAATAAAAAAATACACATTTAAAACATAGAATAATCTAATGATATACATGTTACTCAAACTTCGCTGTGATTCTTATCCACGGCTTGCGCTCTATCGAAACTGAACTGCAAATCCATTACCATTTGCTTGGAACTGCTGCCGCTGGCCACCGGATTCCTGCTTATCTGGTTCCGGTGCTCCGATATCATGTCCCAGCTACTACTCTCTATGGGTTTACTGAAGCTTGTGTTACCAGTATTGTCTTTCTTATTCGGTTTTTTATCTGATGTTTCGGAGTAGGGGGGATTGTCTCTCTTATTCGGTTGTTTGTTTTGTGTTTCGGAGTAGGGGGGATTGACTTTCTTATTCGCTTGTTTGTTTTGTGTTTCGAAGTTGGGGGGATTGTCTCTCTTATTCGGTTGTTTGTTTTGCGTTTCGGAGTAGGGGGGATTGTCTCTCTTATTCGCTTGTTTGTTTTGTGTTTCGGAGTAGGGGGGATTGTCTCTCTTATTCGGTTTATTGTTTTGTGTTTCGGGGTAGGGGGGATTGTCTCTCTTATTCGGTTGTTTGTTTTGCGTTTCGGAGTATGGAGGTGGGCCGCTGGTTCGACTGATGGAACTTTCTAGTGTGTTAGTTGAATACGCCATTGGATTGGCGCGAACTGTTGGTTGCGGTGCTAGTGGTTGTGGGGGTGGTACCGGCGCTGGGGGTACCAATGCCTTTGTCACTGACGCTTGAGGTAGACTTTGTGGCGCGTTTTTCTCTTTCCCCTTCCTTGATTTCACATCTTTCGCTTGCTGTTGCGCTATCTTCTTCTCCTGCTGTATTCTAAGCTTGTCTTTCTTCGCTTGCTCTTGCATCGCTAGCTTCTCTTGCTTCTTTTGTTCCGCTAATCGTTTCTTCTCTGCGCTCTTTTGTTCTTTTTCGTTCTTTTTACCTTCTTTGTCCGATTTGTGTTTAGCGTTCTTGTGTAGGGCTGATGAGTTTCTGTTGCTAGATGTGCCGCCTCTAGGGTCGGTGGAAACGTCATGCGCGCTCTTTCTAAGTTGTGGGGGTAGATTGTGTGGGTCCGATATGTCGTTGGCGCTTTTTGATGTCTTCAATTTGTCGCCGCTCGGCGGGAGTTTCACCATGGAGGGCGTTAGCTTTTTCGGCGGTCCCGATGTACTGTGGCGTCCTGGAATTGGATATTTTCCACATGTTTAAATTGTTAACATAGTGTCACTAGGGTAAAGGTCCCAGTACTCGACTCTAACCCAACACTTTCAATCTTATGTTATTTAATACCTGTTATTGTGTACAATAAAGTGCTTACATACATATAAGTAGATATATTAATAGAGGTGAACAATTGGCGTCAAATACTGGGTATTAAGGTGTCAAGCATTGTGACGTTTACCTTGGATATGTAGGAAACCATCAAAATATCACAATAAATTACAAAAAAAAATCAAATGGATATGTGCCTTCATAAATCATGTTTTAGGGTTCCGTAGCCAAAATGACGAAAACGGAACCCTTATAGTTTTTAGATTCAATGTATTCGATAGTGGTTTTGAATGTGGACTAGGAGGTGTCGGTACATAACCCTTCATTGTGCGTGACACGCACTTGGCCGGTTTTTTTGTATAAAGTCCAAAGGTTAATTAGGATACTTATGTAAAATAGATTGTATAATAAATATTATACGAGCAACCACGACCAAATCAGTCAACTTATTTTTCCATACAACGGCTCGTTCGAATCGAATGTCTTGTGTGACGTAATAATATAGTGGCAATTTGTTGGAGACTCTTAAGTCCCCAACCCACACCGAGCCAGCGTGGGGCTTATGCCCGTTCCTCTCATCAATGAGAGAGGCGCCTAGCAGTGAGACGTATATAGGCTGTTAATGATGATGATGATACTAGTCGCTTCCTAAGTACTCAGTAGCACGATATACTCGCTTTGCAATTAATAAGCTAACTTTAGGTAAAAGACAATTACTCAACTAATCAGAAATGTTATCGGCCACTTAGGCGCGTTTCTGATACGTAAAACTTATCTATTGACATTGAAACAAAATAAACTAGTTCTACGAATAATTACACTCACATTCATTAATACAATTGGGTCATTGTCAGTTGTAAAAACAAAAGTTATCCACCCGGTGGTCAATAGCTAACGACCAACCCCCATCAATAACTTTGCTCACATGCGTACGACTCCCGAGGGAATTAATTACTATACTAGTTGATCATTGCTGGCATTCAGCAATGGTCTTGGATTTTGGCGGCAGTGAAAGTGTTAATAACCTCGACGCCAACAACGTATACATCCGCACCGAAGGTTCAACGCCAACGACTGACATATCCGTCATGGCGTGCAGTGCGATATCAACCTACATGCATTCGTATTTGGTTCAACTTCGCGTTTGACATTCCGATGTCATGGCGTATGAGAGCGTTGAATAGAATAGAATAGAATAGAACCAAATTTTTTTTTTATTTTATTATATTTTTTTTTATTGGGAAACAAACAGCTTAAAAATTATACATAATATAAAAATTTATGAACTGATAGGTACATGAGCCAAAACAGTTTCCACTAATGAAATAACAACAAAATTTGCTCAAAGGGTACCTAAAATACAATTGAAGTGTAAGTTTAAAGGTGCAAAATGTATAAAGAAGAAAAAAAAAATAATATTAATGAGGTTAATCAACAAAAGGAAAACACACCAATTGCACACCAAAATAACAACACATTACAATTTAAAACTTAATACCTAGAAACTGGCTTAAAAATACCTACATACATGAGGTGAGACTAAGTATAAAGAGCAGGGGTGCTGCTATAGTAGCCGCAATTGGACACCACTCAGCGTAATGCTGTGACATTTTACAATGCCGCAGCGCTGGTCTTCCGTGGAGCCCATGGCTGAAAGAGCTCAGAACAGCAGAAAGTGATGGACATGGGAAACATAAGAGAAATACATTTTTTTTAATAAGAACTAGTGGAATCAAATGTTGAAAAGGTTAAGTGGTCATCAACCGATCCGGAGACCGTGATTTTTTTTTTTTTATTAAAAATGGGATCGCTCTTGGCCAACATCTAGCCAGGGGGCAAAGATGAGGCCGACGATGAAGCGAGCTCACCCAGAAGGTGCCTATTCACTCGTGCCTTAAAAAGGTCTAGGTTATATGAGCTCGGAAACACAAACGCCGGCAGAGAATTCCAAACCTTAGAAGTGCGCATTATAAAAGACGATGCAAAGCGCATGGTTCGAATAAGAGGAATTTCGACCAAGTAAGGATGGTATCCAGCCGTACGTCTGGATGTCCGATGGAAGAAGGGGGAAGGCGGTATGAGCTCATGGAGCTCCTGAGCACACTCTCCGAAGTACAATCTACAGTGTTAAGTTATTGTTTGTTTAATTTGTCGGTTGTCTACAATAATAATAAATAAATAAAAATAAATATTTGAGGACAATCTTACACAAACCAACCTGGTCCCAAACTAAGCAAAGCTTGTACTATGGGTACTAGGCGACGCGACGATATACATACTTATATAGATAAATAGATACTTAAATACATAGAAAACATTCAAGACTCAGGAACAAATATTCGTGTTCATCACACAAATAAATGCCCTGACCGGGATTCGAACCCGGGACCTCCAGCTTCGAAGGCAGGGTCACTACCAACTAGGCTAAAGCGGTCGTCAAATAATAAAAAAAAACGATAATCGGACTCACCAAAGGATTCTTCTCTATGCGTCCTATAAGCGCCACCGACGACCAGGTCTGGTCCATTCTCGTACACTTCCCTCCGGCGACTCGACCCGCTCAAGTTGAGCGAGGCCTTCCAGCCACCGAACTTGAACATCGAGACCTGACACAAACAAGTTAACAAAATAAAAAAGAAAAACCCCGACACGAAACATAGCAAAAAAAAATATTAATCTCTTCTCATTCTTTCTTATTCTTTCTCTTGATATTAATTTGTCTTGATAAGTAATTTGTAATGCACGCGTGTTTTGAAACTTGATTCTTAAATGAATAGCCTCTGTTTTACCAGTTGTATGTTTTATGTTTTACGTTCTTTTTCAACCAACTGTATTTGTGTGGAAATCTATAATTGGCTTTGTTATTAGCTATTAAGTTTAGTATTATTTTTCTGTAATGCTGTTGATGCCCCGAATAAATAAAAATAAAATAAAACATCTCCGCCAACAAGACTTTCTATTAAAAAATATCGGTTAGGGTGATACGATGTCACAGACATACACAACTACACGCAGATACATGTCAAACTTTCTTTTGCGTGCGAACCCGGATTAATTGTCGACCATTTTAGCTTAAATTGTATTGGAAAATAGGACTTAATTGTGTACATTTGAAATGAATTCACCTTTTTTGAGGTTTGCCCGATGCCTCGAATGTATCACAACCTCCTTATTCATCTATTATTAGCTTAAAGTTTGTCGATTTGGAGTGATGATTGAAAAGCTATTTTTTAACAAAAAAAACGTGTAACAAAATTTTTTAATAAAAAAATATAACCGACTCCAAACAACACTAGAAAGTAAAAAATAATGGCCTTACTTCTAACATGAGACTTAACGCTTCTTATTGAACAATGTAGACGTACTCATTGTAATTTTTTAAGCCGGTGCCGTCCAAAGAAATTGTCTAAAGTTGACGAAATGGCACCGACTATAAAAATTACAATAGGTACGTCTACATTGTTCAATAAGAAGCGTAAAGTCTCATATTAGAAGTAAGGCCATTATTATTTACTTTCTAGTGTTGTTTGGAGTCGATTTTATTTTTTTATTGAAAAAAATATTTAGTTCACACTTTTTAGTGAATCCATTACCAGAGTGCATCTCATAACGATTCCAATAAGCTCAAACACGGATAAGCTACACTGTTTTATTACGGAGTTCCGTTGCCTATCTTCCGGCTTCAATTACCAGATCAGGTTGATGGTGACATTACATCAGGACCATTTAAATTGACTACGTCATAGTCGCTTCCGTATCTTGATCGAAATATGTTAATACCACCCATGAAACACTGGGAGTTTTGGATGACCATCCGTGGTCTTCTTCATTAGTTCATGTTCACCAAATGCTACTTTCTGAATGCAAATGCTTGATTTATTACCGAAAATACTAAAATCGCTGTATGTTTCCCTTGAATTTTTGAGGTGTTCCCTCAATTGCTCATGGATCCCATCATCAGAACTAGATTCTGGTAACAACGGGACCAACCTTGAAGCATATGCTTTCAAACAAAGAAAAAAAATTCAAATCGGTTCATAAACGAAAGTTCTGAAGTAACACACATTAAAAAAATAAAAATAATATACAACCGAATTGAGAACCGCCTTTTCTATTGATATACATTGTTCATTAATAAATTTATGTTTTATTCGCACAGCTGTAGATTATCGTTTTTGAGTGATAACGACCCTTTAAAGCGCTTTAATAAAATGTAACAGGTTCACTAGCGCCACTCGTAAATAATTGTAATTATTTAAATTTAATGATATATAACTAAAAAAGGGGGCCGCAACGTACTGTAGTTTGTATTTAAGTACTTTTTGAATCCATCAAACTAATTTTTACGTTGCTAGATTGGTCCCTCTATGAGCTCAAAAATAAAACGGCCGTTTTAACTTTGGACGCATAGATTGACGAATCCAGCAACGTAATAACTAGTTTGATGGATTCAAAACGTACTTAAATACAAAATACAGTACGTAGCGGCCTCCTTTTTTAGATATCTATCGTTAAATTTAAACAATCACAATTATTTACGAGTGGCGCTAGTGGACCTGTTACATTTTATTAAAGCGCCCTTAATACTTACGGTTTCTAGATTCACTTTTCAAACACAAATCCGTTTATTTTATACGCAATTATTCCAAATAAATAATAAAGTATTTTATTATCGTTCGCGACACACATTAGCCCGATTGTGAAGCGACATGATTAATGGTGTAATCTTATCGTATGTGAATTTCCCTGTTATCACATGACTGGTTTGTGGATTTGTGTATATTAATCTGTGTTTAATGCCGTGAATTTATCTGTTTATAATATTTAAATAATGCTCGTGAATCGGGTGAAATAACAGTCGAGGTATAAAGGCATAAAGAAAGATGGCGGGACGACCTGGACGCATTTTCCTTGGCGGGAACAAGCTAACAATAGGGCCGAATGGAGGAAAAGAGGGGAGGTCTTTGCCCAGCAGTGGGATACTATAAATAAATAATAAATATTAGAGGACAATCTTACACAAATCGAACTAGCCCCACAGTAAGCTCAAGAAGGCTTGTGTTATGGGTACTAGACGACGATATATTTAATAGATATAAATATTTAAATACATAGAAAACATCCAAGACTCAGAAACAAATATTCATGCTCATCACACAAATATTTGCCGTGACCGGGATTCGAACCCAGAACCGTCAGGTGCACTACCCACTAGGCTAAACCGGTCGTCAAACAGATTAGATTAGAAAAATATATTAGAAGAATACTCAAATAGATTAGAAAAAAAAAACAGTCAGGAGCCAGTTTTGTCAATGAGTGAAGCTCCTGCTCCTAAACTGACGCACACATAGACAATCATCATCATCATCATCATCATCATCCCGGTACAGTTGCGTCCTGAAGGATGCCCGGGGTCCGCTACCAAGATTTGGCGTAGGCACTAGTTTTTACGGAAGCGACTGCCATCTGACCTTCCAACCCGAGGGGAAACCAGACCTTATTGGAATTGGGCTTGTCATGTGAGTGGGCAACTTGACTGTTAGAAGTTCTCAAGCCGCCCTAAGGCCTCTAACTGAGCATGCAATCAATGTGCATGTATATCTCAACACACAATCAGGGCTCATCCGGGTTCGTGAGATAAAAGTACTGAGGTTCTACTCGAAACATCGAAATCCGAACTACGTATCGCCGTCCCTTTCACTCATATAGTGTATAACACGAGAGAGAAAGGGACGGCACGATACGAAGTTTGAATCTCGATGTGCGGAGTAGGCCCTCTGTACATGACTTTCAATCATGCCAGCTAGCACAAGTTTGCTGCCAAGTCGCACCGGCCGACCGGTGACGACCGGTTTACCCTAGTGGGTAGTGCACCTGTCTGTGAAGCTGACGGTCCTGTGTTCGAATCCCGGTCAGGGCAAATATTTGTGTGATGAGCATGAATATTTGTTTCTGAGTCTTGGATGTTTTCTATGTATTTAAGTATTTATATCTATTAAATATATCGTCGTCTACTACCCATAACATAAGCCTTCTTGAGCTTACTGTGGGGCTAGTTCGATTTGTGTAAGATTGTCCTCTAATATTTATTATTTATTTATTATTAAGTCGTATCTCGCGCGGCACAGTGATTCCTGTCTCACTCGACCTGTGCGAATTAGAAAGAAGAGAAAGAGGATGGTAGATTTTTCTTCACTCGCGTCGCTTTAAATATGGCGCCGGCAGCTGTCATCCCATAGAAACTTGTCAAACTTTCCATACAATCAGATTTTAACACCGCTTACGATTACAGACGGTTTGTTGCAAACCACCCTAACCCACCACTGTTGCTTGCAGCTTGCCCTCAGGCCTGCACGTGGGCCGCTCGAACATCCGTCAAGTGGCCGAGCGCCGCTTCGGCGACGTGCAAGCGTTCCTCACGTCCCTCTTCAGCCTCGCGGACGAGATCGCGCACTCGGACCTCGTGTACACCTTCTTCCATCCGCTGTTGAGGGACCAGCAGGACGTGGAGCCGCAGAGGATGAAGAATCCAGGTGAGACAGGCGCTGTTCCAGGATATTTACTTGGGCCAGCTAGTTTCTTTCAGACGAGGAAGTCGAGCGCCGTGTCAGTAAGTCTGGAAGAGCTGCTGGTCCTTGAAAGATCTGATGAAGGGCAACCGTCTATTGTCACTCAAGCGCAAACTTGTCGACATGTGTATTCTGCCCGTCCTAACCAACGGTGTCCAAACATGGTCACTCGCGGAGAGTCAAAATCAGGCCTGCACGTGGGCCGCTCGAACATCCGTCAAGTGGCCGAGCGACGTTTCGGCGACGTGCAAGCTTTCCTCACGTCGCTCTTCAGCCTCGCGGACGAGATCGCGCACTCGGACCTCGTGTACACCTTCTTCCATCCGCTGTTGAGGGACCAGCAGGACGTGGAGCCTCAGAGGATGAAGAATCCAGGTGAGACAGGCGCTGTTCCAGGATATTTACTTGGGCCAGCTAGTTTCTTTCAGACAAGGAAGTCGAGCGCCGTGTCAGTAAGTCTGGAAGAGCTACTGGTCCTTGAAAGATCTGATGAAGGGCAACCGTCTATTGTCACTCAAGCGCAAACTTGTCGACATGTGTATTCTGCCCGTCCTAACCAACGGTGTCCAAACATGGTCACTCACGGAGAGTCAAAATCGGGACTGCACGTGGGCCGCTCGAACATCCGTCAAGTGGCCGAGCGCCGCTTCGGCGACGTGCAAGCTTTCCTCACGTCGCTCTTCAGCCTCGCGGACGAGATCGCGCACTCGGACCTCGTGTACACCTTCTTCCATCCGCTGTTGAGGGACCAGCAGGACGTGGAGCCGCAGAGGATGAAGAATCCAGGTGAGACAGGCGCGGTTCCAGGATATCTACTTGGGCCAGCTAGTTTCTTTCAGACAAGGAAGTCGAGCGCCGTGTCAGTAAGTCTGGAAGAGCTACTGATCCAGGAAAGATCTAATGAAGGGCAAACTTCCATTGTCACTCAAGCGCAAACTTGTCGACATGTGTATTCTGCCCGTCCTAACCAACGGTGTCCAAACATGGTCACTCACGGAGAGTCAAAATCGGGACTGCACGTGGGCCGCTCGAACATCCGTCAAGTGGCCGAGCGCCGCTTCGGCGACGTGCAAGCGTTCCTCACGTCCCTCTTCAGCCTCGCGGACGAGATCGCGCACTCGGACCTCGTGTACACCTTCTTCCATCCGCTGTTGAGGGACCAGCAGGACGTGGAGCCGCAGAGGATGAAGAATCCAGGTGAGACAGGCGCGGTTCCAGCATATTTACTTGGGCCAGCTAGTTTCTTTCAGACAAGGAAGTCGAGCGCCGTGTCAGTAAGTCTGGAAGAGCTACTGGTCCATGAAATATCAATATAAGGGTAACCTTCCATTGTCACTCAAGCGAAATTTTGTGAGCAGGTTGGATAAATATACAGATTCTCGTGAAATTTTGTGAATAGGTCCGGTAATTATATAGAATTATTTTGTCGAATCAGTTTTTGGCAATTATTAAAAACAATTTTTATTTCAAAGATTTTGTAAGTTTCTGCATCCGAATTTCGGTTTGCTGTCCTCTACAGGTTGCATTTTTCAACCGCCTCTCGTGAAATTTTGTTAGCAGGTTCGATATTCATAATTAATCTTTTTTATAATGTCAGATTTTGGAAATGATAAAAAAACTGACTCACGAGGTCTACAGCTCACAGAGCCACTAGTTGGTATAATTAATACTTTTGTCATAATTTGAAATCAAAACCTTTTAAACTTATAAGGTCTAATAAGTGACATTTATACTACAAAGGTACCGCTATGTTGATGATTAAGCCGTGGTCTCCCTGCGAAAAAAATAAACGATTAACATTCTTCTGTAATGAGCCCGGGCATCCCCGGGACCGGTAGACGATAGCTTAAAGAAAAATCGAAAAAATACATTCATAAATTATGACATTAGGTCACAATGGTCCTGTTCTACATAGTAACACTGAGAAAATGTTAAGATACGACCTATGCTATAGGAGATATTTCAAAAATAGTAAAAACCGGTTCCAAGGTCTGTTACAAATTAGTAACATGGGCCAGGAATTATAAAATTATACTTCAATGTAACAAATAAATGTTGTAATGGTTTTTTAACTATGCTAAGGTAAACTTTTCTATTGTTGGTAACTAATCCAATGGGGGTTATCGTTTTTGTGCTCACCAGTTGGCGCCACTGTCGAGTGAGGTCCAGCTGTCAAAAATTGTTATTGATTATTATGGACATGAGAACGAAGTTTACATTCAAATCATATTCAATACCATAAAACCGTACCGTAAAACTATCGAACATCCCGCATTGTAGCGCGGCCCCGTTTTGTTCGGAAAAAAGTAGGAAATAAGTTTCCGAAACACAAAACTGTCTCAAAGAACTGACAGTCATTGACCCTTAATAACTCATATTTGCCATAATCAAGCTCAGGTATTGCAAAATAGTCGCCATATTGTTCCAATTAGATATTATACACAAAGAGTGACATTTGACATTTCGGAGACCCCACGCTACACTAGCGCCTCTAGCGGCGAATTCATACGCGTTAGCCCTCGTTCAATCATAAATCGCCTAAATAGATGAGCGTTTTTAAATGAAATAAATGATCTTTATTCTGCAAGTAGGCCGCAAAGGCACTTTTACAAGTCATTAACTACTAGCGTTTCTCATGCGACCACTGCTGAGAAGAAACGCCGAAAGAAATTCGACAGTCTTGTCATTTTCTCCAAAATATGCTTATTACAATGATACTACTTAACCTTTTTTTTATTTTATTTTTTTTTCGACGGGGGAAAATCCGTTATGGATACCTCCGCACCGTGGGGGCGGCGCGGTGGTTGTGTCGGACTTGCACCGACTAAAAACCCCCGCTTGTCCTCCTCAACCCATTTCGGGCGGCTCCGGGATCTCCTACGGAACGCACCAGTGTCGCCCTAGAGTCCACTTATGTGGGTCCCGCTATGTTTCTATGACGATCGTAGCCCCCAACTACGACCGTCTACGACCCCGAGGACCCCCTTTTAGTCGCCTTCTACGACAGGCAGAAGATACCGTAGCCATATTCTATGCCCGGGCTACAGGGCACGATACTACTTAACCTACTCAGTTTAGTTCAGTTATTTATTCAAGAAACAATATACATTGTATGCGAATTTACATAATTTAAGATAAAATAATTAACACCAAATAATAATAATAGGTACACTTATGTCTATCAGTGTAAAACTAAATTTATACAAATTTACATAATAACATCAATGTCCCATAATAATAAAAAAGAAAGTAATTTCAAACAATTTAGATAAATTAATTAATTAATTAGTCACATTCTGATTTCAATATCACAACATAATCCATTTAAATTAGATGAATCATAAATGTCGTACTTAGGTGCTTCGGATTAGCTAATATGTCTGCATTAAATGTTGTGTCATAAATTCCTCCACAGAGTAGAAACACTTCTTCAACAAAAAAGCTTTTAATTTATTTTTAAAGAGGTGTAGGCTAGTGACAGATTTCAGTTCCACTGGTAACCTATTGAAAAGAACAATAGATTGGTAGCCTGCTTTTTTTTTTTTTTTGAACCTGATTGTGGCTTTATAGGCCGGGCCCAATAAAGCGATAGGAGTGCGCGGTTGGAGAGTAGCCTGGGGAAAATCCAGGGGAAAACCTCCGGCACGACCACGCGTGTGGTTTGGAACACTGGAATACTCTAAGAGTTTGCGCTCCAGTGAGATTGGTTGAGCGGTTTCAACCGAATCTGAGGTGTGAGTGGAATCGAGCTACTGGGAGTTTTGTCGCTGGTTCACTAAACCTAGCCTAGTTGAGAAGAGTCCAGCAAGGAACTCAGCTAGGCCCGACCTGGGTCGGACTGAGGTAGCCTGCGTAGTGCTTACTAACTAATAAGGAGTGTAATGTTATGGCGTGGGCCGGCAGGCGAGGCGGCGGAGGCTGCCAGCGCCGGCGCAGGCTCGGGCGCGCTGAAGCTGTCGGTGCAGTACGCGGGCGGCGTGCTGGCCGTGCTCATCCTGCACGCGCAGTCGCTGGCCGCCACCGCGCAGGGCGTGCCGCCCAACCCCTACGTCAAGGTACCAACTCTTCACATTATATACTAACTACTCACTTTTTATTTATTTTCACCTCACTAGCTCGGAAAGGCCTTTTTTTAATCTTTAAAAACAGATAGCAAAACTGCGTTTTATCCACAAGAGTGCAAAGAATATTTGAAATCCGAACGTGCTATTTGTAATTTTTAAACATAATCTAAATATATAAAAGAAGAAGTCCTGATCTACCATCAACGCACAGCCGAAATTACTGGAGCTAGAAACTTCAAATTTGGTCCAGAGTTTACTTTTATGACGTATGCAAGGGATAAGACGGGATTTTTGGAAATTCCACCCCTAAGGGGATCAAATAGGGGTGCAAAGTTTGTATTGGAGAAAAATTTTTTTTGAGCTGAACACTTAAAAATTCGTACAAAGGTTACGAATTTAAATCCAAAGAAAGTGTTTTCAGCGTTTTGCAAAATTCTAACCCTAAGAGGGAAAATAAGGGTGCAAAGTTTATATGCGGAGCAAATCTGTTTTGAAGTGAGAGACTTAAAACTTCGTATATAGACTCTCTGTTTAAATGCAACAAAACATATTTCAGCGTTTTTTGAAATTGCTCCTCTAAAGGGGTGAAAAGGGGGTTCCAAGTTTGTACGGTGAGCAAATCTTTTTTGAAGTGATTTGAAATTCCGTAAATGGACTCTATTTTTGAGTACAACAATAAGTATTTCAGCGTTTTTCAAAAATGCTCCCTTAAAGGGGTGAAAAGAGGGTTCCAAGTTTGTTAAGGAGCAAATCTTTTTTGAAGTGAGATATTTAAAACTTCGTATATAGACTCTATGTTCAAATAAAACAAAACTTTTTTCAGCGTTTCTCAGAATTGCTCCCCTAAAGTGGTGAAAAGAGGATTCCAAGTTTGTAAAGGAGCAAATCTTATTTGAAGTGAGAAATGTAAAACTTCGTATATAGACTCCCTGTTTAAATACATCAAAATATAATTCAGCGTTTTTTGAAATTGCTCCTCTAAAGGGGTGAAAAGGTGTTTACATGTTCGTACGGGGAGCAAATATTTTTTGAAGTGCGGGATTTAAAACTTCGTACACGGACTCTCTGTTTAAATATAAAAAAAAAGTTTTTCAGCGTTTTTTGAAATTGCTCCTCTAAAGAGGTGAAAAGGGGGTTCCAAGTTTGTACTGGGAGCAATTATTTTTTGAAATTAGGGATTTGAAACTTCGTAAATAGACTCTGTTTAAATACAACAAAACTTATTTCAGCGCTTTTCAAAATTGCTCCCCTAAAGGGGTGAAAAGAGCGTTCTAAGTTTGTAAAGGAGCAAATCTTTTTTGAAATGAGATATTTAAAACTTCGTATATAGACTCTCTGTTTAAATACAACAAAATGGTTTTCAGAGTTTTTCAAAATTGCTTCTCTAAAGCGGTGAAAAGGGGTTTAAAATTTCGTAGGGGGAGCAAGTATTTTTTGAAGTGCGGGATTTAAAACTTCGTATACGGACTCTCTGTTTAAATACAACAAAACGTATCTCAGCGTTTTTTGAAATTGCTCCTCTAAAGGGGTGAAAAGGTTCCAACTTTGTACGGGGAGCAATTCGTTTTTGAAGTTAGATTTTAAATATCTTAAATAGACTCTATGTCTAAATACAACAAAACTTATTTCAGCGTTTTTCAAAATTGCTCCCCTAAAGGGGTGAAAAGAGGGTTCCAAGTTTGTAAAGGAGCAAATCGTTTTTGAAGTGAGAGATTTAAAACTTCGTACATAGACTCTCTGTTTAAATACAATAAAACGAATTTTAGCGTTTTTCAAAATTGCTCCTCTTAAGGGGTGAAAAGGAGTTTAAAAGTTCGTACGGGGAGCAAATATTTTTTGAAGTGCGGGATTTAAAACTTCGTATATAGACTCCCTGTTTAAATACAACAAAATATAATTCAGCGTTTTTTGAAATTGCTCCTCTAAAGGGGTGAAAAGGTGTTTACATGTTCGTACGGGGAGCAAATATTTTTTGAAGTGCGGGATTTAAAACTTCGTACACGGACTCTCTGTTTAAATATTAAAAAAAAAGTTACATCCATTTTCAAATCCAAGATGGCGGACATTATTTTTTTCTTTCGAGTCATTTTCACGAAAGATTAATAGCATCAGACAACTAACAGAAACAAACAAGCCTCATTTATATCTTTGTTACCATCTAAAATCTACGCGGACGAAGTCGCGGGCGGCCGCTAGTTATACATATAAACCTTCCTCTTCAATCACTCTATCTATTAAAAAAAACCGTATCAAAATCCGTTGCGTAGTTTTAAAGATTTAAGCATACATAGGGATATAGGGACAGAGAAAGCGACTATGTTTTATACTATGTAGTGATGTTTTAATTCATCATTATCATCATCATATCAGCCGAAAGACGTCCACTGCTGGACATAGGCCTCCCCCAAAGGCCTTAATGATTCGTTGTTTCTTTAAAGATTTATTTATACTGCTCCAACGCTATATTTATGTGACCTTTGATACCGACGTTTCGACACTGGTTGCACCGGTCATGTTCGTGGCAGAAATGTCGTTTCACCAAGTTGTCAACGGAGATATCGGTACACAACGATATAGATACAAAAAAAAACAGTATAGAACTTAAGGCTTAAAGTAGAGGAAAACAACAGATGATCGCTAAAGAGCGATCTCTTCTACGCAACATTTAAATACACCTCAAATGTTTATAAAAATGTGAATGTGTGTGGTGGGTCATTGTCAGATTTAGGTTCGCGTCTTTTCTGTGGACAGAACAAAAGTTAAGAGCCACAAAGCTTAATTTTGGATTGGTCTAGTAACCCGCATAAACGGTGTTTCCGTAACTGTAAATCCATTTATTTATTTAATCTTTATTGCACAAAAGCAAAACTTATCGTACAAAAGGAGGACTTAATGCCATAAGCATTTTCTACCAGTCAACCTTAGGGCAAAGCAGACAAATTATGGGCGGTGCAACTCCAAATATAAAAACGAATATACTAAGTGTCAATATAGTACGTACATATTAATACCAATGCATACATAAATAACCATGTAATAAAAACATAACTTACATGTACATAAGCCGTTAACTATTGACCACCGGGTGGACAATGTTTATTTTTACAACTGACCCTGATGTGTGTCGTCGTTTTTCCCAGGTGTACCTAGTACCGGACCCGACCAAGGAGACGAAGCGCAAAACACGCGTGCTCAAGCGCAACTCGCACCCGTCCTTCATGGAGATGCTGGAGTACCGGCTGCCCATAGACGTGGTGCAGGGCCGGTGTCTGCAGGCCACCGTGTGGCACTACGACTCGCTCCAGGTGAGACAACTGGCCTGTAAAGCCACAGCCAGGTTCAAAAAAAAAAGAAAAGGTGTCTGCAGGCCACCGTGTGGCACTACGACTCGCTCCAGGTGAGACAACTGGCCTGTAAAGCCACAGCCAGGTTCAAAAAAAAAAGAAAAGGTGTCTGCAGGCCACCGTGTGGCACTACGACTCGCTCCAGGTGAGACAACTGGCCTGTAAAGCCACAGCCAGGTTCAAAAAAAAAAGAAAAGGTGTCTGCAGGCCACCGTGTGGCACTACGACTCGCTCCAGGTGAGACAACTGGCCTATACAGCCACAGCCAGGTTAAAAAAAAAGAAAACGTGTCTGCAGGCCACCGTGTGGCACTACGACTCGCTCCAGGTGAGACAACTGGCCTGTGAAGTCACAGCCAGGTTCAAATAAAAAGAAAAGGTGTCTGCAGGCCACCGTGTGGCACTACGACTCGCTCCAGGTGAGACAACTGGCCTATACAGCCACAGCCAGGTTCAAAAAAAAGAAAAGGTGTCTGCAGGCCACCGTGTGGCACTACGACTCGCTCCAGGTGAGACAACTGGCCTGTGAAGTCACAGCCAGGTTCAAATAAAAAGAAAAGGTGTCTGCAGGCCACCGTGTGGCACTACGACTCGCTCCAGGTGAGACAACTGGCCTATACAGCCACAGCCAGGTTCAAAAAAAAGAAAAGGTGTCTGCAGGCCACCGTGTGGCACTACGACTCGCTCCAGGTGAGACAACTGGCCTGTGAAGTCACAGCCAGGTTCAAATAAAAAGAAAAGGTGTCTGCAGGCCACCGTGTGGCACTACGACTCGCTACAGGTGAGATAACTGGACTATAAAGTTACAGCCAGGTTAAAAAAAAAAGAAAAGGTGTCTGCAGGCCACCGTGTGGCACTACGACTCGCTCCAGGTGAGACAACTGGCCTATACAGCCACAGCCAGGTTCAAAAAAAAAGAAAGGTGTCTGCAGGCCACCGTGTGGCACTACGACTCGCTCCAGGTAACATAAGAGACAAGTTACAAACCCCCCCACAAACCACCACCGCCATCTACTCCGGCCGTTGAATGCGAAATCTACATTATAGGCAACAATAGAGTTGTTAACTCAAAATTTCACTCCAAAAGAAAAAAGGCAAAAAATATGACGAATGATGAAAATCCTATTCGAATATAATAATAATATTCTTTATTGCACCACTAATACAGGAGTACAAAAAATAACGAAAGAAATACAAAAAAATCTCAAAAAATAACGAAGCTATAACCGTTTTAATGTTGCTGGTTATAGAGAGAAAGCGCGACAGATCAGTAACGTCACTGACCTCAAGCGCCATAGTAAATGACGATCGTTCCAGTACAAAGGTGCGTTTTGCGGAAAAGGGACAGATACTCTGGTATGCCCCTCTTAAAACTTTGAAGACTTATAATTATGTAGTTATTTATTCATTTGAGTTACTTTTTTCGCCAATTGATCAACAATTTGATCCTTTTTCGAGAAAATTCCAAATTATTGATTTTCTTATTTGGTGCCAATGTGGTCACTGATTTAAATACATGCATACATACTTTGCACCCTTGTATGACAAATAACCTTTTCACACCTGCTATTCAGAAAAGAGTTACTGTTGCCTTCGAATGAGGGATCAAAGTTGTACTTTTCTTCCCTCATTTGAGGGCAAAAATGACTTTTCCGCATAGAAGGTGTGAAAAGCAGTATGTGACACTGTAGTAATATCATTTGTAAGATATTTCATGTTTTTAACAGCGGGCCTCATTGACGGTGTGAAAAGCAGTATGTGTCACACGGTAGTAAAATTATTTCCGTCTCCGGCGTAAACACTTGAATCCCTCGCTACGCTCAAGATTCTACTTTAGAATCCCTCGCTACTCTCAGGATTCTATTGTAGAATCTTTCGCTTCACTCAGAATTCAATATACCGCCCTCGTCGTAAATATATCATTTTGCTCCCTTGAGACACAATCTACTATTAATTAAGTATAAGTTGAAGAGTATTGTGTTTATTTTGTCAATCCTTTTATACAAGCGGCCTGTGGGTTAGTTACACTCAACGAGCAATCAGCGCCTTGCGTGTCCTCTACAATAACATGTTTAGGGTGCTTTTGGGTCTGCCTAGATTCTGCAGCGCGTCAGGCATGTTTGCCGATGCTCGCGTGGATGGATTCCATGCCATAATGCGCAAAAAATGGCATCAATCAGGAGCAGAATCCAGAACGGTCCCAATTGCATCCTGAGGGTGTTAGCGGATCGGAGTGATAGTGTCCTGCAAAGGCACTGGATGGCGGGACTAATAAACCCTGAGGCTGAGCGGGTTTATTATGTCAATTAATGTTAATTAATTAATTTGTAAAACTAACATAGGATAAGTAACTAATCACTAACGACTCGATGGGCCTATGTTGTCTGATTAAATAATAATAATTATTATTATTATTTCCAGGAGAACACGTTTCTCGGCGGCGTGATGATCCCTCTGAACACTCTGCCTCTGCGCGAGGAGACGGTCGCCTGGTACCCGCTCGAGTACATACCGCGGTAGCTAATACACGCCGGCTCCGCCATGTGGAGTACCGGTGCCTAACGTTAATGTCTACGATGGTCTATCGCGTGATAAACGACAAGATAAACCCCCTTGTTTTTATAAAGGATAAGGAAAAATTGAAAAATTTAGGCACCGAGCAGGATTCGAACCTGCGACCTCCCGGCGCTCGCGGCCAGTCGCTCTAGCCAACTGAGCTATAGATGCAATCACTACCCAGTTCTAAATTCATCAACCGTTCCTTCGTATTAAGCAGTACCGCTGCTAACGTAAACCATATTTTTATACAAACGCCTTAAGGGAGGCGTACAGATAAGAGGAAGCTGGTAGATGTCGCTGTACGCCTCCCTTAAGGCGTTTGTATAAAAATATGGTTTACGTTAGCAGCGGTACTGCTTAATACGAAGGAACGGTTGATGAATTTAGAACTGGGTAGTGATTGCTCAGTTGACTAGAGCGACTGGCCGCGAGTGCCGGGAGATCGCAGGTTCGAATCCTGCTCGGTGCCTAAATTTTTCAATTTTTCCTTTATTCGAAATATAAACCTCCTTGTTCATAAAACATAACCACTGCTAACTAAAATGTGTTTTGTCCCTTTCTTACGAACATAAAAGTCAAAGTGAGAGATAAGGAAAGACGAATATTATCGGCTATTTAACTAATAGAGGTTTGACGTTTATGAATACTCGATTGAGGGATCAAAGTCGTACTTTTCTTCCCTCATTTGAGGCCAACAATGACAGAAGCTCATAGAAGGTGTGAAAAGCAGTACGTGTAACACGGTAGCAAAATTATATCCGTCTTGGGCGTAAACACTTGAATCCCTCGCTACGCTTAAAGTTCTACTTCAGAATCCCTCGCTACAGGATTCCATTTTAGAATCTTTCACTTCACTAAGGGTTCAATATACCGCCCTTGCCGTAAATATATAACTTTTCTGCCTTGAGACACAATTTTGTGTTAGATTATCCGTGCAGGGTACCTACCAATCTACTAATTTCTGTCGAGACTTGCTAGAAAGTGACGAATTTTGTCGTTTATCACGTGTATGTTAGGAGCATAATACGTGGCCAGTTCTAACGCGTAGTTAAATATGTAGTGCAGTCGACATAGACAATATATATACCAGAAGCAGAAATTTGTCAATTTGTAAGGGAATTCGATACAAATTGTACCGTATTTATTTGATTTTGACAGCCGTACTTTTTCACTTTTTCATTCCACGAATGTGCAAACCAGGGCCCGGTAAACCGGTTTCGTCTTCATACAATTAACCGGTTAAAAATTTCGGTTAATTGCGTTTTACGATATTATTTCGCACTTTAAATCATTTATTTCATAGATGAAGGTTAACTAAAACAGATCTTAAAATAAAAATGGAGATATGACCTATATATACTATAGGAGATATTTCAAAAATAGTAAAAACCGGTTCCAAGGTCTGTTACAAATTGGTAGCGTGGGCCAGGAATTATAAAATTATACTTCTATGTAACAAATAAATGTTGTAATGGTTTTTTAACTGTGCTAAGGTAAACTTTACTATTGTTGGTAACTAATCCAATGAGGGCTATCGTTTTTGTGCTCACCAGTTGGCGCCACTGTCGAGTAAGGTCCAGCTGTCAAAAATTATTATTGGTTATTATGGGCATAAGATCGAATTTTGCATTTAAAACATGTTTAAAACCTCAAATTGTTTGCCACCGACGTGGTATTAAAAAAAAGTGATAAACGCTGAATCAAGGTTACTTCTTGTCAATTTGAGTCGACGATAAATGTTTTCATATCATGTAAATATAATGTACGATGTTAGGGAATTAGAGAAAGTAAATTGTAAAGAGCTGTGTCTACCAATTAATGTATTGGAGTGATGTAAGGACTGTGCCTTTACCATGAGTTTACATGACCGTACTCGCTAGCGACAGCGCAAATATTGTATTGGAAATAGTACAGCGCCTCTGGCGGTTACGCAATAGAACTAAGATCATACTATAGTAGTTTATGCAACTGATACATAATGAGAGGTCTAAAAACACGAGTGTGGTTTTATGAAACGAGCGTCAGCGAGTTTCGTAATAGGATCACACGAGTGTTTTAAGGCCTAATTATGTACAGTTGCATACACTACTTTATCTACATCCGTATATTAAATCCTTCATGTGTTCAGGAACCATTGCGTTGCAAGTGTAGTGAGGTCGAGCGTGAGCCCGTTGAAGTCTTTTGAGCACGAGCCTGTATCGTTATGGGCGGAGATGGCCATAACGATGCCGTTGTCGATGTTATTATGGCCATCTCCCTGGGCCGGCGCGATATTGTAAAGCTGGTCCTTACGTACACTTTTTGAGCACATTAAAGAGGATTTACTGTATGGGTGTAGATAAAATCGTTTACGCAGTCGCTAGCGAGTACGGTCATGCAAACTCACGGTAAAGGCACTGTTGTATAGTTAATTAGTTGTATAATTAGCAGCGGAAAGAGCTACGCGGGCCTTGTGCTCAAATTATCTACACACAGACTACTATTAAGAGAATAAGGATTGTTTTGAGATTATTTTTAGCGTGACCGCTAGCTAGTTTTGCTGACTAGTCTGTGACAGCCAATTAAATGTAATGGAACGTAGGGTCGATAGGTGAATCGGTGAATTCAAGAATCGACAGAACCATAAATAAGTATGACATACCCTAAAGTCGGGTACTCATTAGCGAAATGTAACTGTAACTGAACGTACTGAAACCAGTTCAAGTGTAGTTAACTGAGACAGTTGCATTCATAGGCTCGTTGCTCGTCGTGAAACACTTATACACTGGTTACTGTGACGGTTCGGTTACAGTTACAGCTCGGTAGTGAGTACTCGGCTTAATTTACCTTACGACTCGTTACTTACGTTGTTAAAGTGGACACACTAACCTCCGTATTCATAAAACTTAACAAACCTCTGCTAACTAAAAAGTTCTTTGTCCCATTCTCACAAACGTCAATGTCAAAGTGACAGATAAGGACAAACGAACTTTAGCGGCTAGTTAACTAATATTAGGTTTGACAGACGTTTATGAATAAGGGGTTAAATGTATTACGGATAAGTGACTGTGTCAAAATAAGGCGAAGGAACAAATATGCCAAATTAAACTTACCAAAAGGGTAATGAGCGTTTTGAAAAATATTAACTATAAAAAAAATCGGATATAGTTTTTTTGTTTTTTATTAGAATTCAGAATGGTTGATACTATCGATTGTAATACAACTTTTTTATTTTATTTTAGTCATTTTTTTTTGTATTTTTTGATTTTTATTGGTATTCAGAATGGTTGATACTATCGATTGTAATACAACTTTTTTATTTTATTTTAGTCAATTTTTTTTGTATTTTTTGATTTTTATTGGTATTCAGAATGGTTGATACTATCGATTCTAATACAAGTTTTTTTTACGCTATATTTTTATTACAAGTGTGAAGACACCACATACAACAATGTGATGATTTGGAATGGCAAATTTGAGACACTTTTTTGTATGGGGGCCGTTAGTCTTAACGATTCTGAGTATCAAGAACCTAATAAAAATGGAATTCAGAAAAACAAAGTACATGAAGGTACTGTTTTTTTGAAAACAAAAAAACGCTAAAATAACTTTTGTACCGCCACCAATCAATGCAATATACAATTATAAATGCACATTCATGCATGCATTATAAAGTTTATAATTGATAGTGGCGGTTAAGATGAAATATAATAAACATAGAAATTCCTAGGACTATTCTTGGTCTGTCGCGAGTGTCGACTTTATGACCCTGTTATTAAGGTCGAAGTTTGATTGCTATTGATAAAATGGCATCTTTAAAGCAAGTGATTGGAATGGCATATCGTATTTTACGAGAAACAGGTATATACACATTTTACGTTTCTACACATTTTTTGATCAGTTTTTTGTGCAGAACTAAATCTGGCAGCTGTGTTAAGCCGGTTACTCATTAGCGAACTGTAGCCGTAACCGAAAGGAAACTGTAACTGTAACTGTTTAAGTAACTGAGAGAGTGATGTAACCAGTTTAAGTGTTTACGTAACTGAGTGACATTCGTCGGCTCGTTTACATTGGTTCCTGTAACCGCCTGTAACCGTACAGTTACAGTTACAGCCTGCTAGTGAGTAGCCGTACCCGGCTTTAACTTAGTTCATAGATCAATTAAAATATTTTACATATTAAATAAAATTAGCATATCCTTAATGTACATGAAGTTAGTAGCTTGACCTTTGAGGCATTATTCTTGAGTCAATAATAACGTTTTTAAAATATGCATATCTTAAACATTGTTACATTGTAAAGATTGCTCGTGACATAGTACGTAGAACTCTCGTTAGTATCTGACATATTGAAATATAATACGGGTCGATAACGTCGAATATCGCTCGACATGTTTCGGAACAATATCATGGGAACCAGCGCGCTAGCACTGAAATGAGAGTGGATTCTGGCTTCCCACTCCACCGCCCGCGCCAACATGAATAAGAATAAGAAAGAATAAGAAAGAATTTATTGCCATTACACAAACAACATAATACAATTTCTGACACTGTTAAAAAAACCAGAACATAATTAAATAGTAACCATAATAAGTAACATTTAAGGGCGAAGGCAAAAGGAGTACATTCAGCGACTGCTGGCGGCCCATAAATGGTTTTCAATGTGCAACATGGAGGAGCCGAGCGAGCCGCGATCACGCGGTGCTAGACGCGCGCCGTCCCTTTCACTCTCGTGTTATACACTATATGAGTGAAAGGGACGGCACTATACTAAGTTCGTATTTCGAAGTTTGGAGTAAGTCCTCTGGTTCTCATGATTAAGGGCCCCGTATCGGTCCGAGACATGTCGAGCGATATTCGACCTTAAATACTTGAGTGACACGATTATTATATGTCAATAGAGTACATAAAACTTGCGTAGAACGACTGAATGGCACTGACTGTTATTTATCATTGGCAGTCTTAGGGGGCGTCCATAAATTACTCGCGTGAGATTGGGGGATGGGGGAAGGGGTTGAATAAAATCTCACGACATCTCACCACGGGGGGAGGGAGGGACAAAAAATTAAATAAAAAAACACCTCACGTAATTTATGGACGCCCCCTTTATCATTTTATAGAATCTGTTTTGTACACTTGTGGTCTATGAGAAGCATCTAAAGCTAAGTTGAAACTTGTCTACATTCCACATGAATTTGTATTTTTTTTTACACAGTAATCGGTATATACTTTTATAATAAAACAATCGATTTATTCTAAATTATCGTTATTGCGAATCATTGGTTTATTTATATTATTATGCTTTTAGCATTTTTATGAAATCAATAAACTTAAGCCGTCGTCCCGCGGCGAAAAAAAAAAACATTCTTTTGAATGAGGCCGGGGATCCCAGGGACCGGTAGACGACGTGTTAAGATCGCTTGGCTGTAAAATGTAATAAATAAAAATTAATTGATTACGTTTTGTGATTTCTTGTTTTATCTTTGAGATCTGATGGTTGCGAGCGGTATTGTTGCAAACTTAACATTTTTGTTGGAAATGTGCACTATCTGTTATTGAAAATATTGTTATATGTGTCACTCTCGAGCAACGGGTGTTTCTTATGTTATTAATGTAAAAATTTCCTATTACATCGTATGTTTGTAATAAACACGAAAGTATCATTTGGCATAAGAGATATGTCAGTGTCAGTTTCAAATTAATCGTATTTGTACCCTTATTTACATTGACATAAGGAACCTTTCTTTGAGAATGAGACATAATTTAATGATTTGATCATGCACTAGCTATATTTTTTCAACATGTACCTCGTACCATATACCTCGGCATTTAAGTGGGGCTAAGACGGCTGTATACGCTTAACCTAGATTCTTCTATGACCTATGTTCTTTTTTCGTAGCCTATTGACTGTCCCACTGCTGGGCAAACGCCTCTCCCCATGTTTTCCAGGCATCCCTATTGACCGCTTATTCCTCCAAATTGCTGGCAAATGCATCCAGATCATCCCGCCATCTCTGTCTGCGTCGCCCATCATGTGGCACCCACTTGGTTAACCTAAGTTCTTATTTGTTAATTTTACTAAAATTAATTAGGTGGTGTACCTAATTAATTTTAGTAAAATTAACTTTTCTAGATTACAGCTCTACTTACGTGCCAGGTATAATAGCACAAACTGAAAATATACTATATTATACGGAGGTATACCTTGATTTACAATTTTCTCTATACGGGTCATTCTACTTTTTCATGACCAGTTTTCTATTAAATAAATGTATGATATGTATTGAATTAGTGCACAAAAATAGGATTTCGAAATAGTACCTGAACCTAATAAAAGGAATTTATAGTTAAAAATACTTCAATATTAACATATTGCTGTAAAAGGTGGGTAACACAGTGATGAAAACCATTTTTTCATGCAAATGGTGAGACATCCAAGGACCACTGAGTTACTCGATTTATGGAGATTAGCTGTGGTTCAGTAATTACAGAAACTATCGGGAGTGATATTGCAATTAAACCTCTTTCTAAATAACAATACAAAAATATGAAGTGAGGGCCAAGTATTCCAAAATCTGCATTTAAAAAAAGTGTCTGAAAATTATGTACATGAAAAAGTAGAATGGCCCATAGTTATTCGTAGTTAATAGAAATGGCCAAAGATAAAAAACAGCATTGACCGTATTACTGCACATTGTTATGCTACAGTTACACATGCTGATTACTAGCACGAAAGCATGCCACTATTGAGCAATTGCTACTTAGTAGCATGTGTGTCAAAACATTGCTAATAATGAGCATGCTGATTTTGAGTTTGCTCAAAAATCAACGGTCGTTCGATTTTTGCGCATGCTACCTGCAGTGCGGGTGGAGGGGGGCGTGGTATTAGCAAGATTAGCAAGTGTGGACGCTCTTGCTTAATTGAGCATGCTAGTAGTTAGTATGGTAGTAGTATGCTTATCCCAAGCAAATGTATACAACTCAAAAGCATGCTCATTTTAAGCATACTAATGACCATGCTTTTTACGTGATAATTTTGAGCATTTGTAACAGTATCCTTAGGATTAGCACCCACCCACATGCTAAGATGTATACATTTGACACGTGTCTGTTAAACATTCGAGGTGTCAGATTTATAAAAATTAAAAAACACAATTTTGCACTTCTCTGGTGGATATAACAGAATTATACCGGATCTTCGGAGCTTAACGGTTTAGAAACATCACGTCGGGTCTATAGTAAAATTATAATGATACTGTTACACATGCTCAAAATTAGAACATAAAAAGCATGCTTAAGAAGAGCATGCTTCTGAGCTGTACACATTTGCTTGAAATAAGCATGCTACTACCACAATAACTGCTAGCATGCTTATTAAGCAAGCGCGTCCACACTTGCTAATCTTAGCATGCCCAAAAAACGCACGAGCGTCGATTTTTGAGCAAACTCGAAGTGAGCATGCTCATTAAGCAAGCGCGTCCACACTTGCTAATCTTACTAATACCACGCCCCCATCCACCCGCTCTGCAGGTAGCATGCCCAAAAATCGCACGAACGTCGATTTTTGAGCAAACTCGAAGTGAGCATGCTCATTATTACCAATGTTTCGACACACACTACTAAGTAGCAGATACTCAATAGTGGCATGCTTTCGTGCTAGTAATCAGCATGTGTAACTGTAGGATAAGTACAGTTTTGCGGTTACGTGTGAAATAATACAAATTTGTTTACACTTTTGTCCATTTCTATTGGCTTTGGCTATAATAAAATACTTAACGCCTAAAGATGTTTTTCGGCAACCAGATGTTAATATTATGATTTCGTATATTTTTACTCAATTGATGTAGTATAGGAATTATTTTTAGATGTACTATTTATTGGAATAAAATTATTTCAAGTGCTTTTGCATAATGCTGATATTAATTTTCAATCTTTTTTCGGATAAATCGATTATTTTTGAGTGTTTCGTGTTTACTTTTTTTTTAATGTGATTCTATATTCAGAAGTCTAGGTACAGATATAAGTCAAAATTATATTTATATCTGTGTAAGTATAGAAGTGATTGACGTGTGGTTCGATTCATAAGAAACGGAGACAATAGGATTAACATCAGAAAACAGTTGTTCAGATAAGAACAGCTAATTGCTTTGAGAAGAGCAGTTTAGTTTGAAATGAAATCGTTTATTCTTCAATTTAGGCATATTACATGCACTTATGAATGTCAAAAAACTATCAGTCCTGAAAGGACAGTTTTAATATAAAGACGCCGCAAAGCAGCGATGTTATCGTCTCGACGGTCGAAGCGGAAAAGGACAGATTTCGCTCGCCACTTAAGAATGCTTATCAGTTCAAAACGCTCATCAATTTAGGCGATTTTTTGATTGAATTGACACGTAATTCGGTATTTTCTGTGTTACTTCTAGAACAGGACTATTGCGGCCTAATGTCATAACTTTTAAATGTATTTTTTGGATTTTTCATTAAAAAACATCGTCTCAAACATCACTCCAAATCGACCATTTTCAAGCTAAAAACTGTGTTTTTCCTCTCAAATTCTAATACACAACAAAATCAAAAAATGGCTATATTACTATCTAAAACTAATAAAATCATCGTATCCTTTAATCACTTTATAAATTTAGAATGAAGGAAAAATTTAAAAATGCCTGCCTAAATTTTTCAATTTTTCATTCATTCTAAATTTGGGTATGGGATCGCGCATCGTAACTGGCGATTCTCAATATGATTTGAGACGTTAGTGCCGTTAATGAAGCATGAGTCTTCTGGTAGATGTCGCTGTACGCCTCCCTTAATGCGTTTGTATAAAAATAATACATTTTAAAACTTATAAAGCCTTTTAAATATATATAGGTATCGAGCCGACCGCGTCCGCGCGCGGTCTAGAATCGCGGGTTTGTCTCTGTTTCTTGTAAAACAAACCACACATCAATCACTTCTATACCTACATATTTGATGAATTGATGATATAAAGATGTAAAATCACTTCAACATCTATGCATGTAACAAGCGCAGAATCAGG
Organism: Epiblema foenella; assembly: GCA_963556455.1. NCBI lineage: Eukaryota > Metazoa > Arthropoda > Insecta > Lepidoptera > Tortricidae > Epiblema > Epiblema foenella. The sequence continues at coordinate 28,044,425 of OY747099.1, read as the reverse complement.
ATTCATTTTGTATACAAATCTTAAACGAAATAAAAATATAATTTGGTTTATTTTTGTTTTTTCTTTTAATTTTTATTTCTCGTTTTAAGACGTGTTAAGCGGGGCCCTCAGTACTTCGCTTTTACAGGGTAGGTAAGATTAAAAATATTTTTATGTCACACCTGGTCATAAAGTGGCAATTACCGCACGCTCCGCGCGCGGAAAATCCCACTTCCTGGCCAGGGGGTGACATAAAATTTTGTACTTACCTTGGGCGGTAATTAAGAAAGCCTCAGATGGCATAATTATCGCCCTTGCCTTCGGCTCGGGCGTCAAATACCTGCAATCTGAGACATTCTTTGTTTTACCGCCCTTGGTAAGTAATGTACTATTGGGAGATTCTCCGGGCGTTTGAAACGGTCTTTTGTAAAGTCATTATCGACTCACGATTATCTACACAAAGTTAAGATAAACCGTCGAAAACATTGATCAAATAAGAATCAGACCCGATAATAGTAAGGTTAATGGTTAAGTTTACTATGATCGTCGTCTCCTTTAACAATTTTTAATGAAACAACAATGACGAAAAAAAGCCGCGGTAAAAACGCTGCATAATCGCCCTTTTGGGTTTTGAACGATAAAACAGCTTTTTGAACGAATTGCTTTTATGTAACTCGGCCAACTAAAGTGTTATCAAGTGTAAGCCCTAGTTATATAGCAACTTGCGTATGTCTATGTCGATAATTGTATTCTATATCTCACCTGCTTGTCTCTAGTGACCCCGTTTGGACGGTGATTATTATCGCAATACTGACATGTCAATATTATCGCTGAATTCTGAATTGTTAGGATTTTGCTTCAATATGAATCGATTATCAAGTGATACTGCTTCGATATTGCGTGTATCGCGTGAAAAATGTAATTTAAATCGCAATGCAAAAGATCCCAATGTAACTTATTTTTAGACAACGCTAGAATCGGTACCTACTTAACCAAGTACGTATTTAGGGTGGGTTGCACCAAACCGTCTGTAATCGTAAGCGTCGTTCGTTAAAATCTGGTTGTATGGAAACTTTGACAAGTTTCTATGGGATGACAGCTGCCGGCGCCATATTTGATGATTACCGGCCTGTGATCGTATGTTGGTGCAACCGACCCATCGTATCTACCTAGATTTGTATGGTTATATACTTATTTTTTATAATATTTATACTGTAGGTACTTGTTTTTGTAACAATATTGAATTTGACTTCATAGAGGTTTTAATATTTCTGATAACGATTTAAACTTATTGCTCATTGTAATATAAGTATTAAAACAATAATAACGGTATGTTTCGATTCTTATATCGTAATGGAATAATATGTCTGAATATCGTATGCTTTCATTAAAAAAAATTCAAGGACAAATAAAATTCAACATGATTACTGTAAAATAACTAACTATCTGTAAGCGTACGTTTCCACTGATGGAGCGAAATTCTATATAACATATCACTTGTTTGTGAGGTTGCACGTTGCAGGAGTCCCACGAATGGATCTTAGACCTCGTACGCGCCCGCTTTTAGCAGTGCCTCCGGCTCGCACTGTGTCGCACAGGAACTCGCCGCACCGCCGCGCCCTGATGCTGCTGAATGCCCTGTTGGTGTCAGCACCCGAGTGTGATCTGCTTGCGTGGCGATGGACGGCTGTGTGTAGGGAGCAGGCGCGGATACAGGGGGGGGGGCAACAGGGGCAATTGCCCCCCCCCTGAAACCTGTGTCAGGGGAGGGCAATTGCCTATGTCCTGACGTAGGAAATATATTCTGACAATATAAACAGTTATCAAAAGTCAGTTTTATTTTCGGAAAGTTCGAAAGTACCCCCCCCCCCCTGAACATAATTCTGGATCCGCGCCTGGTAGGGAGTGTCTGAAGTTCTGTGAGATGAAGGATGACAGGCTTTCTAGTGTACCTACGTAGATAATTTGTATCATTGTTTTGTTTCTTTAAGTTGATGTTTCGTTTTACAGTGTATTAGAGTAAATCTGTAATGCTGTGTAAATATATTTAAATAAATAAATAAATAAATCACATCTTGAGCTGGCTACTCATTAGAGAGTTGTAACTGTAACCGAACGGTTACAGTAACCAACGTGTACGTGGTTCGCGAACGGCTCGCAACGAGTTCGTTCAAATTGTTTATTGCGTTTCATGTGTACAGGTGATCTTATAAACTAAGGGTGGGTTGCACCAAACCATCTGTAATCGTAAGCGGTGTTCGTTAAAATCTGATTGTATGGTAAGTTTGACAAGTTTCTATGGGATGACAGCTGCCGGCGCCATTTTTGACGATGCTAAATTTGCAGGTAGATATACGTGTGACGCAGCGACATAGTTCTAACGGTCTTGCTTGACCGGCGAGTCAGTCGTTCTCTGTCTATCCGCGCGCGAGTACGTGTGTCGCTGCTACTGCTTTCTCATTTGTAACACGTGGTGTCGCTAATTTTGAAATATTATAGTTTTCTCGTCTCTAAATCAGTGCTTTTATTCTGGAACACCTAGACCATCAACACGGCCTGTGATCGTATGTTGGAATTTAACACGTTCAGTGCTTATAGTATAAGAGCTAGCGACCAAATCGGTCATGTGGCTTCAGCTGTATTGAAACTCCGTTAGCTACTTCCCTGAACAACCTTTTCCTATAATCTTGGTGCTGGCAGGCCGCGGGCGGTGGGTGCGGGTGTAGTGGGGTGGGGAAAAAAAATAAAAAAAATGTGGGCTCAGCGACTTTAATTTTTTTTTCAAACAGTTGCTCTGTACTCCCTGTGCACCCAAAAAAAATATTTAAATCGATCGGGTGGTGGGAAGGGGTTGCCAGCGTTAATTAAAAGTACCAAAATAATAATAATTTTCGTGTGGGCTCAGCTGTATTGGCTTTTTTTCTGACGCGAGATTAATCAATATGTAAGCCCCAAAAAAATAGCCATGCAAAAATATCGGTGGGAAGGTATCGGAAAAAAATGTAAACGTCCAATATTTGATTGTCAGCTGTTCCTTCGTATTCATCGGTATCGCTGTCACTTCCGGAGTCGCTCTCACATTGATGGTCCTCTGAAACATATTATCTCTCTCTCCGTCTATTACGATTTCGTATCGCTACGCTCGTAACGTGTACGCTGTTAAATGTCGCAAACTATTCCAAACCCATGATCTGTAATAAATTGTGGAAGTTCTTGAAGAAATAAGTAGACTATTTCTTTCTTTTTTAGACTATTTTTTTTTCGTAAACTACGAGCAGATCGTTATTATTGGGTGTCTGGCACAAAAAGCGTTGTTAGGCCAGCGCGTGGCAGTACGTAGCAACCTATCCCAAACCCATGATCTGTAATAGATTGTGGAAGTTCTAGAAGAAATAGTCTACGAGCAGAGCATTATTGGGTGTCTGGCACAAAAAGCGTTGTTAGGCCAGCGCGTGGCAGTACGTACCTAGCTTAGGATATACATGTCATTTACGAAACGGCTAAGGATATATTATTATTAACCATCTCTTTATAGTGTTTTATGCAACTGTTGTCAACAAAGGCTAGTGGCGTGGGTTACGTTGTGAGCCGAAGGCGAACATAGTAAATAAAGACGCCACGAACATTTTTTGACTTAGTTATACAACTTTTCATACAATTTTTTATCTACATCCATATATTAAATCGTCGGGTTACAAGCAAAAGTGACTAAGTAACAAATACCTACTCAAAATAAAGCTCGTATATCAACATCGTGTCAGTACTTGGATACGAGGTTTCGAAGAGTAGTGACAGAGGGCCTACTCCGAATTTCGAAATTTGAACTTCGTATCGTGCCGTCCCTTTCACCCATATAGTCTATAACACGAGAGTGATAGTGAGTCAGATTTGATAGTGAGTTTGGCTTTTCATCCGACGAAATATCCTCTTTCATGTATTCAGAAACCATTACGTTGCAAGTGCAAGAGTTCGGAAGTTTTTGAGCACGAGCCTGTATCGTAATGGGCGGAGATGGCCATTACGATACCGTTTTTGATGCTGTTTTGGCCGTCTCCGCCCCGGGCCGGCGCGATGTCAAGCTGGTCTTTATATACTTTTTGAACACAGTATGGGTCGGCAACGCGCACATGACTCCTTTGGAGTTGCGGGCGTCTATAGGCTGCGGTGGCCGCTTACCATCAGGTGGACCGTACGCTTGTTTGCCACCGACGTTGTTTAAAAATAAAACAGAGGATTTACTATATGGGTGTAGATAAATTAACATGAAGACGTTAAGCGAAAGAAAGAGATACGTTTCGACTTGTTCTGCCACCACTGGCCTTCGAAATCTGAAAATTGTATCGTGCCATCCCTTTCACTCATATTAGTATAACACGAGAGTGAAAGAAACAGCACGATATGAAGTTCGGAGTAGGACAGGAATGTTGTATAATGGATTTTATGTCACACCTGGCCATAAAGTGGCAATTACCGCACGCTCCGCGCGCGTGTGACATAAAATTTTGTACTTACCTCGGGCGGTAATTAAGAAAGCCTCAGATCGCATAATTATCTCCCTTGCCTTCGGCTCGGGCGTCAAATACCTGCGATCTGAGACATTCTTGGTTTTACCGCCTTCGGTAAGTAATGTACTATTGTAATTCCGAGTAAATAAACGTCTGAAAACTGATCTTTTATTTGTCATACCATAACATCACCTTCCGGCGACGTACTTAATAAGTAATCGTTATGTCCGTATTTTCGTTTTATAAGTCCTTTCTCTCCTAAGTAATAAGGCGTTTTTTCTGCTGTAGGAAGGTAGTATATGCCAGGCCTGGTGAAGTTAGTCTTCGGGCCTAGGTAGTTGTATACAATAGGGTTGTCATAGCAATCTCCTCTGCGAGCCTTTTCCATGGAGTCACAGCGGACTGCGATGAATTTGTCAGGGTTGTCGTAGGCTAGTAGCCAGTAGAAGGCGGAGCGGAGATGGCTGCAGAGGAGGAAGCACGGCATGATGAAGCCTCCAACCATCGATGGCTGGAACTCACCTGGAATGAATGGAAGGACTAACTTATTGAATAGGTGAGGATTAGTTTACTGAATAGGTGAGGATTAACTTACTGAATAGGTGAGGATTAACTTACTGAATAGGCGAGGATTAACTTACTGAATAGGTGAGGATTAACTTACTGAATAGGTGAGGATTAACTTACTGAATAGGTGAGGATTAACTTACTGAATAGGTGAGGATTAACTTACTGAATAGGTGAGGATTAACTTACTGAATAGGTGAGGATTAACTTACTGAATAGGCGAGGATTAACTTACTGAATAGGCGAGGATTAACTTACTGAATAGGCGAGGATTAACTTACTGAATAGGTGAGGATTAACTTACTGAATAGGCGAGGATTAACTTACTGAATAGGCGAGGATTAACTTACTGAATAGGCGAGGATTAACTTACTGAATAGGCGAGGATTAACTTACTGAATAGGTGAGGATTAACTTACTGAATAGGTGAGGATTAACTTACTGAATAGGCGAGGATTAACTTACTGAATAGGTGAGGATTAACTTACTGAATAGGTGAGGATTAACTTACTGAATAGGCGAGGATTAACTTACTGAATAGGTGAGGATTAACTTACTGAATAGGCGAGGATTAACTTACTGAATAGGTGAGGATTAACTTACTGAATAGGTGAGGATTAACTTACTGAATAGGTGAGGATTAACTTACTGAATAGGCGAGGATTAACTTACTGAATAGGCGAGGATTAACTTACTGAATAGGTGAGGATTAACTTACTGAATAGGTGAGGATTAACTTACTGAATAGGTGAGGATTAACTTACTGAATAGGTGAGGATTAACTTACTGAATAGGTGAGGATTAACTTACTGAATAGGCGAGGATTAACTTACTGAATAGGCGAGGATTAACTTACTGAATAGGCGAGGATTAACTTACTGAATAGGCGAGGATTAACTTACTGAATAGGTGAGGAAGAACTTACTGAATAGGTGAGGATTAACTTACTGAATAGGTGAGGATTAACTGTTGACGTAAGCTTAAGGGTGGTATTCCACTTATTTCACGCTCAAAATGATCCGTTCCATGGTTCTCTGGCAAACCTTGAGGGCAAATTTCTTGGAGGAAGTATATAGACACATGTTTATGATTTGAAAGCAAGTTGTAATCAACCCCCACGCTCGTATTTGCCGGCTTCGAAAGGGGTATCACAGTCGAGTCTACTTGCCCCCGTTAGCGTAGAAGTCGACGTGTCCCACCGGGTCAGCCAGACCGAACCCATCTATGTTGGTGTGCAGCGCGTCCACCCGCTCCGCACCGTCTGCGTTGAACCGCTCCCAACGCGGCAGGTTACGGAAGCAAGGGCCGGCTGGGTCCAGGGCTGTTGACATTACAGAATACAGTGTATTAGGCAGGAGCGTATTTTGAAATATGACGCCCCGGGCCAGGCGCGGATACAGGGGGGGGGCAACAGGGGCAACTGCCCCCCCCTGAAGCCTGTGTCAGGGGAGGGCAATTGCCTACGTCCTGACGTGGGAAATATGTTCTGACAATAAAAACAGTTATCAAAAGTCAGTTTTATTTTCGGAAAGTTTGAAAGTGCCCTGAACAAAATCCTGGATCCGCGCCTGCCCCGGGCTAATAAGTTTCGCCGCAAAAAAATATATTAACGTCTAAATTTTTGGGGTTGTACAAATTTTTTAATAAGTTTCATGGGGGGACTATGGCGCCCCGGGCCATGGCCCGGATGGCCCTAGGGTAAATACGCCCCTGGTATGAGGTCATACCAAATATTGGACGCATGTACTTTAGGAACCCATTGAAGGCCCTTAGCCTCAATTGAGTCTTACCAAAAAAAAACGCAAGCTGGTAGCACGAAATACACAGCAACTTGATAGGTCCTTAGGGTAGGTACTGATAGCTCATTTATTACGTAAAATTGTTACCATAGGTAACAATTAGTTGACGACCGCTTTAGCCTAGAAGGTAGTGACCCTGCCTTCGAAGCTGGAGGTCCCGGGTTCGAATCCCGGTAAGGGCAAGTATTTGTGTGATGAACACGAATATTTGTTCTTGAGTCTTGGATGTTTTCTATTTATTTAAGTATCTATTTATCTATATAAGTATGTATATCGTCACTTGGTACCCATAGTACAAGCTTTGCTTAGTTTGGGACTAGGTTGATTTGTGTAAGATTGTCCAAAAATATTCATTTATTTAGTTATACCAGATATTGGACGTATGTTTTTAGGAACCCATTGAAGGGCCTTGGCCTCAATAGTCTGACCAAAAAAAACGCAAGCTGTTAGCACGAAATATATAGCAACTTGATAGGTACTTAGGGTACTTATAGGTAACTGATAGCGCATTTGTTAGATAAAAATGTTACCATAGGTAAAGACCGAGCGAAATGAAATCATTTATTCTTCAATTTAGGCATGTTACATGCACTTATGAATGTCAAAAAACTACCACCGGTTCATAAAATAAACCTCTGCCTCGAGAAGAACTGGCGTAAGAAACTCGGCGAGGTGTCATTTTTTCAAAACAATATACAATGTATATCAAATAACAGTAAAAATAGTACAAAATTCAAATACTACAGTATAAACATACATACATATTTTTTAATATTAAGGACAAAATATTTCTGTGTTAGATTACTTGTGCGGGACGCTATCACTGCCAAACATCCCTATCCATGATGTAATCGTTTATCTTATAGTAAGCTTTTGAAATAAGTGTCTGTTTCACGACAGATTTAAATTTAGAGTCCGTAAGTTCAATTTTATTGTAGAATTTTATACAATTTCCCAAGAACGACTTTTTCGCCTTCATTAGTCTATAAAAAGTTATTTTGAGAAGAAGTATATGTCAATTGTCAAGAAAACGCACGCTGGTAGCACGAAATAAATGTAGCAACATGATAGGTACTTAGGGTAGGTACTTATAAGTAAATGATAGCTCATTTGTGAGGTAAATTTGTTACCAGGTAAAGCCAGACCAGAAATATATGACCATTGCCAAGAGGGCGTGCGAGATAGTCGGAATAATGACATTTTGAAATGTTTTTTAGCGAAATTGTTCCATTTCCCAAGCGATTTTTTCAGTATTTTATTACATACATTGTTAATAATGTTCCGCTCTTGATAATGAATATTTATAGGCATTTTTTGTCCTTTAATATTTAACACTTAACCTAAACCACCACGAGATCAGCAGAAGTAACCCAAGTTGCTAAAGACCGAAGCAAATAGAGAGAATTGATTCGAGCCCTACACCCCAGCAGAGGGTAACGGGATAAAGAAGAACTTAAACCGCCATAGTAATACCTAACAACAGTGACAACCTACAACCAATGATTAAAATTATTGCCAGCGTAAGACAAATAAAATTCCAAGACACATTACTGTACTTACGGACTCTAAATTTAAATCGGTCGTGAAACAGACACTTATTTCAAAAGCATATTATAAGATAGACGATTACATCATGGATAGGGATGTTTGGCAGTGATAGCCTGCACAAGTAATCTGACACAAATATTTTGTTCTTAATATTAAAAAATATGTATGTATGTTCATACTGTAGCATTTGAATTTTGTACTATTTTTACTGTTATTTTATATACATTGTATATTGTTTTGAAAAAATGACACCTCGCCGAGTTTCTTACGCCGGTTCTTCTCGAGGCGGAGGTTTATTTTATGAACCGGTGGTAGTTTTTTGACATTCATAAGTGCATGTAACATGCCTAAATTGAAGAATAAATTATTTCATTTCATTTCATTGATTTCATTTGATTTCATTTCATTTCATTAAGAAATTAGTTCCAATCACGTTCCAATTATTCGGCAATGGCCAAGTGTCATATATAATTGGTCGGTCTTTAACATAAAGAATTTTAAAAAAATGCTTAGTGCCACGACTGGCTGGTCAGACTAGCAAATTTTAACGCCTGCCCGCGCGCGAATCTTGTAAGCGGCGAGTAATGGGGGCATTCTACTTTTTCATGTAAATAATTTTCGGAGACTTTTTTTTAATGCAGATTTTGGAATACTCAGCACTCACTTCATATTTTTGTATTGTTATTTAGAAAGAGGTTTTATTGCAGTATAATTTCCGATAGTTTTCGTAATTAACGAACCACAGCTAATATCCATAAATCGAGTAACTCAGTGGTCCTTGGATGTCTCACCATTTGTATAAAAAAGTAGTTTTTACCACTATGTTACCCATCCTTTACAGCAATATGTTAATATCTAAGTATTTTTATATACAAAATCCTTTTATTAGGTTCAGGTACTATTTCTAAATCCTATTCTTGTACACTAATTCAATACATATCATAGATTTTTATTTGTAATAGAAAACTGGTCATGAAAAAGTAGAATGACCCAATGACTATGCCCATTTTGAAATCGAAGTTTATGTAATAGTCGCAACGATCCTTTTAAGGTTTTCGAGGTTTTTCGAAACATTCCATTCGATTAGAAGTTTAGTAGGTCAGATCAGCTGCAGTCGAGCGGTAAAGCATGACACTTGAATCCGGAGATCGCGAGTTCTTTTTTTTTTTATTTATTATTATTATTTTTTTTATTTCGAACACAGTTCGAACCTTGAAACCTATTTGATATCACTACATAGTATAAAACAGTCGCTTTCTCTGTCCCTATATCCCTATGTATGCTTAAATCTTTAAAACTACGCAACGGATTTTGATGCGGTTTTTTTTAATAGATAGAGTGACTCAAGGAGAATGTTTATATGTAAAATACATGCATCAGCATTGCACCCGTGAAAAGCCGGGGCTGGTCGCTAGTATTATATAAATTGAATCTAATTATTCAGAGCAATTTATTGATGCATATGAATGAATGAATGAATAACATTTATTGCAGATTTTAAAAATCCATAGTTTAGTTAGTAGGTACACAGTATAATATTTGTTAGTAAAGTACACAGTTAAAATAAAATAAAATAAATTAAGCAATTATAAAAGAATTGTTGAGCATCCGGAGTGTATTTTCACCCAGAAGCTTAATATAGGGTTGTCCCATTTTTCAGCAATAACTTTCAGGAAGCTGTAGGTGCTGTTCCACACTCTGTGCATCAGGGAGGCGACTCGTTTGCGAATTATTGCTGAAAAACAATCCGTTCGAGCCTCCGCAAACATCCCTGACGCACTGCAGTGCTTCCTCAGCCCCATCAGCGCCCTGAAAGCATTGTTGTATTGGACCCGGAGAGCCCTATACGATCTCTGTGTGTATCTGATAATATGAAATAAAAAAAAAGATATTAACTACTGTAATGTATGTCAATGCCTGCCTGTGAAGCTGACGGTCCTGGGTTCGAATCCCGGTCAGGGCAAATATTTGTGTGATGAGCATGAATATTTGTTTCTGAGTCTTGGATGTTTTCTATGTATTTATGTATTTATATCTATTAAATATATAGTCGTCTAGTACCCATAACACAAGCCTTCTTGAGCTTACTGTGGGGCTAGTTCGATTTGTGTAAGATTGTCCTCTAATATTTATTTATTTATTTAATGTGTGTATACATGTGTTCCTTTCAGTAAACAAATGTCTTTAACCTGAAATACTGACCGGAGAGTCTCGCAGGCTTCCTCCCCGTCAGCTCCCTGTACTTGACTGCCGCGTAGTACGCGATGTGAGCGCCAAGACTGCCGCCTGAGATGTCCAGCCGGCTGGGGGGCAAGCCGCGTCGAGTCAGCTCGGCTAAAAACTCTCCTAGGGCTCTGCCTAGCGGCCGTGTGACGCGGGCAGCCCTGTCGATGCAATACAATTTACCATCTTTTACGTCCCGTTTTTTTTTCGGAAAAAAGGAGGAAATAAGTTTCTGAAAGACAAAACTGTCTCAAAACACTGACAGTCATTGACCCGTAACTCATATTTGCCATAATCAAGCTCAGGTATTGCAAAATAGTCACCATATTGTTCCAATTAGATATTAACCCGCGTAGCACAATCACAACGAGTGCCATTTGACTTTTCGGAGACCCCACGCTACACTAGCGCCTCTAGCGGCAAATTCATACGCAATAGCCCTCATTACCCATTCATCCTACTATTTATATTACATTCGAATTTCTGCATTGCTTTAGTTGACAGTTGTAATGATTATCCCCATATCTGACATCTTAATTAATTCCCAATAGTTCTAACGTATTGTTCACTTTAGGACATTAAGTGTCAAGTATAAGATCAGTGTCAATCACTAGCACACTCTCCTATGATAATGGTGCTATTAGATGAGGTGCATATAGGGGATAATGCGACTGTGCTGTGTTGCTGAATCGCGCCTTGACAATGACTTATAGCGCTTAAAGTACTGAAATGTAATTAAAAGTTCAATCATTGGACATAGAAAACAGACACAAAGAAAAAATTAACTAAGATCTCGCATGCAGTCTAAAACGGGAGTCGAACCCGCGCCTCTGGTTTGCCAGACCTGTTCCTTTACCATGAGTATACATGAGCGTACTCGCTAGCGACTGCGTAAAAATTTGTATGGGCAAAAGTACAGCGCCCCTGGCGGTTACGCAATAGAACTAAGAATCGGCATAATAAATCGTTTACGCAATCGCTAGCGAGTACGGTCATGCAAACTCATGGTAAAGGCACAGCGCCCTTACCTCTAGGCCACCCAGACCACTACGTCGTCACATCGAATCTTTCGTCGAAGGCCACATCACCTCTGACAGTTACTTCGTCTCATAAGTACCTATATCTTCCTCTTCTTCAAGTCCAGCCAGTGCACGACGCAGGCCACTCCGGGCACGCTCAACCGACAGGTCGTCTCGCGACTCCGTACAGTCAGGGCGAAGGCCACATCACCGCTGACAGTTACCTCGTCTCATTGGTACCTGTGTCTTCCTTTTCTTCAAGTCCAGCCAGCGCGCGGCGCAGGCCGCCCCGGGCACGCTCAACCGACAGGTCGTCTCGCGACTCCGTACAGTCAGGGCGAAGGCCACATCACCGCTGACGTGACCTCGTTTCATTGGTACCTGTGTCTTCCTCTTCAAGTCCAACCAGCGCGCAGTGCAGGCCACCCCGGGCACGCTCGACCGACAGGTCGTCTCGCGACTCGGCACAGTCCGGGCGAAGGCCACATCACCGCTGACAGTTACCTCGTCTTATAAGTACCTGTGTCTTCCTCTTCTTCAAGGCTAGCCAGCGCGCGACGCAGGCCACTCCGGGCACGCTCAACCGACAGGTCGTCTCGCGACTCCGTACAGTCAGGGCGAAGGCCACATCACCGCTGACAGTTACCTCGTCTAATAAGTACCTGTGTCTTCCTCTTCTTCAAGTCCAGCCAGCGCGCGACGCAGGCCACTTCGGGCACGCTCAACCGACAGGTCGTCTCGCGACTCCGTACAGTCAGGGCGAAGGCCACATCACCGCTGACAGTTACCTCGTCTAATAAGTACCTGTGTCTTCCTCTTCTTCAAGTCCAGCCAGCGCGCGACGCAGGCCACTCCGGGCACGCTCAACCGACAGGTCGTCTCGCGACTCCGTACAGTCAGGGCGAAGGCCACATCACCGCTGACAGTTATCTCGTCTCATAAGTACCTGTGTCTTCCTCTTCTTCAAGTCCAGCCAGCGCGGGGCGCCGGCCGCCCCGGGTACGCTCAGCCGACAGGTCGTCTCGCGACTCCGCACAGTCCGGGCGAAGGCCACATCACCGCTGACAGTTACCTCGTCTCATAAGTACCTGTGTCTTCCTCTTCTTCAAGTCCAGCCAGCGCGGGGCGCCGGCCGCCCCGGGTACGCTCAGCCGACAGGTCGTCTCGCGACTCCGCACAGTCCGGGCGAAGGCCACATCACCGCTGACAGTTACCTCGTCTCATAAGTACCTGTGTCTTCCTCTTCTTCAAGTCCAGCCAGCGCGCGGCGCAGGCCGCCCCGGACACGCTCAGCCGAATCTTTGCATTCTCAGGCTACTAGCGACCCCTCTGTATTTTTTCTAAAGCTCACAGTCAAGTAAAAAAGTTATTCACATGGGATAGGGCCTGATGAGCAGCGGGAAGACCTCTACCACGATGACGTTGCGACCCATCGCGAGGTACGGCGCCGCTACGGAGCGGACCACGGGAGAGAAGGAGGCGTCCAGGTACCCGGCTATCAGGACCTGGTGAGCAGAAGTGAGATGGGCTGATGACTTGGTAACTGGCACGGGCTACCCATGACCGAGCGAAAGAAAAGAAAGAAAGAAAGAAAGAAACATTTAGTCACAGACACAGAAGACACACATATTACAAAAAAAAACAACAACAGAAGAAAACAAACCACAACATGTGTGTCTCCGCGGCAGTGAAACGGACACTGGCTCAGCATTATGCTGAGGTGTCAGACACCTACAGCGCTGATTTTCATTCTCTTGGGTAGGCGTTGTGGCATTATATCCACTAGTGGACGTCTGTCGGCTGATAATGATAAACAGAAGCGAATCCCTTCTGTATCTATAATTTTATTTGCCATAATACTACTGTTTGCTATACAAAAAGGGTTTTTTTTAAACTGTTACGTTTTCAGGATACTTTAAATAAATTTTATATAAAGGTGAGGTTTGTTTTATATACTACTAGCGACCCGCCCCGGCTTCGCACGGGTGCAATGCTGATGCATGTATTATACATATAAACCTTCCCCTTGAGTCACTCTATCTATTAAAAAAAACCGCATCAAAATCCGTTGCGTAGTTTTAAAGATTTAAGCATACATAGGGATATAGGGACATAGGGACAGAGAAAGCGACTTTATTTTATACTATGTGTAGTGATCTGTATTGCGTATTTATTATCATTGTAAAATCGACTTAGGGCAAACTATGATTATGGTAATCGTTACGTTTATGGCAAATAAAATTATCGCATTAGTAACCGGACCGCTTAACTGAGACGGCACAGAAGGGTGGCGGGAGACAGGGCCCCGCCGCCCGCTACCCCTCCGCTACCCTTTGACGTCTCCCCTCTTGCCCCTGCCCCGTCACAGGTTCCCCGTCGGCCCCGTCTCAGTTAAACGGTAGAGCAATGACCTCAACGACAGTCTATAATATATATCAAAAGTTTTTATCCGAATCCTGTGTACCTACGCATTTAATTTTGAATACCCTAAATATCACATTTAATTGAAATTCCACTGAGCCTGTACTCCGACCTTCGAAATCCGAACTTCGATCGTGTCGTGCCGTCCCTTCCACTCTCGTGTTATACACTATATGAGTAAAAGGGACGGCATGGTACGAAGTTCGAAGTAGCCCCTCTGGTCTGTTGGTTATGATGCAATTTCATTGCATTGTGATATGTTTATGTATTCGCTGTTTTCCCTGACCTTTTTGTTGCCTTGTAAAATCATGTTAAACTTTTGTACACCTTATTTAAATAATTTATATTGTTCCTAAACGACCTTATCATAATGAGGTGAGGACACAGTCAATTGACCACAAATAACATACTTTAAGTCATTCTAATAAGGTTTATAATTTAGTGTCATTTCTGAGAGTATTGTTGAATATTCTGAAAAGTCAGGCGCCCAAGGATGAGTCAAGGAACCTACATTTCTCTTTTCCTATCGTCTCAGTCTCTTTAAAAATCCTTAAATGAATAGGTCGGTAACGCAGTAATCTGTAGTCGCAAGCGTCCATAGCCTATCTAGGGTATGAAAAGTCTCACTTTGTTCTTCTTTTTGCTCTCATCTCATTTTTTGCTTCCACCACACCCCACAGACGCTCAGTCGATAGGTCGTCTTGAATCCCCACTAGCCCGGGCCTGTGTTGTACCTGTTGGTACCTGTATCTTCCTCTTTCTGAATTCCAGCCAGCGCGCAGCGCAGATCGCCCCGGGCACGCTCAACCGGTCGTCTTCGGTCGTCTCGCGACTCCGTACGAGCCCGAGCGAAGGCCACATCACCACTGACAATGACCTATCTTGTTGGTACCTGTGTCTTCCTCTTCCCCAAGTCCAGCCAGCGCGCGGCGCAGGCCGCCCCGGGCACGCTCAACCGACAGATCGTCTCGCGACTCCGTACAGTCCGGGCGAAGGCCACATCACCGCTGACAGTTACCTCGTCTCATAAGTACCTGTGTCTTCCTCTTCTTCAAGTCCAGCCAGCGCGCGGCGCAGGCCGCCCCGGACACGCTCGACCGACAGGTCGTCTCGCGACTCCACACAGTCCGGGCGAAGGCCACATCACCGCTGACAGTTACCTCATCTCATAAGTACCTGTGTCTTCCTCTTCTTCAAGTCCAGCCAGCGCGCGGCGCAGGCCGCCCCGGACACGCTCAGCCGACAGGTCGTCTCGCGACTCCGTACAGTCCGGGCGAAGGCCACATCACCGCTGACAGTTATCTCGTCTCATAAGTACCTGTGTCTTCCTCTTCTTCAAGTCCAGCCAGCGCGGGGCGCCGGCCGCCCCGGGTACGCTCAGCCGACAGGTCGTCTCGCGACTCCGCACAGTCCGGGCGAAGGCCACATCACCGCTGACAGTTACCTCGTCTCATAAGTACCTGTGTCTTCCTCTTCTTCAAGTCCAGCCAGCGCGCGGCGCAGGCCGCCCCCGTCACGCTCAGCCGACAGGTCGTCTCGCGACTCCGCACGAGCCCGGGCGAGGGCCACATGACGACAACAGACAGTGACCGCCGAGTCGAGTCCGAGAACTCTGTTGATGCGTTCATTCCCGGGCCTAGAAACGGTAGTGGGTGCTACGTTAACTATGGTACATTTTATGTTTTTGGCGTTTTATATAAAAAGTATGTCCGTATACCTAGATTTTAACGCGCCATACGTGCAATGGCATGTGTTCCTGACGACGTGCCTGCTCGTCAGTACTTTACACGATACGAGATATTAACACTGCCATGCGTATATATCCAACAAATAGCGATCTTCACCCACTCCAACCACGACAGGTTTACTGCCAAACAGGCAAATCCAAATCGCCATCTGCGTAGCAACAAAAACGCGGGCTGCCTAGCACCTGTGCCCCACAAGTTAGCAAAAAGCGGACGATCAGCATATATACTTGGTCCACGTATATATAATCACCTACCAAAAAGTATTAAAGATGCACCTTCCTCTCATAATTTTAAATTAAGATTAAAAAAATGGCTTGTAAAGTCAACATTTTATGACTTAGATGAATATTTTTCCAATGACATGAAATTTAATAATATATTATAATGATTAGTAAGTAATTTATATACCTACAAAATGTAGTAATGATCAAAACAATTTTTTGTATGAAAAATGATTTTGTATGACCTGTAACGAATGTTACCAATAAATATTTTCATTTTCATTTTCATTTTCATTTTTTAGGTTTCCACGTTGACCGGTCATACAAGAAACACCATGGGACAGACATACTTAACCGTCACGTAACATAATAGACATAATTCCCAGTTCCTTTATCAGGATGTATAGTATCTACTTGTAACCTGACCTACTTTAGGTTCTGAGTATCCAATATTTTAGGAGTTCACAAATATTTTGGGTGCGGGAATCGTGTGGGTGTCACCCAACGGCGTGCTCAATCGTCAGAGAGGGTTTCCTGCCGCTGAGGCTTCGCGAACATACTGTTTCACTTCTGCATATAAACTTAAATGTATGACTGTATATCTGTTTTTTCTGACTGGACATATTGACCCATATCGATGTAGGTAGATAAATTACGTAATGAAACCATGAATACAATAAAATTATGATTGTTAATCATTAATTTGTAACGATTACGTGCTTGGAATTAAATAGGAGTCAATTATCTACCATAATATGGCATGAACAAATAAAGAGAGCTCGTGGCCCAACGGCGCCCGCGTACCGCGTGCGGTATGCGAGGTTAAGCAACGTCGGCGCAGGTCAGTTATTGGATGGGTGACCACTTTGAGTGGTTATTAACAGAGCGCTCCCGTGGAAGGCACGTTAAGCCGTTGATCCCGGCTGCTGTCTATGATAGTAGTCGTTAAGCCAAGTTAGAGGCCTTCGGGCCGCTCGAGAACTTTTAACAGTCAAGTTGCCCACTCACTTGACAAGCCTAATTCCAATAAGGTCTGGTTTCCCCTCGGGTTGGAAGGTCAGGGCAGTCGCTTCCGTAAAAACTAGTGCCTACGCCAACTCTTGGGATTAGGTAGCGGTCCCCGGGCATCCTTTAGGATGCAACTGTACCGGGATATCGCTAGGATGATGATGATGATGGCAAGAACAAATAAAATAGCATCATCATTAGCTTGCCTTTTTCCCATTGACGTGGGGTTAGCGCAGCATGCTTTTCCTTCCATACTTCTCTATCGCCCGTCATCTTTACACTCACACATGCTTTCCTCTCCATATCGTCTCTCACGCAGTCCATCCCATCTTTTTCTTGGCCTACCCTGTCTCTTACAAGAAAAACAAATAAAATAGAAAAGATCGCATTTTCTATCTTGCACATTTACAACGAGTGACCAAATTGAATGTTTAAGAGCTCTTAGCGTAATATACTGATCTAAATAAATAAGTTCCAGAAGGGCAATCTAGACTACGGGAAATTAAGATTCCTTATTAGTTAAAAAACGCTCATCTATTTACGCCATTTTCTGTTTGAATTGACACGTATTTTAATAAGAGAACAACGGTTGAAACTCTCTTGGAAACATGTCGCAAATAGTGAATTTCCAAGTGAGTTTCAACCGTTGTTCTCTTATTAAGTGTAAATATGTCTCACGTTAGTGTATGACACGTATCTTGACATTTTCTCAGTCTTACTGTCTAGAACAGGACTATTGCGACCTTATGTCATAAACTTTAAATGTATTTTTCGTATTTTTCAATAAGAAAATATCGTTTCAAATATCACTCCAAATCGACCATTTCCAAGCTTTCCGCTTAAATTCTATTACACATAATAAATTTTGAAATAAAGGAAAAATTGAAAAAAATTGGCACCGAGCAGGATTTGAACCTCCGACCTCCCGGCACTCGCGGCCAGTCGTTCTAGCCAACTGAGCTATAGGTGGAACCGCCACCCGGCCCGCAATTCCTCATTTCTTCATTTATACAAACGCCTTAAGGGAGGCGTACAGCGACATCTACCAGAAGACTCGGGCTTCATTAACGGCACTAACGTCTCAAATCATGTTGAAAATCGTCAGTTACGATGCGCCATCCCATACTAAATTAATTTTGTATTATTAAGCAGTACCGCTGCTAACGTAAACTACTTTTTTTTATTTTATTTATTTATTGCAAACAAAACATATACAGCATTACAGTCGAAACCAAGTCACTGTATAATTTAGGTTATAAAACACATAATTCACAATAGGAAAATTTAAATATCTATCAACTCTCATCCATCATCTCACAGTACCGCAGACATATTCGATACACAACCGTCCATCGACTTTCAAACATATCACATTCTGGTGCCCATGACAGAAGCGAGTTCAGCAGTCGTAGAGCGCGTACAGCTGGCGAGCTTCTATGCGCCACAGTGCGTGTAATTGAGTCTGCCAAAAGGTTGGGACTTCGCGTTCTTAGGAAATTTTTAGGCAGAAACGGGATAGCGAGCCTAACAATTCATGCTACGAGCTCAGGACAGTCTGTATCGCCACGTAAAATTCCACATGCTGTCACTAAGATATTGGAATTACGCCTTACAGCAAGGGAATTAAAACCTAGCGACCCCAATAAGAACTTGGTCGGATATAAGAAAGGATAGTAGGTATACAGCTTTTTGTATAAGAACCTAAGGAATGTTTTTTGCACTTTTTCGACTATCAGGGCGATATTTTATTATTATTATTATTTAGAAAACTGTTAACTGTTGTATAAAAATTTAATGTTCCATTACTTACAGTCGCTCATATATCCTGCCGGGTACCCCGTGTCCTCAGCGAGAACGCAACACAACCAAAATACCACTAAAAACCTGATCTCCATGGCACGAATTATCGTAATAATAACAGAAATCGGCATCAACGACTGATCACGGAGTAAATCCTCTTATAACTGGCTGATGAAGTTTCCCACGTCAAGGTTGTGTCGATTCAAGAACTCAGCGTACTACTAAGATCCTAAAGGTAAATCGTACTTAAGTATGGGGCGATTCTACGTATCTGTTTGTGTGCTGTTCGTGTCTGTATTTATTAATTAAATAGAATAGAAAGGTGTTTATTTCCATGTCTTCAGTTGGCTAGAGCGACTGGCCGCGAGTTCCGGGAGCTCGCAGGTTAGAATCCTGCTCGGTGCCTAAATTTTTCAATTTTTCCTTCATTCTAAATTTGGGTATGGGATGGCGCATCGTAACTGACGATTCTCAATATGATTTGAGACGTTAGTGCCGTTAATGAAGCATGAGTCTTCTGGTAGATGTCGCTGTACGTCTCCCTTAAGGCGTTTGTATAAATAATATTTTTCCAGGTTAGTTGTAAAAATAAAAATCATGACAGGATTAAAAAACAGTAGAAGTTTGCACTAGTTTAGGAAATATGACGGTATTTTACCGACCCGCAATCTTTATCCGCGAGTGTAATACCAAGGTTAATCATAGGCACTAGTTTTAGGAAAGCAACAGCCATCTGACCTTCAAAGCCTTTAAAAACTAGACTTGGGATTAGACCGGTTTCCTCGCGAGGTTTTCCTTCACTGAAAAGATACTGTTAGATGGGCCATTCTACTTTTTCATGTACATAATTTTCAGACACTTTTTTTTTAAATGCGGATTTTGGAGTACTTGGCCCTCATTTCATATTTTGGTATTGTTACTTAGAAAGAGGTTTAATTGCAGTATCACTTCCGATAGTTTAGGTAATTACCGAACCACAGCTAATATCCATAAATCCAGTAACTAAGCGGTCCTTGATTGTCTCACCATTTGTATGAAAAAATGTTTTTTACCACTGTGTTACCCGCCTTTTACGCCAATATGTTAATATTTAAGTATTTTTACCTATAAATTCCTTTTATTAGGTTCAGGTACTATTTTGAAATCCTGTTTTTGTACACTATTTAATGCATATCATAGATTTATTTTTGTAATAGAAAGCTGGTTATGAAAAAGTAGAATGGCCCAGATATCACGCGCCTGTCAACATGGTCTAAGGAAACGAGGTCTGACAATTTGGATTCGTGACACTGTGACGTCACTGTCGATGACACACACTTACAGGAGAACACAATTAATATGGCGCGCGTCAAAGCTCTTAAGTAGTTGACTGAGAGACTATTATTGCTTAATCCACACGCCTTATTACTTGGGTCGTGCTATACGTCTGCATACTATCGATAGGCTGATGCCGTAGGTAGTTTTTTTAACCTGACTGTGGCTTTATAGGCCGGGCCCAATAAAGCGATAGGAGTGCGCGGTTGGAGAGTAGCCTGGGGAAAATCCAGGGGAAAACCTCCGGCACGACCACGCGTGTGGTTTGGAACAAAGGAATACTCTAAGAGTTTGCGCTCCAGTGAGATTGGTTGAGCGGTTTCAACCGAATGAGTGGAATCGAGCTACTGGGATCTGAGGTGTGAGTGGAATGGAGGTACTGGGCCATAGATCGGTTTAGCCTAGTGGGTTGCACCTGCCTGTGAAGCTGACGGTCCTAGGTTCGAATCCCGGTCAGGGCAAATATTTGTGTGATGAGCATGAATATTTGTTTCTGAGTCTTGGATGTTTTCTATGTATTTCATCACATCATCATCATCACTTCAGCCGAAAGACGTCCACTGCTGAACATAGGCCTCCCCCAAGGGTATGTTTTTTATTTTTCCCTTGGGGGGGATTTGCCATAGTCGCCACGCTTGGCAAGCGGGTTGGCGACCGCAGTTTGATGGTGGTAATGATCGAAGGATGCTGCTGCCCACCCTCCGATTTTCCCTTATTCGCCTCCTACGAAACCCACGGGAAGAGATGGGGTGGCGCAATTCTTACCCGGCAACCACACGGGGCATTTCTATGTATTTAAGTATTTGTATCTATTAAATATATCGTCGTCTAGTACCCATGACACAAGCCTTCTTGAGCTTACTGTGGGACTAGTTCGATTTGTGTAAGATTGTCCTCTAATATTTATTTATTATTTATTTATAGGTCGTGTCACCCACAATACTAACCGACGTACCGAATTGGCATACCTCGCCAATGTTTATATGGTCTCGCCGGAAGACCAGCGCTGGCTTGTGAGTCAGCATTATGCTGAGGCGGGACCATTTCGTGGTAATTTTATTAGTTAATAGGTAAAATATATTATCTTATAGTATCTGGGTCAATCAACTTTTCTTTGTTGTTATTCTGTCCCGTCAGCGAGGAGACAACAGTAATCGAGTTTCTTAGAAAAAAAATCATAATATGGACTTCAAGCATGCTCAAGAGATGGCCCATGTCCAAATGCATAGATACTCATCGCTAAAACTCATGTTTGGTAACTTTAAACTCTATAAAATCACAGTTTTAAAGAGTGACTCAGGAGACGTAACCATGGTAACGGCCAACAAAGAATAGTTGATCCACCCATCTATGTCACGAATAAATTATTTTCATTTCATTTTTTCATTTCACCTGGCGCAGTATATTAATTATTGTATCATGTCATGTCTGTTAATGTCGCCACAAACAAGAATTGCCCTCCTGTACCTAAAGTACGACCTAGTGCGAACCGGTCAGCCTAGCATAAGTCGGTAAATTTTGAGGTATCTATTACGTTGGTTTAAGCGATTTGGGTCAGTGCTAACTGCTAGCTAGTTTTTATGAGACAAGTGCCCTAAGTACATTTGTCATAAGAAAAACACATTCGTGGTCGGAAAATGTACCTACACAATGGAGATGATGCCTCATGTTAAACATTATAACGTAGTGTGGCTATATGGATAGAAAACCATCAAATTATCACAATAAGTAGTAAATTAGACTTTACTAAAACCTTAAAAATATATGGGACTAAAAAGATTAGAAAAAAAAATGTTTTTTTGTATCGGCCAAATGTGAATTGAAAGTTACCAATAGAATTCTCATGTTTCAATAAAAAAGAAATTGTACGGCAACTATGTAGGTACATAAACGCAATAATTCATGACAAAAACGGCATATTCCCTTTTTTCATACAACTGCAGTTCGAGGCCACGCAAGCGTGACGTCACCTTGTCGCCCACACCCACTATATTCACGCCCCCCCAGTCGCGGATCCAGGATTTGGTTTAGCCAGGACCGAGCATTTGCCCCTATTGTCCCAATATCCGTGCCAAACATCACACAGTGCGTCCACCTTTTTCTTACTTACCATACCCTTTTTCTTATTTATTCTGAAACTGTAAACTGTAACCTTAATGTTTTATATATAAATTTGTATGTCTTTCCCGTTCACGGGACAATGGTATCCCGGACCTTTGGGAGGCGTGCGCGGAGCCGAAGTACCGAGGCACCGAAGTACCAAACGAGTACCACATAGCCAACACGTAGAGCCCTTTTGACACTTTAATGAAATATATAAATTATTATTATTATTTTCTCTTTCTAATTTCATAATCTAAATAACGCATTGTAATTTTGCTGATATCGGAAACTTAAATTGTACTCTTGATTATTGTTATACTGACCTGGTATCTTAACTTAATGATGTTGCACGCCTGTTATAGGCAGGACTTGCGTCATCTAACTTTATTTATTTATTTATTTAATCTTTATTACACAAAAGAAACCTTATCGTACAAAAGGCGGACTTAATGCCGTATGGCATTCTCTACCAGTTAACCTTAAGGCGCAGCAGAAAAAATTGTTGGCGGTGCAACTAACAATTAACGAAACTCAAAATCAATATTTTATATAATTATTTTATGTATAATTATTTGTGTAATGCAACAAAACGAGTAAATGTATCGTTTATTACATTACACAGACAATTACATGTTCTTATTAATGTCAAATAAAATAAATAAATATACGTTGATATTTACTTATTGTATTTAATATTACACTTGGGCCGTGGGGACCGTGGGCACATAAGATCTTCAGAGATCTATCTGGACGTCTGGTCGACGCAACACGTGACCAAAATGCTGGCCTTTATCTGGCACAAAGATTGAGCATTGCCATCCAACGTGGCAATGCGGCCAGCATTTTGGGAACGTTACCTACTGGCAGCGGTTTGTTAGATTAGGGTTTTTGATAGGTGTATTTAGGTTCATTTTAGTTTAGAATTACGATTTGAAACGGGATATTTACCATGTATATTTGTATTTTTGAGTTCCCGATATTTCGGTACTGTTGCAAGCGCCATTGTCGACATTGTGTGTCGTGACCGTAATCGAGTTTTAAGTGACAAGGCGGACGGTGGTAGTGACGGTGACACTGTGCGAAAAAAGCGAACCAGGAAGAGGGTAGATCGCTATGGTGTGTAGGTAGTACCTAAAGCTATGGTGTGTAGGGAACTCAAAAATACAAATATACATGGTAAATATCCCGTTTCAAATCGTAATTCTAATGTAAGCTTGAAATCATTTTAGTTTTATTTTAAATTCTTTGTTTATTTGTAATTACCATCTATAAATGTGTTTTTACTTAAAATTATGTAGTTAATGTAATTTACAATCGGACCTATTTTAAGGTAATTATCGTATGTAAATATGTTTATCTTTGTTGGTTATTCACTTCAATGTTATTTAATATTCCACTCTCGAAATTCTATTCCGATGTATTTATCTCACGCATGCGCATAATTGCGCATGGAAGCGCTTAGCGATGCACCTTCGCTTGACTTTGCGTGAAGATAAACGGCGGTGTGAGATTCGTCCGAGATCGGGCCGGATCTCACGTCAATTAAGTACAGTCAGCTTTTTTTTTATTTATCCTCCTGACGACTAGGTATCAAAACTTGGCAGAATAAATGTTACTCTGTCAAATTGACATAGAGTCAAAACTTAATTGGGCCTATGTACTATGTACAGGATGCCGGTCGTCAGGAGGCTATTTGAACCTGACTGTGGCTTTATAGGCCGGGCCCAATAAAGCGATAGGAGTGCGCGGTTGGAGAGTAGCCAGGGGAAAATCCAGGGGAAAACCTCCGGCACGACCACGCGTGTGGTTTGGAACACTGGAATACTCGAGTTTGCGCTCCAGTGAGATTGGTTGAGCGGTTTCAACCGAATCTGAGGTGTGAGTGGAATCGAGCTACTGGGAGTTTTGTACAGTCAGCCATGAAACCGCTTTAGTCTAGTTGATAGTGACCTTGCCTACGAAGCTGGAGGTCCCGGGTTCGAATCCCGGTCAGGGCATTTATTTGTGTGATGAGCACGAATATTTGTTCCTGAGTCTTGGATGTTTTATGTATTTAAATATCTGCATATTTATCTATATAAGAAATTTGAAAATGTTATATAACTGACGATCACAATTTCGGTTCCTTAAAAATTTGCTATGTTTAATTTTAAGTGATATTTGTATATAGTGAGATAAATAAATCATATCATATCATATATCGCGTCGCTTAGTGTCCATAGTACACGCTTTGCTTAGTTTGGGACTAGGTGGATTTGTGCAAAAATTATCCACAAATATTTATTTATTTTTTGTTTAAATTGGTCTACTTTTGAACCTTAACGATCAAGTGATAGAGTCGAAAGGTGGTAAACTAATTTCTTGGTAGAATGTACAGTTTCCTAAAAAAGCTTGGTTTACCTACCTTTACGACTTCATTTTGTGTTAAAGGCCAAATTAGTACCTACGCCACTTTTCAGCTGACTATACAGACATAATCATGTAATTGAATCATTATATATTACGGGGTGTTTGGCAGCTTGGTGTAATGACTTTCGGGAATGATAGAGGAGGCCATTTTAGACCTTACTTACTATAGGCACCCTTTACAAAGTTTTCTAGTTTTTAGGATATATGCCATTCTAATTTAAAAAACGTACTTGGGTCATTCTAATTTTTCATGACCAGTTTTCTGTTACAAAAAAAATCTATGAAATGTATTGAATTAGTGTACAAAAATAGAATTTCTAAATAGTACCTGAACCTAATAAAAGGACTTTGTAGATAAAAATACTTAAATATTAACATATTGCTGTAAAAGGTGGGTAACACAATGGTAAAAACCATTTTTTCATACAAATGATGAGACATACAAGGACCACTGAGTTACTCGATTTATGGATATTGGCTGTGGTTCGTTAATTACGAAAACTATCGGAAGTGATACTGCAATTAAACCTCTTTCAAAATAACAATACAAAAATATGAAGTGAGGTCCAAGCATTCCAAAATCTGCATTAATAAAAAATGTGTCTGAAAATTATGTGCATGAAAAAGTAGAATGGCCCACTTTCAGTTAAATAAAATATTTTACTCTTTAAAATTGTCTTTTGGGTAGGGATCCGTTTAAGACATGGAATCGCATTTCGACTAGATGCCACCGAAACTTGTATTTTTTTTTAATTACCACCATTATACTGTAGGTATAATATTTATTTATTTATTTATTTATTCATTGTAATGCCATGCATACACAATAAGTTGTTACATTTCTAATTTTAGTCATTTCATGACACCCTGTAAGGGCACACAATAGTCATAATATTAAATCTAGATTTAAAAACTCGATTATTACATGTACAATTATGGTATATGTCAAATAAGTTAGGTGAATCAACTATTTACCTCACAATTAATTATATAATATATATATTACTGTTATTTTATGTATAATGTTAATCTAAGACTAAGTGCTTACATTTTATTTCAATAATAAGCGCGCAACTAGTAAAAGTTGTCTTAAAAACTGAATTAATGTTAAGAGTAATTGATTTATCCGCATACTTATCTAGTTGCCAACATTCCAACAAGTTGTTGGCGTATGTAGTATGCAGTATGCAACTTTCCCAATCAAGTATTATTACTAGTGTCTCTGTGAGCTGTAGACCTCGTGAGTGAGTTTTTTTATCATTTCCAAATCTGACATTATAAAAAAGATCGATTATGAATATCGAATATTCTAACAAAATTTCACGAGAGGCGGTTGAAAAATGTGACCTGTAGAGGAGAACAAACCGAAATTCGGACGCAGAAACTTACAAATTCTTTGAAATAAAAATTGTTTTTGAAAATTTCCAAAAACTGACTCGACAAAAAAAATCTTTATAATTACCGGACCTGCTCACAAAATTTCACGAGAATCGTTTGCGAAATGCGACCTGTAGAGGAGAAAAAAACGTTGAACGAATATATATTTTTTAATTTCCAAAAACTTATTCGACAAAAAAAATCTATATATTTATTCAACCTGCTTACAAAATTTCACGAGAATCGGTTAAGAAATGCGACCTGTAGAGGAGAACAAACCGAAATTCGCCCGCAGAAACTTACAAAATCATTGATAAAAAAATTGTTTTCGGAAATTTCCTAAAACCATCTCGACAAAAAAATTATATATAACTATCGAACCTGCTCACGAAATTTCACGAGAATTGGTTGAGAATTGCGATCTGTAGACGAGAACAAACGGAAATCCGGACATACGAAAGCATTTCTGTCGAAGCTGAAGCAGAGACCTTCGTTTCACTCGGTCAATTATGTATTTAAAATGAAGGCTAAGCGCATATGAGCCGCATTTATTGCACTATTACACAGTTAATGACATAATGAAATTACAAGGGCAAGTTCTGCTAGAGTGGAAATACCGGTTACATTCGTAAACTCTTATAGCGTCTTAGAGAAAACTTGAAATTTTAACCTTTAATTGCATGATATAAAGCGCTTTTTTCAGTGGCAGTTAGATTAATGTTAGTTATTGAGAATGTTATCGATATTACGTTCGCTTACTGCATAAGTACTTGCCTTGGAGTTCCTTGGCCTCATCTTGTATTGGGAGATAATCATATATTTTTATATTAGGATGGTGGCTAACAAGTATATGGCGCGACTAGGTTAACAGACCGATGTACCACCATAGGCTACGGACGCTTGCGACGTTGAAGAAATCACAAGCGGTGCCGAAGCATTCTTGATTTGTGGATTCGTTGTGGCAGATAGAGACAAATTCAGGTGTCTCGCTCTCAAAACGATACATCCTTGGAAGCTCTGGCATTCTCACCACCTAATTGCAATAGGTAGTTGTAGTAAATAAAGTGGTACTATTTTGGAGCGCCCCTGGTCCAGGGACCGATACCGGTATTTAAAAAATATCTTGAATTAGCCCAATATTTTGAATTATTTTTTGCTCTTTACGTAGGGCTGAATCATGTATTTAGGTAACAACGTTGTATTATTAGATTGTCCCATTAGAAACTAAATAATGAACCGGTGACCGTTAATAATACCGGTATTTTTCTATGGAGAAAATACCGGTATTCGATCCCTGCCCTGGTCCAGCGGCGCGTGCGGCATGCGAGCAACGTTAAGCAACGTGGACCTGGTTCAGTTTTTAGATGGGTGACCGCTTTCAGTGGCTTTGGAAGGCACGTTAAGCCGTTGATCCCAGCTGCTGTCTATGGCAGCAGTCGATAAGCCAAGTTGGAGGCCTTCAGACGGCTTGAGAACTTCTAACAGTCAAGCGCTCTCACATTTGACAAAGGGGGGTCGAAGTTGCACCACGTCCGTAGGGAGTACCCACCGCTACCCTACCTAAAAGCCCTTCGGACCCGTGTCTCCCCTGGTAAAACCCCTGGGGGAGACATCAGGAATCTTTAGTACCGGTGTCTCCCCTAGCTTGGGGAGACATCGGTACCAGGTTTTGAATTCTATTTGAAGTACCCGTGTATCCCCTGTCATGGTTATATATATTGGGATTATACTGGCCACTTAATAACGAATAAGTATTTATTACCCTACGCTATCAGTATCTCAGTTAAGTCTAGTTGTCTATTTTATCTCTCAATGTCATTTGTCATCGATTCATTCGTAATAACAATAATTTGCTCCCTGTGAAATGGATGAAAATGTACATTTCGTACATAGAAAAGGTGGAAAAATTGTACTCTATGAAGGGTTCCAATACACGAAACATAAGAAATACACAAATAATGATGTAAGATGGATCATTTTCATCCATTTCACAGGGAGCAATTCAAATTATTGTTATTACGAATGAATCGATGACAAATGACATTGAGAGATAAAATAGACAACTAGACTTAACTGAGATACTGATAGCGTAGGGTAATAAATACTTATTCGTTATTAAGTGGCCAGTATAATCCCAATATATATAACCATGACAGGGGATACACGGGTACTTCAAATAGAATTCAAAACCTAGTACCGATGTCTCCCCAAGCTAGGGGAGACACCGGTACTAAAGATTCCTGATGTCTCCCCCAGGGGTTTTACCAGGGGAGACACGGGTCCGAAGGGCCTAAAAGTGCAACAAAACTGGCAACCGTACTGTCTTCTAGAAGATCTCGCGGTTCGAAATAATTGTCATATGATAAATAAATAAATAATCTTTCATAAGTATTTAAATTTGGTGTCAGTTTAAATAAATAAATAAATATTAGAGTACAATCTTACACAAATCGAACTAGCCCCACAGTAAGCTCAAGAAGGCTTGTGTTATGGGTACTAGACGACGATATGTTTAATAGATATAAATACTTAAATACATAGAAAACATCCAAGACTCAGAAACAAATATTCATGCTCATCACACAAATATTTGCCCTGACCGGGATTCGAACCCAGGACAGTCAGCTTCACAGGCAGGTGCACTACCCACTAGGCTAAACCGGTCGTCGAAAGTTTAGCCTTTCAAGAATAGTGCTCATTAATATCAGGGGGGCCTTATTTCAGTTTGGACAAAGGCCTTATACGTTCCTAAGCGCTTAACATAATTATCGTATTCATATTTAGAGCACCGGTACACTCAATAAAGCGTGCTTTCTTCATTGTCTCGACCAATTGGTGTTGAAAACCCAATTTGGCGCGCACCACTAGCCCGGCAGTGCGACCACGTACCGCCACCGATGTAGTCGCCTTTCGCGAGCGACGTATACTGCCATAAACAAACTCTTCGCGTTTCTGTGTTCCTGTTGTTTTTTTTATAACAGCCAGTGACAAAAACAAATACTGGCCATTAAACCGGCTGTTCAGAAAAAAAAGTCGGTGCGTTCGAATATCGTGTTACTGGCCAGTTAAATAGTTTTTAAACTTGTACTGGCCGTTTTACTTTTTTAAACTGCTTTCAGTGTGTGTTGTGTGGCCGGTTAGTGTTTTAAATTGGGAAGTAAAAAATGAACGAAACAGTGATGGTGTCGAACGATACTTGGCAGTGGTATCGGGAGGCTATTCGCTCCTGGCTGGAGGATCCAGGAGTGGAAGAGCATGAAGGACTGAATATGACGGCTTTGAAGATGGACCAGGCGTACATGATCGGAGCCTCGGAGGAAGATGTGGGAGTATATAGTGTTTCGGATGATTGTTTTCGGGTAAGATTTGACATACTTATTAAGTACTTTACAGTCCTGCGGCCTAATATTCAAGTGTCATTGAACGATTTTTTAATTATCATATTAACCCTTTAATTCGAAATGCAAAGTATATACCTAGAAAATAATTTTCGATTAAATAAAAACAAACTTTCTTTGCTCTATAAGTGGCCAAGGAGCGATTTTTTAAAGTTAAGTAAAAGTAATACTACCGTAAAAACAGGAACGTGAGGAGAGACCAAATAATGCAATGATTTAAATATGATTCTATCTATTTGTTCAATTTTAACTTAAGATTTTTTTTGAACCTGACTGTGGCTTTATAGGCCGACCCCAATAAAGCGAGAGGAGTATGCGGTTGGAGAGTAGCCTGGGGAAAATTCAGGGGGAAACCTCCGACACGATCACGCGTGTGGCTTGGAACACTGGAATACTCAAATACTCAAAGAATTTGCGCTCCAGTGAAATTGGTTGAGCGGTTTAAACTGAATCTGAGGTGTGAGTGGAATTGAGCTACTGGGAGTTTTGTAGCTAGTTCACTAAACCTAGGCTAGTTGAGAAGAATCCAGCAAGAAACTGGCTCGGACTGACTACCCGGTGTGCGGCGGTACCGGGACGAATAGGGACTGCTTATATGTGTCAGTGTTGTCGCGATCACGCGGTGGACGTCCCCGCTGACAGGAATGCGTAATGCGGTACGGATGGACGCTGTGATTACATCGTCCTGGTCCGTGAGTGTGTGCCTAGGACGCCGGACCTGAGGCCCCTAATCAGTGATCGCCGAGTTACGACAAAGGGGGGAGGGATGGGAACGTAGTCGACAGCCTTCAAACTAATTTGCTAGTAGGAATTTGTTGACAAAATTTTGTTGGCATAACCTTAAAATCTCTCCGGTATATATGGCAAATTCTTAAAACACAATGATAGATAGAGATAGATAATGACACCCAGGGCTCGGAACCGGTTAATTTTTCAAACCGTTATCATGTACTTGCCGCAAAACCTATTTATTTCGGTTTAGTTACAAATACCGGTTTATTTAAACCGGTTTATGGAGGAGCTTTATATAAGGGTTTTGATCGGATTAACTGGTTTAGATGATATTAAACCGGTTAATGCGGGCGCACGATTATGATTGAAATCATTTGAGTTGGCCGAGTTGCATCAACTTAATATCTTTAAAAAGGTATTTTACTGTTTAAACAATAAGGTTCATAATCCAATAATATATTCATAGAAATTCGGTCAACGAAAAGAATTGCCACTATACCTACCTATCGTAATACCTACAGACGTGAGCTCCACTAGTGCGCCCGCTGGACCTCTCGTCGAATAAACCGGTCAATATAAAGCTCTTAAAACGTTCGCGTCCCCAGTAAATGTTAGAAGCTAAACCGAAATAAACCGGTTTTTACCGGTATATTCAAAACTGGTTCCGAGCCTTGATGACACCTATGTGAAATGAAGTGAGAACAGTGGGATTTTTACACAAGTACTTTTTATTCAATTGTGACAAATACGAGTACCACTGTTGTTGTAACTCGTAATCATTCCTTAAAAAGACATTAATAAGAAATTATACCCACTGTTTAAATTATTTGGAATCACGAAGCATAAAAGGCCAATTCACACATTTCTAATACAATAATTGGAATAACTGCACGGTTCGTTAATCTCTACTTTTTCTTGCATATTCCTTTCAATGTAACCCGTAGGTATTCAATCAACTGTGCCTTTACCATGAGTTTACATGAACGTACTCGCTAGCGACTGTGTAAAAATTTGTATGGGCAAAAGTAAGAGACGGCATCGATCGTTTATGCTGTTGCTAGCGAGTACGGTCATGCAAACTCATGGTAAAGGCACTGTCCTATATTTAAACGAATTTTTGGAAAAATTGCACGCAATATGAAATACACATAACTTGTCGGTGCGGAGGCGGTACGATATGAGAAAAATATGAGCTTTAAGAGGCCTTACAAGTTTAAAAAAAAATTGATTACAAATTATGACAAAAGTATTGATAATACCAATAAAGTGATTGTAAATTACTATGATTTTATTATAGTTTTAGATAGTAACAGCCATTTTTTTATTTCATTGTGTAGTACAATTTAAGCCGAAAAATTAAGTTTTCAGCTTGAAAATGGTCGATTTCGAGTGATGTTTGAAACGATATTTCTTAATGAAAAATCCAAAAAATACATTTTAAATTTTTGACATTCGGTCGCAATAGTCCTGTTCTCGATAGTAACATCGAAAAAACGTCAAGATACGTGTCAATTCATAAAGAAAATGGCCTAAATAGATGACTGTTTTTTAACTGATAAGGACTTCAGTGTCAACTGTCAGTCGAGTCAGTACCGCTTCTTTACTGTGCCTATATTTAAATGACAGAATACAAAATACAAACATTTATTCTGCAAATAGGCCACAAGGGCACTTTTACATGTCAAAATATTAATTTATAATTTCAGAAAGTCTGACTATAAGTAAGTAATACATTTTTCATGTCAAAATATTAATTTACAGTTCAAGAAGGAATAATAATTTCAAGTTAACAATTATAACAGAATTAATGTCATACAGTGAAGATAAACTCGCAAAGTTATCTATTACAAATATTACAACATCAGTAAAGTTAGAGATGTATAAGGTCTCAAGATTAAACAAGGAGTATAATGAAATTAATATAATATCCCAGAGATGTACATGGTCTCTGAGCGTCAAAATTAAAATTAATTTAATATTGTTAGAGATGTATATGGTGCTAATGCAATGAGTGCTTCCTGACTATCGCTTGATGCGCGGTAGCGGGGCGGTGCGAATGCAATACTGTCCCGTTTCCGCGCACACGTATTACTGCGCAAACACGATGCAAGCAGACCGAGGAAATCACTATTTCAAATGCAAAAGTTTAAATGTTAATTTGTTACTCAATCACGCAAAAAACGGCTTAACGTATTATGATGAAACTTGGTAGGTATACGAGTTTATAGCAGGGACCGATACCGGTATTTTTAAAAAACCCTGAATTAGCCCAATATCTTTATTATTTTTTGCTCTTTACGTAGGGCTGAATCATGTATAATAATAATAATAATAATAATTTATTTATTATACAAAAACACAGAAATACAAGTTATGCAAATATCTGTTGAGACCCAAACTAGGCTGAGCCTGTATCTTGGGACCCACTGAGACGGTTAACAAAACACGTGAGTAAACATACTCCACATAAATAGCACGACGTGAGCATAGCAAAATGAAATTTAAGTTATTAGGTTAGGTTTGGTTAAAATTAAGTTATTAGTTATTACGAACATATTAATTTTTAACTTTAAAATTAAAATTATATAAGTATTTAGGTAACAACGTCGTATTATTAGATTGTCTCATTAAAAACGAAATAATGAACGGGTGACCGTAATAATACCGGTATTTTTCAATGGAGAAAATACCGGTATCCGATCCCTGGTTTATAGGCACTTCGCTTTCCGGTATACCCCTAACTTTTTTCAACTCTGGGTTATTTTGGTTGTTCTGAATGAGAAAAGTCGTTCTTAATTTTCAATATATTTTTTTTGTCCGTTTGGTGATAACCCATATAATGTAAGAAAAACGCGTCACAAAACTGACTCTTTTAGCGGACACTTTTTTTTACGGAGATGAATATTACTCGTAAAAAAAACTTAGGGGGTATGTAGTATGTACACGGGAATGGAAAAATGCCCTTAAAGACTTAATTAGCATATAGAAAGTCAAAGTATTCTTCATTCAAATATGCATCTAGCAACAAGAACTTTTGAATCGCCAGTTATAACTAGTAATGCGCCGATAAGAAGTTCTCAAAGTTACGAAACTTTCCATATGAGAATTTCTCTGTAATTTCTAAGAATGTTGTGATTATAATTATTAACATATAGAACACTTTTAAATGTGAATCTAAGGCAAATATACAATCGCAATATAAATATGACTTATGTACAGTTCGCCCTTCTAGCCATATACTCAATAAGAGCACATACTTTACTGGGATTAAGATCTACAATAATTTACCGGAAAGTCTTAAGTCGCTTGAAGGGACACAATTTAAAAAGAAACTTAAGGGGTGGCTGATAGACAAATGTTTTTATGACTTGAACGAATATTTTAAATGGAATGTAAAATGATGATTATTATTATTTCATTAATTAGTATATCACTGTTTTCTTAGTTATTTCAGATTATTATCTTATTATTATTGTACGTCCGAAATGGGCAAACGTTGATACTCATTATTTTATGACATGTTATAACAATGTACACAGTTTTGACAATAAATAATTATTCTATTCTATTCTATTCTATCCCAAAAACATGCAATAAGTAGCGGACGAAGTAGCGGGCGATAGCACCACATATCGATCCCGCCCCGCCACGTCAGGAAGTCAACTTGCATGCAACTCTTGCGCATGTGTAAATGGTTCTCGAAAGTGTTTCCCATACAATTACCTGCGTATTGTCCATTTAACTATTGATTCTATCAGTCACCAATCGAGCGGAAAGCGGAAACAATGGATGAAACAAAAGTAAATAGACGATTAGAAAGTAATTGCTAGAATAGCTTTCTTTCAAAGATGCAAGAAAGACAACTGTAGAGATCTAGAATCTTAGAAGCTCATTAAGAACCGTCGTCTCCCGGTGAAAAAAATAAACAATAGCGTTCTTTTGTTATGATCCCTGGGATCCCAGGGACCGGTAGACGACGTCTCCCGGCGAAAAATATTGATAGCATTCTTTTGTTATGATTTTTATTTGGGGAACAATGAATATAAAAAACAAGAACATACTAAACTAAGGATAAAAACCTCATCATCATCATCATCATCATTTCAGCCGAAAGACGTCCACTACTGAACATAGGCCTCCCCCAAGGCTCGCCATTTAGACCGGTCCTGTGCCGTTCGTTTCCACCGGATTCCCGCGACCTTCACCAGGTCATCACTCCACCTTGTCGGAGCCCTACCGACAGCTCGTCTGGGGTCACCGACATAGCCTTCAAAATTGCGAGACTTAAGTGGCAGTGGGCAGGGCACATTGCTCGCAGGACTGACGGTCGATGGGGCCAGAAACTGCTTGAGTGGCGTCCACGCACCGGACAAAAACCTACTTACAAATATTCTACTTATTAAATAAATAAAAAAATAGAAAATGGGCTCTAATTCAGAGCCCAGCGGTAGGGTGCCCAGAAGGCTGGCGGCATTGCCACGCTGCACAGCATTGGCAATGCCGCAATATGGCTTCCGCCAAAAAGGGTATTTCAAGATCGCTGGGGCAGACTTTTAGAATTTTGGCAACCAAATTTTTAGTGCCAAAAATTGATGACAGGAAGGCGGATAGAGAAATACTAGAAATTTTGCGGATATTCTAGTTACTGGGTTACGAAATTAAAACTAATCGAAAATATTTTCCATGTTTTACATCATTTGCTAGAGTATCTATGCCCGGATAGCGGAAAAGCGCTTTCACGATTTCACCAAGATGGCACTTTAGTAAATGATGTAAAACACGGAAAATATTTCGTTTGGTTTTAATTTTCCGTAGTCTAGATTGCCCCGACGCCTATCGTCACCAATCCAACTCAAATTCGTAGTAGTAAAACTGTATAAATGTGTAAAAAACGAAGTCCAATCAATATCACTGCGCTCGTCGGTATATATGGTGTTGTGTACCTGGGTCATTCTACTTTTTCATGGCCAGTTTTTTACTACAAAAAAAATATATGATATGTATTGAATTAGTGTACAAAAATAGGATTACGAAATAGTACCTAATCAGAATAAGAGTAATTTACAGGTAAAAATACAGGTAATAGGTGGATAACACAGTGGTAAAAACCATTTTTTCATACAAACGGTGAGACATTCAAGGACCACTGAGTTACATCAGGATATTTGCTGTGGTTCGGTAATTACCAAAACTATCAGAAGTGATACTGCAATTAAACCTCTTTCTAAAATAACAATACAAAAATATGAAGTGAGGGTCAAGTATTTGAAACTCTGCATTTAAAAAAAAGTGTCTAAAAATTATGTACTTGAAAAAGTAGAATGGCCCACCTGAGGGGCTGATGATCGCTTATATGTCGGACATATAGCATTCATCCCTTACTGTCAAGTATGTAAGTGCGAAAGGGACGAATGCTATATGTCCGACATATAAGCTATTATCTTAGCCCCTCAGTTGGTATACATGTAAGGTCGCCATAGCTGTCAAGAATGACAGGGATCGATATCGACATGGAAATGTCCATAGGCTACTGTCTCTGCTTACCATCAGGTAGAGCGTACGTTTTTTTGCCGCTGTGCGATGTTATAATAACCAAGCGTGTTACCGACTCTTTATTGATTTGAGGATTAGGTATGTTGACAGCTAGAGACACGTATAATAGCTACAGTCAGCCTACGTAATTACTAGTCAAGCTTGCGACACGTCACCTCCGCCGGGATTTTCCGGGGCGAAAGAGCGGGAAAGTCCTGACGCATTCGTGAAAGTACAATGCCCTGTAATTACAAATATGTAGGGAGAGCTATATACAAACACTACAACATTGCGTACCTATGTTGAAGCATTCAAAGTCAAATTAATGATAATACTTATATATATTGTCAAAGCCACTGTTTAAATCGGTAGGTAAGGACGCGAATGGTTTTTCAAAAAGCTTATGTATGAAATATTATTAAGAGTCCTTATCAGTTAAATAACGCTTATCTCATCATCATCATCATCATTTCAGCCGAAAGACGTCCACTGCTGAACATAGGCCTCCCGCAAAAGGGGGGGATTTGCCATAGTCGCCACGCTTGGCAAGCGGGTTGGCGACCGCAGTTTGATGGTGGTAATGATCGAAGGATGCTGCTGCCCACCCTCCGATTTTCCCTTATTCGCCTCCTACGAAACCCACGGGAAGAGATGGGGTGGCGCAATTCTTACCCGGCAACCACACGGGGGAACGCTTATCTATTTGACGATTTTCTGATTGAATTGACACGTATCTTGACATTTTCTCAATGTTAATATTTAGATCAGACCTAATGTCATAAACTTTAAATGTAATTTTTGAAATTTTAATTAAAAAATATCGTTTCAAACATCACTCCAAATCGACCATTTTCAAGCTAAAAATTGTGTTTTTCCGCTTAAATTCTAATACACACAATAAATTTAACAAATGGCTATGTTACTATCTAAAATTTTAATAAAATCATCGTACCGTTTAATCAATTTATGGGTATTATCAATACTTTTGTCATAATTTGAAATCAAAATATTTAAAAACTTATAAGGCCTCTTGAGGAGATTCCTCGATTCAGTCAATCACGCTCTCTGTGAAAGAGACACGCTTATGTCTTTCGCGCACGACAAAACGGGATGCAACACTCTTCGGAGATGGCTTTTTCAGACAAATGCCGATAAATATCCGACTGTGTAAAGTTTTATTAAATTTCCTCTTGACAGAGTTTAGATGAGGTAAAATACCATCATATTAACTTAATTGTGCCATTGAATAATGCTTTGTTTTAGTAGGCTGGGTAAAAAAAGGAAAATAAACACTCAACTTTGTTTGCCTTTCTATCGAGAGAGCGTAGCCGTATTTTCATATAAAATCGGCCCTTTCACGAAATGGTTTCTGTATTTTTTTCAATAAGAGCTCTCATGACAAATATTGTTTTCTGTAAGCTTCAGCTTCCTATCTTTGTTATTATCGGAGATATGATTTTTTTTAAATTTCCAAAAATAACCGGATTTTGCCTCATAGGCTAATGCGATTCACGTGGATTTTTGGGACAGTAATAAACATATATAATGACTCACGTATTACTAAAATAATATTGAATACTGCCAAAAAAAATCTTGCATAAATGTAGGAAATAAAACTTCAGTCTTTTTTTTTCTTGCTTTCTAGAAGAGCGACACCAACAGTTCTTCATTAGGTAATTGCTTATATAAAGGTCTACCATATATATTTTTTTCAAAATAATCCAGTTAGTACTTCATACTAGGAAATACAAAAATAAGGATGAGGTATACCCATACCAGATCATTTACTCGCAAAAGAGATAAGTTATGCACATTGCTTCTTTATCATTAAAATTATAGGTACTGGCTGATAAAATTCTGAAGGACGTACGTCAATGTCAAGCTGTAATAATTGCATTTAATGCGTTTCGATTACATTACTTATGATTGTGTTGCAGCAATAGTACCTATAATTTACGAATTTTAAATTATTGATACCAATAGAATGACACCAAAAGTGACACTTATTAAGAAATGTGCTAATTGTGCTGGTTATTTGAATAAAACGAGAGGGAAAAGGAAAATAATAACAGCAGAAGACCTGACCTTTTTTTCCAAGTTCTTATCGCCGACACAGACGTTTTGTATCGACGATGTTATCTGCTCTGGATGGCCGGTGTTGGTCTATGAATCTGCTGGTAGGGTAAATCGCCACCAGTAACTGGCCACCACATACTATTTACTCGGCGATTTACCCTATATCATTACTCGTAATGATAAAGAGGTTGCAATGTGCATAATCTTTTTTGCGACTAAATGATCTGGTATGGGTATACCTCATCCTTTATTTTTGTATTTTCTAGTATGAAGTACTAACTGGATTATTTTGAAAAAAATATATATGGTAGACCTTTATATAAGCAATTACCTAATGAAGAACTGTTGGTGTCGCTCTTCTAGAAAGCAAGAAAAAATAAGACTGAAGTTTTATTTCCTACATTTATGCATGATTTTTTTTGGCAGTATTCAATATTATTTTAGTAATACATGAGTCATTATATGTTTATTACAGCCCCAAAAATTCACGTGAATCGCATTAGCCTATGAGGCAAAATTCGGTTATTTTTGGAAATTTTCAAAAAATCATATCTCCGATAATAAACAAAGATAGGATAATAATTATTATCACTTTGTTATTAGCTATTAAGTTTTGTATTATTTTTCTAAATAAATATTTTTCGTTTAAGATAGGATGCTGAAGCTTACAGAAAACAATATTTGTCATGAGAGCTCTTATTGAAAAAAATACAGAAACCATTTCGTGAAAGGGCCGATTTTATATGAAAACACGGCTACGCTCTTTTAAGCAATCGTGTTTCGGCTATTGTCAGAAAGACAATCGTATAATCAAGATTCATTTAGCTGAAAATCAATCCCAATAAGTTCCAGTTTTACCTTCAGGTTGGAAGGTCAGATGGCAGTTGCTTGGGTAAAACTATTACCTACCTACGAAAAATCTTAGGATAAGGTGTCTAAACAAACTTCGGACTAGTTCGGACGGTAAAACGCTAGTGGATAATGACCCCTCGTACTGGAATGGGGGCTATCGCGTATGAATTCGCCGCTAGAGGCGCTAGTGTAGCGTGGGGTCCTCCGAAACGTCAAATGTCACTCTTTTTGGTTGCGCTACGCGGGTTAATATCTAATTGGAACAATATGGTCACTATTTTGCAATACCTGAGCTTGATTATGGCAAATATGAATTAAGGGGCAATGACTGTCAGGGCTTTGAAACAGATTTGTCTTTCGGAAAATTACTTCCTCCTTTTTTTCGAACAAAACGGGACCACGCTACAATGCGGTATATTCGATATTTTTACGGTACAGTTTTAAGGTATTGGATATGATTTAAATGTAAACTTCGTTCTCATGTCCATAATAACCAATAACAATTTTTGACAGTTGGACCTTAGTCGACAGTGGCGCCAACTGGTGAGCACAAAAACGATAGCCCCCATTGCGACTGATGTTTGTACCATGAGCGACCTATAATTATTCTTTAACCTTTTTCATCTAAAACCGTTCTAATTTTCGTTATAAAACAACGTGCATAACACACTTCGTCAGAACTTGCCAATACCGAATGTATGTCAAATATCCGTCGCCAGCGCATGCGAGCTCGTTAGAGAAATTACTTATGCTCGATGATTGGCCGACCGAGATACGCATTGTTACACGTTACAGAACATGTTGTAAAAACTACCCCACTTAGTGTAGCGAGACGTAGATTTATTACTTACTCAATTTCCAAACCAACTTCTCGTAGCTCGATTCCAGTCACACCTCAGATTCTGTTGAAGCCGCTCAACGTAACTGGAACGCAATCTCTTAGACTCGATTACTCCAGTGTCTTATCGGTGGTTTTCTCTGGTTTTCCCCAGGCTACTCTCCAACCGCGCACCCCTATCGTTTTATTGGGTCCGGCCTATAAAGCCACATTTAAACTGTTCGTGTCGAACGACCTTTTGGATTGGTTTTACATGGACGGACAGATAGGGTTTTGCTCGAGGTAAGGCACAACAAAATGTCATCTTGCTCGAATTTGGAGCAACGTACTTGGGAAGTACCTCCGCCTTGCAGAAGACCACAGCCATAATAACATTATCTACTATACAGGTATGTAGTGTTGTCCTGGAGGTGAGCAAGGTTGCCAGAGCTCCAGAGGATGCACTGTGTTGAGAGCGAGGGACTTAAATTTGTCCCTTCTTCTGTCAACACAGTGCATCCTCAAAATTTATAAAGGGTCGGCAACGGGCACGGGCCTTTGGAGTAGCGGGCGTCTATAGGCTGCGGTATCTACTTACTTGATGGACCGTACGCTTATTTGC
This sequence comes from Epiblema foenella, assembly GCA_963556455.1. NCBI lineage: Eukaryota > Metazoa > Arthropoda > Insecta > Lepidoptera > Tortricidae > Epiblema > Epiblema foenella. The sequence goes on along the minus strand of OY747099.1, from coordinate 28,004,355 downwards.
CACCGGCGTTGTATAAAAAAAAATACACTTCACTAGGGTACATAAAACATTCATTATTTTGTATCCTAAATAATAGGAAACATTGCAAACATAACAATTATTTGTTGGCTACAATGCAATGTTTTATCCTCCCAGTGTTTTCCTGGTTGTGTCCTATGGAGCCCAGGGCCCGCTTTCACAACGAATACCGAGATTAGGCGTGGGAAAACTAGACCTTGTTGGGATTAGACTTAGACCGGTTTTCCTTTACCGAAAAGTGGTGTGTCACCCACAGAAGGGCAGTAGCGTGTCGTCTGGGGCAGTGCACCTGGGATTCTCGTATCTATCGTCAATATATAATGCGTTGATCAATTATTTGTCAATGAATTCTGTGTTGGTTTGTTATTGGAACAATTTGTTGACAAAGATACATTTCGTTTGTACGTACCGGAGGTCAACTTTTCGAATCACTTTATTGCTGTAAGTACGGCGATAACTCCTTTTGTCATGGGCATAATATCCTGTCATGTTAGCTGAAGAATTCATAAGAAATGCACTCATCTCACTTTCACTTCATTTTAGATAATAAATTACACTTTTTCACAAGTAAACAAGTCTCATTGCGCCGTGTCTGACAGTTTAAAATCTGCTATTCATTTAAGTAGGTATGTAGAAACATCTGTTCATCATCACCATCATCCTAGCGTTATCCCGGTACAGTTGCCAGGGGTCCGCTACCTGATCCCAAGAGTTGGCGTAGGCACTAGTTTTTACGGAAGCGACTGCCATCTGACCTTCCAACCCGAGGGGAAACCAGACCTTATTGGAATTAGGCTTGTCAAGTGACTGGGAAACTTGACTGCTAGAAGTTCTCAAGCCGCCGGAAGGCCTCTAACTTGGCTTAACGACTGCTATATGTAGAAATATCTGTTATGACATAAATACCTATAAAAAGAGAAATATTGTCTGTGTACGAGTAATAGACCTCAATATCGAAAACATTCGATATTTATGAGTTAACCTATAACTTCTAGAAGTGGCAATGAAATTAAATATCATGTTTTCTGCTTACCCTTTATAGAAATACAGGCGTGTAGTTTGTGTATATTATGGAAATACAGACGAGAGCTAAATCTAAAATCTAATTTGGCACTCGACGAAGTGTTAATAAGTTGGTTGTTGACGTTTGAAATCATATACCTCTTCGTTAAATTAGCTTTTCGTGCCAATAACATGGTATAATTATAGTTCGTCACAGTCAACCAATAAAGAGAGCTACGGAGAGCTGGTGTGGTGGTGATTATTAGGGAAGGCCTGGGTCATACGCGGATTTAGGTTCGCGTCTTTGTGGACATACGAAAAGTTAAGGGCTACAAAGCTTAATTTTCATCCTGTGGTACAAGTATGCCCAAAATTCTTTCTTTAGGCGCACTTGTAATATGTATAACGAAATGCTTAATGACATAGACATTTTTGCTCATAGTTTGTCCTCTTTCAAGCATAAAGTTCGGCAATGTTTGTTTTCTAGATAATATGAAGTGAGGGAAAACATTGTTTTTAATAATCTCTTTTACTTTAGTTAAGCTACTTTACATGAGTACACAACTTAATAGGTTATTATAACGGCACCTGTAACTTGTTTAGTCAATAATTGTTACTTAGTAATATATGAAACTTTAGGCCTAATCTGCGTATGAATTCTTTTGTACATGGCTGTTTGTTTTCTAAATAAATAAATAAAAAATTGGATTGGACCAGTAACCCGCATAAACAGTGTATCCGTATCTATAAATCCCTGTAATAAAAACATAGCTGACATGCACATAAGCCGTTAACTGTTGACCACAGGAGGGACGACTTTTGTTTTTTCAACTAAGTATGACCCGCTTCGCTTAGCTATGTCCAGCAGTGGACGACTGCAGGCTGAGGATGATGATGAACCAATAAAGTGTTCTATGACTTCAATCTTAATATGCAAATGATAGAACCGAAATGTGGGAGAGATGTTTCTCTATTTTCAGGGAACTATTACGATAATTATTTTATTGATTTTCTTATTTTATGTCAACGTCCATATTGCACAAAACCGACTGTAAGTAATCGTAAGTGGTGTTTGTTAGAATCTGATTGTATGGAAAATTTGACTAGCTACTGACGCCATATTTAACGGTGACCGGTCAGTATTCGTAAGTTCGTACAACCCGCCGTAACTGTAAAATCCCTTTTGTTACCAGTGTCCATTCGAGCTGCAGAAGATAATACAGGCCGGCACAGAAGAGTGGTGGGTGGTCGACACAGCTCACCGCTCGTCGTGGCGGGTGTACCTCGATGCTACGGAACAGTACATCACTGCGGGGAACACAACGTAAGTTGAACACTGTACAGTGATCATCAAAATTATATCTCTTATTTTGAGAGTATCATTAGATACTGTGGGTGTGGGCCTCTTAAATAAGCTCAGAGTTGCTCAGCATGCGATGGAGAGAGCTATGCTTGGAGTTTCTCTGCGGGACATGATCCGAAACTCGGAGATCCGCAGAAGAACGAGGGTTACCGACATAGCTCAGAGAATCTGCAAGTTGAAGTGGCAGTGGGGGCAGTTGCTCGTAGAACCGATAACCGTTGGGGAAGAAAGGTTCTCGAGTGGCGGCCTCGCACGGGAAGACGGAGCGTTGGACGGCCTCCCACTAGGTGGACGGATGACTTGGTCAAGGCAGCGGGGAGTCGCTGGATGCGGGTGGCTCGCGACCGTGTGCTGTGGCGCTCCTTGGAGGAAGCTGGAAGCCTGAATGATGATGATGATGATGATTAGATACTGCGAAGTATGGGGCAACGGGTAACATTAATTCTGTCTAAAACATGCTCTGCAGGCTATGGACACTTGCGAGTCCAGAAGAAAGTCGCGTGCGTTACCACTCGGTTGTAGTGGCTCCAACAAACAATAAAAAAAAACATTTGTACAGAACCCTCGGTGGCGAGCCCGACTGGCACTTGTCTTGTTTTTTGTTTTCCTGACTACTTTCCTCTGGCTAACAGGGTTGGCCAGGCACGTATCCAGACTTTTGGTTCGGGGGGGGGACAAACATTGAAACAACCATGTGAACTGTGTAAAAATCGCTGTAATCACTATAAAAACGGCTAAAAATGTTTTCGGGGGGGATAAATCCCAGCTATCCCCGCCTCTGGATACGTGCCTGGGGTTAGCAGATATTTGCCAGACTTTCTGAGTCTGTGGTATAATAGTTATAGTAGTGTTCCCTGACAACATCGAACTATCAACATCTGATTTTGAGTAATTTCACATTTTAAATAAATTACCGACACATACATTTGAAAATAAGATATATATATGTTTAATTTATTATTTATTTAAATAATATACTTAATTTAAATTACATGTCAAAATTAAATTAATCATATCGGATGTCAGGAAATCGGAAACTGAATAAAAACATTTTAAATTAGTTTCATATTTTGGCGGATCATACCTACAATCTACATTCATGACAAATATTATATCTCACTGACATGTAATCTTAATACCCATGTATGTTCTAGCAAAATAAATCATTACAGTATCCTAAAAATTTCAATCAGTAAAACTTGTTGCAATACTTTTTTAATTGAACATTACATATTAACATTAAAATTATTTAGCATACATATGTGGGGAACGCGCGAGTGATGCCTCTGGTGGTGTAGCAAATGCCCATAGGCGATGCTTATCACTTAAGGCGCCGTAGGTTCAACGAAAAATATCATGTCAGGGGGTGAGGTAACCAGCCGCGCGGGGAGCGCCCCGCTCACCGGCACACTCGCGCGCTTACAGTGAGAATACACAGTAAACTCACTAAGCAGTACTGCAACGAAGTGGGAAATAAATTTACTAATGCAGGCTGGCGATTCTGCGAGTTAATGCAAAAATATAGTATTAGTGTCATACCTTTTATGGAATATTAAGTATGCCTCATGTCATTTGAATCACATGCATAAATACCCTGTCCGTCTAGGACTGAGAAAATACTATCAATCGCATTTGAATATTTTTAAACAACTTCAAGTTAGTAAAATAAAAGAAATATATATACCCGATTACACTCAACGGGATATCAGTTTGAGAGTAAATAAAATATTGACACTATTGTTTCCCTATAAAGAAATATAGATAAACTATACGCCAAAACCATCCCGAAGAATCAAGCTACATGTTGGTGATTATCAAGCCGTTTTCGAGTTCTTTTTACTGGCGTAAAAAGTAACTCAAAAGAATAAATAATTACATAATTATAAGTCTTCAAAGTTATAACCATGAAGTTTAGAATTCTGAAAAAAATTGAGGTGGTGTGCATTAATAAATACTTTCAACGATTTTTGGTTTGGACAAGACAGGTTTTATGATTTTTGAGTTTTCGCTGAAAAACTCTCTTGCCCAAACAAAAGGTCATAAGTGCCGTGAGTTCCATGAAGATACGACCTTTTTAGATTCAATGTATTGGATAGTGGTTTTAAATGTGGACTAGTAGGTGTTGGTACCGAACCCTTCATTGTGCGTGATCCGACACGCACTAGGCCGGTATTTTTTTGAGATAATTTCAATGGAATTTTCACCATTTGAGATATATTTTTTTTTGGTTTCTTTTGGAGTAGTCAAATTTTGAGTCAATAACAAAATACTGTAGGGTAGGGAGTAAATTGAACAGTCCAGCTTAAATTTTGAGTCAATAACAAAATACTGTAGGGTGGGGAGTAAATTGAACAGTCCAGCTTAAATTTTATGACGGCGGCAAACAAGCATACCTACGACCTGCCTGATGGTAAGCAGACACCGTAAACTACGGACCCTTGCGTAGTTTGGCTTATAGCTTTAATTGATACTAAAGCATGTATGTAAGTGTATGAGCATTACGAGGTATCAATTTATAAAATAAAAGTTGGCAAGAGAAGAGATCATTGTATATTTTCTGGGCACGTTTTAGTTAAACGATGTGGACGGACTATGTGGATTGTTTAGAAGATACTCCTCTTATCGGCATACCTCTCGCTTGCCGCGAGTCTACCAATTCAGGTAATAAATGATCCATGTAAAAATCTATCAGCTTCTTCTCCATCTTGGACCTCTAAAACTGATCATCTCGTTTAATGTAAAGAGCTTCCAGGGGTTGTCTTTCACCTCCCCATATTGCAAAAATACACCTTTGCCTACCCGATATGTGTAACTGGCCTTGTGCTTGGTAGTACCAGCTGCTGTTAGTATTAACGTAGTCATCCCAGATTTCTTGTTATATTTTAAAATCTGGATTTTGTTTTCTTTTACGGCATCTACCGTACCGTATTTGGAGCCAGGACCGTCAGCTTTGTAGGCAGACACTTCGTTAAACTTGAAGTAAAATAAGTTTCTGTGAGAAAATTCATTTTTGATACAAGCTTTTATTGCCGACTGTACTTTTTTTTCACAGTCATCATTACTCGTAGAGACGGTTTCAATGAGTCCAAATACGACGAGTTTATCTTGTGCAGTTTAGGAGTTGCTATGGCCACCTTCTGTCTCCATCATCAGATCAGCTCGGTACTACCATAATATTGCATTGTTAGTGAATTTACATAAGTATGCCAAATTTAGGCTCAATCGGATACCGGCAAGTGGTTGAAAAAAGAATTGCAAATTTTTTACATACTTTCTAACAGTGCAAATTAAACAAATACTTGTAATATATAAATTTATCGATTCATACTAGTCTTACTTTTATACTATAATTGTACTTTTACTAGGCCTGGGTTGGGCGGTTGCCCAGTGCACAACTCGCCTTCTAAAGAGTGAAAAGGTATAAGTACTACTGTATGTAAGAATTTCTACTGTGGGTACACGTATTTAGTACTTACCGTATTGCATTCGTTCTTCTAGCATTCGCTCTGCATGTAATTAAACGCTTAAGCCGACTACGCTTTATTTTATTCCTCTTGTTACCCATATTTATGCGAAAATTGTACTTATTGGCGCGGAGTTGGAGCAGAGTTGAAATGGCACAGGTCCGACCTCGAACGCAGCTCGCTGAGCACTGAGCGGGCGTCCGAGTCAGCCGCGCACGAGCGGCTTCGCGGAAAATAGTATATTTGAATCATTATTTTTCATTGTTTTTTATTCAAGAAAAAGTAATCGCTTAATGTCATGAAGTACAACATTACGAATTTATTGATATAATTTTCATGTAAATAGCTAATGTGCAAAAATAATTACAAATTTTTAAAGGTTTGCTTTAGACGCAAGTTTGCGATTTTTTTCTATCGAGCGAAAGTTGGTTAATCATGTTTTGAATCGCTTTTGGCACTACAGGAAGGTCTCAAAATTGTTGTGCATATTTTTTTGAAACCATAGCATCATTTACAAACGCGTTATGAATTTTCAAAATCTCTGTTACGTGAACTCACGGCGCCTTAACCAGGTGGGCTGTCGGCCTGTTTGCCACCGACTAGGTATTAAAAAACCGGCCAAGTGCGAATCGAAACCGCGCACGAAGGGTTTCGTACCATTATCTATAAAAATGGCAAAAAATCACGTTTGATGTATGGGAGCTCGCTTGGATATTTATTTTATTCTGTTTTTTAGTATATTTTGTTATATAGGAAACAGAAATACATCATTTGTGAAAATTTCAACTGTCTTACTATCACGGTTTATGAGATACAGCCTGGTGACGGACGGACGGACAGCGATTTTAGTAATAGGGTCCCGTTTTACCTTTTGGGTACGGAACCCTAAAAATGAGATGGCGGTTTTCGCACGGTGACGCATGAGTCATCCTTCGTTTTACCATACAACAATGTATCTTAAGCTGGGATGAAGTGGGTGGTCTGTACTACATTCATCGCTAAGTCATTGAATTTGTAAGGAACGAACGATTCATAACATAACTGTTTATTTTAATCGCAAAGTACGCATGTACACTTAAAACTGCGTCGAGCATAATTAGCAAAAACGGCAGTCATCGTTCAATCGATGAAGTTCATAATTATTAATAAAAAAATATAAAATATACGTAATTGGGTCATTCTACTTTTTCATGACCAGTTTTCTATTACAAAAAGAATCTGTGATATGTATTGAATTAGTGTACAAAAATAGGATTTCGAAATAGTACTGTAACGACCCCCCCCCCCCCCCCCCTACTAAATAAATATATAAATATATTATTAACTAATTTAAGAGATGTTATTTTATTTTAACTAACTAATACTACGAATTGGCCAAAATGAATCATCTAGGGTAGAACCCCTGAAGAATTGTGAACCATAAAACCCATTATCTTTTATGTGAATTCATGTCAAGGTTTGGATTCCTCTTCCTTTAATTTTCCTAATGTAGAATTAATACGTAGTAACCAACAGCGCTAATTTCCCTATTCCGCACCTTTCTATAAATCGACAAACTTTAAGATTGAAATACTTTAGTTCTAGCATTCCTAGTGGATTTTATTGAGATAAATAAATGGGTATAAATTAGATTTAAATAAATTGTAATGATATTTAGCCTATGTAGGTATGTCGAGCCTACTGCCTGGAATCTAGCATTCAGAAAGGTTTGTAGAGATTAAAAAATACTTTGTTATTGGTATAAGGCCGGGCTCCGCCTTCCGCCCGAGGAATTGCTATTCCCCTCCGTTATAAAACAGAGACCAGTGGCTCTCGACCCTGACTGGACAAGCCCCCTCCAATATTTTTAACACTATTCGGAGTGTAAAACAAATGTCAAAATGACAAATTAATAATTTTATGGGAGAACTATGCCGGGTATATTTAACCACTTTGTCCCAGGACGCAACGAGCAAACAACCCTTTGTAGCTCTCGGGATTGAAATTTGTTTTAGAAAAGATGACCATACATTTATAGCAATTGAATCTACTAGTACTTCGGAATTCGCGCCGAAAGATAAGATGAAATACTGCAAGGCCTTATCTTTGGTCATAAGAATAGTAGACCGCTCAGCCTGCCACTAAACCAGAGCAATCCCATATTTCTGGGAAGAGTCCTGCTATCCTATTGATTACAAATAATATTATACCTTGCTAAAACATCTACCCATCATCTAGACCATTCCTAGTAAATTGTATGACTTAACCGCTTGATAAACCTCCTAACCACGTGAATTAACCTGATAATCGAAACCCAGATACCTAGGTTGTACCTAGTAACCACTACACAATCCAATGTGCTCGATAGCTATTTAACCGCGTGAACCATTCTAAAGGTTAATCCCTAGACTTCTAGATCGCCCTTAATAACCGAACTATCAATTACCTGGATAAAATAATCCCTCGAGTTTTAAACCTGTTATCCCTAAAATCAGAGTATGAAGTTAACCTATCTCTACTTCGGAAATAACTAAACTGTTGAAACTAAAATCCCTTACCAGATTTAGTTTCAAAGAATGCGAGTCCCTAACTAAGCTTTGAAAGTTCAGTCGGCTAAACTGAGAATTGCAATGCTAAAGCCTGTGTAAGTTGTCTCCCCCCACTGGTCCGCAGACAGGGTACAGTGAGTAAGACGCCCTATTGTGTATATAAAGATGATATATAAATATATTTAACAAGACCGTTCTCCAAATACTGCACAATTTCAACGAGCGAGGAATATCCCTCTATGCTGACCCAAACTATGGCAGCTTCGTTTACGTTGCCAGCTGGGCATTGTGAGAACGTGAAGGATTGATCGTCTCCTATGTTGGTAAAGAAGAGACGTCAGGCCACCTTCAGACCTGATAGCTAAGACTCTGAATCATGCCCATTTGACACCGTTAGGCGGGAATGACTCCTCAGGTATACTCAACCTGGACAAAGTTCTGGCTTTTAAATTTTACTGAAATTAACTCAAAATCCCCAAAATTATCAAATAATAAGTCAAAAAGTGATCCCTCATGATGAAGAGAAACTCCTCAGATGACGAACCACCCTTATGTCAATAAAATCACCCACCAAGAGTTTTATATTGAGCAAGCCAGAGACCTTGACAGTCTGAATGACGAATTCTAAGTGCCCACCTTGTAGCCTCTCCATCCTTTTATAGCCCAATATCCGAGACATTAAGGACAGACTTTCCGAGACTTCGAAGACAAAATCCGAGACATCACAGACACATTTCAAAGACTTCAAAGACATTCGGCACATCCGGGACATTATCCGAGACATCACAGACGCATTTCAAAGACTTCAGCGACATCCGAGACATCAGAGACTTTATCCGAGACATTACAGACGCAATTCAGGGCCTTCGGCGACATTCGAAACATCCGATACATTATCCGAGACATCACAGACAAAATCCGAGACATCAGGGACCGATTTCTAACCTGCTCAGTTCTGATATAATATTTAAATAATGAACGTGATCTCGCGGTTTTCAGTGAATTTACCATGAAGACATACTCCTCAGGAGTCTATTCACTAGGAACAGCTCAGTCAAACGTTTGAACGATGACTCCTTTTAAAACTAGCTGAATCAGAGTGATTTTAAGTGTGTATTCCGTGGTTTTAAGTGTATAAAAAATAACTTCTATACTATAATTTCAGTATGAAATTGTGAACAGCGTTGACTGTCGTGCAAAACAGGCTAGGACTTCAAAGGTTAGTGACCCTCATCATATTAGTAGAAAACAGTGCCTTCATAGTATTGTTCTTTGCATAAACTTACGCTACCAAAATCCCTTTTAAACCTACTTCATACTAAATGTGACTAAGGCTTAGAACTGCGTTCCGTTACAGCTGCCCTCGATGAATTTTATGGATAAGATCTCTCAGATCACGTCTGTAAAAATCATCTTAAAATAAAGTGCTAAAGCACTTATAATTAACAATATCTAGCTTTGCTCTTGTTAAAACTTATGCAAATAAAACTTAAATTTATTTTTAAGTTTAACCTCTTTTCTTTATTAACACATGAAGTCTTTATCCAATACTCATTATTCAGTTGGTGTAAAATGTAATCCTTTGAATTTCACAATGATCCATGACCATCTTTTCCCCAAACTTCCCCATTTAACTGAGGTATCAGGTTGTGAGGCTGATAGATTGTAAAATCAGATTTTGCAGCATCAAACTTGAATGTCTAGATCTGGCTGGGCATCTATCGATTCTGTTCACATTGTTCGAACGAATGATACCCCAAAACCTCCCCACGTAATTAAGAAATTCTTTATATAAGTACTGAGATGTTCATTTCTCATTTAATCAATTTATGGACTAAAACCGTTCTTCAACATCGTTTAATTCACTTAAATAATTAAAGCGCTAACCTTATATTTATAAATAACTTGAAAAGTTTCAATTTAAAGATATATCAATCTCTCCAATACAAGTGACTTTAATGAGGTGAATATTTAAACCAATAACAATGGCAGCGTCTATTTGAAAAGTGAAAATGAATCATTAAACCTCGATAAGATTCATGACAACTTTTTCCTCATGCATACCCGCTTTGCTAGAGAAACCAGGTTGTGAGGCTGATCGGCCCTAATGACCCGATTACAAAGATTTACCCCGGGATTATGTCTACATTGTTCAGACGGCATCCCTAGAAAACATTGTCCTTTCTATAAATAAATCTCACATAATCGCCCCATACAAAACAGATAAGCCTTTGGAGTAAGTACTAAAGCGTTCAATCATCAGAATCAAGGTTCGACTCACCCTCAATCATCAAAACACCCGCCGCCTATCTTAATTGGTGTATGTATCACTCGAACAAGATAACTGTTCAAAACTCTTTTACCATAACATGTAAAATTATTTTCTATTTCAAAATACCCACTTCGTTGAGCATAAAATATGAAATATTACTTTATGAACTTTTACTTCTTAACTCAAATGCATCTATGAGCCTTTTATTTATTATAAAAATAAACTTATTATATTAGCATATTTTAATTGATTACGCATATAAATTAAACAAAATCTATTTAAACACCATTAAACTCTTGTATAGCATTATAGATTTCGGTATTGTATTAAAAATATGTTTCAATTATCTCATTCGAAGTGAGGTGTGTATAATCATAGAATTTAGTATTAAACCCTTGTAGAGTCTGTGTCCACACAGTAAGTCTCATAAGGACCTTGTCATATTATGACTTTAACCTAGCACCTATTACTGTGGTAACACAATGTGTATACATTTGGAGAAATCAAATATCATTAAATCTAGGTTGCACTGAAAATCTTGTCCAATTAGAAGAAACTCATTCATACCTCTCGTAATACTTTCAAAGTCATCCTAATAATCAACCTTTTGTGAAGATACTTCCTTCAACTTCAAAACAATACAAACTAATCATCCGTACTACCCCTTCTCTAACGCTCAGCCTCTACCAATCAAACAAAAATACTTAAGAGCAACCACAACATAATTGTTGCTCTTTTCTAGTTTTATTTCTTTGAGAAATGACAATAATGTTAAATTTACTAGATCTTTATGAATACTTAAAATCAAGTAAAAATAATATTGTGACTTTAATTGCACCCTAAATTAAATTTAAATCCCTGCCCCCCGCTTTTAAAATTTTGATTTGTTTGGTACGCTGTTGTATTTCTATATATACATTTTGACGTCTACTGTTCACATAAAAATTAGATAAATTGTTTGAATTAATTTTAGTCTATCATATTACGAATTCTTTATTTTAATTCCTTAATTAAATTTTAAGGCCTCTAAATGAAATATAAACCCTGCCCTCCGTGTTAACAACTCTAATAGTTTAAGACTTGTCTAGCTCTAAATGTTGTAATAACAAACCTGGAACTCCCTTTTAAAATGATCTCTTTTCCCAAAATAAATATTCTTCTTCATACCAAATTTTTTCCTTTGACTTAAAATTCAATAAAGAATTTTAATTCATTTCTCTAGGATTAGAAGGAATCGGACATAAATTGATGTTTCTCAAAATAAATATCCAATTTGAAATACTTACCCCTTTTTAATAAAAATTGAGTATAATGTCAATTTTTCCACAAAAAAAAAACCACGAGATTCTAAATGAATATAAAATTGGAATCCTCATTCTAAAATATGTTTATTCCCAAACTGCCCTCCAACTCTTATTTTATGTTCCCTTCTAAATAATTTAGTTCCGTTTTGATCTAGTTACAAGATACCTAAATGAAGAATTCCGTAGCTTGTGTCTACTTGAAGTAATGAAAAGAGGATAATCCAAACCCTTGACAAGATCACACTCCTTTTTCACAGCAACAAAATGTAGCCTACAAAAGGCTACTAAAATATTAAATACAAAATTAATCTAGTAATAACTTGTCACGCCGTTCGCTCAATTAAAGCCTAAGGCTTCATTTATCCTATTTATCCTATTTATCCTGGTTATCCTGTTTATCCTGGTTATCCTGTTTATCCTGGTTATCCTGTTTATCCTGGTCATCCTGTTTATCCTGGTTATCCTGTTTATCCTGGTCACGGCACCAAAATGTAACGACCCCCCCCCCCCCCCCCTACTAAATAAATATATAAATATATTATTAACTAATTTAAGAGATGTTATTTTATTTTAACTAACTAATACTACGAATTGGCCAAAATGAATCATCTAGGGTAGAACCCCTGAAGAATTGTGAACCATAAAACCCATTATCTTTTATGTGAATTCATGTCAAGGTTTGGATTCCTCTTCCTTTAATTTTCCTAATGTAGAATTAATACGTAGTAACCAACAGCGCTAATTTCCCTATTCCGCACCTTTCTATAAATCGACAAACTTTAAGATTGAAATACTTTAGTTCTAGCATTCCTAGTGGATTTTATTGAGATAAATAAATGGGTATAAATTAGATTTAAATAAATTGTAATGATATTTAGCCTATGTAGGTATGTCGAGCCTACTGCCTGGAATCTAGCATTCAGAAAGGTTTGTAGAGATTAAAAAATACTTTGTTATTGGTATAAGGCCGGGCTCCGCCTTCCGCCCGAGGAATTGCTATTCCCCTCCGTTATAAAACAGAGACCAGTGGCTCTCGACCCTGACTGGACAAGCCCCCTCCAATATTTTTAACACTATTCGGAGTGTAAAACAAATGTCAAAATGACAAATTAATAATTTTATGGGAGAACTATGCCGGGTATATTTAACCACTTTGTCCCAGGACGCAACGAGCAAACAACCCTTTGTAGCTCTCGGGATTGAAATTTGTTTTAGAAAAGATGACCATACATTTATAGCAATTGAATCTACTAGTACTTCGGAATTCGCGCCGAAAGATAAGATGAAATACTGCAAGGCCTTATCTTTGGTCATAAGAATAGTAGACCGCTCAGCCTGCCACTAAACCAGAGCAATCCCATATTTCTGGGAAGAGTCCTGCTATCCTATTGATTACAAATAATATTATACCTTGCTAAAACATCTACCCATCATCTAGACCATTCCTAGTAAATTGTATGACTTAACCGCTTGATAAACCTCCTAACCACGTGAATTAACCTGATAATCGAAACCCAGATACCTAGGTTGTACCTAGTAACCACTACACAATCCAATGTGCTCGATAGCTATTTAACCGCGTGAACCATTCTAAAGGTTAATCCCTAGACTTCTAGATCGCCCTTAATAACCGAACTATCAATTACCTGGATAAAATAATCCCTCGAGTTTTAAACCTGTTATCCCTAAAATCAGAGTATGAAGTTAACCTATCTCTACTTCGGAAATAACTAAACTGTTGAAACTAAAATCCCTTACCAGATTTAGTTTCAAAGAATGCGAGTCCCTAACTAAGCTTTGAAAGTTCAGTCGGCTAAACTGAGAATTGCAATGCTAAAGCCTGTGTAAGTTGTCTCCCCCCACTGGTCCGCAGACAGGGTACAGTGAGTAAGACGCCCTATTGTGTATATAAAGATGATATATAAATATATTTAACAAGACCGTTCTCCAAATACTGCACAATTTCAACGAGCGAGGAATATCCCTCTATGCTGACCCAAACTATGGCAGCTTCGTTTACGTTGCCAGCTGGGCATTGTGAGAACGTGAAGGATTGATCGTCTCCTATGTTGGTAAAGAAGAGACGTCAGGCCACCTTCAGACCTGATAGCTAAGACTCTGAATCATGCCCATTTGACACCGTTAGGCGGGAATGACTCCTCAGGTATACTCAACCTGGACAAAGTTCTGGCTTTTAAATTTTACTGAAATTAACTCAAAATCCCCAAAATTATCAAATAATAAGTCAAAAAGTGATCCCTCATGATGAAGAGAAACTCCTCAGATGACGAACCACCCTTATGTCAATAAAATCACCCACCAAGAGTTTTATATTGAGCAAGCCAGAGACCTTGACAGTCTGAATGACGAATTCTAAGTGCCCACCTTGTAGCCTCTCCATCCTTTTATAGCCCAATATCCGAGACATTAAGGACAGACTTTCCGAGACTTCGAAGACAAAATCCGAGACATCACAGACACATTTCAAAGACTTCAAAGACATTCGGCACATCCGGGACATTATCCGAGACATCACAGACGCATTTCAAAGACTTCAGCGACATCCGAGACATCAGAGACTTTATCCGAGACATTACAGACGCAATTCAGGGCCTTCGGCGACATTCGAAACATCCGATACATTATCCGAGACATCACAGACAAAATCCGAGACATCAGGGACCGATTTCTAACCTGCTCAGTTCTGATATAATATTTAAATAATGAACGTGATCTCGCGGTTTTCAGTGAATTTACCATGAAGACATACTCCTCAGGAGTCTATTCACTAGGAACAGCTCAGTCAAACGTTTGAACGATGACTCCTTTTAAAACTAGCTGAATCAGAGTGATTTTAAGTGTGTATTCCGTGGTTTTAAGTGTATAAAAAATAACTTCTATACTATAATTTCAGTATGAAATTGTGAACAGCGTTGACTGTCGTGCAAAACAGGCTAGGACTTCAAAGGTTAGTGACCCTCATCATATTAGTAGAAAACAGTGCCTTCATAGTATTGTTCTTTGCATAAACTTACGCTACCAAAATCCCTTTTAAACCTACTTCATACTAAATGTGACTAAGGCTTAGAACTGCGTTCCGTTACAGTACCTGAACCTAATAAAAGGAATTTCTAGGTAAAAATACTTCAATATTATCATATTGCTGGAAAAGGTGGGTAACACAGTGGTAAAAACCATTTTTTCATACAGATGGTGAGACATCCAAGGACCACTGAGTTACTCGATTTATGGACATTAGCTGTGGTTCATTAATTACCAAAACTATCGGAAGTGATACTGCAATTAAACCTCTTTCTAATTAACAATACAAAAATATGAAGTGAGGGCCAAGTATTCCAAAATCTGCATTTAAAAAAAAGTGTCTGAAAGTTATGTACATGAAAAAATAGAATGGCCCAATTATTATCACAAAGAGTGTATCTACAATGTATAACTATGAATAATCTATAATCAATTACAGTTTAATAAATGCGATTCCGTAAAGTTGCACAAAAAATGAGAAGAACGCGTGTGTGTCGGCGTTAAGTAAAATTCATTTTTTTTTTTTTTTTTTTTTTTTTTTTTTTTTTTTTTTTTTTATAATAATCATCTTGCGATCGGCTTCACAAGCCCTTAACAGATTTGTTGTACGAGTAACAGTGACAGGGGAGACTGTTCCTCCAGCGAGGAAGCCATCTCTTATTAACAAGGGACTGTTATTTAAGCAAGATCCCAGATGTGCTGTCTTTTTAGCCTTCTTTCATTAATTGGTTCACATAATGCTGATGCTAGAGTGTTAGTGTGAGCCTTTATACGGTCTTTGTAGGTTTTAGCTCTGTGTTCGGCTTCCTCCTTAACAGTTTTCATTTCTGAGTACTCATGCAATTCCTCGGTTCTTATAAATAGTGGTGCATCTGTTATTGTTTTGAGTGCTTTGTTCTGGAACCGTTGTATAATCTCAACATTAGAGTTTTTTGCTGATCCCCATAATTCAATGCCGTAGGTCCACACTGGCTTAATTATAGTTTTATATATGAGTATCTTGTTTTCCATGGTGACGTGTGAACCTCTGCCTATCAGCCAGTTCAGGTTTCTAAGCCGTATATTTAGCTCGTCGCGTTTTTTTTTTATGTGAGTTTTCCATGTTTGCTTCTTGTCAAGGTGCATGCCCAAGTACTTTGCTGAGTCTTGATGAGGTAGGACGTTATTACCAAGTTTAATTGGGGGGCAGTTGTCTTTTCTTAATGTGAAGGTAACATGCACTGATTTATTGGAGCTAGCTTTGATACGCCACTTTTCCATCCATTTGTTGACTTTGTTCAGGTGATTCTGCAGCAATGAGGTCGCTGTGCTGGCGTCTACATGATTACAAAGTGCGGCGGTGTCGTCAGCGAATGTGGCAGATAAGATATTGTCGGTTGTAGGTATGTCTGCGGTGTACATAAGATACAAGGTGGGACCCAGTATGGAGCCTTGCGGTACGCCTGCTTTTATATTATGAAAGGCAGAGTAGGTGTCATTGATTTTAACCCTGAACATTCTGTCTTCCAGGTAAGATTTTAGAAGTAGGTAGTAGTTATGTGGAAGTTGCTTCTTGATTTTAAAAAGTAAGCCCGAGTGCCAAACCTTATCAAATGCTTGTTGTACATCGAGAAAGACCGCAGAGCAGTATTGCTTCTTCTCGAGAGCTTCTCTTATTTTGTCGACGACTCGGTGAACTTGTTCTAAAAAAAGAAGTAAAATTCATTAAAGAAAATATATTCGAAATCCTACTCAAGCAAATCTCAAACGTATTAACTATAAGATATCGGACGTTATTTAGTAATGATTTTTTAAAAACACCCTCATAATCCGCCATACAAAATTACAATGGAGCGAAGACGTTAAAATATAATAAGTGCGCTACGAAAAATTCAGCCACCCACGAGATCTCAAAGGGCATTGGCATAATTGCGTCAAATCCATACAAAAAGCGACTTATTTTTGCAAGTTAAAACATTCAAAATCGAATAACAGTTTTAATAGAATAACGACCAGCACAAAAAATCCAGGGAAACCTCCGACACGACCACGTGGGCGGTTTAATCACTGGAATACTGTAAGAGTTTGCGCTCCAGTGAGATTGTTTGAGCGGTTTCAACTGAATCTGAGGTGTGAGTGGGATCGAGCCACTGGGAGCCGATGGTTCACTAACCTAGCCTAGCTTAGAAGAGTCCAGCGAGAAGATCAACTAGGCCTACCTGGGTCGGATTGAGCTAGCTCCCTTTCACTCATATAGAGTATAACACGAGAGCGAAAGAGACGGCACGATACGAAGTTCGGATTTCGAAGTTCGGAGTAGGCCCTCTGGGTCGGATAGAACCAAAATTGAGATTTGTTACCCTTAAGAAAGACGCGAACCTAAATCTGTGTATTCTGATCCTAATAAAATACTTTTATCTCACGAGCGGGTGGGCCATGGTTGTGTTTTGAGATACCTATACAAGCACATTGTCTATGTGTGCGTGAGCGTAGGATCTGAGTTCACATTGTCCATGTGTTCGTGTGTCTCAACTACAGCTGACCCGCGCTCGTAAGGGAACATGCACGAACTACGTGACCCGTTTAGGGGGGAGGGGGGTCGTCAAAGTACCACTCTTGGTCACGGGGGGAGGGGGGAAGTCGGTTTCTTTTCACGTAGCCGGTAGAATACTTTAGAGAAACATTCTAATTGAAGTGGACTCACGCGCCACGGTTTAACCCCATCACTAAAACTTGTCCAGTTTCGCCACATCACTAATTGTACTGTTTCTTCTTGATATATTTTTTACTAAATACAATTACAATTGAATAGCTACGCTATACCATGCTTGCACTCTCGAAGTATGCATTTTTAGGGGCCGTATGAGAAAATACAAAGAAAAGCCATTATTTTTTTAACTTTCCGCAAAAATTTTTTTATAAAATATACTACGTGAAAACTAGGGGGGGGGGGGTCTTGGCATATACTACGCTTGGTCACCTAGGGGGGGAGGGGGGGTAAAAAACCGCAAAAAAAATTGGTCACGTAGTTTGTGTATGTTCCCTAAGACAAGGTACTATACGTAAATGTTTGTACTTGCAGTGGTCTAGTATGCCAGGCGAGACCCGAGCTCGGCCAGTTTGGAGTATACCGCCTCAACGCCACAGAGGAAGCCTGCAGCGTCAGAACCCTCAAAGATCCAGTCGACATCTACATGCGTAAGTGTTAATTTGTACGTTCAAACCTCAGTTACGATTGGAAAAAGGTCCGGTTGCTTAAACTCCAATTAAAAAATGGGTTGAGATCTATTGAACAAAGAATAATTCTTAAAAATGAAGAGAAATGACTAGAAATGTGTGCATTTTTAGATATGCTGCCAATTTAAGGGTTGAAAGAAATCGTTTGACGGAACCTTATGTGAATGGTAAAATAGCTCGTTGAATGAATTACTTTGATGCAACTTGGCCAGGTCGAATAACCCAGTTACCTTTGAAGAAGCTGTACGTTAGCCTAGTACTCCCCCGCGTGGTCGTGTCGGAGGTTTCCCCTGGATTTTCCTTAGGCTACTCTCTAACCGCACTCTCCTATCACCTTATTGAACCCTGGCTATAAAGCCACAATCAGGTGCTTCAAGTATGTGGCTGTCAAGATGTCTTGGGTTCGTATTTCGACTCCTTCCAACTTCGTTTCTCGGAAGTTATGTATGGAATTTCTTTTTATATGTACCATTGGCTATTTGATGGAGGAAACCTATCGTGTGGAAACCTGCCGCCAGTGGCTCTGGGCCAGCATGGGAACAACTGCCCGATCCCTCACATGCATGGGAGGTGGCCTGTCACGACATGAAAATTGAAGGAAAAATTATTTCAGCTCAGTAGGGTCAAACGCGAGCCTCTACGTCGAGGCCTGCCCCTTGTAAATAGTGGTCCTGTGAGCAGTTCCATTGTACTACTACTGTCTGCGATATGTAGACCTCGCGGGTGGTTTATTTTACGTTTTCAACCCCCATAGCTGCGAAATTATAAAAATTCAGACAAAAAGAATCATTTAAGAAATGCAACCTTGCGATGCGAGGTTAACCAACATGGGTCGAGGCCAGTTCTTGGATGGGTGACCGCTTTGAGTGGTTATTAACTGAGCACTTTAGAAGGCACGCTTATCCGTTGGTCACGGCTGCTGTCTATGATAGCAGTGCCAACTTCTAACAGTCACTTCATCATCATCATCATTTCAGCCGAAACACGTCCACTGCTGAACATAGGCCTCCCCCAATTTGGGGGGGATTTGCCATAGTCGCCACGCTTGGCAAGCGGGTTGGCGACCGCAGTTTGATGGTGGTAATGATCGAAGGATGCTGCTGCCCACCCTCCGATTTTCCCTTATTCGCCTCCTACGAAACCCACGGGAAGAGATGGGGTGGCGCAATTCTTACCCGGCAACCACACGGGGAAACAACAACAACAGTCACTTGACAAGCATAATTCCAAAAAGATTTGGTTCCGCCTCGGGTTGGAAGATCAGATGGCAGTCGCTTCCTTAAAAACTAGTGCCTACGCCAAATCTCGGGACTAGGTAGCTGACCCCGGACATCCTTCAGGAAGTTTACGAAATAACTATACTGGGATAACGCTAGTAGGATGGTGAGAAGACAACAGTGGGACGTCCTTATATCCGGACGGACACACGAAAGCATTTTTAAATAATAAATAAATAATAAATATTAGAGGACAATCTTACACAAATCGAACTAGCCCCATAGTAAGCTCAAGAAGGCTTGTGTTATGGGTACTAGACGACGATATATTTAATAGATATAAATACTTGAATACATAGAAAACATCCAAGACTCAGAAACAAATATTCATGCTCATCACACAAATATTTTCCCTGACCGGGATTCGAACCCAGGACCGTCAGCTTCACAGGCAGGTGCACTGCACTACCCACTAGGCTAAACCGGTCGTCATTTTTGCCTAAGTTGAAACGGATATACGTCTCGCTCTCGCTTGATCTATTGTCGGTTTCAATTAGTTCAAATGGGTCAAACTGAATTGGATCACATAAAAACCAGCTTTATAGAGTTCACAATACAACTGCGTCGGTCAAGGTTGCTTTATTCTCGTATTCATTATAAACATCGACTACTGAGCCTTGAACTTAATTAATTGGTTTTATAAAAAGTGTAACATTTATTTCGAAGTTTTTTCAATTTAATGGCATACTGCTTTTCATTTCTTCATCTTAAACGTGATTTTTGTCTACAACAAATGTCTATGCTATCAAACAACAAAATATATTTATCTACTTACAATACAATACAAATATTCTGTATTGCTCACCAAACGAAGTACATTCAAAGAACAACAGAAATTAAAATACATGTAACAGTGGTAGACTCCAAGCGGTCTTATCGCTAACAAGCGATCTCTTCCAGACAACCTTATACCTACACCAATATAGTAAAGCCTTTATTTATTGTGTTCAAAAACCATACACAAAGACCAGCTTTTCGACATACAGATAAAACGTTCCTGTTGCGAACGCAACTCTTATTTAATTTTATACATATATAATAACTTAGTATGCAGTAGCAAAACGCGCCCGTCGGGCACGGTTACTATAAGAGCGGCTTTTTTAAAGCCGCCAATAGCAACGCTTCACATACGCTTTATCCCTACCATTGTAACATACGTTAACTCAAATTATCAAATCTTTCTCGTCATTACCTATTCTTTGTTCTCACATACAACCACTTCTGCACATACCTCTTTTGGCCAAACTATTTTGTAAATCAGCACCTATTGAAATTATACAGTCAACTTTACATCGAAGTTTTATTTGAGTCGTCGAGTTCCATCATCACCGACACTGGCGTCTACAGTTCCCAGTCTCCGTGATCCCTCGGAGCGTCAGCACCTCGAGGTGGAAGACTATCCTAAAGTCTTCATAGTAACTGGTTCATCGCGATAGAATTATTATATTAATATTGCTATATTTGTATATCAGGCGTTTGCCTAGTCATCGGTCTTCCATACAAACTTCCACCCCCTTAACGGATGATTTCCGGGATAAAAAGTAGCCTAAGTCCTTTCCCAGGACTCAAACTATCACCGTACAAAATTTGATGTAAATCGGTTCAGCGGTTTAAGCGTGAAGAGGTAGCAAACAGACAGACAAACTTTCGCATATATAATATTACTAGCAGCGCCCTGCGGTGTTACCTGCGAATAAAAGGTAGCCTATGTCCTATTCTGATGTCTAAGCTACAATACTGGAAAGTTTCATAGAGATCCGTTCAGTAGTTTTTGAGATTAAGCGGAACGTACATCCATCCGCACAAACTTTCACGTTTATAATATTACTAGCAGCGCCCTGCGGTGTTACCCGCGGATAAAAGGTAGCCTATGTCCTATTCGGATGTCTAAGCTACAATACTGGAAAGTTTCATAGAGATCCGTCCGTTTTTGAGATTAAGCGGAACGTACATCCATCCGCACAAACTTTGACGTTTATAATATTATTAGGATAGTATCGATGGGTAACTCTGCTAAACCAAACTCTTATCGTAAACCCTTGACATAGTAAAATGTCCTTGCTTCTCTTTATTATATCTTATAGCATAAGATAAGTATAACGTCCTGTTTGTCTCAATCTTGATTCTTGGCCTCTTTCCAATCAAAATCAACACCTTGATCAATTGTAATCAGAAGTAGGTATGTTTATGTAGCGCTTTCGAAATAAACTCGTGATTATCCTTGTACACCAGTGCCTTTACCATGAGTTTGCATGACCGTACTCACTAGCGACTGCGTAAAAATTTGTATGGGCAAAAGTACAGCGCTTCTGGAGGTTACGCAACAGAACTAGGAATCGGCATAGTAAATCGTTTACTCAGTCGCTAGCGAGTACGGTCATGCAAACTCATGGTAAGGGCCCGCGCCCACTTAGCGTCTTTCGAGCATCGTCGTCTAGTGAACGCCCGCGCAGCGCCGACGCAACGTTTACGTTACGGCGCCGCAACGTCAGTGGCGTCTTTCGAACGTCAGCGTCTCGTTAACGCCTGTGCAGCGTCGACGCGACGTCCGCACAGCGCTGCCTCGACGTCAGGTATTGACTGTCAGATGCCGGCGTCTAGCCAGTGCCTGCGCAGCGCCCCTTCCATCTCATCTTGAATTAATTGTAAAAGTTCCTCAAATGATGTTCTTGACATTCTTAAGTATTCGTCGCTTTCACGCATTCGATTATTCCAAAGAGAATCTTCCCAATATCGACGATGATGTTTTTTATTCTTACATAATTTCCTTTCCAATAGTAACATTAACAAAAGTGTTTCTTCGTCAGAATCCATTTTCACGTTGACCGAATTCAAAATGTTACGTGCGTTGTCTTTGACTCTTATGATTCAACTGCGGCTGTTGAAATGTGTTGGATTACGTTACGTTGCAGTGACGTTGTGCGAGCGCTGGCAAGGCGCCGACGTTCGACAAACGCCATTGACGCCACGTCGACGCTGCGCAGGCGTTAACGAGACGCTGACGTTCGAAAGACGCCACTGACGTTACGGCGCCGTAACGTAAACGTTGCGTCGGCGCTGCGCGGGCGTTCACTAGACGACGACGCTTGAAAGTCGCTAAGTGGGCGCGGGCCCTAAAGGCACAGCAGGGTGTTCGGTGCATGCGCAGCGAACACGTGACACGTCGCTCGCGATCTACTCTGGCGAAGCGGCCGTTTACTAAAGTTAGTGCGTATTCTGACGTTGAGATCGCGTTTTAACATTTAACATTTTACTTATTTATAACATTTAGTTACCTAATATTAACATTTTACTTATTTAATAATTTACTATGTTTATTAACTCTCCGCTTTGTAAAATTGCCGCTTGTAAATCATTAAAGGATTTTTCACTTCTCATGCATGTGTGTCATATTAGACTTGTCAAGCGGGGCTGAAGTAGTACATTTAACACCTAGGGAAAATATGAATACATAATATAATTAATTAATAATTATTAATAATTTGACCAATCAAAATACTTCACCTATTAAATCCACCAATCACAGAATACTAATTTAACTCTTAAAAAAATATTTGGTATTGGGTATTAACCAACCAGAATACAGCTTTACTAAAATCGACCAATCAGGAAACATAATTAATTTTTCTAAAGAGTCCAAAGATTAAGTTTGCAGTAGCCCCTATTTCACAATAATTAAAAAAGTGGTTAAATCGTTCGAGCACCACTTTGAAGCGCTCAATGGAAGGTCAGTTAGCTTTTTTCGCGCGTGAATGTGGCGCGCGAACCGCAGTGTCTATGTTTTGTGTGTCAAAGGAGTATAGAAAAAAAATCATGCTGCGAAAGTATATATCTTCGCCGTGGAATTTATTGTTAGTTTTGAGTGAATTAACCTTTGTTTATTTATTTTCTCGCAATCTAAGTGAAAAGTAGAGTGTATAACTCTGGTCTAAAAGCCATATTACTCATTTCTCATTTTAGACCCTTGTCATACAATCTACTATTCTAATTTAATTATCATGTAACAATAATTTAGTATTTCATATCATGATTTTAAATTGATTTTCCCTTATTATAAGCCATATCCCAAATTAGGCGAAGTAGGTTTAAATATCAATAGATAGGAAAAAAAATGGATTATCAAAATAGGTACTCCAAATTACCAGTGGCTGGTATTTGTAATGATAATGTTTTGAGGGTCAAAGTCAAAACAGAACAATTTAAGGATAGCCTGTTAGCCTCGTGTATTTAACCGAGCGTGAAGGACCTAGATATATGTGATAATCCACATCGAAAGGGACCTTATGGCAGCATGCGCTTACGTTACACCTATTCACTATTGTATTGGAACAGCGGCAATAAAGGCGTAAGTGCCGGTCGCCATAAGGTCCCTTTCGATGTGGATTATCACATATTTTTGGCCCAGTTATCTATTGGCGGTTTGAAAGAGGTAACCGTGATTATGTCAGTTTGTCTGATGTTTTACACCAAGACTCTTTAAATAAACTATCTTTTCTCGTCCAATAACCTAAGTAGTATTGTGCCATTCTACTTTTTCATGTACATAAATTTCGGACACTTTTTTTAAATGCAGACTTTGGAGTACTTGGCCCCTCTTAATATTTTTGTATTGTTATTTAGAAAGAGGTTTAATTTCAGCAGGCGCGGATACAGGGGGGGGGGCAACAGGGGCAATTGCCCCCCCCTGAAACCTGTGTCAGGGGAGGGCAATTGCCTATGTCCTGACGTAGGAAATATGTTCTGACAATATAAACAGTTATCAAAAGTCAGTTTTATTTTCGGAAAGTTCGAAAGTGCCCCCCCCTGAACAAAATCCTGGATCCGCGCCTGAATTTCAGCATCACTTCCGATAGTTTTGGTAATTAACGAACCACATCTAATATCCATAAATCGAGTAACTCAGTGGTCATTTTATGTCGCACCATTTGTATGAAAAAATGGTCTTTACCACTGTGTTACCCACCTTTTACAGCAATATGTTAATATTGAAGTATTTTACCCATAAATTCCTTTTATTAGGTTCAGGTACTATTTCAAAATCCTATTTTTGTTTACTAATTCAATGCGCATCATAGATTTTTTTGTAATAGAAAACTAGTCATGAAAAAGTAGAATGGACCCTTTATTTAATTTAGGCATGTTACCATGCACTTATGAATGTCAAAAAACTACCACCGGTTCATAAAATAAACCTCTGCCTCGAGAAGAACCGGCGTAAGAAACTCGGCGAGGTGTCACTTTTTCAAAACAATATACAATGTATATAAAAATAACAATATCATAATAGTACAGAATTAAAATGCTACTATAGAAAAAAAATATTTTGAAATTATTTAGGATAAAATAAATCAACTCGTCGTTAATCAAAATTATCAACTCATAAGTCGTCGCGTGAAATGCAAAACCCAATATCAAATCTGTCACTACTCTTCGAAACCTCGTATCTCAGTACCGAAACGATGCTGATATACGAGCTTTATTTTAAGAGGCCTTATAAGTTTTAAAATGTTTTGATTTCAAATTATTGATAATACCAATAAAGTTATTAAAGGCTACGATGATTTTATCAAAGTTTTAGATAGTAACATAGCCATTTTTTGATTTTATTGTGTGTAGTAGAATTTAAGCGGAAAAAACAAGTTTTTAGCTTGAAAATGGTTGATTTGGAGTGATGTTTGAAACGATATTTCTTAATGAAAAATCCAAAAAATACATTTAAAGTTTATGACATAAGGTCGCAATAGTCCTGTTCTGGTCGTAAATGTCAAGATACGTGTCAATTTAAACAGAAAATGGCCCAAATAGATGAGCGATTTTTAACTGATAAGGACCCTTAAGTAGGTAAGTCACTAAGTATAGTGACTTTTGCTAGTAACCCGACGAAGTGGCTTAACCCCAGTAATTTGTCGAAACCATCACCATTCCACCATTCAATTATTCGCTCGTGACACAACATACACGCAGTTCCATGGCGATTTCATTAAAATGAACGGTCGGTGCATTAACTTGATAGATGGCAGCGTCGAAATCACTCGTATTATAAGAGGGCGTTAAAGTCGTTTATCGAATAACGACGCTGGTGCGCAGGATTCATGCACGCATGCGCTTATGTTGTAAGCAAGCAGCGCTTAGTATTTGCCATCGTTAATCTTGTCTTGATACATGTAACATGCCCATGAGCAAGAATAGTGTTGTTGACTCAAATAATAAATAAATAAATAAATAAATATTAGAGGACAATCTTACACAAATCGAACTAGCCCCACAGTAAGCTCAAGAAAGCTTGTGTTATGGGTACTAGACGATGATATATTTAATAGATATAAATACTTAAATACATAGAAAACATCCAAGACTCAGAAACAAATATTCATGCTCATCACACAAATATTTGCCCTGACTGGGATTCGAACCCAGGACCGTCAGCTTCACAGGCAGGTGCACTACCCACTAGGCTAAACCGTTCGTCAAAATTTGATTACTCCAAAAGAAACAATGCAAAAATATACCGAATGGTGAAATCCCTCTTCAAATATCTCAAAATATAACGAGCTACAACCTTTTTAATGTTGCTGATTAGAGAGAGAAAGCGCGACAGATCAGTGGCGACACTGACCTCAAGCGCTACCTTTGGAGACGGACGTAAATTACATAATTATAATTTAATTTTTGAGTGACGTTTTTCGCCGTTTGTTTAAGATTTTGTTCCTTTTTCCAGAAAATTCGAACTTAATTATTAATTTTCTTATTTGGTGTCAACATCAGTATTGTAAAAACCAGTAAGTTTTGGAACGCGCTATTTAAATATTTGAAATACTTTGACTCATATGGCTGTAGGTGCTATCAGCTCAGTCAGTCAGTTGGCTAGTGCGACTGGCCGCGAGTGCCGGGAGGTCGCAGGTTCGAATCCTGCTCGGTGCCTAAATTTTTAAATTTTTCCTTTATTCTAAATTTGGGTATGGGATGGCGCATCGCAACTGATGATTCTCAATATGATTTGAGACGTTAGTGCCGTTAATGAAGCACGAGTCTTCTGGTAGATGTCGCTGTACCTACGCCTTCCTTAAGGCGTTTGTATAAAAAAAATACGCTAATATTTTTCCAGAATAATGTTCATTTATTCCAACTATTTTTATGCAATTGACTGTCGTTAGGTACCTACTTAATAATGTTTTGTTGTAACTTGCTCAAGTATGAATTTGCTTATGACTCACGTTGAAAGAGAGATGATTAACACTTTGCCTGAGAGTCTATAATTAATTAAAACCAGCGGTACATTTACAAAACACTCGATTGTATTTACTAAATACAAATGTTTGGGTGAGTAATTATTGTTTGAGATCATTTACTAACATCATTGTTCCATGGAATACGTATATTACTACTTACTTATATAGTTAGGTAGATAGGTACCTAATTATACAATACAATACAAATATTCTTTATTGCTCACCAAACGAAGTACATTCAAAGAACAACAGAAATTAAAATACATGTAACAGTGGTAGGCAACAGGCGGTCTTATCGCTAACAAGCGATCTCTTCCAGACAACCTTTGGGTAGTAGAAACTAAGCTAGAAAATTTAAATTACTTGAGTAGGTGAAACAGATAAATAGAGTATAAACCACCTATAATACTAACTATGACTATAAGAAGCACCATAAACTTACATAAATACATAGATATGTAAACCTACATACATTTATAAATACAATAACTAAGTGTTCAAGAAGCCGTAGCACCAACAGTCTAAAGTAAACAGCACACACAAAGATAGAACCCACGAGTAATTACAGTGAGATAAATAGTACTCCTTTAATCTGCTTTTAAATACGGGAAGAGACTTAGCAAATCTAATTATACTTTCTAAGCTACAATTTGTGTTTATAAGAGGTAAACAATAATAAAAAGTAACAAAAGTTTTTGCTAGTTTGCATCGAAGGCTCTTTTTGGTCTGTTCACTAGTGGTTCACCAATATAATGTACTAAACTAAGTATAGGTCTGCCGCTTAAACGTGACGCCGTGGGAGGGCAGGGTCCCGCCGCCCGCTCCCCGTCCGCTACCCTTCCTCGTCTCCCCTCCTGCCCCTGTCCCGTCTCAGGCGCCATCACAGTTAAATGGTAGACCTACAGGTATTTAGTTGCAAGTCTTGACGTACCCGTAACGATTAAGATTATCAATATGCTGATACGATGTCGTATTTTCCTGTTAGATTGCCAATCGCTATACGGCTATTGTTGAATATAAAGTGACTGTACAAGGTCCTGACAGCTGAATCTTTTGTGACTCCATGTTTTGTCATTTGCAATAATTCTTTAAACATATATAGTAGGTAGGTACTTATCCACGCTCAGCAGAGCAGAGATCAGAATGGGATGGCAATTATGTTACTTTAAATTTTTTTGAACTTATATGTATGGGAATTGACAATTTAATTCCCATATTAATAGTACATTACTTACTAAGGGCGGTAAAACAAAGAATGTCTCAGATCGCAGGTATTTGACGCCCGAGCCGAAGGCAAGGGCGATAATTATGCGATCTGATTAAGCTTTCTTAATTACCGTCCGAGGTAAGTACAAAATTTTATGTCACCCCCTGGCCAGGAAGTGGGATTTTCCGCGCGCGGAGCATGCGGTAATTGCCACTTTATGGCCAGGTGTGACATAATAATTATTTTCAACCAGTACGATATTAAACAAAATGAAAAATATAATTACCTATGTTGACTTAAATAGTATAGTTATACGTATACAAGCTCTCCTGTCTCTTAACACGAGAATGAAACGACAAATCACGTAACATAAATGGCTATAAAACCCAACCACTAGAAAGCGTAGTAATTGGCAATGTCAATTGAGTAATAAAATCATAAGTTAATAATCTGTGGCTCTCTGCGGTGGTCACGCGTCGAAGGTCGTGGAAATGGGGAAAATCTGGCGGAACTAATGGAAGCGAAAGTGTTTGATCAAGGCGTGCTACTAATCTTGGTAGTTATTTTGAGTAATAGGGTAAAAGCAGGCAGGCGCAGCGTGGGTAGGCTCCCCACAAGGTGGACTGATGACCTGGTAAAGGTCGCGGGAGTTCGGTGGATGCGGGTGGCGCAGGACCGGTCATTATGGCACTCTTTTCGGGAAGCTTATGTCCAGCAGTGGACGTCTTTCGACTGATATGATGATGATGATGAGGTATATGATAAATAAGGCATAGACAAAATACTAATCTTGGTAGTTATTTTGAGTAATAGGGTAAAATTAGGCAGGCGCAGCGTGGGTAGGCTCCCCACAAGGTTGACTGATGACCTGGGTCGCGGGAGTTCGGTGGATGCGGCTGGCGCAGGACCGGTCATTATGACACTCTTTGGGGGAGGCCTATGTCCAGCAGTGGACGTCTTTCGACTGATATGATGATGATGATGAGGTATATGATAAATAAGGCATAGACAAAATATAGTTTTCCTCTGGATTAGAAGGTCAGATGGCAGTCGCTTCGGAAAACTAGCCTACGCCAAATTTTTCGCCAACCGCTGGGCCACGAGCGCTATAGTAGCAGGGATCGGATACCGGTATTTTCTCCATAGAAAAATACCGGTATTATTACGGTCACCGGTTCATTATTTCGTTTTTAATGGGACAATCTAATAATACGACGTTGTTACCTAAATACATGATTCAGCCCTACGTAAAGAGCAAAAAATAATGCAAAATATTGGGCTAATTCAGGGTTTTTTTTAAATACCGGTATCGGTCCCTGTATAGTAGTCGTATAGCGCGTATTTTCGTATATATTTGATCATTGTCCGTGCACATATTTACGAACCCCTCTGTACCAACTACAATTCGAAGCATCTTTAAACACAAGAGCGCTCAGATTTCAAGTGCAACTGCTATATTTAGGATAACGTTACTATTATAGCCCTAATAACAATACAAAGTGTATTAAAACATACAGGAATAGATATTTTAAGCGATATGAAGTGGCTTGTTTAAACGTGAAGAGGCCTTATAAGTTTTAAAATGTTTTGATTTCAAATGATGACAAAAGTATTGATAATAATAATAAAGTGATTAAAAAATACGATTATTTTATTCAATATTTTAGATTGGCTAAGGTAAACAAATATAGGGGTCTCGGCACCGAATACAACTTTGTTCCGTTCGGTGTAAAGACCCTCGGTCCGTGGGGTCCCAGGGCCCAAGAGTTCTTCAAAGAACTTAGTAAAAGGTTAGTGGACACCACTGGTGACCAAAGGGCTGGCAGCTTCCTCGCTCAACGCATAAGCATTGCTATACAGCGAGGAAATGCTGCCAGCATCTTTGGCACTATGCCGCGGGGGGACCCCTTATTTTAGATTATTTATTTTTAAGTTTTTATTTTAAGTTTAGTTTGTAGGCCTTTTATTATATTGTATATTATATTATGTTATGATTTGCAAATGATAGTAGCTGTTGGTTCTTCGAATAAATGCTATTGTTTTAGATAGTAACATAGACATTTTTTGATTTTATTGTGTACTAGAATTTAAGAGGAGAACACAGTTTTTAGCTTGAAAATGGTCGATTTGGAGTGATGTTTGAAACGATATTTCTTGATGAAAAATCCAACAAATACATTTAAATGTCAATTCAATCAGAAAATCGCCTAAATAGATGAGCGTTGTTTGGGACCTAGGTTCCTTTTTAGGTAATTCGGGAATGGCCTAGGTGGATTTCCAATGAAGATTGTTATTTCAAATAAAAAGTCGGATTTAAACCGAATACAAAAATCAAATTTGGCAGACAAGGCGTTCGTTCGTTATAAGTTTTGAATGATTGTCGACAACTGTTGACGACCGTTGCCGATCTTCGAATTTCGCATGTTTTCGGAGACAAATGGCCGCTGGTGACGTCAGTTTGGATGCGTTCTGAACAAGGGTTTTTAACTGATAAGGATTCTTAAGCATTGGATGTGTTGACAGCTAGACACATTTCATTCTCTACTCTCCAACCGCGCACTCCTATCGCTTTATTGGGCTCGGCCTATAAAGCCACAGTCAGGTTAAAAAAAAAACATTTCATTCCTCACTCTCAACACAGCGCATCCTCGGGAGCTCTAGCGACCACCAAACACAGCAACTAAAGAGCAATTTGGGGTGGGTTGCACCAAACCATCTGTAATGTTAAGCGGTGTTCTTTAAAATCCAATTCACTCGACGGGCCTAATCGGAAGACCAGCGCTGGCGATTGCCCGCATTATGCTGAGATAGTAGGATCTCTAGGCCAGTTACACGGCCTGCGTCAGTCTGCGGCCTTCTGAAGAACGAAGTTTTTTCAATTAAAGATATTTACATTTTTACATGCCCTAAAGACATAGTGAGCCGTATGCATTTTAATTAGTAGCTATTGAATGATAATATATTAAAAAAGCATGAAAATATCCTTTCAGTTCATCAAGTCATCCAAGTGGCCGCAAACTGGCGCTTCAAATTAACAGGCCGTAAACCCACCAACCGGGATAATGCAACTATTTAGTTTTTGTTTATTATTTATTTTGCTGTGTTAATGTCTCGAATAAATATTTCTTATTTCTTATTATAATTATAGATATGAAGAGTTTGACTAGTTTATATAATGGGATGACAGCTGGCGGCGCCATATCTAATGTATTAACAATTAGCAGTTATTATGCAAATATTTCCTAACTTCCGCAATAAGAATCGCACCATAACGATCTTACTTTCTAAAGAATCAACCATGAGAATACATGTAGAGCGTCACTTCCTAAACTATGCAATAACTTTAATACAAGCCTAGCCTAGCATAGTTTCATGCTGGTCTCTTCTCAGCTAGGATAATAGGTTTCTAGTGAACTAGCGACTACAGTCCCTTAGATTCCACTCACACCTAAGACTCGGTTGAAGCCGCTCAACCAATCGGTACGCAGACTCTTAGAGTATTCTAGTGTTTGACGCTTAGAGATATATCTCACAATATTTTATTACGATTAGTGTACCTACCTTATTATACTTTATCTTAGAGACCTTATACATCTCTAACAAATCTCGATTGTTATTAGTTTCTTAGTCTTAGTTTTGACATGTAACACCACATTTAATTAATGATATATTGGTTATTGTATTATTTTTATTTGATATAGATAGATTTTGACTTGTAAATGTGCCTTTGAGGCCTATTTGCAGAATAAATGTTTTTTATTTTTTTAAACGGCCCGCGTGGTCGTGTCGGAGATTTCCCCTGGATTTTCCCCAGGCTACTCTCCAACTGCGCACTGCTACCGTTTATTGGACACGACCTTTAAAGCCACAATCAGGTTAAAAAATGCAAATGTTCGATATAATGAGAACAACCAAGGGCTCAGTTCCGTAACAAACGGACAGACAGCCACACGTAACAGACGTGACAGACAGCCACACATGATCCTATAAGGGTTATTAAACATTACTACTAAAATGCAACAGATAGGTGTAAATACCTACTTTTTGCAATACGCCAGTTTGCAGAAACAAATAACCGAGTATATTGACACTGACAGCTATTACCGGTAACGGTTTTTATGGGTAAAGTGTCAAATTTGCGAAACCGCTAATATATTTGAATACCGGTTTTGATTATACCGCTAATCAGAGCTTTAGCGATATAAATAGTGAAATACAATTATAACCGGTTATACCTTATTTAAAACCGGTAGTAAGAATACCGGTAACGATCCCTGGTTTGAATAAAATATTGGTATAGTCTGTATTAATTTTTAATCAAAGTAGAACATTAAATAAATATCGCAGTCGTCAAAATATAAACGCAATATTACAACCTGACAATACTAGGTTTTAAAAACTATGCTTTTGAATTACGATTAGAAACGGGATATTTACCTTATATTTGTATTTTTGAGTTCCCGCTATTACGGCACTGTTGCAAGCGCAACAAACAAATATACACGGTAAATATCCCGTTTCAAATCGTAATTCTAATGTAAATGACCATGTAATCTTGAAATCTTATACTATGCTTTTGATTTACAAAACAAGAAAAATATTACGTACCCAAATTTAAAATATTTTAAAGTATTATCTTCTTGTGTTAATAGCGTGCTAAGGAGCAAGATTACTATATTTTCCATATTCGGACTGGAAAAGGTCCCAAAAAGCATTTCTCTCCTTGAGGAACCTTTCTTCCATAAGGAGCTCGGAGCCAATGTTGAGGTACGGCCTAGTTGCCTCGGAGACCGGTGACCACTGCACGGGGAACGAAGCAGAAGACTCCGGGATTGGGTTTCTAAAACGAGATAATGATGAAATTAAATTTCCGCTTAAATTAAACTTTTCATCATCATCATCATCTTCATTTCAGCCGAAAGACGTCCACTGCTGAACATAGGCCTCCCCCAAGGCTCGCCATTTAGACCCATCCTGTGCCATTCGTTTCCACCGGATTCCCGCGACCTTCACCAGGTCATCACTCCACCTTGTCGGAGGCCTACCGACAGCTCGTCTTCCGGTGCGTGGACGCCACTCAAGCAGTTTCTGGCCCCATCGACCGTCAGTCCTGCGAGCAATGTGCCCTTGCCCACTGCCACTTAAGTCTCGCAATTTTGAAGGCTATGTCGGTGACCCCAGTTCTGGGGTCCAGAACTGGGGTCACCGACATAGCCTTCAAAATTAAACTTTTATTTTATGTTAAATCCAAGACTTGAAAGGCGAGCTTTATGGCCTCGGCTTGGCAACATTTTAAATGTCAATATTTTTGATGGGATATCTTCTCTCATCATCATAATCATATCAGCCGAAAGACGTCCACTGCTGGACATAGGCCTCCCACAAAGAGTTCCATAATGATCGGTCCTGCGCCACCCGCATCCAGCGGACTCCCGCGACTTTTACCAGGTCATCGGTCCACCTTGTGGGGGGCTTGTTGGTGTATTACTATGGGATATCTTATGACAATGATATTTCCAAGAATGCTGCTATAGTTAGATAAAAAAGTCTTACCCGTATTTGATAAAGTTGGCCCACAAAGTTGTCATACGGTTAACAATAACTGAGTCGACTTCTGCGTTTTCGGCTGGTGCACTGTCACTGGTCCTATTGAACAGATACTGCATCTCATCTCCGTGGGCCGCCCCAACCGCTCCCGAGTCCCCTACGTACGTGAATACGTACTGGTAAATAGGATTGGCATTATCTCTAATCAAACTCTTTATCGTGTCTTGAATAGGATGGTTGAATGTAAAATCAGAAAGAAAATACTCGGCTTCTTTCTCAACTTCTTTCGAAATAGGTTTATCACCGATATAATAGTGTCTGAGTATGTCTGCAATATTTTCTTGTTGTTCCTTTTCTAGATTGAACTTATCACTTAATATCGTGTTAAAAAAGTCTTTAGTCAAAAAGTCATCACCATGCGTTAAGTTTATACGATGCTTTGACGTGCTTAGATATTCTTCGTTGGTATTACCAATTAGAATGGGAGTATTTCTAATTTTTCTCTCATTTGACAGAGCGTAAGGCTTGTGGTCTATGAAGTTATCCACGCCATTGAAAGATTTCTCAGTACACGGTGCGAAATACATATTTAAGTCGTATGAGGCACCAGTAACCAAGCTGTGATGAGTTAGGGCCAAGAATTCCAAGGCCTGCTTGTTGTCTGTTGTGTTCAGACCCAAGTGGTTCGCCAGCTTCACCGCTGCATCTGGGTCCCCCTTCGTAAACAGGTCGGGACTAAGAGGTGTCCCACTTTGCGCTATAACTTTATCGAATAACTTTTCCTTGGTTGAATACAATTGTAAAAGGGTTATAGCGGAGCCCGCGCTTTGGCCGGCCAAAGTAACATTGTAAGGATCGCCACCAAAGGCAGCAATATTATTTCTAACCCATAGCAATGCTAGATGCACGTCTTTTAGCCCCTGGTTTCCGGGTACAGCAGGATCATCAAGACACATGAAGCCGTATGCTCCCAAACGGTAGTTCACCGTGACGACGATGACACCCTGATTGACCAAGTTTGATCCTTCGTATTCAGTCCCGCTCCCTATGCCGAAACCTCCGCCATGAACCCACACCAGCACTGGATGGGGATTCTGAGTGCTTGCTTTATTTGGCACGAATATATTTAAATGCAGACAGTCGACAGATTCTACATCGATATTAGGGACCCCGACGTTGCCCAGTGGAGTTTGTGGGCATTTTCTTGAGTTATCATTGGCATTAAATACTTCTTCGAATTTTGGAGCCTCTCGAGCAGCCTGAAAATCAAATTTTGATTTAATCTATAAAGATCTCCGAAGGTTGTGTGGAAGAGATCGGTTAATCCGTCTACCGGTCCCTGGGATCCCAGGGATTATAACAAAAGAATGCTATTGTTTTTTTTTCGCCGGGAGACAACGGCTTGACTGTCCATTGTTAAAAAAACGGTATTACTTAACAATCTCCCATGTAATGGTGTGATAAAAAATATTATTAAAATAACTTACCCCAAAAGGATCATTTAAATCCACTTTTGCGTAAGGTATTCCCAAAAAAGTAGAATAGTCGCCATCACTAGCTTTAATTCCTTTCACTAGGCCCTGATCGATCAGTACTAAAGGATCTACTCTTTGTAATGCACCATGGGCATTCACTATAAATAAAATATTGAACAATATCAAGGCCCTCATTGCGAAACACGGGAGCAAACCGGTCAAGTAGGTTCTACTCCTGTATTGCAACTGAACTCCAACTTTTTATCTGGAATTTCAAAATTCATAGGTTACGATTGTGATGCGCTATCTTTGCATCTGAAGTGTCTCGATGATATACTATCTATTTAGGAGAATGTACTTATAAAATACTGCTGTATTAGAATTATTATGGTTTCAGAACTCAGACATTCATAAGATAACTTAGTATAACAGTACACATGGCCCAAACCAAATAGCTAAATAGCGTAAAGAGTAATATTTTCATTGTATCTAGTTGACACATTTCTTGCAGGAAAGCATATCAAACGATTCGACGTGTTTTGTTTTCTTGTGTAACTACACATCGTAAATACCTATTGTTATTTATTCCTCGTTTTTCTTTCAATTCTCTTTTATTGTTTACCACTTAGGTACATTTACCTAAGTAGGTTAAGTAGTATCATTGTAATAAGCATATTTTGAAGAAAATGACCGAGTTTCTTTCGGCGTTTCTTCTCGGCAGTAGTCTCATGAGAAACACTAGTAGTTTTTGACTTGTAAAAGTGCCTTTGCGGCCTACTAGCAGAATAAAGTTCATTTATTTCATTTATTTCATATAGTACCTATTTTACTAGACCTGACAAGATGGACAGAATCAAATACATAGTAGTCCCCACGCTGGCCAAGTGTGGGTGGGGATTCATACACACCTTTGAATTTCTTGATATAGCTTTCTATACCTTCACCATAAAGGTAAAGGAAAAGTTGAAGTTGAATATGAAATGATTACAGTACATACTTTTTTTTTGAACCTGACTGTGGCTTTATAGGCCGGGCCCAATAAAGCGATAGGAGTGCGCGGTTGGAGAGTAGCCTGGGGAAAATGCAGGGGAAATCCACGACCACGCGTGTGGTTTGGAACACTGGAATACTCTAAGAGTTTGCGCTCCAGTGAGATTGGTTGAGCGGTTTCAACCGAATCTGAGGTGTGAGTGGAATCGAGCTACTGGGAGTTTTGTCGCTGGTTCACTAAACCTAGCCTAGCTGAGAAGAGTCCAGCAAGAATCTCAGCTAGGCCCGACCTGGGTCGGACT
Organism: Epiblema foenella; assembly: GCA_963556455.1. Taxonomy (NCBI): domain Eukaryota; kingdom Metazoa; phylum Arthropoda; class Insecta; order Lepidoptera; family Tortricidae; genus Epiblema; species Epiblema foenella. Next base: position 27,968,119 of record OY747099.1, on the reverse strand, counting down.
GACTCTACCCGGTGCCCGGTACCGGGACGAATAGGGACTATATGTGTCACTGTTGTCGTGATTGCGCGGTGGACGTCCCCGCCGTACATACTTCAAATACTCCAATGCCTAGGTACGAGCTGAGCTTGGATCGCACGACCACCGCGTGACAGCCGCATGCTAGAACCACTAAGCTAGCTTCATATATATACTACGGCACTTGGGCACTAAAATTCCCAAACAGTGGCATATAGGTGTATGTTAAATCATCATCATCATCATCATTTCAGCCGAAAGACGTCCACTGCTGAACATAGGCCTCCCCCAAGGCTCGCCATTTAGACCGGTCCTGTGCCGTTCGTTTCCACCGGATTCCCGCGACCTTCACCAGGTCATCACTCAACCTTGTCGGAGGCCTACCGACAGCTCGTCTTCCGGTGCGTGGACGCCACTCAAGCAGTTTCTGGCCCCATCGACCGTCAGTCCTGCGAGCAATGTGCCCTGCCCACTGCCACTTAAGTCTCGCAATTTTGAAGGCTATGTCGGTGACCCCAGTTCTGCTACGGATAGCTTCATTCCTAATTCTATCACGCAGAGAAACCCCGAGCATAGCTCTTTCCATTGCTCTTTGGGTGACCTTGAGCTTTCTTATGAGGCCCATCGTTAGCGCCCATGTCTCGGATCCATATGTCATCACTGGCAACACACACTGGTCAAAGACTTTTGACTTGAGGCATTGCGGTAAATTGGACGAGAATACACTGCGAAGCTTCCCGAACGCTGCCCCTGTATGTTATGTTAAATATGTTGCTGTATGTTAAATATTGTGACATTATCGAAGTCAATGTCACACCAGCACAGCCTGCTTGGGAATTTGTGTGAGATAACTTAGATGTTAAGTTTTTGCGATCTGCTCAACTCAGCTTTTTATTTGGTGTATCTTCAATGACTTTTCAAAATACGGGAATTGCTTTTGCTACCTACATTTTTCCGGGATCGATTATTGTTAAAAATATTGATGCAAACGAATGCACTTCTAAGGATACACGGAAAAAACATTACAATCTGCATCGATTCTGGCATTTTATTTTGGTTACATAATGGCTACCTTTTCTGTATTTATTTATGAAAAGATAAACGGAAGCACTGCATGAAGTATATTTATTTACATTACAGTACAAAGCAGTAGATTAATTTACTTATTGAATAATCTTAAATTAAAACACAAAGAGGTAAGACATTTTTTTAGAAATGTTATCTTCTCCTCTAGTCAGTTCAATCGTAGTCGCACTGACGGGCGAGGTTGCTGTATTTGCCGTACACGGAGTAGAAAAGGTCCCAGAAAGCGTTCCTATCCTTGAGGAACCTGTCTTCCATGCTAAGCTCAAAGTCGATGTTAAAATGAGGCCGAGTTGATTCAGTGACAGGTTTCCATGTAATGGGAATCAAATCAGAAGTTGCTGGGGTCGGGTTCCTAAAAAAAATATATTTTAGTGACCTTGGAAGCAATTCTAAATCCATATACCTTAGCGAATTTTCTGAGAAGTTAGTCGTACTATTACTACTTAAGAAAGAATTGAGTCTATTATTCATATCGATAAGCTTCAAGAAGCAATATACTTCATAAGGAAAGATAATCATGATAGCATCAGATATATAAGATATTTAATAAACTTTAAGCACAATGGTCCGACTTACACGGATTAAATACGAAAAAAGGAGTGCATTACGATCTGTATAAAGTTTTGCTGTATCGCTTCGTTGAACAAACGTAACGTAACTAATTCTTACCCATATTTAACAAAGTTGGCCCACAGCGTAACCAGGCGGTCAGCTGTCAGTTGATCGGCCTCTGAACGCTGTGTCAAGGCATTAACATCGAACAGGTAGCTTAACTCAGCTGAGTGAGCCGCACCCTCCTCTCCAGAGTCCCCTACATAACTAAACACATACTCATAGACTGGATTGGCATTATCTCTTATCAAACTAGTTATTGTATCCTGAATAGGGTGGTAGAATACAAAGTCAGATAAGAAATCTGCAGCTTCTGTTTTAATGTCTGCTGAAATAGGTTTGTCTCCAATATAGTAATGTCTGATAATGTTAGCGACCTTTTCTAGCTGATCTTTTTCCAAACTAAATTTTTCTTCAAGTGTTGTGTAGAAAAAGTTTTTCTTGTAAAAATCTTCGCCATGTATATTTGTTACCCCATCGCTTGGGTATTCTCGATTAGTATGTCCAATAAGAATCGGAGTGTTTCTTATTTTCCTTTCATTTGAAAGGGCGTAAGGCTCACTGTCTACGAAGTTCTCTATGCCACTAAATGATTTTTCTATACACGGTTTGAAATCTATTCTTAAATCGTAGGAAGCGCCAGTGACCAGACTGTGATGAGTTTGAGCCAAAAATTCCAAGGCTTGTTTATTATCGGTTGTGTTCAGACCTAAGTAGTATGCCAGCTTTAATGCTATATCTGGATCTGGCGTCGTAAACATGATTGAGCTAAGAGGCGTTCCACTTTCTGCAATAACTTTATGGAATAATTTTTCCTTCCCCGAAAATAAGTGCAGCAAAGTTGAGGCAGAGCCTGCGTTTTGGCCGCCCAGTGTGACATTGTAAGGATTACCACCAAATGCAGCAATGTTGCTTCTAACCCATTGCAATGCTGCGTATTGGTCTTTCAGCCCTTGGTTTCCAGGTACAGCTGGATCGTCGAGGCACATGAAGCCGTAGGCTCCCATGCGGTAATTGGCCGTAACCACAACGATGCCTTGTTTGACTAACTTGGATGGTTCATACTCTTTAGCGCTTCCACCACTGAAATAACCTCCGTGAATCCACACTAAAACTGGTAGAGGGTTAAAAGTGCTTGCCTTATTTGGAACATACACATTTAATTGCAGGCAGTCGGGAGATTCGTCATATTTGCCAGTAGCAAATATCGTGCCATTATAACTAGTTTGAGGGCATACTCTGGAGTTGTCATAAGCATTAAATATTTCTTCTTCAAAATTTGGAGGATCTCGAGCAGCCTAAAAAGAAAGTTGATTAATTGGAACCTTGATAAACAAAATGATAATGGTATCCTACCCGTCTGCAATAGTCAGGGGTGTACGTTAAAATCTTATAATATGAATAATTTGAGCAATTTCAATAAGATCGAGTCTGTAATCGTAAGTCGGTGCTACCCTATAATTACTTACCCCAAATGGGTCATTCAAATCCACTGTTGCATAAGGTATCCCCAGAAATTTAGAGTAATCGCCTTCATTTGATCTGATTCCTTTCACCAGGCCCTGTTTGATCAGAACTAAAGGATCAACTCTTTCCACCGCACCTTGAACTTGCATATTCACTAAAAATAATATATTTAGCCATATCAAGGCCTTCATTATGAAACACTTTTTAAATAGGACCAGAACGTTCAAGTAGCTTCTACTTTTGAAATATAACTGCCGCCGAACTGCGAGATAACTTTATATTTATCTCGACTTTTTAGAATTCATGAGGAGATATCATGCATCTGAAGTGTTTCGATAATAAAAAGCGATCTTGGCATGTGTCTATCTTGATAATGTATGTCTATCAGCTGGTATTTCAAGTTCTTTTAGCCCTGTTTCCAAGATGACTTATTAAACCTACCTACAGTAGGAATATAACCACTTAACTTCATTTCGAAAGATATTGTTAAATAATGTATTTTCTACAGCTCTTCTACTGCTCATCGGCATACTGCTGGGGACATGGGTGGTGTACGGTGTGGTACGCTTCATCATGTCCCGTGTGTGGCGGACGGGCAAGCTGCGGTACGGGGACAAGGAGCTTGCCATACAGCAGAGACTGAGGGCGCTGGACACCTTTCGAGGGTAAGACATACTGCTGGGGACATGGGTGGTGTACGGTGTGGTACGCTTCATCATATCCCGTGTGTGGCGGACGGGCAAGCTGCGGTACGGGGACAAGGAGCTTGCTATACAGCAGAGACTGAGGGCGCTGGACACCTTCCGAGGGTAAGACATACTGCTGGGGATATGGGTGGTAGTGCGGTAGGGAGCTATCGTGAATAAACAGATCTATCAATAATACTAGTGGCTTTGTGAGCTGTAGACCTCGTGAGTGAGTTTTTTTATCATTTCCAAAATCTGACATTGTAAAAAAAGATCAATTATGAATATCGAACCTGCTAACAAAATTTCACGAGAAGCGGTTGAAAAATGCGACCTGTAGAGGAGATCAAACCGAAATTCGCCCGTAGAAACTTACAAAATCATTGATTAATTGTTTTTGGAAATTTCCAAAAACCGTCTCGGCATAAAAGTTCTATATAACTATCGAACCTGCTCACGAAATTTCACGAGAATTGATTGAGAATTGCGACCTGTAGACGAGAACAAACGGAAATCTAGAAATACGGACATACAAAAGCATTTTTGTCGAAGCTGAAGCAGAGACCTTCGTTTCACTCGGTCAATAAAACCATATTGATTGTTACGAATCTATCATGTGGCTGTTAAACGACGGTGTTCGGCTAAAAGCCCGGCTAACCAATGACTTTTTTATTTTCTACTAACTTTGCTGTAAAAGAAAAAATCACGAAGAAATCAGCATTAAATATGCTTGTAGATTCAAAAGTGTATGTGGAATCCTCAATTCACACCTGAGGGGCTACAGCGAACCGAAAACGAACGAAGTTCGAATATCTCCCTCTCTGTCGCACGAATTAGCATGTGTGACAGAGAGGGAGGTATTCGAACTTCCCCTCCTCCCCTCTGCCTGCGTGGGGTCTACTGCCCGTTGTCTCTCATTCATAAGAGGAGTTGGTTACCCCATCAATGATGACGGTGAACGTAGACCTCCATATTCGATTCAGGGCTTTCCGTCCAACCACTGCTAGCCATCTTCTTAAGGTGATCAGTCCCCGCGAGTTGCAGGTCATCGTACTACTATGATTATCCGCTCAGCTGCGGCCCCTACTCCAGAACATAATGATTGTTTACAGGATGGCTATAGTATTCATGATCTTCGTGAACGACGGTGCTGGCGGTTACTGGTGGCTGGAGCACGCCACGTGGAACGGTTTGACTGCCGGGGATCTGGTGTTCCCCTCGTTCCTGTGGATCATGGGTGTGTGCATCCCGCTCTCGGTTAAGGGTGCCTTCGCGAAGGGAGTGCCGAGGTGGAAAATCTTCTTGCACATTTTCAGGGTGAGTAGATAATTATACTGAGTATATAATGTTGGTTCCCATGAGGGCCACGTATTGGTCTGAGTGTCCTGTTTATTATATTTCAATATGTCTCTTGTATGTTTCAAATTGTGAATCCCTTTTTTTTTGAACTTGACTGTGGCTTTATAGGCCGGGCCCAATAAAGCGATAGGAGTGCGCGGTTGGAGAGTAGCCTGGGGAAAATCCAGGGGAAAACCTCCTGACGCGTGTGGTTTGGAACACTGGAATACTCTAAGAGTTTGCGCTCCAGTGAAATTGGTTGACCGGTTTCAACCGAATCTGAGGTGTGAGTGAAATCGAGCTACTGAGAGTTTAGTGAATCCCATTTATTTAATTTATATCACGACTTATATAACATGTTACGCCATAATACGCCTATCTTCGAAAAAACTCCTTGTACCGCTACTTAAATACTGGTAAGTACAGATTTGTAAGCTTAGCGAGCCTGAGGTCCTACTCTGAACTTCAAAGTCCCTTTCACTCTCGTGTTATACACTATATGAGTGAAAGGGACGGCACGATATACGGTCGCAGTTCCCGGTGGTATTATGTAAACGATTACCGGTTCTGCAGGTTGCAAGGATGGCTCGACGACCTTTCCGAGCTTGCGTCTGCATTGCAAAACGATACTTATATAATTCGCGATAACATTAACTGGCTATAGGTTGTGGGAATCGTATTGTTTGTGCGCGGAATTAATGTCAGAGGGTAAGAAATTATGGATGTTATAGTTTGTTGTGTAAGAGAATGGTTTTCAGTGTTTTTACCATGAGTTTACACTGCGTAAAAATTTGTATTGGAAAAAGTACAGCGCCTCTGGCGGTTATGCAATAGAACTAAGAATCGGCATGCTAAATCGTTTACGCAGTCGCTAGCGAGTACGGTCATGCAAACTCATGCACAGGTGATGTTTCGACAGGAGGGTATGTTTTGTAGGCCAGCATTAGAAAGAATGACCTAGAACGACTAACTAGGTTTTTTAGGCACGTTCTGCGGGAATAGTCTCAAATATTCTCAATGAATATAACAACCGTTATTTTATGCTTACATTAAATAAAATAAACGAATTTATTCTGCAAGTAGGCCGCAATGCCACTTTTATAAGTCAAAAACTACTAGCGAATGCGAATTATATTGTTATTAAAAAAATGTTTTAATTTATATATACTTAGGTATATGTATGTATTTCTATGATAAAGGCATTAATTGTTTTTTAAATTACGTTTAGTTTAATTCACATTAAAGTTGTACAATAAAAAAGCCAAAGAGGCAAAGATTACTACCGACTACTTACAAGTAGTCGGTTCGGGTTTAAAAAAAAAATAGTTATAATCACTCACTGTCACTTTTTCTTGCTTATTCTGATCTTTTGTGTGAATAATGCGAATTGTGCGTTTCCGACCACTGCTTCTTCGTAATCTTAAAAAGTCTAATAATCGCTGGAAACCGTTTTTTAAACCTATAAAACTGGCCGTATTTCTAAAAGAACGAGGTTTTTTAAATTTGATTTGGAAAAATTGTTTAACAAACAATAAATGTGACCGTACGGGAGCCAAGCTGAGTATTTAAATCGACAATATAAATGAATTATTGACACTAAAATTATGATGTCTTGGGTCGGTTGCACCAACATAAGATCACAGGCCGATCATCGTCAAATATGGCGCCGGCAGTCATCCCATAGAAACTTGTCAAAATTTCCATACAATCAGATTTTAACGAACACCGCTTACGATTACAGGCGGTTTGGTGCAACCCAACCTTAATGAGACATTGCCACCTAGAAAAATGTAGGTATAGCATAGTTTATTTCTCGTAATTTATGCACGCACCAGATTTAAGCACGCAACCATTTACTTTCGCGTGTACGGCATTTCCTGATTATTGATCATACCGTATCTGATCTCAGAGGGGCTAATCCGAACTTCGTATCGTGTCGTCATTTTCACTCATATAGTGTAAAACACGAGAGTGAAAGGGACGGCACGATACGAAGTTCGGAGTACAGGCTCTGGTGCGTACCAAGTACCTACCACAGATTCGTATAGTTGAAATTATAGGTTTGTCTTTATAGTACTTATTTAATATCTCGTATTGTGAATTGATTTTAATTTGCAGTTGTACTTGGGTCGATCAACTTTTCTTTGTTGTTATAGGGTCCCGTCAGCAAGGAGACAACAGTAACAGAGTTTCTTAGAAAAATGTTCATAATATAGACTTCAGGCATGCTCAAGAGATGACCCATGTCCAAATAGATTTATGCTCATCGCTAAAATTCATGTTTGGTAAATTTAAACCCTATAAAATCACAGTTTTCAAGAGTGACTCAGGAGACGTAACCATGGTAACGAGCAACAAAGAATAGTTGATCCACCCACTTTAAGATTTATGGCCCGTCAACAGGCACGTATCCAGAGGGGGGATTGTTGGGATTTATCCCCCCCCCCCCCGAAAACGTTGTTAGCCGTCTGTTTATTTATTCGCTTGCGTGTTCTTTCAATAAGTAGGTACACAGTTCACATGGTTGTTTCAATGTTTGTCCCCCCCCCCGAACCAAAAGTCTGGATAAGTGCCTGCCCGTCAAAATTCCTTGTTTTTGTCACTGACACTGACTGACCGATCATCATAATTATAAGGTACTTCGAGCAGACCCACAAGCTTTCAAATTTTGATCATAATTATTTATTAGCCTATCAAAATAGATTTTAATCAATTCTTAAGTTTTTAGTTATTATTTGTTTCGTTTTTAATATTCAGTTCAAATAGTCAGTCCGACCCAGGTCGGGCTTATGTTAGTTCGACCCAGGTCGGGCCTAGCTGAGTTTCTTGCTGGACTCTTCTCAGCTAGACTAGATTTAGGGAACCAGTTAGGAAACTCCCAGTAGCTGGATTCCACTCACACCTTTGATTCGGTTGAAACCGCTCAACCAATCTCATCGGAGAGCAAACTCTTAGAGTATTCGAGTGTTCATAACCACCCGCGTGGTCGTGTCGGAGGTTTCCCCTGGATTTTCCCCAGTTACTCTCCAATCGCGTACTCCTATCGCTTTATTGGGTCGGGCATTTATAGGTACAGTCAGGTTAAAAAAAAATATAGTTGAAATAATTTTATAAAACTGTCATTATATTTTGAATCTTCTAGTTTGGATATTAACATCGCTTTTTGAACGGACTGATTTGATACAACTGCCAAATGTAATGATTTTAAGTATATAGGTTTTGCGACATACTTCATTGGAAATGGTTTGCGTGTTAGAACTCTCTCTTACTGCCGGTATCTGCTAAGCGTTCATTGAATTTATCGCTCAATCTTTACTTATTTGTATTTCAATAAATAATCATCCTACTAGGTTTCCTTGGTTGTGCTCTAAGCAGTCCTGATTTGGTTCAGGTGGGCACTATTAGGGGGGGAGACACCATGGGACGTAAAGGTCTCTTTTTAACCCTCGTGAACGGTGGCCCGTAGCAAAGAATCGATACCACTCACACCTCAGATTCAGTTGAAACCGCTCAACCAATCTCACTGGAGTGCAAACTTTTAGAGTATTCCAATGTTTCAAACAACACGCGTGGTCGTGTCAGAGGTTTTCCCCTGGATTTTCCCCAAGCTACTTCCCAACCGCGCACTCCTATCGCTTTAATGGGCCCGGCCTATAAAGTCACAGTCAGGTGAAAAAAAGCAAGAGAGATTTTTATTTTTAACGGAGACTAGGAAACGGAGAGTTACAGATCGAATGTCATTTGGAGCTAGGAGCCCCAGAATCACGATAAGCGTGTGTTCGATCATTACTGACGGAGTGTTACAGATGCGACCTGGTTTATATTCAACAACGCTATAAAACTCGTAGCATATACAGGGTGTAACAAAACTAGTGAGTATCCGTTTAAGGGCATATTCAGTATCATGTTCTGATTAGGAAAAAGTAGATTTTTTTTTTGACTTAATAAATTTTTGGCAAGTTGTTGTTGTTGTTAAGCACATTGCAAAGTAATACATTACACACACTAGGTAATTAATGCATTTATTTAGATGTAATTTTTAACTTACAACGTTTTTATATTATTTTAACGCATGTGGTGGTCGCCTGTAATTGATTGTGACATTTATCTCTTAAGTATTTAAAACTGCAAATCATGGAGGTATTGATGTTAACAATTGTTGGTGATCCTTAAATAAATAAATAAAATAAAATTGGCCTTTGTATGGACAGTTGACTGACTTGGACGACCTGCCACATACAAAAAAAAATTGTTCGCGTCAAAAAAAAATTTCAACTTTTTCCTGATCAGAACACGATACCGAATATGCCCTTAAACCCTTAAACGGATCCTCACTAGTTTTGTTACACCCCGTATAACACTGTTATAGCAGGCTTCGAATTGGAGAGACCTCACCGCATGATATAGAGAGAGCAAATTTAAGGTGTATCTCTCATATCTAAAATTACATTAAATCTAAACTTCAATTGCAAAATAAATAACAGTTCATCTGTATCCTTCTGTATCTCGATTCCGATAAAGCTAGTATCTACTGCGATTCTTGGAGTTATGTTACTAAGCGCTCGGGATCTCTCAGGATGTATAAGCTAATGCTATGCTTAAAGGATGATCACTCTCGTGTTATACACTATATGAGTGAAAGGGACGGCATGATACGAAGTTCGGAATAGGCCCTCTGTGTCTGTCAATAAATGTTTCTTTTTTTCTTAGATGAAGATTAAGAATCCTTATCAGTTAAAAAAGGCTCATCTATTTACGCCATTTGCTGTTTGAATTGACACGTATCTTGACATTTTCTCAATGTTACTATCTAGAACAGGACTATTGTGACCTTATGTCATAAATTTTAAATGTATTTTTTCGATTTTTCATTAAGAAATATCGTTTCAAACATCACTCCAAATCGACCATTTTCGAGCTAAAAACTTGTTTTTCCGTTTAAATTCTACTACACACAATGAAATCAAAAGTGGCTATGTTACTATCTAAAACTTTAATAAAATCATCGTATCCTTTAATAACTTTATTGGTATTATCATACTTTTGTCATTATTTGAAATCAAAACATTTTAAAACTTATAAGATTCAGATTCAGATTCAGATTCAAACATTTATTCATGACAGACAAGTACATAATAATGGGACAGAATACAAAAACAGTCGTGTCACGAAATGGACCCAACTCAGCATAATGCCGGCATTACCGCCGGCGCTGGCCTCTTAACAAAAAATAGTTTTACGGTAAATATTAAACACTCATTAAATAATACGCGAACAAATTGTTCACAAGTTTATCTTATTTGTCCATCCATGCATGTCATTGAGTCGGCTAACGGTCTTTAGACTGCTCGCGTTTAAAAACTCGTATCTCTTATATTTCAATCTTATTTGTAACAGTGTAAGGTAACTTTTTCAATAACATGAGTTATGAAGTTGAGAAAGGTAATTGACACAATATGCGATCGACCACGCATGCCCATTATATTAGTCTTGCGGTCTTTACCGGGTGACCGATATATGCGTAATGACCCCTATTAGAGTCATTTGTTTGAATGACGATGTTATAGGTGCGTATTTTATTGATAAATCGACATGAATCGATGTTTCCGTCTCTGCATTTACCGACTAAAGCCGTACTGACAGTCAAACTTCATATCAAATCGACTACACTGCTTAAAGCGTGCCACACACTGCAGCGACCTGCGGTGGTGGCTGCGGTGGCGGCTTGCTGTGACTATAAGTGTAGGCAGCCCCCGACGGATTTTTCTGGGCTTGTAAATATACCTCGCAACCAGTTAACCGTTTAGAAAAAAAATGTTTTTATCTATATGTAATTATTTCCTATAGAGTCGGGGGATTTTCAAATGCATTATTTAATTATTTTTCAATGGAGAACATCCGTCAGGGGGTATTTTCAAAATTTTTAATTTTGCCTTTATTAGCATTTATTGTTATAGCAGTAACAGAAACACATCACGGTTCATGAGATATAGCCTGGTGACAGACGGACAGACAGACGGGCAGGGGAGTCTTAGTAATAGGGTCCCGTTTTACCCTTTGGGTACGTTAAAATTAGCTAAAAAGACCTATCGCTGCGGAACCCACCTACGGACCACGCCTGAAGTTCACGTGGCTTCATGAATTCTGAAGATTAGGTATACAACTTTTATAATATATCACCCGAGTGACACTAAGGGTCGGTGGCATCAACACACGATCACAGGCCGGTCATCGTCAAAGATGGCGCCGGCAGCTGTCATCCCAATTCAAGACTTATGTAAAGCGTAAACTCATATCGAAAGCATATTATAGCACAAAAGACTATTTTCATAACTATGACTTTAGATGTTGACGTTAAATTTTCCTCTTGACATTCAAATTTTATTCTAGAAACTGTCTAGAGTATACTATTTTTTATGTTTTTATTTTACATATTAACGACCTTTTTTTGTGAATTTATTATACTCCCTTTTGAAATACATTACAGTAATTCGTCTTTTTTAAAATTGCATATGCATCAATAAATTGCTCTGAATAATTAGATTCAATTTATGTTATATATAACTGACGATTCAAAAGTGCTTGTTGCTAGGCCTATTTGAATAAAGAATATTTTGAGTTTGAGTTTGAATTTGAAACTTGACACACTTTCCATACAATCAGATTTTGACGAACACCGCTTACGGTTACAGACGGTTTGGTGCAACCCACCCTAAACTTGGTAGAAAGTCTGTTACTGGCTGACTGTTTTGTGTATTCCAGCGTTCCTGCCTCATGTTCCTCCTGGGTGTCGCCCTCGGCACCATCACGGGCAACAACACCCTGGGCAGCATGCGGGTCCTCGGCGTGCTCCAAAGGCTGGCCGTGGCGTACTTCGTGGCCGCCGGCTTCTACGCCCTCACTGCGCCGAAGTACTTCACGCCTCCCAGGGTACAGGAGGTTTGATTGTCTGTCTCTCTTTTCCGCACTGTCACTGGTGGTTTGGGTCCACTTCTGTAGTCAGTTACACTGTAGAGTACCTTTTTTTTGGACGGGAGGAAAATCCGTTATGGATACCTCCGCACCGTAGGGGCGGCGTGGTGGTTATGTCGGACTTACACCGACTAAAAACCCCCCGGTTCCTCCTCAACCCATTTCGGGCGGTTCTGGGATCTACGCTACTTAGCTAGAGATCCAAAAAATGCATTTGGGTGCACTTCTGTAGTCAGTTACACTGTATAGTACCTTTTTTTTGGACGGGGGAAAATCCATTTTGAATACCTCCGCACCATGGGGGCAGCGCGGTGGTTATGTCGGACTTACACCGACTAAAAACCCCCCGGTTGTCCTCCTCAACCCATTTCGGGTGGTTCTGGGATCTACGCTAATTAGCTAGAGATCCAAAAAATGCATTGAAAGATAGTTATGGCCTATCCCCGCAGATGCTATAGTGTCCGCCAACCAAACTGACGACTGAGGTCATTAGAAATGTGAGACACACTTCGTAATACCATGCAAGTATGCAAGAGATAGCGTATCAATTCGGTCGTCAGTTTGGTTTGCGGATACTATAAATCGATCAAAACAATGTCTATCATAGGGCAAGGTATCTACAATAAACTACCCGCAGATATTACAGATATCGAAAATGATGCAACATTCTTTTATCAGTTGAAAAAATGGCTGACTGAAAACCCTTTTTACAATGAATTCCAGTAACAAATGTAACTAGCATTTTTAATCCTATAAGTACCACATTGAGATTTTGACAAATTATGTAATTAAATTGAAAAGTTAACTCAACTGACGTACCTATTATAAAAATATACACCTTATTTTCTTTGACATGTAAAATTTATTATTTTATTAATAAATGAGTATGAGTATGACGAGTATTGCAGTCCTACAAGCTATAAGATAGAGCGAGATAGCGAGACGATAACGTTGGTTTTTCTTGCTCTACGTTTGATTTACATGACTGTAATGCCGTAGGAATGCGCTTATAATAATCATCTAGATACTATTGATTTTACACTAATTCGTCCTCAGCTTTTATACTGTTTTATCCATTCTGATGTTTAACGCTATGGTAATTGAACTATATGAAATCAATGAGCATCCACAGTTTTATATGAATTAGTGAAAAGGTAATTGACAGCTTTAACAGCTTTAAGGCTGTTTGTATCGAAAAATAGAAAGGACTACATTAAATTCCAAAAATTGTGTTTTCGGCATAATTTTTTTGACGACCGGTTTAGCCTAGTGGGTAGTGCACCTGCCTGTGAAGCTGACGGTCCTGGGTTCGAATCCCGGTCAGGGCAAATATTTGTGTGATGACCATGAATATTTGTTTCTGAGTCTTGGATGTATTTAAGTATTTACATCTATTAAATATATCGTCGTCTAGTACCCATACCACAAGCCTTCTTGAGCTTACTGTGGGACTAGTTCGATTTGTGTAAGATTGTCCTATAATATTTATTTATTTATTTTATAATGTTTGTATGGTGTAATATACAGTGAAAATGGCACATGTTTTTAAAATTTGGTTTTTCAGGGAGCATGCGGGCAGGCGTTGAAGGACGTCTTGTCTTGCGTGTGGTGCTGGGCGCTGGCCGGAGCCCTGGTGGCTGTCCACACAGTCATTACCTTCGTGGTACACGATCCTGACTGCCCAGCGTGAGTGACATTAGCTCTAGGATTAAAAGCCAGCAGTTGGTGATGAAATGTTAAAGTCTCGTGGTGGTGGACTGTTCATACACACATTCGGAACCGTTTGTGGGACTCTCGCAGAGAACCATAACACTAACCTTGAAAGAATGCGCCAAAACCAAGCACCAACATGAGTGGAGGAATGAGGCGGGCTTAAGGCACTCAAAGCTCTTCATGGAAGGAGTGGATACAGGCTGGACTAAAAAACTTTGGAAATACAGCAGAAAGCAACTCAGGATGATAACTGGGGTGTTTACAGGTCACTTCGGGGTCAAAGGAACCTTGGACAAGATGGGACTAGCAGACGACACAATGTAGTATGTGTGGCGAGGATGACGAGACAATGGAACACTTACTGTGTGAATGTCACGCCCTTGCCAGACAAAGAATGAATGACTTTGGCAATGGTTACCCTGAACCAAAGGAATTTAGGGTACTCCCGCTGAACTCCATCATTCGGTTTGTGGAAATGCTGGAGAGCAGCTTGGAATAGGTATAACGGAGGGGGCAATTGCACAAAAGATCCCACTTCGAAGTGCATCCGCTAGGGCCCTCATCTAAATAAGATAAGATAAGATAAGACTGTTCATACAGTCATTGACTTCCTGGTCCAGTATCCTAACTGTCCAACATGAGTCTACATTAGTTAGCAGTTGGTTCATTCACCATTAGGTGACCAGTTGTCTTTAAGTGTGTCGTGTGTTCCTGGGCGCTCTCCGGTGGTAGTGCACCATCATCGCCATCTGGACTTACGATCATGATCGTCCTTCAAGAGTCCACAACCTTATTTCGGACGGGATTGCTCTTAACAGAAAATGGAAATGGTTATTGACATGATTTTAAGACGATATAGGCAAAAGTAAAGCTGTTGATTGCGTGAGACTTGACAGGAATCTTTTAGTATGGTGATTCTTAGGGTGGGTTGCACCAAACCGTCTGTAATCGTAAGCGGTGTTCGTTAAAATCTGATTGTATGGAAAGGTTGACAAGTGTCTATGCGATGGCAGCTGTCTGCGCCATATTTGACGATGACCGGCCTGTGATCGTATGTTGGTGCAACCGACCCCTTAGGTTAGGGCCGTTACATACTCTGTTCTCGATCCTGATTATAGTCTCCCACAATTGTTGTTGAAATAAAGCATCACGCAGGTAGCAGTTTAAGTGTCGTGGTGTGGTGGATGGTAGTTTGACTTATTCTGAGTGACTAAAAAAAAACTCTCAACACTATCGAGAATTATCTTAAGGACGTGCTTCTGAGAGTATTGCACAAGATGTTAGGTATTCGTCGTATTCGTTGATTTGGATGTCAGCTAGGCAAAATGATATATATTATTTTTACCCACGAGGGAACGGAGAAGGTATATGCGTTTAGGGTGAAAGGTTGTTTGTTTGTTTGTTCTTTATAGAACCTAATACAACACTAATCTGACAATTTATAACATTTAAACTTTTTATACAAGAAAGTCTTGGGTATCGATAAACCTACGAATTTCTTACGAATTAATTTTCCGCTGACTTTTCTTAATATCTTTATAATTGTAAAATAATGCAGAACATGTAACACTATATTTAATTAATGATACTTTGATTATTGTATTATTTTTATTTGATGTACCTAGATAGATTTTGACTTGTAAAAGTGCCCTTGAGGCCTATTTGCAGAATAAATGTTTTGATTTTGATTTTGATTTTGATTTTGAGAAATGAAAAAAAAACCGGTCGAGTGCGAGTCGGACTCGCGCACCGAGGGTTCCGTACACAGGTGTGTACCGGTTTCAACCTTATTAATTCAGGAGAATCTCAACAACATGGTGTAGAAATTGAATGCCATGGGTACAGCGCCATCTATTGGCGACTTTTGTTACAAATTTGAGTGACTGAATAACTTAGTACGTATGGTGGTTTTTTAAAGATAATTCTTTTCTTTATTTGAATCTCGTAGGAATTTATAAAACAAAAAGTTGTTAAGTTGTACTTATATTTTTCCTGTAAAATATACATTCATTTCAATGGTATGTGACATTTGTTATTTTTTCCTAGGTAAACTTTGTAGATAAGGTGGGGGGGTATTTTTCTATAAATTTTTATTACTATAAACTCTCCTCAAATATTGAGCAACAAAATAAAGTAATCCTAGGTTAGAATTTTGTATTTTGACATTCAGTGGCTACCTCGGACCAGGCGGCAAACATGATGACTGGGTAGCCCCGGGGTGCAGCGGTGGCGCGGCCGGGTACATCGACCGGCTGATACTGGGTTCCTCACATCTGTATCAGTGGAGCGACAGGCGTCGCGTGTATGGTGGCCCGGAGACTGACCCTGAAGGATTATTAGGTGAGCCTACTCATCATCATCATCATTTCAGCCGAAAGACGTCCACTGCTGAACATAGGCCTCCCCCAAGGCTCGCCATTTAGACCGGTCCTGTGCCGTTCGTATCCACCGGATTCCCGCGACCTTCACCAGGTCATCACTCCACCTTGTCGGAGGCCTACCGACAGCTCGTCTTCCGGTGCGTGGACGCCACTCAAGCAGTTTCTGGCCCCATCGACCGTCAGTCCTGCGAGCAATGTGCCCTGCCCACTGCCACTTAAGTCTCGCAATTTTGAAGGCTATGTCGGTGACCCCAGTTCCCCTACTGACGCCAAAATACTATGAAAATGTGATACTAGCAGTGATTCGGCACGGTATATCGACCGTCTGATAACTGGGTTCTTCATGTACATCTGTATTAGTGGAGCGATCAGAGCAGAGCTGTTAATTAACTCTTTAATCTGTTAATCGTTTGAGGGCAGCGATGACGCTTTTCCTCACAGAAGGTGTGAAAAGCAGTATATGTCACACGCTAACTAAATTATTTCCGTTTTGGGAATAAACACTAGTCACTCGCTACGTTCAATATCGTACTTTAGAATCCCCCGCTACGCTCAGAATTCTATTGTACAATTTTTCGCTTCAATATACCGCCCTCGCCGTAAGTTTATCCTTCCAATCCATCAATCCATCTATCTATTCCACAGGCTGTCTAACATCGGCAGTGCAAGCGTTGCTGGGCGTGCAAGCGGGAGCGACGGTGTTGCTGCAGCGCTCGCACAAGGCGCGCGTGTCTCGCTGGCTGGCGTGGGGGCTCGTGTTCGCTCTCGCGGGCGCGCTGCTAACTGGCTTCAGCCGGGAGCATGGCGTGGTGCCCCTGAATAAGAACTTATGGTGAGACTAAGTCATACCGGATTTTCCCTAGTCCTACAAGGCTCCGGCCTAGGGGTTACAGACAAACATCACTAACTTTCACTTTATATTAAAGTAAGACATTAAGTGGCAGTACGGGATTAATGGTCCTGAATGCTTTATAATAAGTCCTTACTTAACTGGGTTCTTAAGTAGGTTAACGCGGGGCTGAACGAGCAGGTGAAACTTTTTAAAAGATTCTGATAGATATCGTAGGTCCACTGCTATTTGTGCCTGCTTTCCTCTGAACTAGAATTTAGAACTAAAAATTTAACAGACGATAAGTTTGAGAGGGTACACGTTACTTTACAGACAGTGGTTTGGGCAGTGGGGGGAGAGCAATTGATATGTACATGTTAAAACGTATTTAATTCTGTTCTTACCAGGTCTATGTCCTTCGTGCTGGTGACGTCATCATTCTGCCTCGTTCTTCTGGTAATCTGCTACGTATTCACCGACGCTTGGAGGCTATGGGGAGGAGGACCCTTCAGGGCTCCGGGTCTTAACGCTATAGCCCTTTATATCGGCCACAGTGTGTGTTACAACATGTTTCCTTTCCATTGGAAAATCCCTAATATGGAAACTCATACTATAAGGCTTGTTGAGGCCGTTTGGGGAACCGCGCTTTGGGTTATCATAGCTCATGTTATGGCAAAGAAGAAGGTTTTCATAACGCTTTGAACTACTTTTACTGGGGTTACTGAGCTGGTTTAATGTACTTTTCATTCATTTAAAGATTGTCAATTGTATTAGGACGACACTGTAACGAAGCAGATAGAAATGTACTAAAAGTGCATGAATAAAATACCCCATTCAAAATTCTAATTTTAACTGCTGAAAGTTAAAACCTTGTGATATACCTCTCTCTTAAACTTAGAAGGAATCATAATAGCTGAATATACTCTATTTCATTCTAAATATTCCACGTGTGCTCATAACGGGTGTGGATAATTAAGTCTTGAGTATACTAAGTGTGTAATGGGTTCGATTCCCAATTGGCCAAGTTTTAGTTAAGTTTAGAAAGTGAGCATTTGTACCATCATAAAAGAAGTTTAATTTAGCCAAGTAATTTAGATTAACGTAGTTTTTAAAGACTGATTATTAGATTTAGTGCTAGCATATTATCTTTAATTGTAGATGAAATAAAAATATTCGCAATAATCGTAAATCAGGCTCCTGATGTAATATATACAAATATGTAAATGCCAATAAGGTCTATTTCTAAATGCGTGAGTAAGGAAAATGCGCTTTATTGACGACGCCAAAAGGTTCCCTTTTGATTCAATTGATAATGACACAACCTGTATAAGAATTCTAGTCTGTAATCCACAAATTTGAGCTGTAAACTAACGCCTTTATTAACTTGTACCTAATTATTTTAATGCCGCCGAAATAAATTTTGGAATATTAATATTGTGTTTGAATGGCGACCGTTAGCCAGCTAGTATTTACTGGCAACCCCAATCAGATGGTCTTTTGACAGCTGTCATGGCACTACAAATTCTGTTACATTACGTCATTATTTGACGTTTCTTGTACCGGGGTGACAGCTATCAAAAGAAGTCTCAAATCTCGTCGACTATAGAAACTAGGGAATAAAAACACTGGTTTGCAATATTTTGATGCTTTATTTATCTCAAGGGTGACAGTAAAATCCGTAATGTCATTGAAAATAATAATAAAACAAACGATTCAACAAATGATGACTCAAGGTAACAGCGAGTAGTTTTAACAATAAAACTAGCAATAAAATTACACTTTACATGAACAACAATGACGCGATTGATGCGGTGATCACCGCACAAGTATTATCCATTCCGGGCCATGCGTATACGCGACCGATTATTGCACAAAATCTTATAAAAATATGTTTAGTTTTCAACAAGCTGAGCGTATTAGGTATTTTAGTGTAGGTGTATTGCGAGCTTATAATGCGGATGAAATCTCAAAGTAGTTTTGTGTTGAAGGTCTTAATATTTTTAAGACGGGGCGGAAAGTTTTAATTTTTAAAACAGGGTTTAAGATGGGGCTGAAATCTCACAGTAGCTATCACAGTAGTCCTAGGATGAAGTTTGATGTCTCATTTTAGCTTGCAGACGGGAGCGGACCGCTTAACATAGCTCATTCGGACATAGGTATATTTGAGACCGATCTATTTTATTGCTCTGTTCTGCCTCTAGATAGGCTGGACCGTAGGCAGTGTTTCACTTAAGCTTGGATGCCCACATTACGCCGCTATTGGGCACTAATATAATAAAATCGCACATTGCCCTCATTAGAGATGATTTAGACTAACCAGAAACTTAATGAAATGTCAAAAACGCTCCATTAAATACAGACTTGTCTGTAAGGAAATATGCAAAAAAGTGACGGCACGATTTTTGATGGTAAAACGTCAATATATTTTTATGATCAAGTAGTGAAATTGGTTTATTGGTAATGTAAGAACAATATTTTTACTAGTGTCGTCTACCGTATCTTCCCCACCCGCCGGCAAATAACTCACACAAGTACCCGTATATAAGTAGCTATATATTTGCCCGATGGATACCGAATGGACCATACAAGATTAACACTCAAACGGAAGTGATCCTCGCATACTAATGTACATGTGTTTGGCATTTATTTTACATTACGCGAAGGCTCGGGCAGCGCCCGAATGCCATTATAATATTAAATTCCATAACTTAATATCAACTACTTTTGTTAATTTATATAAGTCGTTTTGAATTACATCACTCCTTTGTAGACGGTAAATGCCATATTAGGAATTATATATTTTAGAAGTTAAATACTCTATTTTATATAAATATAGTATTTTATTCTCTAAGGATACTTTCGCATTGTCATTCTTTATAGTGACTGCCTCCGACACTTATTTCATATTGGTAAATCATTGCTGATAGGCACGCATGCAGTTCCTAGTGATAGTATCCCATACGACCGACCCTGTAGTTTAATTGCAGAATATATCCGACCGCCATCGAGACACTTCGATGACGTTTGCAACAAAGTAAACATCAAACGGAACAAACCAAATCCGGTCGGTTCATTTTGTAATTAAACAGAGGGCGATCTCATTAGTGCCATTCAACCAATA
This sequence comes from Epiblema foenella, assembly GCA_963556455.1. Lineage (NCBI taxonomy): Eukaryota > Metazoa > Arthropoda > Insecta > Lepidoptera > Tortricidae > Epiblema > Epiblema foenella. The sequence goes on along the minus strand of OY747099.1, from coordinate 27,947,899 downwards.
GCTACGCTAATCTAGAGATCTCGTATAGCAAGAGACAAGTAAAACTGTATAACGTATATATTTCTAAAAATTCATTAGAAAAAATCTCTTAAAATATATCTTCATTCTTTCAATAACGACCCCTGATTAGTTGGGGATTATATATGTTGATATATTCATTTAGCACGATTTATAAATATATTTTCTTAAAACTCTATATAGGAAGAACTTCAAACATGTACAACAGAACGTAATAATTGCACACAGTAACATTAAATATCGGAAGTACGGAGTCATAATACTGTTTCAAAGTCATAGCAGTCTCACTAGACGGCGTTATCTTTAACAATCACAGCACCATATAAGATCTTAAGTGGAGCTGCAATAACGCCATCTAGCGAGAGGTTTTTGACATTGATACCTCATTATAACTCTCTACTCTCTACTAAACACGGAACAAACGTCTCCTAGGACGGTAGTCGGTAGAAATAGAGATAGAATACAATTAAACTAGTCAAGCGCAGTTAAATAGACATAAAATGTAGACATAATTAACAGTTTCAGGTAAAAACTTGTACAGCAAGTTGATATCTACATTTTGTTAATTCGTAGGTTAATCTATTATTAATAAGTACTGGTGCTCACTTTAAGTCACTCATATTACTACAAAGAATTGGAATGTTTAGTAGTTTACTAGAATGTTAGGACGTGATACTCGCCCAGCACCTTTTATCAAATACTGTTCGTAAACGAAGGCTAATCACAATGTTAGTATAGGTACACCGAATGTTATTTACAGTACTGGCCAGTAGTACATAACTTTTTTTTTAATGAAAAGAAAAACGTTCGGTTTCACGATTATATTGTGGATAGATCTCATTTGTAAAAAAAGGGCCAACAATATCCACACAACTTTTGCAAAAAGAATATAAGCCCCATAATATAATTTTTATTTAATTTCGTATCGATTTAAATACTTGTCTTTCATTGCTCAGTGCTGAGATGAGTCTCATGTTGTTTTAGTATGAATGAATAAAATATTTTTTTTTATCATCAAGTGTCTGTTCAAAAAAAATGGTTATATATTAATTGGTCAGTAGTGTAAGTTGAAGGCATGCTTGTCGTTTGTACTTGTCCACAGAGCGCAGTTACTGAGATTGATACAGCTATACTAGGGGCCTCGATGAGACCCTTTACGGCTTCTACGAGAGACTAGACATTACCGAATACATCCACCGTACGATCGGTTCAATAGCTCCTTTAGATACACAAATATATCTAATGTTATCTTAAAGATAAAATCTCTAGAATACATTTCTCTTTATAAATGCAAATTCATGGAATTCAATTTAAACGTTAAGACGGAGGTAGCGACCTGTGCCCCCGTCTTACATATTATGCTACCAAGATTCCCGAAGAGTACCCGCATAGCGACCTTTCTGGGATTTATTAAAGGGTTCGCTAGCCGGCACAGCGACATACTAGTAAAACGTATGCTTTGGGTAACAATTAAAATCCTTAACCTAATTTCACATTAATAATAAACACACACAAATTAAGACTTAGGCTATTTAACGCTCTTGCAGCATTATTAAAATATATTACGAGATTTCAAACAACACGCGTAAATTATCGACATAGACCCTACATATCCCTGTTATCGAGTCGTACGTCGTAAGTGCAGTTGTAAAAATAAATATCTAGTGTGGCACTCGGCTTAGACCTATCGCAGGAATAAATATCCAGCACCACAGAACCTATTACTAAAAATATAGTGAGCAACCATTGAAACGTTAACAGTTCTTCCCTTTCTCGTATGTAAATACTTCCAAAATATACATCGATAAAATACGTCGGTCTGTCGTGGTACAGTTAGACGTCACGAACCTGGGAGTCGCCTTCTCATTTTCCCACAGCCTTGAGACGATATATATCAAATAGAAATTAATGATGTGACAGACAGCAAGCTTATTTTTTTTATAGGTATTGTGGTTTCCTGACTATTCAGCTACGTTTCCACGAAGTGACAAGAGTCTTTTAATTATTTTACAACTCTCTTGAGCGTTTTTCGAGAAATAAGTAAAGAAGTAATAGGAGGGGTCAAAGAAACTCCAAAATTCATTGACGAAATGAAGGTTGTGTCTCATAGTCAATCAAAAGAAGAATCACCTGAAGTTTACTAGAAATGGAGAATCTGTTTAAAAACAAAGGTAGTTCAAAATTTAAGGTTAGATTCATCAAAAGACAGTCGCCACTTCGGTTCGTTCGTGACGTCCTCACTTCATGACCGACATCCACTATTGACAGTACAATTCAGACTACAGCTCTCGGGCCAGGATGTAGCATGTGACGTCACAAGTTCGGGCAGTGACGTCACTTGCGTGCACCCCTTGTGACTAGCGCCTGAAGGGCTGCCAGTTGACTTTGAAGACTCGCGTTCTTCTGTTCCAGGGTTTCTACCCTTTTTCTGTAGTCGGAGTTCTCTGAGACGAGTATTTCTACCTTCCTCTCTAACTGGTCCATGTATTCCTTCTTTTTGCGTCTGCTTTCTTGTGCTGATATCTGAAAAACGAAATGTTAAACGTTACTGATCAAAATTAAATGATATCCACACTCCACTAGACGTAGAACTTTCAGTAGTCTTAACTGGGCTTTAAAGTTTCAATAACGCAAGCCGTCGTCTCCCGGCCAAAAAATAAACAATAACATTCTTTTGTCATGATCCCAGGGACCGGCAGACGACGGGTTAACGAACTGATAATTTGATCGAAATCGGATAAGCACTGACTGAGAAATGGTGAGACATAAAGCATTATTTTTTCAGATCTTTCGTGTTGAACATCGAGTTTATGTGATTCTTTTATTAAATTCAGCTTGGTGTTTTGCTTCGTATTCTTTTTATTGTGTAAATTGTGACGGTCGTTAAATATGTTTTTTTTTTCTCATTTCTTTCTAAATAACTACGGCTATCTATCCTGTGCTATAATCAACTACTCTCAATTAATCAAACAGTCAATCAGTCAGAAGGAAACGTAAATCGTCGTTACCTTGTTCTTGATTTTCCTTCTGATTTTCTTGAGTGATTTCTCCTCAGCCTTCGTGAGAGGTAGGCGTGTGGGCACGGGGTAACCTTCGGCCAGTAGTGTGCGTTTCTCTTCATCTGTTAGTACCAATTGGCCCGTTGAACCTTTCTGTAATTAAATAGAAACATAAATTAGTAAGGTACAGAGCACAATTAGCGATATCTAGTGCTAAGACTCGACCCAACACGCGACAGATGTATTGACTACGACAGTAGCCGTCATGCAAACTCATATTTGGTGACACATTAAGCCGAGGAATCAGACTAGATAGCCAAGTTTTAGATTTCGTGCTCCCTTAATATAGTCCTCCACATTGGTGTCGATGAGGGCGACCCTAGCCATTACGGATTTTTTCTTTTGTGAGGTTTAATATGGCTCGCAAGGCCAAATCTGGCCTAAAAGACCCTGTGACATTCCTGACAGTAAAGTTGTCTTGCTGATTTGAAATAGTAAAACTAGATACTGACATGAGAAGATAGATCTGTAGAGCACTCCCTATACTTTTGAAGATCTTAGAAGAGTCTTTACTCCATTATAAACGTTCATCAAACCCAGATTACCTAAAATTAAGTTAATATTCTTTTATCTGTCCCTTTGACATTTCTGTTTGTAGGAAAGGGACGAAACAAAACACGTCGGTGGTAAACAAGCGTAAGGTCCGCCTGATGGTAAGCAGTCACCGCAGCCTATGTACGCTTGCAACTACAGAGGTGTCACATTTGCGTTGCCGACCCTTTAAAAAATTATGCACTACCCCATACTGTAGTCCTTCGGGAAACCCTCGGCAGGAAGCTCATTTGACATCCGGAGCGCTTGATCGAGGAAATCCATATGAAACCGTACCGCGACCATTTGTTAGTATTTACGAATATGGGGGTTAGGGTCGGTTGCACCAACATACTATCACAGGCCGGTCATCGTCGAATATGGCGCCGGCAGCTGTCATCCCATAGAAAGTTGTCAAACTTTCCATACAATCAGATTTTAACGAACACCGCTTACGATTACAGACGGTTTGGTGAATCCCACCCTTAGGCTCGGTTTTATAAAGATCCGTTAGACCTTAATATGTCGGTTTGTTATGTCAAAAAATGTACTGAGTTACTGAAATTTGATCTGACATTTGGTGTAACGGATCTTTATAAAATCCGGCCTTAGTCTCTCCCTAAATAAATGTAAACTCACCGGCTGGCTGCTGATGAGCGGCGTGTTGATCGGCTGCCGCGAGTGGTGCGACAGGTAGAGGTGGCTGCGGCGCGGCGGCGCGGGCGCGGGCGGCGGCGCGTCGTGCGCCGGCGACAGCGCGCCCTCGCTGTCCGACGACGACAGCGACGACGGCGGCGTCGGCGGCAGGTGGAAGCCTGGACAATATACACGAAATGAAATGAAATGAATTAAATTGTATACTTTTTTTAATAATGTGTGCTAAATAAATACATTTCTATTCTATTCTATTCTATTCTAAATGAGAAAAGTTCCGTAGCCAAAATGGCTAAAACGGAACCCTTATAGTTCTGTAATGTCTGTCCATCCGTCCGCATGTCACAGCCGATTTAATTGGAGACCTAAGCCTATTATGAGGTGTGAGGTTTATTGTGAGGTGGTTCTTCGAACCGCTACATAAAAGTGATGTGAAATAACAAAAACTATTAAATTAGGGGGAGGGCACTCCATACAGACTACCAGTGGATGAAAAAAAAAATTCAACGCACATAGTCGCGTCAGGTATCCACAGATAGGCCTTTAAAAATGATATGGAGATTTCTACGTTTTTTTTCCATTTAAGTTAACCTTTGTGAGACATTAACTGTCAAAGTCAAAAAGAATATTTGGAATCCGAACAAAAGTTACATTTTTAGACATGAGTGACTTTGATGGAGAGTTTGTTGAAGTTGAACATGGTAGCGAGGCCCAGCACGGCGCTGAGCAGTGCCGTAGCCAGAACTCACCTGATCCCGAGCTGGAAGTGACCTTGATGGACAGCTTGTTGGAATTGAGTGAGGTAGGGAGGCGAGGCGCGGCGCTGAGCAGTGCGGTAGCCTGAACTCACCTGATCCCGAGCTGGAAGTGACCTTGATGGACGGCCTGTTGGAATTGAGTGAGCTGGGGAGGCGAGGCGCGGCGCTGCGCAGTGCCGTAGCCTGAACTCACCTGATCCCGAGCTGGAAGTGACCTTGATGGATAGCTTGTTGGAATTGAGTGAGGTAAGGAAGCGAGGCGCGGCGCTGAGCAGTGCCGTAGCCTGAACTCACCTGATCCCGAGCTGGAAGTGACCTTGATGGACAGCTTGTTGGAATTGAGTGAGGTAGGGAGGCGAGGCGCGGCGCTGAGCAGTGCGGTAGCCTGAACTCACCTGATCCCGAGCTGGAAGTGACCTTGATGGACAGCTTGTTGGAATTGAGTGAGCTGGGGAGGCGCGGCGCGGCGCTGAGCAGTGCCGTAGCCTGAACTCACCTGATCCCGAGCTGGAAGTGACCTTGATGGACAGCTTTTTGGAATTGAGTGAGGTAGGGAGGCGAGGCGCGGCGCTGAGCAGTGCGGTAGCCTGAACTCACCTGATCCCGAGCTGGAAGTGACCTTGATGGACGGCCTGTTGGAATTGAGTGAGCTGGGGAGGCGAGGCGCGGCGCTGAGCAGTGCCGTAGCCTGAACTCACCTGATCCCGAGCTGGAAGTGACCTTGATGGACAGCTTGTTGGAATTGAGTGAGGTAGGGAGGCGAGGCGCGGCGCTGAGCAGTGCCGTAGCCTGAACTCACCTGATCCCGAGCTGGAAGTGACCTTGATGGACAACTTGTTGGAATTGAGTGAGGTAGGGAGGCGAGGCGCGGCGCTGAGCAGTGCCGTAGCCTGAACTCACCTGATCCCGAGCTGGAAGTGACCTTGATGGACAACTTCTTGGAATTGAGTGAGGTAGGGAGGCGAGGCGCGGCGCTGAGCAATGCTGTAGTCTGAACTCACCTGATCCCGAGCTGGAAGTGACCTTGATGGACAACTTGTTGGAGTTGAGTGAGGTAGGGAGGCGAGGCGCGGCGCTAAGCAGTGCCGTAGCCTGAACTCACCTGATCCCGAGCTGGAAGTGACCTTGATGGACAACTTGTTGGAACTGAGTGAGGTAGGGAGGCGAGGCGCGGCGCAAAGCAGTGTCGTAGCCTGAACTCACCTGATCCCGAGCTGGAAGTGACCTTGATGGACAACTTGTTGGAGTTGAGTGAGGTGGCGAGGCGTGGCGCGGCGCTGAGCAAGAGCTGCGGCACCCCCGCTGCGCCGACTTTCTGCAGCACTGCTTGTGGCATGTGAATGGTTCCCGTCTAGAACGATAACACATGTTTATGGTTTTTGTGGCAACAGTGCCTGGAAAGTGGACCGTAGCGTGTATAATATAACAGCGGTATAGTACTTTAACTCAAGGATGCGGATGAGCCATAGTTGCGTGTTGAGATATATGTACATGCGCATTGTCTATGTGTGCGCCAGCGCCTAAGCTATGAGTTCACATTGTCTATGTGTTGTATGTGTGTGGTGTGCGATAACTATGGCTAACCGGCGCTCGTGAGATAAAAGTACGAGTCTGGGTGTGAAGGTCACGTAATACCTACACCGCGGTAAAGGTTAACCCTTATCAAACTTTGAGATGGAATTCGGTTCCATTCAAAATTAATCGTCCCAAAGCTACTCTTAATTAGCAGCCCGGGAACATTTACTCCAAAAACATGTGTACAATTTTGAGATTTATCCCCTGGACACACGTTCCGAAACGTTCACACATTTATGACAAAATTGTAAAAAGGGTCTGAGCGGGGGTCACTCACAAAGCCACCATTACGTTATAGTCGTAGACTGTCCCGTATAAATAAGAATTTCATTATGCGTAGTCGTTATGGATCGGGGGGTCAGCTTACAAGGCTCTTGATGAATGCGACGTTATTGTGAATAGGTTAGGGGTTAATCGCATTTCGACCACTCAGAGCAAGGCTATGGTCATACCGCCGGTTACAATTCCGTATTCTTTTTCCTTTACAGCTTTTAATTCTTGCTGATTTTGCATGAGCAAGGTGATTTTGCCAATATCACGATCTTGACTTTTGACTTATTACACGCGAGGAGAATGTTCGGTTCCGTATTTGTGGGTGTGGTATCAGTAACCTTTTTTTAACCTGATTGTGGCTTTATAGGCCGGGCCCAATAAAGCGATAGGAGTGCGCGGTTGGAGAGTAGCCTGGGGAAAATCCAAGGGAAACCTCCAACACACCTCGCGGGTGGTTTGGAACACTGGAATACTCTAAGAGTTTGCGCTCCAGTGAGATTGGTTGAGCGGTTTCAACCGAATCTGAGGTGTGAGTTGAATCGAGCTATCGAGAGTTTTGTCTGGATCTCGGTCGGACTGACGCTACTGACGGACGAATAGGAACTATATGTGTCTGTGTTGTCACGATCGCGCGGTAGACTTCCCCATCAGTAAGTTGTCTGCTGTCAGTGTCTACCGTCAGTTGAACCAAAACAGATTCTTTACTGCATCCCTATATTTAAGTGAATGCTTCCTGATTGGCGCGGGATGCGATCCATTATCGGTCACTACTACGAAATTAAAATACCCAACATACCGATGAGTAAGGAAACCTAGGTAGTAGCAGTATGCTGTCGGGAAAGTAGATAATACTGCATACAGGTTTATTTATTTAAACTTTATTGCATCAAATGAGTACAAATGGTTTTCAATTATTATTGCTATATATTGTGTAACCCAAATTATTGCTTACATCACATGACATTTAATTTATTGCACAACAAATTGTAACCTGAATAATATGTGACTATTCTAAATATTGTTATTACTATTAAAGACTAAGATAATGTTACTTTATATATATTGTGCAAAATTGTAATATGACATGTAATATTTAACAATATCAATAAAGAGTATGAGTATGAGTATGAAAGAAAGATATTTATTCGGATAACACAAGTATCTATCTAATACACCTTAAAAGCTAACAAACAGATGTGCTACCGAAAAGGTCTCCACTCAGCAATGCAGTTGACACAGCAGTGCCAACGGCGCTGGTTTTCTGTGGATCCAGCGAGGTGTGCGGGACAGCATACCGCATACACTACGCGACTCGAGTTAGAGGATACAAATACATACAAGTACAAAAATAATATTATCATATATGTTTTAGAGTTAAATAATTTATACAGATGACGTCTAAAAGGCAGTGGTTGGCAAACAGAATATTATCTATATTTTCAGAGGATGTAGAAGAGAAAGTGATTATCATGTACGAGTAACCTTAGACATCATACACTTTTGGGTCCATGAAATGTTTTTTTAATTTAGCTTTAAAACCACCTTTAATTTAGCTTTATTACGCATATTTATAAATTTAGATCCTAGTAATTATTTCGAGCAATATTTTGAGTAATTCAACATCATCATTTTATCCATAAATATTTCGTTTGTAAAATATAACCTTGTATCTTACAATCGATTACCTAATTATTTTTTGTAACCTATAACTTGCATGATAAATGTAAGTTGGTTAATAAATAAATAAACAAATAAATAAGTTATACAGTGTTGCCAGTGCGGATCTTTTGGTCCGATTTCGGATAATTTAGGCCTCTGGCGGATCTTGTGGGGGCCAAATCGGACCGCTTCCCAATGTATGAGAAAATAATGAAATTGTACATTGCGGATCCTCGCGACTGTTTTCGGATCTTTTTGAGAGGCCTTATAAGTTTTAAAATGTTTTAAATTCAAATTATGACAACAGTATTGATAATACAAATAAAGTGATTAAAGGATACGATTATTTTATTAAAGTTTTAGATAGTAACATAGCCATTTTTTGATTTTATTGTGTGTAGTAAAATTTAAGCGGAAAAAACAAGTTTTTAGCTTGAAAATGGTCGATTTGGAGAGATGTTTGAAACGATAATTTTTAACGAAAAATTCAAAAAAGATATATTTCAATTTTATGACATTAGGGCGCAATAATCCTGTTCTAGATAATAACATTGAGAAAATGTCAAGATACGAGTAAATTCAAACAGAAAATGGCCGAAATAGATATGCGTTTTTTAACTCATAAGGGCTCTTAATAAAGCGACAAGAGGTATGTTGATACCAAATACGAAAATCAATAAGTTCCAATTTTCTTGGAAAAAGATCAAAAATTCTTAATCAAATGGCGAAAAAAGTAACTCAAAAGAATAAATGATTACATAATTATAAGTCTTCTAAGTTTTAAGAGGAAACTCTGTCCCTTTTCCGAAAAATGCACCTTTGTATTGGAGCAATCCTTATTTAATATTTATTTATTTCTTTCATTTATATTAGGAAAACCAACAGCAGTACAAACAATGTAACAACGTGCATATTAACAGCAGAGCCAATTACAGGCTCTCACAGATAGCGCTAGAGTGTATATACTGAACTAAACTAAAGTGTGCACTCGTACACACTGGCAATATGGCGCTCGTGATCAATGACGTCACTGATCTGTCGCGCTTTCTCTCTCTAACCAGCAACATTAAAACGGACGTAGCTTCATTGTTTTTTGAGATAGTTGAATAGTATTTTCACCATTTGGCATATTTTTTGTCGTCTTTCTTTTCCTTAAAAGCTTAAGCTCAAGGTCACCCAAAGAGCAATGGAAAGAGCTATGCTCGGGGTTTCTCTGCGTGATAGAATTAGGAATGAAGCTATCCGTAGCAGAACTGGGGTCACCGACATAGCCTTCAAAATTGCGAGACTTAAGTGGCAGTGGGCAGGGCACATTGCTCGCAGGACTGACGGTCGATGGGGCCAGAAACTGCTTGAGTGGCGTCCACGCACCGGAAGACGAGCTGTCGGTGGGCCTCCGACAAGGTGGAGTGATGACCTGGTGAAGGTCGCGGGAATCCGGTGGAAACGAACGGCACAGGACCGGTCTAAATGGCGAGCCTTGGGGGAGGCCTATGTTCAGCAGTGGACGTCTTTCGGCTGAAATGATGATGATGATGATGATGATGTCTTTCTTTTGGAGTAGTCATTTTGAGTCAACATCTCTATAATAGATTTTTGACACCGCCCCGCCGAGCCCTGCGTGTGGCCTGGCCCTAACTCATTATTTTCGCTATATGCTCTCGTTTCCAAATACTTCCGTGAAGTACTTCGATAATGATAATTACATTCAGGTCGTACAAAAAGTAGCGACTAAAAATCGCGCGGTGAAAGTTGTTAAGTGACTTAAGGTCATTGAACTCCTATGACCTTACATTTTAGGATATTTAACTTGTGAATCTAATAGGGGTAATTACAAGATTACTGTTGCGGTCCCGTTCTAACTCGTCAGGCTAAGTGAGCGTGGGAGTGAGAGCTCTGTATACAATTTTGTCGGTTATTGCTATTTGACTATAGACCAGGGATCGGATGCCGGTATTTTCTCCATAGAAAAATACCGGTATTATTACGGTCACCGGTTCATTATTTCGTTTTTAATGGGACAATCTAATAATACGACGTTGTTACCTAAATACATGATTCAGCCCTACGTAAAGAGCAAAAAATAATCCAAAATATTGGGCTAATTCAGGGTTTTTTAAAAATACCGGTATCGGTCCCTGCTATAGACCTTTGCCTAAAGAATAAAGTTTAGTATACCTACATTATCGTGTTGGAATCGGCTTACACAAGTATGTTAGTAAAACAAGGAGGAAACAGTAAATCAATCATTACATTATTGCAATTCATTATTAACTAATTTGATTTATATCGGGAGCGCTCGTGGCCCAGCGGCGCCCGCGTACCGCGTGCGGTATGTGAGGTTAAGCAACTTTGGCCCAGGCCAGTTATTGGATGGGTGACCGCTTTGAGTGGTTATTAACTGAGCGCTCCAGTGCTTTGGAAGTCACGTTAAGCCGTTGATACCGGCTGCTGTCTATGATAGCAGTCGTTAAGCTAGAGGCCTTCGGGCCGCTTGAGAACTTCTAACAGTCAAGTTGCCCACTCACTTGACAAGCCTAATTCCAATAAGGTCTGGTTTTCTCTCGGGTTGAAAGGTAGATGGTAGTCGCTTCCGTAAAAACTAGTGCCGACGCCAACTCTTGGGATTACGTAGCGGACCCCGGGCATCCTTCAGGATGCAACTGTACCGGGATAACGCTAGAATGTTCATGATGATGATGATTTATATCATATTTTCACTTTTTCTATTCGAAAGGCTTTTCTAGCTCGTTTAGAGGAAACAAAACCCGTTTTTGCTCCCGCTTCATATTTATATTTCTAAATCTTTCATTTTTGCCCTGCTGAGAGAGAGCTAAATTGTTTTATCTCCCTAAGGAGGTAAGCTCTGCCTGGCAGGGCGGCGATTGATCAAGTAAATTGTTAATTTTTAGATGAATAGTTTGTCTCATAGGAGAAATGAAAAGCAGAGTGACACGCCAGCAAAATTATTTCTAATTTGGGGATGACGGGTTGAATCCCTCACTACGCTCAGGATTCTATGTTAGACTCTGGCATCCTTCGCTTCGCTCGGGATTCAACACGCCCTCCATGAAATATGCAGGCGCGGATCCAGGATTTTGTTCAGGGGGGGGCACTTTCGAACTTTCCGAAAATAAAACTGACTTTTGATAACTGTTTATATTGTCAGAACATATGTCCTACGTCAGGACATAGGCAATTGCCCTCCCCTGACACAGGTATCAGGGGGGGGCAATTGCCCCTGTTGCCCCCCCTCTGTATCCGCGCCTGGAAATATGGCATTTTTCTCCCTTGTAATACAATCTACAAACTATTTAACACGTCGAAGGTAAGATTTTTCTCTTTTTTTCAAGTACTCACTGTGTGGTCAATAACGTAGTCGAGGTGTGTGACGGGTGTGCCAGGGGTCGGCGAGGGGGGGCAGGAGGAGGCGGGCGATTCGGGCTCCGACTTCGGCTCTGCCTTCACTTCCATTAGAGAGCTGCGCCGGCGTCCCCAGGCACTGGCGGGGATGGTTGGGTAGCATTCGTCTTCCATGTCTGGAATGTTCAAAAATCTAGATAAATAAAATAAACAAACAATTGTTGATCTTACACAAACCGACCTAGTCCCAAACTAAGCAAAGCTTGTACTATGGGTACCAAGCCACTATAGAAAAATAAATACCTACATAGAAAACATCTAAGACTAAGGAAGGAATATTCGTGTTCATCATATAAATAAACTAGTGACCCGCCCCGGCTTCGCACGGGTGCACTATTTAATGGATGTTATTATACATATAAACCTTCCTCTTCAATCACTCTATCTATTAAAAAAACCGCTTCAAAATCCGTTGCGTAGTTTTAATGATTTAAGCATACATAGGGATATAGGGATATAGGGAGAGAGAAAGCGGCTTTGTTTTATACTATGTAGTGATTTGTAGATTACGTTAGCAGCGGTACTGCTTAATACAAAAATTAAGAAAGAAGAAGACCAAGAAGAAGAAACAGAAATCATCATCCTTCAGATATCCTCAGGCGTAAGGAACTATTTGTCCGCAAGTGTTGTGTTCCTGGTAGTGAAACAGGTCACCATTGTCTCAGAGTCAGTTGCACCAACATACGATCACAGGCCGGTCATCGTCAAACATGGCGCCGGCAGCTGTCATCCCATAGTAACTTGTCAAACTTTCTATAAAATCAGATTTTAACGAACACCGCTTACGATTACAGACGGTTTGGTGCAACCCACCCTATGTCTCTTATGTAGTACTAGCGACCCGCCCCGGCTTCGCACGGGTGCACTATTTAATGGATGTTATTATACATATAAACCTTCCTCTTCCATCACTCTATCTATTAAAAAAAACCGCATCAATATCCGTTGCGTAGTTTTAAAGATTTAAGCATACATAGGGATATAGGGATATAGGGACAAAGAAAGCGACTTTGTTTTATACTATGTAGTGATTATCAAAAAACGGCAGGATGCTTGTAATTCTTCTGGGGTCGCAAGCGTCCACAGGCTACGGTGTCTACTTCCCATCAAACCGGCGGAATGTTGGATTACCAACGTCATTAATAAAAAAAAAATTAGCGACGTATGTTCAATCAAATCATACGATTTTAGTCGTGCAACGTCGTATGATGACGTTTTTGCTCCCATTCATGTAACTCATTGTGTAAGAGCAGGACGCAACACGAATGTTTGCCATAATATAGACAGTATGACGCGGTTAGTCGTTACCCTCACTAGGTTAACTAGCTGTACACGCGATTATGTATACAGCAACAACTTCATTACACGCAGTAAATGCGATCACACGCATAACTTGAAAAAACTACTAAATGTAGCTCGTATTGATCTAATTAGGGAAGTATTTTCCATTATTGAGTCATACACGGATTTAGGTCCGCGTTTTTTTTCTGTGGACATACCAAAAGTTAAGGGCTACAAAGCTTAATTTTGGCACCAGTAACCCGCATAAACGGTGTCTCCGTTTTTATAAATCCCTGTAATAAAAACGTAGCTAACATGCATATAAGCCGTTAACTATTGACCACAGGAGGGATGACTTTTGTTTTTTCAACTAAGGGTCGGTTGCACCAACATACGATCACAGGCCGGTCATCGTCAAATATGGCGCCAGCAGCTGTCATCCCATAGAAACTTGTCATACTTTCCGTACAATCAGATTTTAACGAACACCGCTTACGATTACAGACGGTTTGGTGCAACCCACCCTAAGTATGACCCATTATTATTTTCTTTATCTCGTATTTGGTAATATACAACCCAACTGATGACAAGATACGATGATTTTAAAGACGTAAAACTTTAGATAGTAACCGACAATTTTATTGCTTTTAATGGAGTGACGTGTGAAACAATATTTCTTAACGAAAAAACCAAAACATAGTAATTTTTTTGACTGTGGCTTTATAGGCCTTTTATAGGCCCAATATACCACGCGGGCGGATTAAGGGTCCTTATCAGTTAAAAATCGCTCATCTATTTAGGCCATTTTCTATTTGAATTGATACGTATCTTGACATTTACTCAATGTTACTATCTAGAACAGGAGTATTACGACCTTATGTCATAAACTTTAAATGTATTTTTTGGATTTTTCATTAAGAAATATCGTTTCAAACATCACTCCAAATCGACCATTTTCAAGCTAAAAACTTGTTATTTCCGCTTAAATTCTACTACACACAATAAAATCAAAAAATGGCTATGTTACTATCTATGTATATGGGTATTTTTTGATTTTATTGTGCGTATTAGAATTTAAGCGGAAAAACACAGTTTTTAGCTTGAAAATGGTCGATTTGGAGTGATGTTTGAAACGTAATTTAATAAAGAAAAAAACCTTTTTGAAAAAAAAAAGAAAATCAATACGTTCGAATTTTCTCCAAAAAGGATCGAATTCGTAATCAAATGGCGAAAAAAGTAACCCAAAATAATAATTAATTACATAATTATATGTCTTCAAAGTTTTAAGAGGGATACTCTGTCCCTTTTTCGCAAAACGCACCTTTGCATTGGACCGATCGTCATTTACTATGGCGCTTGTAGTCAATGACGTTACCGATCTGTAGCGCTTTCTCTCTCTAACCAGCAACATTAAAACGGTTGTAGCGTCGTTATTTTTTGGGATATTTGAATTGGATTTTCGCCATTTGAAATATTTCTTTGTCTTGTTTCTTTTGGAGTAGTAAAATGTTGAGGCAAAATCCCTATGATCGGCTGCCATCGGGCGGACGAGTCATACTTAGTTGAAAAAATAAAAGTCGTCCCTCCTGTGTTCAATAGTCAACGGCTTATGTGCATGTTAGCCACACCTCAGATTCGGTTGAAACCACTCAACCAATCTCACTGGAGCGCAAACTCTTAGAGTATTCCAGTGTTCCAAACCACACGCGTGGTCGTGCCGGAGGTTTTCCCCTGGATTTTCCCCAGGCTACTCTCCAACCGCGCACTCCTATTGCTTTATTGGGCCCGGCCTATAAAGCCACAGTCAGGTTCCAAAAAAAGCATGTTAGCTATGTTTTTATTACAGGGATTTATAGAAACGGAGACACTGTTTATGCGGGTTACTGGTCCAATCCAAAATTAAGCTTTGTAGCCCATAACTTTTGGTATGTCCGCGTAGGAAAGACGCGAACCTAAATACGTGTATCCCCGGACCGCTTATTAGCCACCGTTGTACATAGTGTGTGTTGTATATGATGTCCTCCCAGACGTTTCCGTCGACGGCGACATCCTGGCAAATTAATTCTATGGGATGTTATGTATTTTCTTATGGATTGCGAGCATGTGCGCGAGAGTGGCTTGCAAAGCCAAACTTGGTTTTGAAACTCCGGCAACATGAGAAACAGTGGAGCTCTCTACTTGAATTATAAGTATATAAATAGGAGGGCTTGGGTCGACTTTTACGAATCTGGCGTTTAGCATCCAGAGCTTCGAGACGAGTGTGTTCAAAGTCACTGAGGCCCGTATTAACAGCACTTCGCCAGTCCGACCTCCGAGTAGCAAGCTCCTCCCAAGTCTCGCAGGATATGCCGGTTGCAGAAAGGTGGCGTTTCAGGACATCTCTGTACCGCAGGTATTGTCCGCCGACTTTGCGTTTGCCTGAGGCTAGTTCGGAGTAAAATACTGCTTTAGGCAGTCTTGTTGACGGCATTCGCACGAGGAGTCCACACCAACGCAATCGGCCCTTCATGAGGAGACATCCCATGCCAACCAAGCCCGTTCGACGCAAGACCCGAGCCCCGAGTTCGTCTTGCGTTGTATATAGTGTGTACCTGATTTAATCGACACAGGTGTGCGTGTGCGCAGTTTCCGTTTGCTCAATCGCGTAATCAAGCAGAACATTTTGGTGGAAGTGTTAATACTCAATTGCATGCTTTCCAATGTATCTAATACAGTTCGTGACATGCGAAATGCGACTTAATTAGATAGCGATAAAGCACGTTTTGCAATAACACTGAACTCGACAAACGGTTTAATTGAACATTGAACTACATACTGGTAGAATTTTAAATTGAGTTGTGAATATGGAGAAGTTTTGACTATTGGGTTATTTTACTTATTCATGACCAGTTTTCTATTACAAAATAAATCTATGATATGTCTTGAATTAGTGTAAAAAACAGGACTTCGAGATAGTATGACAGGACTTCGAGATAAGATGACATTTTACTGTGCCCTACCTCTCTCACACACACATTTGACGTAGATATTACAATTGCCATATAAAAAGTTTGAAATAAGTCTCAATCCGCAAAAGTACCAACATAAACCGAAGAATTACCAACTTAAGTTACCTGTTTTGTGTTACAGTTAGATTACATAGATTATGTTGTGCAAAATACTTACATCAAAATTATCTTTACAAAAATGCATTCTTGTATTTGTTGGTAAACAATGAATGCCATCCCTACTTGCAAGTTTTAGCCATTTCCTGCGCATTTGTGAATTTTTTGGTACTTATATACATATATAAATAATTTGTCTGGTGTTTTGAGCATGTGCTTTTACACTGAAGAACTATACAGTGCCTTTAGTTTGCTTGACCGTACTCGCTAGCGACTGCGTAAATTATTTAGTATACCGAATCTTAGTTCTATTGCGTAACCGCCAGAGGCGCTGTACTTTTGCCCATTCAATTTTTTACGCAGTCGCTAGCGAGTACGGTGATGCTTTTTTTTTATTTATCTAAAGCCAGAGTTGTCGCGCCTGCGGCAGTGGCTCTCCGGCGAGCGTGACATGTGTCGCAAGCGACGACTGCGGTGCTTCTATGTGATCAACGCTGTCTTATCCTGCAGCACCTTTCTGCCGTCGCCTGACGAGCCGCCTGTGACCCTGTGAGTTATGATGATCAGCTGCCTCTGGGACGCGACGCGAGTAGAGACAAATCTACCCCCCTCTTTCTAATTCGCACAGTTCGAGTGTGACACCCATGTATTCAGTGTCAGAGTGGGTCACCCAAAGAGCAATGGAAAGAGCTATGATAGAATTAGGAATGAAGCTATCCGTAGCAGAACTGGGGTCACCGACATAGCCTTCAAAATTGCGAGACTTAAGTGGCAGTGGGCAGGGCACATTGCTCGCAGGACTGACGGTCGATGGGGCCAGAAACTGCTTGAGTGGCGTCCACGCACCGGAAGACGAGCTGTCGGTAGGCCTCCGACGAGGTGGAGTGATAACCTGGTGAAGGTCGCGGGAATCCGGTGGAAACGAACGGCACAGGACCGGTCTAAATGGCGAGCCTTGGCGGAGGCCTATGTTCAGCAGTGGACGTCTTTCGGCTGAAATGATGATGATGATGATGACCCATGTATTCTCAAAAGGTGACAGACTACTTGAAGTATTTCTAATGCTCCGGATATTGCAAGGCCCCCACTAGGCGGGCTGATGCTAGCTGGTTATAAGGTCCAGGAGTCCGCTAGATATGGACAGCCCACGACCGATCCTTGTGGCATTCTCTGGGTGAGATATCCAGCAGTAGACGTCTTTCGGCTGAAGGAGCGTCTTTGAGCTCTAATGACCGTTTGTTTTCGCCCTTACAGATAATAATAATGAAATGATGAAATACCATTTTAGTTAACTCGTTCTAAATCAATTAGGTATCGCTAAGTCATACTCATTCAGTCCTACTTAATATTCCGCTGCGTTTGCAAGTGCTGGCAATTCATACCTACAGCTACTAAATGTTTTTGCAGACGTGTTTACATCATTGCTAAACAACATGAATAGGGGTCAATTCATGACATGCTTTACGCATTCCAATTTTATGTTTTTGTAGTATACAATAAGATTTAAACTTACTTAAAGTCACGCTTGTATTCTCAAAATGGGTAGCAATTGTAGGTTTAAAGATGGTGAAAATATGATATAAATGTGTAATAAGTTATAAACTAATATTATACATAATAACATTATCTACTATACAAGTATGTAGTGTTGTATTCCTGGAGGTGAGCAAGGTTGCCAGAGCTCCCGAGGATGCACTGTGTTGAGAGCGAGGGACCTAAATGTGTTCCTTCTGTTGTCAACACAGTACATCCTCAGATCTTATAAAGGGTCGGCAACGTGCACATGACTCCTTTCGAGTTGCGGGCGTCTATAGGCCGCGGTGGCCGCTTACCATCAGGTGGACTGGAAACTTGTTTGCCACTGGCGTTGTATAAAAAAAAGCTAGATTAATTTTGGAAACATTAATGACCATAGTATGTCGTTGAAACAAAACGTAATTAATTATTGGTGAAGCTTATTTCACTCACAGAGGTTGAAACAGCCTTGGAAGCACCCAAATTTGTTTCTATTTCTAAAAGCGAAGCGGAATACATGTACCTACAACGTGATAATTTACAGCTCTTTCAGGCCTTTGACGATTAGTCATTTGTTTTTTTGTGAAACAATATAACGACGTTTATATTGTCTTGATTTGTGTCAATGGCCAGTCTAGTCTAGACATGTAAAGTACCAATATTCTGTAGCCTGTTAGATAACGACAATGGAAATCAAGCTTACGGACTGTCTGATGGTAAGCAGAGCCTACGGATTTCTGCGAGTTCAGAATAATTACAAGCTCGTTGCACTCTTGTTTAAAACAAAACTCAACTATAACAGGCAACTATAGCAAACCATGTCATAGTACGTTAGTCTTAATCAAAATCAACCATTTATTCTGCAAATAGGCCACAAGGGCACTTTTACATGTCAAAATATTAATTTACAATTTAAAAAAGTCTGATTACTATAAGACTACATTTTTCATGTCAATATATTAATTTACAGACTTGAGTTGTGTTGACAGCCAGAGTTACAGGCCTGTAAGTCTTCCGTAAACTTCCCGGGAATTGAATAAAAAATTCCGCGTATCCGAGAACGGCAAAAGTCCGAGAATTAAAAAGCCCTACCTGTAGCCGCCGTTGCCAGGTGATGATGGTACTCGTCGACTCAAATATAACTTCGATGTATAGTTGACTGTAGTGTAATTTCCAAAAGTACTGGTTTACAAAATAGCTTGGCCGAAAAAGGTATATGCAGAAGTGGTTGTAGTCGAGAAATGCCAAAGAAATGATTGTTTTATACATTTTTGACGCCAGCTCTTGTAAATCGACTCATAGTTTCATACTAAACCGACAAGTGAGAAAATCCCGACTTCAGTAAGTTCTCGGTAAAGTAGAAAATACCGCACAGATTTCGCCCCGCCTAGTCAGGAAGTTAACCTTATGCAGGAACGTACTGTATAGTCACCATATGTACTCTTCTGGGGTTTCAAAAACATCTGATCATGCACTCTAACGCCTTGACAATAAAAGCGAGATCAAATATTTATGAACACCTTGTTCTCTCCGATATATTTGTACTTGATGCCCCGGGGACAATGGCCAGAGCTCTTTGCACTTTATTAGAGGCGTTTGACATTTGGAGATGTGTGAATCAACGGAGTGCGTTCACCCGGCAAATCAGATAGGTAGGTCTGGCTTGAGTGACGCGCACAATTCCACACACCCATGCCGTATAAAGTGGTTATGCCAATTTAAAAACTCTATTTATTATACACGTATCTTGATGTTTTCTCTTCGTTACTATCATGGTATATAAGGGGAAGTATGAAAGTAGCACCCATCGCCGAAAAACTAAGAGCCAATCGCCTTGCGTGGTACGGACATGTCATGAGGAGGGATGAAAGCCATGTAACAAGAAGAGTATTAGATATGAAGGTGGATGGATGCAAGAAACGAGGTAGACCAAAAAAAAGGTGGATCGATTGTGTGAGAGATGATATGCACGAAGGATGTGAATGAAGAGATGACGAGTGACAGAGATGTATGGAAGAAAAAGACATGCTGCGCCGACCCCAAATAAATGGGAAAAGGGCAAGCGAATGGTGACTATCTAGCATGGTCTAAGAAAACAAGGCCTGATAATACAGATTCGTGAAACAGTGACGTCACTATCGATGACACACTCGCACTTACGTCCGCATACCATCGATAGGCTGATGCCGTAGGTCGTGTCACCCACACTACTAACCGATATACCGGGTTGCAATCCTGGTGCAGTATATTATTCTATCCCGCTATCTAATAGGGAGCGCTTGTGGCCCAGCGACGCGACGCCCGCGTGCCGCGTAAGGTATGCGAGGTGGTCCGGGCCAGTTCTTGATGGGGTGACCTTTCAGTGGTTACCAACTGAGCGCTCCCGTGCTTTGGAGGGCACGTTAAGGCGGTGATCCCGGCTACTGTCTATGATAGCAGTCGTGAAGCCAAGTCTGAGGCGTCCGGGCGGCTTGGGAACTTCTAACAGTCAAGTTGCCCACTTCACAAGAGGGGTCGAAAATACACCACGACCGAAGGGAGACACTTATACTACATCTGACCCCTGAGTCAACAAAAACTGGCAACAAGATTGCCATATGATAATATAAAAGTGCTATCTAGTAACAGATCAGGTTGACCAGTTTTTGTTCTGTATTTTAATTATTGATTACTAAGATATAAAATAGACCAATAGATTCAGGTACGAGTAACAATTAAAATAAATGGTTCTGGGTTTCGTGAAAAAAAAATACTTATAAATCACATCGCCTGCCATTACGTGTCAAAGAATTCATTTAAGCTATAGAAGTTTTTTTCATTTAGTCATCGGTACAGATACTTTTTAAATGACATAATATATATGCAACGACCGCAAATCGGCAGGTATTTTATTATCTGACCATCAACATCGCGATCTTTGTGACAAACAGTGCTGTGCTAGCTTCAACCTTAAGTAAATAGGCCATTCTACTTATCATGTACATATTTTTAGGGTTCCGTAGTAAACAAGGAACCCTTATAGTTTCACCATGTCCGCCCGTCCGTCCCCCGCTTTTCTCAGTAACCGTTAGTACTAGAAAGCTGTAATTTGGCATGAGTATACATATCAATGACGCCGACAAAACGGTAGAATAAAATCATAAAAAAACTTTTTTTAGGGTATTTCCCCTACATGTAAAGTGGTGGTGCAATTTCTTTTTTTGTCCAAACCCCATGTGGAGTATCGTTGGATAGCTCTTTTAATAATATTATAAGGTTTCTAAAAGCATTTTTTGATTCAAGAATCGGTTAGCGTGATATTAAGCTTTGAAGTGATAATTTTTGCTATGGTCAAGTGTCTCCCCTCCCTCCCTGCCAACTAAACGGTGGCTACTAGACTAGGCATGTGAAAAAAATCATGGTAGTAGTAGTAGTATATACGATGAATTTAAAAGGCAAACTATCACAGCTAAGTAGTCATTACCGTAAAGGGCAAAAATATGTATACAACACAACATCTCAAAAAAGTACATCATCAGTACTAAGATCAGTAAAAACCCTTCTACGGGTCCGTAATTCCGCATATGACCGATGACGTGATGGACGGGCAACTACTGAACCCTACACTGTGCGTGGCCCGACACTCACTTTGCCGGTTTTTTAATGCATATTTTAGAGTACTTGACCCTCACTTCATACTTTTGTAGTGTTATTTAGAAAGAGGTTTAATTGCAGTATCGCAATCCTATAGTTTTGGTAATTCATAAACGACAACTAATATCCATAAATCGAGTAACTCAGCGGTCGTTGGATGTCTCACCATTTGTATGAAAAAAAGGTTTTTACCACTGTGTTACCCACCTTTTACAGCAATATGTTAACATTTTAGTATTTTTACCTATAAATTCCTTTTATTAGGTTCAGATACTATTTCGAAATCCTATTTTTGTACACTAAATTCAATACATATCATAGATTTTTTTCTGTAATAGAAAACTGGTCATGAGAAAGTAGATTGACCCATATACCGACTACCTTGTCTTCCCAAGTTATATGCTTCGCTTCAAGTTTACGTAATATCTGTATCTGCATACGATAATATTATTGAGGAGAAATCGATAATTTAATAACAAAACATGGCCTTTCCGTTATCTATTAACTTCCTATTTAGCATGAAGTAAAATAGGACAAGTACATCAATATAAGGATGACGATTAGGTGATAGATAAAGCATTTATTGCACCTTTTGATAGCATATGAATTTGAATTATCTTGATAATTTTTACGGCGCCCGCGCACCGCGTGTGGAATTCGAGGTTAAGCAACTTCCGCCGAGATCAGTTCTTGGATGTGTGACCACTTCGCGTGGTTATTAGAGCTCCTGGCTGAGATACGCGTCATACTCGTGATCGGGTGCTGTTTGTGGAGTCCGGTCTGTTCATGCTTGCTAGGATATAGTGACTACGTTAATACTAGTGTCTTTTTACAGGGGATTGACGAGAGACATCATCCTGTTGTGGATTCGTTTTTATTATCAGTGATTTAGAGACCATATACATCTCTAACAATATTAAATTAATTTTAATTTTGACGCTCAGAGACCATGTACATCTCTGGGATATTATTATACTATATTAATTTAATTATACTCCTTGTTTAATTATAAACCTTATATATCTCTAACTTTACTGATGTTGTAATACTTGTAATAGATAACTTTGCAAGTTTATCTTCACTGTATGACATTAATTTTGTTAAAATTGCAAATTCGAAATTATTATTCCCTCTTGAACTGTAAAGAAATATTTTGACATGAAAAATGTATTACTTATTATAGTCAGACTTTCTTATAATATTTTGACATGTAAAAGTGCCCTTGTGGCCTATTTGCAGAATAAATGTTTTTGATTTTGATTTTGATTTCCCGTGCTTTGGAAGGCACTGTCTATGATAACAGTCGTTAAGCCAAGTTAGAGGCCTTCGGGCGGCAACTCACTTGACAAGCCTAATTCCAATAAGGTCTGGTTTCCCCTCGGGTTGGAAGGTAAGATGGCAGATTAAACCTAGCGCCTACGTCAAATACTACTTTTATATATTTAGAACACTTATATAATCATCAATAAGTATTTCTAGTCTGATTCCGTTTAGTAAACGGTTAGGAAATTTACCAAGATATTTCACTGACGTCATGCTAACCAAATTAAAACTAACATAGGTATAAAAACTGGATTTTTAAAGTCGCCCCTCAATTTGAAAGTAAACCCGTTTGACTGTACCTATATAAATCAATCTTGTATGAAATAAAAGATCTACATACTTATATGGACTGTAGCCACGGTAATGTTCGGAATGTAAGCCATTTCATGTGCGGATATTAGCTTTTATTACAGACATATATTGTACCAACAAAATAAGAAGTTAAATACGTTACAAAAAATGTGTTCTTTTACAACGCCCGTTTCTTTTATGTCAGCATAGAGTAATAGTATATATAAAGGATAAATTATATGATAATTTCGTTAAGGGTCGTTTTCAGTTGAAACGCTCTTCGAACTATTTTCTGTGTGATTATAAATCACTACATAGTATAAAATAAAGTCGCTTTCTCTGCCCCTATATCACTATATCCCTATGTATGCTTAAATCTTTAAAACTACGCAACGTATTTTGATGCGGTTTTTTTAATAGATAGAGTGATTGAAGAGGAAGGTTTATATGTGTAATAACATCCATTAAATAGTGCACCCGTGCGAAGCCAAGGCGGGTCGCTAGTAAATAAATATTTGTGGACAATCTTACACAAATCAACCTAGTCCCAAACTAAGCAAAGTTTGTAGTATGGGTAGGCGACGATATACTTACGAAGCAAAATGTCTGTCATTTTCTCTGAGTTTCGCTTACATCTATTAAACTAAGGGCATTTTTGGTTCCACATTGCCTAAAAATTCGCACTTAAAACACAAAAATTCCTACGTAATAGCTGGATTACTAGGCTAAAGCGGTTGACAATATTTTCCTGAATTAATAGAGTTGGAATCGGTACACAGCTGTGTGCGGACTCCTCGGTGCGCGAGTCGGACGCACTTGACCGGTTTTTTACTATTATTACGATTATAGGTTTATCGCTAAAAACGTGTAAATGCTGTAAATCATTGTAGAATAACTTTAAAACGTGCTACTTGCGATAAGCGGCTGATTACACATTATATTATCGCTTAAACTAATTGCTGGATATAGGAGCATTTATAATTTTGATATTCTAATGAAATAGATTTGTAGATGGTAATTTGAGTTAACTAATTTTAAAAATACGTAATACTTCGCACGTGGGTGGATCAACTATTCTTTGTTGCCCTTTACCATGGTTACGTCTCCTGAGTCACTCTTTAAAATTGTGATTTTATAGGGTTTAGGGTTTTATAGGGTTTAGGGGGGGGGGGTATCATGAGTTTTAGCCATGAGCGAAGATCCATTTGGACATGGGTCATCCCTTGAGCATGCTTGAAGTCCATAACATAAACATTTTTCTAAGAAACTCGGTTACTGTTGTCTCCTCGCTGACGGGACAAAATAACAACAAGAAAAAGTTGATTGACCCACGTATAGACGACTTTTTTTATTTTATTATTTTTGAACCGACTGTGGCTTTACAAGCCGGGCCCAATAAAGCGATAGGAGTGCGCGGTTGGAGAATAACCTGGGGAAAATCCAGGGGAAAACCTCCGACACAACCACGCGTGTGGTTTGGAACACTGGAATACTCTAAGAGTTTGCGCTCCA
Organism: Epiblema foenella; assembly: GCA_963556455.1. NCBI lineage: Eukaryota > Metazoa > Arthropoda > Insecta > Lepidoptera > Tortricidae > Epiblema > Epiblema foenella. Next base: position 27,923,290 of record OY747099.1, on the reverse strand, counting down.
GTGATATTGGTTGAGCGGTTTCAACCTCTGAGGTGCGAGTGGAATCGAGCTACAGGGAGTTTTGTCGCTGGTTCACTAAAGCTAGCCTAGCTGAGAAGAGTCCAGCAAGAAACTCAGCTAGGCTCACGTATAGGCGACGCTTATCGCATTAAATCAGTGGAAAAACACCTACGTGCCCGTGTAAAATGCTAGTAAAATTAGAAATATGCAAACCATTAACGGTATTAACATAAATAGCATAACATTAACGGTATTAAAAATTAGCGTAAATAAGGGAGTATATACCTATACAGTTAATAGGCATATACAGTCAAAGAATTTGAATTTTGGTCACTTTTGAATTACTCGACCGTACATAATTAAACTCACGCTTGTTTACAAAAAAGGGGTAGGCAGAGGGCAATTTAATATCAGTGTCAGTGAAGAAGTAGTTTTTAACTTGAAAATTGGTCGTTTTTGAGTGTTTTTTGTGATATTTCTTAATGTAAAATCCAAAAATCTTATGCTGAGATGGTACCGTTTCGAGATAACACAACTTTTTTGTTTATTTTTATTTTCTATTTTGCTGTGTTAATTGTTGTCTTTGTCTCGAATAAATATTTCTTATTTCTTAAAAAATACATTAATCTATACGAATATTATAAACGCGAAAGTGTGTCTGTCTGTCTGTTACCTCTTCACGCTTAAACCGTTAAACCAACGGATGAAATTTGATATGGAGATGGAGATAGTTTGAGTCCCGGGGAAGGACATAGGATACTTTTTATCCCGGAAATCATCCCTTGTTTTGTTTTGTAATATGTCTTTATTTGTCATAAGCAACTATTACAATGTAAGTACAATAATACAATCACTTACATACGAAAATTTAGGCTATAAATACTTTATACAGGCTAGTTTGCGCCTTTTAAAGTTGGTTGCATAAATATATATCTAAATTGTAATTAACAAATAAACTGATAACATATATATTCTAATATATGATAACTAATGTTCATTTATATGGCCCATTGTGTTGGGTACATTTTTTGCATCAAAACATTATACTTATAAACAGAGAAATCATCCCTTAAGGCAGTGGAAGTTTATATGGAAGAAAATTAGCTAGGTAAGCGCCTGATATAAAAAAAAAAAACAATTAATTTCTATCGCATTTAACGAGTTCTACGCAGACGAAGTCGCGGGTAAATGATAGTATATAATCAGAGATCGGACAAATTTGCGTCATTGCTCGCAATAATGTGGATATGAAAATTAATCAAAATTGTTAATCGAATAATAAAAGAATAAATTTATTGATTCTAACACAAGTGATACAACAGGTTACACGGGATTTCTGGTGCAGTCCAAACTAGGCGAGCCTGTATCTTGGAATGCACCATTTGTAGCAGTTACGAGTATAAAACATGACAATTAATAAACTGAGTAAAAGTATTTGTGTGTGATATGTGTGAAGGTGTGTGAGTGTGTATTTCAAATGGCAGTGTCTCTATTTAAAAACACTCTCGCGTAGTTTCGTGCCGGTTATAAATGTCGATACAGCCTAGATACTGGCGCTTAGTCTTGTGTAAAATCATTATGATTTATAGCGGCTATTGTGAGATTAGTGTCACGTAAAGTCCTTGGTACCTAAATACAAGTACTTTAATTCCTCAAACATGCTTCGAATGGAACGTACGTCCGCTATAATATCGAAAGCCATCGTTGCGGGATGTCGCGAATTTATGGGACTGTAATTGGATTTGTACAGGATATTCCCGTAAAATCAAAATCAAAATCAAAACATTTATTCTGCAAATAGGCCTCAAGGGCACTTTTACAAGTCAAAATCTATCTAGGTACATCAAATAAAAATAATACAATAATCAAAGTATCATTAATTAAATGTAGTGTTACATGTCAAAACTAAGACTAAGAAACTAATAACAATCGAGATTTGTTAGAGATGTATAAGGTCTCTAAGCGTCAAGATAAAAGGTAATAAAGTAGATACACTAATCATAATAAAATGTTTTGAGCTATATCTATAACACGTCAACATGAAAATAATAAAATCTAATAAATAAATATCCTCAGAGATGTATAAGGTCTCTGTGCGTCAGTCTAAAAAAATAAAATCAAATGAGAACAGTGAAGTCTCTCATCATGTCAACGTAAAGTTCTGAAGTTGCATAGCATTAGTCTGGCTAATTAAAGGAGACTAGACAAGAGCGGCTAATTTAAAAAATCCACGTGTTGCAATAATAATAATAATAAAATGCTTTATTGTGCACTACATGCAGAACTATTACAATGACAAAACATGAAATGAAATGAAATCATTTATTCTTCAATTTAGGCATGTTACATGCACTTATGAATGTCAAAAAACTACCACCGGTTCATAAAATAAACCTCTGCCTCGAGAAGAACCGGCGCAAGAAACTCGGCGAGGTGTCATTTTTTCAAAACAATATACAATGTATATAAAATAACAGTATCAATGAACAGGACTTAAGTAAGTAGGTAACAACAGGCGGTCTTATCGATAAAAAGCGATCTAATAAATAATAGGCAATGTTGTGTATAATTGACAAAACATGATAGTTGGAAAACAAAATAAAATGTTCGCACTACATAGTTCAGTACATACTATGCGCTAACATTGCCAAAACGAAGATTTACGATATTAAAATATGCCAAGTCTGTCATGGAAGTAGCATTTCATTAGAGACCATATACATGTCTAACAATATTAAATTAGTCTTAATTTAGACGCCCAGAGACCATGTACATCTCTGGAACATTATATTAATTTCATTATGAAAAATCTGAGTCTGATGAAATCTCTAACTGTACTGATGTTGTAATATTTGTAATAGATAACTTTGCAAGAGTAACTTCACTGTATGACATTAATTTTGTTATAATTGTAAACTCGAAATTATTATTCTTTCTTGAACTGTAAATTAATATTTTGACATGAAAAATATATTGCTTATTATAGTCAGACTTTCTTAAATTGTAAATTAATATTTTGACATGTAAAAGTGCCCTTGTGGCCTATTTGCAGAATAAATGGTTGATTTTGATTTTGATTACGAATAACGTACTATTGTTTCTGATCCGTAAAGGATCAAGCAATGCTTGTCTCCATTGACACTTCAATGGAGGCTATCGCGTATGAATTCGCCGCTAGAGGCGCTAGTGTAGCGCGAGTTCTCCGAAATGTCAAATGTCACTCTTTGTGGTTGCGCTACGCGGGTTAGTATCTAATTGAAACAATATGGTGAGTATTTTGCAATACCTGAGCTTGATTATGACAAATATGAGTTACGGGTCAATGACTGTCAGTTCTTTGAGATATTTTTGTCTTTCGGAAACTTATTTCCTCCTTTATTTCGTAACAAAACGAGACGGCGCTACTATGCGGGATGTTAGATATTTTAGATTAAGGTACGGGTTTAAGGTATTAAATATGATTTAAACGTAAACTTCGTTCTCATGCCCATAACAACCAATAAAAGTTTTTGACAGCTGGACCTTACTCGACAGTGGCGCCAACTGGTGAGCACAAAAACAATAGCCCTCATTAAGTGACGATTGTCATTTGACGTAGATATCATAGTTGCTATTTAAAAAGTTATAAATAAATCTCAGTATCGGCTTTCATTAGCAGTTATGGTTACTAGTTTACGGACTTACTTTACTAAATAATGACCTGTTATGGTTGAGTTTTGTTTTAAACTAAATACATCCTTGGTACCATGCCACAGGGGCCTATTTTAGAATTTGACTTTTAGTTTTTGTTTTATACAGTTATTGATTAAGTTAGTTGTTTATTTTATTCTGTAATAATTTTTATTTTTATAAGTTTCTAATATGTCTTAAATTTAATAAACTACCTACATATAATAAAAAATACAAAAGTATATATTCGAGTTTCACTCACCCACCCTGTATATGCATATGACAATGTCATTATCAGAGCACATAGCGTGTGTGACCTCTCGTGTAATAATCGCATTCGATGTAAATACAGTCATTATTAATACGTAATACCTATAATAATACTGTCCGCAAAGCAATTAGATGACCGACGTCATAAAAAAATCTTTTTTTTTTGAACCTGACTGTGGCTTTATAGGCCGGGCCCAATAAAGCGATAGGAGTGCGCGGTTGGAGAGTAGCCTGGGGAAAATCCAGGGGAAAACCTCCGGCACGACCACGCGTGTGGTTTGGAACACTGGAATACTCTAAGAGTTTGCGCTCCAGTGAGATTAGTTGAGCGGTTTCAACCGAATCTGAGGTGTGTAAAAAATGTGTGAACTTCGTAACACCATGCAAGTATGCAAGAGATGGCGATATCAATTCGTTCGGGAGTTTGGTCAGTATTTGGAAATTTATCAAAATGGCGAAAGAATGAGGTTTGAAAACGTAAAAAATGCTCGTGAGGTCTCCAGCAGTCAGAGTCACTATTTGTTAATAGTCTACTAGGAGGGGCGGTCATTTGAAAAATGTGTCAACTTCGTAACACCATGCAAGTGAAAGAGATGGCGCTATCAATTCGGTAGGCAGTTTGGTTAGCGGACACTATAATAGGCAGTTGAGTGTTTGTATGATTTACGCATAGGTACGTAGGTAATTCCCCGTGTGACTAGGGAATTGATGGTTTAAAAAAAAAACCATTTTGGCGGATCCACTTAAGAGCCCTTATGAGTTAAATAACGTTCATCTATTTAGGCTATTTTCTGTTTGAATTTACGAGTATCTCGACATTTTATCAGCGTTACTATCTAGAACAGGACTATTGCGATCTAATGGATTTTTTGGATTTTCCATTAAGATATATCGTTTCGAACTCCAAAACGATCATTTTCAAACTAAAAACGGCTGTTTCCCGCTTAAATTCTACTACGCACAATAAAATAAAAAAATAGCTATGTCACTATCTAAAACTTGTATAAAGTCATCGTATCCTTTAATCACTTTATTGGTATTATCAATACTTTTGTCATAATTTGAAATCAAAACATTTCAACACCCTAGCCCGAGTTCAGGGGCACATTGAAAACCAGCGCTGGTGGCCCATTTATGGGCCGCCAGCAGTCGCTGAATGTACTCCTTTTGCCTTCGACCTTAAATGTCACTTATTGTTACTATTTAATTATGTTCTGGTTTTTAACAGTGTCACAAATTGTATTATGTTGTTTGTGTAATGGCAATAAATTATTTCTTATTATTTATTCTTATTCTTTAAAACTTATAAGGCCTCTTAACCAAACTAATACAAATTACATCACTATAAAACTGCCACAATGACTAATTTCCTTTCCATACAGTTTATTTCGCCATTTACTGAGTAGAAAGTAAAACGTGCTGCAGAGCATTTCCGTATTTCGGTCGATTCGGAATTTTTAAATATGGAACGCACGTGAGCGACAGTCCGCGCATTCTGACACAGCGTTGCGCTTGCGCGGTGCATTGCGCGGGCATTCTACGCTACCGTTAGCGTTTAAAAATCTACAAACGTTCTAAAAACGAATAACTACAAAAAGTTTGCACTGTTGGCAAGATATGCGTCCAATATGCGTGTTGATTTCATAACTAATCAAACGTCTGTCAATTTAACAGACTTCAAAAAAAGGAGGAGGTTCTCAATTCGCCAGTATGTTTGTTACGCGTTTACTCCGCCATTTACGAAAAGATTTGGAAAATTATTTATTCGTTTGATTCCAGATTGGCCCTTTGTTTTCCAAGACCACAATCCACACACACAATCACTCACGCACACACACACGCACACGAACTGTGTGAATGAACTGCAAGCTTATTCATAATTATTTAGATATTATATCCCCCCTTCTGCTGTTTTTCCCCATGTTTATTTTAGGCTTTAAGTAATTTGGTGATCTTATTAACAATTCGCACCCATTTCGTAAACTCGTAATCGAATTGGCTACCTACGGGACAGGCTGTGCCTAGTGTAGGGGCCAGTGTTTCTCTTATGAATGTTTGCGCATGTACACAATATCAATCTAGACCTAAGTCCTAATAGGTTAAGTGTAAAGTTTGTACTTATCCGGAACCTAATTGTATATTTGTGTAATAAAGATTTATGATTATGATTATGAAGTTCACTTCTTATCTGAAACTCCTCAAAAAATCAAAATGTATAGCGATTTTATTAGTATGGAAAATTACGTTTAGATCGCACGCACGCTCGAAAACATGTACTCGTAATTACCCCTCTGGAGGTGGCTATCTCGCTCACACTACCTTAACGTGTCTATACCGTCTCGTACCTTATCGTCGGAGATAGTGCAATACCGCGTAACTAGCACTGGTCAATTCTGTGTATCTACACAACACGCGTAAGCAAATCCGCGTAACTGGCATTAGTTAATACCGCGTATCTAACAAATGTGGCCAAATTAAGATTTCCCGCCAACGAACGAAATATCCTTTAAAAAAACGTGACACGTTCATAAATTACGTGAGGTGTTTTTTTTTAATGTTCTGTTCCCCCCTCCTCCCCTGGTGAGATGTCGTGAGATTTTATTCAACCCCCTCCCCCATCCCCCAATCTCACGTGAGATTTTTTAAATTGTGGGTTTCTTATGTAAACGCGTTGGATTGTTTTGTAAAAAGAAAAAAAAATGCTTCGTGCTTTTATTTACGACTAGTTAAGACTAGTAATCAATATTGCTGAGAGTTAACGTCGAAGTATGAATGAAATTATTCTTTTTCGAACGAATTAGTGAATAATCTTAATCGTATTACGTTTACGCTTAAGATTAAATCTTATAAGCGTGTACAATCTGGATTAAATGGACCAAAATAGTATAATTTTTTTTTGTTTCGATCAGAAAAAAAATTGCGTGATATTTGCCGAGAACCCCCCTCTCTCCAACGTACGATTAGATGAGATTTGACTCGACCCCCTCCCCCCCTTAAACATCTCACGTGATTTATGGACTCCCCCTGTTAAGCTTCACCTGTAAAGTCGGGTGTTGTGTAGATACGCAGTATTTACTAGTGCTAGTTACGCGGTATTGCAATATCCCCGACGTTATGTCAGTAATTACTTTATACTACAAACAGCCATTTGGGTCATTGGTTATATTTTAAAATTGGGGACATACTAGTATCGTTTCTCTACTTTTATGTTAATTTTACTATACCCAACGCACCATTAAAAATTGTCTAATTCGACATATCCTGTAGTTCTATGAAACACAGAGCAAAGCACTAATAAAAAGTAATGACGCGTGTGTTTGAACCGTCGTACTCGTAAATTTGACGGAGCTCGGAGTTAGATTATCCATCACAAAATAAATATTATGACACAGTCCCAGATAATGACTAGTTTTTACACCGCTTATCAGTATTTTGTCTTACTTAAAGCCAGGGAATGTTTAACGCTACGGCTAAATTCAGCGCTCGCGCACCTAATAGGTTCATATCAGGGACCGATACCGGTATTTTTAAAAAACCCTGAATTAGCCCAATATTTCGGATTATTTTTTGCTCTTTACGTAGGGCTGAATCATGCATTTAGGTAACAACGTCGTATTATTAGATTGTCCCATTAAAAACGAAATAATGAACCGGTGACCGTAATAATACCGGTATTTTTCTATAGAGAAAATACCGGTATCCGATCCCTGGTTCATATACAAGACCGTGTTAATATAATGTTTTTGAATGAAAATGAAATATATATTCTGATAATAGGCCACAAGGGCACTTTAACATGTCAAAATTACATTAAAAAGTCTGACTATGTTTTCAAAATTTTAGATGTACCGATTAGACTTTAGATGTGTTGTATTGTACTTTATGGTATCGTCATCATCGTCAATGTGGACTCCGGGCTCCCTAGGGCACAACCGGGATACACTAGGATGATATCTTGGGGCTAAACTTGGACTCATCGTCGACTTTGGTGTGTAAATCTTGGATTCACCGTCGACCTTGGCGTGTAAAACTTGGACTCACCGTAGATTTTGGTGTGTAAAACTTGGACTCACCGCCGATTTTGGAGTATAAAACTTGGACTCATCATCGTCTTTGGTGTATAAAACTTGGTCTCACCGTCGGCTTTGGTGTGTACAACTTGGACTCGCCGTTGGCTTTGGTGTGTAAAACTTGGACTCAACGTCAATTTTGGTGTGTAAAAGTTGGACTCACCGCCAACTTTGGTGTATAAAACTTGGACTCACCGTCGGCTTTGGTGTGTACAACTTGGACTCGCCGTTGGCTTTGGTGTATAAAACTTGGACTCACCGTCAATTTTAGTGTGTAAAACTTGGACTGACCGTCGACTTTGGTGTATAAAACTTGGACTCACCATCGTCTTTGGTGTATAAAATTTGGACTCACGGTCGGCTTTGGTGTGTTAAACTTGGACTCAACGTCAATTTTGGTGTGTAAAACTTGGACTCACCGTTGGCTTTGGTGTGTAAAACTTGGACTCGCCGTCGACCTTGGTGTGTAAAACTTGGACTCACCGTCGATTTTAGTGTGTAAAACTTGGACTCACTGTCGACTTTGGTGTATAAAACTTGGACTCGCCGTTGGCTTTAGTGTGTACTTGGACTCAACATCGTCTTTGGTGTATAAAACTTGGACTCACTGTCGACTTTGGTGTGTAAAACTTGGACTCACTGTCGACTTTGGTGTATAAAACTTGGACTCACCGTCGACTTGGTGTATAAAACTTGGACTCACCGTCGACTTGGTGTTTAAAACTTGGACTCGCCGTTGGCTCTGATGTGTAAAACTTGGACTCATAGTCGATTTTGGTGTGTAAAACTTGGACTCACCGTCGACTTTGGTGTGTATCGGCGAGGGCGGCGCGGACTCGTCCGAGTGCAGGCTGTAAGAGTGCTCCGTCTTGATGGGCGCCGCGCCCAGCGCCGCGTCCGTCATCAGCCGGTCGTGCAGCACGACGCCCGACTTGGACTCGCGCTCAATCAGCCAGTCGCTCTCGTCCGAGTCTAGGACGTTGTCCATCTCCTGAAAAAAAAAACTTATAAGCATCTTTCTGTCTTTTACTGAGACGAGTGGTAAGGCACGTGACTTACAATTTGAGGGTCGTAGGTTCGATTCGAACCTCCTAGGTTTAGCTAAATACTTATGTGCGAAATATCGGTGATGGAAAACGTCGTGTGAAGATCGGTTTTATGCTCAACAGGGTCCAGTTTTCTCTCTGGGTTGGAAGGTAAGATCAGACGTGTACGGAACCATAAAAATGATAAGAGGAAATTCAATACCAAAGCAATGGATTATCAGCTAAGCTCTTGATGATAATTGCTGTAATGAAATGGTGCCCCTTGTGGTACCGGGTTAGAATATCACTTCCCCCTTTCTTTCGAACCAGGTTGTAGTGTGTTGTGGGCGATGGGCTAGCAACCTACGACTGCAATATCACATTTTCTCCATCTTTAAACCTATAATTGCTAACGAATTGAATTAACGTACGGCTGGATACCATCCTTACTTGGTTGAAATTCCTCTTATTCGAACCAAGCGCTTTGCATCATGTTTAATAATGAGCACTTCTAAGGTTTGGAATTCTCTGCCGGCGTTTGTGTTTCCGAGCTCATATAACCTAGACCTTTTTAAGGCACGAGTGAATAGGCACCTTCTGGGTGAGCTCGCTTCATCGTCGGCCTCATCTTTGCCCCCTGGCTAGATGCTGGCCAAGAGCGATCCCATTTTTAGTAAAAAAAAAATATATATTACGAGAAAGATTTTTACAGTCAGTATGTACTATGTAGTGCTGTGTTCCTGGAGGTGAGCAAGGTTGCCAGAGCTCCCGAGGATGCTCTGTGTTGAGAGCGAGGGACCTAATGTCATGAGGGACAACTTTTCACATGTCGATTCGATGTGACGATGTGAGGCGACCATGTTAGGGCTGAGTCAATAATGAAACCCAGATACCTAACATGTTCAACCTGTGGGAGGCTGGTGTTGTCAATTTTTATGTTCAATTCATACGAGGTTGTTTTTCGTATTTGGAAATGGATAATGTTTGTCTTATCTATGTTTAATGCCATGCCATGTGTCGAAAACCATTTGTAAATGTTTTTCATGACACAATTTGCCTTCATTCTTAGTCTTTCAAAGTTCTCTTCGTAACATAAGTATTGTCTTATTCTATGTCTATCTGTCCATGTTTTGTTCCTTATCAATAACAATACGCCTATTCTATTTTGAGATTATGGATGCCAGCCACACCCAAACAAATCTATGGGATTACGATTTGAAACGGGATATTTACAATGTATATTTGTAAAACTCGCAGCACGTCAGTTAATCCTTGATAATGGCGCTTGCAACAGTGCCGAAATATCGGGAACTCAAAAATACAAATATACATGGTAAATATCCCGTTTTTTTTTTCCCCAAAAAAGTATGGTACAGTTTACATTTGTTTCCGTTTCGCCAAACATTAAGTTTATCGGCGAAATATTACACTCACTTTCATTTTTTTCTACCAAGTTATAGTATCTAATGACCTAAGTAATAAAGTAATTAATCCCTATCCTTTGAATATAAAACAAGATGGGTACTAGCTTATTTAATTAATATTAAGCGTTAAGGTGTTTAATAGCAACCTTTTGAGTTTGTTTTTAAATATATTTTTACTGCTACACTCGTTTTCAAATGTAATTGTGTTAAATATTCGCGGTGTTAAGTAGCTGCGTGTCCTTTTACCATAATAATTGTTACCGGTAAAGTTAAAGTTAAGGTTTAAGTCTATATCTGTGAAAAAAAAGAATCCTGTAATCAATAATGGGTCGGGCGTTTTTGAGCTGTGTATTAGCTGATTTAATTTATATTAATAAGCATCTTGCGTTGCGTTTCAAATCGTAATTCTAATGTAAATGACCATGTAAGCACCATTTATTATGTTGTTGTTGCAAAATAAAAATGTATTCTATTCTATTCTATTCTAAGCTTGAAATCTTAAATCTATGGGAATTTCCACAATTCATCCATGAATGTCCAAGGAAGCATCAGCAGTCGGCGCGCGCGCGGGGTCAGCGACCGCGTTCGGGAGATCATTCACTCTATTTGCAACGGCCAAGGTGAGGGCCGTTCACGCCGCCATCTCGAATAGCGAAACGTGAAAACAGACGCTAAACATTGACCTCACATAACATGTTTGGGGATTCTCAGTTAGAGGCGCGATCGTCACTTTAGGGTTCCGTACCAAAATGATAAAAAAGGAACCATTATAGTTTCACTTTGTTTGTCGTAATTATATCATCATCATCATCATCATCATTTCAGCCGAAAGACGTCCACTGCTGAACATAGGCCTCCCCCAAATGGGGGGGATTTGCCATAGTCGCCACGCTTGGCATGCGGGTTGGCGACCGCAGTTTGATGGTGGTAATGATCGAAGGATGCTGCTGCTGCCCACCCTCCGATTTTCCCTTATTCGCCTCCTACGAAACCCACGGGAAGAGATGGGGTGGCGCAATTCTTACCCGGCAACCACACGGGTCACGTAATTATATATATTTTTTATATTTGAACCTGACTGTGGCTTTATAGGCCGGGCCCAATAAAGCGATAGGAGTGCGCGGTTGGAGAGTAGCCTGGGGAAAATCCAGTAGAAAACCTCAGACACGACCACGCGTGTGGTTTGGAACACTGGAATACTCTAAGAGTTTGCGCTCCAGTGAGATTGGTTGAGCGGTTTCAACCGAATCTGAGGTGTGAGTGGAATCAAGCTACTGGGAGTGTTGTCGCTGGTTCACTAAACTTAGCCTAGCTGAGAAGAGTTCAGCAAGAAACTCAGCTAGGCCCGACCTGGATCGGACTGACTCTACCCGGTGTGCGGCGGTACTGGGACGAATAGGGACTATATGTGTCACTGTTGTCGCGATCGCGCGGTGGACGTCCCCGCCTAGCCGTGTAATGAATGACCAATGTTATCCGATGTCGTGTCAGTCCCGATTTGCTTTACACGACCAAGTTGCGAAGATCGGCAAGTGACTCAACAATCCTTGGTGGTACATAAAACAGACAGTAATCAATATGAACAGGCAAACAAACACTAGCGCACTTAACAGTTTTTGATATAATCTAATTATTTGAGGTTTATACAGATTTTTTGAATTGAAAAATTTTGGAAACAAACATCAAGTCATTGACGACCGCTTTAGCCTAGTTGGTAGTGACCCTGCCTTCGAAGCTATAGGTCTCGGGTTCGAATCCCGGTCAGGGCATGTATTCGTGTGATGAACACGAATATTTGTTCCTGAGTCTTGGATGCTTTCTATGTATTTAAGTATCTATTTATCTATATAAGTATGTATATCGTCACTTGGTACCCATAGTACAAGCTTCGCTTAGTTTGGGACTAGGTTGATTTGTGTAAGATTGTCCAAAATATTTATTTATTTATTATCAAGATCCTTACAGACGCGAACCAGATCATTAAGCCATCATATTTTTCTCAGTTTTTTTCAACACGCAAGTCACTTGTTGCAATGCGTAGGATTAATTTCTCGCTTCGAAGACTATCGTGATGATCTTGGAAATACGTACCATTCAATCTTGCGAGTAGGGATGGCTAAAAATAATCGATTATTAAGAAATCGATTATTATAAAAAATATTTTTTTTAAATCGATTTTGCAATAAATAAACGATTAATGACGACCGGTTTAGCCTAGTGGGTAGTGCACCTGCCTGTGAAGCTGACGGTCCTGGGTTCGAATCCCGGTCAGGGCAAATATTTGTGTGATGAGCATGAATATTTGTTTCTGAGTCTTGGATGTTTTCTATGTATTTAAGTATTTATATCTATTAAATATATCGTCGTCTAGTACCCATAACACAAGCCTTCTTGAGCTTACTGTGGGGCTAGTTCGATTTGTGTAAGATTGTCCTCTAATATTTATTTATTTATTTATTTTTATTAATAAAAAAAACTATTGAGATATTCACAGTCGATTAATCGTAACATGATTTATCAAAAAATATTGTAAGGTACCACCTTGGACATGAGAACATTAGACGGCTACGAAGTCTTAATAAATACCCCGGAATTATGCGGACATTTCTAGCAATGAAGCTAATTGAAGCCACGCCCCTTAGGTATCGCGGATTTCAACGTATCCGGATTTGCTCAGATATTATCACGATACTGCAATACACGTCAACATTCTTGTGATACTGATGATATGAGTGTATCGCATGATAATAATGACCGTGTAACCGACCCCATGGGTAAAATAAATAAATAATCTATTATTGAAAAAATCGATTACTATTTCTCCAAAAACCGATTGCCTTTTAATCGATTTTAATTTAGAGCAAAAGAATCGATTATTTAATAATCGATTTTTCAAGACGGAAGTGACATCCCTACTTGCGAGTTCTCTTTACAGTCTACTTACCGTGTACCTTCTACGTACGTAGTATGAAGTATTATTCATACTCACAATACTTTTCAATGAAACGGAACTACGTGTTCTATTCAGACTTACTATTGAATGGGAAAGTAACTCTGTCTGTTACCTTTCCACATCTATAACTGTAAAGCACTGAAATTTGGAAAGTATGCTATCGCATGCTTTTTAGTTGCTAAGGCACATCGTGAAATACCGTTTAACCCCAAGCAAGGGGAGGTCTGTGTCGATTAAAAAAGTAGCCTGTGCCTTTACCATGAGTTTACATGACCGTCCTCACTAGCGACTGCGTAAAAATTCGTACGGGCAAAAGTACAGCGCCTCTGGCAGTTACGCAATAGAACTAAGAATCGGCGGTTGGTTGAAACCGCTCAACCAATCTCACTGGAGCGCAAACTCTTAGAGTATTCCAATGTTCCAAACCACACGCGTGGTCGTGCCGGAGTTTTTCCCCTGGATTTTCCCCAGGCTACTCTCCAACCGCGCACTCCTATCGCTTCATTGGGTTCGTCAGGTTAAAAAAAAAGAATCGGCATACTAATTTACGCAGTCACTAGCGAGTACGGTCATGCATACTCATGGTAAAGGCACAGATCTAAATGGTCGAAATTAACATTGTGTCTAAAAATGGCCAAAGGCAATGACCGCACAAGGTGAGAGTCATGGCCAGACTTTAACTAAGTTTTCTCCAAGTAGATAATTGAATTATATCGTGCTGCGCGCTCAATTAGACATCCTCTCGGGTGTGACACCCACAGGATTAGATCTAATTGTGACCAGAACCGAGATAACTGGCAATTTAACACGAGGAACGACCTTTATATAATACACACGCATTATCTATACCATAAACCGGGGTTACTTTGAAATTGAGGGGCGACTTGATTATAAAAAAACAGTTTTTATGCCGTGTTTTCCTTTTTTTATTTAATTAACCTTAAGTTAAGTTATCATCATCATAATCATCATTTCAGCCGAAAGACGTCCACTGCTGAACATAGGCCTCCCCCAAAGTTTGGGGGATGCCTATGTTCAGCAGTTAAGTTATACCTTCATTAATTTACAAACTATTTAATAAAATGAATCAAAAAAGTATTTCTAATACTTTGTGATGAATATATATGTTTTATGTGGGAGCATCGCAACTGACGATTCTCAATATGATTTGAGACGTTAATGCCGTTAATGAAGCACGAGTCTTCTGGTAGATGTCGCTGTACGCCTCCCTTAAGGCGTTTGTATAAAAATATAGTTTAAGTTAACAGCCTAAATGTTTAAATTTTTCCTTTATTCTAAAAATATGTTATATGTTAAGTTATACCTTCATTAATTTACAAACTATTTAATAAAATGAATCAAAAAAGTATTTCTAATACTTTGTGATGAATATATATGTTTTATGTGGGAGCATCGCAACTGACGATTCTCAATATGATTTGAGACGTTAATGCCGTTAATGAAGCACGAGTCTTCTGGTAGATGTCGCTGTACGCCTCCCTTAAGGCGTTTGTATAAAAATATAGTTTAAGTTAACAGCAGTACTGCTTAATACGAAGGAACGGTTGATGAATTTGGGACTGGGTAGCGATTGCACCTATAGCTCAGTTGGCTACAGCGACTGGCCGCGAGTGCCGGGAGGTCGCAGGTTCGAATCCTGCTCGGTGCCTAAATTTTTAAATTTTTCCTTTATTCTAAAAATATGTTTTGTGTATCAAATTAGCCCCGTTTTTTCTTAAAGTCACCCCAGTTTACGGTATTTAACACGAGAAATTACCTTATAGGTTATACTTAGTTGAAAAAACAAAAGTCGTCTATAAAGCCACAGTCAGGTTCAAAATAAAACCGTTACCAAGTGAAAATGTTGACGCAGGAAATAAAATTCCACATGTTATTTATTACATGAAATGACCTTAATTCGTTGTGCTAATTTAGTTCTGAGCCCAATTGTGTTTAATTAGGGCTTCAAAAAATGTCACTGATCCAAAATAGTACGTCTGATGTAATGTACGTGTCATAGAACATTACCTTTCCTGGTGTTGTAAGATTTGACTAGATATGCGAGTAATGTTTAGGCTGTAAACTATTGTAGCCGATGGATTATTTAATAATCTATTTCTACATCATTAACAATATTGCTAATGTAGCCACCAAGTGGGTGCCACATGATGGACGACGCAGACGGGGCAGGCCCAGGCGGAGATGGCGGGATGATCTGGATGCATTTGCCAAGAATTGGGAGGCAGAAGCGCCCAATAGGGAGACCTGGAAAACATGGGGAGAGGCCTTTGCTCAGCAGTGGGACAGCCAATTGGCTATAAAGTTAAGTTAAAGTTAACAATATTATATTGCCACATTAGGGATGGGTAAATCCGGACTTGAAGATTTAAATGTCGAATCCGTAAGCGGATCCATTTCCTTATCAACTCCTTTCAAATATTATCGACTCCGAGGATTTATTAATTCCGACTCGGTACAGAGCCGAATGAATGATTTGAATCGGTGAGTTCGACTCAAATCGGGGAACCTCGTGAGAGAGAGAGAATTAGGCGTGTCAAGTGAGTGGGCAACTTGACTGTTAGAAGTTCTTAAACCGCCCGAAGGTCTCTAACTTGGCTTAACGCCCTCTATCATAGACAGCAGCCGGGATCAATGGATTAACGGGGCTTCCAAAGCACGGGAGCGCTCAATTAATAAACACTCAAAGCCGTCATCCATCCAAGAACTCGGCCCACGTAGCTTAACCTCGCATACCGCAAGCGGTGCGCGGGCGCCGCTGGGCCACGAGCGTTCCTTTTTTAGTACATAATATCAAATACCACGGAACCACCACGGAAGACCAGCGCTGTGGCATTGTAAAATGTCACAGCATTATGCTGAGAGCTGTCCAATTGCGGTCACTATAGCAGCACCCCTGCTCAAACTCAAACTCAAACTCAAAATATTCTTTATTCAAATAGGCCTAGCAACAAGCACTTTTGAATCGTCAGTTATATATTACATAAATTGAATCTAATTATTCAGAGCAATTTATTGATGCATATGAAATTTTAAAAAAGACATGAATTACTATAATGTATGTCAAAAGAGAGTATAATAAATTCACAAAAAGATCGTCAATATGTAAAATAAAAACATAAAAAATTGTATAATCTAGACAGTTTCTAGAATAAAATCTGAATGTCAAGAGGAAAATTTAACGTCAACATCTAATGTCATAGTTATGAAAATAGTCATTAAGATGTAATGTCATAATTATTAAAATATAATTAGTATTTCAACCACAATTATACCCACGGTGTTTTATCATTCATGTAGTCTTTTGTGCTATAATATGCTTTCGATATGAGTTTATGCTTTACATAAGTCTTGAATTTATTAATAGATAAATTAGTCACGTTTGTAGGTAGTTTATTATAAAACTTTACACAATTACACATGAATGATTTTCTTATTTTTTGGAGCCGAGTGGAGGGTACCGCAAGCTTATATTTGTTTCTAGTATTAATATTATGTATGTCACAGTTCTGTCTAAAATTTACAATATTTTTGTGTACATACACAATATTGTCATAGATGTATTGACAATGTATTGTCATTATATTAATGTCCTTGAACTTATCTCTAAGTGAGTCTCTATGTTTCATCTTATATATTGCACGAATAGCCCTCTTTATACTTAGTCTCACCTCATGTATACTAGGTATTTTTAAGCTAGTTTCTAGGTATTAAGTTTTAAATTATAATGTGTTGTTATTTGTATATGTTGTAGCAGAACTGGGGTCACCGCCATAGCCATAGCCTTCAAAATTGCGAGACTTAAGTGGCAGTGGGCAGGGCACATTGCTCGCAGGACTGACGGTCGATGGGGCCAGAAACTGCTTGAGTGGCGTCCACGCACCGGAAGACGAGCTGTCGGTAGGCCTCCGACAAGGTGGAGTGATGACCTGGTGAAGGTCGCGGGAATCCGGTGGAAACGAACGGCAAAGGACCGGTCTGAATGGCGAGCCTTGGGGGAGGCCTATGTTCAGCAGTGGACGTCTTTCGGCTGAAATGATGATGATGATGTGTTGTTATTTTGGTGTGCAATAAATTTGGTTCTATTCTTGGTTCTATTCTAAATAATTAATTATTTTGACCCTAGGAAAGTCGTGAGGACATGTGATCCAATTCCCCTACAAAGTTTCGACAATCC
Organism: Epiblema foenella; assembly: GCA_963556455.1. Lineage (NCBI taxonomy): Eukaryota > Metazoa > Arthropoda > Insecta > Lepidoptera > Tortricidae > Epiblema > Epiblema foenella. The sequence goes on along the minus strand of OY747099.1, from coordinate 27,905,684 downwards.
CATTCGCGCATACCAATTATCGAGTATAGAAGCGTTTAACAGGCTCGATAAACAAATTCCTTTTAACAATAGTGACGCTAAATTCAGGGCTTTGAACCTTCGTAACGTTATGGCGGAATTCAGGCGGGCCGGCCTAACCGACGTGACAGTAATCGTAATCTTGGGCCATTGGGAAACAAATGCCGATCGGTGACAGCATGAGACAATAATGCTGTCACCTGCGCCAGGTATGGCAATTCGGTACATCGGTTAGTAGTGTGACACGACCTGCGTCATCAGCCAACATCGGCCTATGGACGGTGTGCGGACGTAAAGTGTGAGTGTGTCGTCGATTGTCAGTCGACAGTGATGGATTATCAGACCTTGTTTTCTTTGACAGATGTTGGTAATGAGCTCAATGATTTGAAAAATTCTTGGACATTTAATAATAATAATAATAAATAAATAATAATAAATATTAGAGGACAATCTTACACAAATCGAACTAGCCCCACAGTAAGCTCAAGAAGACTTGTTTTATGGGTACTTAGACGACGATATATTTAATAAATATAAATACTTAATACATAGAAAACATCCAAGACTCAGAAACAAATGTTCATGCTCATCACACGAATATTTGCCCTGACCGGGATTCGAACCCAGGACCGTCAGCTTCACAGGCAGGTGCACTACCCACTAGGCTAAACCGGTCGTCAAAATAATTGATTTGGTATTAGTAGTGCGATGGTGTCAAAGATTTGTAGGCTATGGATACCCACGATACAGGAAAAATCTACATTTTTTTTTTTATTTAATTTAATTCACAAGAACGGTTATACCAATTACACTTGTGTCTTAAGTAAGTATATTTACATTTCATCTTATACATATTTTTATCTCCTTATACTAAGCTATATTTCATTTATTTCATTAGTGTGGGATATGTCAAGTGTAAAACTAAAACTTTTGAATGGAGTTTCTATATTTTCTTAAATCGGCCTCATGAGAAATAACTTCCGTACAAGAAATTCCTAAATTTGTCCCTTCTGCTGTCAACACAATGCATCCTCAAATTTTATAAAGGGTCGGCAACGCGTACGTGACTCCTTTGGACGCCTATAGGTTGCGGTGGCCGCTTACCATCAGGTGGACCGGACACTTGTTGGCCACCGGTGTTGTATAAAAAAAATACATATGCCAACTTATTGTGATAATTTCACTCCGAAATCTGGTTGCAATGACGTCGCAATAGGATAGTTTGGGGAGTAGATGGACAATGGAACAGAATAAAAGATATTACCACTATACTTTACTAAATAGTTAAGGCCGTGCAACGCGAAATATCGCGTTTTTTGAAACGCTGTTCTGCCTAGACGAGGAAACAATAAGGATTGATTTTCAGATATATGATTCTTGACTATATGGCTGTGTTTCTGACTATAGCCGAAACATGATCGCTTAAAATTTTCTCCATAAGAAAAAAATCCAAAGTTTAGTCTTTATTTTACTTTTTTTACTTAGCCTACTAAAACAACGCATTATTAAACAACGCAATTAAATTAAAACCATGGTATTTTATCTCATCTAAACTCTGTCAAGAGGAAATTTAATAAAACTGCACAGTCAGATATTTATCGAGATTTGTCTAAAAATGCCATTCCCGAGTGTTGCATCCCGTTTTGTCGTGCACGAAAGACATAAGCGTGTCTTTCGTGTCTCTTTCACGGGAGGCGTGGCTGACCGAATCAAGGCATCCTCTTAATCGCGACGTGACGTCATCGCGACACAAATACGGAGTCTAATGGTAATCATAATCATCTGCTGAAACAACTGTTGATTTGATTACCATCCGCGACTGGCGCATCCTTAAACTGCATTAACTGTTACGTAACTGATACAGTTAAGAAATGATCGTTGTCTGCGGGAGACGTTAACATTATGGGAACATCTTCGAACTTAGTAAGGCGTGCAGCGTGGCCAGCGTGCCCGATCAATTTGTAGGTAGTCGCCATCAAATATATCTGCACTCTTCAGGGTGATCAAAAATATCTGAACGTGCACTCTAACGCCTTGGTAATAGGGGCGTGTTCAGATATTTATGAACACCTTGTTCGCTTCGATGTATCTGATGGCGACTGTACTAGGGCCCGGCCTATAAAGCCACAGTCAGGTTAAAAAAAAAACGTTTAAGGAAGTAGGTACACACCTAATGTCCTACATACTTACTTACATTATAATATTATGTGCTTACTTCTTTTGTTTCTCCAATAAAAAAATAAATAAAAGTGTGTCGGACTCCACACATTTAAAGTTCGGAACTTTAAATGTGTGGAGTAGGTACTAGTATGTATACGGGCTGTGGCTTGTAACAGGAGCAAAATATTAAAAAGGACGCTTCCTTAGAGCTTCTACAGTAGCCCTTGTTTCCAAATATTATATTTATTGTTTGTGGGGTCCGGTCTGTTCATGCTTGCAAGGACTAGTAACTTTGTACTAGTGTTCAGTGGAACTGACATGATGAGAGACTTCGCTCTGTTCTCTTTTTAGACTGACGCTCAGAGACCTTACACATCTCTGAGGATATTTATTTGTTCTGTTCTGGTATTTTTAGACTGACGCTCAGAGACCTTATACATCTCTGAGGATGTTTATTTATTAGATTTTATTATTTTTATGTTGACGCTCAGAGACCTTATATATCTCTGAGGATATTTATTTATTACATTTTATTATTTTTATGTTGACGCTTACAGATATCTCACAATATTTTATTATGATTAGTGTACCTACCTTATTACCTTTTATCTTGACGCTTAAAGACCTTATACATCTCTAACAAATCTCGATTGTTATTAGTTTCTTAGTCTTATTATATTCGGTATCGTGTTCTGATTAGGAAAAAGTTGAAGAATTTTTCTTGACGCAATAAATTTTTGGCCTTTGTACGGATAGTTGGCTGACTTGGACGACCTGTCCCATAGAAAAAAAAATATTTTTTCGCGGCAAAAAAAGTTTTTTACTACTTTGTCCTAATCAGAACACGATACCGAATATGCCCTTAAACGGATTCTCATTAGTTTTGTTACACCCTGCATAATGCTAACTGCCAACATGGTTAGATTCCATTTATGACAGTTTCTTGTTAATGCCACCGCTTCAGATGCCAAAAATCAAAATCAAAACATTTATTCTGCAAATAGGCCTCAAGGGCACTTTTACAAGTCAAAATCTATAATATATTCTAGGTACATCAAATAAAAATAATACAATAATCAAAGTATCATTAATTAAATGTAGTGTTACATGTCAAAAATAAGACTAAGAAACTAATAACAATCGAGATTTGTTAGAGATATATAAGGTCTCTAAGCGTCAAGATAAAATGTAATAAAGTAGGTACACTAATCATAATAAAATATGTTGAGCTATATCTATAACACGTCAACATGGAAATAATAAAATCTATTAAATAAATATCCTCAGAGATGTATAAGGTCTCTGAGCGTCAGTCTAAAAAAAAAAATCAAATGAGAACAGAGCGAAGTCTCTCATCATGTCAATTCCAATTGCCCAACGAGTAAACCACCAGAAATCGCAGTCCATTCATCATCATGCATTCAGTCTCGGTTAGCTGTCGACCCACAAGATGAGCTAGACGACACACGAGTCACGACCGTACTGTCAATTATAAAAACAGCTGTGCCTTTACTATGAGTTTCAGTGTTGCCAGGGCCGTTAGGACGAAAGTTACATTTCTTTTCTTGAAAAGTTACATTTTTAATGCAAAAGTTACATTTTATACATTTTTCATAATTACTTATCAAAAGTTCAAAACGTTCATAATTACTTATCAAAACATTCGATTCTAAGAAACGAGTCACCATATACAGCTACAATTCGGCGAGTTCGGCGACAGAATTACGCCGAGCTTATGGGCGGTGTCTCAAATGTCATACAAAGTTGCAAGAGACGGACAGACAGAGTCGTACTATGTAGATTATTTTGACACCTTTATGGAAGCCTATAAATTGTGTCACTTGATTGACTTGATCCCGGTTAGATAGAATTACCTTTCTTTTTAAATATAGTCTCATTATCCTCAAAAGTTACAAAAAAATCCTTTACAACAGAAGTTACTTACATGTTACGCGAGCCGGTCAAAAGTTACGAAAAATGTAAGAAATGTAACCATCTGGCAACACTGATGAGTTTACATGACCGTAGTCGCTAGCGACGGCGTAAAAAACTGTATGGGCAAAAGTACAGCGCCTCTGGCGGTTACGCAGTAGAACTAAGAATCGGCATACTAAATCGTTTACGCAGTCGCTATCGAGTACGGTCATGCAAACTCATGGTAAGGGCACTGTTATGTAATTATAACAGGATACAATTACGATCCTTGCTTTGGCTGGCTTCAAAACTCACTTTCCACCCGATTGTTATACAGAAGGTTACGACAACAATTAGAGTTGCTAGAACTTGCTCCTGTCGTAAACTGATCCCTGCATTGGTAACAACTATTCCCGTTCAGAGGTCAAACAAAGTTGGTCGCAACCACAGTTGACGATTGAGCGGTTTGGCATTATTCTGACCTAGAAGTTTGTTGTTGTGAGTCTGGATGTCAAAATATAATGGTATTAAGCCGCTTAAACTAGTTTATTAGTTAATATAATTGAGCAATCGTTTATTAAGTAAGGGAATGACGAAGTACCTACTACATATTTACGTGTTTTTTTTTTTGAATCTGACTCTGGCTTTATAGGCCGGGCCCAATAAAGCGATAGGAGTGCGCGGTTGGAGAGTAGCCTGGGGAAAATCCAGGGGAAAACGTCCGACACGACCACGCGTGTGGTTTGGAACACTGGAATACTCTAAGAGTTTGCGCTCCAGTGAGATTGGTTGAGCGGTTTCAACCCAGTCTGAGGTGTGAATTAAATGAGACATTTTGCAGCTAAATAGCGTTCATAAAACTATTAATTAGGAATATAACATTATGACTAGGTCCACACTACATTCAATTTGATCGAATCTATACGGATGTTTATGGCATAAATTATTGGGCCGTAATAATACCATTCAAGTAACTTAATACAGGGTATAACATACATTGTTTATTTATTTATTTAACTTGATTCCATCAAACACTCCCTTAAATTGTATCTGTAAAGTGATGATGCCATCTATTAACTATGTCTTGATTTTTTTTGAACCTGACTGTGGCTCTATAGGCCGGGCCCAATAAAGCGATAGGAGTGCGCGGTTGGAGAGTAGCCTGGGGAAAATCGAGGGGAAACCTCTAACACGACCACGCGTGTGGTTTGGAACACAGGAATACTCTAGGAGTTTGCGCTCCAGTGAGATTGGTTGTTACCTTATTAAATTATTTCATCGTAATTGCTGCAATTAGGTGACTTAATCTTCTCGCTATACATTAAGTTCCTTGGTTATCAGTATCAAGATTTTGATTTAGGTAAAATTTTTTCACTCCACCTTGTCGGAGGCCTACCGACAGCTCGTCTTCCGGTGCGTGGACGCCACTCAAGCAGTTTCTGGCCCCATCGACCGTCAGTCCTGCGAGCAATGTGCCCTGCCCACTGCCACTTAAGTCTCGCAATTTTGAAGGCTATGTGGCTATGTTGCCTGGTGAAGGTCGCGGGAATCCGGTGGAAACGAACGGTACAGGACCGGTCTAAATGGCGAGCCTTGGGGGAGGCCTATGTTCAGCAGTGGACGTCTTTCGGCTGAACTGATGATGATGATGATGAAATTTTTTTAGTGTGTACAAAAGCTTCAAGACTGAACGGCCTGGAGTGTCACCTTGTTCAAGAGTCACCTATAGGCGTTCCGTCTCTCAGACATCAGTATACGACCAAAAATAACAAAAATACAAATACAAATTAGTTTATTTCTCAAAATTTTACAATATTCAATCTATAGTAAGTATGGGTATTAAAAATAAGACGTTGAAAAATCGGTGTGAGCACAGCGCTAAGCTGGTTTTAAGCCCACCCGTAGTCAGTGAGTTGGTTTCACACTAAATAAGGGTTATAAAATTAAATTAATTACAATAACGATATAATTGATTTAAAGTAGGTTGTATGCTATAACATAAGTAAGTTGAAATTTATGAAATCACGTAACAGTTTAACAACATATATGAACATACCAATGTTGTTTTAGGAACGATCGGAAGCCATTTCTCAGGTAAAGTAATCGATCTCTTGTGCAAAGGTCAGGTGAAATTCAATCTATGTTACCAAGACTTTGACAGGGAACTATTATCTCAATTCACTTGTACTCCTTGTACTGGTCGCTAATTGTGGATAGCGATAAAATAAGTGAACGATTGACTTCGGAAAATGAAAGTTAAACAAGAATAAATTAACTTGTCTATCAGGGACAGTCTCATTCACAGCTGTTTCATGCTTATTGCGTCAGTATTGAAATGTCATACTGTCAATCATAATACAACAAACAAGTATAGATCGTTTTCTATAGGGCATACAAACCGGGATCCCAGGTTACCGAAATACCGGGGTCTCGGACCAATTTTTACAGTATTTCAATACCGGGATTGAAACAGATTAATACCGAAATATCGGAATACCGGTATTGAAGATGTTGCATTAAATTTTAATTGAAAAATATAAGTCTTATGTATTCGTAAAATTTACAATAAAGCAACAATAAGATAGTTGAATATTAATAATTATTTCGTTGTTATTTGTTATTATTCTCTGTCCCTACTTTCCACTCATATATAACACATGTAGTTACAATGTGCCGGTGAATTGTCCTCGTATTCTCAGATGAAAAATCCCGAAATCCCGGGATTGAGTTCCAATACCGGATTTGAATCCCGGGATTGAGTTCCAATACCGGATTTGAATCCCGGGATTGAGTTCCAATACCGGATTTGAATCCCGGGATTGAGTTCCAATACCGGATTTGAATCCCGGGATTGAGTACTAATACCGGATTTGAATCCCGGGATTGAGTTCCAATACCGGATTTAAATCCCGGGATTGAGAATCGTTCGGTATTGAATGCCCTAGTTCGGTACAATATGAAGCGGACACTTCTCATTGCGTTTAAAGCTTACATAACATACGGATTGTAGCCAATATGTACCAAGACCTGGCTTCATACCAGCATCGTGAATTGAAATCAAGTAATCAAGTCGTGGTGCAAAAATTTAACAACAATCGTGTGTCGATGAATAAATGTCTTTTTATAGGGGATTGACGAGAGACATCATCCTGTTGTGGATTCGTTTTTATTATCAGTGACTTAGAGACCATATACATCTCTAACAATATTAAATTAATCTAGGCTAGGCTTTATTGGGCCCGGCCTATAAAGCCAGAGTCAGGTTCAAAAAAAATCTCTCTATGTATAAATATACATGGATCATTCTACTTTACCTACCAGTTACTACTCTACCAGTTTTCTATTACAAAGAAAATCTATGATATGTATTGAATTAGTGTACAAAAACAGGATTTCGAATTAGTACCTGAACCTAATAAAAGGAATTTATAGGTAAAAATACTTAAATATTAACATATTGCTGTAAAAGGTGGGTAACACAGTGGTAAAAACCATTTTTTCATTCAAATGATGAGACATCGAGTTACTTGATTTATGGATATTAGCTGTGGTTCGTTAATTACCAAAACTATGGGAAGTGATACTGTAATTAAACCTCTTTCTAAATAACAATACAAAAATATGAAGTGAAGACCAAGTATTCCTAAATCTGCATTTTAAAAAAAAGTGTCAGATATTATGTGCATGAAAAAGTAAAAATCAGGATAATATTTCTCTTGTGTTGCTCAGTTTGTGTTCAGTTCCAAACAACCATTTGATCCTCTCTAAAGACTGCCTCGAATGGCATCATCATTTTTTTTCAAAACGCCGGTGGCAATCAAGCTTACGGTCCACCTGATGATAAGCGGCCACCGCAGACTGTAGACGCCCGCAAATCCAAAGGAATCACGTACGCTTTGCCGACCCTTTATAAAATTTGAGGATGCACTGTGTTGACAACAGAAGGAACAAATTTAAGTCCCTCGCTCTCAACACAGTGCATCCTCGGGAGCTCTGGCAACCGTCATCCTCCTAGCATTATCCCAGTACAGTTGCATCCTGGAGGATGCCCGGGGTCCGCTATCTAATCCCAAGATTTGGCACTAGCTTTTACGAAAGCCACTGCCATGTGATCTCCCAACCCGATGGGAAACTAGATCTTATTCGAATTAGGCTTGTCAGGTGAGTGGTTTGACTGTTAGATGTTCTCGAGCCCGAAGGCCTCTAACTTGGCTTAACGACTGCTATCATAGACAGCAGCCAGGATTAACAGCTTAACGTGAACGGGATTCAGTTAATAACCACTCAAAGCGGTCATCCATCCAAGAACTGACCTCGTTGCTTAACCTCGCATACAGCACGCGGTACGCGGATGCCGCTGGGCCACGTGCGCTTAGTAAAAAAAAATGTAGCCTCAGTGGCGTAGCTACCTTGGGTGGCACCCGGTGCGGAAGTTGGTGGTGGTGTCACCTCATCGAAAGTAAAAAGCAATAAATTTTATATGATAAAGGACGGATCCTGAGCTAGTGCTAGTGGAGCAATCCCCGAAAAAGAAATTTTTGTGCTAGCGGTTTATTTATTTTTTGTTTGTACATTGTTCTTAAAGTTGAGAGAACGGGTGGGTGTCACCCCAAAAAAGATGACACCCGGTGCGGCCCGCCCCCGCCGCCCCCCTTTTGCAACGCCACTGTGTAGCCTATTGTTTGGAGCCATTTCACAATGACTTAATTCAACTTGAACTTCATCCAATTAGACCAAGCCAGGAGTCTCGCACCTTTTAAGAGACATCCTTATCACGGCGTGGGAACGCCGCGGCGAGCGCCTCTCACGAACTCGAATGGCCACACTGTTATGCTGTCATAATAGTTATAATTGCTCTTTCGATATTGAGTTTGGGTTAGATTTGGCCGAAGTAAGCTATGGATTAAGGGTCATTATCAGTTAAAAAACGCTCATCTATTTAGACGATTTTCTGATTGAATTGACACGTATCTTAACATTGTTTCAGTGTTACTATCTAGAAAAGGACTATTGCGACTTAATGCCATATATTTTAAATGTTATTTTTGGATTTTTCTTTAAGAAATATCGTTTCAAACATCACTCCAAATAGACCATTTTCAAGCTAAAAACTGTGTTTTTTCCGCTTAAATTCTAATACACACAATAAAATCAAAAAGTGGCCATGTTACTATCTAAAACTTTAACAAAATTATCGTATCCTTTAATCACTTTAATAGTATTATCAATACTTTTGTCATAATTTGAAATCAAAACATTTTAAAACTTATAAGGCCTCTTAGGCCTCTTAATCTGAGGTCTTAGCTCAGCATTCCACATACAGAGTAATGCTTAATCAGGTCATGGTCAGTTGCAAAAACAAAAGTTGTCCCTTCGTTGGTCAATAGTTAACGGTTTATGTGCATGTAAGCTAAGTTAGTACATGGATCCATAGCAACGGAGACACTGTTTATGCGGGTTACTAGACCAATCCAATTAAGCTTTGTAGCCCGTAACTTTTGATATGTTCACCGAAAAGACGCGAACCTAAATCTGACAACGACCCAATTGGTCCTCTGGGCCTGAATATACCTTAAATGTCAGTCTTCAAAAGTATGGCTGAGATACGCGTCATACTTGTGATCGGGTGCTGTTTGTGGAGTCCGGTCTGTTCATGCTTGCTAGGACATAGTGACTACGTTAATACTAGTGTCTTTTTATAGGGGATTGACGAGAGACATCATCCTGTTGTGGATTCGTTTTTATTATCAGTGACTTAGAGACAATATACATCTCTAACAATATTAAATTAATTTTCATTTTGACGCTCAGAGACCATGTACATCTCTGGGATATTATATTAATTTCATTATACTCCTTGTTTAATCTTGAGACCTTATACATCTCTAATTTTACTGATGTTGTAATATTTGTAATAGATAACTTTACAAGTTTATCTTCACATTAATTTTGTTATGATTACAAACTCGAAATTATTATTCCTTCTTGAACTATAAATTAATATTTTAACATGTAAAAGTGCCCTTGTGGCCTATTTACAGAATAGATTGATTTTTTTGATTGATTAATGGAGTTAGTTTTATGCGGAATTGCAGATATAAGTATCTGATCAATCAAAATTAGGCCCCGGCCCAGTAGGGTAATTTTTGTCCTTCAGGCTGCGTTGCATAATTATGTCACCGTCATTGCAATCGATCGAAAAATAATGCGTTAAATTTTAAGCAGTATTTTACGGTTCCAACTCATCCGACATGAAACTTGCAATTTAGGTTAGGTTCGTCCGTTATCTAGGCTCCTCATAGCGGAAATAGAGGCCCGCGCAGCGGGGCTTCGTCGCCGTGCTGAAGGAAAGTACAAAACAATTTTCGTTTCACAATCTTTCGACAGTTTACTACTTCACTAGTCAGATCACAATCTAACGGTTTTTACAAATCTGGAACTAATATAATTTCATTTAGAGCCACAATGCAATCGGTCAAATTGGAAAACGTAATTGTAAAAACCAGTTGCAGAGAAATCCATTTAATATTACCAAAGGTCGGACTTATAACCTTTACAGATTGAATTTGGCTTATGTTATCTGTAACGACCGCTTTGTCATTTATGCTCACATTCGCACGATCTCGCCCATTCATTGTCTTTTGAAAGGTTAAAACAAATAAAAATGTTATTATACGTTTTCGATCGTGTGCAGCTATTAGCCAGTCGTGCGCGTGATGAGCTGTTGGTTTGGCAATAACTGAACCGAACGATATACCTATACCTACGGAAACATACATATTGGGTTTGAATACCTTTTTTTTTGTCGACGGGTAAAATCCGTTATGGATACCTCCGCACCGTGGGGGCGGCGCGGTGGTTATGTCGGACTTGCACCGACTAAAAACCCCCGCTTGTCCTCCTCAACCCATTTCGGGCGGCTCTGGGATCTCCTACGGAACGCACCAGTGCCGCCCTAGAGTCCACTTATGTGGGTCCCGCTATGTTTCTATGACGATCGTAGCCCCCAACTACGACCGTCTACGACCCCGAGGACCCCCTTTTAGTCGCCTTCTACGACAGTCAGAGGATACCGTAGCCATATTCTATGCCCGGGCTACAGTGGTTTGCCCTAAAGACGGAATTTTACTGAGTCAGATCAGCAATTTTTCAACCGACTTCAAGAAAAGTAGGTGTTCAATTCGCCTGTAATTTTTTTGTATGTTTGTTAAGCGATTACTCCGCCATTTCTGAACAGATTCGGAAAATTATTTCTTTGTTTAAAAGCATATGCTTCCAAATTGGTCCTATTGTCTTGTACCTACTAATAAGATCATTTAGTATACTTTGTGGTGGAGATAATAAATACTTTTTACTTTACTTTATTGTTCTCAAAGTTCACTTCTGGTGATGGGAACCATGAGGAATTGAGGGAACTCCTCAAAATTTCAAGGGAAACATATAGCGATTTTAGTATTTTCGGCAACAAATCGAGTATTTCCATTCAGAGAGTATTAGAACTTCCTGTACAGGAATTGATTGAGAAGACCACGGATGGTCATCCAAAACTCCTAGTGTTTCAAGATTATCGCTAAGATATTTCGTTTAAGGGTCCTTATCAGTTAAAAAGGCTCATCTATTTACGGCATTTTCTGTTTGAACTGACACTCATCTTGACATTTTCTCAATGTTACTATCTAGAACAGGACTATTGCGACCTTATGCCATAAACTTTAAATGCATTTTATGTATTTTTCATTAAGAAATATCGTTTCAAACATCACTCCAAATCGACCATTTTCAAGCCAAAAAATTGTTTTTTCCGCATAAATTCTACTATACACAATAAAGTCAAAAAATGTCTATGTTACTATCTAAAACTTTAATCAAATTATCGAAGCCTTTAATAATTTTATTGGTATTATCAATACTTTTGTCATAATTTGTTTTTTTTTTTATTTGTTTTTGTGTCGGTTTTTACTAGGTAAGCGCGTTCCATCCTAGACCACAATATTGCTTACCATCAGGTGATTTGTGGTCAAGCGCAAGCCTATTTAGAATAAAAAAAAATTTGAAATCATAACATTTTAAAACTTATAAGGCCTCTTAAGATACTGAAGCTAGTACGACGAAGCCAATTTAAATGGTCCTGATGTAAATATGTTACTATCAACCTAATTTGGTAATTGAAGCCGGAAGGTAAGCAACGGAACTCCGTAATAAAACGGTGTAGCTTAGCCGTGTTTTATCATATTGTATTTGTCATGAGATGCACTCTGGGAATTGACTCAGTAAAAAGTGTGACAAAAAAACGGCTTTTCGGTGTTTTATGCTCTTGGGTGACTTAGCGAAGTGTTAAATTGAAGTCGGTTTTTTTTCAAGTCAAAGAGATTATTATGAAATGTTTTTGACATTTCATAAAAAGACAAAATGTAGCTGATTTGACTAGCTGCTTGAGCTGAAGTTTGTAAGAAAATATGAAGTCCATTTTCTATGGTCAAGCAGCGTTCTCTGTCTTCATCTTTATGTATTTAAAAATGTTTAAAATAGATGAAGTTTAATATTTTATAAGGTTATGCATATGGATATAGCTTCCAAACCACACACGTGGTCGTGTCGAGGTTTTCCCCTGGATTTTCCCCAGGCTACTCTCCAACCCAACCATTGTCAAACAGCATATGCTGCAAAACAAAAATCAACTATAGAAGATATATGTAATAGTTTAACTTAAAGATTATGTAAGAAGGCTCCTTAACTCAAAAAATCTTTAAAATTAAGATTAGTAGTTAGTATAGAAAAAAATGTAACTTTATTATGAATTCAATGAATTAAATTTAAACTGTTTAATTTTTTTTTTAACCGCGCACTCCTATCGCTTTATTGGGCCCGGCCTATAAAGCCACACAGTCAGGTTAAAGAAAAAGGGTATAGCATAAAACTAATATTATTTTACTGTTGTGGTTCCGTATAGCATGTTATGATGTTTAAATACGAACTTCACTTTCGGTTCGCGGTGGGCCCTTAATTAACTGAATCGTCTCAGATTATTATCAACCACGTAATTTAAAATTAAAAAATAATGATGTTGCATAACTTGTTTGGAGTTGATGAACTTTAGTAGCTGTGCCATTCTACTTTTTTATGCACATAATTTTCAGACATTTTTTTTAAATGCAGATTTTGGAATACTTGGCCCTCACTTCACATTTTTGTATTGTTATTTAGAAAGAGGTTTAATTGCTTCACTTCCGATAGTTTTGGTAATTAACGAACCACAGCTAATATCCATAAATCGAGTAACTCAGTGGTCCTTGGATATCTCAACATTTGTACGAGAAAATTATTTTTACCATTGTGTTACCCACCTTTTACAGCAATAAATAAAAATATAAATATTAGAGGACAATCTTACACAAATCGAACTAGCCCCACAGTAAGCTCAAGAAGGCTTATGTTATGGGTACTAGACGACGATATATTTAATAGACATAAATACTTAAATACATAGAAAACATCGAAGACTCAGAAACAAATATTCATGCTCATCACACAAATATTTGCCCTGACCGGGATTCGAACCCAGGACCGTAAGCTTCACAGGCAGGTGCACTACCCACTAGGCTCAACCGGTCGTCAAAATGCAATATGTTAATATTTAAGTATTTTTACCTATAAATTCCTTTTATTAGGTTCAGGTACTATTTCGATATCCTATTTTTGTGCACTAATTCAATACATGCCATAGATTTTTTCTTGCAATAGAAAACTGGTCATGAAAAAGTAGAATGACCCAGCTAAGCCTGGTAACAGATATTTAGGACAGTAGAAAAGGTCAGTGCAGTCTAGATTTTTTGCACAATTAAGCACAGTTACACACGTGCAACGGTATGCATGACGCAACGCCAATAATCCGGTTCCAGCGATATTGACTTGCATAATAACTGGGTTATATAGCACACGAGTCCTCGCATGCTCTACAACTTAGACATATTATTCTACAATACAATACGAATATTCTTTATTGCACACTTGAATTAAAAAACCGCAGGCGAATCACGTAACTTTATGTACTAACGGTAGATAGATTTTACTGTCAATTTTGAAGTATAAATGTATGAGCAGCAGGCGAATCACGTAACTTTATGTACTAACGGTAAATAGATTTTACTGTCAATTTTGAAGTATAAATGTATGGGCTGACAGTTGAAATTTGACATTAAAATCTATCTAACAGTAGTACAAAAGTTACGTGATTATCCCGCTGACAATTAAAATTTGACATTAAAATCTACCTAACGGTAGTAAAAAAGTTACGTGATTACCCCGCCGGACAAACAGTGCGTGTCGGAATTATCACATTTAAAGAAAGAAAAAGGAAGAAAGAAAGAAAGCATTTATTCACTAAGCATTTATTTAGGGTCTCAAACTCAAAATATTCTTTACTAGCGACCCGCCCCGGCTTCGCACGGGTGCACTATTTAATGGATGTTATTATACATATAAACCTTCCTCTTCAATCACTCTATCTATTAAGAAAAACCCAATCAAAATCCGTTGCGTAGTTTTAAAGATTTAAGCATACTACATAGGGATATAGGGACAGAGAAAGCGACTTTGTTTTATACTATGTAGTGATTCAAATAGGCCTAGCAACAAGCACTTTTGAATCGTCAGTTATATATTACATAAATTGAATCAAATTATTCAGAGCAATTTAGTGATGCATATGAAATGTAAAAAAAAAGACATGTATGTCAAGAGAGTGTATAATAAATTCACAAACAACGGATTCCGATTCCAAATTGTAGTTGGTTTTAATAGGAACAATAAGAAAATTTCAAATAAAAAACCGGATTTATCAATATATTAGTATTTTTTGGTAAAATATACTTAATTATAAACATTATCATCAAACTTCAAGGTAATAGGTATAATAAAAATTTGGGTTATTTTGTAATTAAAGCTGACTTAATGGGATTTAAACAATGATATCCCACTCAATGGTACAGGTCAAAAATATTTTTTTGCGCCCCCCCTTTAGCTAAATGGGAGCTCCCCATAAAAACATTCTAAAATAAGATTTGACAATTGGCATGGCTTTAGGTCAACAAGATACTGTAAAAATTTGAAGACTGTAGCTCTAAGCGATCCGCTATAAAACCTGGTGGGCTAGCACAACTTTTTCAGCGATTTTTCTCTCACTCGAACTGTGCGAATTAGAAAGAGGAGAGTAGATTTTTTTCTACTCGCGTCGCGTCGCAGCGGCAGATGTGCTAGCCCCGCTGTGTGACAAACGACAGACGGACGTGTGAGTGACGATAATAGGTTACGTTTGGACCCTTCGCGTAAGGAATCCTAAAAATGGATAGACATTTTTATAGTGTACTGTACCACAGTTTTACTTACAATAGTCAGTAACAATTATGAACTTACTGTTACTTCGTGAGATGAAGATAATTGGGCGAGTCAAAATACTGTTAGGTAATTAATTACAATGCAAAATTTATCATCAACTTCGTGTCGTTGTGAGAATAGATTTCTTCCGTCAAATCCAAAAAACGCCATTGATCGTGTGCTCTCAAGCGTAAGAGAGATAGCATTGAGAAGATTGAGTGAGAGTTTATATACAGGCTGTTTCATAAATCATGCACATTTTTCTCATAGTAGGGCCAATATTGAGCGTTTTTACAGCAGTTTTTTTCGTCATTGACGTCATATTTTTTTATTTTTTAATACAACGCCGGTGGCAAACAAGCGTACGGTCCACCTGATGGTAAGCGGCCACCGCAGCCTATAGACACCCGCAACTCCAAAGGTGCGTGTGTCTGGAAGAGATCGCTCTTTAGCGATAAGACCGCCTGTTGTTCTGCCTCTGTCTCCCTGTATCTATGTTTTTTGTTTTTTATGTGCTATTTTATTATGTGAGGTGTGCAATAAAGAGTATTTGTATTGTATTGTGCGCGTTGCCGACCCTTTATAAGATTTGAGGATGCACAGTGTTGACAGCAGAAGGAACACATTTAGGTCCCTCGCTCTCAACACAGTGCATCCTCGGGAGCTCTGGCAACCCTTCTCACCTCCAGGAACACAACACTACATACTTGTATAGTAGATAATGTTATTATGGCTGTGGTCTTCTGCAAGGCGGAGGTACTTCCCCAGTTGAGCTGCTCCCAATTCGAGCAAGATGACATTTTGCTGTGCCCTACCTCTCTCAAATATTGTTAAAGGAGACGACGATCAGAGTAAGAGTCACTCCGACCCAGGTCGGGCCTAGCTCAGCTCAGTAGCTCGATTCCACTCACACCTCAGATTCGATTGAAACCGCTCAACCAATCTCACTGGAGCGCAAACTCTTAGAGTATTCCAGTGTTCCAAACCACACGCGTGGTCGTGCCGGAGGTTTTCCCCTGGGTTTTCCCCAGGCTACTCTTCAACCGCGCACTCGTATCGCTTTATTGGGCCCGGCCTATAAAGCCACAGTCAGGTTCAAAAAAAAAATCAGAGTAAACTTAACCATTAACATTAGACCATTATCGGGTCTGATTCTTATTTGATCAATGTTTTCGCCGGTTTATCCTAACTTTGTGTAGATAATCGTGAGTCGACAACGACTTTACAAACGAGCGTTTCAAACGCTCGGAGAATCTCCCAGTAGCATATAACTTGGAAAACGTAGATTATTTCAATTATGTATTTTTAAAAGTTGTTTATTACCGTATTTATACCATATATATTTATCATTCTGATCAGTTAGTTTAGAGCCTCAATGCTTGATCAATTAGCAATTTTTTTTTCAAAACCATGACCATTTTTTTTCTCTTTCCTATTTTTTTTATGGGCAGTTAAATACGCAAATAATTCGTTGAGCTTACAATTTATTCATCTTCCTAACGTTATCCCAGTACACTTGAGTCCTGAAGGATGCCCTGGGTCCGCTGCCTAATGCCAAAATTTGGCGTAGGCACTAATATTTACGCAAGCGACTGCCATCTAACCTTCCAACTCGAGACGAAACCAGAATTTTTTAAAATTAGGCTCGTCAAGTGAGTGGGCAAATCGACTGTTGGAAGATCTCAAGTCACCCGAAGGCCTCTAACTTGGCTTAACAGCTGCAATCATAGACAGCAGCCGGGATCAACGGCTTAACGTGCCTTCCAAAGCACGGGAGTACTCAGTTAATAACAACTGAAAGCGGTCATCCATCCAAGAACTGACGTAAGCCGACGTTGCTGACTGACATACCGCACGCGCTACGCGGGCGCCACTGGGCCACGAGCGCTGTAACTTATTATGAGAAAATAAAAACATAAGTTTACAATGTATCTAAAAAAAAGTTTAAATTTATTACATCATCATCATCATCATCCTAGCGTTATCCCGGTACAGTTGCATCCTGAAGGATGCCCGGGGTCCGCTACCTAATCCCAACATTTGGCGGATTTGGTTTAAATATCAATACATAGTATAGGCCGCTGAATGTGGGCCTCTTAAATAAGCTCAGAGTTGCTCAGCGTGCGATGGAGAGAGCTATGCTTGGAGTTTCTCTGCGGGACATGATCCGAAACTCGGAGATCCGCAGAAGAACGAGGGTTACCGACATAGCTCAGAGAATCTGCATGTTGAAGTGGCAGTGGGCGGGCCACATTGCTCGTAAAACCGATAACCGTTGGGGAAGAAAGGTTCTCGAGTGGCGGCCTCACACGGGAAGACGGAGCGTTGGACGGCCTCCCACTAGGTGGACTGATGACTTGGTCAAGGCAGCGGGGAGTCGCTGGATGAGGGTGGCTCGCGACCGTGTGCTGTGGTGCTCCTTGGGGGAGGCCTATACCCAGCAGTGGATGTCTTCCGGCTGAATGATGATGATGACATAGTATAAAACAAAGTCGCTTTCTCTGTCCCTATATCCCTATGTCCCTATGTATGCTTAAATCTTTAAAACTACGCAACGGATTTTGATGCGGTTTTTTTTAATAGATAGAGTGATTGAAGAGGAAGGTTTATATGTCTAATAACATCCATTAAATAGTGCACCCGTGCGAAGCGGGCGGGTCGCTAGTATTACATATGAGAAAAAAAGAGACATGAGTTTACGAGTCATCCTTTATAATTGGTACCTATACAGTAAATACGAAACCACAGTAATCAATTAGTACTGGCAACTATACATTCTCTTTATTGAATTGTACTGATTTGTCTCGGCTATGAGAAATGCCTTTGATCATTTTGTGTTCTTTATGAAGTAATAAAACAACATAGCTACTACCTATTCCAGACGCAGTATAAATAAAGAAATATTTTTATTTTATTATGTACAAATTAAAACAATGTTAAATAATTTTAAAATGGTTTTAATATAATAGTTTCTGTACATAATATGAGAGATGATTTCCTAACTATGTATATAAATAAGGATCGATATTTGTTAGGTTAGGATAACTTCGCATGCATTTTTTTTATTTTGGGTGTAAATTTACACAAATCAACCTAGTCCCAAACTAAGCAAAGCTTGTACTATGGGTACTAGGTGACGATATACATACTTATATAGATAAATAGATACTTAAATACATAGAAAAGATCCAATACTCCGTAACAAGCTCAAAGCTCCCGAGCACGCGCTGTGTTCAGAGCGAGGAGTACCTACTGTTGCCCTGTGGTACCAGTCGAACCTCAGTAATTGGGATTAGCACCATGTATGGTTTCTTTAAGCAGACTGCCAGACGTTATTTTGACAACGCTCCCGATCATAGGATCCGTTAGTTAGGAAGGCTGTCGACTACGTTATCATCCCTCCTCCTTCCGTCCTAGGCATACGCTCACGGACCCGAACGACGTAATCACAGCGTCCATCGAAAGGTGCAATGCTGGGCTTGCGGCAGCATTCCCGACGGCGGGGACGTCCATCGCGCGATCGCGACAACATGATTTTCGGACGACCGCTTTAGCCTAGTTGGTAGTGACCCTGCCTTCGAAGCTGGAGGTCCCGGGTTCGAATCCCGGTCAGGGCATTTATTTGTGTGATGAACATAAATATTTGTTCCTGAGTCATGGATGTTTTCTATGTATTTAAGTATCTATCAGTGGCGGCGCGTCCATACAACTCGATTCCCACCGGCTTGCCTAATTTTCAGCCAGTCGTTCCCTTACTACCGCTCGTGAAGAATAAGAAAGGCAAATTATTTCCGGCTTCCCTATTAATATTTTTGATGCGCCGCCACTGGTATCTATATATATATCTATATAAGTATGTATAATAATATCGTCACTTAGTACCCATAGTACAAGCTTTGCTTAGTTTGGGACTAGGTTGATTTGTGTAAATTTGTCCACAAATTTATTTATATTATATTACTAGCTTTTGCCCGCGACTTCGTTCGCGTGAACTTCTACTAACTATTTCCTTCCCCTTCGTAGATAAATTCTGCAAGTTAGGTTATAAACATCTTAACTTTGAGTGACTCACTCAAAATTTACTCAAACGTTTTTACGTCTCAAAATTACAACCTTAGAAAGTTTCTTACTTAAACAAATACAATAGCAAGTGAAATGGGCCCTCTTGTCCATGAAAGGAGGCATGTGTCCTGAAGTATAATGTCCGGATAATGAAACAAAATGGGTATGATTTATGAATACCTATATAATATATATTATGTGTATATGGTAATAGGTATTGGCTAAGTAAGTCAGACGTTAAAT
This sequence comes from Epiblema foenella, assembly GCA_963556455.1. Taxonomy (NCBI): domain Eukaryota; kingdom Metazoa; phylum Arthropoda; class Insecta; order Lepidoptera; family Tortricidae; genus Epiblema; species Epiblema foenella. Next base: position 27,885,914 of record OY747099.1, on the reverse strand, counting down.
ACACATTTTATTTCAGCCTGGAGAATGCCGTCGACTCGATCCCATATAGCATTTATACGTACCAATTGTTTTTGATGATTTCTTATAAATATGTCACACTAATGGGTGCTAAGAAACTACCTCATCACATCCTTGTAGCATAGTGGTGTCATGGTTCGATGTTGCGTATGTTCTTGTTCGATGAAGTTAGCTAATTCCCCACTTTTCGAGTACTGACATGCTCGATGTAGCGACTACAGGGGAAGACATATTATGCTTGAATCGAACAAAAACTTCATTATAACCTAAGATTTTAGCATCCTCTCAATATATCTGTAAGAAATTCTCCCTTTATCGTAGGTAGTGAAGAAATCTTTCCAAAACGTACAATCGAACCTGTGACATCCTGACATATGCAGCCCGCTTTAACTGAGGTTTTTGAACAATCAGTAATCACACTCGGTTACCAAATCCTTCAACCAGTTCTCTCTTAAAAAGCCATGGGGAGGCGTAGGCAGAGTGGCATCTACTAAAAAGACTCGCGCTTCCTTAACTTAAATTTATAATTTTCGTTAGCAAACGTTACTGCTTAAAACAGTACTAATATTTGAAGTACCTTCGTACACATTATCGTTTTACAATTAGGTTTAAAAGAATTTTTGTAAACCCGAAAACTGACAGGTAGAATGCTGCCTAAACTTATTTTTCTACTTCTAAGTAGCCAATTTCTACAATTTGAAGCTAGGCCGATTATTTTTTTTTCGAAGAACTTAAAATTTGAAATCCCTCCATATCTCCCATGTACCCCCTAACTCAAAGAAATACGACACAAAGCCTGATAAAACCGGCGGACAGCTGAAGACCTAATTTAGGTGGACGCTGGACGACTATAGGACAAACCTGTATTACCTGTACCTCCCAGTGATTTGATTGTTTATAACTAATCAGCTAGGTAATGACTGTTTTCATGGTACCTAAATTGAATTAGTATTTTGGATAAACTGACCTATAATATAGTACTATGATTTTCTTTCTTTTTTGTAGACAAATAGGAAATATTTGTTAATTCCTAGAGTGGAGTGGCAATTCGCTGGTCAGTCAATGCTGACAACAACCGTCTACGTCCAATCTATTTAATCTCCAATTTTATAAACAGTAAAGTTATTAAGGCTCTATGGGTCAGCAAGTTTTGACTTAAAACGCAAGCGCTTTAGAGGCTGTAAGTCAGTACCTAAATAACGCAAATCTATTCTGTTTTGCTTACGATTATGCATGTAATTAATAGAACTTTAGGGACTGAAATGCGGTAAACATTCACATTCACTTGAGTCGGTTTCGTTTTGAGATAATTAAGCTCTAAGAGTCACAAATATCCGAACTAACTCTTCAACTTAATCTCATCATAATCATTTGGCAGCGAAATTACTCAGTTTATAGCTACAATGATAAAAATGAAAACTATACATGCAAGTACCTACTTTATCTTAGCCACTATAAGACTCAAATTATTGAGTTGTGCAAGTAGTAAATAATCTTCATTAACCTCGATTAGACTTTACTGAATGTCATTTGTGTAATGCACGTCTCTGACACGCCAAACGTCAAATATCGTGATATTTATAACTGTCTAGACTCGCCTCACGATAGTCCTTATTGTACCTTGACCCTACGATTCGTGACAACTATTTGCATATTCGGAGCTCAGACTTATACTGGTTCATCTGAGACGAATTTTCATACGTTAGCAGGCATTGTAAATATGTATATGACTGTGGTTCATAGATTCAGAATTTATCAATTTGAGGAACGATAAAGGGATAAAAAGTATCCTATATGTTAACCCGGGGTATAAACACGTTGCATACCAAGTTTTATCATAATCTGTACAGCCGTTTTTGCGTGATTGAGTAATAAACATCCAAACATCTGAACATCCGAACTTTCACATTTATAATATTAGTGGGAATAGTCGGAATTAGTGGGATTTTGTAGGGCCTCAGATAACACCGTTATCACACATGACCACTCTAACAACGTTCTGGATAACCACTGAAGATATATCAATTATAAGTAGACGGAACTCCGTCCGTGCCTTGAACTCAAGGCACCGGTTTGTCAATGTTGACAGCGATTGTCTAACATAATTAAATCTCTCATTTCAAACAGTTACTATGGGTTGAGGGATTTTTGTCGCTAGTCCCCTAAGCACTTTTTTACCCTCCATTTTTTCACATAATATCTGTTTATTGTACAATTTTTGAATGACATTCTTTTTACTTTGCTTCCAATTATATGCTTACCAATTTTCAAGTCTCTAAGTCACACATTGAAGGACTTCTCATGCAAAGTTCAACCCCTCTTTTCACCCCCTTTCATCCCCAATCTGTATGATTTTTATAGCCTATAACCTGTCCGGAGATCCATTAAACTTGTTAGCGAAGGTTGTACTAAAATCTATTAGCTAGTTTTCGCGTGATGGTGAGACAAATAAACAGACAGACAAACAGACACAAATTTTAAAAACTGTTGAAATGTGTTCTGTTATCGATTCTAAGACCCCTCAATCGATTTTTTTGCTAATATCTTCAATGTACAGATTTTTGAACCTCTACAGCTTTATTATATGTATAGATAAATATTTTCACAGGCTACTCTCTAACCGCTCTCTTTATTGAGCCCAGCCTATAAAGCTATGGCCACATTACATAATAGTACATTACTTACCAAGGGCGGTAAAACAAGGAATGTCTCAGATCGCAGGTATTTGACGCCCGAGCCGAAGGCAAGGGCGATAATTATGCGATCTGAGGCTTTCTTAATTACCGCCCGAGGTAAGTACAAAATTTTATGTCACCCCCTGGACAGGAAGTGGGATTTTTCGCGCGCGGAGCGTGCGGTAATTGGCACTTTATGGCCAGGTGTGACAAAAACATACATACATAAAGTCACGCCTGTATTTCCAAAAGGGGTAAGCAGAGAACATGAAATTTAATTTCAGTGTCACATTTAGCAATTGTAGGTTTAAATAATAATAATAATAATTCTTTATTTCAGATTTTTACATCCATATGTTGTTAGTACATTGCAATAGTATATATAAAGAAAAAAACTTATCCGCTAAGGTTAGTAAAAAGTGAAATAATCAAAAACTAATTGCCAGCTACAAGCTCCATCTGCTATCATCTGTTCCTGCGCAATGCAAGCTGTTCCAGTGGCTAAGCAATGGAGCATCCAACTTGGCAACCAACGTCTTCAGGATGCCATTCCCACTATCACTCAGCCGCCGCATTAGTGACGCCGTCCTGTTTCGCATTATTGCGTTAAAGATGGAGAAACTGTGATATTGCAGTGATATGTTGCTAGCCCATCGCTCACAACACAAACGGATTCCCATAGTCTGCTCTTACGACATCGACACCCACGGAAAGAAAGGGGGAATTGCTATTCTATCCCGGCACCACACGGGACACAGCCACAGTAAGGTTAAAGAAAACTGTTTAAGGGTCGGTTGCACCAACATACAATCACAGGCCGGTCATCGTCAAATATGGCGCCGGCAGCTGTCATCCCATAGAGACTTGTCAAACTTTCCATACAATGAGATTTAACGAACAGCGGTTACGATTACAGACAGTTTGGTGCAACCCAGCCTAAGTCTATATCTGTGAAAACAAAGAATCCTCTAATCAATAATGGGTCGGGCGTTTGTGAGCTTCTGGAGTCGCAGGCATCCATAGGCTTGGCTGTCTGCTCACCATCCGGCAGGCTGCCAGCTTATTTGCTAATGTTGTATAAAATGATGGACATCCAGAGTTTTTTTTTTTATTAAAAATGAGATCGCTCTTGGCCAGCATCTAGCCAGGGGGCAAAGATGAGGCCGACGATGAAGCGAGCTCACCCAGAAGGTGCCTATTCACTCGTGCCTTAAAAAGGTCTAGGTTATATGAGCTCGGAAACACAAACGCCGGCAGAGAATTCCAAACCACTAACCAACCAGAGTTGCACTAAACGGCTTCCTTTTTTACTTCTCTATTACGGAACCCTAATAGAATGACAGGATTTAATTTAAAATGAAGGAAAAATATAAAAAATTAGGCACCGAGCAGGATTCGAACCTGCGACCTCCCGGCACTCGCGGCCAGTCGCTCTAGCCAACTGAGTTATAGGTGCAATCGCTACCCAGTTCCAAATTCATCAACCGTTCCTTCGTATTAAGCAGTACCGCTGGTAACGTGAACTATATTTTTATACAAACGCCTTTAGGGAGGCGTACAGCGACATCTGCCAGAAGATAGAGGCTTCATTAATATAAATAATAATAGGTGCAATCGCTACCCAGTTCCAAATTCATCAACCGTTGCTACGTATTAAGCAGTGGCGCTACCGCGAACAGCAAAGTTTTCCCTCTCTGTCGCACTTACGTCCGAACGTGCAAGTGCGACAGAGAGCAAAAACGTCGTTTGCTGTTTGCGGTAGCGCCCCAGTACCGCTGCTCAGGCGCGGATCCAGGATTTTGTTCAGGGGGGGGCACTTTCGAAATTTCCGAAAATAAAACTGACTTTTGGTAACTGTTTATATTGTCAGAACATATTTCCTACGTCAGGACATAGGCAATTGCCCTCCCCTGACACAGGCTTCAGGGGGCATCAACCGTTCCTTCGTATTAAGCAGTGGCGCTACCGCGAACAGCAAACGTTTTCCTTCTTTCAAAATGTTCCCTCTCTGTCGCACTTACGTCCGAACGTGCAAGTGCGACAGAGAGCAAAAACTTCGTTTGCTGTTCGCGCTAGCGCCCCAGTGCCGCTGCTAACGTAAACTATTTAAAAAAAAATGACGGGATTGCCCAAGCGCATCAGAATCACGAATCCTTTCAAACCGGGCTAAGTGAATGTCGCTCGGAACGGCAAGGAATGGGATCATTTTTTGTGAGATCTACTTTCACCGGCCGATAGCATCCGGTTCGCTGTACCGTTCGTATTGCCCATTATCTTGATCGAGTGCACATTTGTTGTTCTTGTTACTAGCTGGGCTTGGTCAAAGGCCAGTAAGTGCTATGGCGGTTGTTCTGCTGAAAAAGTCCCTTATAAAAAATAAATAAAAAAAATTAAGCTGTTTATTTCAGTGAAATATAGGGATAATATAGGGATCGCCTTTGTAGCAGCGAAAACGGCTGCGTTCATGGTCATCGCAATTTTAAGGCCCGCACAGACGAACCACTTGTCGGTGCGTTTGCGTAAACTATTTGTTAAAGTCAAAGTCAAAAGTCAAAGTAATTTATTTCTTTTAAATAGGCCCATAACGAGCACTTTTAAAATGTCAAATATACACATAAAATAGGAATACTTAACAGTAACAGAGAACAAAACTTATAACTAATGCAACAATTAATAAAGCTAAAATAGTCAATACAGGTGGTAAAATTTAATAACATTAATAGCTACTTAGATGTAGAGCAATTTAGTCCCAAGCCGTTTTGTCATTAAGATAATCTTTAATCTTATAATAAGCTTTACTTACTAGTCTGCGTTTAAGGCAGTTCTTAAATTCATTCGTCGAGAGATGAGTTACATTTTCTGGCACTTTATTGTAAAATCGTATACAATTATTTTTAAACGACGTTATTTTTGTTATCTATGTTTATACAGCGCTGAGAAAATATGTATTTATTTTTTGTTTTGTTTTCTTTCTTTTCTATTGTTTATTTATAAAACTTTAACTTATTTGTGTAACCTTTTTATTTTCTATTATTGTGTGTTACCCACCGTGCCGACACCTAATGGGTCCAACGGAAGACCAGCGCCGGCTGTAATGCCGGCATTATGCTGAGTTGGGTCCATTTCGTGACATTTTTGTATTCTTTCCCGTTTTTGTATTTTTTCCCATTATTATGTACTTGTCTGTCATGAATAAATGTTTGAATCTTGAATCTTTAATCTTTGGAAATGTTATTTTCGTTTTTATTAACATTTGGTGCTCTTGTTACTAAGTTGTATGCTTGATGATCAAAGGCCATTTTAAGTGATAAGGCAATTATACTGCTGTAGGGGGAAATTCAAAAAGCAATGCTATAGTTTCAGTACGTTCTGATGGTATATATCTATTCCGTCGTCGTTTGAAAGAGGTCCGGCCTTCTACCAAATAACTGGAAATATGATAAAACCTTACAGAATCTTTACCTTAAATGATGATAAAGGAATAAGAGTTTGAAATTGTCTGATATATTCACTCTGAAATAAAGCCTTTGTAATTTTTTTTTTTAACATTTGTGTTCTTGTTACTAATAACCTTGTAAGCTAGCTGTATGTTTGGTCAGAGGCCAATATTTCAAACGCACAGGATTATCTAGCTGGAAAAGTTCGCAGTTTTTCTGGTACTTACATATTTTGTTGGTTTTTACATTTTCACATTTTTGCAACACTTGGATTTTAATTTTCAGTGTTTTCTGACTATTATGCCTGATCGTAAGTCAGGGTGGGTTGCACCAAACCATCTGTAATCGTAAGCGGTGTTAAAAACTGATTGTATGGAAATTTTGACAAGTTTCTATGGGATGACAGCTGCCGGCGCCATATTTGACGATGACCAGCCTGTGATCGTATGTTGGTGCAAGCTACCCTTAATCTTTTAAATGTTAAAGGAGAGGAATAGCATCTTCAAACCAAAATCAATTATGTAAATGCGAACCAACTTTTACAATAGGTGTACCTTGCATGTGGAAGCGAAATATCCTTAATTATTTTCCTTCCATCGTTAAAATTATATAGGCTATATGGCCCTCAACTTTGGATATGTCCACCGAAAAGCCGCGAACCTAAATCTGACAATGACCCAAATAGAAATAAATGGTACTTATTACATTAGTAATGAGTTAATTAAAGGCCCATACACCCAACACTATTATAACCAGCCAGCTTAAACAATGAAATATAATAAAAAACATTGAGCGCATCGCGTATGTCATCACCTATGCAGATGCCTGTTGTACATTGATTCATTAATATATGTATGCTTTTGCAGTCTATACCATTATAATAGGGTCCAAAAATGCGTATCATCATCACCATCATCATCATATCAGCCGAAAGACGTCCACTGCTGGACATAGGCCTCCCCCAAAGAGTGCCACAATGACCGGTCCTGCGCCACCCGCATCCACCGGACTCCCGCGACCTTTACCAGGTCATTAGTCCACCTTGTGGGGGGCCTACCCATGCGTATATGCGTATATATTAATGAAACTGACTGTAAAAATATCCACAATCCAAATCAAGGACCGATACCGGTATTTTTAAAAAACCCTGAATTAGCCCAATATTTTGGGCATTATTTTTTGCTCTTTACTTAGGGCTGAATCATGTATTTAGGTAACAACGTCGTATTATTAGATTGTCCCATTAAAAATGAAATAATGAACCGGTGACCGTAATAATACCGGTATTTTTCTATGGAGAAAATACTGGTATCCGATCCCTGATCCAAATACACATGTACAGTCTACAAAGATTTCTAAACCACTTGGTACCTTGTCAGTGAAAATCAATACGAAAGCCGCTACAGTTCTCATTTTAATGTTACTGTGACAAAATACTTTAGGCGTATTGATTTAGAACTGTTAATACGTTTCAGAGTCAAGAAAGTTTCAGAGGGCCTACTCCGAACTTTGAAATCCGAACTTCGTATCGTGTCGTCCCTTTCACCCTCGTGTTTACACTATATGATCTGTTTTTGGAGATATATCAAAATGGCGTAGCCATGGCGGACGAAACTGTAAAATGTATGTTTATTCTTTCGAAATAATTTCATTTTTATGAATTATTTTCTCATTGCACCCACATTTGCTAGTTTCTGTTTGTTCCTATGGTCGACTGGTAGAGAATGCCTCATGACATTAAGTCCGCCCTTTGTACTTACATTATTTTAGTGCAATAAAGTTTAAATAAATAAATAAAATGTATCTATTTTCCGTTCCGTAAGGACTATTCGTCTATGGGTCATTTTACTTTTTCATGACCAGTATTCTGTTACAAAAAAATCTATGATTTATGTATTGAGTTAGTGTACAAAAATAGGATTTCGAATTAGTACCTGAACCTAATCAAAGCAATTTATAGGTAAAAATACTTAAATATTAACATACTGCTGTAAAAAGTGGGTAACACAGTGGTAAAAACCATTTTTTCATACAAATGGTGAGACATCTAAGGACCACTGAGTTACTCGATTTATGGATATTAGCTGTGGTTCGTTAATTACCGAAACTATCGGAAGTGATACTCCAATTTAACCTCTTTCTAAATAACAATATAAAAATATGAAGTGAGGGTCAAGTATTCCAAAATCTTAATTTAAAAAAAAAGTGGCTAAAAATTATGTACATGAAAAAGTAGAATGGTCCCTATTTTATCGCAAAGGTTGACTATGATGATATCGATATATCAAAATGGCGTAGCCATGGCGGATGAAACTGTAAAATGTAGCCGTCTATTTTATCGCTATGATGGTATCGTTAAACGACAAGATAAAGCATCAATCTTGCCATGTTTTGTTAGTTATCAAATGATAAAAACTGTAATTTGTATTAATATTATAACCATGAGTAAAGTTGACCTTTCAAACCTCACATTACCGTCAACTGAAAGCATTTTCAATATAACGCGTATTCGTAGGCGTATCGTGGGCGATGGTGACGTCACGATGATCGTCTAGACGTGGGCTGTGACGTCACGGTCTCCTGCTGTGCCGTTCGCACTCATCTCACTCGACTAGTCTAACTTGAACCCGAGTTTTCTTTCGTCACAAATTTAAGGCACGGCCCATTCAGCGATATGACGAAAATACTGAAGTTGGAGTATACAGTGTGAAGAAGTTATGTATAATTATACTACACAAAAATTAATCTCGCACGACATCAGCATTTACAGATCTTTTCGTCTACATTTTGATTGGTTTCCTTCTGGATGTATAACACATGGATGACATCTCTGTCGTTACTCGGCGATCACTGATTAGGGGCCGCACGGTCCGGCGTCCTAGGCACACACTTACGGACCCGGACGACGTAATCACAGCGTCTATCGAAAGGTGGGACGCTGCGCTTGCGGCGTCCAACTCTGACACGACGCGTACACTTAGGCATTCCCGCCGGCGGGGACGTCCACCGCGCGATCGCGACAACAGTGACACATATAGTCCCTATTCGTCCCGGTACCGCCGCACATCGGGTAGAGTCGGTCCGACCCAGGTCGGGCCTAGCTGAGTTTCTTGCTGGACTCTTCTCAGCTAGGCTAGGTTTAGTGAACCAGCGACAAAACTCCCAATAGCTAGATTACACTCACACCTCAGATTCGGTTGAAACCGCTCAACCAATCTCACCGGAGCGCAAACTCTTAGAGTATCCCAGTGTTCCAAACCGCGTGGTCGTGTCGGAGGTTTTCCCCTGGATTTTCCCCAGGCTACCCTCCAGCATCGCTATCGCTTTTTAGGCCCAGCCTATAAAGCCACAGTCAGTTAAAAAAATGTCAGCAAGCTTTGTGAATAGCAACCTCAGGCGCCTAAAGAAGACCTTTAGGCACGAAAAGGCACAAGTGAGAGGCATTCACAAATAACATACCCTCTTTAGTAATGGATAGTAATAACCAGGTTACGCTTGAGTTGCTAAGTGTTGTCTGGACTTTAGTAGTTGTTTGGTTATAATAGAAGAAAATTACGCGTTACCAGAATTCTGCCATCCTTAGAGTACAAAAAATTCTAAAATAAAAGGCCCTTTCCAAGTTGGAATTATTCTTTTGTTTTCAAATAAGGAAATAAATTTTATTTTATAAAATGAAAGCACAAACATGGTCGTTAACTGAGATCCAGAAATCCAAATTGAAGGTTTGCCAGCGCGCTATGGAGCGCAGCATTTTGGGTGTCAAAAGGACGGATCGTGTCCGAAACACTACACTGCGCTCTAAAACACGTATTGCTGACGTAGGTAAAAAAACTGCCAGGCTCAAGTGGGACTGGGCCGGCCACGTCTGTCGCATGCATCCAGATAGGTGGGCTAATGTAGCCACCAAATGGGTGCCACATGATGGACGACGCAGAGCGGGCAGGCTCAGACGGAGATGGCGGGATGATCTGGATGCATTTGCCAGGAATGGGATGGGATCTGGATCCATTTGGGAGGAAGAAGCGCTCAATAGGGAGACCTGGAAAACATGGGGAGAGGCCTTTGCCCAGCAATGGAACAGTTAATAGGCTATTCAAGTAACGTAAATGAAAGCACAATACCAATTCTAAGTTAATATAAAACTAAACTAAACTATAAAAACTAGCCTAATCGAATAACCCACCCAGAGTCATTCATACCCGGTGCAAAGGTGCCCATCACACTAGAGGCATTCCACCGTTGAATAGCGACTGCCAGCCTTTGCACCGTGTTCGTGTCGGAGGTTTTCCCCTGGATTTTCCCTAGGGTACTCTCCAACCGCGCACTCCTATCGCTTTATTGGGCCCGGTCTATAAAGCCACAGCCAGTATAAAAAAACTGCACCAGGAATGACCCGGAGCGGGGGTCTAAACCACTCTCCCTTAAAAGTAGTTTTCCTGTATTTAAGAGACAAATAACCAAAATCTTTACATAATCACTTTCACTTTTACCTTAGTAGACCTTAAGTAAATGTACCTACTAACACTTCCTTTATTACCTACACTTTAAATGAAAATTAAGTCTGGATTATATATACTGTATAACTTAACTACACGACTATAATGTCCCTCAACTAATGTATAAATTTCAATCTTGCTGTGTACACATAGTTTAGAGCATCAGTCTAGTTTTTATAAAAAATATTGCTGTATGGTTGTATTAATGATTGATACTTGTTTTGTGTGCCTATTTAATAAATAAATAAAATAAAAAAAACGGCGCCCCACGTCCGCTAAAAAGATTTTCGCCTCAGAGTACAAAGTGGTTTTTTGGTAAACACACTGGAAGGGTGTTAAGTGTAAGATTAGTTTCATTCTACTAATGTTATATATATATCTACCACATTGCATTTTCACAGCTACAGCAGTGTTTCAATTCCACACTCGCGGTTAAAATACGACTTTGCACCCTTGTATAACAAATTGCACTGTGCTGAGAACGAGGGACCTAAATTTGTCCCTTCTGTTGTCAGCACAGTGCATCCTCAAATTTTATAAGGGTCGGCAAGGCGTACGTGACTCCTTTGGAGTTGCGGGCGTCTATAGCCTACGGAGGCGGCTTACCATTAGGCGGACTGTAAGCTTGTTTGCCACCGGCGTTGTATAAAAAAAAACTGTTTATTTTGTGTGTCGTCACGAATCGGCAGAAATCATTTGCTTTCTTTCTTTCTTTCTAGTGTCTTACTGCCGTCTTCTGTAAGGTATAGATAGGTATTTCGTCAATGGGGGCTATCACGTATGAATTCGCCGCTAGAGGCGCTAGTGTAGCGTGGGGTCCTCCGAAATGTCAAATGTCACTCTTTTTGGTTGCGCTACGCGGGTTAATATCTAATTGGAACAATATGGTCACTATTTTGCAATACCTGAGCTTGATTATGGCAAATATGAATTAAGGGTCAATGACTGTCAGGGCTTTGAGACAGATTTGTCTTTCGGAAAATTATTTCCTCCTTTTTTCCGAACAAAACGGGTTTTAAGGTATTGAATATGATTTAAATGTAAACTTCGTTCTCATGTCCATAATAACCAATAACAATTTTTGACAGCTGGACCTTAGTCGACAGTGGCGCCAACTGGTGAGCACAAAAACGATAGCCCCCATTGGGCTGCTCCGAATTTGAGCAAGATGATATTCCCTTGCAGCCTTCCAGGTTTCAATATACAGTGCCCTAAATAAAAAATGTCACCGTATAGGAAAATATCCACAAAATTGTATACTTCTACAAATTTCGAAGCGTGGGTTGCTTCTGTAATAGCGAAATATGAGTGGGTGCTTATCGTCATTCCACACTCGTGGGCAGCCGGTATGGACAACGTCCGTCTCATTGCAACCAGTATACGTTGAGCTCTTATTATGTATAGTAGGTACGAGTGCAGAGGTCAAGTTTTACTACACCTACAGAGAGGTGAGTCGGTTTAGGAGGCATTAAGGTTGCATATTACGTGTAGTTAGTTTTTCCAGTAGATTAATTGTAACTTATCGCGTTTTATGAAATAAATCGTGTGGAATGTTATTTTACGTAGGCGGAAGTTTTCCTTAATACAGACCAATTTCTTTGGCGGCCTGTAACCAAGAGATTCCCATACGCGTTATAAGGTAAACATAATACTTAAGTATAGTTATGTTCAGATTCATCTGTACGTTAGGGTGTTCAAAAATATCTTAATATGCAGATTATGCACGCAATCGCCATAACAATAAAGACTTCTTGAGATACCTTCTAGTACTTATTATTCTTCAATGGTTTCATCATCATCATCGTAGCCTTATCCCGGTATAGTTGCAACCTCGCATACCGCACGTTATTACTGATGATGATGATGATGATGAGTCCGACCGGTTTCGGCCATAGCGACCACTTCGACTCCTAATCAGTGCCCCGGCGCTCATGCGCCCGAAGATGGCTAATGTAGCCTATTTTAGCAATAAAACTCCGCGCACATTGAGGGCACGTAAGCACGCCATCTACATAATTGCAGGAGATGGCAGCAGGTGGGCGGGCCTTAAGCTGGTCGCGTTTGGTATCAAGGTCAACTTTACGTTGATCCTCGAATTCCCGTACCTTGCCGTTCACAAGCCTGCGCCATTCTGGGCGTTGTGCTGCCAAACACTCCCATTGAGAGAGCTCTATGTCGCATCTCTTCATGTGTCGCTTTAGGACATCCTTATACCGGAGGAGTTGACCGCCATGCTTCCGCTTGCTCCTCCAGCTCAGAGCGACGTTATTACTATTATTTAGTGATTAAACTGGTCTAATCCCAACAAGTTACTTTTCCCTCTACGTTGGAAGGTCAGGGAATCGCTTTCGTAAAAACTAGTTCCTACGCCAAATCTTGGGATTAGATGTCAAAGCGGACCTCGAGCTCGTTAGGCCACAACCGGGAAAACGCTAGGAGGATGACTGTACCTACATATTATTAGAACTGTGGTATATATATTAATACTGGGGTATGCTGCACGAGAGGTACGGATTTAGAGGTACTGGGAGGAGATCGTAGCTAAAATATAACACTGGAAGCACATATGGAAGTAGTATATTTCTTACTGTTGCTGAAATATGCTTACAATAATCTCTAAAATGGTTTACAGAACATGTGATTCCGATGTTGTCGTGAAGACAAGTCCCTGGAAAACCAATTGTTTCCAGAGGAATGCCAGTTTGACGCATCTCGAATCATAGTCTAAATTCAATTTGTATACGTTATGAAAGAAAGAAAAAGCATTTATCCGTGGCACAGGAGTAATACACATACCAAGGATTAAAGTTGAAAAACGAGTAAAAACAGTAAAAAAGGTGTAAAACAAAAAGAAAACAATCAATAATGCCACGAAATGGTCCCGACTCAGCATGGTGCCAACCTAACTGGTCGACGCTGGTCTTCCGTCGGAGCCAATCGGTGACATTCACGGCGGGTAACACATAAACAAAAACGAACTATAGAGACATTACAAATAACTAAAAAGAAAAATTCGCACATGAATTTTAACACGGCTATGTTTAATAAAAAATAAAATAAAAATAAAACTAAATATCTCGTATCCATGAACGCGACTTAACAATAAACGTCATACATCATCGCCTCCGAAGACAACTAGCGCCAGCGGCCACTACGTAGACTACAGCCAGTGTTGCCAGGGCCCTTGGTACAAAAAATACGTTTTTTTTCTTGAAAAGTTACATTTTTGATGCAAAAGTTACATTTTTTATATTTTTCATAATTGCTTATCAGAACTTTCGGTTCTAAGAAGTGAGTAGCAACATACAGCTACAATTCGGCGAGTTCGGCGACAGAATAACGTCAGGCTGATGGGTGGTATCTCAAATGTCATACATAGTTGCAACAAACGGACAGACAGAGTCGTCCCATGTAGGTTATTTTGTCACCTTTTCTGTATGGAAGCCTATAAATTGTCTCGCTTGGTCCCGGTCAGATACAAGTGACGTTTCTTTTAAAATACAGTTTCATTATTCACAAAAATTACGAAAATTTCCTTTACAACAGAAGTTACTTACATGTTACGCCAGCCGGTAAAAAGTTACCAAAAATGTAAGAAATGTAACGATCTGGCAACGCTGACTACAGCAGACGACAATCAAAATTTCTTTCTTTCTTTCTTTCTTTCTTACGTTATGATTCTGGACCTACACGGCCAGCCTCATACCGTAACAACCTCTACAGTATCTAGTGAATGTATGGGGCCACACGTTTTTGAAACACGGCCGGATTGCCGAGTGTCGTGTAACAGGACACTAACGAGTTCCGTAGAGCTGATTTATTTTTTAATGCCACTTGTACTCTAGAGAGCACAAGTTGATTCCTAGAATAAAATGCTTTTTTTTTAACCTGACTGTGGCTTTATAGGCCGGGCCCAATAAAGCACTCCTATCGCTTTGCACGGTTGGAGAGGAGTCTGGGGAAAATCCAGGGGAAAACCTCCGGCACGACCACGCGTGTGGTTTGGAACAATGGAATACTCTAAGAGTTTGCGCTCCAGTGAGATTGTTTGAGCGGTTTCAACCGAATCTGAGGCAATAAAATGCGTTAAGAGGCCTTATAAGTTTTAAAATGTTTTTATTTCAAATTATGACAAAAGTATTGATAATACCAATAAAGTTATTGAAGGCTATGATGTGTTTATTAAAGTTTTAGATAGTAACATAGCCATTTTTTGATTTTATGGGGATGAATTTAAGCGGAAAAAACAAGCTTGAAAATGGTCGATTTGGAGTGATGTTTGAAACGATATTTCTTAAAGAAAAATCCGAAAAATACATTTAAAGTTTATGACATAAGGTAGTAATAATCCTGTTCTAGATAGTAACATTGAGAAAATGTCAAGATTCGTATCAGTTCAAACAGGAAATGGCGTAAATAAATTAGCGTTTTTTAACTGATAAGGATCCTTAAGCTACTTTTACATTTGGCGGTGCAGCATCTAGCTGTCAGTGTCAACTGGCCGAGTCGGTACCGATTCTTTACTGCTCGCTTGCATTTAAATGACTCCATTCTTTTTTTGTTCAAAATGGGATTGCTCTTGGCCAGCATCTAGCCAGGGGGTAAAAATGAGACTGACGATGAAGCGAGTTCACCCAGAAGATAGACCTATTCATTGGTGATTTATTGTATTAGCGAAAAATGTCATAAAAACTGAATTTATCTGACATACTTATTAACTCAGACGATATGATTCTTTTTCTCTTTCAGCATTTGCGTCCACTGCTGGACAGATGTCTCTTATACATACGACTTGGCAGGACATTGTGCTGCCGTCGGCCCTTCTGTCTCTGCAACGTCATTGGACCATTTCAGTAGTTGCAGGGCCGATTATTGAGTTTCGAACGCTAGACTTTTCACTCGAGATCTGTCAGAAAACTATGATTTGACAGATGTCGAGTGAAAAATCTCCCCCCAGATTCGAGACACACAGATATATATTATTAACTGATAAGGACCCTCAAGTAGGTGGTATACTAAATAAGTGGCAGCTACTCCGGTTACCAGGCGCCACTGAAAATCAGCGCCACGACTTAATGCCTAATAGCTTATTTCGTGGCACCAAGCTGAGTGGCGACCATTTTAGCATATATTAGTTGTATTTTAATTTTCCTTTGTTTTATTATTATTTTAATATTGTATAAATAAATAAATATTAGAGGACAATCTTACACAAATCGAACTAGCCCCACAGTAAGCTCAAGAAGGCTTGTGTTATGGGCACTAGACGACGATATATTTAATAGATATAAATACTTAAATACATAGAAAACATCCAAGACTCAGAAACAAATATTCATGTTCATCACACAAATATTTGACCTGACCGGGATTCGAACCCAGGACCGTCAGCTTCACAGGCAGGTGCACTACCCACTAGGCTAAACCGGTCGTCAAAAGGTGTATGCTAAATAAACATGTTTTCTTTCTTTCTTTCTTAGACTTCCGCACCCGACTGTACCTTATCGTTATCACGGACGCGCCCCCATGACGTCACGCCTGCGTCGAGACGGCAATTTTCCACAGCGGCGACGCCTGCGACCCCCGATAACCGCCGGGAACCGGTTCCAACAAGATTGGATTTAGCCACCGGATTAAATATCTATTGCGTGTTAAAGGGGTATGTAACGACATTGTATAAAATGTAGAATCACACGAGCGTACTGTAATTCAACCACGTCGCCTCTAATATTCGGAAGTTAACCACCTTTCAAATCAAATCAAATCAAATAATTTATTTCACATAATTTCAGGTACAATGAGTTCTTAAAAGGAGTCTTACTATCACTAAAATTTACCATAAATGGCATGTGAAATTGAGAGGTATATACACCTGCTGGCGAATCACGTAACTTTATGTACTAACGGTAGATAGATTTTTCTGTCAATTTTGAAGTATGAATGTATTAGCTAACAGTTAAAATTTGACATTAAAATCTATCTAACGGTAGTAAAAAAGTTACGTGATTTCCCCGCTGCAATACAGTATACTATGGTCATTAATGTCAAAATACAGATAAAAATAAAGTCAAATAAAATGTCTATAAGTCAAAATTATATTCATAATCGTAATCGTTCATCGAACCTAATTTTAGTTAAGTCCAGGGATTGTTAAACCGGTTCTATTTAATACCTGAATAGAAATTGACAAACTATTACGGCTAATAAAATAATACCTATATTCTAATTAGAGGTATTGTTGTCATTACGCTTTTATCTATATCTCTATGTATAGACTATTTACGGTATTAAATACCTGTATTCAATACCGCTATTCGTTGCACTTGAAAGGTAATATCAATTAAACATTACTAATAAAACGCAACAAGTAGGTGTAAATACCTACTTTTTATAATACACCAGTTTGCAGAAACAATAATCGAGTATACTTATTGACGCTATTACCGGTAATGGTTTTTATGAGTAAAGTGTCAAATAGGGGTATTTTTGTCAATTGGTGATACCGCTAATATAAATACCGGTTTTGATTATACCGCTAATCAGAGCTTTAGCAATATAAATTGCAAAATACAATTATAACCGGTTATACCAAATTTAAAACCGGTAGTAAGAATACCGGTAACGATCCGTAGCTTAAATCTTACTAATATTATAAATGCGTTTGAATGCCTGGAGGCTTGGATGTTTGTTACTCAATCACGCAAAAACGGCTAAACGGATTACGTTGGAATTTGGTATACAAAGAGTCTATGGCCAGCATTAACATATTATTAAACTCGAAATTATTATTCCATAATGAACTGTAAATTAATATTTTGACATGAAAAATATATTACTTATTATAGTCAGACTTTCTTAATTGTAAACTAATTTTTTTGACATGTAAAAGTGCCCTTGTGGCCTATTTGCAGAATAAATGTTTGTATTTGTATTTGTATATAGGATACTTCATCCAAAAAAATATACCACAATGGGGTGAAATACGGAGTGAAAGTTTAGGCGGACGAAGTAGCAAGCAAAAACTAGTAGTTAAATAAATTTTGTTTGTCCTTATCTGTCACTTTGACGTGTGTGTTTGAGAGAAAGGGACAGACCTCATTTTAGTTAACAGTGGCTTAAGTAGATATTACTTTGTGAAAAAAGGATAAAACACGTTTTAGTAGCAGAGATTTAAGTTTTATGGATAAGGGGGGTGAAATAGTAACTTATTATAAGTAAATGTTAATCTACACGTATTACTCAACTGCCTAACTAATTATTGCTAACATAATCCGATTTCTCTGGTAATATAATTACTGTTTGCCGATATCCGTTATAACAAGGACTACGGTACTAAGTTTAAACCATTGTCGGAGAGTTCTTGATATATTGGACATCGGTGATTTGGTATTTAGTACCGTATAGAGATTGGAAGTAATTAACAGATTAAAGTAATCCTATTGTTTATGTAATGACATAATGTTATGTATTGTATTGTACGATTGTTGTTTACTTTAAAACTAATAGTACAAGATACTTTCCTTAGGTATATTCTAGTTGATTCATGAGTTTTCTAGATAAATCTAGACAAAACTGCGTCGCTTAACTTCAAACTCAAATAAATCTACTCTAACCACCTGGGAGATTATTTAAACAAATGAATAATAACATTCATTCGGTGATTTGAAAGGCAGTATTTTTTTATGGCTAAAGCATTAAAAGAAGCGAACCTGTTCGACAAATTCAGCAAGCATCCATTCTATACAAAAAAATAAATTGATTAGATTCATCATTCAAATGATACAATCGATTGCAATTTATCTATCTGTGAAAAAACCCAGTTTTTTATCTCAGTAATTTTGATTTAACATTTTAATCGTATTTAATTCTAATCGTATTTTTTTTCAAATCTAGATAAATCCAGGTCATCTAGATTAGAATTATTACGTCAACTGACAGCCATGTTGAACAAACTTCTTTCGCTGATTGGCTTGGATGACATTACCTACATTTGAAAAATACTGTCGTATGAATTAATCTGGTTTTGATAAAATGTTATAACCCTAACTGCATTTTTCTCAATAACTACACGGAATTATACTTAACCCATAAAACTCTTTTATTTTATACCAACATTTTAAAAATGACAGAATTGGATTTACCCGAGTTTGAAGTGTGTGTGTACTGTAGAGGTTGTTACGGTATGAGGCTGGCCGTGTAGGTCCAGAATCATTACGTATACAAATTGAATTTATACTATGATTCGAGAATGCGTCAAATTAGCATTCTTCTGGAAACAATTGGTTTTCCATACCACCACGGCTTCACGACACCATCAGAATCACATGTTCTGTAAATCATTTAAGAGATTATTGTAAGCATATTTCAGTAACAGTAAGAAATATACTAGTTTCATATGTGCTTCCAGTGTTATATTTTAGCTACGATCTCCTCCCAGTACCTCTAAACCCGTACCTCTCGTGCAGCATACCCCAGTATTATTATATATATACCACGTTAGTTACCACATTAGTTACCACAGTATTCTCTGATACATAGGTTAGGTAAACGTCGACACTCATTGCCAACTTTTGGTTAAGGTGTCTGACAGGGGATTAGCCACGCGTGGTCGTGTCAGAGGTTTCCCCCTGGATTTTCCCCAGGCTACTCTCCAACCACGCACTCTTATCGCTTTATTGGGCCCGACCTATACAGCCACAGTCAAGTTTAAAAACAAAAAAGGGGATTAGGTACCTAACCTAACTAACAATTTTCTTGCATTTCTACTCTTCGAAAGAATGTAGTATGTACACCCCACGTTAAGGTCACTTCTATTATTATTTATGGTTAGACTTGATTTCTGCTACCCTAAGGTTGTCTCGAAATCATCGCTCCATAGCCATAAGACCGCCTGTTGTTGGTATATACTTAGTGTGATTTTGTACTGTACTGTGTCCTTTAAATGAGGTCTGCAATAATAGTAGTTTATGCAATCGTTATATAATGTATGCTTTTTTAGTCAGAAGACTAAAAGCATACTATAGAAATTATATCACAATATATTATATTAATTATATCACGTGATGTCTTCGGCATCACGTGATGTCTTCGGCATCACGTGATTGGCTAAAATCATTAAAGTTCAGTAACGGCGACACGTGATTAGCCAATTTTATTATAGTTCACTAACGGCGACACGTGATTGGTCTATTTCATAGTTTCGTCTACGATATCTTAATTCAAACATTAAAGTCGGCGAATAGAAAAAGAGTATTTGTATTGTACAGTATGAATGCTAATATTACTATTGAATTCATCATGCATAAAGTGTTTAGTGTGAGAGCATGTCGTTTGTAAACATCCCTTGCCACGGTATCGAAAAAAAAACAAAACAAGTCTATAACAGCCATTTACACACGTCCGTTTACATGCCACTCTTTCTAGTTTTTAGTCAGCCAATTTTGAACATTGAGTAACGATAAATAGAGGGGACCTTAAGAGATCTTATAAGTTTTAAAATGTTATGACTTCAAATTATGACAAACTAGCGACCCGCCCCGGCTTCGCACGGGTGCACTATTTAATGGATGCTATTATACATATGAACCTTCCTCTTCAATCACTCTATGTATTAAAAAAACCCGCATCAAAATCCGTTGCGTAGTTTTAAAGATTTAAGCATTCATAGGGATATAGGGACATAGAAAGCGACTTTGTTTTATACTATGTAGTGTAGTATTGATAATACCAATAAAGTGATTAAAGGCTACAATGATTTTATTACAGTTTTAGATAGTGATATATCCTAAATATATCAGTATCATATTCTGATACCCATGACAGAAGCGAGTTCAACAACACGTGTGAGTTTGCAATTAACCATCCCGCTCTCTACGGAAGCCCTGTGCGTAATTTCGTAAATATTTAGTACATTTTGATTGATTATTGGAACACTGGATCACTTATAAAAAATCGATCCGATTATTATTATTTTTTTTTTATTAAAAATGGGATCGCTCTTGGCCAGCATCTAGCCAGGGGGCAAAGATGAGGCCGACGATGAAGCGAGCTCACCCAGAAGGTGCCTATTCACTCGTGCCTTAAAAAGGTCTAGGTTATATGAGCTCGGTTTTGTTAGAACAATAAAAAAGATACACTTTTGTAAAAAAAATATCACTGCCGTTGATAATTACGAAATCTGCAGCATTAAAGTTTTTTTTACTATGATATTTAGGATTTTTTAAAAGTTACGTAGGCATTTTTTAATATTTTGTTCGGTTATTTTGTTTATTTTTCAGTCCACAGTAATTTTTGTGTATAGTACACTGGCAGCTCAAACTTCAGTATTTTCGTCAGATCTCTGAATGGGCCTTTACAAACATAATTAACGTCACGCGACCCAAAAGTACGCAAACATGTGATCCGATACCCGACTCTAAAACTAACAATGTATGAATGAATGACGATAACAAGATTTGGTGCAGCGTGCGAGATACCAGCTGATAAGAGAGGAAGGAAGAATTTATCAGCGGAAGCGTTCTGAGGGCCTACTCCGAAGTTTGAAATCCGAACTTCGTATCGTGCCGTCCCTTTCACTCATATACTGTATAATACGAGAGTGAAAGGGACGGCACGATACGAAGTTCGGAGTAGGCCCTTACGTACCATCGCGAACAGGGATTGTTGAGCCACTTGATGTTCGCAATTTGGTCGTGTAACGCAAATCAGGACTGACACGTCACCGGGTAACATCTTGTCGTCCATTACACGGCTAAATTATGGATAGTGGCAAGTGGCTCCACAATCCCGGTTCGTGACTGTACATATACATGTAACTAAAATTGTAAAACTCATAGTAAAGGGCCAATAAGATCGGTGTATACCGATCTTATTGGCCCTTTACTTTAAGCCAACAGAGATTAATTTATCCTTACCAGGCCCGGTTTGTTAACGATTTAAGCGTTTTTTTTTTCTTTTACTATTTTAACATTTAGTGACCCATGTATAGAGTAAACCGGTGTCAACAAAAAGCGTAAACATAAGCAGATTTTCTTGAGTTTCACTTACTTGACGGTCGGGCCCGTGATAATATTTTTTTTTTCGGATTCCCTAAATCAAAAATCATTTCGAGAAAAACGCATGGAGAAGACAAAAATATGTTTTTGTATTGTCTCGCAGTATTTTTGCAATAATAACCAAATTGTTAAAACTGAAAGTGACGTCACACAGCTGATCCAATACTGCCACAATAAAAAAATCTTCCTATTATCCGTTTACATCTTTCACTGAATGCCGTTTTGCATTCACTGCATGGACGGATTATTTCGTCATTGTCGTTTCATTAAATATTGTTAAAGGAGACGACGATTAGAGTAAACTTAACCATTAACCTTAGACCATTATCGGGTCTGATTCTTATTTGATCAATGTTTTCGCCGGTTTATCCTAACTTTGTGTAGATAATCGTGAGACGACAATGACTTTACAATACAATACAATACAATACAATACAAATACTCTTTATTGCACACCTCAATCAAAGGATACAGTACAGTACAAAAACACAATGAGAAGAGGCAAACAACAGGCGGTCTTATCGCTAAAGAGCGATTTCTTCCAGACAACCTTAGGGTAGCGGAAATATAATCAGAACGATTCATAGTAGGTGGTGCAGGTGGTGGTGGTAGTACTTTACAAACGAGCGTTTCAAACGCTCGGAGAATCTCCTGGGGGCGAAGTGACCCGCGTTCTTATTGTTACGCAGACGGTAATCTGTGTTGACTTCTTTTCAAAGGAGTGGCCGGAGCGAGCTCAGAATCGGGACGACTGGGCACGGAGGAAGAAGATCTTTGCCTAACAGTGGAGCACGATACTTACTAGTAACTATCCCTTAATTTCCTACCGTTAAGAATGTACATTCAAATGTTGTTTCTCCGTAATTTCTTACGCAACACTTCCTATAAATAATATGCATTGGTGAGATAAGTGATTCCAATAAGCTACACCGGCGAACATACGCTACATTCGACGAATTGACGGAAAAACCCAAAGACAAAAACAATCTGTTGTTTATATCGAGGGGTGAGTGGTCAAACCCGATAAGTCATCTAAATGGTTTTTTGAAAATAGAACTCTGCGTAATGGATGTTGAGTTCTTATTTCAAAAAACAATTATCTCGATTTATCGGGTTTGACCACTCACCCCTCGATATTACCTTATATCCACAAGATATGCAGAAATCATAAATAATAAATATTGAATATAAATGAAAGTAGTCTTTTCTTTTGAACCTGACTGTGGCTTTATAGACCGGGCCTAATAAAGCGATAGGAGTGCGCGGTTGGAGAGTAGCCTGGAAAAAATCCAGGGGAAAACCTCCGACACGACACGACCACGCGTGTGGTTTGGAACACTGGAATACTCTAAGAGTTTGCGCTCCAGTGAGATTGGTTAAGCGGTTTCAACCAAATCTGAGGTGTGAGTGGAATCGAGCTACTGGGAGTTACATGCATTGGTGAGATAAGTGATTCCAATAAGCTACACCAGTAACCTCATGCTTATATATTTTATCGAATTGAGGGAAAAACCCAAAGATACAAACAATCTATTGTTTATATTACCTCATCTCCACAAGACATGCAGATGTAATTATAAATAATAAATGTTTGAATATAAAAGTAGTCTGATTTACTGCTAAAACAGTGTCATGTAATGGTTTCCGGTAAAAAAAAACTAATGAACGCGATAAGGCTTGGTTGAATGGATTGCTTACGATAAATACTGTGAACGTAAATGATTGTTTTACAGCGTAAATTCATCTGAGCGCTTCAATAAAGCAATATATAAACGGGTCATTGTCAGTTTTAGGTTCTCGTCTTTTCGGTGGACATATCAAAAGTTAAGATGCCTTATAAATAAATAAATAAGTAAATAAATATTAGAGGACAATCTTACACAAATCGAACTAGCCCCACAGTAAGCTCAAGAAGGCTTGTGTTATGGGTACTAGACGACGATATATTTAATAGATATAAATACTTAAATACATAGAAAACATCCAAGACTCAGAAACAAATATTCATGCTCATCACATAAATATTTTCCCTGACCGGGATTCGAACCCAGGACCGTCAGCTTCACAGGCAGGTGCACTACCCACTAAGCTAAAATGTTTTGATTACAAATTATGACAAAAGTATTGATAATACCAATAAAGTTATTAAAGGCTACGATGATTTTATTAAAGTTTTAGATAGTAACATAGCCATTTTTTGATGTTATTATGTGTAGTAGAATTTAAGCGAAAAAAAAACAAGTTTTTAGCTTGAAAATGGTCGATTTGGAGTGATGTTTGAAACGATATTTCTTAATGAAAAATCCAAAAAATACATTTAAAGTTTATGATATAAGGTTGTAATAGTCCTGTTCTGTATAGTAACTTTGAGTAAATGTCAAGATACGTGTCAATTCAAATAGAAAATGGCCTAAATAGATGAGTGATTTTTAACTGATAAGGACCCTTAAGGGCCATAAAGCTTAATTTTGGATTGGTCTAGTAACCCGCATAAACAGTGTCTCCGTAACTATATATCCATGTAATAAAAACATAACCTTAATAAAGCCGTTAACTATTGACTACCGGGTGGACAACTTTTGTTTTTACAACTGACAATGACCCAAACAGCAGTTGGTGACTGTTTTACCAGTTTTGTTGGATGTTGACGTACCTGTAAAAGAAAAAAAAACTTATTAAAGAATAAAGAAAATGCATGCGGAATAAAAAGATGTCACTATATGAATAGTAAACGATCAAATTATGACAAGAAACAGTAAATTAATAAATATTAAAAGTTTTGAAAAATGCAGTCATTTTTTTATTGACTAGAAGTACCTATATTAAAAACCTGCCTACCTATATTATCAGGATTCTTATTTTTTTTTATACAACAAGCGTACGGTCCACCTGATGGTAAGCGGCCACCGCAGCCTATAGACGACCGCAACTCCAAAGGAGTCACGTACGCGTTGCCAACCCTTTATGAAATTTGAGGATGCACTGTGTTGACAGCAGAAGCAACACATTTAGGTCCCTCGCTTTCAATACAGTGCATCCTCGGGAGCTCTGGCAACCTTGCTCACCTCCAGGAACACAACACTACATACTTGTACAGTAAATTATGCTATTATGGCTGTGGTCTTCTGCAAGGCGAAGGTAGTTCCCCAGTTGGGCTGCTCCAAATTCGAGCAAGATGACATTTTGCTGTGCCCTACCTCTCTGAATCTCTCTCTATATTTTAATAAGCAAAAAATTGTACGATGACAATGTACTTAAACGCAATATTTCACGGCCAAAACAGTAAATTACTCGTTTTTCCATACAATGGTAGTACGGGCGCATAGTATATGACGTCACACTATGCTCAATTAGTATGGGCGTTTTGGGGGCGTTTCGAGCGCTTGTATTTTATGCTGTACTTTGAAATCAATTTTTGTAATTTGTGTTGTTCTAATTGTACTTGTTCCATATACACATTTATTGTTCCTGTCTAAAAACTGGTTCGAATGGCATCATGAAAAAAAACGCATATTCTCTATTATTTGTGCAATTAATTATTCTCTATTATTTGACGACCGGTTTAGCCTAGTGGGTAGTGCACCTGCCTGTGAAGCTGACGGTCCTGGGTTCGAATCCCGGTCAGGGCAAATATTTGTGTGATGAGCATGAATATTTGTTTCTGAGTCTTGGATGTTTTCTATGTATTTAAGTATTTATATCTATTAAATATATCGTCGTCTAGTACCCATAACACAAGCCTTCTTGAGCTTACTGTGGGGCTAGTTCGATTTGTGTAAGATTGTCCTCTAATGTTTATTTATTTAACTTGAAATAACCTCATAAAACCACCCGTCTAAAGAGGTAACCTCTAATGTTTATTTATTTATTTATTTTACTTGAAATAATCTCATAAAACCACCCGTCTAAAGAGGTACCTTTTGGTTAATAGTGACACATTTTAAATACCGGTGTAAGGACAGCTATACAATCACCTCGTGTTTTGCATAGATAAGTGGCACCTTATGAATAGTAAATGTTCTAATTTCAAATGTATGAAATGAAACCACTATGATATATATTCCTTCCATACATGCCAGTCCCAACAACAAGGCCGTGAGAACTGAGAAAATCAGAGTTAATTATTGCTAAGTCAAATTCCATGTAAGGTTAAGTAAGGTTTAAGAGAGGTAGGGCACAGCAAAGTGTCATCTTGCTCGAATTTGGAGCAGCCCTGCAGAAGTACCTCCGCCTTGCAGAAGACCACAGCCATAATAACATTATTTACTATACAAGTGTGTAGTGTTGTGTTCCTGGAGGTGCGGAAGGTTGCCAGAGCTCCCTGAGCACTGTGTTGAGAGCGAGGGACCTAAATGTGTTCCTTCTGCTGTCACCACAGTGCATCCTCAAATCTTATAAAGGGTCGGCAACGCGCACGTGACTCCTTTGGAGTTGCGGGCGTCTATAGGCTGCGGTGGCCGCTTACCATCAGGTGGACCAGAATAAAATACCGCTTACTTCTACAGCTTAAATGAATTATTTGACACGTAATGGCAGGATGTGATTTATAAGTATTGATGTGTATTTAGCTGGTAAATGTTAGTTATATTTAATAATCCTGTAATTTTATTTACCAAATATTAGACATACCTAATATTATATTTGCATACCAATTTTGGTTAAACATGTTCCTTCATTCTAAAGGACAATGGGCAAATTAGTATGGGCGGTGTCCCATTGGTGTATACAGTTGAGACATATATCATTTGAAAGCTCTCAGCAGTAGCTTTAATTTCTTGTACGACGCCGAAGACCGATCGCGTGCAGGGAAGTTGGAATAGCTCATTTTATAACTGTAATGTGGCGATTACTGGAACTAAATATTCTCATACTAATG
Organism: Epiblema foenella; assembly: GCA_963556455.1. Classification (NCBI taxonomy): domain Eukaryota; kingdom Metazoa; phylum Arthropoda; class Insecta; order Lepidoptera; family Tortricidae; genus Epiblema; species Epiblema foenella. The sequence continues at coordinate 27,859,358 of OY747099.1, read as the reverse complement.
GAACGTTTGTGCATAGACAGTAGCGCCAATAATTTAATAAATCATTACTAGAGCTTCGAAATGAACGGGAATGAGTTGCTTATATTTTTATTAAACAAATAAATACAAAATAACTGTATTAAATCAATTAATTACATAAAAATACAGTGTCGTTTGATTTTGCTACTGCACGTGAGATGTCGCTAGTAAATAATGATAGCTTCACATGGTCGTTTATACACGCTAACAACATGACAGTTGGCATCTAAGGCCCGCAGTAAATGCCAAGTTTAGAAGTATCTGAGGGACTAAGATGACTGCTTATATGTCGGACCATTCGTCCCTCTCGCACTTACACGTACATGACAGTAAGGGATGAATACTGTATGTCCGACATATAAGTGATTATCTGAGCCCCGGTGGTGCTATGGCACTATTCGAGAATTAGACTGAGAACGCTCAATAATGCCTATTATTATTCCCGAGCCATGAGAACAGTTTTGATAGTATGTAAATAATAAATGCTACGAGTGTCCTAATAAGTCGCCGAATTATCTTAGCGGATTCAGTACTTGTGACTGTACTAATTACAAAGTCGTATCGCTCTCTCTCTCTCTGCGACTAAAATAACATAAGTGTGATAGACTCAAATATAGAAACTTGAATTTTGATTTTGGTGGTTTGGTGGTCTTGATGCAATCAATAAAATAACCGTTAGATATTTGATTATTTATTCATCATAACACAGCTTAGTACAAAAGGCGAACTGTGGGTTAATATAATAATAAGCTAAAAAATCTATATTCGTGCATCTTAAGCTAATGAAAATTAAACCGTTTTTCTTTGCTCTTGCGTGTATTATGTTACCATTGCTATGTTACCGTTGCTTTGGTACAAAAATCTGTGTCAGAGAGCGCGGACTTCTTGCTCCTGAAAGAGAGCTGCATTGGTGATTACCGTCGAGTTTACCTGAAGAGCCAGAACTACTCTGAGTACGCCTGTGCGTAAATGCGGCCTAAGAACGGAGTGAAAAAGCATCTTGGAACTAGTGTTAGCCCATTTGATCCGGGGGTGGTTGCAATACTGGAGGCGTAAATTATTCATTATGTTATGGGGTCCAGAAATGGGACAGTCCGGTGCTATGTACGTAATTTCTGGCTAAAGAGGTTCCGATGCTCATATGCCCTATATGTTGTAGGCGTGTTGCCCTTGACATCTTTTTTAAGTCTCGCATTCTTTACTCATGCACTTCTCGCATAAAAATGTCCCAATTAGAGCTAAAAAAGGTCAATCTGAGACTGAACGTCGATGTTCTATATACTTGCTTTGTTATGGCCACGTATACGAGATTCGCATGCGAGTTTAACTACATTGCGCGGTTTGATAAATCGATTGAAGTCATTTTACCCCGATGACTCACCTGCAATATAACCAAACTCGCATGCAAAACTCGTACGTGTGTAAATAAGGTTTTATTCTAGATCATGAGCTTGCCGAGGTTGGCTGTAAGTCCTCGGGCCAGAAGGAAACATCGTCAGTAATTTTCTCTCTGGTGATAACTTGTACGATGGTTAAGAGAGGTCTATTATACTACGTATTTTCCACTAGAGTAATCTAACAAGATATTCGGTTAGCTATCATTCAATAATATTATCAATCGAGAGAAAACGACAAGAAACATTATTTTTTTACGTGTTTGAGTGATTGTGGAGAGAACTCCCGCTGACGTCCATGGGGCTTCAGAATACAAACTCACCACCACTGCCTAGTGACCACCTTATAATTTATCACCCAAGAGGATATTGGTCATGAGATCCTGTTACTATTCGGCAGTTTAATTCGCTGACGGGTAATAACTATAGGGGAGGTCACGATTCAAATGTTGATTTACTCGAGCGTAATTAGGACCTATTGGATTTTGAAAATCGGATAGTAGGAAGAAAATATTTAATAGGTGTACCCCTCCGCCGGCGGGGGGAGCGTCTGCAAAAATAATAAGAAACAAAAACATGAACATACTCCCGGGCATCAGATATTGAAAGTGTATATGCACCCCACACGAGGGCTTATAAATGGAGGAGATTCTCAGAGTGCAAGGTATCCCCCATGTCTTAATCTGACTCGCTCAAGTAAATCCAAAAATCCCCTCTTGGACTCTTCTACCATTATGGCATTTTCTGTCAAAGTAACTTTCTTGCCATCATATTCATATAATTTATATTCGCTCTCTTGTAGTGAAAATGTTGACATGTGACATTTTTGTTATTAATGCGTACACGAATATCTTAACAGACGAAAGCTTTTTATATATATATGCTCCCTGGCAACATGGCCAAATAAGTCAAAAAATGTACTACTGAAAGGGTACAATTAATTCAATCCCTTATTGAAGCTTGAGGGTGCTGGTGAGATGCTCTCCAGAAACCCCAAACTGAAATAATTTTACCCTTACGTCCCAGTACGTCCATGCAATCATGTCTTATGCGAGTGTAGTTTTTGCTCACGTGCCTAGGATACCGCTCAATCCGCTTCAGATCATTCAGAATCGTTTTCTCCGTAGGGCGACTGGTACCAGTCGAACCTCAGTCTGCACCACTACATGGGGATGTATAGTTTCTTTAAGCAGACTGCCAGATGTTATTTTGACGACGCTCCCCATCATAGGAATCCGTTAGTTAGGGAGGCTGTCGACTACGTTCCCATCCCTCCTCCCTCTGTCGTGACTCCTCCGGCCGCACGGTCCGACGTCCTAGGCACAAACTTAAGGACCCGGATGCAGTGGCGGATTTACACTTTTGCCGCCACTAGGCTATTCAAATTTTGCCGCCCCTATTGACCTCTACTACAATTCGATACCCTAGTTTTTGCCGCTTTGGAATCAAAGGGCCTACTCCGAACTTCGAAATCCGAACTTCGTAACGTGCCGTCCCTTTCATTCTCGACCCTTTCATTATATGAGTGAAAGAGACGGCACGATACGAAGTTCAGATTTCGAAGTTCGGAGTAGGCTCTCAGGTCCCATTTTCAGTGAAAGCGGAACATCGCCCTGGTGTTGTGGGTTTTGGCAGTAAGTGGCTGAATGAGGTGTCAAAAACTCGTCTCGACGAAGGCTTCAAAACAGAAAAAAAAATTGCAATCTCGAAAACATTTTTAAAAAATCAGTAATAAGTGAGCAATGCGGTCATCTGTCGCCCGATTTCAGTCAGAAAAAAAAACATATTTCAAAAATGACTTATTTCCGATACCGAAAAAAAGGCCTAGAAATGACTGCGATATATTTAAAAAAATATTGGAGGTGACATGCCGATCACTGATGGGTTATTCAGAAGATGTACTTTTCTGCTCGACTAAAACTCTTTTCCGAAAATCGATAAAATGTGAAAAATGCGGTCATGTTTCGCCCGGTTTCGGGCAGCAGAAAAATAAAATTCAAAAATAAAATTGAGATACTGAAAAAATAAAAAATAAACTGGTCAAATGCGTTTCGGATCACGGACAATGAAGGGTTCCGTACCGACACCTACTAGTCCACATTTAAAACGACTTGCTAATACATTGAATAAAAAAAAAACCGGCCAAGTGCTCAAAACATTATTATGACTGCAAGAAAGTTGTTATAAACTGGCTTAAGACTATGACATATGATGAGATAGAGTCTTTACTGCAATAAACTTGTTTACACACATACATGCAAATACACAAACACACACACACTCACACACACACATGCACACACACTCACATACACACACACACTCACACATAAACAGAGGGAGAATTAATTAATAAGTAGTTACATTTTTATTTCTTTCATTGAATCTTTCATGAACACCAGGCTTAAAGTCTTGTAAATTTCAATTAAACGTAACACATATTTATTTTGCAAGATTCACCATGAAGTTAGTTGTAACCATAGAAGAATGAAATGTTACTTAAATTAACATAACTTTAGATTTAAATTAGTTAAACACTAGCATAATACTTTTTATAACATTTAGGAAGAGCGGCGCCATCCAACACAGGCTTTTTTTTGCTTACCGGATGGCTCCATCGCCTTATATTATAACAAACTGTACTTTACCAAATAAAGAGTTTTTGAATTTTGAATTTTTGAATTTTTGAAGTGCGTGTCGGATCACACGCGCAGTTGTGCATAGTTGTATAGTCTTGTTTTGTGCCTTTTATAGAATAAACCATTTTTCTTTCTTTCTTTCACAATGAAGGGTTCCGTACCAACACCTACTAGTCTACGTTTATAACCATTATCCAATACATTGAATCTAAAAAGGTCGTATCTTCCAAAATTAAAAATATTTTTTCGTAATTTCACATCATTTTTACACGACTGCTCAAAAAAAGGAGTGTAATGTTTGCAGCGTTCATGTCTGTATGTATGTGAGATTCTTTGTTACATAGGATGTGACGTCGCAATAAAAACAATATGGCGGACTATTTATCTATATTTTGTGTGTTCTGACCAAAAATTTAAAAACATGATTTTACGGCAACGATACTTTAAAACGAAAATCAAAAATTGCGAAATAAAATAATAATCAAAATTTAAAAACATGACTGCAGTGGATAAAAGAACTAAAAAGAAAAAAAAAATTCAAAATAAAGAATTTCCAAACTATGATGTTTAAAATACTGAAAAAAATTGAGGTGGTGTGCATTAATAAATACATTCAAAGATTTTTGGTTCGAACAAAATAGGTTTTACGGTTTTTGAGTTTTCACTTAAAAACTGACTTGCCCAAACTAAAGGTCGTAAGTGCCGTGAGTTCCCTATGAAGATACGATTTTTTTTAGGTTCAATGTATTGGATAGTGGTTTTAAATGTGGACTAGTAGGTGTTGGTACGGAACCCTTCATTGTGCGTGGTCCGACACACACTTGGCCGGTTTTTTCTTTTTAGTTCACCTACAATTACTCTTACATACTACTTATAAGGTGTGGTAATGTATGCTTAAATTACGGACACACTATGAAGATCGTAAAACGAGGCTTCTTTGCTCTAAACACGCCTTCAAAAATTTAAATTAAGTACCGAATTATTTTAAGATTTATCATAATGCGGTATGTAGATTTTTATAGGCATAGGTATTAAAAACTTGGTAGTAGAATGACCATATGGATCCTGTTATAACACTTACTAGGCATCAAAATAATGTTTTAGTCAATTTAAACACTTTGAAGCCTACCTACAACCTACAAGCGTAAGCCAATGTTTGGGTAACTATGCTCCAGAATGAAAAATGTTTCAAAACTAGCCATTTTACCCCGTTGTCAAATATTCTGCTACATACAAATTTTGCGTATTTACTACAATTGCTGTTTTACAGAGTTAAGAACAGACAAAGTACATTTTAAACATATTTTCTATCAAATGGGAATATATATTACTTTTGGTTATAACGCTATAAAACCAAATAAACAGTTGGGGCATAGTTATCCAATGGGGAGCAAAGGAACCTCAATTTACGGCATAAAACATATTTAAGTGGTGAAAGATATTACACGTTGATTGAATTGTGTGAGCGGACATAGTAACATTTAGATTTTTTTTGTACGACAAAAAAAAAATCGGGGCAAATTTGCCGCCCCCTAAAATCTGCCGCCCTAGGCTCCAGCCTACTCAGCCTATTGGTAAATCCGCCACTGCCCGGATGACGTAATCACAGCATCCATCGAAAGATGGATTGTTGCGGTTACATATGCGGGACGCGTATGGTCCCTATTCGTCCCGGTACCGCCGCATACCAAGCTCTCACTCACGAGGCCCGACCTGGGTCGGATTGAATCGTTTCTTGCTGGACTCTTAGTGAACCAGCGACAAAACTCCCAGTTACTCGATTCCACTCACACTTCAGATTTGGTTGAAGCCTCTCATTCAATCTCATTGGAGAGCAAACTCAAAGTATTCCAGTCGTGTCGGAGGTTCCCCTGGATTTTCCCCAGGCCACTCTCCAACCGCGCATCTGCCGGTATTGAGCTCGCCCTATAAAGCCACAGTCAAGTGAAATAAAAAACAAAAAAGATTCATGTACACAATTACTTAACACCAGAGAGCCTACTCCGAACTTGGTATCGTGCCGTCCCTTTCACTCATCTAGTGTATAACACGAGAGTGAAAGGGACGGCACGATACGAAGTTCGAAGTTCGGAATAAGCCGTCAGAGTTAAAAGACGATGCCGATATCGAACGTTGGCGCAGAGCGTTGTGTCAGGGTTAATATGATGGCCCGCAGGTTCGCTCGCTGTTCTAAAGAAAGTAAAGGTTAGGTACCCTTTTTGAAGCATATTGTACCAACTTTTATACAAGCACCCTGTAGGGGAATTATACGCAGAGACAATACAGCCCTCTGCGTGTTCAATATAATAACGCGTTCAGGATGCTGATAGGGCTAACTCGATTCTGCACTGCGTCGGGAATGTTCATGGAGGCTCGACTAGGCTGTTTTTATGCAACGATGCGTAAGATAAAACTGTCTATGCCATGATCTATGTTAGTCGGAAAATAAACAATTATTATTAACTATAAATTCAGTACATTTTTTAAAAATAATTCATAAAAAACTGAAAATGCGATTGCCAGGGAGCATGAATTAACTTTTTTATTTAAGAGATTGAATATAAAACCTTACTTGAAAATTATTGACAACGTGCGCAATAATAACATTAATACATTCTTGGCGTTCGATGGGTAAAAAATATGAAGACGCCGTCCATGCCCACCAGGCCACGACCACACAAGACACTTTCAAACTGTTATCGTTAAATAGGTTTAAACTTACCTCTATTTCCGCTTCTTCATGATCGGAAGTGCTTGTAAAGCCGGATTCATAATATTCAGATGTGATGGTTTCTGATGCGCTCTGATGCCGGACGGACAATCACGAGCGTATACAATACATACTGTACATGTCGCATTATATAAATAAAATTATGACGATGTCTAACGATTTATTTAAACTTCATTGCACGAAAAATACAGTGTACAAATGACTACCTTAATGCCAAGTGGCATTCTCTACTAGTAAACCACAGAGACATCTAAAAACGGTGCAGGAAAATGTAGAAACGTTGAAAGTGCAAAACAGACGCCAGTAAAATTAAGATCTAAACGATCTCATGTGCTGCGATGCCTATGACACATTATGACGATTTCTGACGATATTTTGAATCAGTGATACAAGTGGTAGCTTATAAAACATGCACAACACAAAGTTCTCGTTAGACAGATTCCGAGCTCCCAATGATGCTTTGAGTGAGGAACCTGCATTTAAACAGTTTACAATCTGTAATAAAAACAACCTAAATTAAATATTTTTAGATTTTATATGTGTCAGTATAACCATTTTCAACTCATCAATGAATCGGCAACGGGCTGGTGAGTGTCGCCACCATCTATATATAATTATATAAGCTTACCATCAGGCCGTATGATTATTTGCCACTGTTGTGGTATTTAAGAACTGATTTTGAAGAAGATTATATCCAATCTATGGTGTCAGTAAAAATAAATTGATTCGATACATGGTAAAACCCCTTTTTTGCATTGCGCGTCAGGGGATAAAAGCAGTGTATGCATCATTTCGTTTTTCACGCGATGGGGCGTCAGAGCCCGTCACATACACAAGAACACACGCCCGTGCACACTCGTCAGATCTGTTGTGTCGCGGCCGCTTCCCTACCCCCCGCACCTCAACTGCTCTGATGCGAATCAGAGTCACTTCTGTCGCGTCACAACGTAACATAGCACATCGTCGGAGAGCATCAGATGCAAGTGAACCAAACCGTACTAGTTAAATGTATGAAACCGACATCATTCTGGCGCTTCAAGACACAACACGTGGCAATAGTATGAATCCGGCGTTGATACGAACACCGTACTGGCTGCGACTCAAATGGTAGGTTCGCGGCTCAGAGGTGCTAAAATAAAATAATCTACAAGAGAAAAAGGGAAGAAAAGCAGGTGTGAAAAAGTGTTTATGATGTGCTCATATATTTGGATGTAGTAATTAACCCTTTAAACGCCGTCGTCTGATATATGAGACAAAATAAAGACATGTTATTGATTTATCGACACTTTTAACATTCGGTGGTCAAAGAGTTAAAAAATTACTTCGAAATTAGTTTGACTCCATCAGGCCCCTATTTCACCAAAGCTGACAGGCGCGACAATTGTCAAAAAACATTACAATTGTAGTTGGTGAAACAGTTTTCACAATCATGACAATTTTCGATTTGTCAGCCTACATATGTCAAATACATACATATGTCAACTTGGTGAAATAGGGGCCAGATGTCCCATTGTAATAACATTGAATAAGAAACAATCTCAGATGCAGATTACGGGATAAGAGGACTGCCCAGTTTGTTTACAACGAACAGCTCGGCGTACACGAGGGCGGTCATAAGTGAGCTCAATTCGGACAACCTCCTTTAAATGGCGGTCGTCTAAAATTACAAAAATCACCTTAAGCAGATTGGCCGTCAGTGAACTAGTGCAAAAATTAATGCCCGAGACCGCAAAGCTGTACAGTAGAAAATATCTCGAAGGCCAGTACGGCATCGACCTGCCATTGGGGCAAAAAGCATTTTATGCTCACATTCTTCTACATTTTTTTAATGACAACACTTTTTTAGTTTTTTTTTTAACTACAATTATTTTGTAATCATTACTTTATAGTAACGGCATATCGAATCTCTCCAAACCATACAGAGAAACAAGTTAATAGTGAATACCAGAAGTATGTATACTTCTTTTGAGGTATTGGAGATGCCATATTTATAAAATATAGATATTGAATGAATTATATTATATACTAATATTACACTGCCGCTTATTAACAGTGACCATCTGTCGTGAAGTTTAACCATACAGAAATGCATACAGATAGGTTCCAACTGCACGCCGTGATATACTGGTGCGGATATATTGATGGTATGCAGTCCGAGTACGTTCAAATATTTTATGTTACACACTGCAAACATACATATCATTAACACTATTGCCCAGAAGGGTAGGTAGAGGCAGAGTGTTAGAGATCACTGTTTTCCATTTGCTACGATCCTTGACAAACTTATTTCGTGTACTCTCATAACATTTCTCAAACACAAGTCACTTCTACACTGAAATACGGGGTAATTTCTGGGGCAATTGCACAGAAACGTTCGGTCTAAAAGTATTTCCGGACTGGCACCTAAAATATATAATAAAATGCCAAGAAACATATTCTAAGTTAGAAGAATTGGTAGAATTCAAAAAAGCTTGTTTGCATTCCTAGTGAAAGTAGCCTACCAATACTTGACAGATGAAGAATTTTAATTGTCTAGCACGCCCCATCTTTGAATTTGAGTCCGTGAGTTTGAGATTATTTATTTGTATGCCTTATGCCAAAATATAGTGATACACTAAAATATTTAAAATAGTTGTAAGACTTATGATGAGCTATTGACCTGTGTTTACAAATATAGTTTGTACAGTCGAACAAATAAGGAACTTACCTTTTCACTTTAACGCCATGTTAAACTGTCATACTAACATTTCCAACCGGAGGAGCGCTAGCGGCCCAGCGGCGCCCGTGTGCCGCCTGCGGTATGCCAAGTTAAGCAATTCCGGTCGAAGTCAGTTCTTCCGTGCTTTGGAAGGCACCTAAAGCCGTTGAGCCCGGCTGCTGTCTATGATAGCAGTAGTTAAGCCAAGTTAGAGGCCTTCGGGCGGCTTGAGAACTTCTAACAATCAAGTTGCCCACTCACTTGATAAGCCTAATTCCAATGAGGTCTGGTACCCCTTCGGGTTGGAAGGTCAGATAGCTGTCGTTTCCGTAAAAACTAGTGCCTAAGCCGAACCTAGGGATTAGGTAGCGGACCCCGGGCATCCTTCAGGATGCAACAGTACTGGGATAACGCTAGCAGGATGATGATGACTAACATTTGCAACCGGTGGAAACCACAAACTATCAAAGTGTACAGCTACTTACGAATTCGACTGTACGAAACTCTCAAGGCGAAATTGCTTCAATACATGCAAAGACGATTTGGAACGCAAGACTATAAGTTAGATTCTTGCTTGCGTTCATGTGACAGAATTTGGCCTGACAGTTTCGACCGCACTATAAATATTCTAACTTGCTTGACGTTTCTTAGGATACTGTTGTTTCTGTCAGATGAGAAAGGATATGCTACATTTTATTACCGATAGATTTTTCCTTCGCAGCTAATTTTCTTTCAACTTCACTTTCCACACTCCACTTTCACTGCCATGCAATGTTGGCATTGGCACCAACGCTCCGCTATGCACAGTCAGACGTGCCTTTTGCTATATTATCTGTCTTAACTGTACCAGATTTCCAAACATTCAGTCTCTTTTCAATAAAGCTACTATTTCCAGTTATACGAACTGCATTTTACAATCTTTCTATATCGACCGTAAATGGAAAGTCGGTCATAAACTCGCTTATTTTAAATTCTACGACTTTTCTTTTTGCTTATATTCATAATCATTTAATTAATTCCACTTAAAAACCTCATTAATGTATGTATGTAATAATATGAAAGCAATATGCATGTCACATAAGATAATCATTGTTAATTCTACGTACCGTCAACCAAAACATCTCGCCGTCGACGCTAGTAAGGGAACGTACCCAAAATTCGTGACCCGGGAGGAGAGATGGGGGAGTTCAAAATACTATGCTTTTTCGAGCTACATTCAAATGATGATAAAGCGTTGAACGATTTTTAAACTCGCAGCACCGTTTCCGATGGTACAAAACCTTTTTTTTATACCAAATCCAGTTTTTTTTAACTTCCCCGACGATTTAAAGCTATATATTACCGGCGTATACTATGGGTGATCACCAATGGGGGGCGGGAGTCAAAATTGTAAAGAATGGGACACGTAATATGGGTACGTTCCCTAGTACCAGATCATTAGCATACGGGTAAGGCTCAGCGGAATATTTGGCTCAACTGGCGAAGTACCTTCACCTCTCTGAAGGTTATAACAATAACAACCACAGTCATGAACTTTTGTAGTCGCAAGCGTCTTTTTGCTAGGTTGTCTACTTACGGTTAAAAAAAGAGATCCTAAGATCTTATGTACAGCGAGCAGTTTTCCGTGGACAGAATAAAAGCTGCTGTTAATTATAAAATGATATTTTGTAAGTAAGTTTTCTAAGAAAAGGGGATTGATACTCACGGCCTTTCGAGATTGAAGAGGCTCTAATTAGTTTACCGTATACCTATACAGACTACTTATAAATTAAATTCTTGTCAAAAAAATTGGGAACATGTACCCATCTTGTTACAATAGGTATTTCTCCTACACTAAAGGTGGGGATGCCTTATTTGTCCGTCGTAAAACCCATCGAAGAGAGTACCGATAGATGATGGATCATTTGGCATCATAAGTATTTTGGGTTTTAAAAAACGTATTTTGATCCAGACATCCGTTTGTGCTGAGCACTGGCCACTTAAGATCATAAGCAAATACATCCGTAGTTTCTAGTAAAAAAAAACCCTTTTAAGCCGCAATGTGACGAGCGACAACTACGAAATCCTGGACGGTTCTTTTTTCTTCATGCTTATAGTAACCGTCTTTATCATGACTTGATTAGGTACCTGAAAAACCAATAGTAATTAAATATTTAAGTAGTCACTTTCACGCTAGGTAAGTACTGTGTAACAACTTATAGTTGTGTCAACAAAGGGGCTATACAAAATAATCCAAAAATGAAAAAATAAAACGAGACTATGTTAGGTAGGAACTACTGTGTAGGTATGCAGTGTTGGAAGACTGTCTAACAGAGCTTCTTAAGACTGAAGATGCGTTATGTAGTTTGAGGGATTTGTTTTCACTTATATAACAACTTAGGTATAGTAGGGTTAACAGACGGACTATGCGAATACAAGAATGGAAAAATGCGCGGCCCGATTATATTTGGTATCCTATGTTAGGCGACCTTCTGGGATGCGTTTTATATGTTACGTCAGAAAAATAATGCCTTAAATTGTAAGTAGTATTTTATAGTTCCAACTCTTCCGACATGAAACTTGCAGTTTAGGTTAGATTCGTTCGTTGTCTAAGTTCTTCAAAGCGGTACTCGGGGCTTCGTCGACTTGCTGACGAAAAGTACAAAACAGTTATAGGTTTACAATCTGACAGTTTATAATCTCGCTAGTTAGATTATAATGTAACGATTATTACTATTGTATGGTAATATATATTAGATAGCGTAGTTTGAAGGCTTGTTTTCATAAGTACGCTACGGTCTCTGCTTAATATTGGGCAGACCGTACGCTTGTCTGGCACCGTCGTGTTATATAAAAAGTATGTGCGAAAATATACCCTATGTTGGGGAAGTAAAGAATACGTACTCAGTAATAAAACTAATAAAGCCTGTTAATAGAACCATGACTGCATCGCTGCAGAGGATTCAGGATCATACTCCTTTAGGGCCGATAACGAGTTTGCAACTACAATGGCATTAATTACAAACCAAACAGAAAAACTAAACACTATCTAAATGGTCATGGAAGTCGAATAAACATTGGTCATTTAAGTTTTAATATATAAACGAGATATAGATGTTTAGTTCATACACATCTACATACACTAAAACAAAACCCTCCTTAATTGCAACAGTCGGGTAAAAATCAATAAAGGGTAGTCAACGCTTGTACTTGCGTGCAGTCGCAAGCGGCTATTATGGTGCGGCTACGGTGTCTGGTTAACATCAAGTGGGCCGTAAGTTTGTTTGCCACCGTTGCCTGGTCAAAATGCTGGACGACCAGTGTGTGAGAAATGCGTATTTCGCCTACTTTCAATCTATTATTATATATGGGGACAGGCCGCAGCCTCATTCCTTTCATCAACAAGAGGAGGGATGTGCCCAGCAGTGGGACATATATTGGCTGATGATGATGATGACGATGATGGTGGTGGTGATGATGATGATGATGATATACTTGTTGACTTGCAATAGCGTGATCGTGGACATACGTCATGGTTTCATGAATAAATCAACGGGTAAACGGCCAATCAAAATGCTTCCAAAGTCCCAATGCAGCCGTTGTCATTGTGATATCAATGCAATCATTGTCAATCCACTCGTATTACTTGCTATTTGCTTGATATACGTACCACAAACATTATGACGTGTATCGTAGTATTGTGATAATGCCTCAACCAAATTAGCATTCAATAATATTGGTAATTCAAACTTCTTGATAATGCCAGTCGCGCCCTCTAAAATCTTGTGTATTTCCACCATCGCCACTGATTCAGCGATCCGGTTTAAACTGAAAGAACTGGTGTTAAACTAATAAATCTTTATCCCAATGTTTATTACGTATGTAAAGCGATCCTAACCGCGACGCTGGTGGACCTGTAGCACTACCATGAGTTTACAATGACCGTATTCGCTAGCGTCTGCGTAAACGATTTGTATGCACAAAAGTACAGCGCCTCTGGCGGTCACTCATAGAACTAAGGATCGGTAGTATGAGTTCTACGGTAAATTACCTATCGAAAACTAAACGCTAGCGACTGACGTTTTGTAGCTGTCAAATGGCTGTTACCGTAGAAAATAGGCACCATGAGTTACAAACTTGACAGATGCTATCGAACAATACGCTATCGAGTGTAGTAACTATTTCACTATAACGCTACCATAAGTCGACAGTGACCGTACTCGCTAGCGTCTGCGTAAACGATTTGTATGTACATTAGTACAGCGCCTCTGGCGGTCACTCATAGAACTAAGGATCAGTTCTACGGTAAACTACCTATCGAAAACTAAACGCTAGCGACTGACGTTTTGTAGCTGATTCCATAGAAAATCGGTACCATAAGTTACAAACTTGACAGATGCTATCGAACAATACGATATCGACTATAGTAAACTATTTCACTAGCAAATTGGGCCGTGAAAACATTGGAATACTTAGGTTATAAATTATTTATAATAATAATTTATTTAACTTGAACACATTTTACACGGAAAGATAGTCAGTGGATCCCAAACTAGGCCGTGCCTGTATCTTGGGAACCAAAAAGTGATTTGAAGAAATTTGAAGCACTATTTATACAAATAATGTCTGCAAGGCATTACTTAGTGTGGGATATGTTACCGAAAGGCTGCATATGAAGACGAACGACGTGAACAGAAAAAATTTCAAGCTGTTATGATCTGGATGGTGTAAGTACCTGAACAAAATCAAGGTAGGGTCGCTAGGCCAGTTACGCGGCCTACGTCAGTTTGTGGCCTTTTGAAGAACGAGATTTTGTCAATTAAAGATAACATTTTTACATGACCTAAAGAAATAGTAGCAAAAAAATATCCTTTCAGTTCACCAACTCATCCAAGTGGCCCTAAACTGGCGCATCAAATTAACAGGCCGTAAACTCACCTACCGACCCTACCTATTCTATAATAGAAAATAATATAAACTAGCTGCGCCCTCATAATATACTAAGTACCGAGAACGTAGGCGGACCCGCGGGATGGGACGAGATGTAGCTTATGTCTATTTCAATTTATATACTGGATTTATGAAATTGGATTGGTAGTTCAGAAGATAACTTAAAAATAAATATTTGTGGACAATCTTACAAAATCAACCTAGTAGGCCTACGCCAACGCCTGAGGCCGAAGCTTGTATTATGGGTACTAGGGGACGATATACATACTTTATATAGATAAATATATACTTAAATAACATCCAAAACTCGGGAACAAATATTCATTCCCATCACACAAAATAAATGCCCTGACTGGGATTCGAACCTGCCTCGCAGGCAACAAACAATTACCTGTTCATAAATCTATAGATGTCAATTTGTTCTTACTATTTTCAGATTCATCAACAGAATTTGGTGCTGGAAAATGTTGATGCCAGTGTCTTATTAATGGGAGTGCTCTACAGAATCAATTAGCTAGAAGACTTGAATCAAGGCGGCCACAGTATATTCTTGTTTTAGAAATGTATTGTTTGCAAATACCTACTTTTCTGTTTTTTATTGAATAGGAAAAATAAAGAGTATGCATAACCGTTAAAAAAAAGTTTATTAAAATATATTCATTTCTATTTCCTAATGCCAAAAATTGTACAAACAAATCTAACCATTGTTCCACTATCTTTAAGGCTGATTAGAACCCACAAATATTAGTAACATATAGGGTATAATATAACTTAGATGTATTCTCAATATTATTAAATTTAAACATGTAGCTTAGGAACTAAGTATTGCCAGTCAAAGTTCCTCAGTTTTGTCACTGACACACTAACTGGCTGACCGATCATCTTTATTCTAAGGACCCACAAGCTTCTAATTTTAAACATAATTCTATTTTAGCCTATCAAGTATAAAAAACCTAAAAATATTACAATTTCAGTCACATCTTAGATATATACAAACTGCATAAGTAAGTTTGTAATACTATACAAATACATGAGTTATAATTTTGCAGTTCTTGCATCTATGATAAGTTTTTGGTTCTAGATGCCTTCATAAATTTGTATTCACACGTTTACCTACAAAAAGAAGTGAGATCCCATAAAAACATTCCAGGTAACAGTAGGCCAAGTCTCGTCGTCTACAAGTCCCTGGGATCCCAGGGATCATAACAAAAAGTGCTATTGTTTATTTTTTCACTAGGAGATGACGGTTTAACTCGTATAGTGAAAATAAACTTGAAGAGTAATCTAACCTGTCCTCGACCGATGTAAAAAATCAACAATAGCATTCTTTTGTCATGTGTCCGGAGATCTCCAAGATGGGTAGACAACGGCTTAATATTGTTATAGATATACGTGGTCTCCAAAGACAATGCCAACCAAGCTAATCCAGAACAGGATATCTCTTGACAACACCCAATAAAAGTGCTTGTGTAAGTCCTTCTGTGGGCAGATGAGAGGTTTTGCATTGGACATCTTCCCCACTGACGCTGCATTGGCGGTAAGGCCGTGTGACTGCGGCACATGCTGTCTGGCACCAGTAGCTGGATAAATATTCTCGAGAGCCGAGGCGCAAGTTCGTCGCCGTGTATTAGGCCATTCAGACCCGTCTCACTCAAGTCTGGAAAATACAAACAAAATATAAATCAACAGGCCAGTCTCACTCTGTTTGTGTTCTCTCTTGTCTGGAGGATACAAATTAAATATAAATCACACTGTCTTAAGCCGTCGTCTCCCGACGAAAAAAAATAAACAATAGCATTATTTTATTATGATCACGGGGATCCCAGGGACCGGTAAACGACAGGTTTAAATAAAGACATTATTGTCTGTATAGACCTTGTCTAGGGAGCCTTATGTTCGGCCCGCTAAACAAGGACGCAGACATAAATAATTTCCACCTTTAACAGTTGATGGTAGCAATTAACATTATTAAGATGTTCGTCCAAAATAGATACTTACTGCTGCTTATTTAATTAACCAGTAACTGGAATTACGAGGCACTTGTACGCGTTTTTATAAATCATAACCTCAGATCATAACAAAAACAAAGGACTGTCACCTACGGGTTATTTCTATATTTTTAAAAGGGATGGATTCTTAGATTTTTGCCTAATATCGTCCGTGCTCTGTCTTTTTAGTATAGTTAGAAAGAGAGATAGCTTTGTTTGCTGTGAAGTTAGGTACGTCACTCGTCGTAACTTTTACTACACGATGGATCGAGCTTACGTGAGCGAGCGTAGTAAGCGTCTAATTGACTCATGGTGCCAGTTCAATCGAAATCTATTCGAACCGCGTTAACACGCTAGCGACTGTAGTAAAATAATGTCTTTTTCTATAGCAAGTCATGGTAACTGTACATCGAGACCCACCTTCAATTGAAGAACGTAAAAAAATAAGAGTTTTGAATCGACAACATATATCGGCAAAACTCGGATTGTCGCGTATTTGTATACTAAATAATGACAAAAACGATCGGCCATATTGTGGCCATACTTGTTTGTTGCCATTGACGGATGCGTTCAGAAAATTTATGATTTTATTTATTGACATTGATGGCGGGTGCGTTCAGGAATTGTGAACGATAAAAATCATTTCAACGAGTGGACAGCCGAATGAATTAAAGTGGGTGACAGACCAGAGGGGCTACTCAGAACTTTGTATAGTGCCGTCCCTATCACTCGTATATTGTATAACACGAGAGTGAAAGGGATGGCACGATACGAAGTTCGGATTTCAAAGTTAGGAGTACAGAGGGGCTAATAAGAACTTCTAAATCCTAACTTCGTATAGTGCCGTCTCGTTCACTCATATAGTGTATAACACGAGACTGAAAGGGACGGCACGATACAAAGTTCAGAGGACAGGCCCAGTAGGGCTACCGCGAACAGAAAACGAACGAAGTTCGAATAATCTCCCTCTCTGTTATTATATATGGAGATATTCGAACTTCGTTCATTTGCAGTTCCCAGGGGTTTTCCCTCTCTGTCGCCCTTACGTCCGAACGTGCAAGTGCGACAGAGAGCGAAAACTTCGTTTGCTGTTCGCGGTAGCGCCCCAGAGGGGCTGCCGAAGTTTTTTCTCTCTGTCTCACTTATGTGCAAACTTGCAAGTGCGACAGAGAGGGAATACTTCGTTTGCTGATGCCGGTAGCGCCACAGGCCCAGGGGTGCTACCGTGAACAGCAAACGAAGTTTTCCCTGTCTGTCGCACTTGCACGTTATTTATATTTAATCCTAATCTATTTGTCTTATTTGTTGCCTATTATTTCAAACACAATTAATGCATTGTTTATGAATAAAATAAAATAAAAAATTTAAAACTCGTGTACCAGTTAAGGGGCGCTACCGCGAACAGCAAACGAAGTTTTCCCTGTCTGTCGCACTTGCACGTTCGGACATAAGTGCGACAGAGAGGGAAAACTTCGTTTGCTGTTCGCGGTAGCGCCCCTTAACTGGTACACGAGTTTTAAATTTTTTATTTTATTTTATTCATAAACAATGCATTAATTGTGTTTGAAATAATAGGCAACAAATAAGACAAATAGATTAGGATTAAATATAAATAAAAACAATCTAGGAAAGATGTCAAAAATTCATGTCATGCTAGGTAATTAATAATAAGTTTACATTCATTTACATAAATACACTACAATAATGCACAATATCATCTAGATTAAGGTATACACTTAATATAAAATAATGTACTTACTGTCAAAGACTAAGAGTCTGGGGCGCTACCGCGAACAGCAAACGAAGTTTTCCTTCTCTGTCTCACTTATATGCAAACTTGCAAGTGCGACAGAGAGAGAAAACTTCGTTTGCTGTTCGCGGTAGCGCCACTGGGCCTATACTTCGAAATCAGAACTTCGTATCATGGCGTTCCTTTCACTCCCGTGATTTCACTATATGAGTGAAAGGGACGAATTTCGGAGTAGTCCCTCTGTTCACCTGTCAAGTGTCATAAACTCCTCCACTACATGAAAACACTATTTAAATAGAATCTTTTTGAGTTTAGCTCCAAATGTGTGTTAACTTGTTATTAATTTTATTTCTCCTGTTGTTGTTGTTTGTTTACCTGTTGGATCGCCGAACTTACTCGGCGGTTTTTAAGTACGGGTACTAAGAGCCGTAAAAACGAAGATTTAATCGGGTGTCTGTCACCGGCTTAATTAATGTTAATGGAAGATGATCGATGGATGGCTGGCTAAAGAACTGGCGAATGGAGGATGACTAGCTGTATTTTCCTCAGAAGTATTTTCTGCGAACCCCGAACCGGAAACGATGTATCTCCCTCTCTATCGCTCGGATTCACTAGTGCGACAGAGAGGCACATATTTCGTTTTAGGTTAGCGGTAGGCCCTGTGTCTTATCACTATCTCTGTCGCACTTGCACGTTCGGACGTAAATGCGACAGAGAGAGAAAACTTCATTTGTTGTCGCGGTAGCGCCCCTGAGGGGCTACCGCGACCACAAACGAAGTTTTCTCTCTCTGTCGCATTTACGTCCGAACGTGCAAGTGCGACAGAGAGGGAAAACTTCGTTTGCTGTTCGCGGTAGCGCCCCTGCTTTGTTAGCTGTGAAGTTAGGCACGTCACTCCATGACGTAATGATTACTACACGATGGATCGAGTTAACGTTAGCGAGTGTAGTAAACGTGTACTTGACTCATGGTGCGAGTACAATAGAAAACTATTCGAAACGCGTTAATACGCTAGCGACTGTAGTAACGTAACAAGAGTTTTCGATGCCAACTCATGGTAAGCGTACTGTGTTCGAATCCCGGTCAGGGCATTTTAGTTCCTGAGTCTTGGATAGTTTCTATGTATGTTAAGGTTTTATCAATCTATGTAGGCAAGCATGTATAACGTCGCCTAGCGCCCATAGTCGTAGTAAAAGCTTTGATTACATGCGGACTAGGTCGATTTTTTAAGATAGTCCACATTGTTACATTTATGCATACAAATGTTTAATGTAAAATGAATACCAATATTGCGATATTTTTGTAATGCATGTTGGCAAAAAGTTACAAATATACTGAGGAGCATATCAAATTAATACTGATGATAATGTGTAATGCCGCTTTCAATAATGATCCAGTACTGTTTTCTGTTGATAAAAATGAACAAAACGGTATCATAAAATGCATAAACAATAAAAGCAGTGTAAATATCCCTTTCAATACTGCATAAAAACTATTGATAACATACCAGTATCATAAAAAAAACACTGTGTTAAGGCCCTAAAAATATATGTAAGTAAGGCAAAATATATGGAAACATGGCAATCCCAAGTTAAGCACTCTAGAATGATAATATCTTACTCTTAGTGTTAAAATTAAGTCGCTCTTATTGATACCGTTTTTATAACCTATTTATAAACATCCAGTTAGGTAAAATATCATTGTGTACATCTGTGACTATCAAGACAGACAAACAGACAGAAAAACGGACAGAAGAATCAAAGTGAAGAAAGTTCTTTAGGCACCTTACCTAACAGAGTAGCGCAATGACAAATACATAGACGACCGCTTTAGCCTAGTTGGTAGTGACCCTGCCTTCGAAGCTGGAGGTCCCGGGTTCGAATCCCGGTCGGAGCATGTATTTGTGTGATGAACACGAATATTTGTTCCTGAGTCATGGACGTTGAATACATAGAAATGTATTTAAGTATCTATTTATCTATATAAGTATGTATATCGTCACTTGGTACCCATAGTACAAGCTTTGCTTAGTTTGGGACTAGGTTGATTTATGTAAGATTGTCCAAAAATATTTATTATTTATTATTATTTATAGATAGAAAGATTCACAAACCGAGGAAACATGGGTCGGGAAGCAGACATACGGAGGGAAGGATAGTTAGGCACACCTTTATATAGCCTAACGTATTTCGACTTATACAGGCATAAAGACATGGACAAACTGATGATCGTCAGTCTGGTAACAGTACCTCTGCTCAACGAAAACTATAGCCATAATAACCACCTACAACTGTAGACATGTGATGTGGAATTCAGGAATATACATAACTTCTTAATGTGAACACAGTGCGTCCAAAAAACAATATAGGGTCGGTGGCGTGTTATCACCCCGGCATTAAAAATATTTTATGCATAAGATTTCTTAGTTCCGTATAGGAGAAAATTGTAAAACAGTAAATACCTAAACCGTGAAACAAAAAGTATGTAGTTATTACAACTATGTAGCTCCTACCTTCTCTTAGCCGAGGCTCGCAGACGCAACTAGCTAGATTGCTAAAAAATCATACCATTGCGATACCAACCGCCCACCTTGTTCAATTCAAGGATCTCCGAAATCATCATCCAACATCTTCATCGGCGAAATTAGCATCAATATCAGAGATAGACGTTGTCAACTGTCTCACGGCCTGTGTTCAGAAAGTGGAATAAATGGATGAAATTAATTAGTTACAAACGAAGCATACATAAATCTGTACACTTATAGCCTGCCCCAGAAAATTATCTCCGTGTTCATGACCGCATAATCATAGTTTATTTTGCAGTATGTATCTATAGATATAAGGTCTATACATTAATCCAAGACTAAGAAGATACCTAGCTTGTTCAAATTCATCATATTGTTCAACTTTTCAACGCCAACGATATATATATCCGTCACGGCGTGCAGTGCGATATCAACCTATATTCGCACATTATAGGGTTCAACTTCGCGTTTGACATTTCCATGTAATGGCGTGTAAGTGACAGCTTCTGTATTTGACAGGACGTTGAAATGGTGAAGCTGCAGAACGTACCAAAGAAATAGACAAAGCTACCTATTCATTCATACACACATACCCACATTTAAGATACATACATACACTCGAAAAACGTGACAGGCCTAATACTGCCGCAGTCGGGTAAAAAGTACAGACACAGATCAGAAGTTATGATTTCACCTGTTTCTTATCTTAAAACAAGAAAATGTAGTAGGCAACTCAACTCCGAATTATCTCATTTTTTATTTTACCTACACAAGATATATATATAATTTCATTATGCAGGTTAGAACTTTATGGGTAACATTAGCAAGAAATAGTACCTTAATCCTTAGTAAACTGCGGTATCTATTTGTCAGTTGGCCATAATAATATTGTAGATCTTAAGGCTCCGAGATTCCTGTATCTAACTCAAAGTTTATTTTCTGTCAAGGGTTATATTTCTGGCATAGAGATAGGGTACAGCGGACTATCAGCTTATTGATATTTCTTACCATCTTACTCAACTGGGGATTACCTCCTTATTACAGAAGAGCGCAGCCATAATAACACAGTTCCTTTCTAGGTATGAGGTGTCGTGTTCCTGGTGTGAGTAAAGTTAGGCTTGTTCCTCTTCGGCTGAACCTCCGTGGTATCCAGATACTCTATCGCGCTAGTAACATAGAGCTAAGTACTATATATGTGGCAAGCCGAAATGAAAACCTTCCATGTAAGAAGGTACTATTAATTATTAATTATTATGTGGTAAAGCCGCCTGATACCCGAGGATGTGATGTGTTAATATCGACACATATACACAGGAATTCTAATTCTTCTAGACTTGCTATTATCCACAGGCTACGATGTCTACCTAACCATCAGGCAAGCCGTAAGCTTGTTTGCCACTGTCGTTGCATATCAGAAATGCAAGCAAAATAAGACAGACATACCATACATACATATCTCATTTTGAAGACGCCCGTCTCATAGACCTTGATGTACGACGTCAAGTAGGAAATATTGATCCCAAGTACAACTAGGTACATCACAGCATCGACCAGATTTACAGGCTGCGGCTTCGCAAACTATATCAGGGCTCACGCCCGCAAATAACTAGATTAATAAAAATGTATTATAGATCAATGCAGATTACTTACGAATGTACTGAGAATACGTGGACTTTGTATTTTATCCGTTTATTTTTATCTTATTCACAATTTTCAATCCCTGTAAAAATGCTAATATTTTTTATGATATGACATGTAGATAATTGATTGACACGACCTGTCAGATATTTCTTTAAAAAGTAATCCAACCTCTTAATGCTAGAGATACACCACCGGATTATCTGTTTGTTGTCAACAATATAAATCTAGAAGAAGTATACAACTACAGACATCTGGTGTCAAGTAGAATAAGTTATAACACTCAATTAACGTAGAGTTAACTGAGAGTTAAATCTTAAAACTCAATATAATCCGATCCCTGCACGCGTTACCTCGAAGTTGTATACATCAAAAAATAGCTTGCATTAGAGCCTTTAACGTGATATAAGTCACCAGTGTATACACGTAGGCATCTTTGAATAGTAGCTGATTTTTCGTTCACACATATCTTTCGTTTCTTAATTCTAGTCCATTAAATATTTCAGCGCTGATATCGGTAGCCTTATGTGGCCCAATTATCATTATCTTTCGTATGTGATACCTTATATTTAATTATATCATTTGCATTTTGTATAATAAACGTTTTTATGCGATACATACTTTTGTCAATTACTCGGCCCCTGCACGCTGTCCAACATTGGTGCCATACAATGAAATACTGCCACGATTAAGACCTTTCAAACGAGATATGTCTCAACTGTATACACCGATGGGACATTTTGCCCATTCTCCTTTGGGTATGGGATGGCGCATCGCAACTGACGATTCTCAATATAATTTGAGACGTTAGTGCCGTTAATGAAGCATGAGTCTTCTGGTAGATGTCGCTGTACGCCTCCCTTAAGGCGTTTGTATAAAATAAAATATTTATTAATGTTGCTTAAACTCGCTTACCGCACGCGGTACCGGTGCGCCGCTGGGCCACGAGCGCTCCTATATCACTAATTGAATGATTTAATAAATCGATAATCAATACCCGATAAGCTTATGAGTGCACTTACTTATACAACTGTCTATTAGTATTCTTCGGCCTCATTAGGGGCTCATTAGTGGGACAATTAACTAGGCCATAATCGGTTCGGAATAAATTAGCGCAAGTTGCGTGTATGTCCTGCAACTGTGTTACACTTTTTAGGGTTCCCTGTCCTATATCTCTCTCTGTCCCTATATCCCTATGTATGCTTAAATCTTTAAAACTACGCGACGGATTTTGATGCGTTTTTTTTAATAGATAGATTGATTGAAGAGGAAGGTTTATATGTATAATAACATCCATTAAATAG
The DNA here is from genome assembly GCA_963556455.1 of Epiblema foenella. Taxonomy (NCBI): domain Eukaryota; kingdom Metazoa; phylum Arthropoda; class Insecta; order Lepidoptera; family Tortricidae; genus Epiblema; species Epiblema foenella. The sequence goes on along the minus strand of OY747099.1, from coordinate 27,835,745 downwards.
TGCACCCGTGCGAAGCCGGGGCGGGTCGCTAGTAAGTAATAAGTAAGAACAATTTGCAGTAACAATTCTATTTCTCAGAGTACTTAGCTTACAAGTTAAATACGTGTCAATAAATCTGAATCATATCAAAATTCCTTCCACCGGTATTATTAAACTCATTAAAATACGACCTACTTTCCACTAAGATAGGGTTCTTAATTGGAACACGTGTTCAGCTTTATTTATAACCATTTTCGCAGCCTACTCGGCTAAGCTCAAGGCTTTTTCAAGGAAGGATTGTATGTATGTAAATACTTTATTGTACACAAGACAAGTAAAAGAAAAAAACAGATCAATCATGTACAAAGGCGAACTTATCCCTGTAAGGGATCTCTTCCAGTTAACCTTTGAGCAATTGAGTGAAGAATAGGAACTAAACTGTAGACAAACCAACACGTGTACAAAGATGTATTTATATAAATATTCTAGATATACAACTACACATTAATAAACATATAACTAATAATATATAAATATATATTATACATATACATATATATACATATATCTAAATAAAATATAAAATAATACATATAAATATAGTATCCAAGCAATTCACAAGTCATTCAGGATTGTGGCTTGTAGGCCGGGACCCGATAAAGCGATAGGCGATCTAGTATTGGAGAGCTTGGGGTAAATCTAGGGGAAACATCGGAGACGACCACGGCTTCTAGTTTATCAAATTGACTTAATTGTCAAGGATTGTCACCTGATACGCTCCAAAAATCCTATTCCTAAACCAACCAGCACTTATCCCAACTGTATCGCCTGTTTCATGTGTTTTTAATTAATTTTAATTGTTTTAAAGCTGTTCCTTGTTTTTTTTTTCATTTCGGTCTGTATCCCCCCCACTGTTGAGTATATTCCTCCTCATGCTCACACCAGTTTGCCCTGTTTTGCGGTAGTCTCATCCATATATATAACACCTATGATTTTATTCATTATATGTATACCTTTCCTATATGTATAGTATGTTGTGTTGCGTTCCGTGGATCACGTACGGTGCTGTCTGAAAACCAGCGCTGCAGGTGTCTAACACCTCGGAATAATGCTGAGACAGCGACCGATTCACTGCCGCGAAGACGCGCTTTTTAACTGTATGTTCATGTACTGAGTATATTATATTTGTAACGGTGTGTCTTTTGGTGCAGTGAATAAATGCTTTCTTTCTTTCTTTCTTTCTTTCTTTCTGATAACGACAAATATGCTTGCTGGGTCGACAAGTAAACCATCGGACAGCATCGTTATACAGTGGTCAACGCTTTAACCAATATAAGATTTTAAACGCCAACTTAGAATCTTTTTATTGGAAAATTCTTTTTATTCTGTAAATGACTTCATGGAAATGAAATTTGTTTGACATTGAATTTTTAAATTATAGTTTTGTTTGATTTTAATTTTAATATATTGTGACTGATAATTATTTAAGTTTTCGACATTATATTATTGACGCGGATTTTTATTGTTATAAATGATGTGATTTTAGTAGTATGATCATTATTTAAATAGTTTTGATAATTGTTGTATAATTTAATGTTATTATTATTATTATCATTTTTGACATTACATAATTTTTTTGACGATCATAATATAAACTCGTATAAATTGACTTAGGATAATTTATATTGTATTGTTATATTATGAAATAAATAAATCTAATCTAATCTAATCTAATCTAATCAAGCTTACATGGTCATTTACATTAGAATTACGATTTGAAACTCGCAGCACGTCAGTTAATCCTTGATAATGGCGCTTGCAACAGTGCCGAAATATCGGGAACTCAAAAATACAAATATACATGGTAAATATCCCGTTTCAAATCGTAATTCTAGCTTTAATAGGTACAAAAATAACGAATTGGCACAAACGCAAACTGAACAAGGTAATTCGTGATAAGATTTTACAGTTAACTATTGATTGGAATAACGGAAGATACTTTCGGCAGCTTTTTGAAGGCAGACATTTTTATTTTATCGTATGGCAATTATTTCGAATCGTGAGATCGAAAAGACAGTACTATGGCCGTTTAGTACCACCCAGGGGTCACGTGTAGCAGTGGGTACTCCCTACGGACGTGGTGCAACTTCGACCCCCACAGACATTGTACAGTATGCATTCATTGTAACTCGGAAACACTTGATACCTAAGATTTTTAATCAACTAAGCCCAACAATGGAAGAATGTACTACTTAGTAAAGAGATTTTTAAAAAAATATTAAAAATATCACTCTTAGATAATATAGATACATAACGTAGAAGAAAGAAAGAAGAAAAAACATTTATTCGTGGCACAGACACAGTACAAATTAACATAACATCAAAATACAGAAAATAGCCACGAAATGGCCCCAAATCAGCATAGTGCTAGCCATTGGCTAGCGCTGGTCTTCCTTTGGGACCACGAGAAGCCACGAAAGACAAAAACCACTAAAGTCACAAACAACATAACAAATATAACACAATTTAAACAGACAAGAACAGATAAACATGAACGCGACCTTAAACAAAATTCAAACATCTGACGTAAATATATATATATTAGTTTTATTATTATTATTACATATATATTTGTGTATGTAGATGCCTGCTCCAGCTCACGAAGGTGATTTACTCAGAGTAGGTAATCATTAAACGTAATATCATAACAATAACATTGGCCAGAGTCATTGCCTTCGTGGGATGAAGAGGGTAGCAAATGCATACGTTTTGCTGTACTTTACATAATAAGTACATAGTACTCACACTCTAGTTTAGATCAGAGTAGATTAGTAACTTAGTATTTAGTCTATATAGTAGGTATAACAGAAAATGTTGTTAAAGTGAGCGCACTATTCGCCAACAAACTGACCTCAGTTTGGCGATACCTTTTGTATACCTACCACGTAAGTTTATTTTGAATAAAATAAAATAAAATAAAAATAATAATTAAATGTATACATTCTAGGACCTCATTCCTTAGAGATAAAGTCGAGAATATAACAAAAAAAACCCGGAGACAAAACGGCGACGGAAATAGTTCTTAGCTATGTTTTGTTCCGGTTTTTTTTCCGTAATATTCTCGACTTTATCTCTAAGGAATGACTTGATGACCGAAAAAGTTATTAGCTATAAGAGTTTCGATAAAAAACCGCACTCGAACGTTTCATCTGTTACTTAATAAATAATAATAATATGGTGTCTTCGGGTAATTCCGAATGTCGGTAATTCCAAAAATAACAGATTCCTGTCTAACTAAATGATTTTTCACCTCACTAGCTCGGAAAGCTCTTTTTTATTCTTTAAAAACAGATAGCAAAACTGCATTTTATCCACAAGAGTGCAAAGAACATTTGAAATCCCAACGCGCTATTTGTAACTTTTTAAACATAATAACATGTAAAGGCCAGTCCAGATAGTCCAGCAACAATAATTTTATATAGTGCTGTTGTGTTAAAAAAACTAGTACCTACGTCAAATCTCGGGATTAGGTAGTAGACAACTTAGGACGCAACTGTCAACGTTAGGACGAGGAGGAGAAAAAAAAATTTCCTCGCTCTAGTGAGGTGAAAAGATTTGTGTTATACACGGCTGCAAAGTTATATTACGTCTCGTGTGTTGCAACACTCGCTACGCTCAGGATTATATTTTTTGAACCACTCGCTTCGCTCAGGATTCTATTTTCGAACCACTCGCTTCGTTCGCGGTTCAACCATAGAATCCATTAGCTAGCTCGTGGTTCAATCCTAGAATCCATGCGCTAGCTCGTGTTTCAATTCCACACTCGCGGTTAAAATACAACTTTGCACCCTTGTATAACAAATAACTATTGTTGCACTACCAAACATCAACAAAAATATTTAACATTTCTTTTTGATAGTGATGATGATGAGATGCAATAAAATCGCTTAGTTAGACTGGAATTTGTTATTTTCGGAATTAGCCGACATTCGAAGTTACCAGAAGACACCATTTATATCGGAGCATAAGTACCTACATCCATAACTGTTAGTAATACAAAAACAACACAAAACAAAACAATAGGCACTTTTTATTTTCTTACTCCCTTATTCAAAAAACTTAACAAACCTCAGCTGACTAAAACGTGTTTTGTCCCTTTCGGAAACACTTGTTGTCAAAGTGACAGATAAGGACAAACTAATTTTAGCAGCTATTTTGGGGACAATATTGCACAAATCGACCTAGTCCCAAAGCAAAGCTTGTATTATGGGTACTAGGTGACAATATGCATGCTTATATAGAGAAATACTTAAATACATAGAATACATCCAAGACTCAGGAACAAATATTCGTGCCCATTATACAAATAAATGCCCTGGCCGGAATTCGAACTCCGGACCTCCAGCTTCGTAGGCAGGGTCACTATCAACCAGGCTAAAGCGGTCGTCATTTAACTAATAGAGGTTTGATTGACGGTTATGAATAAGGCCTAGGGTTGGCCTATGTTGTAAAGATCACAGTAAAAAATTAAAATTTGTAAAAAAAAACTAAAATTTGTAAAAAAAAAACCATTTGTAATTATAATAATTACAAAATAGGATTTGTTACAAAAATAGGATTAGTGTACAAAAATAGGATTTCGAAATACCTAAACCTAATAAAAGGAATTCATAGGTAAAAATACTTACATATTAATTTCTGTAAAAGGTGGGTAACACAGTGGTAAAAACTGGTTTTTCATACAAATGGAGACATCCAAGGATCATTGAGTTACTCGATTTATGGATAATAGCTGTGTTTCGTTAATTGTCAAAATTATCAGAATTGATACTGCAATTAAACATCTTTCTAAATAACAATACAAAAATATGAAATGAGGGCCAAGTATTCCAAAATTTGCATTTAAAAAAAAAGAGTCTGAAAATTATGTATATGTAAAAGTAGATTGGCCCACTTACCACACACGTTAAACTTATAACACCCCTCTTTTTCTTCGCGCGTCGGTGGTTAATAGTAAAAATATTGAAAACTATTTCAGCTGTAATTATTAAATGTATCAAAAAAAATCAAAAATCAAAATCAAACATTTATTCTGCAAATAGGCCACAAGGGAACTTTTACATGTCAAAATATTAATTTACAATTTAAGAAAGTCTGACTATAATAAGTAATACATTTTTCATGTCAAAATATTAATTTACTGTTCAAGAAGGAACAATAATTTCGAGTTTACAATTATAACAAAATTAATGTCATACAGTGAAGATAAACTTGCAAAGTTATCTATTACAAATATTACAACATCAGTAAAGTTAGAGATGTATAAGGTCTCAAGATTAAACAAGGAGTATAATGAAATTAATATAATATCCCAGAGATGTACATGGTCTCTGAGCGTCAAAATTAAAATTAATTTAATATTGTTAGAGATGTATATGGTCTCTAAGTCACTGATAATAAACGAATCCACAACAGGATGTTGTCTCTCGTCAATCTCCTATAAAAAGACACTAGTATTAACGTAGTCAGTCCTAGCAAGCATGACCAGACCGGACTCCACAAACAGCACCCGATCACGAGTATGACGCGTATCTCAGCCATGTGTATATCACCATCATCATTAAAACCAACGCTGCCATCGGATTGACACCGGCATATTGTTATCAACATCAATGTACTTCTATCAGGCATTTAGACCGCACCGTTTAAATCGACAACCGCTTTCACTTGATCCAGTTGTTCATTGTTAAGGACAATAGCACTTTCAAACGCCCTCTATGCGGCCGCGCAATCTATGGATTCCACGACGGTAGTCTAAATAACATTTTTTTTGGAAAGCCCTTTTAAGGGTATGCCTCGATTTGAAGTGAAAGAGACACGCTTATGTCTTTCGCGCACGACAAAACGGCATGCAACACTCTTCGGGAATGGCTTTTTTAGACAATTCTCGATAAATATCTGACTGTGTGTAATTTAATTAAACCTCTTCAAATCAGTAAAACTAAATCCCGATCAATTTTGGAGATGACTTTTTAATTAATCAAAACGGAAACGAATACACTAATTCTAAAAACCGGCCAAGTGCGTGTCGTACCACGCACAATGAAGGGTTCCGTACCAACACCTACTAGTCCACATTTAAAATCACTATCCAATACATTGAATCTAAAAAAGTCGTATCTTCATAGGGAACTCACGGCACTTACGACCTTTTGTTTGGGCAAGACAGTTTTTAAGCGAAAACATAAAAACCGTAAAACCTATATTGTTCAAACCAAAAATCGTTAAATGTATTTACTAATGCACACCATCTCAATTTATTTCAGAATTTTAATCTTTATAGTTTGTAAATTAGAGGGGGGGGGGGGGACACTTTCTATGACTTTGACAGCTAATATCTCACCAACGGTTGACTTAAATGAACAAGTTTTTTAGAAACCTCCATATTATTTTTAAAGGCCTATCCATCGATACCCCACACGACTATGTGCGTTGAAATTTTTTTTCATCCACCGGTTACATGTATGGAGTGCCCCCCGTAATTTAACATTTTTTGTAATTTAACATCACTTTTATGTAGCGGTTCATAGAATACACCTTCCTACCTTTCATCATTGTAGTGCTTATAGTCTCCGAGTAAATCGGCTGTGACATACGGACGGACGGACAGACATGACGAATCTATAAGGGTTCCGTTTTTGCCATTTTGGCTACGGAACCCTAAAAACGATTGTTTACCGTTTAAGGAAACAAAAGGTAATTAGCTTCCATTTAATTTATTACCGTCACGGTATTAATTAAATAAGAGGAAAGTAAACTATATCAAAGAGGAGGAAATCTCTCTTCCGATGAATCTTGATTATGATTTTTTTAAAGCCGACCTAATATCTAGAAATAGCTTTGCTTATTTTGTTATAAATAACTATTAGTATATTTATACAACGCCGGTGGCAAACAAGCTTACGGTCCACCTGATGGTCAGCGGCCTCCGCAGCCTATAGACGCCCGCAACTCCAAAGGAGTCACGTACGCGTTGCCGACCCTTATAAAATTTGAGTATGCACTGTGCTGACAACAGAATTACTATTAAGGCTCGGTTTTATAAAGATCCGTTAGACCTTATGTCGATTTATTATGTCAAAAAATGTACTGACTTACTGAATTTTGATCCGACATTTGGTCTAACGGATCTTTATAAAACCCGGCCTTAGGGGGTTTATTTTACTCTTGCAGGCTGCGTAAAGTGGCAGGCTTAAGAGGCCTTATAAGTTTTAAAACATTTTGATTACAGATTAAGCGCCCATCATTACCGCCCATGCGCTAACGATGGGCCTCATAAAAAAGCTCAAGGTCACCCAAAGAGCAATGGAAAGAGCTATGCTCGGGGTTTCTCTGCGTGATAGAATTAGGAATGAAGCTATCCGTAGCAGAACTGGGGTCACCGACATAGCCTTCAAAATTGTGAGACTTAAGTGGCAGTGGGCAGGGCACATTGCTCGCAGGACTGACGGTCGATGGGGCCAGAAACTGCTTGAGTGGCGTCCACGCACCGGAAGACGAGCTGTCGTGTCGGTAGGCCTCCGACAAGGTGGACTCTAGCGGCGAATTCATACGCGATAGCCCTCATTATGAATAGGTATAAATAACAATAAGTATATCTAATTGTTTACAATTAGCTTGACCCAATCTGAACTAAGTAAAAACATTGCACAAAATTGCATCGACATACAAATGTGGGTTAAAATAATAAGATAGACTGAGTTCGCATATTTAACTATTGCAAAAGTATTTGCCTAATTGGAACAATATTTACGCAAATGATTAAATGTAATTTACTTAAGTTGCATTTTCTTAAACTGTAACTAGAATGTACAGTGAAAATGCTGAATTGTATTTGTTTGCTATTAAGTTTTAAAATGTTTTGATTTCAAATTATGACAGAAGTATTGATAATGTCAATAAAATTAAAGACTACGATGATTTTATTAAAGTTTTAGATAGTAACATAGCCATTTTTTGATTTTATTGTGTGTAGTAGAATTTAAGCGGTAAAAACAAGTTTTTAGCTTGAAAATGGTCGATTTGGAGTGATGTTTGAAACGATATTTCTTAATGAAAAATCCAAAAAATACATGTAATGTTCCAGATAGTAACATTGAGAAAATGTCAAGATACGTGTCAATTCAAATAGAAAATGGCGTAAATAGATGAGCGTTTTTTAATTGATAAGGACCCTTAAATTATATTCGTCGTGATTTGATAACAGCCTATGTAAGAAACTATTTAATTTTTGTAATTGATCATGCGTCAATACCATTTGATATTTAACAGTGGCTTTTCAGTGAAGGAAATTATCGTGAGGAAACAGGTCAATCCCAAAATAAATTGTAATTAATATTATAAGCGGAAGTCCCTTTCAACCCTTTTATTAGAAAGAGACTTTCGCCTGTTAAGTTATATAAGTCACTAGCGACCCGCCCCGGCTTCGCACGGGTGCACTATTTAATGGATGTTATTATACATATAAACCTTCCTCTTCAATCACTCTATCTATTAAAAAAAAACCGCATCAAAATCCGTTGCGTAGTTTTAAAGATTTAAGCATACATAGGGATATAGGGACAGAGAAAGCGACTTTGTTATATACTATGCAGTGATTATGAAATGGGTCATTGTCAGATTAGGTTCGCGTCTTTTCGGTGAACATATCAAAAGTAAGGGTCAAAAAGCTTAATTTTGGATTGGTCTAGTAACCTGCACAAACGGTGTTTCCGTAACTATGAATCCATGTAATAAAAACCCTAAACTAACGTAAGTATATGCCATAGGCCGCAAAAGTAATCTATAAGTAGAAATGAACACTTGTCGGTATAGTATTAATACATTTTTAATACTGTTGTTTCTAACAATATCATTGTAGATTACACTTACTACATTTAAATTTAAATTTACGCGGAGTTTACCTTTTAGTAACTGTTACACTACTCGTAGAAATAAGTATGCATGTACATAATCTTAAGCATTGGTGTAAACATTTTTTGGTAAACCTTAATTAAATAAATAAATGTAATAAAAACATAACTTATACGTATCAATATTTTTGTCAAATTTTGAGTTAAAAACGTTTTAAAACTTAAGGGAAAAGCGCCTATGACTTTTAAGAAAGCGTCCATAGGCTATCGTTTCTGCTTACCTTCAGGCAGGCCCTATGATTACTTGCTACGGTCATGGTAATAAAATAAAGAATTTATTGTAAAATATGACAAGTCCGTATCTGTCTTTAGAATCATACAGGTTTTTACATTATTAAAAAAAACTGGTCAGTCTTGCGGAATACGACTTCAGAGAAACCATAGTAATTCAACGAGCTATAAAATCATAACCTACAGACTGGAATCAGGGTGTCTACAGGATGTTCCTTAAAGTAGCCAAGACTAGTGACTACGTTAATACTAGTGTCTTTTTATAGGGGATTGACGAGAGACATCATCCTGTTGTGGATTCGTTTTTATTATCAGTGACTTCTAAGTCACTGATATTATTTTAATTAATTTTAATTTTGACGCTCAGAGACCATGTACATCTCTGGGATATTATATTAATTTCATTATACTCCTTGTTTAATCTTGAGACCTTATGCATCTCTAACTTGACTGATGTTGTAATATTTGTAAGAGATAACTTTGCAAGTTTATCTTCACTGTATGACATTAATTTTGTTATAATTGTAAACTCGAAATTATTATTCCTTCTTGAACTGTAAATTAATATTTTGACATGAACAATGTATTACTTATTATAGTCAGACTTTCTTAAATTGTAAATTAATATTTTGACATGTAAAAATGCCCTTGTGGCCTATTTGCAGAATAAATGTTTGTATTTGTATTTGTATACTAAGAATGCCGAGAGAGCAGCTATGAGTAATAACCTTTCGATTTTATTAAAATTGATGTATAGGACTCTATTTAATGCCAATATCGTGAAAATTATGGTATTTTCTATACCTAAAGCAGCTTATTCTATTTGGAGCGCTCGTGGCCCAGCGGCGCCCGCGTACCGCGTGCGGAATGTGAGGTTTAACGACGTCCGGTCGGTGATGGGTGACCGCTTATTAGTAGTAGTAGTAGTAGTAAAACTCTTTATTGTACACAATAACAAAAATTACAAATACAAAAAGAAATGGTATGTACAAAGGCGAACTTATCCCTTTAAGGGATCTCTTCCAGTTAACCTTTGAGCAAATGAGAGAAGAAATGAACGGAGGTAGACAAATTCAGCAACCTGTACAACAAGGTATAAAAAAGACAAGAGATATAAAACATACATACACATATAATTTAATAAGGACGAGTATAAATACACAAATAAACGATATTGAGAAGGAAATTATAGCCTGAGCACAATAAAAGGTAAATATTTTATGAAATTAGCCAGAATTACAAAGCCACAGTTAATTGAGCGCTCCCGCCGTTGATCTTGGCTCCAGTCTGTGATAGCAGTGACTAAGCCAAATTAGAGGCCTTCGGGCGGCTTGAGAACTTGTAACAGTCAAGTTGCACACTCACTTGAGAAGGGGCTTGAAGTTGCACCACGTCCGTAGGTAGTACCTATCGGTGATCCACTCTACACGTGACCCCTGGGACGTGCAAAAAAAACTGGCAACCGTACTGTCTTCTCGAAGATCTCACGGTCCGAAATAATTGCCATACATGATCTAGATGTGACTACGTTAATACTAGTGTATTTTTATAGGGGATTGACGAGAGACATCATCCTGTTGTGGATTCATTTTTATTATCAGTGACTTAGAGACCATATACATCTCTAACAATATTAAATTAATTTTAATTTTGACGCTCACAGACCATGTACATCTCTGGGATATTATATTAATTTCATTATACTCCTTGTTTAATCTTGAGACCTTATACATCTCTAACTTTACTGATGTTGTAATATTTGTAATAGATAACTTTGCAAGTTTATCTTCACTGTATGACATTAATTTTGTTATAATTGCAAATTCGAAATTATTATTCCTTCTTGAACTGTAAAGAAATATTTTGACATGAAAAATGTATTACTTATTATAATCAGACTTTCTTAAATTGTAAATTAATATTTTGACATGTAAAAGTGCCCTTGTGGCCTATTTGCAGAATAAATGTTTGATTTTGATTTTTGATTTTTACATGCAGGGCTCGGAAACCGGTTTCGCCTTCATACAATTAACCGGTTAAAAATTTCGGTTAATTGCGTTTTACGATATTTTTTCGTACTTTAAATCATTTATTCCAAATATGAAGGCTAACAAAAGCAAAACTTAAAATGAAAATTGAGATATGAGAAGTACTTTAGGAAATATCTCCAAAATAGTAAAAACCGGTTCTGAGCCCTACCTAGATGATTAGCTTCGAGCTGGTTTAGCAGTCATTAAGATACTTATAAAGCAGCTGATATTTTTTACGTTTTATTTTTATTTTATATTTAATACATCTAAAGCGCAATTTAAAAAACAAATCTTAAATGTTATTCCTGAGGAAGAATGGTAATATTATATGGCAATTTAAAGTACTTGGTAATATTCAATTTCCCGCTCGTTACGAGTACGTGTTTCTTTTGTAAGTTTTGTAACATTTCTCTGCAACTTTTTCGGATGTAATATCTTCTATAGGGTAGTGCATAAATAATATAAATTTTATGTCTTGGTCAGAGCTGTTGCGGAGCTGGATGCATGTATAACATTAACTTAAAATAAGTTACTTCAATTTGTACATCTATCTCTGTTTGTCTCTCCAAATAAATAAATAAATAAATATATATAACCAAGATCTTGGCGTTGGTTGGGACACCAAAATCAAAAAATCAAAATCAAAACATTTATTCTGCAAATAGGCCTCAAGGGCACTTTTACAAGTCAAAATCTATTTAGGTACATCAAATAAAAATAATACAATAATCAAAGTATCATTAATTAAATGTAGTGTTACATGTCAAAAATAAGACTAAGAAACTAATAACAATCGAGATTTGTTAGAGATGTATAAGATCTCTAAGCGTCAAGATAAAAGGTAATAAAGTAGGTACACTAATCATAATAAAATATGTTGAGCTATATCTATAACACGTCAACATGAAAATAATAAAATCTATTAAATAAATATCCTCAGAGATGTATAAGGTCTCTGAGCGTCAGTCTAAAAATAAAATCAAATGAGAACAGAGAGAAGTCTCTCATCATGTCAATTCAAGCAGTTGATATAACCAAGATCTTGGCGTTCGTTGGGACACCCTGTATATAGGTTTCGAAGGTCGACCACCGCGCACCTGCGAGGGGTTCGCTTACCATAAAACCACTATAGGACTACAAGGCTGTTGCACCAAAATGTCTGTAACCATTAAAGCGACGGGATGGGCAAGCGCTCTCCATACAAACTTTGTGCAAGTTTTTCTTCGCTTGTATTTGCACTACAGTTATGATTTTTGGTCAGTATGCTTATTTTTCTGTTAGCCATAACTTGGTGAAAAAAAATTGAATAAAATAAAATTTATGGTAATGTATGATATGAATATGGTGGGGCGATGATATTCGTAAGGCAGTGGGCAGGGATTGGAGGAGAAGAGCTGAAGACCGAGCTCAGTGGCGTGCCATGGGAGAGGCCTATGTCCAGCAGTGGACTGACACAGGCTGATGATGATGATGATGTATGATATGATGATGATGATATTATGAATGTAAACTAACGCGGTCTACACACCTCTTTAGTCTTCTGAGGACAAAGACTAACGCCGGAAAGCGTGCACCTATATACAGACTGTGCGACCACTACAATAAGTCTCTTCTCGAAATTGATATATTTTCAAAATCCCGCGCCCAGTTCAAGGCTGCAGTGACATATTTATACAGGAAGTAAAATTCTATTTACCTAGATAACCTTTTCCTTCCTGTAACATTAGTTTAAGTACACATATATTATACACTAAGTCTCTCTCACTCAACACTTGTAATGTTGTGAACCGCATGTTATCTATGTATTAAGTGGCATTCTATGTTCTCAGTGAGATACGTATATGGAAGCAACTGTATTCAAGGACATTTATGCTATTTTTGTTTTTTGTTCATCCCATGTATGTTTTCCGTGTTATCTCCTCAATAAATAAATAAATGTCTTCTCCGGAACTCAACCCTCCTGTATCTATTATTCGTTAAAAAACTTAAGAAAGACCGATTTTCATTAACGAATTCGAGGTCTAGGTAAATAAATTAGTCAATAAACGTTAATAGGCTATTAGCCTAGGCTTCTTGGCCGGCGCTACACAAACACCAATATGAGAAATCAATTCAAGTAGTCGGATATCAGATTGATCAGCAAATAAATCGATTTTGCGTGTTAGCTAATTATCGGTTTCAACAATCGATGAAGACACAATAAATGAGTGTAGTTTTCGAGAGAGGTAGGGCACAGCAAAATATCATCTTGCTCGAGTTTAAACACACTTACTGCATTATTTTACCAATTCACTGCTATACAAAAGTACTTAAAGACTGCAGATTTATTTTACGAATTCACGGTTGAATAAAAATCGGTGTCCAAAAAATGTACTTTCACAGTCACGCTACACGCTCCACGGGAGCGCTCGTGGCCCAGCGGCGCCCGCGTGCCTCATTCGGTGAACATTTTGCAACACCTGAAATTGATTATGGCAAATATGACTTATGGGTCAACGAATTACAGTGCTTTAAGACAATATAAGATTTCAAGCTTACATGGTCATTTACATTAGAATTACGTTTTGAAACGGGATATTTACCATGTATATTTGTATTTTTGAGTTCCCGATATTTCGGCACTGTTGCAAGCGCCATTATCAAGGATTAACTGACGTGCTGCGAGTTTTAGTTGTGGTCTACCCACACACCATAGCGATCTATCCTCTTCCAAATATCGGGAACTCAAAAATACAAATATACATGGTAAATATCCCGTTTCAAATCGTAATTCTTTAAGACAATTTTTATAGTTTAAATTTTGTCCCAGTTTTTTCGGACAAAACGGGACTGCGCTACAATACGGGATATTCAATATTTTTACAGCTATGCGATTCACAAAGCACAGTTCTCACTAGTCATCTCACATCTCACCGGCGGGGTAATCACGTAACTTTTGTACTACCGTTAGGTAGATTTTAATGTCAGATTTTAATTGTCCGCAGGCGAATCACGTAACTTTATGTACTAACGGTAGATAGATTTTACTGTCAATTTTGAAGTATAAATGTATGAGCTGACAATTAGAATTGGACATTAAAATCTACCTAACGCCCGCAGCCGTCACCCCGCAGCTCATACATTTATACTTCAAAATTGACAGTAAAATCTATCTACCCTTAGTACATAAAGTTACGTGATTCGCCTGCCGTTTTTATATGTATCTGTCATATCTTATTTGTCATTTTTTGACAGTTTGCATATAAAAACGGGTGTGGTAATAGGTGAGGACGAGTCGGTTTCTGAATAACAGCCTGTTACGGTTTTTTTTTTTTATTTACTGCCGTTACAGCGGGAGGTCATTTTGGGGACGGCGATCTAAACCCATCCTAGTCGCGGTTAGAAAGAAAGAGAGAAAGAAAGACATATTTATTTTGTGTTAAATAATTACACAATAACAAAGTACATGAAATAAGATGAAATAAACACTAAATTAAGTATGAATTATGAACACCAAAAAGGATACCACTCAGCATATGCCAATAGCAATATACGCTAAGGCGCTGGTTTTCAGGGCAACCTAAGAGAGATACAAACATAATCTTAACTAATAACACATCTTAACTAGACTAGCCAGCTTAACTTAATGATGGAGAAGAAGGAGAGATCGACGACCGGTTTAGCCTAGTGGGTAGTGCACCTGCCTGTGAAGCTGACGGTCCTGGGTTCGAATCCCGGTCTGGGCAAATATTTGTGTGATGAGCATGAATATTTGTTTCTGAGTCTTGGATGTTTTCTATGTATTTAAGTATTTATATCTATTAAATATATCGTCGTCTAGTACCCATAACACAAGCCTTCTTGAGCTTACTGTGGGGCTAGTTCGATTTGTGTAAGATTGTCCTCTAATATTTATTTATTTATATATTATTTATTTATTTATATATCGCTGGTCAATGATTTCAAATGGAAATTACCTACAAAACGGGACCCCATTACTAAAACTTCGCTGTCCGTCTGTCCGTCTGTTGACAACAGTAACAATAAATACTAAAAAACAGAATAAAATATTTAAGGGGGCTCCCATACAATAAACGTGATTGTTTTTGCCGTTTTTGATAGTACGGAACCCTTCTTGCGTTCGTTGTAGATTCGTTTTTAAGGTATTCAGAATAAAAATAATTAAAATATAGAATAAAAACAAAACAAGATCTTACTAACTACCTAAACCTAACTTAAACTAAAGGCCTAAACTGAATGGGCATGGGTCGCCCAAGTCGCTGCCACTGGGCAGAGTTCCCATAAGGCTGGCCGCGTTGCCTCGCTGAATGGCAATGCCAATTCGCTGCGCGAGGAACGAGCCAGCCCTACGGTCACCTGAGGACCGGATAAGCAAGAAGGTTAAACTAAAATATGTAGGTAACACGACATTGTCACACCTACTGGTACTTAGTATATGGAGTGTCCGCTTATACATTAGCAATTTGTAAGTTGATTAGATATGTTTTAATATTGATTTTAAAGGATGCTATAGGTATACCCTTTTACATAATTTACATGCGCACAAAACAAATTGTAGTACAAACAATCCAGATGTGGCAAAACCAGTTACGCGACTTCTAAATTTAATATTTTGCCGCAGTGTAGCCAGATGGTTACATTTCTTACATTTTTCGTAACTTTTGACCAGCTCGAGTAACATGTAAGTAACTTCTGTTGTAAGGGAATTTTTCGTAACTTGTAAGAACAATGAAACTCTATTTAAAAGAAAGGCCTTTTGTGTCTAACCAGGACCAAGCGGGACAATTTATAAGCTTCCATACAGGAAAGGTAACAAAAAAAACCACATGATACGACTCTGTCTCTTCGTCTATAGTATTTATTTCTTAAACTATACACAATCTTGTATTGTTTAAGAAATAAATACTATGACTATGACTATGTTGTACGAGTAGGCAACTATGTATGACATTTGAGATATTCCCCATCAGCCCGGCGTAATTCTGTCGCCGAGCTCGCCGAATTCTAGCTGCATGTGGCTACTAATTTCTTAAAATCGGCAGTTTTGATCAGTAATTATGAGAAATAGAAAAAATGTAACTTTTGCATCAAAAATGTAACTTTTCAAGAAACGAAACGTAATTTACGCCCCAAGGGCCCTGGCAACACTGTTTTGCCGTCCAACGTAACTAATTTCGGATGTTTTCTCATGGCTTGAGTCAAAGTCATCGCTCGCGTGAAACCCAAGGACGTTGTATGCTTACTTATGGTGGTTTGATGTTACTGGTATTTACATAACAAGTATTACGAAACCAGCGTGACTATACCATCTCTATCTAAATCAGAGGCCAACCTTTTAATCTATGCGCCTCACCTAACGTCACGCCAAAATTCGACGCCCCATTAGGGGCTGAAATTGAGTTTATATAAGAAAATTAATCAATAAATGGAGATAAAAATTTATAAATAGAAAGAAAGAAAGAAATATTTATTTGGTACAAGTTGTTTACACATTCTAGGATATAGTAAATAGGTACCTATTTAGTACCAAAATGGGTGCCGCTCAGCATAGTGTCATGAAAATCATGACGCTGATTTTCAGGGCAACCAGGAAACAACATGGAATTACAAAACAATAAACATGAGAGAGAGCTGTCCTTAACATACAACATGACATTGACAATGTGGGAAATGTGTAGCCATACAGAATAATATTTTGTACCTGCACATACAAGCTAAATCGTTCATTATAATACAGAATTTACATGAAGCTATCTAAACACTATAAATAAATATGCTCCAAATTTTAAAAGGATATGACACTTGAAAGTTTAGAAAAATGAAGTCATTATTTTATTAATTAAAAACAAATTAAAAACGACCATCAGTATTCTTGTTTTAATAAACAAAAAAATGTACTATAACAATGTACCTAAACGCAATATTTCACGACCAAAACAGTAAATTACTAGTTTTTCCACACAATGGTAGTACGGGCGCATAGTATATGACGTCACACACTATGCTCAATTAGTATGGGAGTTTGTGATCGTTTTGAGCGCTCGGATTTTACACCATATTTTGAAATCATTTTTTGTCTTTTGTGTTGTTCTAATTGTACATATTCCATATATAAATTTCTTCTTCTCTAAAAACTGGTTCGAATGGCATCATGAAAATAAATGATGCATATTCTCTATTATTGCAAGAATAATGAATTAATTAATGCATAAATAATTAGGTAGGTACAGGTAAATTACTTAACATATGACATTAGCGTACTAGATAGTATAAAACAAAGTCGCTTTCTCTGCCCCTATGTCCCTATATCCCTATGTATGCTTAAATCTTTAAAACTACGCAACGGATTTTGATGCGGTTTTTTTTAATAGATAGAGTGACTCAAGGGGAAGGTTTATATGTCTAATACATGCATCAGCATTGCAGCCGTGGGAAGCCGGGGCGGGTCGCTAGTATTTAATCTATTTTTCGTGCTTTGGAAAGCACGTGAAGCCGTCGATCCCGGTTGCTGTCTATGATACCTGTCGTTTAAGTCGTTAGAGGCCTTCGAACGGCTTGAGAACTCCTAACAGAAGGGCTCCGAAGTTCGTGTCTTGCCGTCCCTTTCATTCATATAGCGTATAACACGAGAGTGCTAGGGACGGCACGACACGAAGTACGGAAACAACGCATATTGACGCCGCCACAAGACAATCTTTATAAAACGCTTAAATGATGGCATACATAACTAAATATAATATTTATTTTCAAAGGGAAATCACATAAGTGCGTTCCACATAGATTAGAATATAATTTGTCAAAGAATGGTATACGAGACCGTAGAAAAACAGTTCATCATCATCATCATCATTCAGCCGGAAGACATCCACTGCTGGATATAGGCCTCCCCCAAGGAGCGCCACAGCACACGGTCGCGAGCCACCCGCATCCAGCGACTCCCCGCTGCCTTGACCAAGTCATCAGTCCACCTAGTGGGAGGCCGTCCAACGCCCCGTCTTCCCGTGCGAGGCTGCCACTCGAGAACCTTTCTTCCCCAACGGTTATCGGTTAGAAAAACAGTTGTGAACAGTAAATTGATCCAGTTATTAATATTTTCATTACTTCGGGTGGGTTGCACCAAACCGTCTGTAATCGTAAGCGGTGTTCGTTAAAATCTGATTCTATGGAAAGTTTGACAAGTTTCTATGGGATGACAGCTGCCGGCGCCATATTTGACGATGACTGGCCTGTGATCGTATGTTGGTGCAACCGACCCTAAATCACTATTAAACTTGGAAATGATCGTTTTGAAACACTTCAGGAGATTTAATTTAACAGTAATATATTCTCTGCAAGTTTAAATAAATGCTAGTCATTATCTACATTTTATCTAGATTAATCTGTATTAAATTAACAACAGTATAAACAATAAATAATCGCATAATCGAGGTTAGGAGCTAAACGTTATACATAGAACAAAAGAATCGATTTGGTGTCCGCAATCGATTGTCTGGCTCAAAGAATTGACCACTTCCTTTTTATAAGATGTTGAGAAAGAGTTTTAAGAAACCTTATTAGTCAGAAAACGCTCATATATTTTGACGATTTTTTGATTGCATCGACATGTATCTTGATATTTTCTCAATATTACTATCTAGAACAGGACTATTGCGACCTAATGTCATAAATTTTAAATGCAATTTATGGATTTTTCACTAAGAAATACAGGCTCAAACATCACTCCAAATCGACCATTTTCAAGCTAAAAACTGTGTTATTTCGCTTAAATTCTAACACACACAATAAAATCAAAAAATGGCTATGTTGCTATCTAAAACTCTAATAAAATCGTCAAATCCTTTAATCAATTTGTTGGTATTATCAATACTTTTGTCATAATTTGAAATCGAAACATTTTAAAACTTATAAGGCCTCTTAAATGCTAATTATTATTATTTAGGTCTTCATTTAAAGTTGTCAGACCTCTCGAGGAACCGCTGTGTTTGAGAAGTTGGAAACTGCATTCTTTAATAATAATAATATTTGTTTTTGCGGACAATATTACACAAATCGACTTAGGGTGGGTTGCACCAAACCGTTTGTAATCGTAAGCGGTGTTCGTTAAAATCTGATTGTATGGAAAGTTTGACAAGTTTCTATGGGATGACAGCTGCCGGCGCCATATTTGACGATGACCTGTCTGTAATCATATGTTGGTGCAACCCACCATATTTTTTAAATTAGCATAAAACAAACCTAACCTAACCTACGGGGCTATGAACACCGTTTATTTAAAATACCAGTCAAAATCAAAATCAAAACATTTATTCTGCAAATAGGCCTCAAGGGCACTTTTACAAGTCAAAATCTATCTAGATACATCAAATAACAATAATACAATAATCAAAGTATATCTATTAGACGTCAACATGAAAATAATAAAATCTAATAAATAAATATTCTCAGAGATGTATAAGGTCTCTGAGCGTCAGTCTAAAAAATAAAATCAAATGAGAACAGTGAAGTCTCTCATCATGTCAATTCCACTGAACACTAGTACGAAGTTACTAGTCCTTGCAAACATGAACAGACCGGAGCCCACAAACAGCACCCGTTCACGAGTATGACGCGTATTTATCCTACTAATATCATAATTGCGACATTTTGGATGTTTAGATGTTTGTTACCCAATCACGCAAAAACGGCTTAACAGATAGTGCTAAAATTTGGTACACAACAAGATTATAGCCTAGATATAGAATATTTTTTATCCCGAAAATAATTCTTCGAAGGGATGCGAAAAAACCGCTTCCAACCGATACCTACAACTATGCAATGCAATGAATCTAGATTCTAGATGCTTCCAAGGCTGTGCCAAGCGTTGTCGCAATGGAGATGTTATGTTCATCCTTTCTACAGCCTTACACGTCAGTTCTTCAGATTTAGATAGCTCCAACTAAGGTATAGCAAGACCACGTACTAAAGCGTCCGGATTAAGCGAAAATAACCTCTAAATCAATTACTTAAAAGCTTTGACGCGCGCCATTTTGACTGTGTTGTCCTGTGAAGTTGGCAGATAGCATGGATGCATTTTGGTGCTGTTCCAAGATGCAACAGGTTATAAATATGTGGACAATTTTGCACACACTAATCTCAAACTCAAACTCAAAATATTCTTTATTCAAATAGGCCTAGCAACAAGCACTTTTGAATCGTCAGTTGTTTATTACATAAATTGAATCTAATTATTCAGAGCATTTTATTGATGCATATGAAATTTTAAAAAAGACATGAATTACTATAATGTATGTCAAAAGAGAGTATAATAAATTCACGAAAAGATCGTCAATATGTAAAATAAAAACAAAAAAAATGTATAATTAGACAGTTTCTAGAATAAAATCTGAATGTCAAGAGGAAAATTTAACGTCAACATCTAATGTCATAGTTATGAAAATAGTCATTAAGATGTAATGTCATAATTATTAAAATATAATTAGTATTTCAACCACAATTATACCCACGGTGTTTTATCATTCTTGTAGTCTTTTGTGCTATAATATGCTTTCGATATGAGTTTACGCTTTAAATAAGTCTTGAATTTATTAATGGAGTACTAAGGAAGTGGTTAAATGTATACATAAATTAAGTATACATTTAACTATTGCATCAAGGACATTAAAATATGTTTACCTACGGACATTTAATGACAGAAATTGAATAAATCTACAAGTAATGTGTTTTAACTTGTATCAATTTTAGGCTTTCTTTCTGTGATGGTCGAAGGAGTCGAGACTTGACACTGTGATTATTATCACAATATTGCGATGTCAATATTATCGTGGTTACCCAAATTGTTTGGACTTCGCTTCAATTTGCTTGAACGATCAAGTGATACGTATCGCGAGAATATCGCTTGATTTTTCATTATTCACCGTGTGATATTAGATCCTAAGGGTCGTTTGCACCAACATACGATCACAGGCAGGTCATCGTCAAATATGGCGCCGGTAAACGGGACTCTATTACTAAGGGTAGGTTGTACCAACATACGATCACAGCCGGTCATCGTCAAATATGGCGCCGGCAGCTGTCATCCCATATAAACTTGTCAAACTTTCCATACAATCAAATTTTAACGGACACCGCTTACGATTACAGACGGTTTGGTGCAACCCACCCTAAATGTGTCATAATTTCGAGAGATACTGGCCACTACAATTCAACGCATTGACTTGAAAAGGATACCAGAAAAAACTAAATGTGTTAATGTGGCCAGTATTTCAAAACAAAAGAATTCGATTCACATCAGTAATGTATTCGGCGCATTGGCTACGAGTAGAAAATAGTCTTACACACGTTTGGTAATACTGCTGCACAAGTACCTACAATTATTAGGGTTCCGTAGCCAAAATAGCAAAAACGGAACCCTTATAGTTTCGTCATGTCTGTCCGTCCGTCCGTATGTCACAGCCGATTTACTCGGAGACTATAAGCACTATAATTATGAAATTTGGTAGGAAGGTGTATTCTATGAACCGCTACATAAAAGTGATGTGAAATTAAAAAAAAATATTAAATTAGGAGGGGCACTCCATACATGTAACCGGTGGATGAAAAAAAAAATTTCAACGCACATAGTCGTGTGGGGTATCGATGGATAGGCCTTTAAAACTGATATGGAGGTTCCTAAAAACTTGTCCATTTAAGTCAACCGTTGGTGAGATATATGCTGTCAAAGTCATAGAAAGTGTGTGTCCCCCCCCCTCTAATTTCCAAACCAGTTTAAAATTCTAAAAAAAATAAAAATCTGAAGAAATTGAGGTGTCGTGTATTAGTAAATACTTTCAATGATTTTTGGTTTGAATAATACAGGTTTTACGGTTTTTGAGTTTTCGCTTAAAAACTGTCTTGCCCAAACAAAAGGCCGTAAGTGCCGTGAGTTCCCTATGAAGATACGACTTTTTGAGATTCAATGTATTTGATAGTGATTTTAAATGTGGACTAGTAGGTGTTGGTACGGAACCCTTCATTGTGCGTGGTCCGACACGCACTTGGCCGGTTTTTAAATTATATATAGTCATTTGTCTATTGGATATATATTCGTATAAGAATCAGACCCGATAATGGTCTAAGATAATGGTTAAGTTTACTCTGATCGTCGTCTCCTACAATATTTAATGAAACGACAATGACAAAAAAAACCGCGGCAAAAACGCTGAATATTCGCCCATCATGGCGGGAATAAGTATAACTTGACCACTCGAGATATTTTTGTTGAACTTTGAACTTAGATCACATTGAGATAAGGTTCAAATTTCTTAAATTTTTCACTTCGACTTATCAACTTATTCCCGCCATCCGCGGATATATATTTTTGGTCAAGCTTTACACATGACATGAAACAAGTCATAATACATACAATGCTAGCTTTGCTCTCACCTCGCTCACAGATACCTAAACTCTCTACGTAAATTTTTTGCTAGCAGAACCGAATATTCCTAATGTTTCTGTACATAGTTTCGTCTGTATATAATATATGTATGTATGTATGTGTATATATTTGTTATTCGTTATTTATGTATGTATTGGTATTAATATGTACGTACTATATTGACACTTAGTATATTCATTTTTATATTTGGAGTTGCACCGCCCACAATTTGTCTGCTTTGCCCTAAGGTTGGCTGGTAGAGAATGCTTATGGCATTAAGTCCTCCTTTTGTACGATAAGTTTTACTTCTGTGCAATAAAGATTAAATAAATAAATAATACCTGAAGTGCTCGTAATAACAAATGTGAAAGCAATCAAATGTCACGCCGGCTTACCCTTGCGTAACGGCCTTTCTAATGTCAAATCAAATCGTAAAATCGACACTGCAGTTAAAATAATATTAACACCTAAGTTAATACCTACTCTACTCTATAGCCTATTGGCTGTCCCACTGCTGGGCAAAGGCCTCTCCCCATGTTTTCCAGGTCTCCCTAGCGCTTCTTCTTCTTCAATTCTTGGCAAATGCATCCAGATCATCCCGCCATCTCCGTCTGGGCCTGCCCCGTCTGCGTCGTACATCATGTGGCACCCACTTGGTGGCTACATTAGCCCACCTATCTGGATGCATGCGACAGACGTGGCCGGCCCAGTCCCACTTGAGCCTGGCAGTTTTTTTACCTACGTCAGCAATGCGTGTTTTAGAGCGCAGTGTAGTGTTTCGGACACGATCCGTCCTTTTGACACCCAAAATGCTGCGCTCCATAGTGCGCTGGCAAACCTTCAATTTGGATTTCTGGATCTCAGTTATAAGCTCATAAAAGAGTTAAGACCCAATGCAATGAGAAATGGAAAGAGTATTTTAATGAACGATCATTAACAAAAGGGATTTGGTACAAAACTATACAGAACGAACTTCCTCTACCCATGGTTTGAAAAGGTGGACTAAAAGAGGAAACATATTATAGCACTATTACGGCTTCGCACAGGACACATTCCGACAAACAAGTTTAAATTCCTGATGAAATCATCTAGTACTCCAAACTGCTTGGACTGTAATATAGTAGAATAATAAATAAATAAATATTAGAGGACAATCTTACACAAATCGAACTAGCCCCACAGTAAGCTCAAGAAGGCTTGTGTTATGGGTACTAGACGACGATATATTTAATAGATATAAATACTTAAATACATAGAAAACATCCAAGACTCAGAAACAAATATTCAATAAACAATAAAATCATAATATAAGAGTTAAGACCCTAATAACTCAATTACCATAACCCTAATCCCGTGTACACCTCGTGAGTAATTTTTTTTTCCAGAAACTGTTTCGACGTAAAAATTCTATATTATACTCATACTCATTTATTTATAATGTACAAATACATTACACGTCAAAAGTTTT
The DNA here is from genome assembly GCA_963556455.1 of Epiblema foenella. Taxonomy (NCBI): domain Eukaryota; kingdom Metazoa; phylum Arthropoda; class Insecta; order Lepidoptera; family Tortricidae; genus Epiblema; species Epiblema foenella. The sequence continues at coordinate 27,811,652 of OY747099.1, read as the reverse complement.
ATACATTTTGCAGGTTGTTTTAATACTAAATGTTATATAATTCGTTATAATTCAATATAAATAAGTAAATAGTAATGTCAAGTTTCCATTACAATTATAATTAGGTGATTCGAAAATATATTAATATTAAATGTCACATAATTCTTTAATGTCATAAAAAGCGTTTCTAACGAGCCATTTTTTTAATTCGCTATAAAAAGTACAGTCATTTCTTATGTCCTTAATACGATTCGGAATGACATTGTATATTTTTGGACCAATATTATAATTATCGAACCTGCTGATGAACATAGTGGGAAGCTAAAGGTTAGGCAGTATAATTTTCAAGCCATTTACTTAAGTACCAAGATTAATAATCCTACTATAAAACGTACACGAAACTCAAACATTAGAATTCCAACGTTGAACAGTATAAAGAACACAACTGTCTTACCCCAAAAAATAACTCCAAATCAAATCTTTCAACGGTATTAACCGGAATAAGTGTCAGTAAGAGTAATATGAAATTTATTACATTATGACAGCCGCTCGAATTACAACTGTGTATTCAAAGCAATAAAAGTCATAATGGCTTGCTGTACGGTTAAATGGTTCGTGATTGTTTGTTCACAGCCAGTAAGGGGAATTCACACGACTTATGCGTAATTTCAGAGGTCGCGAAGGTTACAATAACAGTCAGTAAAACGGTTGTTTACTTTTGTAACCTCGAATTAGCGCTTCATATGAATAGTACCATAATTTACGCAGATTTTGATATACACTTAGGCTCGGTTTTATAAAGATCCGTTAGACCTTATGTTTAGAATTACGATTTGAAACGGGATCTTTACCATGTATATTTGTATTTTTGAGTTCCCGATATTTCGGCACTGTTGCAAGCGCCATTATCAAGGATTAACTGACGTGCTGCGAGTTTTAGTTGTGGGTAGACATATGTAAGCTTGAGACCTTATGTTTGTTATGTCAAAAAATGTACTGAGTTACTGAAATTTGATCTGACATTTGGATCTTTATAGCTTTAAGTTGACTAATTAGCTATTATCAATAGTTTTAAGTTGAAAATGTGCAATAATTGACGGACATAAGTGTATCAATGTATACCTACATGGGAAATAAATTGAATTGAATTGAAAAAACCCGGCCTTAATAAATAAAACGGGTACACTTTGTGCCGCCTGTTTTCTACCTCTGCTTATATCTCGTTATGTTATGTTTCTGTCCTGCTTTGTATCTTTATTGAGGTGTGTAAAGAGTATTTGTATTGTATTGTATAATTTCGCTGACCGTTCATCTGTTACCGGGCTGTATCTCATGAACCGTGATTGTTAGATAGTTGAAATTTTCACAGATGATGTATTTCTGTTGCCGCTATAACAGAAAATAGTAAAAATAAGAATAAAATAAATATTTAAGGGGGCTCCGATACAACCGTTTTCGACCGAGTGAAACGAAAGTTTCTGTTTCAGCTTCGACAAAAATGTTTTCGCATGTCCGGATTTCCGTTTGTTCTCGTCTACAGGTCGCAATTTTCAACCGATTCTCGTGAAATTTCCTGAGCAGGTTCGATAGTTATATAGAATTTTTTTGTAGAGACAGTTTCTGGAAATTTATGAAAACATTTTTAGTTTCTAAGATTTTGTAAGTTTCTGCGTCCGAATTTCGGTTTGTTGCCCTCTACAGGTCGCATTTCGCAACCGATTCTCGTGAAATTTTGTGAGCAGATTGGAAAAATATACAGATTATTTTTGTCGAATAAGTTTTTGGAAATTAAAAAATATATATATTTATTCAACAGTTTGTTCTCTCTACAGGTCGCATTTCGCAAACGATTCTCGTGAAATTTTGTGAGCAGGTCCGGTAATTACATAGAATTTTTTGTAGAGACAGTTTTTGGAAATTTATAAAAACATTTTTTATTTCTATGATTTTGTAAGTTTCTGCGTCCAAATTTCGGTTTGTTCTCCTCTACAGGTCGCATTTTCTCAACCGCTTCTCGTGAAATTTTGTTAGCAGGTTTGATATTCATAATTTTTCTTTTTTATAATATCAGATATCGGAAATGATAAAAAAACTCACTCACGAGGTCTACAGCTCACAGAGCCACTAGTATAGATAATGGTAGGTGTTGGCGGTTTCATTTAATAGGCGACATAATCCTTACTATAATTCTGACCGACTCCATCTTGTCACGTTATAATTGACACTGTAACTTTCTTTTTTTGTTTTATGTCTTGTGCTGATTAAACTCTATTATATATCACTACATAGTATAAAACAAAGTCGCTTTCTCTGTCCCTATGTCCCTATATCCCTATGTATGTTTAAATCTTTAAAACTACGCAACGGATTTTGATGCGGTTTTTTTAATAGATAGTGATTGAAGAGGAAGGTTTATATGTATAATAATATCCATTAAATAGTGCACCCGTGCGAAGCCGTGGCGGGACGTTAGTTTTCTATACAATATGTGTTTTTATTGACCAAAACATTAGTACGGAACCCTTCGTGCACGAGGTCTCGCACTTGCCCGGTTTTTTATTGCTCTCGAGTGTAGATAAAACGGGTAAGTACAACTTGGATAGGTACTTTACCGGTCATGAGAAATTCCCGCGTATCTGAGTAGTATTGACTAGATTTCAAGGTCACATGGTCTTTTACTTTAGAATTACGATTTTAAACGGGATATTTACCATGTGTATTCGTATTTGTAAGTCCCCGATATTTCGGCACTGTTGCAAGCGCTATTATCAAGGATTAACTGACGTGCTGCGAGTTTTAGTTGTGGTCTACCCACACACCATAGCGATCTACCCTCTTTCAGGTTTTGGTGTGTGGGTAGACCACAACTAAAACTCGCAGCACGTCAGTTAATCCTTGATAATGGCGCTTGCAATAGTGCCAAAACATCGGGGACTCACAAATACGAATACCTATACATGGTAAATATCCCGTTTCAAATCGTAATTCTAATAGTATTGACTAGACCTATCCAAATATTTAAATTGGGTATTAAGGTGTCAACATTGGGACGTTTACCTTAGCGCTTAGGTTATGTCCCCAGTGACTTCTTTACTATATTTTTATCATTTAATTAAACTTCACTCTTCAAGATATTACCACACTAAGTTTAGGGAGCTCTCGAATATAACATACTAGCGACCCGCCCCGGCTTCGCACGGGTGCACTATTTAATGGATGTTATTATACATATAAACCTTCCTCTTCAATCACTCTATCTATTAAAAAAAACCGCATCAAAACCCGTTGCGTAGTTTTAGAGATTTAAGCATACATAGGGATATAGGGACAGAGAAAGCGACTTTGTTTTATACTATGTAGTGATTAGACGTAAGACATAACACCAACTTTTTAGGGCTCCGAACCCGTGGAATTGACATGATGAGAGACTTCGCTCTGTTCTCATTTGATTTTATTTTTAGACTGACGCTCAGAGACCTTATACATGTCTTTGGACATTTAGTTATTAGATTTTATTATTTTCATGTTGACGCGTACAGATATATCTCAAAATATTTTATTATGATTAGTGTACCTAATTTATTACATTTTATCTTGACGCTTAGAGACCTTATACATCTCTAACGAATCTCGATTGTTATTAGTTTCTTAGTCTTATTTTTGACATGTAACACTACATTTAATTAATGATACTTTGATTATTGTATTATTGTTATTTGATGTACTTAGATAGATTTTGACTTGTAAAAGTGCCCTTGAGGCCTATTTGCAGAATAAATGTTTTGATTTTGATTTAATTACAAAACCCGACATTACTTATGAGACCTTCAGTATATAAAGCCTCTTAATTCAAACTGTTACGGTAATTTTATAAAAAGGGCGATTTTCACGAGTCGAGTGAATCCTATCAGATGGCGATAAGATTGTACCTAGCTACGTCTCGTGGGAAACCGCGTGTGAACGGGCCTACTAGCGTACCTACTTTAGTTATGCTTCACAGCAAAACCCGTCATTTGGATGTGAACTCATAGCTCCTACGCTGACTCACACTATAGACAATATGCATGTATAGCTCAAGAAAGAAAGAAAGAAAAAACATTTATTCGTGGCACAGACACAGTACAAATTAACATAACACCAAAATACAGAAAATAGCCCCGAAATGGCCCCAAATCAGCATAGTGCTAGCCATTGGCTAGCGCTGGTCTTCCTTTGGGACCACGAGAAGCCACGAAAGACAAAAAACACTAAAGTCACAAACAACAATTAAATAAATGTCATAATTTACAATTTAAACAGACAAGAACAGCGGGGTAATCACGTAACTTTTGTACTACCGTTAGATAGATTTTAATGTCAAATTTTAATTGTCATCTCATACATTTATACTTCAAAGTTGACTGTAAAATATATCTACCGTTAGTACATAAAGTTACGTGATTCGCCTGCAGATAAACTTGTTCTGGAATAAATTATTTTCATTTCATTTCATTTTCATTTCATAAACATGAACGCGACCTTAAACAATCTTTAAATATCTGTGGTCTGTCACAAGTCGCAACTAGCGCCAGCGGACAACCACTAAAACAGTGACAGATTACGCGATTTCGTGAAATGAGAATGGAAGCATTAGGTTAGCGTCATATGACAATATTAAAATGACTGATTACTCAACACACAACCATGGCTCACCCGCGTTCGTAAAAGAAAATTACCTACTGTATACTGATATAGGGAGTCGAAGTTGCACCACGTGTAAGGATAGTGCCCACTGCTACCCTACACGTGACTCCTGGGTGGTACTAAAAGTGCAACAAAACTGGCAACCCTGATAAACACTGAGCAAATGTCGTTACGTGTTAATTCAAACAGAAAATGCCCTAAACTGATGAGCCTTTTTAACTGCTAAGGACTTAAATTAAAGAAAGAAAGAAAGAAAGATATTTATTCGGATAACACAAGTATCTATGTAATACACCTTAAAAGCTAACAAACAGATGTGGTACCGAAAAGGTCTCCACTCAGCAATGCAGTTGACACAGCAGTGCCAACGGCGCTGGTTCTCTGTGGATCCAGCGAGCTGTGCGGGACAGCATACCGCATATACTGTGCGGGACAGCATACGCGACTCGAGTTAGAGGATATAAATACATACAAGTACAAAAATAATATTATCATATATGTTTAAGAGTTAAATAATTTATACAGATTATCTCTATTAATATATACTCTATTAATACATTGCGTTTAGCATCACATCCAAGTGCAAAAAAACGGGTACAGTTTGTATAATGTTTTTATACAAAGCGTACCCGTTTTCTCTTAAGCGTATTAATTCTGCTGTAAATAGTAAGAACCAGTTCCGTGTGTTCATCCGTCTATGACTTCTATAAGAGCTTTAGTTACTAGACATGTCAATGGTTCCTGAGATTCGATCCCAAAGCAAAACATTAGTCGATTGCCTGACAACTAAATTGTTTCCCCAGTTTTGCCACCGGCTGTTGTATGCTAAAAAGAGTCGATTGTGATGTAATTGGCTCATTGTTGAATGCTAATTGTTCGAGGTGCTTTGACTATCGTTTGATTTCCATCATTATCGAATGAACTGCAGCAAAGTAACAGTTTTTTATTTTTTTCTCTCGTGTTAGATATTCCCACTGAGCACAACTAAAGAATATCGGAATAATCCCATAAAATATTGACCAATCACTACCACAATTTAGGTAAATGTAATTCTACTCTGAATTACAATAATAGGGTTCTGTTTGAACCTTTCGGGTACCGAACCCTAAAAACTCTATTGAGTGAATTGATATTTTCACACCACCATAATCTTTAATAAAAGCATTGCATACTTTAATCAGTATTAGAATAAACAATACACCTTCGTCATAATTACAGTTTAAAACATATTAGATATTTCTACTGAGCATGTTCAATACATGAACATAAAAAGTAGAATAAATTAAAATTAAAATAGCAGTTAATATATTAGTATAAATTAATATGGTTAAAAATAATATTTCGAAAAATACTTGTAACAAAGTAGCTAAATTTGCATATAGAACAAACCATATTTTAGTTTTTATAACTAGCAACTGTGTGCTGCTCCATTTTTAAGTTTATTTCTATGAAATAAACGACAATTTAAAGTTCACGGCATTATTTTATTCAACAGAGCACAATAAAAGAAAATCGGAATAATTCCATAAAATATTGTCCAATCGCTACCACTATTTAGATAAATGTAATGATATCGACATAAGACGGCCATTTGATTTTTTTTTATTAATATACGTAATAAAATTAAAACAAGTGAATAAATTACAAATTGTCCTTTATTAATAATAATAATAATAACGGAATAATAATAATAATAATAATAATCTGCGAACGGTCTAATAGCGAAGAGTCTCGACCAACACCTCAAGAGACTCTCGCTAGATGGCTGGGTCAAGGGTCAGATACAGAAGGCGGTACTCCTGGACACGGCGCGGATAGTCAGGAGGTTCCTCTCTCTGTCACCCTAACCACCGGTAGCTTAGGCCCCGCCTCGCTGCCGGCGGCACACTAGGTTAGGTTTTTATAATGATTTTATGTTTTGTAAATATTGTTTTATATTTTACTTTTTATATCATTATTATAAAACCTAGCTTAAGCAAAAAAATAAATAAAGAGATAATAATAATAATAAAATGCTTTATTGTGCACTACATATTATATATTATTATTTATTTTGCGTTAGCGTGGTAAAAAGGTGAGAAATAAATCAGTTTTAGCGCACCTAGTACAACCTAATTGCGTAAAACCTCGCTTATCGTATGGATAACATAAAAGAAAACTCTTAAATATATTCTGCATTTTTTCTTATCGGTTCGTAGCAACAGCGCAAACAGCTAGTTAGTAGGTATAACATAAAATCGACTTAGTGCATAGCGAATGGCATTTTAATACATTTTGCATGTATATTAGCTTTACTGAATTTAAAATAATGCGTAATTTGCAAGATTATAACTAGTCAACGTCATGTTGCAAGGAATTTGGGACATGCTGACAATTAAATAATACTGTATTACCTACGTTATAGTGTTTGATCTACTTAAAATACTTTTTTTTTCAACACCTGATGGCAAACAAGCTTACGGTCCATCTGATGGTAAGCGGCCACCGCAGCCTATAGACCGATTTGATTTCACATTTGTGAGGTATTTGGTAATTTATCATAACCTAAATAAATATAGAATTTAAGTAATACATAATAGGGCAAATATTTGTGTGATGAGCATGAATATTTGCTTCTGAGTCTTGTATGTTTTCTATGTATTTAAGTATTTATATCTATTAAATATATCGTCGTCTAGTACCCATAACACAAGCCTTCTTGAGCTTACTGTGGGGCTAATGTAATATTTATATATTTATTTATATTTTCACAATCTAAGAAATCAAAGAGTAACTCAAGTCCTTTTTCTAACGTTATTTTGGTGTTCATTCGAATATCAAAGGAATAGAAAATGTTAAATAAAATTAACACATCATACTCCAAATCTACTAAATACCGCAGTGGTTTCGCTCCAAAGGCGTGTTTTTCTTATTCCTCTTGGGAAATTCGCGTTTGCTGGGTGTGAAATGGAATTACGTATTTTGAAATGGCATTGGCTTTTCAACCATTATAACTTAATAACAGCAAAGAGCGAAAAACGTACAGTTTGTTTACGGTTTCCACTGAAGTCTAAGGGTGTATTTGCACGAGTTGGTAAATGTTTGTCTGAGTAGAGGTTTTATCAAAAAAAAAAGACTAACTTTTAGTCTTTTTTTTGATAAAACCTTTAAGTTCAAACGTTTGAGAGCCTAAATACTTTTAACCTTATTAATAATCGTTTATAGTCAATGTACTTAAAGCTAAAATTCGCTTGCCTTTATCTGTCATTTCGATATTTGTATTAGTGAGAAATTGACAAAACACGTAATTTTTTTTTATTAATTTAAGTCTCTTCCTGTATTTAAAAGCAGATTAAAGTAGTACTATTTATCTCACCCGTAATTACTAGTAGGATCTATCTTCGTGTGTGCTGTTTACTTTAGACTGTTGGTGCTACGGCTTCTTGAATACTTAGCTATTGTATTTATATATGTATGTAGGTTTACATATCTATGTATTTATGTAAGTTTATGGTGCTTCTTATAGTCATAGTTAGTATTATAGGTTGTTTATACTCTATTTTTCTGTTTCACCTACTCAAGTAATTTAAATTTTCTAGCTTAGTTTATACCGCCCAAAGGTTGTCTGGAAGAGATCGCTTGTTAGCGTTAAGACCGCCTGTTGCCTACCACTGTTACATGTAGTTTATTTTCTGTTGTTCGTTGAATGTACTTCGTTTTGTGAGCAATAAAGAATATTTGTATTGTATTGTATTGTAAAAGACTTATCTTAAAAAGATATGTAATAAAAATGTTGAAATCCCGTTTGCTATAAATTAATGTTAGTAAAAATTAGAAACCGCTGAAGTAATTATGGTTACTAGTGGTTAGACCTGTTGTGTAGGTCGAATACTGACCTATTTTGTCATACATACGTAGAGAATTTCGGTGAAGTTCAAATATCAAAAATTACTAGTGACAGGTGGTTGCGTGCTACTTTCGAATTTGGATGGTTTTATACACAACGATGTCAGTGAAAAAATGAGGAGCGGTCGTACGAGTACCGCGTGCGGTATGCGAGGTTAAGCAACGTGGGCCGAGGTCGGTCCTCGGATGGGTGACCGCTTAGCTAGCCCGTTAAGGTGTTGATCCCGGCTAATGTCCATGATAGCAGTTGTTGAACCAAGTTAGAGGCCTTCGGGCGGCTTGAGAACTTCCTACAGTCCAGTTAACAACTCACTTGGTAAGCCTAATTCTCATAAGGTCTGGTTTCCACTCGAGTTGGAAGGTCAGATGACAACCGCTTCCGTAAAAACTAGTGCCTACGTCAAATCTTGGGATTAGGTCGCGGACCCTGGGTATCCTTCAGGATGCAACTGTACCGGGATAACGCTAAGAGGAAAATGATCTCAGGGAAAAAATGTTGTTGCGAAGGCATATTGTTGTTTAAGCCGCTGCTCTTTCATTGTGTTGTTATGGGTACCCAATAAGACTATATACCTACTCTATACATAATAAATAAAATATAAATAAAAAATAAAAATAAAAAAGCCTGTATTTCTTACAATAAGAAGTATTAGGTTGACAGTAAACTTGAGCTTTGTTAGTATAAAAAGATAGTAAAATTATAGTGTTAGTAGTAAGTAAAACATATTTTATTTTTCCATTGTTAAGAATCATTCTGTAAGATCCCCTCTGCAGGTAAAGGCCTCCTCCAAAGTTTGCCAGTTTTCTCTGGAATTTGCCAATTGCATCCAGTTTGGACCTGCTGCAAGTTTGATTTCATCCTCCCATCTCTTACTCTATACATATAACTATGTAAATCTAAGTAGGTACTGCACCAAAGACAATTTGTATAATTTACTCAAAAATATCTTATTATAATATCAATAGCATTTTAGGAAGTAAGTGCGCATCTATAACAAACTAAATATATCTGTACCTATTTATTGCAATGCATTTACTTGTTGTTTCTCCAATAAATAAATAAATAATAAAGGATATACAGCCGTATAGAAGTTACATAAACGGTACCAGTTAATATGTTTAATTTATTTTATATATTTACATTCACGATCTATCTTTTGCTTAATACCATCCACGTATGTTCGAGCCGCTCGGTGAGATCGTGGCTTTCACGCTTAGCCTGTCATTAACTGATGATTTGACATTGACGTGAAAAATGTCCGACTGATTTAAGCATTAAACTGTGTTCACGATCAATATTCACCGTGAAAAGATTGAGGTTACGAATAAAATGTTAAACTGCATACAGCGGTGTTTCACATGCCGCTTGGCTACACTTGGCTCTTGCACACCTCCGGGTTGCAAATCACTAGGGTACACCGTATTAAAATTATGAGCAGCACGGGTACAGTGGGATTAATGTTCGCGTTAACTTACACTGGAGTAGTAGAAAATTGAGCCTTAATGTGTCACTAATTGCACGCCGTTTATTGTATTGTTTCGGTACCCGAATTGGGATTATAAATCTATTTAATATTACCTCACAATGTAATTACCATGTTGGTGTCTTTGTTCAATGTGTCATACATAGCTTTTAGCTCATTTTCATAATATAAACTCACTACCTTATTGTCCGCGAATGTTGTGTCGATACAAACCCGACAGGGTTTAACGACACTTATCTGTCAAACCTAATAAGATTTTTCTTTTTAATGTAAATAAAAAAAAATGTAAACATCGTGTAAACTGATAATATATTATTTTAATAAACATTGTATGACATTAAGTGTTTTTTACTAGACAATACCAAATTCGAAATGTAATGTCTTCATCAAGATGGCCAGCGTTATACTCCAACACCCCCCATAACGTGGGCATCATGGCTTCAAGCCACGCCAAGCAGACGAGTGAACAACTTATGCTTGACACAGCCCAGGGCTTCGTGAACACATCTGCTACCATCTCATCCGTAGGGATGTATACAATTTCAACGTTAAATCTATCAATCATATCTCTAACGTAATGAAATCTTATTTCAATATGCTTACTCCTTCTATGTAGAGTGTGATTGGTAGCAAGCTGAATAGCAGATTGATTATCACAATACATTACTATTTGACAACTAGTCGTCATTAATAATTCCTTAATTAAAGCTTGCAGGAACACCGCTTCTCTACTCGCTTCGCTCGAGCTACAAATGGGCCCAGTGGGATTAATGTAAACATCGTGTAAACTGATAATATATTATTTTAATAAACATTGTATGAAATTAAGTGTTTTTTACCACAAACCAATGACAGACATCACTCACTAGACAATACTAAATTCGAAATGTAATATCTTCATCAAGATGGCCAGCGTTATACTCCAACACCGCGCTGTACCGCAGTACAAATAATTAATTGGACTCACGTACAGAAGGTTTTATTTAAAAAAAACCGTTTCACATTCACAGCTATTACATGCTATCCCCCTGTTCCTCATAACACGAGCTCTGTACCTCTAGTATACGTTTCTTTCGAAACAAATGAAACCAACGCGTTTGCTTTAAGTCTCAATTCGTATGTGAAAAAATAGTTACCGTCTAAAGCCACCAGGGGCGCTGCTCGCATTACCATATAATACTTATACTCATACTCATACTCTTTATTGATAATATTGTTAAATATTCATGTCACATTACAATTTTGCACAATATATATAAAGTAACATTATCTTAGTACAATCATTATTAGATACAGTGTGAACAAATTGTTGTTAATTATTATAAATGTCAGTGAATAGCCATTATTAATTAATTTATACATGTCAAATATAATTTATTTAATTAATTAGCGTTATAAAAGTCATTTAATTTGTAGAACGCATGACCGATTTTGAGACTAAACGTAAACGCGTTCGTTTGTGTTTTGTTTCAAAAAAAACTTATACTAGAGTTACTGCCATCTAGTTAGAATACAAAGAGAGGACTTTTTGAGATTTATAGAAAAAAACTTGCAGAAGTACCTACTCTAGGTGACCAATTACAGAGCTTGATCGACAGCTATGTTGTTTGTGTAAACATCCCTTCAGTTGGTTGTCAAACAGTCAACTTGATAACATTTTCTGTTATCATAACTCTAATATAATGTACACCTGTTATTATAGCTAAGGAATACTGTTTATGTCTAAATTAGTTATTTGTTTGATATATACTATTTAAACGAAAGAAATATACTGTTTCATAAATTTATTCTGACGTGAGACATATTTACACTAAATAAGAGAACAACGGTCGGTGGCCTTGATAACACTCAACCTGATGAAGGATTCCAATTGTAGTCCGAAACGTGTCGCAAATAGTGACTTTCCAAGTGAGTTTCAACCGTTGTTCTCTTATTAAATATACTGATTAATCTGCGTATACCTAACGATAGTAATAAAAACTGTACAAGTGGGAGCACATTCGCCCATCGAGGGTTCCGTACAAATAGAATTATGATCGCGCATACCGTTGCTTAACCTCGATGATTGATTCTCTCTCTCTTTCCTTCAGCATATTTGCGTCCACTGCTAGAGATATGCGTCTTCCATGGATTTCCATTCCGATCTGGACTTAGCGTTACAAAAATGAATAAAAGAATGCGTCAAAAAACGTTTTCGTTGTAATCCCTCTATTAGTTTATCCGCGTGTGGTAAACGTTACATTTATGTGTAGGTGGGCCATTCTATTTTTCATGACCAGTTTTCTATTACAAAAAAAAACTATGATATGTATTGAATTAGTGTACAAAAATTTGATTTCGAAATAATACCTGAACCTAATAAAAGGATTTTGTACATAAAAATACTTAAATATTAACATATTGGTGTAAAAGGTGGGTAACACAGTGGTAAAAACCATTTTTTCATGCAAATGGTGAGACATCCAAGAACCACTGAGTTACTCGATTTATGGATATTGGCTGTGGTTCGTTAATTACCAAAACTGTCGGAAGTGATACGGAAATTAAACCTCTTTCTAAATAACAATACAAAAGTATGAAGTGAGGGCCAAGTATTCTTAAATCTGCATTTTTAAAAAAAGTGTATGAAAAATATGTACATGAAAAAATAGAATGGCCCAGGTATGTTTATTGTCACGGTAGAAAACATGCCGTACTTTATGGTAAAATTGTACTGTTATCTATTGTATTTACGTTCCAAGGACGGCAATCATGGCGTGCTTAATATTGGTATTATCTAGGCCTTGTGTTGTATTAAATGTCCGGTCATATATGCGCGGGAAAAATATGACAAAAAAAATGAAACTGAACCGATTATTACGTTCAAAACAAAAGCATGAAAAAATTATGTAGTGATTTACGTACACTTGATAGCTATGTTACTTTCATATTATTACTGCTATTTTCATCATGTTCCTCGATAAATAACATTTATTATGTAAGAGGTACCTCTTAAGTTCTAGTCCATGTTAAACGGGTACATTGGATTTAATAAACGCATTAAATCCTCATTGAGAACAAAGTAAATATGACTATATAAAAGGATGTTTTACGTGATTATAGCATTAGGCTATTACATATTTTCGGCCTTGATATATACGAGTACCTTTACACCGTTACTACGCACTCAGTTACCAACCAAGTATGACGAAAAGACGTCTCTGTCTTAAGTAATTTGAATCGAACAACCGTTAGCTAGTTTCTGTTATATACAGCGCCCGCCATCTAGTGGTCCACAAAACCGATATCTTCCTAAACAGAGTACGACGTAAATTGTTAAACGTTCTTGAAAAAATTCCGCATGAAAATAATCCGCCATAAATGTTTCTACGGAGTAATCAATGATACGGTCGGTTGTGCCTCCGATAAGAAGCGTACAAACATTAGCTGGAAGAAAGTACTCTTAAATGTGACTGTGATAAGGAATCGAAGGTCATTTCATACACATGGCGTTTTATTGTGAGTTTATATGTTGATAAAGGCCAATACAATTTAATCTTTACGATTATCTATGGATAGTTGCTATAATAACTGTGGCAGCACTAATATTATAAGGCCGGGTTTTATAAAGATCCGTTTGACCAAATGTCAGATCAAACAGTAACTCTGTACATTTTTTGACATAACAAACCGACATAAGGTCTAACGGATCTTCATAAAACCGAGTCTAAATGCAAAAGTAGTGAACGCGTCATATGAAACTCACACATTGAAACAATCTCTACTAGGGGCATTCTCTTTAAAACTAGTTACACTCTAAATGTCTGTAATATGAGAACAAAAGAGAGGATACAAAATAGGTAGTATCTCATAAGGGGTGATATATGGTGTGGATTCTATAAAAAAGTATGGAAACGTGGGTGTAACTTATATCACATACCTAAATATAATTGTAGTAATTATTCAGCGTTATGTATGTATGTATGTAAGCACTTTATTGTACACAATAACAGGTTAAAACAATATACATGTCACATAAGATTAGAGTACAAAGGCGAACTTATCCCTATGAGGGATCTCTTCCAGCTAACCTTTGAGGGATTGAGTGTATAGTGGGAGAATTAGATTGACAAACTTACACAGTGTACTAAAACTTTTCAATAAGGAAACTTATAGCTAAAACCAAAACCAAATAAATATATAACAACTATAACATATAATAAATACATATTATAAATATATACGTATTTAAATTAATATACATAAATAAATATATATAGTATTCAACCAAATCACAAGTCATTGGAGAGCCACAATTTCTTCAAATTCCTCTTGAGTGAGGCGACAGACTGGGACTGTCTTATTGACAAGGGCCACTCGTTCCACAACTTCACAGCGCGTACCGTGAAAGATCTAGAGTATGTTCGCGTCTTATTTTACGCTTTAAACTATGACATTGACTTCTCGATACGACTGGACGTCTACCTTTTCCTTTATCTGGTCCAAATAACTAATCCTCGGCCTTCCTTTTCCTTTCCTTCCCTCTTTTATCTCCTCCATTATCTTTTGAATTAGATCATCGAGTCATATCAAATGACCCATTGTTTTCCCTCTTCGAGTTTCTGTTATATGTAGTATATGTCTCTTCTACCCTTTCCAACACTTCCTCATTGGTGACTTTTCTGTCCAGCTTATTCCCTCCATCCTTCTTCAACACCACATCTCGAACGCCTCAAGCCTCTCTCTATCCCGTTCTGTCATGGTCCACGTCTCGCACCCATAAAGTGCAATGCTCCAAATATAAGTTTTAATAAAACGTTTTCTAATACTCTGAAAAGCGTTAAGTAGAACGGTGGAGAGAACTGCACCGACAAAAGTGAAACTCTTTAATAATACAATAATAAACTGTGACATTAGTCGTAAAAAATATTTAATACCGATTAAATTCTCATTGACTCGCAGGACTGACGGTCGATGGGGCCAGAAACTGCTTGAGTGGCGTCCACGCACCGGAAGACGAGCTGTCGGTAGGCCTCCGACAAGGTGGAGTGATGACCTGGTGAAGGTCGCGGGAATCCGGTGGAAACGAACGGCACAGGACCGGTCTAAATGGCGAGCCTTGGGGGAGGCCTATGTTCAGCAGTGGACGTCTTTCGGCTGAAATGATGCTGATGATGATGAAATTCTCATTGAGTAACAACAATTGGGTTCAAAAAGTTGTTTAAACACAAGAAACATGTGTATAGGTAGAATATACTTTCTCTGTAAGTTAGGAAGCTTATCACTGAATACAAATTAGCGTCAATAAAGGATAAAGTAAATTACGAAGCCCACAAAATAAGGAGCGGGCACAATCAACCATACCCATAACAGGTTCGCCGAAAGAGTTCGTTCACCTCGATCGAGAGTTCCCAAAGTACGAAGTGACGCCTATTGGTTCTACTATTTATGGCGATTGTGTTAATGCTTGATGTGACCATCTTCAATGGTTAATAACTCCATAACCTACACGACAAACGGTTCACTTGTCTAGAATAAAATAACACGCCATTTTTATAGTAATTTACAGGTTTAAAAACTTTATATCTCGTGATAAAAGATGTAGTAATTCGCTAAATGCGCCCGCATGGAATTCAGCCCGCATACACAAAATCAATAGCGATATATCAAAAGGCGTAGTTACAATAAGTATGCCACATTTTCCTCCACAAGCGAGA
This sequence comes from Epiblema foenella, assembly GCA_963556455.1. NCBI lineage: Eukaryota > Metazoa > Arthropoda > Insecta > Lepidoptera > Tortricidae > Epiblema > Epiblema foenella. Next base: position 27,795,925 of record OY747099.1, on the reverse strand, counting down.
TATTTTCTTATAAAAAATATACGGAACAAATTGGCTACTTTTAAGTCGATTAAGTAACTGGAAATTTGTAACCACGAGCCGTGCAGCTGAAGTGGAATGAGCATAACAAAATGTTATTTCACGATTCGGTCGACGCACTAAATATAACAAAAATTAAGAGACGCACTTTCGAAGTGCTTCGTCTATTTGCTTTTATTTTCGGGCTTTATACGGGTTCATTTGGTATTTAAATTTTGACATCTATTAATACGGGTGATACTGGTGGAGGTCGAAGCATCCTGTCTATCATAGCAACAGGTTTTTCCTTAATTAAACTAGAAACCTTTTATTCTTAAACAAAGATTCTCGTCTAAGTGATGACTGATGAATTAAAAATGGTGCTATTGCATCTTTATTTTTAACTAGCGACTGCAATGCAATGCTTATACATGTATTATACATATAAACCTTCCCCTTGAGTCACTCTATCTATTAAAAAAAACCGAATCAAAATCCGTTGCGTAGTTCTAAAGATTTAAGCATTCATAGGGACATAGGGACAGAGAAAGCGACTTTGTTTTATACTGTGTAGTGATAGTGAAGCGAAATTGAGTACCTAGTTTTTTTTAGGAATTTTACAAAACCATTTACAGTATTTTTATGCTTAATTTAATCACATATTACATATATTGTTACAATACGTGAAATCATACCTAAACGCCAATAATTTATAATAGAAATCCGTGAAGCAGCATGTATAGAAAAAATACATTTCCACACGTGTGCTGATAAGATTTTAACATAAACAATTACAACATATAGGGTAAACCGAGATCACAATTATCACTTCGCGTTGTGTGTTGGGATTCCCTCTGTACTCAATAATTGTTATGATTACCTACTATGACGATCGACGAGGATAAAGATCAATTATTCGAGCATAATATTTGATTGTATACGTAATAATAATAGTATCCGCTAGGTGTACACATTCCAATACATTATCGTATCTCAAAGGGGCCTCTTCGTGTTGGATCTGTATCCCCATGAACGCCTTCCAAAAGGACCGGACATTGAGCCGTGATATCCCAAAGGAGAGATACAAATAATAATAATAATAATAATATAATTCAGAACCGTAATTCCATACACAAAACTAAAACTAAAATATGTTAGTAACAATAATTCTTAAGAAAATATGTTAGTAAATACACGAAATAAAATTGACACTATACAATACATAATAATTTAAACAAAAAATTAGCGCCCCACTGTGGTGTGGAGCTGTATCCACCGCCGCAGTATCGGGGAGTCCCACCTCTCTGCCAGCGTTCGTAGGACGGTGTTCGTGTGTAATATTAACATGTGGTATAATTTAATTAGCATCATAGGACTACTCAAGAAAGGGGTACACTGTGTATAACATGTCGTAAAAACGTACCTGTTTTTATAACATTAACGTTATTGACGCTAACCAAAAATGGAATATTCACCTAAATAAATGGATACGTTCCTAATCCTATTAATCTTATCAATATCTAAGTCCTTCGAATTGAAACATACTAATAAATTACTTACTGAGAATTTAGATTGTGGTTGCAAATCAAGGATACCGATAGATTTATCAAATAAATGCTCCAATCATTGAAAGCTTGATATATGGCTGGCTTGCATTAATCAAGCTAAATTGTAGTTATGGTTGTCTGGAAGATATCGCTTGTTAGCGATAAGACCGCCTGTTGTCTACCACTGTTACATGTGTAATTTCTGTTGTTATTTGAATGTACTTCGTTTGGTGAGGAAAAAGAATATTTGTATTGTATTATTATGCTGATTAGCTTTTAATTTAGGTAAACGAAAACAGTGTTGCCAACTTAGCATATTTTCTGCTAAAGCATATTTTCGACTTATTTGGCAGAAAAATTTTACATTTAGCATTTAGCATATTTTTTAGCATATTTTTTTCAGGTCAGGAATCTGTTAAAAAATATATCGTATTTGAATCTTTCGCTTGTTTGTGACTCAAAATAAGCACTCGAGATTCAAATTCGTGTCAACCCCCCTCTCTGTCGGTGCGACAGAGAGGGAGTAACACGAACTTGGTTCGTTTTCGTTTCGCGGTAGCAGCTCAGGGACGCTACCGCGACAGCAAACGAAATGTTCTCCCTCTGTCGCACTTGCATGTTCGGACGTAAGTGCGACAGGGAGGGAAAACTTCGTTTGCTGTTCGCGGTAGCAATCCTGTTACTACTACGAAGATTAGACAGCTAATTTGATAATTAAAGACGCAATATTGATAACTAGTACGATTTTTATTTAGCATATTATTTAGCATATTTTCAAAAAAATTAGCATTATTTGAAATTTCGAGTTGGCAACACTGAACGAAAATAATTAGCCGATAAAACGTTACATCCTTTACAGATAAAGAAGCCTGCGAAGTTACATAACGAGAGGAACGCTGTTTGGGGGAGCAACGACCCCAAGGTGACGCTAACTACCGTGTGTTTACGGAGGCATAACATTGACATTACCGATGCCAGAGTAGGACAAGTATTATGTCTCCAATGCCTTTACTACTACACTAAAAAAAACACAAACTTCCTCATCTTCTCTTAGGTCTTGTTATCTGCATTGCATAATGATAATTGATAAGGCGTGTACCTAATCCGTCGAATACCTAACCTCAGCGTAACAATATAAATATAATATAGGCATAGTTGCAACGAGAGCGTGTCTCCGCCAACAAACTGTTATACAGTTTGGCGGGTTCTAGGTTAAGCTGCCATGTAACTTTTTTGGAAATAAACGATTTATTATTATTATTATTTATTATCAACGACCACAACCAAGATTACAAGATTTAAATAATCCATGGTACACGTGCATTTTCCTTTTTTTTTAAATATATATGTACTATATCGTATGTGAATGGTCATAGGGACCAGTCTGAAAACCAGCGCAGGGTTGCATGCCCAGCATATGCTGAGATTGGTACCCATTACCTAAATACTAAAAAATATGTACCTATCTATAAGTCGTTGCATACCTTTTGTTTTTGTATTTTTTGTGTTATGGTAATAAATGTATTTGTATTTGTACTATGAGTTTGCATGACCGTACTCGCTAGCGACTGAGTAAACGATTTAGTATGCCGATTCTTAGTTCTATCGCGTAACCAGAGGCGCTGTACTTTTGCCCATACACATTTTTACGCAGTCGCTAGCGAGTACGGTCATCTAAACTCATGGTACCCCGCCCGCCGATAGACGACCACTTTAGCCGAAGCTGGAGGTCCCGGGTTTGAATCCCGGTCAGGGCATTTATTAGTGTGATGATCACGAATATTTGTACCTGAGTCTTGGATGTTTTCTATGTATTTATGTATATTTCTCTGTATAAGTATGTATTTCGTCGCCTAGAACCCATTGTACAAGCTTTGCATAGTTTGAAAGTCGATTTGTGTAAGATTGTCCACAAAATATGTATGTACATATATGTATGGTAAAGGCACGGATGTACATTAGGTACGCAGCTTGTGCGTAAAATAAGTGTCTGTATTATTTTTCTTTGATTGCATGTTTTTCTTTAAGAATGCTGACTTTATTTTTACTGACAATGCTTACGAATGATCTAGAAAATCAACACATACATTTCCTTTTTTTACACATGGATACAAACTAATTTAAAAACACGTCAAATCGGCTTAGTATCTCTTATCGGGTAATTATAGAAGTGACTAATACATTATCTAATAAATGTTCCAATTATATGTAAGATAATGTAATCACTTTATTATGTAGTTGTTGTTGCAAGCTTACCAGTTATACCAACAACAGAACAGCGTCCACCATTGCTCATTCAGCACTTACCTGAAAAGAGAACATAACATTTAAATGAAATGAAATGAAATGTAATGAAATGAAATTGTTTATTTCGCTAGAGATATGGTTACATTAGATAGTAAAATACGTTCACAATAATAACGTCCCATAATATCTCGCCAACAATGTCGGCATGCAAAATATTAGATTTACTTAATTATGAAGCTATTAATTCATTACATAGGTACTTACAACAGTTAAGCAACAAAATACAGTATTAATTTATTTATTAATTACAACATAAATTAATGTCAATGATAGTTACCATTCAGTCATATTATATCTACAAATAATAAATACATTTTAAAATATTACCTATATATTATGTGTTAATTCCTTAAATGTCAGATATTCTTTAATTGAGTAAAAACAATTTTGTGTCAGCCATTGCTGGAGTTTTCTCAAAAATAAGTTGAAGGATAATTCTCTATTATTGCTAGGCAGTTTGTTGTATATTTCCATTGACATCAGATAACAGTTTCGGTTACATAATGTTGTATTGTATTTAGACTTGGAACAGTTGCTAAAAATGATAATTTAATTTTATGTACGGTCACGGACCGGGATTGCCGAGCCACTTGCTATTGTCCGTAATTTAGCCGTGTAATGAATAACAGATGTTACCCGATGCCGTGTCAGTCCCGAATTGCATTACACGAACAACTTGAGAAATGAAATGAAATCATTTATTCTTCAATTTAGGCATGTTACATGCACTTATGAATGTCAAAAAACTACCACCGGTTCATAAAATAAACCTCTGCCTCGAGAAGAACCGGCGTAAGAAACTCGGCGAGGTGTAATTTTTTCAAAACAATATACAATGTATATAAAATAACAGTATCATGATACTACAGAATTCAAATGCTACAATATAAACATACATACATATTTTTTAATATTAAGGACAAAATTCTTTGTTAGATTACTTGTGCGGGACGCTATCACTGCCAAACATCCCTATCCATGATATAATCGTTTATCTTATAATATGCTTTTGAAATAAGTGTCTTTGGGAGCATAGTATTTGTATTGTATTATAAATATTAAAATCCGATTATAAGTCAAAAACGTTATATATGTATGTACAATGATATGAAGTCGCAATTGCCGTTCTCACAGTCAATTTCTTAATAGAGTTTTGTAGGGCATTCCACTTTTTCATGACCAGTTTTCTATTGCAAAAAAAACGATGATATGCATTGAATTAGTGTACACAAATAAGATTTAGAAATAGTACCTGAAACTAACAAATAGAATTTATAGGTAAAATACTTAAATATTGCTGTAAAAGATGGGTAAGTGATAAAAACTATTATTTCATACAAATGGTGAGACATCCAAGGACCACTGAGATACTCGATTTAGGGATATTAGCTGTGGTTTATTAATTACCAAAACTATCGGAAGTGATACTGCAATTAAACCTCTTTCTAAATAACAATACAAAAATATGAAGTATTAGACAAGTATTCCAAAATCTGCATTAAAAAAAATTGTCTGCAAATTATGTACATGAAAAAGTATAATGGCCCAATGTTTTTATAACTAGTGTGCAAGATTGCTCAACTTTTTGTAGCCTTTTACTCTTTTAGTCTTTGTTTTTTATATATATTTAATGTCATGTTGATTGGTGTCACTATAGCTATCTCTACGGAAAACCAGTGCCTTTTATTTTAATATTTAACAACTAGCATGAGTAATTTGTGTTCTTATTAAATATATAAAATGAAATTCTGGCATAACTGTGTTATTCCGTGGTTCCGTGAGAAGATACCCACAGCGATAGTCAGGTAAAAAATTCAGGATGTATAATTAATCCGGCGTAAATGAAAGATATGCAAATTAAACAAACTGTCGTCAAACAACGCATCCGTCGCATTTCCACCCACTGAACTCGATACAAGATAAACCATTGTTTTTATTCTAAGTTCATCGCCCTGTGGTGTTGCAATTTAACTTTGCAATTTTACAAACCGCTTTTTACCAGCGACGCGTAATTCGAGCCTTCTGTCTAATCAAACCAGTCAACGTGTACCCGTTTCGGCATACAAGATTAAGAGGAAAAATATGTGGATTATTATAGCACAGGGCTCAACTTGACTGGTGTCGACACGGCTCTGTGACTTGGTTGTGTAAATTCCTTCACGACATAATAATGGCGTAGCGTCGGCGTTTATTGAATAAACAGATTTGTTTTCGCTTAGTGTCATTTACTCCCTTAGCAAGAATATTGCGTAGAAATTTGTCATTATGAAATGAGAATATTGCCTCTGATATAATATTAAAAGTGTTAACAAACATGTTAAGAAAATCAACGATACATAGGTAACTTCTGTCTTTATTCAAGAGTAATCGAAACGGGTACAGTTCGTATATTTTATGCAACGTGTACCCCATTTATTTCTCGTGTGTAGGAAAATCTCAATCATGTTTCATTTTTGGTAAATTTTACTTCTATGATTTGTGATAGTTATATCCCATTCCAGGATTTTTTTTATATTGTCGATTTTTTGTCTGAATTGGATGAAAATAAGTAGGTTGAAAGAATAATTCGATACGAAATAGATATAAAATCGTAATATGCGTAATCGTATTATATTGTTATTGTAATTAATTTAATTTTATAACCCTTATTTAGTGTGAAACCAACTCACTGACTACGGGTGGGCTTAAAACCAGCTTAGCGCTGTGCTCACACCGATTTTTCAGCGTCTTATTTTTAATACCCATACTTACTATAGATTGAACATTGTAAAATTTTGAGAAATAAACCTTTTTGTATTTGTATTTTTGTATATGCCCCCTAAATTTCTTTTTTTTGTCATGGACTTTATCCACTGAGTTATGTAATAACTTTTGTCACTCAATGGTAAAAAAAACAGTAGGACACTAGGAAATCGTGCAAACATTGATCACAATAAGAAACTCAATCTACCTACCCTCATTTTTACAGTAATCTAAAGAAAACAAGTACCTTCATAAAAATGGTCCTCCATGCTGTCAATAAAACTCTTTCGTACTCCACTCTAGGAGACCTTTGAAGACAATATAAAATTACAAGACTAGAAAAACTAGATAGTGTTTGTGTCCGAAACATGATTAGTCTATTTTTATGACTAGCGGCTCGGGTGAGCGATCTCATAATCGTCTAGCAGCTAATAAACTGAAATGGGTCAACTACCATCATAGACTCCAGAAGAAATGGCAAACATACTGTAAACATTATAAGATTACAAGCTTACATGGTCATTTACATTAGAATTACGATTTGAAACGGGATATTTACCATGTATATGTATAACTGACAGTTAATCCTTGATAATGGCGCTTGCAACAGTGCCGAAATATCGGGAACTCAAAAATACAAATATACATGGTAAATATCGCGTTTTAAATCGTAAAAAAACTAGTGAGGATCCATTTAAGGGCATATTCGGTATCGTGTTCTGATTAGGAAAAAGTAGTAGTATTTTTTTTGACGTGAAAAAAATTTTTTTTTTCTATGTGGCAGGTCGGACAAGTCAGCCAACTGTCCATATAAAGGCCAAAAATTTATTGTGTCAAAAAAAATTTTTTCTACTTTTCCTAAAAATTTAAATCTTGATTTTGGACTTCTTGGCCTCAGTCATAGACCAAGTTTAAGCACCAGAAGTTAAGACGGACAGGATACAGATATGAACGAGTTTGCTCTTAAGACACAAAGGAAAGTTTTATAACAGAACAATAATTGGCCATACGATATATTTTAATCAGATGGATTATCTAGAAAATTCTTTCATAAGAAAAAGATACACTAGCCTATCTTTCATAGTTGATAACGCCAAGTGCTTGTCGTGAGTAAATAGTTACATACTGGACAGGTTAACATGTTGAAATCGTAGTTAGTAAATATTAAATGAAATGAAAATAATTGTATGTATGTATGTATGTAAAATTCTTTATTGTACATGAGTAAAACATAACATAAATTACAAGAACAGTTGACATACATGTACAAAGGCGAGCTTATCCCTGTAAGGGATTTCTTCCAGCTAATTAATTGGTGCCATTACATAGAATAAGACAAGATTAGTACTAACTAATAATATGGCCACGAAATGGTACCGCCTCAGCATAATGCTGACTCACAAGCCAGTGCTGAGCTGCTACCGCGAATTGCATTCGAAATTTTGCCTTTGTCGTACTTGCGTGTTTGCACATAAGTGCGACAGAGAGGGAAAACTTCGTTTGTGGTTCGCAGTAGCCCCTCCGGTCTTCCGTCGAGCGAAAAAGTATAATTTAATAATAATTTTACATTAGAAGTAATATTTGGCATATGCTAAGGTATTTTTAGTAAATCAGCAACATTTATGAATAAATGAATTAAAATCCCAACAAGGACTAGGGGTTTATCCATAAAGAGAGGCTCCATAGTGGGGGCGGGGGTCATGAAAACCTCACGACTGATCACGTGGGGGGGGGGGGTTACAACGTAGACGTAGACTCACGTGTATGTTTTCCTGTACCTAGCAAACCGAGAAACAATATCTACTCATGTAGGTAATTATAAATCATCATTTCGCACGTCAAAAACAGCGGATTTTTTAAAACGGTTTGAAGGTACGATAATAAACACAATATCAACGAACAATACCATTTCAATTTAAAATTTAAATAGTGAAAATATGCACGTGAGGAGATCGCCTAGAACCTCATCAAAGATCACCAAGGGGGTCTGAAAATGGGCCAAAGAATTTCGCGTGATTTCTGGGTAAGCTATAGGTTTCCCTCTGGTTTGCAAAGTCAGATGGCAGTCGCTTTTGTTAAAACTAGCGCCTATTAATTCTGGATAAAATAAATAAACAAATAATAAATATTTATGGACAATCTTACATAAATCGACCTAGTCCCAAACTAAGCAATGCTTATACTATGGGTACTCGGCGACGATATACATACTTATATAGATAAATAGATATAATATAGATATCCCGAGGGACTACAGTATGGGGTTCTTAAAGAAAGGAGTGTATAAATTTTTAAAGAGTCGGCAACGCGCATGTGACACCCCAGGAGTTGCAAGCGTCCATAGGCTACGGTGACCGCTTACCATCAGGCGGGCCGTACGCTTGTTTGCCACCGACGTGGTATTAAAAAAAAATAAGTACAAAAGTTACGTGATTACCCCGATCACAAAAATGAGGTAATATCGCCCTCTTTACATGATAAAGGTCGGGTAAACAAAGTTATAGTACAAGATTTTTTTTTATAGACGTCTATAGACGCCCGCAACTCCAAAGGAGTCACGTACGCGTTGCCGACCCTTTATAAAATTTGAGGATGCACTGTGTTGACAACAGAAGGGACAAATTTAGGTCCCTCGCTCTCAACACAGTGCATCCTCGTGAGCTCTGGCAACCTTGCTCACCTCCAGGAACACAACACTACATACTTGTATAGTAGATAATGTTATTATGGCTGTGGTCTTCTGCAAGGCGGAGGTACTTCCTCAGTTGGGCTGCTCCAAATTCGAGCAAGATGCCATTTTACTGTGCCCTACCTCTCTGATGATGATGATGATGTGGGTCATATTGGAATCATTAGACTGTTCCTTATTGCGCGACAATACGCGGTACATCATACACAAAATACGACATATGTAAACAGACATTTCTCGGGCCATATAATATTTACGATGCGTTCGTCCTGTTAGACAGCACACAAGGAAATAGGATACACTTCCTTATTTAGTTACTAATTTAGACCAATATGCTATAACTTTGTTTCTTCTTCTCAGTCGTGCACTCTTGTCAGAGTGGGCGTGGTGTTCCTCCTGTGTTCCTCCAGGAACACAACACTACATAGTGTTGTGTTCCTGGAGGTGAACAAGGTTGCCAGAGCTCCGGAGGATGCACTGTGTTGAGAGCGAGGGACCTAAATGTGTTCCTTCTGCTGTCAACACGGTGCATCCTCAAATCTTATAAAGGTTCGGCAACGCGCACGTGACTCCTTTGGAGTTGCAGGCGCCTATAGGCTGCGGTGGCCGCTTACCATCAGGTGGACCGTACGCTTGTTTACCACCGGCGTTGTATAAAAAAAATCATCATCCTCTTAGTATTTTCCCGGTTGTGGCCTAAGGAGCTCATGGTCCGCTTGACACATAAACCCAAGATTTAGCGTAGGAACTAGTTTCACATAAACGGCTACCAATTCAGAGGGGAAACTAGAGCTTGTTGGGACTAGACCGGTTTCTTAACGATGCTTTCCTTCACGGTAAAGCCACTGCGAGATATTCGTAAGTTACGATTGTAGCCAAATTAAGCCTCTAATAATCCTTAAAAAATGTCACACCACAGACTACCTCCGTTTCCAAATTCCTGATTAACATGATTCCTGTCTCCCTCGCGCAAAAAGTGTCAAAAAGAGATAAAAAATCACGTGTCGACCGGTCGACACTCGGAATAGCAGTAACGGTATCGATGGAATGCCGATGGGAACAGGTGATCACAATTCTTGCACTGGCCAATCCATGCAGGCGCGTCGACTTGCGAAAATAGACCTTAATGCGTTTCTATTCAACGTCCAAATTTAAATGCGCTATTCATACAGATGTTCTGGTTATTGGAAATGGACTTTAATAGTGGGCGGTAGCGTCCAGATTTATATGTCAAGTTTAACCGTCTTGGGCTGCATCTTTGTTAGCTTTACTGGATAATCGACTTTGCATGTTAATGATTGAGGTTTTAAATTGGCTGGCATATGTTTTATTTGTAGTCGAAATGTTGACGGGGTCTTGTAAGATTATTCAATTAGATTCAACTTCAACAACATCTCGTGTTTTTATTTGCTTCACAAATATGGACTTACAGAATAGGTACCTAATACCTAGTTTTAGTTATTTACATGAATAGTCGTCGTTCAAGGTTACATTTCGATAGCGTCGCTCGCGAGCCGCCCTGAGGGGCTACCGGGAAACGAAAACGAACGAAGTTCGAATATCTCCCTCTCTGTCGCACTTGCTAATCCGTGCGGCAGAGAGGGAGATATTCGAACTTCGTTCGTTTTCAGTTCGCGGTAGCCCCTCTTGGGGCTGCACTCCGAACTTCGTATAGTGCTGTCCCTATCACTCTAGTGTTATACACTATATGAATGAAAGGGACGGCACGATACGAAGTTCGGAGTGCAGGTTATTTTTACGGTACGGTTTTAAGGTATTGAATATGATTTAAATGTAAGCTTCGTTCTCATGTCCATAATATTATAACCAATAACAATTTTTGACAGCTGTGCCTTTACCATGAGTTGACATGACCGTACTCGCTAGCGACTGCGTAAAAAATAGTATAGGCAAAAGTACAGCGCCTCTGGCGGTTACGCAATAGAACTAAGAATCGGCATACTAAATCGTTTACGCAGTCGTTAGCGAGTACGGTCATGCAAACTCATGGTAAAGGCACTGGACCTTACTCGACAGTGGCGCCAACTGGTGAGCACAAAAACGATAGCCCCCATTTAGTGTCCGTTATAAACGTACGCTGTTCCGGCGGAGCCATCCGGCCTATTCAAATTTATTATTAGGCCTATTCATGTCAATACATGAATAGGCCATGTATATTAATTTAATATTATTTGGTTTTGGTTTTAGCTATAAGTTTCCTTATTGAAAAGTTTTAGTACACTGTGTAAGTTTGTCTATCTCATTCTCCCACTATACACTCAATCCCTCAAAGGTTAGCTGGAAGAGATCCCTCATAGGGATAAGTTCGCCTTTGTACTCTAATCTTATGTGACATGTATATTCTTTTAACCTGCTATTGTGTACAATAAAGTGCTTACATACATACATACATACATCTCTAACTTTACTGATGTTGTAATATTTGTAATAGATAACTTTGCAAGTTTATCTTCACTGTATGACATTTATTTTGTTATAATTGTAAACTCGAAATTACTATTCCTTATTGAACTGTAAATTAATATTTTGACATGAAAAATGTATTACTTATTATAGTCAGACTTACTTAAACTGTAAATTAATATTTTGACATGAAAAATGTATTACTTATTATAGTCAGACTTACTTAAACTGTAAATTAATATTTTGACATGCATCAAATGTATTATTTATTATAGTCAGACTTACTTAAATTGTAAATTAATATTTTGTCATGTAAAAGTGCCCTTGTAGCCTATTTGCAGAATAAATGTTTGATTTTTTTTTAATCAAATTCCCCTGCACTACCTTAGCATTAGAGCTCGTTTATATCCCTTAGATTAGTTACGTAGGGCGGCCCCATAGAAACCCCGGATGGAAATCCCCGGAATTTTGATGCGGTTTTTTTTAATAGATAGAGTGATTGAAGAGGAAGGTTTGTATGTATAATAATATCCATTAAATGGTGCACCCGTGCGATGCCGGGGCGGGTCGCTAGTTTCATATGATTTATTTATTTAAACTTTACTTTTTCTTTTTCTACTTTTTAGATTTTGTAAGTAAAGTAAAAAAATACACGTGAGGTTACGCCCCTCCCCATAGGTGATCAGTCGTGAGATTCAAGTAACCCCCTCCCCTTCGGAGCCTCGCGTTATTTCTGGATGTGCCCTAATCCCCGCCCCGAATTAAAACAACCTAATCAGTAATCACTGACGTCTTCTGTTATTAAATATAATTATGCTTTTAAACATACATTTGCGATACAAAGTTCTTAGTTTATAAAACATAATCACGCTGTAATATTATTATTTCAAGCTATTGTAAAGCTGAAATAGCAACATACTTTTATTCTGTCGTAGTTCATCCAAGACTATAGGCCAAATGCTGTCAAATGAACGCAAGCAAGAATCTACCTTATAACCAGAGCTTTTAGTCGTGGTTTGCTTGCGTTCGTTTGACAGAGTTTGGCCTCATGCGTTTCGTACGAACTATATATACACTACGATATTGAGATTGCCACTGGTATACGCTCTTATTCTATTATATATTCTACTTTAACGCTAAAGTAATAGAGTTTATATTACAAACATACGATTTTTAGACCCTGTGTATTAGAAACTCTGTTATATTAGTGTTAAAGTGGAGTATCCAATGAGAAAAAAGCATGTAAGTGTCAAACTTAAAAATTATCTGTAACATAGTTTTCGTCTAACACATATTAAACAAACCTGCCAAGTGCGAGTCGGACTCGCACATGAATGGTTCCGTACCATCAAGTATGTAGTGTAACACAAGTTCCTGGAGGTGAGCAAGGTTGCCAGAGCTCGCGAGGATGCACTGTGTTGAGAGCGAGGGACCTAAATGTGTTCCTTCTGTTGTCAACACAGTGCACCCTCAAATCTTATAAAGGGTCGGCAACGCGCACGTGACTCCTTTGGAGTTGCGGGCGTCTATAGGCTGCGGTGGCCGCTTACCATCAGGTGGACCGTACGCTTGTTTGCCACCGGCGTTGTTTAAAAAAAATCTATGAAAACGGCAATTAATCACGTTTGTTGTATGGGAGCCCACTTAAATATTTATTATATTGTGTTTTTTAGTATTTACTGTTATAGCGGCAACAGAAATACGTCATGTGTGAACATTTCAACTGTCTAACTATCACGATTCATGAGATACAGCCCGGTGACAGACGGACAGCGGAGTCTTAGGATGGGTTGCACCAAACCGTCTATAATCGTAAGCGGTGTTCGTTAAAATCTGATTGTATGGAAAGTTTGACAAGTTACTATTGGATGACAGCTGCCGGCGTCATATTTGACGATGACCGGCCTGTGATCATATGTTGGTGCAACCGACCCTTAGTAATAGAGCCCCGTTTTAGCCTTTAAAAAAAATCAAAATCAAAATCAAACATTTATTCTGCAAATAGGCCACAAGGGCACTTTTTCATATCAAAATATTAATTTACAATTTAAGAAAGTCTGACTATAATAAGTAATACATTTTTCATGTCAAAATATTAATTTACAGTTCAAGAAGGAATAATAATTTCGAGTTTACAAATATAACAAAATTAATGTCATACAGTGAAGATAAACTTGCAAAGTTATCTATTACAAATATTACAACATCAGTAAAGTTAGAGATGTATAAGGTCTCAAGATTAAACAAGGAGTATAATGAAATTAATATAATATCCCAAGAGATGTACATGGTCCCTGAGCGTCAAAATTAAAATTAATTTAATATTGTTAGAGATGTATATGGTCTCTAATTGACTGATAATAAAAACGAATCCGTAGCAGGATGATGTCTCTCGTCAATCTAAATATATAAAAGAAGAAACTGACTGACTGACTGATTGACTGACTGACTGACTGACTGACTGACTGACTGATCTATCAACGCACAGCCCAAACCGCTGGTTCTAGAGATTCCAAATTTGGCACGTAGGTTCCTTATAAGGTCTAGGGGTGCACTAAGAAAGGATTTTTTAAAATTCATCCCCTAAAGGGGTGAAATGGGGGTCCAAAGTTTGTATGAAAAACCGTAGTTATTAAAGTGAGAGACATGAAATTTTATATATAGAGTCTGTGTTAAAATATATTAATGGCGTATTTCAGCGTTTTTCTAAATTGCTCCACTAAGGGGGTGAAAAGGGGGTTCAAAGTTTGTACGGGGAGAAAATCTTTTTTAAAGTGAGATATTTGAAACTTCGTATGTAGACTCTCTGTTTAAATACAACAAAACATATATAAGCGTCTTTCGTAATTGCTCCCCTAAAAGGGTGAAAAGGGGGTTTCAAGTATGTACGGGGAGAAAATCTTTTTTGAAGTGAGAGATTTAAAACTTCGTACATAGACTCTAGGTTTAAATACAACAAAACATATTTAAGCGTTTTTCGAAATTGCTCCCCTAAAGGGTTCAAAAGGGGGTTCCAAGTTTGTACGGGGAGCAAATCTTTTTTGAAGTGAGACATTTAAAACTTCGTACATAGACTCAATATTTAAATACAACAAAACGTATTTAAGCGTTTTTCGAAATTGCTCCCCTAAAGGGTTCAAAAGGGGGTTCCAAGTTTGTACGGGGGGCAAATCTTTTTTGAAGTGAGACATTTAAAACTTCGTACATAGACTCTATGTTCAAATAAAACAAAACATGTTTAAGCGTTTTTTGAAATTGCTCCCCTAAAGGGTTCAAAAGGGGGTTCCAAGTTTGTACGGAGAGCAAATCTTTTTTGAAGTGAGAGATTTAAAACTTCGTATATAGACTCTTTGTTTAAATACAACAAAACATGTTTCAGCGTTTTTCGAAATTGCTCCCTTTAAGGGGTGAAAAGAGGGTTCCAAGTTTGAGCGGGGAGCAAATTCTTCCTTTTCTTAAAAATCGATATGGGTGTCATTTTCGAGATTCCTCGGGGTGCCGATTACGAAAATGACATTCATTTTCAAATTAAAATTGGCGGACATTTATTTTTCTTAAAAATCAATATGGGTGTCATTTTCGGGGTTCTTCTGGGTGCCGATTACTAAAATGACATTCATTTTCAAATCCAAAATGGCGGGCATCTATTTTTCTTAAAAATCAATATGGGTGTCATTTTCGAGGTTCCTCTGGGTGCCGATTACGAAAATGACACTCATTTTCAAATCAAAGATGGCGGATATTTATTTTTATAAAATCGATATGGGTGTCGTCTTCGAGGTTCCTCGTGGTGCCGATTACGAAAATGGCATGCATTTTCAAATCAAAGATGGCGGAGATTTATTTTTCTTAAAAATCAATATGGGTGTCATCTTCGAAGTTTCTCGGGGTGCAGATTACAAAAATGACATTCATTTTCAAATCCAAGATGGCGGACATTTATTTTTCTTAAAAATCGATATGGGTGTCGTCTTCGAGGTTCCTCGTGGTGCCGATTACGAAAATGGCATGCATTTTCAAATCAAAGATGGCTGAGATTTATTTTTCTTAAAAATCAATATGGGTGTCATCTTCGAGGTTCCTCGGGGTGCAAATTACAAAAATGACATCTATTTTCAAATCCAAGAAGGCCGACATTTATTTTCTTAAAAATCAATATGGGTGTCATTTTCGAGGTTCCTCTGGGTGCCGATTACGAAAATGATACTCATTTTCAGATCAAGGATGGCGGATATTTATTTTTATAAAAATCAATATGGGTGTCGTCTTCGAGGTTCCTCGTGCCGATTACGAAAATGGCATGCATTTTCAAATCAAAGATGGCGGAGATTTATTTTTCTTAAAAATCAATATGGGTGTCATCTTCGAGGTTCCTCGGGGTGCAGATTACAAAAATGACATCCATTTTCAAATCCAAGATGGCGGACATTTATTTTTCTTAATAATCGATAAGGGTGTCGTCTTCGAGGTTTCTCGTGGTGCCGATTACGAAAATGGCATGCATTTTCAAATCAAAGATGGCGGAGATTTATTTTTCTTAAAAGTCAATATGGGTGTCATCTTCGAGGTTCCTCGGGGTGCAGATTACAAAAATGACATCCATTTTCAAATCCAAGATGGCGGACATTTATTTTTCTTAATAATCGATATGGGTGTCGTCTTCGAGGTTCCTCGTGGTGCCGATTACGAAAATGGCATGCATTTTCAAATCAAAGAAGGCGGAGATTTATTTTTCTTAATTATCAATTTGAGTGTCATCTTCGAGGTTGCTCTGGGTGCCGATTACGAAAATGACATCCAGTTTCAAATCAAAGATGGCAGACATTTATTTTTCTTAAAAATCAATATGGGTGTCATATTCGAGGTTCCTCGGGGTGCAAATTACAAAAATGACATCCATTATCAAATCCAAGATGGCGGGCATTTATTTTTCTTAAAAATCAATATGGGTGTCATTTTCGAGGTTCCTCTGGGTGCCGATTACGAAAATGACACTCATTTTCAAATCAAAGATGGCGGATATTTATTTTTATAAAATCGATATGGGTGTCGTCTTCGAGGTTCCTCGTGGTGCCGATTACGAAAATGGCATGCATTTTCAAATCAAAGATGGCGGAGATTTATTTTTCTTAAAAATCAATTTGGGTGTCATCTTCGAAGTTTCTCGGGGTGCAGATTACAAAAATGACATTCATTTTCAAATCCAAGATGACGGACATTTATTTTTCTTAAAAATCGATATGGGTGTCGTCTTCGGGGTTCCTCGTGGTGCCGATTACGAAAATGGCATGCATTTTCAAATCAAAGATGGCTGAGATTTATTTTTCTTAAAAATCAGTATGGGTGTCATCTTCGAGGTTCCTCGGGGTGCAAATTACAAAAATGACATCCATTTTCAAATCCAAGAAGGCCTACATTTATTTTCTTAAAAATCAATATGGGTGTCATTTTCGAGGTTCCTCTGGGTGCCGATTACGAAAATGACATCTAATACATATGAAGGTCAAACTGAGAACCTTCTTTTTTGTAGACGGTTAAAAATTACTTTTAGTACGCGGGCGAAGCCGCGGGCAAAAGCTAGTCCCCTATAAAAAGACACTAACTAACGTAGTCACTATGTCCTAGCAAGCATGAACAGACCGGACTCCACAAACCTTTGGGTAAGGAATCCTAAAAAAAATAGAAAAATATACCAGATGATATTAAATATCAATCAAAGTGATTAATCTGTAATTAATATATTCCTAACTAAATCACCTAATGAATAATGATTCACAAATGTCAACTCTGAGTCACAGTTTTTTAAGCACACTCCACACGTCTTCAATTATAGGTAGTTAACGGTGCCTTCACACTGTCAATCGTATCGGGCTTTTGATCAATCACTAGTTCCGTTTACATACCAACATGTTCGGAATCTTGATTGGTCTTATAACATTGAAATAGGGTATATTATTGCGTGATTTGAATCACATTCTGGTAAGTTAATGGAATTCAAATGGGGAAACGTGTTTGAATGATAAGTGATTGTAGAAATGGTCATATGTGTACAATAAGAAAGTGATCTATCACTTGTGAACCTTAATATTGTAATAGTAGAGTCCAAAATTGGGAGATAACTTTCTTCGCTGACTGTACCGATGTACCGTTAAGTATTTTATTAATGATTAAGCTTTCTATTCGGAATTAGGTAAAAAAATGCTGATGAATAAATCTAATTGTAGAAGGTAACCCCCACGTCATTCCTCCTCAGCATTTTCCCGGGGTCTGGGGTCCCCATTAAAAAAATAAAATATATAAATATTTTTGGACAATCTTACACAAATCAACCTAGTCCCAAACTAAGCAAAGCTTGTACGGGTCCCAAGTGACGATATACATACTTATATAGATAAATAGATACTTATATACATAGAAAACATCCAAGACTCAAGAACAAAATATTCGTGTTCATCACACAAATACATGCCCTGACCGGATTCGAACCCGGGACCTCCAGCTTCGAAGGCAGGGCTAAAGCGGTCATTGACACCTAATCCCAAGATTTGGTGTAGGCACTAGTTTTACGCAAGCGACTGCCAACTGACTGGAAGGTGACAACTAGATCTTGTTCAGATTAGACCGGTTTCCTAACGATGTTTTCCTTCACCGAAAAGCCACGTTAGGTGTAATGTTAGCGAACAACGCGCTGCCAGCCAAGATCTCGTTTAATATATTAATAATATTATGACGATGCCTCGACGAGCCACGCCCCCTGAAAGAGACACGCGTATGTCCTTCGCACACGACGAAACGGGATGCAACACTATTCGGGAATGGCTCTTTTAGACAAATCTCGATAAATATCTGACTGTGTGCGGTTTATATTACATTCCATCTGTCGAATTTTAGATGAGACAAAATACCATCATTTTAATTTAATTGTGTCGTTTAATAATGCGCCGTTTTATTAGATGAGTATAAAATGTTAAATAAAGACTCGACTTTGAATTTTTTTCTATAGAGAAAATTTTAAGAAATCACATTTCGGCTATTGTCAGAAAGACAGTCATATAGTGAATTATTTTCTCATTGCACCCACATTTGCTAGTTTCTGTTTGGTCCTATGGTGGACTGGTAGAGAATGCCTCATGGCATTAAGTCCGCCCTTTGTACTTATATTCTTTTTGTACAATAAAGTTTAAATAAATAAATAAATAATAAATAGTCAATAATCATATATCTGAAAATTAATCCTTATTGTTTCCTCGTTTGAGCAGAACAGCGTTTCAAAAAACAACATATTTCTCGTTGCACGGCCTTATTTGAAACACACAGTTAGTTACTCAGTGTGCAACGCAAATAACGCAATCGTATGGAATGTCTATTGTCTCCAAACAAAATATACATACGCGGTTCCCGCCGGCGGGGACGTCCACCGCGCGATCGCGTCAACACATATAGTCCCTATTCGTCCCGGTACCGCCGCATACCGGGTAGAGCCAGTCCGACCCGAGTTTCTTGCTGAGGGGCTACTGAGGACTAAAAACGAACGAAGTTCGAATATCTCCCTCTCTGACGCACGCGAGCTATGCTTGAAGTCTCTCTTAGGGATCGTATCCGGAATGAAGTTATTCGTCAGAGAACAAAGGTTACCGACATAGCTCAGCGAATTAGTAAGCTGAAGTGGCAGTGGGCAGGTCATATATATCGCAGAACCGATGGCCGTTGGGGCAGACTGGTTCTTGAGTGGAGACCGCGTGTCGGCAAACGTAGTGTAGGGCGCCCTGTAACTAGGTGGGGCGATGATATTCGTAAGGCAGTGGGCAGGGATTGGAGGAGAAGAGCTGAAGACCGAGCTCAGTGGCGTGCCATGGGAGAGGCCTATGTCCAGCAGTGGACTGACACAGGCTGATGATGATGATGATGTTGCACTTGCTACTTCGTTTGTTTTCGGTTCGCGGTAGGCCCTGGACTCTTCTCAGCTAGGCTGGGTTTAGTGAGCGAACAAACGAACGACAAAACTCCCAGTAGCTCGATTCCACTCACACCTCAGATGTGGTTGAAGCCGCTCAACCAATCTCACTACTGGAGCGCAAACTCTTAGAGTATTCCAGTGTTTCAACCGCCCGCGTGGTCGTGTCAGAGGTGGAATTTCCTCTGGATTTTCCACAGGCTACTCTCCAACCGCGCACTCCTATCGCTTTATTTGGCCCGGCCTATAAAGCCACAGTCAGGTTAAAAAAAACATTACGCCGGCTTTTACAGTCAGCCAAGAAACTGGTCTACTGCTTTTGAAGCTTAATGTACAAACAATAGAGTCGAAAATTCTACTTCTTGGCCTACACAGGTGTAATTGACAACCAGCGGAGCGTCTCCGTTTTAACAAATTTTACAGTTGACGCCATAGGACCTTAATACTTTGTAATAAAGTGTAAAATGTAAGTGAACTTCGATTGAAATCGAGGATAACGGGTGATATAATCAGATTGCATTAGCCTAATAGCCTAGCCCATTTTTATGCCACTAAAATGACTTAGAGCTATAAAACTTTTAGTCTATTTTTAAATCTCTGATTGTATTTTCATATAAACCAGTTGACATTATAAATTATAATAAATGAGTTAATAAGTGTCCACCTTCCTAATAAAATAAGCCACATATTTATGGACTACCATTAAACATTATTTTTTGTCAATCTGATTCGATTATCGTTTTTGACGTCAGTAAAAACTTGACAAATTTGTACCCAAGATATCACCACCCGAATAGCTATGGCCAAGAAAGCATTCAATGCGAAAAATACATCTTCAAAGCCAAGATTTCTAGAAACGTAAGGAAACAATTTATTAAGACCTAAATCTGGAGCATAGCGTTGTATGGAAGCGAAACTTGGACATTAACTCAGCGAGATAGAGAGAGACTAAGTGCCTTCGAGATGTGGTGTTGGAGGCGAATGGAAGCTATAAGCTGGACAGAAAGAAAAACAAACACAGAGGTTCTGGATTTGATAGGAGAGAAGAGAATACTTTTGAGGACGATCGAGAACCGAAGAGGAAACACGCTGGGGCACCTGATACGACATGACAATTACATATTAACCATAATTGAAGGAAAGAGGGGAGGAGAGGCAGGGGAAGACCGAGACGTGCGTTTATAGATCAAGCAAAGGAGAAGGTCAATGTAATGTCGTATCAGGAGCTCAAAGCCTTGGCGGAGAACCGAACAGAATGGCGATTACTCCACCGACAAGAGCTAGGCTAGGCTCTTAAATATATGATGATGATGATGATGAAAAACTTGACAAAAAAGAAAAAGAGCGTGAAAAGTGACCATTTCACTGTTGAGGCCCCACAAGTTCATTTTCATGTACATAATTTTCAGACACTTTTTTTAATGCAGATCTTGGAATACTTGACCCTCACTTCGCATTTTTGTATTGTTATTTAGAAAGAGGTTTAATTGCAGTATCACTTCCGATAGTTTTGGTAATTAACGAACCACAGCTAATATCCATAAATCTAGTAACTCAGTGGTGCTAGGATGTCTCACTATTTGCATGAACAAATGGTTTTTACCACTGTGTTATCGATCTTTTACAGCAATATGTTAATATTAAGTATTTTTACCTATAAATTCCTTTTATTATGTTCAGGTACTATTTCGAAATCCTATTTCTGTACACTGATTCAATACATATCAAGCATATCATAGATTTTTTTTGTAATAAAAACCTCGTCATGAAAAAGTAGAATGACTTATGATTAAAATTATTGCCAGTGTAAGGAATTATTTCCAATGAAATTCCGCATCATAGTCGATAGTAATATATATCTGATCGGGCTTTACTTCCCTATTAATAACACGCCTATGTACCTATTAATGACAGATAGGGATTGTGAAATATTCTTCCTAGAGTCCGGCATCAAATCAACCAAATCCGGGGCAAACCCAACAAGAAACCGATCTAAACTCTACAGTTAACAGTTATAGCATCAATTACTTTGTTGTTATCAAAACAACAATAAGATCGGAACGTGCAACGAAACACAAAAAGAATAGTTCGTTGAACTGTGTAGATTGGCGAATGTCCGAACTTTTTTCGAAGCGAACCGCTACTTTATACACCACCACTTCGTGAGCCTTCACATTATAATTAACAGTAGAGATGCGCAATATGTGCTTGAATACGAACATTCGGCCGAATATTAGGCCCAGCTAATGACTTTGGCAATGGTTACCCTGAACCAAAGGAATTTAGAGTACTCCCGCTGAACTCCATCATTCGGTTTGTGGAAATGCTGGAGAGCAGCTTGGAGTAGGCATAAAGGAGGGGGCAATTGCACAAAAGATGCTACTGGGTCGAAGTGCATCCGCTAGGGCCCTCATCTAAATAAGATAAGATAAGATAAGATAAGGCCCAGCTATTGCCGAACCGAATATTCGGCCGAATTATTCGGTTCAAAGTAACTCCTTCATCTATTGTTGTAAAACAGACTAATTGAATGGTAAAATTCTTGTTCATTATTAAAGCGACATTGACAGAAAATAAGTTAAAGCACTGTTAATAATGGGTCAAGTATAATTTCACGAAGCAGTAACTATAATACAGTCTTGTAACTTGTAACATAACCAATTTGTAACGAAAATTGTTCGGTAAATATTCGGCAGCTGAACGGAATGATTCGGCCGAATACCGAACATTCAAAAACATGCCGAATATGACGAATACCGAATAACAGTAGACAGTAGCCGAAATAGGATTCATTAAAATTTTCTAGACAGAAAAAAATCCAAAGTCGAGTCTTTATTTTCCTTTTTTTACTCAGCCTACTAAAACAGCGCACTATTAAACGACACAATTAAGTTAAAATGATGGTATTTTACCTCATCTAAACTCTTTCAAGAGGAAATTTAATAAAACTGCACAGTCAGATATTTATCGAGAATTGTCTAAAAAAGCCATTCCCGAAGAGTGTTGCATCCCCCTTTGTCGTGCGCGAAAGACATAGTCGTATCTCTTTCACGGGGGTGTGGCTGACCGAATCGAGGCATCCCCTTAATCTAAATGCTTACCGCGTATACCGATACTAGTAGAGCGTCGATTCAGCACTTACCTGAAAAGAGAATATAACATTTAGACTAAGTACAATTACTATAACTGTCAGAATAGCACTGTAAAATAAATTTCGAGTGATCTACCTACGCTTTCGAAATACACAGGATGTAATTTAGGAGAAATATAGGCACTTAGGTTAGAATACTGTGTGAGTTTAAACTGTGGTATAATAAGCTCCTTTAGACATCCGATATAACATCCGTTTTAAAAATAACAGAATCGGAACCGAAGCGGATGTTTAAAACCAAACGGAAGTTCCGACTTAACGGAACCGGAACCGGAGCTCTGTTACATCCTTGCTATGCAGCTATGCTGCGAGGATGTGATAGCTTCCCGTTACCACCAGTGCAGATGAACCAATGAATATGATTGGTGGTTATCAACGCACCCATAACAACGTAGCATAGCTCTATGGAAAGGCACCTTTAGGGTGGGTTGCACCAAACCGTCTGTAATCGCAAGCGGTGTTCGTTAATATCTGATGTATGGTAAGTTTGACAAGTTTCTATGGGATGACAGCTGCCGGCGCCATATTTGACGATGACCGGCCTGTGATCGTATGTTGATGCAACCGAGCCTTAAACTGGAATATCATATATCCGTCATCATCATCATCATCATTTCAGCCGAAAGACGTCCACTGCTGAACATAGGCCTCCCCCAAGGCTCGCCATTTAGACCGGTCCTGTGCCGTTTGTTTCCACCGGATTCCCGCGACCTTCACCAGGTCATCACTCCACCTTGTCGGAGGCCTACCGACAGCTCGTCTTCCGGTGCGTGGACGCCACTCAAGCAGTTTCTGGCCCCATCGACCGTCAGTCCTGCGAGCAATGTGCCCTGCCCACTGCCACTTTAGTCTCGCAATTTTGAAGGCTATGAAGGCATATATCCGTACTACGACATATTATATATCTGGTGACCATTGAATGAGCCATTAAGGAAAGGTAAACCTGTGTCATTTCTCGAGTTTAAATACATCCGTAAAAGTAATGGGCAAGGCCTTTTAATTGAGGAAAAAACTGCAATGAACTGTGCATTGCATTTTATTATTATTAAGGGGATGCCTCGATTCGGTCAGCGTTAAATCAAAGTAAGTATATTAATCCAACAACAGTCATATAGTGTTATACAACAGTATACTCAAACATCGAAAGATGGAACGCTGCGCTTGCGGCGTCCAACTCCACGACGCGTACACTTGCGTGGACCTTGTGAAATATATTAAGCCACCTTCTAAGGTTGTAAACCAGTAAGGCAGTGTTGCCAGTGCGGCTCTTTTAGTCCGATTTCGGATAATTCAGGCCTCTGGCGGATCTTGTGGGGATCAGATCCGAGCGCGGATCAAATCGGACCGCTCCCAATGTATAAGAAAACAATGAAATTGTGCGAGGACCCGCGGCTGTTTTCGGATCTTGCCTCCTTGTGCGTGTTCTATCGCTTGTATAATGGGTTGTGCTCCGAAGAACTGTTCGACATGATGCCCACGGCCGCTTTCTACCATCGGCAGGGCATTCATCCTCAGACCTTAGAATCGAAATGGTCGCGTACGCGGTACGGTTTCAGAGGAATTTCCTCCCACGGACGCTCCGGTTGTGAAATGAGCTCCCTGCCGAGGTTTTCCCGAGGGACTACAGTATGGGGTTCTTCAAGAAAGGAGTGTATACATTTTTAAAGGGTCGGCAACGCACATGTAACACCTCAGGAGATGCAAGCGAGACTGAAATCGGACGGAATCAAACTCCAATCCTGGCAACACTGCAGCAAGGTCACCTTGGTGGAAACATCGGTTGCTAACCGTGTATCATTTCACAACACCGAAGAATCAGTCAAACGCACGCAATTTCCGCATGAGCTCAGACTAAGTGAAAGCATTGAAGAATAAACTAAAATCCCATTACAATTTTAGAAATTCGACAACGCGGTAACATGAAATCTTTTGAGGGTCCTTATCTGTAAAAACTACTTTAATTTACAATATTTTGTGTACATTGCTACGTATCTTGACATTTTCTCATCATTACTGTAGATCTCAGAGGGTCCATGTTGAAATAATTTAACATTTCTATAGAGATATTTTTTACACGCGTCATACTCGTGATCGGGTGCTGTTTGTGGAGTCCGGTCTGCTCATGCTTGCAAGGACATACTGGCTACGTAATTAATACAAGTACAGCGTCTGTAGACAAGAGTCATTAGTGGTCTCTTGATACAGACACAAGCTGAGCCACCTACCCTTTCAATTGTTGTTGTATACTTTGATTTATTGTACCTGTCTTGGTTACCTGTAAATGTATACAATCATTGAATAAACGTCTTATTATTATTATTAAGTGTATTTTTATAGGGGATTGACGAGAGATATCGTCCAGTTCTGGATTAGTTTTTGTTGTCAGTGACTCTTAGAGACCATATACATCTCTATAAATATTAAATTAGACTTAATTTTGACGCCCTGAGGCCTTACACATCTCTAACTAAAGCGATAGGAGTGCGCGGTTGGAGAGTAGCCTGGGGAAAATCCAGGGGAAAACCTCCGGCACGACCACGCGTGTGGTTTATTTATTTCTTTCATCGTCTAAAAACTGTATACTTCAATCAGTTTATTGGAATTATCAATGTTTTTCTCATGAGTTCAAAACATTTTAAAATTAGTAGTGCCCCTTAATGAAGCTTCAGTGTAACGGGTACTCGCGTACCGGTTTTATACGCCCATAAATATGTACGTGTTTTGTTACTTATTCCTCGGTATTAAGTTGTATAATTGTGTGGATTTTACAGTAAGCACGGTCAATGAGCGCGGAACTCTCACGACACCGGCACGAAAGTGCGGTCTCTTCTAATATAACTGTCTAAAAGGCCAAAACAACCGTTAGCTTCAAAATTACCAAGTCTCGGATCAAGTGGCGCGTCAGGTGGGAAGAGGTTGGTGTAAATAATCAAACGGAATAAATAAATAGGCGTACGAAGAAGAAATTGAGTGTAAAATAGGTCTACGAACGCCTCCCTTAAGGCGTTTGTATGAAATATAGTTTACGTTAGCAGCGGTACTGTTTAATACTAAGGAACGATTGATGAATTTGGGACTGGGTGGCGATTGCACCTATAGCGCAGTTGGCTAGAGCGACTGGCCGCGAGTGCCGGGAGGTCGCAGGTTCGAATCCTGCTCGGTGCCTACTTAAGTTTTTCTTTTTTTCCTTTATTCTAAATTTATTTATTTTCCTCTTCAAGTATGTTTAAGGCGACAAAAGAGGTATAGAGATCGCCAAAAACATTAACGTTTACGTTTTACAAAGGGAAGTCCCCGGCTGCATATCTGTCTGTCTATACGCTACAAACTCAACTACCGAACGGATTTTCATATGGTTTCTACAAATAGACTGGACGAAGGTTTACTGAGATACTTATGTAATTTGTATCTAATGTCACCTTTTTCATGGTGTTTCGTCCGAAAGTGAATTCCATGCGTCATTTATAACATCATACTCGTATCTTAAAACAGCCTCTATTATAGTATCCGCAAACGAAACTAACGGCCGATTTGATATCGCTATCTCTTGCATATATGCATGGTATTACGAAGTGTGTCTCACATTTTTTATGACCTCAGTCGTCAGTTCGGTTTGAGGGCACTATAGTAAGTATAAGTTTTTTCGAAACAAAACACAAACGAACGCTTTTGCAATATTATAAGATAAACGATTACATCATGGATAGGGATGTTTGGCAGTGATAGCGTCCCGCACAAGTAATCTAACACAGAAATATTTTGTCCTTAATATTAAAAAATATGTATGTTTATATTGTAGCATTTGAATTCTGTAGTATTATGATACTGTTATTTTATATACATTGTATATTGTTTTGAAAAAATGACACCTCGCCGAGTTTCTTACGCCGGTTCTTCTCGAGGCAGAGGTTTATTTTATGAACCGGTGGTAGTTTTTTGACATTCATAAGTGCATGTAACATGCCTAAATTGAAGAATAAATGATTTCATTTCATTTCATTTGCGTTTAGCCTGAATTCGTATGGGAAAAATAGTTACCATCTATGTAAGACTACCGGAGGCGCTGCTCCCGTTGCCATATACTTTTTTTTTTTTTTGAACCTGACTGTGGCTTTATAAGCCGGGCCCAAAAAAGCGATAGGAGTGCGCGGTTGGAGAGTAGCCTGGGGAAAATCCAGGGGAAAACCTCCGGCACGACCACGCGTGTGGTTTGGAACACTGGAATACTCTAAGAGTTTGCGCTCCAGTGAGATTGGTTGAGCGGTTTCAACCGAATCTGAGGTGTGGGTTGCCATATACATTGAGACTCAAACGCAAACGCGTTCGTCGCAATCTTTTACAAGTAAAATGTTATATAAGCTTAGCTCATTATCTGGACATAGGCTCTTTTAACTACGAAGTATACCGTAATGTACTGACACGGATTGCTGACCGAAGTTATCGTGTCTCTGACAGAATTATGTCACCGACCGGTAACCGGTATTGTTTATGTACATAATACTCGTAAATTCCGATCAGGGCTAGCATTTACCTATCCTCATTCAAATTCGATTAGATTGTAATTGTTTTGACGACCGGTTTAGCCTAGTGGGTAGTGCACCTGCCTGTGAAGCTGACAGTCCTGGGTTCGAATCCCGGTCAGGGCAAATATTTGTGTGATGAGCATAAATTTTGTTTCTGAGTCTTGGATGTTTTCTATGTATTTAAGTATTTATATCTATTAAACATATCGTCGTCTAGTACCCATAACACAAGCCTTCTTGAGCTTACTGTGGGGCTAGTTCGATTTGTGTAAAATTGTCCTCTAATATTTATTTATTTATTTATAATAAATAATAATAAATAAATATTTGCGGACAATGTCACACAAATCGACCTAGTCACAACGTAAGCAAAGCTTGCACTATGGGTACTAGGTGACGATATATATACATTAATATTTACATATGGTGGATCAAAATTATTCGTATGCATATAATAATGTATACACGTAGAATCCGTTTATAACGACTCCGCTTATACCATTTTACCGCTTTTAACGACTTCGAAATCACCACACATCAGATTTGATATCAAACATTTTCAAAGTAAATCAGTCCGTTTTGTGCGACGTCCTGTTAGTGTGACGTAATATCACCGGTCCCTTGACTGTCGCTTTATCCGGATTCCACTGTATACCCATAGTACAAGCTTAGTATGCATAGTGTGTGACGTCATATACTATGCGCCAGTACTACCATTGTATGGAAAAGCGAGTAATTTACTGTTTTGGACGTGAAATATTGCGTTTAGGTACATTGTAGTTACACAATTTTTTTTAAAACATAAGAATCCTGTTAGTGGTTTAATTTACTTTTAGTCAATAAAAAAACATAATTGTTCGAGTGTCAGTGTCCTTTTTAAGATTTTGAACATATTAATTTACTGTTTTTTGTCATAATTTTTTTTATACAACGCCGGTGGCAAACAAGCGTACGGTCCACCTGATGGTAAGCGGCCACCGCAGCCTATAGACGCCCGCAACTCCAAAGGAGTCAAGTGCGCATTGCCGACCCTTTATAAGACTTGAGGATGCACTGTTGACAGCAGAAGGAACACATTTAGGTCCCTCGCTCTCAACACAGTGCATTCTCGGGAGCTCTGGCAACCTTGCTCACCTCCAGGAACACAACACTACATACTTGTATAGTAAATAATGTTATTTAAGTATGTGTATTTATATTGAATAGTTGTTTTGGAATCTTTTTTTCTCATTGTAATAGTTTATGCACCACCTACTTTTCAGCTTTATATTTCATTTCTCCACTATCCAAACGTTGTCTGGAAGAGATCGCTCTTTAGCGATAAGACCGCCTGTTGTTCTGCCTCTGTCTCCCTGTATCTTTGTTTTTTTGTTTTTTATGTGCTATTTTATTATGTGAGGTGTGCAATAAAGAGTATTTGTATTGTATTGTAAATAATGTTATTATGGCTGTGGTCTTCTGCAACGCGGAGGTATTTCCCCAGTTGGGCTGCTCCAAATTCGAGCAAGATGACATTTTGCTGTGCCCTACCTCTCTTAGATATCCCCTATCTCTCTTTGATAGTGTACTGTTCATATTTTTTTTTTTTTACTAGCCTATATAGTGTCCCACTGCTGGGCAAAGGCCTCCCCTCTTTTTCGCCACTCGTCTCGGTCGTGTGCCAGTTCCCGCCAATCCGTACAAAATGTATCAAGGTCGTCCCGCCATCTTCTTTTCGGTCTGCCTCTGCTTCGGGAGCCATCTTGTGGGATCCATTCAGTGGCTACTTTGGCCCATCGCTCCGAGTGCATTCGACAGACATGCCCAGCCCAGTCCCACTTCAGCTTTGCGGTCTTAACACCCACATCTACGATACCAGTTTTGGAACGCAGCTCCGTGTTCCTGATTCGGTCAATTCTGTTCATATAGTGATATTTTATTATTATTCATTCTACATGCATATTCTCTATAGCGCCAGTTGCTCATACTCCAGCTACACAACAGCCGGCGCCTATTGTGCTCTGAAGCTCTGGTTCAGCACTTAAAATAGATTACAGAGCTTTGAAAGCGACAGATATTTTTCAGGGATGTTATACAATTTGTTATATGGCAGAAAAACGGGCTGTCCTTTTGAAATAACATGATATTATACGGAGAAATGGATTGGGTGATCGCTGAGACCAAAAAATACTCCTGAAAACCTATTGCGGAAGTTATTAAAATATTCTCGTATTCCATTGGCGTATATGGGTGGATGAACTATTCTTTGTTACTCGTTCCCATGGTCACGTCTCCTGGGTCACTCTTTAAAACTGTGATTTCAATACTGAACTTACATGAAATATAATAAACGGGTCACTCACGTCTTATATTTCAATACTCTTGCGGTCCTTCACAAATAAACTTCTAGTATGAATGGGTCATACTTAGTTGACAACAAAAACAAAAGTCGTCCGTGCTGTGGTCAATAGTTAACGGCTTATGTATACATGTTAGCTATGTTTTTATTACAGGAATTTATAGAAACGGAGACACTGTTTATGCGGGTTACTGGTCCAATCCAAAATTAAGCTTTGTAGCCCTTAACTTTTGGTATGTCCACAGAAAAGACGCGAACCTAAATCAGTGTATGACCCGAATATACACGTCAACGTTAATATTAGGTTGTTAAGTTTAAGACTTAGCTCCTTCAGACTATGTGGCTATATATGTGTATATCTTTACGTATATATACTTGTATACTATATTTATGTATATATATTATCCTTAATTAAATATTATTGCTTTAGTTATTAGTAGGTTTCATATGTATTAACTCTGCACCACCTGCTATGAATCGTTATGATTAGATTTCATTTCCGCTACCCTAAGGTTGTCTGGAAGAAATCGCTCTTTAGCGATGAGACCGCCTGTTGTTTGCCTCTGCTCATTGTGTTTTGCACTGTAGTATATCCTTTAATTGAGGTGTGTCATCATCATCATCATCATATCAGCCGAAAGACGTCCACTGCTGGACACAGGCCTCCCCCAAAGAGTGCCATAATGTCCGGTCCTGCGCCACCCGCATCCAGAACCTCCCTCGACCTTCTTGAGGTGTGTAATAAAGAGTATTTGTATTGTATTGTATGCTTGATGCATTGTAAAGATTGATCGAATGCATTCCCAATTATTGATTTTAAACATCCTCAAACATATTTAAGTAAGAAAGTGGACTAGACTTTAGACAGATTATAAGGTAAACCTTCCAGTACTCGAAACCTTAGACCCCAATATGTCTATTAATCCTTTATCATCATGACATAAGATTGAAAATGACATGTATTGGGTCAGTGTCGAGCGCAAGGACTAGAGTACTACTTACCATATTTAGATTTATTTATTTCACGATAGAAAAACAAAAAAATGCGATCGATAATGATATTTAATTGTAATTGTGAGTTCACAATTTCTCATAATGCATCAATATTACAGATACTGTAGTGTGGTGCTAATAAAATGCGAATAAAAGAAGGCATGCTTTCTCATGCAAATAAGTCTTCGCGTCTGCGCGTGCGCTAGCTCAATGACATACAAAAACGCAGGAATACTCTCACGAGCGCAATATAGTTGTCGTAATTAACTTTCAATTAATCTAATTACTCGAATATTATTACATTGAAATTACGATGATTCAGTTGTGGATAATGGTAGGTAATTAGTTTAATTATGAATTACTAGCGACCCGCCCCGGCTTCGCACGGGTGCAATGCTGATGCATGTATTATACATATAAACCTTCCCCTTGAGTCACTTTATCTATTAAAAAAAACCGCATCAAAATCCGTTGCGTAGTTTTAAAGACTTAAGCATTACCGACAACAAATCATTATAGCCCTCGATCGTAATGTTGGACTGAATTTCATTATAATCCGCTGGTTAAAAATGTGATTTCACTTCTCATAGTCCTTATTGTTATGTTCTTAAAGTTTAATTTCGTGAAGCCCGCACGGTGCAAAGCCAAGCCAGCAGCGCGTGTTTTTTATTACTGGGTTCTTAGAATTTCATTTCGAGTTTTCTTATAAATATTAAATTTCGTTGCATTTTTTGAGAAAAGCACTATACAAGAGATTGTCGGCCTCGTATCTCTAGAGGGCCCAGTTAACGCATAAATACTCGGCCGGCTATCCCCCATTTCGCTACCTTCCCCTTGAGTCACTCTATCTATTAAAAAAACCACATCAAAATCCGTTCCGTAGTTTTAAAGATTTAAGCATACATAGGGATATAGGGACAGAGAAAGCGACTTTGTTTTATATGTGGCAATGTGGCCCGCCCACTGCCACTTCAACTTGCAGATTCTCTGAGCTATGTCGGTAACCCTCGTTCTGCTGCGGATCTCCGAGTTTCGGATCATGTCCCGCAGAGAAACTCCAAGCATAGCTCTCCCTATCTCCTATATCCCTATGTATGCTTAAATCTTTAAAACTACGCAACGGATTTTGATGCGGTTTTTTTTAATAGAGATAGAGTGATTGAAGAGGAAGGTTTATATGTATAATAACATCCATTAAATAGTGCACCCGTGCGAAGCCGGGGCGGGTTGCTAGTTATAATTATAAAAAGAAAACAGCGTCCAGCTCCCTCCTGTGGCATGGACCCCAGGACGCTAGCTGCATTACCCCTTTGGATCGCAATGGCGATCCGTTGGCAAAGATACCTGCCAGCCCTGCGATCTCCCGATGCGTGGATCAACCGAGAAAACAATGCCTTTATAAAGCTCTTCAAAATCAAAACATTTATTCTGCAAATAGGCCTCAAGGGCACTTTTACAAGTCAAAATCTATCTAAGTACATCAAATAAAAATAATGCAATAATCAAAGTATCATTAATTAAATGTACTGTTACATGTCAAAAATAAGACTAAGAAAGTAATAACAATCGAGATTTGTTAGAGATGTATAAGGTCTCTAAGCGTAAAGACAAAAGGTAATAAAGTAGGTACACTAATCATAATAAAATATTTTGAGCTATATCTATAACACGTCAACATGGAAATAATAAATCTAAATAAATATCCTCAGAGATGTATAAGGTCTCTGAGCGTCAGTCTAAAAATAAAATCAAATGAGAACAGAGCGAAGTCTCTCATCATGTCAATTCAAAGGCCATTCGATAAATTAGTTAACACACGACAACAATAACCTAATCAGATCGGTATAATCGACTTACAAGTCTATATTTCGGTATCCCATGCTGGTATTATTGTGTTAAGGGGAAACACATTGTCATTGTTGCATGAGGGTAATTTGGTAAATTAGCGACATTGTGTGTGTGTGTGTGGGAAGTCCAACTGCGCACGATGCTGATTGAGTTTGCTGCCAACCTTGACATTGCGTTGCGAATGCATGGAGATCAATAAAAAGATATAAAAATAAAAGATGGATGATAAAGTTCATATTAAGAGTCATACCGCCTTCCCCCTTTTTCTATCGGACATCCAGACGTACGGCTGGATACCATCCTTACTTGGTCGAGATTCCTCTTATTCGAACCAAGCGCTTTGCATCATCTTTTATAATGCGCACTTCTAAGGTTTGGAATTCTCTGCCGGCGTTTGTGTTTCCGAGCTCATAGAACCTAGACCTTTTAAGGCACGAGTGAATAGGCACCTTCTGGGTGATCTCGCTTCATCGTCGGCCTCATCTTTGCCCCCTGGCTCAATGCTGACCAAGAGCGATCCCATTTTTAATAATAAAAAAAAAAGTCATTATCAGTTAAACGCGTGTGTGAATTAGCATTGTTCAAATTTTCTGCTAAGACAGGAATATTTCAGCCCTATATTATAGATTAGCATGTAAGTATTAATTAGATTGTTCATTAAGAAATATAGTTTCATCAAACTTCACTGTTGTGGATTATGTATATATATGTAATTGAAACTATATTTTCACTGGTTCATAACTTTATATTAAAAATTATATTGTATTTTTACAGAACATTCATATAGAAGTCTAGTTTGACAAGAAGAGTAATTCAAAATCGAAACCAATACGGCTTTCAGCCAGTTAATGTACAAATAAGGTTCTAATACGGAACATTCTCGCCCCTTTTTAACAAAAACCGGCCAAGGGCGAGTTGGACTCGCGCACGAAGGGTTCCGTACTAGTATCTATAAAACAGCAAAAATAACTTAACCAAAATTACAGTTAAATCAACCTATCTCAAAAACTATAAGAGATACTTTGATCAAACCAAAAATCGTTGAAAGAGTTAATTAGCATGCATCACCTCTATTTTTTTTAGAATTTTATACCCCGTAGTTATAAAAATAGAGGGGGGGGGACATACTTTTTACGACTTTGAGAGCTGATATCTCAAAAACCGTTCACTTTAAGAAAAATGTTTTTTAGAAAACTTTATATCATTTTAAAAGACCTTTCCATTGATACCCCACACGGGTATGTACATCGAAAAAAAAATTTTCATCCCTCAGTTACATGTATGGGGGGCCCCACCCCCAATTCTTTTTTTTACTATTTAGTGTCATAATTTTGTAGCGGTTCATACAACACATATTCCCATCAAATTTCATCACTGTAGTACTTATAGTTTCCGAGTAAATCGGCTGTGACAGACGGACAGACGGACAGACGGACAGACGGACAGACGGACATGACGAAACTATAAGGGTTCCGTTTTTGCCATTTTGGCTACGGAACCCTAAAAAACTGAATTATAATAGCAATAAACTACATTTAATTTACTGGTAACAAAATAACTTTATGTATCGGTCTAACAAAAACACCTTTTTGAGTTCTTACTTTTACTGACCGTACCAAATTGTCAGAGGCATTTTTATTGACAGATATTATTTTGCCAAGAGGCCAACAAGCAGGTGGAGTAGCTTCGTCCTTCAGTAAAACAATTTGACCAATTTGTAAATTGACGGAGAGTCTCATCCACTTACTTCGTGTTTGAAGTTCACTTAAATAGTTATTATAAAATTGAACCCAAAACTTTTGTTTTATTTGAGTTATTTTTTGATACATATTTAATCTATTTTCTGCTCTATCCACTAAACTTGGTTCTGGCAGATCTGATATTGGCGACCCAATCAAAAAATGAGAAGGCGTCAAGCAAACAATATTATCGCTATCTGGTATATCGAATACAGAACATAAAGGTCTCGAGTTCAGTATGCCCTCAATCTGCACTAAAACAGTATAGAAGAACTCATAAGTAAATCTAACATTACCTAAATACCTTTTAAGTATTCCAGCCTCGTAAATTCCACCCATGTGACTGGCGAGAGGAATAGTAAATTTCCATTCAATAGAGTTAATATTACAATAGTCTATAATCCGACTATAGGTCGAATCATTTTTAAACAAGTGGTACAACTCGTGCAACTCATTATTTGCCCCTTTAAAATTTGTAGCATTGTCCGAATACAAGTGAGTACAGTAACCTCTTCGACTAATGAATCTCTTCAAGGCGCAAATAAAGGCTTGCGACGATAATTCTGTAACTAGCTCTAGGTGAATAGCTTTAGTTGACAGGCAGATAAACAAGCAAATATAATCTTTGGTGTACTTACAATTTCGAAGCATAGAATTACGAATATATACAGCTCCGCTGAAATCTACACCAACATGCAAAAAAGCTCGTGTTAAAGTGACCCTTGGAGCGGGTAAGCTAGCCATCTGCTGCTCACAGGCTTCTGCATTGAATCGGATACAGCGAACGCATTTATGTATGACCTTTCTAACCTCCATACGTCCGTTAATAGGCCAGTATTTTAGTCTTAGTCCGAAAAGCGTACCTTGAATGCCCATGTGCAACCAACGCAGATGAAACTGTAGAATAATGAGCGTCGTGACGTGTTCTTTACCCGGTAAAACTATAGGGTGAGCTTGACTATATGGTATATCTGAGTTTTGTATACGACCTCCCGTACGTATTATGTCATCATCATCTAGAAAGGGGTTAAGCTTTCGTAGGGGACTCGATTTAAAAGTGTATAAGCTGTGAATTTGAGCGTTACTATTCTCATTACTAGTACCATTTGAGTCTGTATTATTGTTTGTATATGTGGACTGTATGCTTTGTAATCTCAAATTATTTAACTCATGATACTCTTTAGAGAAATGTTTACGTTGAATTATTTTAATTATGAAATCGTGTGCACTTTTAAGTTCTTGAGTTGTGAGAAAAGACAAGTATTTATTCGCACTACGTGTGTTATTTATGAATCTAAACATGTACGATAGCACTCTAGTTAGTTTATTAAAGTTTGAATGTCTTAGGAAGTATGTATAAAAATCAGTCAACGTGTCTTGTTGAGTGACAGCATGAGAAGTGCGTGGTTTAATCACTTCAATTTGTAACTCTTCATTACTTATCACAGGTGATGACGTAATTGGCCAAGTAGAAGGATCCTGATATATCCAATGTGGTCCGTTCCACCAAAGTGAATTACCCCCTAAGTTCTGTGGGTAAACTCCGCGTGTGAGTAAATCCGCAGGATTTTCCTTTGTGTTAACATAACTCCACATTTCAGACTTGGTCAGTTCTATAATTTCCATTAATCTGTGTGACACAAATGTATGAAGTTTCTTGTATGGAGACTTTATCCAATGTAATACAATCTGTGAATCTGTGAACAATACTATGTTATGTATCTGGAACTTATCTTTGAAAGCTTTCTTCACTTTGTCAACCAGCTGTGCTAATAACAGACATCCAGACAGTTCCAGTCGTGGCAGTGATTGAGTCTTTATTGGTGATACTCTTGTTTTCGCCATGACAAGACTGCACGTCGTTGTTCTGTTAGGGTATGTAGCTCGAAAATATACATTTGCTCCAAAAGCTTTCGAAGAAGCGTCACTAAATCCTATCAAAGTTATCGATGATGGAATATCAGAGAAATAATATCTAGGAATCTCAATATCTCGTAACTTGGGTAGATTTTCTTGAAACTCTAGCCAAGTTCTTTGTAAATCTTCTGGGATGACAGAGTCCCAGTCTATCTTTGCCTTCCAGATAGATTGCATAAGTATCTTCGCTATTATAACTGTTGGCGCTAATATACCGATGGGGTCATAAATTTGTGCTATTGCTGACAGTACATTCCTTTTTGTAAGCTGTATCTGTTTGAGCTCTGGAATAGCTGTAGTAAGCATGTCACTTTGCGGTATCCATTTTACACCTAATGTTTTGACAACTCCGTTAGGGGTAAAATCATATGCTGTTTCATCATTTATAGGTATAGCTTGTAAAAGTATCTTTGGCTCATTTGTAGTCCATTTGTGAAGCTTGAAATTTCCTTTTTGCAGCACTTCGACGAGTTGACCACAAACTTTTTGCGCTTGGTCGACAGTGTCCGCCCCTGATAAGAAGTCGTCCATGTAACATTCTGACTCTATGATATCCGCAGCTTCTGGATATTGATGTTTATGTTGACCAGCCAGCATTCTCAGGGTACGACATGCTAAATACGGTGCACATTTTGTACCATACGTCACAGTGCGTAACTGAATACATTTTAAAGGACTTGACTTCGTATCACGCCATAGAATTCTTAATAGCGGCCTTTGCTCTTCTTTGACCAAGATAGTCCTAAACATTTTTATTATATCACAGGTGAACGCATATTTGTACATACGAAACCTCAGTATGATCTCAAGCACGTCATTATGTATGTTCGGTCCGTCAAGCATTATATCATTCAGTGACAGTCCTGATGACGTTGAACTACTAGCATTGAAGACAGTACGCAGTTTAGTAGATCGACTTTCAGGTCGTAAGATACCAATGTGAGGCAAGAAGCAATGCGGCACTTGTGTGTGTTGAAAGTCATCAATAAACTCAGCATGACCAAGCTCTATAAATTCGTATATGAACGCTTTATATTGCGTGTAGAGCAAGGGATCTTTTTGAAATTTAGACTCAAGACTTAACAAGCATCGATATGCTTTATGAAACGAGTTACCTAACTGTTGAACCCTTTCATTTTGTATAGGCATTTCAACAACAAAATGTCCGGTTTCATCTTGCACTGTTGTGTCAAGAAATAATTGTTCGCAGTATTGTTGTTCCGGTGTACACACGGCTTTAGGGCTTACCTCCTCCTGTTGCCAAAATCTAACTAATAAGTCGTCTGTCGAAGGTGTGTCAACAATGTGTAAAGTTACATGAGCATTATGTCTCCTGCGAGTGCCCGATGCACATTCATTGACGTTACCTGACACTACCCATCCAAATACCGTTTCTATGAGAATAGGTCTGTTCGGTCCTAGGCTAATTTGATTACCTAACAGCAACGAATAGAAAAGCTGAGCTCCTATAAGCATATCTATCTCGCTTGGCTTGAAAAATGTAGGGTCAGCAAGCAATTTGTGTTGCTTTGCCGGCATGTTCCATGTGTTTGTGTTTATAAAATTGTGTGGCAACGGCACAGTTATTTTATCCATGACAATAAACTCAAGATTCGCTGTAAAATCAGATAGTCGAGAAGCTATGTTCGCTTTCATACATAATTGCGTTTGCTTACC
Source organism: Epiblema foenella (assembly GCA_963556455.1). Lineage (NCBI taxonomy): Eukaryota > Metazoa > Arthropoda > Insecta > Lepidoptera > Tortricidae > Epiblema > Epiblema foenella. The sequence continues at coordinate 27,758,079 of OY747099.1, read as the reverse complement.
TGACTCACCAATGCCTTGTATTATGTGATTATCATAGTGAAGCTTACTGTTCATGCGCTTGACAAGCCTGTGAGCAACTATGTTGACTTCGCTCCCGGAATCCAATAATACGCGCGCAGAATGCCATATGCCTGTGTCATCCTGTATGTTAATTATCGCTGTGGACAATAAAATCTGATTATCACCAGTGTTTGACACATGCATTGTTGTAGGCGTCACGAAAGTTTGTTGTTTACTTTGACCTTGTGTATGTGTACAGTCCGATGACGGTTGCTTTAGAGCGAGCGTAGTATGTGACAACTCTTGCTGTGACAGCTGTTGTTGTGGCAACTGTTGTTGTGTCAGCTGTGGTGGTGGCAGCTGTTGCTGTATCAACTTTTGCTGTGTTAGCTGGGGCTGCTGTTGCAGTGACTGTTGTAGCAAGGGCTGCTGTTGCAGGGCATGCTGTTGCATCAAACTCGCAGTTGTATGTTGCTGCTGTTGAGCTGTTGTTTCCGCGACTATAGCAATGCTACTTCGTTTAGGAGGTGGATTTGCAAGGTGAATTAATGTGTGATGCTTACCATTGCAAGTTGAACACGACCTTTTTGAACATTTGTGTTTAGCGGTATATGGCTGTAAACAATTGTAGCACAAGAACTTTGACTTTATATAGTTAATCCGTTTGTCAACTGGCATTTCAAAAAATTGTATACACTTGGCAATGTTATGCTGTCCTTGACAAAGGCTACAGGTTTCATTATAACTATCAGATGTCGATATGTGTGCGAACTTGGGTATTGATTTGGATTGAGGAAACTTATCAGACCTGTCATTCATAAGCTCAAATGCTGTTGCACGCAACTTAAGAAAATCTAAAAGCTCCGCAATTGTAGGAATAGAAGTCTCTTTCCTAGTCAACTCCCATGCCGCCCTAAGAGAATTGTCAAGTTTTTGAGTTATGATATACACTAAAAGTACATCCCATTGTTGAACTGGCAAGTTCAAAGCACTCAGTGAATCTAGGCTTTGCTGTAATACATTCAAGAAATCTTTAATGTTAGATCTATTGAGTGTCGGAAAATTCATGAAATTTTTTAAATGGTAATTTACAATAATAGTTTGGTTTTCATACCTGCTTTCTAGTATACTCATAGCTTTACTAAAGTTTCCGTCAAGAATTAGAAGGGAATTTATCAAACTCGCAGCCTCTCCCCTCAAGCAGCTCTTCAGGTACTGCAGGCGTTGCAGCTCCGGTACGTTTCCTCCGTTCATGGCGCACTCGAACAGGTTTTTAAACGCAGGCCACTCGCGTATGTCTCCGCTGAAGGAAGGCAGTTCCAGTCTCGGGAGTTTGAACACTTGGTTGTTCACCTTAGCATCTTCTTCACTCTTGTCCAGCAATTTGTTGATGAGCGCTCGTGTCGAGTAATATCTGCTCTCCATGATCGATCGTTCCTCGTCGGCTTTTTTCTCATCATTCTCTATGAGCTCTATTGCCTGTTGAACTTCGTCAAATCTCTCCATTTGCGTAGACAAGTCGGTACATCGCAATTTTATTTCGTCAATGTTCAAGTTTTGTTTGTCAGACGAATCCAAACTCGTAATATATTTAATGATTCTAGTCACTTTACCTTTAATTATACTTCGACTGCTTTTTAATGTTTTATATTCTTCCGTGTCCGTCATTGTGAAATATTAACTGTTGTTATATTTAACACATTTGATATGTAAATCGATGAAAATTTTTATGTGCTTTCCTGTTGGCTCTAGTAGGACCAGAAAATGTTGTGGATTATGTATATATATGTAATTGAAACTATATTTTCACTGGTTCATAACTTTATATTAAAAATTATATTGTATTTTTACAGAACATTCATATAGAAGTCTAGTTTGACAAGAAGAGTAATTCAAAATCGAAACCAATACGGCTTTCAGCCAGTTAATGTACAAATAAGGTTCTAATACGGAACATTCACTATAGACGAATTTCAAGCTTGAGGCGAGCCCAAAATTACTGTGGACTGAAAAATAAACAAAACAACCGAATGTAGAGAAATGTCTTGGTAAGTCTGTCAAAAAATCCTAAATATCACCGTAGAAATAATTTCATGCTGCAGATTTCGTAATTATCAACGACAGTGATAAGTTGTTTTTAAAAAAAATATAGCTAGGTCATTGTCAGTTGTAAAAACAAAAGTTGTCCAATCGGTGGTCAATAGTTAACGGCTTATGTACATATTATGTTTTATTACATGGATTTATAGTTATGGAAACGCCGATTACGCGGGTTATTAGGGCAATCCAAAATTAAGCTTTGTGGCCCTTAACTTTTGATATGTCCACTGAAAAGACGCAAACCTAAATCTGACAATGACATTTTTTAATGTTCTAACAAAACAACCCGATAGATTCTTCTTAAGTGACCAGAAATAAATTAAAATGTACTAAATATTTACGAAATTACGCGCAGAGCTTCCGTAGAGAGCGGGATGGTTAATTGCAAATTCACGCGTGTTAGAGGGTAATTTGCAATGGAATGGCCTTGTCTTAAATCTGCTTTTTACCGCTTAAATTCCACTACACACAAAATAAGCAAAAAATGGCTCACTTGCTACTAAAACTTTACTAAAAAGCATCGTAATTTATTGGAAAATAAATACTTTTATCATAATCAGAGTTCAAAATTTCTTTGACGACCTTAAGTATTTATATCTATTAAATATATCGTCGTCTAGCACCTATACCACAAGCCTTCTTGAGCTTACTGTGGGGCTAGTTCGATTTGTGTAAGATTGTCCTCTAATATTTATTTAATAATAATAATAATAATAATAAGTTTTGTAAGTGTATTATTATATTTTACTTTTTATACAAATATTGTAAAACCTAACCTAAGACCAGAAATAAATAAAGAGAATAATAATAATAATAAGCCGTCCAGAGTGGAGTCGCAAGAGCTGATGCTCGAGGGTGGATGTGGTCACCTAAGTGGCGAGTTGGCTATATGTTTAAAGTCCAGTGCCACCTTTCCACCCCCAGCTCTCTGACCGGTGTTGCCCTTAGGCCATTTTATAATGTCGCTATTTTATGGGGCCCATCTAGCAGAGAGCGAGTCACCGTCTGCCGGAAATAAATATCTGAGACAGTTTTATTAGGCAGGCGTCCGTTGTCTCACGCAATAGCCCAGCCATTAATTCATCATTTTCACCCAATAACCCAGTTCATTTAGGCTCCATCAACCAAAAATAGTCCCTGTACACCCTAGCGGGTGCTGTCTCTGTGTGCGTCCCATGACACGGGCAGGAACAGTATCCGCTCGGTGTATCCCTTGCATTTCATTAAAGTGTCAAAAGGGCCTCTACGTGTTGGCTATGTGGTACTCGTTTGGTACTTCGGTGCCTCGGTACTTCGGCTCCGCGCACGCCTCCCAAAGGTCCGGGATACCATTGTCCCGTGAACGGGAAAGACATACAAATAATAATAATTTTATTTCGGACAGAATCCATATGAGATTAGTTACAGACTTATACACTTGTGTATTTATATAAAAAAAAAAAAAATTCAAACCGGTAAGGCCTCTTAAACCGTCAGCGCACCTTATAAGGAAATCTAGTGCATTCTAGATGTGAAGGGCAGTCGGAATGTCTAGCTCGCCAAGTGCCACTTATCCAATCAGACCAGCAGTGTTGCCAGGGCCGTTGGGACGAAATCAAAAGAATCAAAATCAAAATCAAAACATTTATTCTGCAAATAGGCCTCAAGGGCACTTTTACAAGTCAAAATCTATCTAGGTACATCAAATAAAAATAATACAATAATCAAAGTATCATTAATTAAATGTAGTGTTACATGTCAAAAATAAGACTAAGAAACTAATAACAATCGAGATTTGTTAGAGATGTATAAGGTCTCTAAGCGTCAAGATAAAAGGTAATAAAGTAAGTACACTAATCATAATAAAATATTTTGAGCTATATCTATAACACGTCAACATGAAAATAATAAAATCTAATAAATAAATATCCATTTCTAAAAGGTTACATTTCTTTTCTTGAAAGTTAAATTTTTAATGCAAAAGTTACATTTTACATATTTTTCATAATTACACATCAAAACGTTCATAATTACTTATCAAAACATTCGATTCTAAGAAACGAGTCGCCATATACAGCTACAATTCGGCGAGTTCGGCGACAGAATTACGCCGAGCTGCTGGGCGGTGTCTCAAATGTCATACAAAGTTGCAAGAGACGGACAGACAGAGTCGTACTATGTTATGTAGGTTATTTTGTCACCTTTTCTGTATGGTAGCCTATAAATTGTGTCGGTGATCCCGGTTAGATACAATTATCTTTCTTTTTAAATACAGTCTCATTATCCTCAAAAGTTACAAAAAAAATCCTTTACAACAGAAGTTACATGTTACGCGAGCCGGTCAAAAGTTACGAAAAATGTAAGAAATGTAACCATCTGGCAACACTGCAGACCAGTTTACTACAATGTAATCATCTATCAATTTATATCCTACTTAAATAACCTGCACAATCTAGTTTACACTCAAATACTTTCGAAATAAATATCAATATTAAACGACATTCTCGTAAAGGTAAACGAATTAATGCTTGATACTTTAAGGGCCCTTATTACTTAGTAAAAAAGCTAATCACTCCAATTCAACAATTTTTAAGCCAGATTGTGTCCCAAGGGAGCAAAATGATGTATTTACGGCAGAGCGGTGTATTGAATCTTGAGCGTACTGAGGGATTGAAGTGTTTACGCCCAAGACGGAAATATTTTTGCTACCTACATGTGAGACATACTGCTTTTCATACTGCCTATGAGGCCCACTGCTAAAAACACGAAATGTCTTACAAATAATTTTGCTACTGAGTGGCACATACTACATTTCACACCTTCTATGAGGAAAACAGTCATTGTTGCCCTCAAATGAAAGTAAAGTCTGATTTTGGTCCCTCATTCGAGGGCAACAATGACTGTATTCTGAATACCAGATGTGAAAACTCTTTTTTTGCTTATACACACACTAAAAGCAAAAATGATTCTCTAAAGCTTTGATAAAAGTATCGTAACATTTAAGCAGTTTATCAATACCTATTTTTGTCAATGGTATTCAAAACGGGCAAACCTCAAAAAAGGTGAATAGATATTAATTGCACCTACGCTAGTTTACCGCAAGTTTCAATTAAGAAATTAGTATTTTTTGCGAACTACTTTAAGTGCTCAATGCGACCAAAATACGCCTTCTGATCATATTCAAAACATACCAGCACGCGATTCAATACATGGTGTTACTCTAAGCGTATGTATCAAACATACACCCTGCAAGGGCATCGCAATGTAATACGTATAACTAAATTCACAATTCAGGAATAATTCTAGTGCATTTCCGAACGCACAAATAACTTTAAAATTATATTTAACGTATTCCATAGTTAAAGCGGACAATGGCCGGCGCTAGCGCACGTAAATACACAAGTGTCTACTTTGAGCTTTACTCCCCTGACTTAAGTGCCAACATGTATACATGTTTACAAACGGTGTTACACATCATTCAGTTATGATCGAATAAACGCAGTGTTGTATGCGTACGCTCAAGCGGAACTTAATCAAAGCATAAATAGCGTATTATTATACTTTTTCTTTTGCGCTTAATGCTGTTTGATATTATAGTGTTTTTAACGTTATGCTAAAGGTGCATAGTAAACAGGCAGTGTAATATACAATTAGTACTCTTCCCCTCACAACTGATAGTTGTGGCTAGACTCGGTGCACCTCCGAGCAGACAATTTATTAAATTACGGACAATGGCACTCATAGTCGTGCGATGGCCGCTGCTGATACCTACCTACTATAAATGCTATACTGACGCAAATCCATTTTTCACACTTACTTTTTAGAAAATAGTCACTGTTGCACTCGAATGAGGGATCAGTCATACTTTTCTTCCCTCATTTGAGGGCAACAATGACTCTTTACCTCATAGAAGGTGTGAAAAGCAGTATGTGCCACTCGGTAGCAATGTTATTTGTAAATTATTTCCGTCCTGGGCGTAAACACTTGAATCCCTCACTATGCTTAAGATTCTAGTTTAGAATTCCTCGCTATGCTCATGATTCTATTGTAGAATCTTTCGCTTCACTCAGGATTCAATGTACCGCTCTCAATGTAAATATATATTAGCTCCCTTGAGACACAGTCTACTATTGTTAGACAGTGGACTATTTGTACGTAATAAATAATAGTATTCTGTGCTACACCGCCAAGTAAATAAATGCTCTTAATAATCTTTATGCAATACGTAATTGAGGTCAAACCGGGCTTAGTGAAATTAATGCGTAACTTTTGATCTGAAACGCGACAATAATGTAAAAATACAGATAAGGAGAGCATTAAAGTGCATTCGCTGAAGTTATTATTGGCTCGAATACAGATAAGCAACATTGAACGGTAAAAGAATGTCAGCATCCTGTTATTAGTGGCTTAATTATTCTTTTTAAGGTATCAAAGAGGTCGCAAGTAGTAGCGATTATAATGCAAGGCAACAATACTCGGTGATGATGTGTGTTCTGGATAGCCTAGTGTTTCATTTTTGTTTATTAAATGTTTAAAATGTGGTGGTAATTTCCACGTTACAATAAAAGGAATCAACAAAAAAATCATAACAGCATCCTCGGTATAATGCCCCAAGGGCCTGTTTTAGATTTAAGTTAGTTGTAATATTATTTAAGTTCATCATCATCATCATCATCATCATTTCAGCCGAAAGACGTCCACTGCTGAACATAGGCCTCCCCCAATTTATTTTTCCCTTGGGGGGATTTGCCATAGTCGCCACGTTTGGCAAGCGGGTTGGCGACCGCAGTTTGATGGTGGTAATGATCGAAGGATGCTGCTGCCCACCCTCCGATTTTCCCTTATTCGCCTCCTACGAAACCCACGGGAAGAGATGGGGTGGCGCAATTCTTACCCGGCAACCACACGGGCAAAGCTTAGGGCTTATTTAAGTTATTGTTATTTAACTAATATTACCGACTGTAAATCAATGTTATGTAACTATAATAACAGTATTTGATTTGCAAAAACTATACATGTATTATATGTATGTTTATTCAACTATGACGCGTTCTAAAAAGGTATTCATTTATGTATTTTTATTGTACTTTTTTTTACAATAACGGTGACAAAAATGCTGAAGGCCTGCCTGACGGTAAGCAAATACCCTAACCTATGGACGCGACGCCAGGTAAATCACAATCGCGTTCGTCGTGTTGAGAGCCAAAAACTTTCAGGTCCCTCACTCTCAACACACTACACCCTATACCTCCTGTCACTCTTTCATTCACTAATTCACATCTGATCGTATACTTCAGTCAGACCAGTTCATGATTCATATCTTTTACCTACTCATTTGCCCCGAGAGTGACATGGACGCCACGATTGATTGAATGACTGATATCATTACCCAATTTATATCGTAGATGAATCTGTTGAGCTATTGAACTAAACTGAACTAGTGAACTAAATGAGTAATATACTTTACAGTGAAGGAATGTGGTCCATCAATATTTTCTTTTTAGTAACACTTTTTGCGCATGCCTACTCCTGCGCTGCTATTCACCACCAGGAACACAACAATATATACCTAAACAACAACAACAACAACATGTATATTGTTTTAACCTGTAATTGTGTACAATAAAGTGCTTACATACATACATACAACAAGAAGTGGTATGCCTTACGGTGTCCTTACTCCACCGTGCGTTTTCCAATACGATGAAATTCAATTCATTACTCACTACTCACTAGCACAGTTTTTATGAGAATGCTTCCAGCAAGGCGTGTCGAGCGAGTAAGTAGTAAAACCACATTAATATCAATGTCGAATGTGTACAATTAATTGCATTTGAAATTCTTGCTCGCCAATATTTCCTAAAACTGTTATTGGATTTTGAATCTTATACCAAGAAGCTTAAAATCGCTTCTTGGATGGAGTACTTTAATACAACTCGGCCAAGTCGTATGTGCTGGGTTAGCAATCATCTAGTATCAGTTGCTAGTAGAAGGATTGTTCAGATGGATCTGTTAAAGACTCCACTATTCCACGTAGATTTCCCTTGTGAGTTCTATGGAGGAGTGGAGGAAACAACTTACTGCAGGGAAGCTCTGTCCTCGAAGTAATTTGTTAATTAAAATGCTGTCTAGTGGTCATTGGATTACTGTTATATACAAGGGCGTCAGTACACAGGTGAAGAGCCCAGCCATTAATAAGAGGCGACTTTCATGTAAGCGTAGGTGTACCCCAAGGATCGACTTTGAGCCCACTGCTGTTTAATCTAGTGATGGAGCATCACACAGCACACCTTCAGAAAACGCCGCCTTGAGACTTACTATACGCGGACGAAGTTGCGTATAAGTCCAAATGTAAATTGAAAGTTACTAATAGAATTCTCATGTTTCAATAAAAAAGAAATTGTACGGCAACTATGTCCTTAAACGCAATGTTTCACCACTAAAATGGCAATTTTCTCGTTTTTCCATACAACGCGATTACGAGGCCATTGAACTGAGTCACATTTACCTGCCTATCAGTATGGAGCGTTTTCAGTGCTCATCAGCTATGCTGTATTATCTCTCACGTTTGTCTTTTATGTTGCTCTAATTGTAGTTCGTCCCATAGAAACATATGATCGTCTGTAAAACTGGTTCAAATGGCGCTATTTTTTTTTTCTACTCCGGTACTTTTATCTGTCAATTATATGGTCCCGCAAACGAATGTAAAAGCATATCTTATGCAATTTCAAAAAAGTTTAACTAGTCTATTCTTCATAAAGGGCTATTATGTGATATAATGCAACTGCTAACAGAGGTGCCTTGTGAACCCAACAAATAAAAAAAAACAACACTAAATTTACAACGAAAATCAAAACTGCAAACTTAACAAACAACTGAATTCATATGGTTTGAAACAATAACAAAACTAAAATAATCACTGCCAACATAAGGAAAAACGCAAGTCAATAAATGACAGTTGAAAAAAAATTACCGTGTCTATGATTACGTTCTGTGTCACTATCCAACTTACCGCTCTTTCTTATGCTGTATTGCTCTTTAATTTTGTGTTTTATTATTTAATCCCTAGTCGTAGGAAAAGTAATGTATGCAACGTTGTATAGGTAAATCAAAAAAGGCTCATGGCGTCTTTATTAACAATTTTTGGCTTCGCCTCAAATTGTTACATACGCCACTCACGTTTTTTGAATCCTCTTATACAACTATTGCATAAGGGTCATTGCCAGATTTAGGTTCGCGTCTTTTCGGTGGCCATATCAAAAGTTAAGGGCCATAAAGCTTAATTTTGGATTGGTCTTGTAACCCGCATAAACGGTGTTTCCATAACTAATAAATACATGTAATAAAAACATAAGGTATACATGAGCCGTTAACTATCGACCACCGGGTGGACAATTTTTGTTTTTACAACTGACAATGATCCATAAAATACTATTAAGTCAAGTAGCCAATTCTGACAATATATCCCATGTCTCACTAATTAGATATATATCCACATTTCTCCATCTAGATATTCTAGACCTTCGATGTTAGAAATGGCACTGACCGTTCATTTCAAGCGGTTTTCCCTTTCTGGTAGTTAGGCATGAGTATGCATGTATGTCTCACTAAGGATTATGATCAGAATTCCACACCAACAAAAGCTGGTATTCACTATGGACAGTTCACTCCGGAAACAAGCAATGATCAACAATAGGATTATAGAAACTCATAAACACCCGGCTATTCGTCGGTCGCCTCTGGAAAATCTAGACGCACGACTTATTACAAACGAGTAGATATATTCTCCGTTCTTCCTTGTAGCAGTTGCTATGCGGATAATCCTGTTTTGAACTGTATTATGTTGTATGTGATAGATACGTAAGAGGGGACAAGTGAAACCACTGCTTGCTATTAGCGTACTGACGTGTATTCATAGGTCAACATGGTTGGTGGTGTGCGTGAGCACACATATACAACATTCCTCCCCTTAGCTTAGATACACGTCTAACTGAACAATAATAACTATTACTATACTATTACAAGTAGATACTAATTAAAAGAATAGTTTATAGTTAACCTTGGGTCGATTGCGCTTAGACCGAGGTGTGGTAGGCGTGGGGCTGCTATGAGGTTCACCAGCAGGCTCTCGAACCGACGTGGTGTCCGATGCCGTAGCAAGACCTGGTAAGGCCTCCTGGAATTCGTCATCTTCCGATTGGTCTTCACCTTGTGTCATACCCGCCTCCCGTGGTACTGGTATCGGGTCGCTGCCTGATGATTCTACTGCCGCAGGTTCCAACTCTGGGACAGGCGTGCTCTCCCCTTCCACCCCCGTGGTAAGCGACGGTTCATCGCTCGGCGCTGGAGCGCCGTCCAATAATGACTTATCACCGCGGACTACTTCATCTGTATCCCAATGATTAAAATAAGCGCAATCGTACCCTTTATCCAACACCATTTGATTTTTATGTTTTTTGAATGTTTTGAAGGTTACATTGTCTCTCACGATATACACAACCTTGCCGATTTTTTTTACAACTGTGCCTCTGCTCCACATATATTTATTGTTTGTTGTGTACGTTTTAAACAATACTAATTCTCCCTGTGAGAAACATTGGGTATTACGTCCCCCGGATGCTTTACTCTGCGTAAACTGATTTTTTCGTACCGTGTCAGCGAGCGTCGGGGACGAGGGCGACGGTGCTTTAGGGTTCATTAAATCTAACCGCGTCCTCAGCTTGCGGCCGTAAACTAGCTCGGCAGGCGAAACTCCCGTTGTGGTGTGTACAGAATTCCTATAATCGAATAAATATTTTAAGAGGTTTTTACACGAATTCTGTACCCCACCACCACTCAGTAAACAGGTTTTAATACCTTTTTTAATTATTTTGACGTATGATTCCGCCTGTCCGTTGCTAGCCGGGCTATAAGCCGGTGATGTGATGTGCGAAATACCGTTCAATGCACAAAAGGCCTGAAATTCGTGTGACGTGTAGGACGCACCATTGTCACTCACCAATGTGTGTGGAATTCCGAATCTCGACATAAATTCACATACTTTCGCTATTGTTGCCGAAGTTGTAATCGTATTTTTCATATTATATACTTCTACCCATTTCGTATACGCATCTACCATAACTAGATATGTACATCCATTTATTGGGCCTAAAAAATCGCAATGTACCCTATAAAATGCAGACGGCGGGTACTCCCACTGTGCGACAGGCGCGCGAGCGGGGGTGGGGCGCTGCTGTATACACACTGAGCATGAACTTATCATTTTCTCCAGCGCCGCATCAACTCCCGGAAACCCATCCACCATCACCATCCTCGTCGCCACTGATAGATACGTAAGAGGGGACAAGTGAAACCACTGCTTGCTATTAGCGTACTGACGTGTATTCATAGGTCAACATGGTTGGTGGTGTGCGTGAGCACACATATACAACAGTATGCGCCGCGGGAATCAGCAAAAAACGGCGGTAACTCGTGGTTTAGGTGAGTTTTGCTGTAGCTCGTACCAGAGAAAAACAATCCCAGCAAAAACATAAATGTGAAATAATTATTTGTTATAAAAAACAAGGGTGCAGTGGCGGAGCGCCCATACAACTCGATTCCCACTGGCTTGCCTGATTTTCAGCCAGTCCAGTTCTTTTACTACTGCTCATGAAAAATAAGAAACGCAAATCACCTATTTACGGCTTCCTTAACAATATTTTTGACGCGCCGCCACTACAAGGGTGCAAAGTTGTATTTTAACCGTGAGTGGAATTGAAACATGAGCTAGCGAATGGATTCTAGGCTTGAACTACGAGCTAGCGAATGGATCCTATGGTTGAACCGCGAGCGAAGCGATTGGTTCGAAAATAGAATCCTGAGCGAAGCGAGTGGTTCAAAAATAGAATCCTGAGCGTAGCGAGTGTTTCATCACACGAGACGTAAAATAATTTTGCAGTCGTGTATGACACAAATCTTTTTTAAGAGCGAGGACTTTATTTAGCTCCTCCTCGTCCTAGCGTTATTCCAGTACACTTGCATCCTAAATATAGTTGAATGCCCGGGGTCCACTACCTAATCCCAAGAGTTGGCGTAGGCACTATTTTTACGGAAGCGACTGCCATCTGACCTTCCAACCCGACAAAACCATACCTTATAGGAATTAGGCTTGTCAAGTGCGTGGACAACTTGACTGTTAGAAGTTCTCGAGCCGCCCGAAGGCCTCTAACTTGGTTTAACGACTGCTATCATAGACAGCAGCCGGGATTAACAGCTTATTTAAGAGAGACTTGGCGGCTATCCTTTTTGCTCATCCTAAAAAGTAAACGCTTTACCTTGATTTCCTTGTTTGTTTATTTAATTTCGTTTCAGTTTTATTAAACTTTTGCTACTAGTAATGTTCATGTTGATGCATCATTGGCTCGACTTGGCTGAAACAGAGTAGGGTAACTGTGTTATTGAATGCTGAACTTGATTAGATTTAACCATGTAATTAACCCTGCTCTGTGTTGGTCGACTTGACACTAGTGCTGTATGTGCACTTGGTCAATTATGCGCTTACTTATTGATCATGCTGTGTGCACTTGCTTTGGATGTCATGCTGGTCTATAAACTACTGATTTTGTGCAAACTTAAGAGCGCTTTAATAAAATGTAACAGGTCCACTAGCGCCACTCGTAAATAATTATGATTTTTTAAATTTAACGATAGATATCTAAAAAAGGGGGCCGCTACGTACTATATTTTGTATTTAAGTATGTTTTGAATCCATCAAACTAGTTATTACGTTGCTGGATTCGTCAATCTATGCGTCCAAAGTTAGAACAGCCGTTTTATTTTTGAGCTCATAGAGAGACCAATCTAACAACCTAAAAATTAGTTTGATGGATTCAAAAAGTACTTAAATACAAACTACAGTACGTAGCGGCCCCCTTTTTTAGTTATATATCGTTAAATTTAAATAATTACAATTATTGACGAGTGGCGCTAGTGGGCCTGTTACATTTTATTAAAGCGCTCTTAACTGTATCATTTATTGTGTGATGTCTGTAAAGTGTACCTTTTTTAAATAAATGAATTATTGGCAGGATTATTGAATGTCCTAGTCACAAAACGGCAATTATGCATGGCAACCATGGCAAATGGCAGCGTGTTTACGTAAGTTGGGCCGGACCTGTGCCGGCACACGTGATCGTTATCGCGATCGGTTCCACGCATTTTCATAGGAATTACTGTGCTCTGGTATATTCAACATTATTTGAGTTGGCCGAGCTATGTCAAATTAATCCGTACGAAAATCGACTTTATTTTGTATGCTAGAAAATTCGAAATACAATAACAGTTTTGCAAAATAGCGGCTAGCACAAAAGATCTAAAGTATAAAGTTTAATCGATACTCAAACGCCGGCCACGTGGTCATGTTTTTATGCGGGTGAGGCCGTAGTCTATGGGTCTTTGACGACCGGTTTAGCCTAGTGGGTAGCACCTGCCTGTGAAGCTAACGGTCCTGGGTTCGAATCCCGGTCAGGGCAAATATAAATATTAGAGGGCAATCTTACACAAATCGAACTAGCCCCACAGTAAGCTCAAGAAGGCTTGTGTTATGGGTACTAGACGACGATATATTTAATAGATATAAATACTTAAATACATAGAAAACATCCAAGACTCAGAAACAAATATTCATGCTCATCATACAAATATTTGCCCTGACCGGGATTCGAACCCAGGACCGTCAGCTTCACAGGCAAGTGCACTACCCACTAGGCTAAACCGGTCGTCAAAGCAACATTTACAATTAATAGTGAATATAGAAACGAAAGAATCATCAGTATTATACAGATCGTAAATTAACCTAATTATGTACTCATCGTATTTGTAGAACGGGCGCTCAATAAGCCAGTTTTTAAGCGACGCTTAAAACTATGCAAACTTGGGGCTTCGATTACTTCCGTTGGTAATTTATTGTAGACTGTGGGGCCCTTTATGTGTGTGTTTGGAGGACTTGCTAAGCTTGCGACTATGAGTGAAAGGGATAGCACGTTACGATGTTCGGAGTAGGATCTCAGTGCCTTTACCATGAGTTTATATGACCGTACTTGCTAGCGACTGCGTAAAATTTGATATCGGCAAAAGTACAGCGCCTCTGGCGGTTACGCAATAGAACGTACGGCTGGATACCATCCTTACTTGGTCGAAATTCCTCTTCGAACCAAGCGCTTTGCATCATCTTTTATAATGCGCACTTCTAAGGTTTGGAATTCTCTGGCGGCGTTTGTGTTTCCGAGCTCATATAACCTAGACGTTTTTAAGGCACGAGTGAATAGGCACCTTCTGGGTGAGCTCGCTTCATCGTCGGCCTCATCTTTGCCCCCTGGCTAGATGCTGGCCAAGAGCGATCCCATTTTTAATAAAAATAAAAAAAAACTAAGAATCGGCATACTCGTTTACGCAGTCGCTAGCGAGTACGGTCATGCAAACTCATGGTAAAGGCACAGATGCTTATGCGTTCGACGGTAGCTATTATTTGAACTTGAAAATGAGAACCAAAACGCGGTGTTTTGCACGCTAGTGAAGCGTACAAGGAAAACCGAGTTTTCCTTATTTAGTTTATTACGAGACGGATCCTGGGATCTTTAATAACGAATAACTCCGATTATGTCATGAATATGCAATATCTGGTTCTCTGATATCCAATAAAAATATCATGCTACAAAACAGGCAATTAATTTTTTAAGCGTTATATATCTATGTTTATTTATTTATTTATTTAATCTTTATTGCACAAGAGAAAAACTTATAGTATAAAAGGCGAACTTAATGCCAAAAGCATTCTCTGCCAGTCAACCTTAAGGCAAAGCAGATAGATTGTGGGCGGTGCAACTTATAGGAAAAATCTTAAGTATGTAAAATAATAAGGCGACCGGTTTAGCCTAGTGCGTAGTGCACCTGCCTGTGAAGCTGACGGTCCTGGGTTCGAATCCCGGTCAGGGCAAATATTTGTGTGATGAGCATGAATATTTGTTCCTGAGTCTTGGACGTTTTCTATGTATTTAAGTATTTATATCTATTAAATATATCGTCGTCTAGTACCCATAACACAAGCCTTCTTGAGCTTATACTGTGGGGCTAGTTCGATTTGTGTAAGATTGTCCATTAATATTTATTTATTTATAAGGGGAGGTTATATATGATACGATATGATATTATACAATATTATACAACACATGTTCGTAGTTGTGGTCAAAGAACAATCAATATTTTTATGAAAGTAAATGGTACACCCTCCTAGCACTTTCGCTGTTATATATTACACTTATATTGGTCGGTTAGTTGGATTTACGGCCTGTTAATTTGATGCGCCAGTTTGCGGCCACTTGGGTGAGTTGATGAACTGAAAAAATGTTTTCTTGCTTTTTTAATATATTCCCATTCAATAGCTCCTAATGAAAACGCATACGACTCACTATTTCCATAGGGCATGTATAAATGTAAATATCTTTAATAGGTAGACTGATCGCCTGTGTTTCACTTTGACTTAGCGAGCGAAGTGCTACGTTTTAGCTTGGTCTAAAATGCGTACGTTTCCGGAAGTCCGGCTATTATCCTATACAGTTCGATTTATCAACAGGCGAATCACGTAACTTTATGCACTAACCGTAAATAGATTTTACTAACAATTTTGAGGTGTAAATGTATGAGCTGTGAATTAAAATTTGGCATTAAACCAAAAAAAAAAAAATTAACAATTATAAAATAATTAAAAAAAAAAAATTATTCATTTTTTTTTTAATTTTTAAATTTGACCTAACAGTAGTACAAAAGTTACATGATTACCCCGCTCTAGTCCTCGTAAAATTTTGTGAAAGTTCATAATAATATGAACCGTTAGTCGATTCTGTTTTTTTGGTAATTTTTCAAAACGTAAAAATTGACACTTAAGTCTACTGCTCACAGAGCCACTAGTATATATATATATATTTTTTTGTGTATATTTTGTGAGAGATCGCTTGTTAGCGATAAGACCGCCTGTTGTCTACCACTGTTACATGTATTTTAATTTCTGTTGTTCTTTGAATGTACTTCGTTTGGTGAGCAATAAAGAATATTTGTATTGTATTGTGAAAAAAAGTCCACTTTACCAGTGCATCCACGAGGAAACGCGTCAAATGATTTCGATTATGAATATCAACCCAACCCTAAAATTGCTATGGCTATAAAAACTTGTTTTGTTTATGTGTCCACATTGTATGCATATACTAGCTAACACCGATGCTATTTACAATGCTCACTTCACCAGCCCCTAGTATACATAGATACCGGGACTCGTAATAACAGTACGTAATCGGAGGTCAGACAAATTGGTTCGACTAGGGCGAGGTGAAGCGTTGTAGATAGTGTCCGACCGAAATTTCGGTTTCGGTTTCGGTTTCGGCCAGTTTGGGCCAAAAAATCAAGTTTCGGCCCGAGTTTCGGTTTCGGCCAAAAACGGCCGAACCCTTCGGCCGCGCCGAAACTTACAAAATCGCTAACTTTGTGTTACAAATAATGTATTTTTTTCACTTTATTTATAGGGTAGTTAAATTTTCAAACAGAACCTCTGTAACTGTGCTGAAATTTCATTGTGATAAATCTTTGAAAGTAGAAACCTGTAATTATAGGTCGGCGAGATATTAATTTTGGAAAAAAACTTACTAACATTTTTTCGAATTTTTAAGGACTTTTTTTTTTTATAAAAGGTTCGGTTTCGGTTTCGGCCGAAACTACAATGAAACCGAACCTTCGGTTTCGGTTTCGGTTTCGGCAAAATAACATGTTTCGGTCGGTCACTAAACCTACTAGAATAGCTGTGTGTAGGTATAGTAAGGTAAGGTCAGTGGAACGCCGCAATGTCATGGCCGCTTTTAATGTGTGCAAGTTAACGCTTATGTAATACGGAGTTAATTAAATCTGTTAGTCTATCACGTACTGATAACGAATTTGATGTTAAATGACCTGGCTGAATGTGATTAAAAGAGTCACGCTATAATTAATATATCTTATTATTAGGTAGGTAAGGCGCTAGTTTGGGATGCTACCTGTGTTGACACTTTGGCGCCTTCTCACCTCCACGGGACGAGCAATCACCCAGGTGCGGCGGCCGAAGCAGCGGAAAAGCTGAAAAGGCACAAATATAGGAGTCTCGGCACTGGTTACACTTTTATCCCGTTCGGTGTCGAGACCCTTGGCCCGTGGGGTGCCAGTGCCCGTCAGCTAATTAAAGACCTTTCTAAAAGGCTGGTGGATTCCACGGGGGATTATAGAGCTGGCAGCTTCCTCGCTCAACGCATCAGCATAGCGATTCAGCGAGGAAATGCTGCCAGCATCTTAGGGACTATGCCTAGGGGACTAAATTTTTTAAATATATTTTAGGTTTAGTTTAGTTTAGTTTTAATTTTTAGTCATATATTCTCATGCTTTATACCGATTATGAATTGAATAAATTTTATAGTTTTGAACATTTCTTATTATTTAATATTTCTGTTGGGCTGTAAGGCTGTTCCGAATACTCGCACGAAGCATTTTGCTTCCACATTTATTGTGAGAACCGCCAAGCTGTGGAACTCCTTGCCGGAATCCTTGTTCCCCGTGAACTACAACCTTTCGGTCTTCAAAGCGAGAGTGAATCGGTTTTTACTAGGTAAGCGCATTCCATCATAGACCACAATATTGCTTACCATCAGGTGATTTGTGGTCAAGCGCAAACCTATTTAGAATAAAAATATATATATATCCCATAAAACACAATTAAATTACATTTGAATATTGTACTCGCCAAAATGTTACGTTTTGTGGCGAAACGCGCTCACTTTCAAACTTATTCTATTTTATCTACTGTCAAAATCAAAAATCAAAATCAACACATTTATACTGCAAATATATATACCGCAATCTTATTTGTTTATGTTGGTTGTCTGTACATCGGCAACCGAATCGCAAACAGTTGTGTATGATACATATGTTTATTTCTATGGTTTGTATTTTACCTACATTATTGTATACACTGCTTTATATTTATTTTTGTGTAATGGGTTTATTGCCAAGAAAATAAAAATTATTCATTCATTCATTCGAATAGGCCTCAAGGGCACTATTACAAGTCAAAATCTATCTATATAAAATAAATAAATATTAGCGGACAATCTTACACAAATCGAACTAGCCCCACAGTAAGCTCAAGAAGGCTTGTGTTATCAATTTAAATAGTACAAAAATTAAAAAAATACGTGGTATTTCGTGTGGGCGGGGGGGTCGCCTAGAACCTCACCAAAGATCACGAAGGGGAGGTCTACACGTGGTCCAAAAAGCTCGCGTGATTTCTGGATAAGCAATAAAGGCTCGGTTTTATAAAGATCCGTTAGACCTTATGACGGTTTGTTATGTCAAAAAATGTACTGAGTTACTGATCTGACATTTGGTCTAACGGATCTTTATAAAACCCGGCCTAAGTCGTTTTTTTTATGTTATAGGGGGCAAACGAGCAGACGGATCGCCTGATGGTAAGCAATTACCGTCGCTCATAAACACCTGCAACACCAGAGGAGTCGCAAGTGCGTTGCCGGCCTTTCAGAAGGAAATACGCTTTTTTCTTGAAGGTTTGAAGGTCATATCGGTCCGGAAATACCGCAGGCGACAGTTCATTCCATAGATTGATTGTGCGAGGCAGGAAATTTCTTGAGAAACGCACAGTTTTGGACTGCCAACCATCTAAATGGTGAGGATGGAAATGCTGACGCGTAGGACTATGACGACCTTTCAGAAGGGAATATGCTCTTTTCTTGAAGGTTAGGAAGAGTGTGCTCAGGAGCTCCATGAGCTCATACCGCCTTCCCCCTTCTTCTATCGGACATCCAGACGTACGGCTGGATACCATCCTTACTTGGTCGAAATTCATCTTATTCGAACCAAGCGCTTTGCATCATCTTTTATAATGCGCACTTCTAAGGTTTGGAATTCTCTGCCGGCGTTTGTGTTTCCTCATATAACCTAGACCTTTTTAAGGCACGAGTGAATAGGCACCTTCTGGGTGAGCTCGCTTCATCGTCGGCCTCATCTTTGCCCCCTGGCTAGATGCTGGCCAAGAGCGATCCCATTTTCAATAAAAAAAAAAGTTATATAAAAGCGACTGGCACCTCCACTTGTCATAAAACTATGCCGCCATGTCATGTAAAGTAAAATCATGTTGCCAAAGTAACTATTATTTTAAAGTTGTTGTCAATCAAAACGGAAAGGCAGCGGTAAGGTTTAAGAAGCTATAATTTAAAATGCCACCGGCCTCGGCATTTCCGAACCGTGAAACATTTCAAAAGTACCACCGGATTGGCGATCGGTTTTTATGTAATGTCAACTGTGTTACGGTGTTTTATTCGGTTTTTATCATTGCTTTTGAGTAAAAATATGATTCCGCGACTGTAGACGACAATCGCTTTTGATTTGCTTGCATATCTTATTTATAATAATAGTAGATTGTATGACAAGGGTCTAAAATGTGCCATATTACCACGAGATAGTTATTTTCCCGAACAAATTGAGGGAAAATAGTTCGAGGGGTAATATGGCTTTTAGACCAGAGTTATACACTCTACTTTTCACTTCGATTACGAGAAAATAAATAAACAAAGGTTAGCCATCCAAAGTTAACAATTAATTCCACGGCGAACTTATATGTAATTTGGCAGCATGTTTTTTTTTCTAAACTGCTTTCATGCTTTGACACACGAAATAGACACCGCGGTTCGCGCGCAACATTCACGCGCAAAAAAGCTAACTCACCTTCCATTGAGCGCTTCAAAGCGTTGCTCGAACGAACTAATCACTTTTTTAGTTATTGTGAAATAGGGACTACTACAAACTTAATCTTTAGACTCTTTAGAGAAATGAATTCTGTTTTCTAATTGGTCGATTTTAGTAAAGCTGTATTCTGGTTTGTTAATACCCAATACCAAATATTTTTTAAAGAGTTAAATTAGTGTTTTGTGATTGGTGGATTTAATAGGTGAAGTATTATCTATTAGGTCTAAATTAAATGTTTTGTAAATCATAAATATGTATTCATATTTTCCCTAGGGGTTAAATGTACTACTTTAGCCCCGCTTGACAAGTCTAATATGACACACTTTTCGAGCATAAGAAGTGAAAAATATGTAAAGAACTCCCTTTGCAAGAACACTCAATCAGAGAACTAAAACTTAAAGTGCGGACATGGCTGAAATCCCTTTGTTATGAGGATATAGAGAACATGTTGAGAGTGACTAAATAAATCAATACCTACACATACAGACACACTAAACACATACTCTCAACTCGTAGATTCTATTCTTGTTTCGTACATTTGACACTTGCATTGCACAACCAATATGTTACTGATCGCCAAGGAGACCAAACGGGGGAAACTTAAATGTGTGCCCCAACCAGTGCAACAGTGCAGGGCTTGGAGTCATCCATAAAATACGTCACCTAATCTCGTGATTTTTGACCCGTCCCTCGTCCTTGTCACAGTCCCCCCTCCCTAGTATGGCGTCACATACAGGGCTCGGAACCGGTTTATACTATTTTTGAACTAAAACTTCACATTATTAGAAAAAAATCACAGTAAATAATATAGGAAACTTAACTAATTTCTAGTAGTTTAAGGCCTGGTTTTGTAAAGATCTGTTAGACCAAATTTCAGATCAAATTTCAGTAACTCTATACATTTTTTGACATAACAAACCGGCATAAAGTCTAACGGATCTATAAAACCGAGCCTAAGTTAGGAAAAGAGTAACCGAACGTAACCGAAACAGGTTTTTCAAATTTCCAATTACGAAATCACCGGTTATGGAATTATTACGGATAAAACCGGTTTGCGTTCCCTACTTACTGCTATGCCAGTGGGTGTTTTGCAAAAATACCTTATGTGACAATGGCTATTCTCTAAAAGTACCAATTTGTAACAATGGGGACATTTCTTGCAATGCCCACAAATGCTAAACAAAGTTGGCCAAACTTCAGATGAAAAGAGATTGTATGTTTTCATTTTTATTGTAATTAACTCTATTTTTTTCCTTATTTCTAATACGTACTACCAGCATCACGATTGATAACATTTCTTATTTTTGAATGCTACTTACCATAGTCCGGTTCGAAAGAACGCAATTTTAAGATACGCGTATTTTTTATATTTGCGAAAATCTCATTATTAATGCAAAAATCCACGAATCAAACTATGATCTGAGTGACGTCATAGCTAAAACACTACGTCACAGTTAAAAAACGTTGGGAATAACTGTCAAAATTGAATGCAGACTCTGGAGCGCAAACTCTTAGAGTATTCCAGTGTTGCAAACCACACGCGTGGTCATGCCGGAGGTTTTCCCCTGAATTTTCCCCAGACTACTCTCCAACCGCGCACTCCTATCGCTTTATTGGGCCCGGCCTATAAAGCCATAGTCAGGTTCAAAAAAAAAGAATGCAGAATGACATTTTAGTGCGCTCAAATAGTTTTACAGTGAATGCAAAATCAGTCAATCAAAGATGTCAAAAGGATAACAAGAAGAAACTTTTTTGTGGTAGTTTCGAAACAGCTGCGTGACGTCACTTTCTGTTATAGCTATTATGGTTATTTTTGGCAAAAATATTTCGAAGTTGCTTGGCGATACGACCGTAGCGTTGTGTATAATCTGCACCATGTTACGATGGAGTGGTTATTTTTTTTTTATTAAAAATGGGATCGCTCTTGGCCATCATCTAGCCAGGGGGCAAAGATGAGGCCGACGATGAAGCGAGCTCACCCAGAAGGTGCCTATTCACATAATTACGATCTCGGTATGCGCTCCTGGCCCTGGTCCTGGTATGCGAGCTTAAGCAACGTCGGCTTACGGCAGTTCTTGGATGGGTGACCGCTTTGAGTGGTTATCAACTGAGCGCTCCCGGAAGGCACGTTAATCCGTTGATCCTGGCTGCTGTCTATGATAGCAGTCTTTAAGCCAAGTTAGAGGCCTTCGGGCCGCTTGAGAACATCTAACATTCACTTGACAAGCCTAATTCCAATAAGGTCTGGTTTCCCCTCGGGTTTGAAGGTCAGATCGCAGTCGCTTCCGTAAGAACTAGTGTCTACTCCAAATCTTGGGTTAGGTAGCGGACCCCGGGCATCCTTCAGGATGCAACTGTACGTACTGGAATAACGCTAGAACGATGATGTTGTAGTAAATATAATTAGTCAAATCTGTATTAAAATTTAGAAATGATCAAAAATCTAAATCAAAACATTTATTCTGCAAATAGGCCTCAAGGGCACTTTTACAAGTCAAAATCTATCTAGGTACATCAAATAAAAATAATACAATAATCAAAGTATCATTAATTAAATGTAGTGTTACATGTCAAAAATAAGACTAAGAAACTAATAACAATCGAGATTTGTTAGAGATGTATAAGGTCTCTAAGCGTCAAGATACTAAAGAAGGTAATAAAGTAGGTACACTAATCATAATAAAATATTTTGAGCTGATTAGTATTGATTAGTATAAGAGAGCTACCATGAGATTTGTGTGAAAATGAACTCGAAAGCCGAACTTCGTATCCTGTCATGCCTTTCACTCATATAATGTACAACACGAGAGTGAAAGGGACGGCACGATTCGGAGTACAGGGCCAGGCGTGAACATTGTATTTCCACTTATGTAACAGTAAAGCGTCCGGTCAGTAAATGTTATCGCGCGATAAATTTTATTCGCCCACGGCCGAATCCAAGCCGATAACGATACCTATATTAGGTGTACAATCTACATCACAAATTGATTATTCTTGAACCTTATTGCAATATAATAAAGTCGATCAATCGTCAGTTAACTTTGACTGCTGATTATGTAGTTGCGTAGGTTAGGTACTGCACGGTAATATATATGTATTTATATGTCATGATTGACGCAAATTGGGAAAACTGCAAGTATGTATATTAAATAGTGTCCGACCGAAGTTTCGGTTTCGGCCGAAGGTTCATTCCATAGTTTATATTGTTATTTTTTAATAAATAAATATTAAATAAATAAATATTAGAGGACAATCTTACACAAAACTAGCCCCACAGTAAGCTCAAGAAGGCTTGTGTTATGGGTACTAGACGACGATTTATTTAATAGATATAAATACTTAAATACATAGAAAACATCCAAGACTCAGAAACAAATATTCATGCTCATCACACAAATATTTGCCCTGACCGGGATTCGAACCCAGGACCGTCAGCTTCACAGGCAGGTGCACTACCCACTAGGCTAAACCGGTCGTTTGGTTGTGTGAGGCAGGAAATTTCTTGAGAAACGCACAGTTTTGGACTACCAACCACCTAAATGGTGAGGATGGAAATGCTGACGCGTAGGTCGATGACGAAAAGATGCGGCAGGGATCATTCCAAACAATTCAATTCTTTTATGATATAATAGCAAAAAAACAGGAGGAAGTTTTCGAGTATAAAAAACGAATCTTTTAAGGTCCGTATTTTTACTAGTATGCAATTATTACAAAAAATCAAAACGTATTAACCTAGTATTTATTTAATGATATCTACAACACTTCCAAAAATCATGCAAATCGATTCAGGATTGATGGGAAACGTTGCTGCTTTTTGTATGGTAAAATTAGGCTATACAATCATTCATTTGCTCAAAGGTTAACTGGAAGAGATCCCTTGCATGTCTGAAGCAAATAAATTTCATTTCATTTCATTAAAGGGATAAGTTCGCCTTTGTACATACCATTTCTTTTTGTATTTGTAATTTTTGTTATTGTGTACAATAAAGAGTTACTACTACTACAATCCTCTAAGGCTCGGTTTTATAAAGATCCGTTAGACCTTATGTCGGTTTGTTATGTCAAAAAATGTACTGAGTTACTGAAATTTGATCTGACATTTTGTCTAACGGATCTTTATAAAACCCGGTCGTAATGAAATAACTTAACTCTCAGCTCTGTTGGTTTTTCCACTTTCCATACAAAGTTGCCCAAGGTTGTTTAGGTTTATCCTCCGACCGGTCTGGTAATAGGCAATTTTGAGGCCTTAAAGCCTTCTATACACACGTAGGAGATTCGATTTTCACTACATTCACACCTCGATGCCCCGCAATATATATTGTGTACCTGGGTCATTCTACTTTTTCATGACCAGTTTTCTATTACAAAAAAAACTAAGATATATATTGAATTAGTGTACAATAATAGAATTTCGAAATAGTACCTGAACCTAATAAAAGGAATTTATAGGTAAAAATACTTAAATATTAACATATTGCTGTAAAAGGGGTAACACAGCGGTAAAAACCATTTTTTTCATACAACTGGTGAGACATCAAAGGGCCACTGAGTTACTCGATTTATGGATATTAGCTATGGTTCGTTAATTACCATAACTATCGGAAGTGACTGCAATTAAACCTCTTTCTAAATAATAATACAAAAATATGAAATGAGGGCCAAGTATTCCAAAATCTGCATTTAAAAAAAGTGTCTGAAAATTATGTACATGAAAAAGTAAAATGGCCCATCTACTGAGTTGAATGGATCTATTAAAGCATGCAATGTATAGGTACTGAAACTCGCATAAAAGTCTCGTACGTGTGTACAGAAGGCTTTAGGCTTGCTTTAGGCCCTCAAAAATCACCTAAATCTCTCACTTGTGTAAATCGGCCTTTTAGGATATGAAACTCATCCGTTATGACAAAAGCGGACTACGCTACGAACAAAGCATTATCGAACTAACATCTGAGCGAGCTAGTGATAGTATTTTATCTCAGTCGTTGTTTAAGAATACTAATACAGCCAGATGGAGTGCGAGTGGGACGCAGATGCCCGATAAAATGGGATCACAATACGTATTTACTTAAGTGGCCTATCTCCCTCTCAATCCCGAGGACAGCTGCGTCCCTTTCAGTTGGTTAAATGTATGTTTTATAGTAGAAACAGGGTTTCCAGCTAACATTCTAACATGCCATAATATTAAACGAGCAATATATTAGTTTGTAGACATGTATTGGTTTGTAACTAAATAAAAAAAATAAAATAAATAATCGTTTATTCAAAAAGCATTTTGAATATTTGAGCATGAATATTTGTTTGTGAGTCTTGGATGTTTTCTATGTATTTAAGTCTTTATATCTATTAAGTATATCGTCGTCTAGTACCCATAACACAAGCCTTCTTGAGCTTACTGTGGGGCTAGATCGATTTGTATAAGATTGTCCTCTAATATTTATTTATTTACATAAATAAAAAATGTTTACGCAACTTACGCACTTCTGTCAAACCACAGTGCGGTTTGTTGGAAACGAGGCTCCATTTATATTTACTTAAGTAACATTTGTATTGTAGGTGTTGTATTTACTTAGCTAATGCGAGAATATAACATATTAAAGTTCTGGGCAGACACACTAATAGTACAGAATAGTATAATAGTATTAATAGCCAAGGGATTAGGGACTTATTTCTGCGTTTGTAACAATTATAGCTGCGTTTTTAACTTTACTTATTAATACGTTACTAACTTTCTTTTTAAATATTTTTTTTGTATTGCACTTATTTTTTGTATTTGAAGGTAAGTCGTTATAGATTTTGGGAATTAGGTACTTTCGACATCTTTTTCCATAGACATTTTTTTACTAGATTTGTCCCGCGACTTCGTCCACGGAAAATGCACGTCCGATTTCATCCTTTGCGAGAGTTTATTTTCGGGTAAAAAGTAATCTAGGGTCTGGCTAATGAAAGCTGAGACTAGAAAAAAGCGGCAAATCTAAAAAAAAAACAAGTGGTGCAACACTGTATAGTGTGATAAAACAATAATGATACTTGGGCAACAAAATAAAATGTTAATGCTTGATTTGATTTCCGCTACCCCAAGGTTGTCTGCAGGGCCGTCTTTCCCACTGGGCACTAAGGGCACTTGCCCAGGGCCCCGCGATCGATAGGGGCCCACTACTTACTGCCAGATCACCAAACGATAACCAATATTTAGTGATCTGTCAAGGGCATAGGGGCCCCATTACCCTAGTGTACCCAGGGCTTCAAATTGGTTAAAGTCGGCCTTGGTTGTCTGGAAGAGATCGCTCTTTAGCGACAAGACCGCCTGTTGTTTGCCTCTACTCATTGTAATTATGTACTGTACTGTGTTTTTTTTTGTTGAGGTTATGCAATAAAGAGTATTTGTATTGTATTGTATTGTATGTTCGCATTGTGCGGTAATATTACCAAAAAGAAGATTTATTATACTTAAATATTCCGAGTCTGTTATGGAAGTAGCAATTCAATCAAAT
The DNA here is from genome assembly GCA_963556455.1 of Epiblema foenella. NCBI lineage: Eukaryota > Metazoa > Arthropoda > Insecta > Lepidoptera > Tortricidae > Epiblema > Epiblema foenella. The sequence continues at coordinate 27,731,698 of OY747099.1, read as the reverse complement.
TAATGTACTATGATAAAATGTTGCTGTATCCTGTTTATGACAGACGAATCATGTAACTTTATGTACTAACGGTAGATAGATTTTACTGTCAATTTTGAAGTATAAATGTATGAGCTGACAATTAGAATTTGACATTAAAATCTACCTAACGATAGTACAAAAGTTACGTGATTACCCCGCTGTAAAGGATCAAGCAATGTCTGTCTCCATTGACACGATAATTAAGTGACGTTTGACACATTTGACGTAGATATTATAGTTGCCATTTAGAAAGTTTTAAATAAATATCAGACTATATACAGGCTAACAACTCGTTGTATAAGTAAGTACCAAGTTTCATCATAATCCAGTTCAGCCGTTTTTGCGTTATTGAGTAACTAAAATCCAAATATCTAAATTTTTGCATTTATAATAGGATAACAAGTAGTTCTGTATCTGTATATATAGATAACATTCACGAAGGCGCGCCCCTCCACAGCCTGTACAATGCGCATAGAAATCTCCCGCATACTCACATTTTCTCGTATATATATATTTTTTTATACAACGCCAGTGACAAACAAGCTTACGATCCACCTGATGGTAAGCGGCCACCGCAGCTATACACGCCCGCAACTCCAAAGGAGTCACGTACGCGTTGCCAATAAGAGAAATTTGAGGATGCAGTGTGTTGACAACAGAAGGGACAAATTTAGGTCCCTCGCTTTCAATACAGTGCATCCTCCGGAATGTATATAACAGGATTTACAACTACCTAAAATGTTTGCCAAATACGCGTGATGAAGCCATATAATATAACATGACAAACTAAGCCAGTTTGTGATTCTGTATTTTTATATGTTATTAGGTCATATTTTGTCGATAATTTATTAAGTTTTATTTGTTAAAGGAGCTCTCAGCCCGGGGTCCGCTTTCACACCTATTCCCAAAATATGGTGACCGAGTGGTAAGCGCCGGGATCCGAACCCGGAGGGAGACCTCCAGTTAGTCCGGATTGAAGGTGCGCGCCTTACCACCCTGCTTCAATGACTTTTGTAGAGAATATATGTGATAATTCACATCGAAAGGGACCTTATGGCGGCCGGCACTTACGCCTTTATTGCCGCTGTTCCAATACAATAGTGAATAGGTGTAACGTAAGCGCCTGCCGCCATAAGGTCCCTTTCGATGTGGATTATCACATATACAATTTACACAGACAAGACAATTTACGGAGTAGACAGGAAATCCATTCTTTCTTGTACCTATAGGACCCTAATCAGGAAATCCGTTTCTAGGACCCTATCGCGTGTTGACACATGCTTTCATACTATCAAAAAACTTTTTTTAACAAATTCAATTTAGGCATGTTACATGCACTTATGAATGTCAATAAACTACCACCGGTTCATAAAATAAACCTCTGCCTCGAGAAGAACCGGCGTAAGAAACTCGACGAGGTGTCATTTTTTCAAAACAATATACAATGTATATAAAATAACAGTATCATAATACTATAGAATTCAAATGCTACAATATAAACATACATACATATTTTTTAATATTAAGGACAAAATATTTCTGTGTTAGATTACTTGTGCGGGACGCTACCACTGCCAAACATCCCTATCCATGATGTAATCGTTTATCTTATAATAAATTTTTGAAATAAGTGTCTGTTTCACGACAGACTTAAATTTAGAATCCGTAAGTTCAGTAATGTGTCTTGGAATTTTATTGTAGAATTTTATAGAATTTCCCAAAAACGACTTTTTCGCCTTCACTAGTCTATAAAAATTCATTGTTATTTGAAATGTAATATTCTTCGATAGGAGTGCGCGGTTGGAGATTTGCCTGTAGAAAAGCCAGGGGAAACTCCACGCGTGTGGTTTGGAACACTATAGAATACTCTAAGAGTTTGCGCTCCAGTTGGTTGAGCGATTTCAACCGAATCTGAGGTGTGAGTGGAATCGAGCTACTGGGAATTTTGTCGCTGGTTCACTAAACCTAGCCTAGCTGGAGTCCAGCCAGAAACTTAGACCTGGGTCGGACTGACTCTACCCCGTATGCGGCGTTACCAGTACTATATGTGTCTGTGTTGTCGCGATCGCGTGGTGGACATCCCCGCCGGTGGGAATACCTAAGTGTACGAGTCTGAGTTGGAGGTATAATAACTTGTTGAGCGAATTACTTTGATGCAACTCCGCCAAGGTGGACTGTAACCTGGTAAAGGTCGCGGGAGTGGACGCTGGATGCGTAGGCGCATACTGGTCATTGTGGTACCCTTTAGGGGAGGCCTATGTCCAGCTGTGGACGCCTTTCGGCTTATAATGATGATGATGAAATCTACTATCCCAAATGATTTAAAGTTTTTTTTTTTATATTTTTGGACAATCTTACACAAATCAACCTAGTCCCAAACTAAGCAAAGCTTGTACTATGGGTACCAAGGGATGATATACATACTTATATAGATAAATAGATACTTAAATACATAGAAAACATCCAAGACTCAGGAACAAATATTCGTGTTCATCACACAAATACCTGCCCTGACCGGGATTCGAACCCGGGACCTCCAGCTTCGAAGGCAGGGTCACTACCAACTAGGCTAAAGCGGTCGTCAATTATATGTCTAGGGGTTATATTGCATGTTCTGATATTTCTGTTTACTCTTAAGAGAATATTTGATGGAGACAGGGACCGGATACCGGTATTTTCTCCATAGAAAAATACCGGTATTATTACGGTTACCGGTTCATTATTACGTTTTTAATGGGACAATCTAATAATACGACGTTGTTACCTAAATACATGATTCAGCCCTACGTAAAGAGAAGAAAATAATCCAAAATATTGGGCTAATTCAGGGTTTTTTTTAAATACCGGTATCGGTCCCTGGATGGAGACTGTTCAATCTTGCTTGTGCTTATTGACTGAGTGAGCGAAGCGATCGAAGTGCACTCTAAATCGATGACACCCTTTAGTCTTCTTTTACGGCGGCTAACGTAGATTTCCAAGTATATATACTAGTAGCTGACGGTCTTGGGTTCGAATCCCGGTCAGGGCAAATATTTGTGTGATGAGCATGAATATTTGTTTCTGGGTCTTGGATGTTTTCTATGTATTTAAGTATTTATATCTATTAAATATATCGTCGTCTAGTACCCATAACACAAGCCTTCTTGAGCTTACTGTGGGGCTAGTTCGATTTGTGTAAGATTATCCTCTAATATTTATTTATTTATTATTTATATACTATTTAGTTCCGGAAGAGTTAAGAGAACGAATCGGGTCATTAGAAAATTATGACGTTAAGCGAGTCAGTGAAGCCTTATGTTCCGTTGCGAGTGCGTTACGTAAGTTCCCAACATCGAGCAGAGAAACGACGGATCTACCTACGAGCTTGTTACATCTTGTTACCTTTTAGTTTCGACAGTGTTTTGTTATTGTACAGCTATGTTCGGATTTAATCATTACCGTCTGAATCGTGTTATTACAGTAGAGGTCGTGCATCATATTGTTGATTTGTATCTTGGCTAAGACATTCAGTGTCACTTCATGCAGTGATGCAAATTTCCATTGAATTCCCTATTGAGTGGAGTCCGGTTTGTGGAGTCTGGTCTGTTCATGTTTGCAAGGGCATAGTGACTACGTGAATACTAGTGTATTTTTATAGAGGTTTGACGAGAGACATCATCCTGTTGTGGATTCGTTTTTATTATCAGTGACTTAGAGACCATATACAATGCAAATTTCCATTGAATTCCCTATTGAGTGGAGTCCGGTCTGTTCATGCTTACAAGGACATAGTGACTACGTTAATACTAGTGTATTTTTATAGAGGTTTGACGAGAGACATCATCCTGTTGTGGATTCGTTTTTATTATCACTGACTTAGAGACCATATACAACTGTAACAATATTAGGGTGAATATTCAGCGTTTTTGCGGCGGTTATTTTTCGTCAGTGTCGTTTCATGAAATATTGTTAAAGGAGACGATGATTTGAGTAAAATTTTGTTAAAAGCGTAAAAAAATATCGGGTCAGAGTCTTATTTGATCACTGTTTTCGACGGTTTATCCCATCTTTGGGTAGATCTTGAAGTCGACAATGACTTTAGATACGAGCGTTTCAAACGCTCGGAGAATCGTCCATTAAATTAGTCTTAATTTTGACGCTCAGAGACCATGTCTGGGATATTATATTAATTTCATTATACTCCTTGTTTAATCAGACTTGACACCTTATACATCTCTAACTTTACTGATGTTGTAATATTTGTTATAGATAACTTTGCAAGTTTACCTTCAATGCATGACGTTAATCTTATTATAATTGTAAACTCAAAATTGTAATTCTGTCTTGAACTGTAGATTAATATTTTGAAATGAAAACGTATTATTATAGTGAAACTTTCTTAAATTGTAAATTAATATTTTGACATGTAAAAGTACCCTTGTGGCCTATTTAGACAGCGGCCAGCGGCGCCCACGTGCGTCAACTTGGATGGCTATTTATTTTATCTACACCCATACAGTAAATCCTCTTTTATGTACTCAAAAAGTGTAGGTAAGGACCAACTTTACAATATCGCGCCGGTCCGGGGCGGAGATGGCCATAACATCATCAAAAACGGTATCGTTATGGCCATCTCCGCCCATAACGATACAGGCTCGTGCTCAAAAGACTTCAACGGGCTCACGCTCGACCTCACTACACTTACGCAATGGTTCCTGAACACATGAAAGAGGATTTAATATACGGATGTCGATAAAGTAGTATATGCAACTGTACATCTTTGTAAATGTCTTGTGTTTGTCGCGAATAAATGTTTCTTTCTTTCTTTCTAAATAATTAGGCCTTAAAACACTCGTGTGATCCTATTATGAAACTCGCTAACGCTCATTTCATAAAACCACACTCTTGTTTTAAGACCTCTCATTATGTATCAGTTGCATAAACTACTATATCGTATGGCAATTATTTCGAACCATGAGATCTTCGAGAAGACAGTAGGGTTGTCAGTTTTGTCGCATCTCTCGGGTTGGGAGGTCAGACGGCAGTCGCTTCCGTAAAAACTAGTGCCTACGCAACATCTTGCTGTCACTAAATATCTAAGGGACGACTTCAAGGTTATATTGCAAACGCTTAATAATCTTTTTTTTAATCAGACAAACAATAAGGAAGAAAATAAATCGTGCATTTAATGCACCTCGCTGCAATCCTAGCATAGAAAACCTTCAAGTATTCTACGGCCAAGCCTAAAAATATCTATACGATTTAGAGCCTTATCTCCCACATATAAGATACAAAACTTGTGCAATTTGGCTATATTAATAGCCTTTACTCACACATTATGGAGATTATTGTTGATAATAGGAATTATTGGGAAAAGTCTCACTAAAAATAAAACCGGGTTATGTAGCAGTATTTTTTTTGTCGCTGTACATAACTGGTCGGCCATTTTGGTTTTGTAAGGGGAACAGACATTCCTTTCACATCAATAGTTGTGTACCAGGAATATTTTATCCCCTACCAGTGCTGGTAATGTAACTTGGTTATGTACGGGGAACAAGGGATTTTTTAATGTTTGCACTCCAATTTTTGGTCTTGCTAATATTATTGTTTTTGATACAAATTGATATTGAACTTGACCTGAAAACTCATAACAATATTAACAATGACAGCATATGACATATATACACAATATCTAATATACATAATAAATTCTTATTGTTCACATAAGCTGTATAAACAGTGCGTCCATTGGTGCATAAAAACCTTGGTATAATTGTTGATAATTTATACTTTGAGTTTTCTTTAAATTCTATAATCATATATTGCAAATAAACTTAAAACGCTATTAACTGACCAAGCGTATTATAGCATTGACGAATTCCTCGGAAGCGGCTGCTGAAATCTAAATGAATAAATAATTTTACAGAACATGAATATGATATATAAATAAATAAATTGTAAAATTATTAATCAATGAAAAGTGACATGAAGTTTGGAGTAATCACTAATAAATATAAGAATATAAAAAAGCTAAACTGACACAGATAATGATAATGTAAATATAACTTGGAAAATTCATTCAGGCAGGTAAGGGGGCGTCCATAAATTACGTGAGGTGTTTTTTAAATTTTTTGTCCCTCCCTCCCCCTGGTGAGATGTCGTGAGATTTTATTCAACCCCCTCCCCCATCCCCCAGTCTCACGTGAGATTTTTTAAAATGTGGGTTTCTTACGTAAACGCGTTGGATTGTTATTGTAAAAAGAAAAAAAAAATTGTTTCGTGCTTTAACGACTAGTTAAGACTAGTAATCAATATTACTGAGAGTTAACGTCGAAGTATGAATGAAATTATTCTCTTTCGAACGAATTAGTGAATAATCTTAATCGTATTACGATTACGCTTAAGATTAAATCTTATAAGCGTGTACAATCTGGATTAAATGGACCAAAATAGCATATATTGTTTTTTCAATCAAAAAAAAATGCGTGATATTTGCCGAGAACCCCCCTCTCTCCAACGTAAGATTAGATGAGATTTGACTCGACCCCCTCCCCCCCTTAAACATCTCACGTAATTTATGGACGCCCCCTAACAATCAAGAACGTTTGTATGGAAAACTGGAAAACAGAAAAAATGAAAGGGCCCTTACAAATTAATGTATTATTGTTTTAGCCAACTTCTCAGACTTTTAAAAGTGCCCTTGAGTTTCCACCTTTATTAATTGCTCCTTCAGGTACTCATAGATTAAGTTACTAGACGTAACTTTTCAGGCGTCTGACATCTTGAAAAATCTGTGCCCGCCCTGAAATGTCAGTTATTTAATAATATGAAGTACATTGATTGATTGATTTATTTCACAATATACAATGTCACTTAAAATTACAAATAGTCAATTTTGAGGAATTTATATTGTGAGCGTCAGTTTTGAAACATGCACAAATTAGGTAGATACATTAAAATTACAATAAAAAATAAATATTTATCAATACATGTCAATGGAATACAAAATTAAGATTTGTCAATAATTTTAAATATCACCTTACGGGTCGTGAATAATCTAAAAAATACATGTCAATAAAAAATTGAATACAATAGATCTAACTAGTTATGTCATAATACTCATTTATAGAATAAAGTGGATTTTCCAATAAAACGTACATAATTAAGAATTACGATTTGAAAGGGATATTTACTATGTATATTTGGTAAATATCCCGTTTCAAATCGTAATTCTAATGTAAATGACCATGTGAGCTTGAAATCTTATATTACATAATTAAGATCTATCACTATATATATAGTTGGAGCGCTCGTGGCCCAGCGGCGCCCGCGTACCGTGTGCGGTATGTGATGGTTGTTACTAACTGAGCGCTCTCGTGTTTTGGAAGGCACGTTAAGCCATTGATCCCAGCTGCTGTCTATGAATCAAGCCAAGTTAGAAGTTTTCGAGCGGCTTGAGAACTTCTAACAGTCAAGTTGCCCACTCACTTGACTAGCCTAATGCTAAGGTCTGGTTCCTCGGGTTGGAAGATCAGCAGTCGCTTCCGTAAAAACTAGTGCCTACGTCAATTCTTGGGATTAGGTAGCGGACCCCGGGCATCCTTTAGGATGCAACTGTACCGGAATAACGCTAGGATGATGATGATAACTTTGTTATATCACCTTTCTTTATCTGTCTTTATGACATTTATATTTTTGATTTGTTACTTAAGTTTTATGAGGATGATTTTATGGGATGGATGGGATTAGTTAGCGGACCCCATGTATCTTTCAAGATGTAACTGTACTGGGATAACGCTAATATGACCTAATCATACGATTCCCCTAGTTTGCCCAATTATTATAATTTATAACAGTTCCATCTCATGCGGGCACATAACATGTCCGATTCTATCATTAAATTATTGCATTAAACATAATTCATTCGGGTCACCCTAAACATCGCGGCGCCGCAGCGGTACTGCTTAATACGAAGGAACGGTTGATGAATTTCGGACTGGGTGGCGATTGCACCTATAGCTCAGTTGGCTAGAGCGACTGGCCGTGTTACTTGCCGTGTTACGGCTGTGTTACTTGGGCTAGCTGTCAAATATATAGGTAGAGAACCTTCTGTAACTAAGGGAACATACACAAACTACGTGACCATTTTTTTGCGTTTTTTACCCCCCTCCCCCTCCTAGGTGACCAAGCGTAGTATATGCCAAGACCCCCCCCCCTCCCCCCCCCCTAGTTTTCACGTAGTATATTTTATAAAAAAATTTTTGCGAAAAGTTGAAAAAATAATGGCTTTTCTTTGTATTTTCTCATACGGCCCCTAAAAATGCATATACTTCGAGAGTGCAAGTGTGGTATAGCGTACCTATTCAATTGTAATTGTATTTAGTAAAAAATATATCAAGAAGAAACAGTACAATTAGTGATGTGGCGAAACTGGACAAGTTTTAGTGACAGGGTTAAACCGTGGCGCGTGAGTCCGCTTCAATTAGAATGTTTCTCAAAAGTATTCTACCGGCTACGTGACAAGAAACCGAACCCGGTGACCAAGAGTGGTACTTTGACGAAACCCCCTCCCCCCTCCCCCTAAACGGGTCACGTAGTTTGTGTATGTTCCCTATATGTATTTATTCCGAGGAATAAGTAGATAGGTAGATATACTTATTTTATTGGTGAATGTGTTACCAGATGTTATAATTTATCAATTCAATGTGATAATGAAATAAACATAACATGAGTCATTCACGCTTTTTGTTCACGCAAAGTGTTCGAATAGAAAAAGAGGTATGTTTGTAAATGATCGGTAAGTTCGATTTTCATGAGTAGATAGCCCGGTTGAAAGTTGCTTTTTCGACCCTAGGGTCATCATCATCATCATCATTTCAGCCGAAAGACGTCCACTGCTGAACATAGGCCTCCCCAAGGCTCGCCATTTAGACCGGGTGATGACATATGAATCCGAGACATGGGCGCTAACGATGGGCCTCATAAGAAAGCTCAAGGTCAGAGCAATGGAAAGAGCTATGCTCGGGGTTTCTCTGCGTGATAGAATTAGGAATGAAGCTATCCGTAGCAGAACTGGGGTCATCGACATAGCCTTCAAAATTGCGAGACTTAAGTGGCAGTGGGCAGGCCACATTGCTCGCAGGACTGACGGTCGATGGGGCCAGAAACTGCTTGAGTGGCGTCCACGCACCGGAAAACAAGCTGTCGGTAGGCCTCCGACAAGGTGGAGTGATGACCTGGTGAAGGTCGCGGGAATCCGGTGGAAACGAACGGCACAGGACCCTAGGGTGGAAAGATTTTTTTTAGGTCCTTTATAGGCTTTGTGGAACCGTTCGTGCGCAAGTCCGACTCGCACTTGGCCGGTTTTCTTTTAAACTGACTGTAGCTTTATAGGTCGGGTCCAATAAAGCGATATAAGTGTGCGGTTGGAGAAGAGAGAAAATCCAGGGGAAACGACACGACCACGCGGGCGGTTTAAACACTGGAATACTCTAACTTATTTATAAACGTCTATCAAAGCTATATTAGTTAACTAGCTGCTAAAATTCGTTTGTCCTTATCTGCCACTTTAATACATGTGCTTGTGAGACAGAGACAACTGACATTTTAGTTAGCAGAGGTTTGTTAAGTTTTATGAATAATTATATATAAAATAATTATATAAAATATTAATTTTGAGTTTCGTTAGTTGTTAGTTGCACCGCCAACAAATATTTCTGCTTCGCCTTAAGGTTGACTGATAGAGAATGCCATACGGCATTAAGTCCGCCTTTTGTACGATAAGGTTTCTTTTGTGCAATAAAGATTAAATAAATAAATAAATAAGGAGGTAAGAGTTTGCGCTCCAGTGAGATTGATTGAGCGGCTGGGTGATTCTCATTCCAAAATTTAACATTTTCTTAATTTGTCCTTACCGGACCGGGATTGTTAACGACTCGTGAGTGATTATTTCTGACATTAACTATTTTAAGAGTTAGGGATCCAGGTATAGAGTAAAATGGAGTCAACAATAAGTTTAAATTGCACTCTGATTTCCTTAACTTTCACTTAACGTTCGGACCGGTAAGGACGTCAATTAACTTTAACGATGAGAATCACCCGGCTTCAAACAAGCCTGAGGTGTACGTGGATTCGAGATACTGGGGTTTTGTCGCTGGTTTACTAAACCTAGCCTAGCTGAGAAGAGAAAGCCAGAGATTCCGAGGATGCGCTGTTTTGATAGTGAGAACCTGTATAAGTATCTACTTTCTAGACTTTCTAGCTGTCAACAAATTATCAAGTCAATAACGGGTTCGCAATGCGCTTGTGATTCTTCTGGAGCAGGGACCGATACCGGTATTTTTAAAAAACCCTGAATTAGCCCGATATTTTGGATTATTTTTTGCTCTTTACCTAGGGCTGAATCATGTATTTAGGTAACAACGTCGTGTTATTAGATTGTCCCATTAAAAACGAAATAATGAACCGGTGACCGTAATAATACCGGTATTTTTTATGGAGAACATACCGGTATCCGATCCCTGTTCTGGAGTCGTAAAGCATCTATAGGCTGAGGTGTCTTCTTACCATCAGACAAGCCTGAAAAGTAAATATATATTTCGATGGCGATTGTACGTATTTACAGGTTCATTTCGTGTGGACAGTTAATCGAAATCGACAATCTACATTCATGAATAATAATCAGCCGGGCATATGCCCTAGATTATGAAAAAATAGTCCCTGCCTCGATCAACGAGTTTTCTGACAGCCATGACACAGTTACCGGACAAAACATTTAACAATGACATTTAACTAAAATTGGCGTGGCGGTTTATTTTACTATTGGGTCAATCAACTTTTTCTTGTTGTTATTCTGTCCCGTCAGCGAGGAGACAACAGTAACCGAGTTTCTTAGAAAGATATTTGTGCTCTGGACTTCAAGCATGCTCAAGAGATGACCCATGTCCTAACAGATATATGCTCATTGCTAAAACTCATGTTTGGTAGATTAATAGTCTACGATATGTATTGAATTAGTGTACAAAAATAGGATTTCGAAATAGTACCGAACCTAATAAAACGAATTTATAGGTAAAAATACTTAAATATTAACATATTGCTGTAAAAGGTGGGTAGCACAGTGGTAAAAGCCATTTTTTCAATACAAATGGTGAGATATCCAAGGACCTCGGAGTTACTCGATTTATGGATATTAGTTGTGGTTCGTTAATTACCAAAATGTGATACTGCAACTAAACCTCTTTCTAAATAACAATACAAATATATGAAGTGAGGGCCAAGTATTCCAAAATCTGCATTTAAAAAAAGTGTCTGAAAATTATGTAGGTACATGAAAAAGTAGAATGGCCCAATTAATTTGACGCGTAATGAGAGGGAGCGTGGCGAATGCAGTACTTATTTTTTTTATTTATTATTATTATTTATTAATTAAATCAGTTTACAAAAACTTATAAATAAATACCTCGTCCCACAAAACTGTTTTCACAGTTTGTCTGTGGGATCCGTGAGTCAATTACATTATATAACTTAAAGGGCTAAAAAATTAAAATAATAATTAAATTAAGTAAATGCTTGTGGCAAGATATTTAAATACTATCGAGGTAGTGTCGGAGCAAAGTTCTTTTAAATTTATTTTTATTAGTCTCATTTCTGATAGCCGCAGGCAATGTGTTGAGTAAGTATGGTAAGCGCTTTTTGATGAGTCTGTCTCCATAGTAAAGTACTGTACCGCTCACATATCTGTAAACTAGACCAGTTATTTTTGAAGGACATAAACAACCGCAAACAATTGCACTCTAACGTGTGATTGAGTGGTACTGATCGAACAATATGAAGATTTCACATTAAGAACGCTTGTGCCTTGAACAATGATATTGCGTAAATACTGCTAGGTACTTATGCTTGCGTTGCGTCACGTATCGAATGGGACCGGCTCAAAAACAAGCTGTTTACTCAAGTGTAACTCTTGTTCCGTTGGATTTTCCACTTTAGCACTAATTAATAGAGTCTCTATTAAACATAACCTTTTTAAAAATCATATGTTTGTAATACTATTGTGAACCTATCTTACGGGGCGAGAACGGGCATTTAGGAATATTCTTTCATATTCATCATCATCATCATTTCAGCGGAAAGACGTCCACTGCTGAACATAGGCCTCCCCCAAGGCTCGCCATTTAGACCGGTCCTGTGCCGTTCGTTTCCACCGGATTCCCGCGACTTTCACCAGGTCATCATTCCACCTCGTCGGAGGCCTACCGACAGCTCGTCTTCCGGTGCGTGGACGCCACTCAAGCAGTTTCTGGCCCCATCGACCGTCAGTCCTGCGAGCAATGTGCCCTGCCCACTGCCACTTAAGTCTCGCAATTTTGAAGGCTATGTCGGTGACCCCAGTTCTGCTACGGATAGCTTCATTCCTAATTCTATCACGCAGAGAAACCCCGAGCATAGCTCTTTCCATTGCTCTTATTCATATTCATATTCAATTTATTCAAAACCAATTTACATGTCAACAAGTATTTAAATGAAATATTAAAATAATAATTATACATTACGATTGATGTCAGAGTTCAATCTAAATTCGAAGGGTCACTACCGACTAGGCTAAAGCGGTCGTCATAAACTCAAAATAAAAAAGGTTTTTTTTTCATACAACGGTAGTAAGAGGCTACGCAAGCGAGACATCATGGAGCGTTTTCAGTGATCGTTAGCTATGCAGTACTTTGCATCTCATTAAAGTCTTTTGTATTGCTCTAATCGTAGTTGGTCCCATACAAACATTTGAACATCTCTAAAAACTGGTATGAATGGCATGCCAATTTTTTTGTCAACACGCCTATTCCCTAGCCAGCCGATACCGGTATTTTTATAATGAATTAGCCTAATGTTTTGGTTTATTTTTTGCTCTTTACGTAGGACTGAATCATGTATTTAGGTAACAACGTCGTATTATTAGATTGTCCCATTAAAAACGGAATAATGAACCGGTGACCGTAATAATACCGGTATTTTTCTATGGAGAAAATACCGGTATCCGATCCCTGTCCCTAGCTGGTCTAGTCGACAATGGGTTTGTGATTTTTCCGGAGTCGCAAGCCTCCATAGGCTATATCTGCTTGCCATGAGACTTGCCATATAAAAGAAACAAGTTTACTTTCTGCATCCTTCGTCCTTATCTGTCTTTTGAAAAAGAAACTTCGTCTAAGTTTCTTTTTCAAAAGACGTAGAAACAATCATGAGAGTACAAATCAAATGGCATTACAGCGCATCGCGACCGAACAATGTATAATGAACCGTATTGCAATGGCATAAAGCGCATGGTTGTATAATAGTAGGATTCGTTACAGATAGTATCTGTTTCGCGTGTGAAAGGCGTATGCACTCGTTTGAATTCCACTCGCCGCCCGCGCAGCTCCGCTATTCAAAACATGATTCACCACTATGTCTTGGCCCCGAGATTCATAATAACTACGAATAATTGGAGGTCTCGCTATACTAGCTATGGAGATGACGTGAACTGTTGTCAATAACAGGGGTAGAGAGCTGTTTTCTGAAACAATTGTCTTTCATTCCCAACAATATAGTCTAACAGGGTTAAAGTAAACCAGTTTTAATAGACTTGATGACTGTTTTTTTTTGACGATTCCAGTTCAACTAGTTGATCACATACAAACATTCGATTCACTCTATAAATTACAATCACAGCAATACTTTTTTTTTATCCTGACTGTGGCTTTATAGGCCGAGCCCAGAGCGATAAGAGTGCGCGGTTGGAGAGTAGCCTGAGGAAAATCCAGGGGAAAACCTACGACACGACCACGCGTGTGGTTTGGAACACTGGAATACTCTAAGTTTGCGCTCCAGTGAGATTGGTTGAGCGGTTTCAACCGAGTCTGAGGTGTGAGTGGAATCGAGCTACTGGGAGTTTATCTGCTAGCTCACTAAACCTAGCCTCTTAGCTGAGAAGTCCAGCAAGAAACTCAGCTAGGCCCGACCTGGATCGGACTGACTCTACCCGGTGTGCGGTGGTACCGGGACGAATAGGGGCTATATGTGCAGCGTTGTCGCGACCGCGCGGTGGACGTGCCCGCCAGAGCAGTACAAAAGACAAGAAAGACGGTCAATATGATATACTTCATCATATTAAATCATAGATAATTTCTAAGACTACACGCAACTATCATAGTTGCGTGTAGTCTTAGAAATCATCTATATAAAGCCCGGCCAGAAATATATGAGCATTGTGAAGAGGGCTGTATTATTCTCATTTGTATGGCAACAGGCCAGTAATATCGGTATAGTCGGCATAATGTTATTTAGACTTGTTTACCTGTCAGTTACAATGTTAATTTTGAAACATTTTGTAGCGTTTTTTTCCAGAATCTTATTATGTTCCGCTCTTGACAATCAATCGTTTTGGGTATGTTTTGACAGGCATTATTTATTAATCAACACTTAACCTAAACCACCACAGTGACACTGACAACACTGAAAACTTATAATTAAAATTATTACCGTGTAATAAATTAGTTGCAATGAAATTCCGCAACATGGCTAACGGTTGGTTTCGCTGGTTTCGCTTTACAAGATGTAAGTACTTTAAAAAGTTGCAAACGGAGCAACACGCCTACACACGTAACTTGATTGACAAATTGGTAATCATAATCAGATTGTCACTTCAATAGATCCCTTAACGTGTTTGCCAAATGTCAAGCATAATCTCTTTTGTTCTTCATACGTAAGAATATGAATCAATGCAATGCAAATATTTGTCAGTCATCATTTGTGCTTAATAATAATAATAATATACCTCAAGAGACTCTCGCTAGATGGCTGGGTCAAGGGTCAGATACAGAAGGCGGTACTCCTGGACACGGCGCGGATAGTCAGGAGGTTCCTCTCTCTGTCGCCCTAACCACCGGTAGCTTAGGCCCCGCCTCGCTGCCGGCGGCACACTAGGTTAGGTTTTTATAATGATTTTATGTTTTGTAAATATTGTTTTATATTTTACTTTTTATAAAGATATTGTAAAAACCTAACTTAAGCGAAAAGATAAATAAAGAGAATAATAATATTCTTTATTGCACCACTAATACAGGAGTGCATTTGTAGGTTCGGTAACATTAATAATGGTAACAACAGGCGGTCTTATCGCTTTAAAGCGATCTCTTCCAGACAACCTTTGGGTAGCAGGAAATATAATATAATAGCTTCAGCGTTTGAATGGCGATTTTTTTCGTCATTATCGTTTCATTCAATATTGTTAAAGGTGACGATGATCAGAGTAAACTTTTGTAAAAATCGTAAACCAATCGGGTCCGAGTCTTATTTGATCCATATTTTTGCCGGTTTATCCTAACTTTGTGTAGATAATCTTGAGTCGACAATGACTTTAGAAGTTTCAAACGCTCGGAGAAACGCCCGGGATTTCAATATATCTCTTTTATCGAGATAAACTACTTCACTATCTAAAAAATCAGTTCAGATTTATTTATTTCTCTAAGATTACAAATCACTTATGCGAGAAACAAACAATATTTCAGTAAAACTTAAACCATAATATAATTTAGTAGGATGATAAAAAGTATGCGACGGTATTTTTCAATTATATTCTAACAACTCAGTTGAACGCTTGCGTACGAGTATTTACACAAAAACTAACACAGCCAACCGACCATCAGTGACCCTTATTAAAAATTTTTTTTTTATTAAAAATGGGATCGCTCTTGGCCAGCATCTAGCCAGGGGGCAAAGATGAGGCCGACGATGAAGCGAGCTCACCCAGAAAGTGCCTATTCACTCGTGCCTTAAAAACGTCTAGGTTATATGAGCATAGGTTATGTCTATGGTTATAGTTAATAATCTGAATATGCATATTATTTAAAATAACAAAGGTGATGGCAATTAATGGATTCCTAATGATAATTATCTAGACTTTTCGGCACGTATTGTGGCGATATTAAATCAAATGCATAACTTAATGACGATATAAATATAATATTGCAGTTTAAGAACACGTATCTAGATCATTATTATATGTTGTACGTGATTATGGCCGTGTTTATGGTACCTATTAAATAATTGTATCATTAACACATCACGAATACATTAAAGAGGACGTAGGTACGGTGAAATAATGCTTTGCCAGCAATAAGACACAAATATTTGCTTCATCATCATCATTCAGCCGGAAGACATCCACTGCTGTATATAGGCCTCCCGCAAGGAGCACACGGTCGCGAGCTACCCGCATCCAGCGACTCCCCGCTGCCTTACCAAGTCGTCAGTCCACCTAGTGGGAGGCCGTTCAACGCCCCGTCTTCCCGTGCGAGGCCGCCACTCGAGAACCTTTCTTCCCCAACGGTTATCGGTTCTACGAGCAAAGTGGCCCGCTCACTGCCACTTCAACTTGCAGATTCTCTGAGCTATGTCGGTAACCCTCGTTCTTCTGCGGATCTCCGAGTTTCGGATCATGTCCCGCAGAGAAACTCCAAGCATAGCTCTCTCCATCGCACGCTGAGCAACTCTGAGCTTATTTAAGAGGCCCACATTCAGCGGCCACGTTTCAGTACCATAAGTCATCACTGGCAACACGCACTGGTCGAAGACTTTCGACTTCAGGGTCTGTGGAATTTCTGACGTGAAGATCCTCCTAATATTTGTGTCACTACACAATAAAAAGGTTTCGTACGGGTCGGTAACACGCGAGTAACGCCTCTGGTGTTGCAAGCGTGTATAGACGACGGTAGCCACTTACCATCAGGCTGTCAGGTTGTTTACCACCGACATGGTATAAAAAAAATGTTTTAGTGACCGATTTTTAAGAAACCGAATATTTATTTATTTATTTAATAATAATAATCTTACACAAATCAACCGGGTCCCAAACTAAGCAAAGCTTGTACTATGGGTACCAAGTGACGATATACATACTTATATAGATAAATATATACTTAAATACATAGAAAACATCCAAGACTCAGGAACAAATATTCGTGTTCATCACACAAATAAATGCCCTGACCGGGATTCGAACCCGGGATCTCCAGCTTCGAAGGCAGGGTCACTACCAACTAGGCTAAAGCGGTCGTCAAAAAAATAAAACTGGGTCGGTTTATTCAATGCATAGTACCTATTTACATAATATAGCAACGATGCCTTAAAGCGAGGTATGACAATTGGGATTCGATTTGAAATCCAGCGCGACTACGCTGCGTGATGGGCACCAATGGCATATGATAGTTATTATTAATTTTTAGCTTTAGTTATTTTAAGTAGCACCTAATAATCAATAGAAAGTAGAAGTACCACAAATCCACCGGGACATAAATACTTTGCCTTAAAACTTGTTATTTGGGTTCATAATCATTTCGCTTTTAAGGTTTCTTCGAAACTGCCTACCTTATTTATAAACTCGCAAACTCAAATTGAACAAAAGTAATAAGGACTTTCAAAACCCCCGTTGCTCGCTGTTGAGGTGGAATGAAGTTAAACTTTCTGTAAAAATAAATTCATTCGAGATTTTTCAATCTAGAATTGATTTGCGCCCTATTTGCTTACACGGGTCATTGTCCGATTTAGGTTCGCTTTTCGGTGGACATATCAAAAGTTAAGGGCCAAGAAGCTTAATTTTTGATTGGCCTAGTAACCCGCACAAACGGTGTTTCCGCAACTATAAATCCATGTAATAAAAACATAAGTTACATGTAGGTACATAAGCCGTTAACTATTGACCACCGGGTGGACAACTTTTGTTTTTACAACTGATAATGACCCACACAGTATTTTTCTTATGAGAAAATCCGAAGACTAAGGACCTTTTACGAACAATTACACAGTGCTTTTCTTGTGAGAAAATCCGAAGACTTAGGACCATTTGCGAACGAGTATTTGCAGGATAACCGTTTTTTTATTACGTAACACTTATGTTATTAACCAAGAAACAAGTAGCTAGATTTCCCGCGTGGTTTTCTGGAGCTTTCGAGACTTAAGTCGGAAGCTTTGTTGTGGCTGTACGAGTATGTCATGTGAAATTGACATGGGAACATAATTTTATATTAATTACACTTTGGTTACACGGTGATTATTACTCACGATACTGGGGTGTCAATATTATCGTGATAAAAATTGACAACTTAGCTTAAATAGTCATAAATACACGAGTGATACGTATTGTGATACGAGTGTATCGTGTGATAATAATCACCGTGTAACTTCTTTTAGGCGAAGCGTGCTACACACACCGTCATTAACAACCTAGGTTTCGCCGGAAGATCAGCGCTAGCTCCCTGAGTCGGCATTACGCTGAGGCGAAACCTTTTTGTGGCGATTCCATGTTCTTTTAATTACATTTATTTATTTTTATTTTATGTTTGTATCGTCACGAATAAATGTTTTTCTTGCTTTCTTCTTTTTCTTAACTGATGCCTTTGCGAGCATGATTGTTCTAGACAAGTAAAATGATATTCTAATAATTTTAATTGTGTGTTTTTTTTATCTCTTTCTATGAGCCTTTAGACGCTTGAAATAAATGAATTTAAGTAACATTATGATTATGATTATAACAATATTATTGGTAATTCTAGTAAAAACTTAAACGAACACGATGCTTTTATTAAGATTTTAGATGTTACTAAGCTTTTTTTGTAGTAGAATTTAAGCGGAAAAATCAGTTTTTGCCTTGAAAATTCTAGTTGTGGAGTGATACCCGATACCGCCGCATACCGGGTAGAGTCAGTCCGACCCGGGTCGGGCCTAGCTGAGTCCCTAGCTGGACTCTTCAGCTAGGCTAGGTTTAGTGAACCAGCGACCAAACTCCCAGTAGCTCGTTTTCACTCACACCTCAGATTCGGCTGAAACCGCTCAACCAATCTCACTGGAGCGCAAACTCTTAGAGTATTCCAGTGTTCCAAACCACACGCGTGGTCGTATCTAAGCTGTCCCCTGGATTTTCCCCAGGCTACTCTCCAACCGCGCACTCCTATCGCTTTATTGGGCCCGTCTTACAAAACCAAAGCCAGGTTTAAAAAAAAAGTGGTGTCGAAAAAAGGAAAGAAAGAAATCATTTAAACAGACATTTAAAACTCTAGGAAATATATTTAAAATGTATGATATTAGGCCGCAGCAGTCCTATTCTAGATACTAACGTTGAGAAAACGGACTTTCATACAGAAAATAATTCTTTGGAATCCTGGTAATTTATTTGATGAAGTGCATTCAAAATTACCAATAAAAAATAAATTGATTTTAGTTTAAAGCTAGTTTACTGTCTTTAAGGGTCGGTTGCACCAACGTCGGATCACAGGCCTCAAATATGGCGCCGGCAGCTGTCATCCCATAGAAACTTGTCAAACTTTCCATACAATCAGATTTTGACGAACACCGCTTACGATTACAGACGGTTTGGTGCAACCTACCCTAAGTGTAACAACAAGAACTATCCTCAATTCAAACTTTAACTTAAATCAGTCTACAAAGTCCCTCAGTTTGCCTAGAACTTAAGAACTGACCTAACATCGGATCAGAATGTATTACTCTATTCAGAAAGGCTCAATATTGGACACTTGGGCATCAGTGTTGCCAGATGGTTACATTTCTTACATTTTTCGTAACTTTTAACCGGCTCGCGTAACATGTAAGTAACTTCTGTTCTAAAGATTTTTTTTTGTAACTTTTGGGAACAATGAAACTATTTAAAAAGAAAGTTCAATTGTATCTAACCGGGACCAAGCGAGACAATTTATAGGCTTCCATACAGAAAAATGACAAAAGAACCTACAAGGTACGACTCGTCTGTCTGTCAGTCTGTTGCAATATTGACATTTGAGATACCGCCCATCAGCCTGGCGTAATTCTGTCTCCTAACTGACCGAATTGTAGCTGTATGTTATTTCTATGGCTATTCATTTCTTTAAATCGAAGGTTTTCATAAGTATTATTTGACGACCGGTTTAGCCTAGTGGGTAGTGCACCTGCCTGTGAAGCTGACGGTCCTGGGTTCGAATCCCGGTCAGGGCAAATATTTGTGGGATGAGCATGAATATTTGTTTCTGAGTCTTGGATGTTTTCTATGTATTTAAGTATTTATATCTATTAAATATATCGTCGTCTAGTACCCATAACACAAGCCTTCTTGAGCTTACTGTGGGGCTAGTTCGATTTGTGTAAGATTGTCCTCTAATATTTATTTATTTATTATTATTTATTTATTAATTATGAGAAATATAAAAAATGTAACTTTTGCATCAAAAATGTAATTTTTCGAGAAAAGAAACGTAATTTTTGTTCCAAAGGCCCTGGCAACACTGTTGGGCAGAGAATGCTATGGGGCTCACTGGTTTTATTGTAACTGTGTTTAACGAGAGGTCATAAGTGTAATGATAAGTGATACGTAATCGTAGCATTGGCTACCTATTAACACTAGTATTATTATAGTTGAGATAAAAGCGTTAATGAATCATAACAGTAATGCGATGGTTAATTGATTAAGCCCATATGAGTTAAAACCAAGAATCGGATACCGGTATTTTCTCCATTGAAAAATACCGGTATTATTACGGTCACCGGTTCATTATTTCGTTTTAATGGGACAATTTAATAATACGACGTCGTTACCTAAATACATGATTCAGCCCTACGTTAAGAGCAAAAAATAATCCAAAATATTGGGCTAATTCAGGGTTTTTTAAAAATACCAGTATCGGTCCCTAGTTTAAACGCTCATCTATTTAGGCCATTTTCTGTTTAAATCGACACGTCTCTTGACATTTTCTCAGTGTTTCTATCTAGAACAGGACTATTGCGACCTAGTGTCATAAATTTTAAATGTATTTTTGTATTTTTCATCAAGAAATATCGTTTCAAACATCACTCCAAAACGACCATTTTTAAACTAATAACTGCTTTTTAGGGTTCCGTAGCCAAAATGGCAAAAACGGGACCCTTATAGGTTCGTCATGTCTGTCCGTTTAGAGAAAACCTTAAGATATTGCTTGTACGAACCAGGGATCGGATACCGGTATTTTCTACATAGAAAAATACCGGTATTATTACGGTCACCGGTTCATTATTTTGTTTTTAATGGGACAATTTAATAATACGACGTCGTTACCTAAATACATGATTCAGCCCTACGTAAAGAGCAATAAATAATCCAAAATATTGGGCTAATTCAGGGTTTTTAAAAATACCGGTATCGGTCCCTGGTTAAAACGCTCATCTATTTAGGCCACCTAGTGTCATAAATTTTAAATGTATTTTTGCATTTTTCATCAAGAAATGTCGTTTCAAACATCACTCCAAAACGACCATTTTCAAACTAATAACAGCTTTTTAGGGTTCCGTAGCCAAAATGGCAAAAACGGGACACATAGATTCGTCATGTCTGTCCGGTTAGAGGAAACCTTAAGATATTGCTTGTACGAACTTAAAAAAAACACTCGCTAGGTTATAACTCACAAGAGCCACTATTATCAATAAGGTGTTAAATATTGTAACGTTTACCGTAATAATCTCTATATTCAAATCACTGCTTTGTCATGTGCATGAAAATTTACAATAAGTTACCGAAATGTATACAAGAGCTACCTTTACATAAATTCAAATATGCATTAATTAAGCTTTTAACTGAAAATAATTACTATAGTGTGAAGGATTTTCTGGCTCAAAATATTCATTAATAACATTTTCAAAAATATTTGCATGCTAGTATATAATACAAATAGCAGGATAAGCTACCTATTGTCACATACCACCTAAGGACAAAAATGTACCTACTTATTCTATGCAAATAAACTCTATTCTATTCTATTCTTCTATTCTATCGACAAGTTTTGAGGTAGGCAGATGTCAAGAATTTACGAGTGATTTCTTTGAATTAGAATTACGATTTGAAACGGGATATTTACCATGTATATATTTGTATTTGCAACAGTGCTGAAATATCGGGAACTCACAAATACAAATATACATGGTAAATATACCGTTTCAAATCGTAATTCTAATGTAAATGACCGTGTGAGCTTGAAATCTTATATTGATTTCTTTGAAGCCAGCCAATATCACACAATTTATAACAATCGATTTTATTAAGTAGATTGGGTTTAGGTGAGTGTTTAATCGACTTGCTGGGCACCTTAAGCAAGTTATCTATCCATTATCATTAATTAGACATTAGTCGTAATTATTCGTGTTAACATCAACGGCAAAAATGAGGATTTTGTAATAGAAAGATTCAATTTCTTGAATGACTAACGAGCTTGGTATTTTGAAGACCATGCCACCCCAGACCATGTCGTATTTGTTTCCTAAGAGTTATCATTTAGAATATTACTAGCTCGATTCCACTCACACCTCAGATTCGGTTGAAACCGCTAAACCAATCTCAATGGAGCGCAAACTCTTAGAGTATTCCAGTGTTCCAAACAATACGCGTGATCGTGTCGGAGGTTTTCCTGTTGATTTTCCTCAGGCTACCTACTCTCCAACCACGCACTCCTATCGCTTTATTGGGCCCGGCCTATAAAGCCACAGTCAGGTTCAAAAAAGAGAAAAAAATATCACACTGCTGGACAAATGCCTGCCTTCCACGCATCACTCGATAGCCAGTTACCCCAGGTTTTATAGTATAAAAATTTGATCCAATATCAAATTTGGTAACTCGGTTCTTTGACGTAATTTACCGACATAATGTCTAAAGGAGCTTATTATATACGACCGGTTTAGCCTAGTGGGTAGTGCACCTGCCTGTGAAGCTGACGGTCCTGGGTTCGAATCCCGGTCAGGGCAAATATTTGTGTGATGAGCATGAATATTTGTTTCTGAGTCTTGGATGTTTTCTATGTATTTAAGTATTTATATCTATTAAATATGTCGTCGTCTAGTACCCATAACACAAGCCTTCTTGAGCTTACTGTGGGGCTAGTTCGATTTGTGTAAGATTGTCCTCTAATATTTATTATTTTATTTATTTATATCACAGTTTAAACTCACACAGTATTTTCGACTTAGCTTAAGAGCCTATATTTCTCCTAAATTATACAGTCAGGTTCAAAAAGAAATAGAATATTACGTTAGAAGATGTATGTGAATAATTAAAACACTAATATAGAATACTGATCAACATATCCATAGAAAAACCAGTTCAAGTATCTCAAACGTGCCATTTAAATTCCCTAATTTTATAACTTGACCAGTCGACGCGTATTAGTAACAGTGTTGCCAGGGCCCTTGGGATGTAAATCACGATTCGTTTCTTGAAAAGTTACATTTTTGATGCAAAAGTTACATTTTTTTACATTTTGCTTAATTACTTATTTTATTTATTTATTTAATCTTTATTGCACAAAAGAAACCTTATCGTACAAAAGGCGGCCTTAATGCCGTATGGCATTCTCTACCAGTCAACCTTAAGGCGAAGCAGAAAGATTTGTTGGCGGTGGAACTAACAACTAACGAAACTCAAAATTAATATTATATATAATTATTTTATATATAATTATTTGTGTAATGCAACAAAACGAGTAAATGTATCGTTTATTACCAGAGCTCGGAATAGGTAGTGCCTATTTACCTAAACTTCGCGGGAGGACGTAACTAAGAGTGGTTACAACCACTAAAAATAATTACTTCTTTTTATTGAATGTGGGGTTTCCCGGGATTTACTGTATTATTCTAGAGGCTTAATACATTTCTCTTTACTTATAAATCTTGTTATATTGCATATTATTTGTTTAATTACCTTGAAATAACAATCAGTCATTAAAAATATAATATGGGTCAAATTAAATCAAAAGGATTCCGAAATTTGATACTTTTTAGTTGACATAGACAGAATTATACTCCTTTTTTCCATGAGATGGGACCTGTGTCCAGCATTAGGGCGTATATAGATTGGTGATGAGACAGAACTATGATATCGTATAGAATATTCTGACATTCATTCCGATTTTTCGAGTCCTTTACAGCACTCGTGGTCACGGAATGTATTTTAAATTCATTATACGCGATATAATCGGTTGAAAAATAGTTTTATTTAATATATAAGTACATGTATACCATCATATTAGAAATAAATTAGAATACATCTGTACGATATCTTCTATGCCATATCATAGTTCTGTCTCATCACCAATCCATATACGCCCTAATGCTGGACACAGGTCCCCTCTCATGGAAGAAAGGAGTTAAATTCTGTCTAAGTCAACTAAAAAGTATCAAATTTCGGAATCCTTGATGTTATTTCAAGGTAATTAAACAAATAATATGCAGTATAACAAGATTTATAAGTAACGCGAAATGTATTAAGCCTCTAGAATAATACAGTAAATCCCGGGAAATCCCGCATTCATTAAAAAGAAATAATTTTTTTTTGGTGCTTGTAACCACTCTTAGTTACGTCCTCCCGCGAAGTTTAGGTAAATAGGCACTACCTATTCCGAGCTATGTTTATTACATTACACAGACAATCATATAAAGTCCTACCCATAATACATACTTATCATAATGTTCGATTTAAAGAAATGAGCCACACAGCTATACACACAGCCGTACAGCTAGAATGCGGCGAGTTCGGCGACAGAATTACGCCGGGCTGATGGGCGGTATCTTAAATGTCATACATAGTTGCAACACATGGACAGACAGTCGTAGCATGTGGGTTCTTTTGTCACCTTTTCTGTATAGAAGCCTATAAATTGTCTCGGTTGGTCCCGATCACATACAATTGACCTTTCTTTTGGAATAGTTTCATTATTCTCAAAAGTTACAACAGAAGTTACTTGGGTCAATCAACTTTTTCTTGTTGTTATTCTGTCCCGTCAGCGAGGAGACAACAGTAACCAAGTTTCTTAGAAAAATGATTATAATATGGACTTCAAGCATACTCAAGAGATGACCCATGTCCAAATGGATTTATACTCATCGCTAAAACTTATGTTTGGTTGGTTTAAACCCTAAAAAACACTGTTTTAAAGAGTGACTCAGGAGACGTAACCATGGCAACGGGCTACAAAGAATAGTTGATCCACCTACTTACATGTTACGCGAGCCGGTCAAAAGTTACGAAAAACGTAAGAAATGTAACCTTCTGGCAACACTGATTAGTAAAAAAACGCCTCGGGCCGGGCCCCAGTTCAACGCGCTAGGTCGACGCACCGTTGTACCGTACGATTTGACCATAAGAAATACGCCCAAACAAGCCGACCAAACACAGTGTACGCTCGGTGGGAAAGAATCACGGAGCGCCGGTGCCTTCGCGATTTGGCTCGGTTATGCTATTAAGTGGTGTGTGACGTCATAAGAAAACAAGTTACAGGTGCCTGTCCAGAGGTCTCAATGACCTCCAAAACAGGGGTTTGAGTAGACAAGCCTTTCCTAGGAGATCTATTGGGGATTTTACTTGAGTTTCATTACTTTTTGGCGTCAGCGTTCTTAGTTCTTACTGAGCTTCTTTATGAAATGAAATCATTTATTCTTCAATTAGGCATGTTACATGCACTTATGAATGTCAAAAAACTACCACCGGTTCATAAAATAAACCTCTGCCTCGAGAAGAACCGGCGTAAGAAACTCGGCGAGGTGTCATTTTTTATTATATATTTAGTACTTTTAGTTTGCGTTGTGGAAACACAGTTACTAACATTAAATATAATAATTTGTATACTGTGTCATACAAAGCTTGAAAAAACAAAATTCGCCTCTCCTGTGGTCAATACTTAACAGCTTGTGTGCATATTCAAAAAATTCAAATCAAAATCAAAACATTTATTCTGCAAATAGGCCTCAAGGGCACTTTTACAAGTCAAAATCTATCTAGGTACATCAAATAAAAATAAAACAATAGTCAAAGTATCATTAATTAAATGTAGTGTTACATTTAATTAATGATACATTATACATGTAAGTTAAGTGGGTCTACTTTTTCTCGACCAGATTTCTATTACCAAAAAAATCCATGATATGTATTGAATTAGTGTACAAAATATGATTTCGAAATAGTACCTGAACCTAATAGAAGGAATTTATAGGTAAAAATACTTAAACGTCGTATTGCTGTAAAAGGTGGGTAAAACAGTGGTAAAAACCTATTTTTTCATACAAATGTTGAGACATCCAAGGACCACTGAATTACTCGATTTATAGATATTAGCTGTGGTTCGTTAATTACCAAAACTATCGGAAATGATACTCTAATTAAACCTGTTTCTATATAACAATACATAAATATGAAGTGAGAGCCAAGTCTTTCAATATCTGCATTTTAAAAAATGTGTCTGAAAATTATGTGATGTTGACGTTAAATTTTCCTCTTGACATTCAGATTTTCTTCTAGAAACTGTCTAGATTATACTATTTTTTATGTTTTTATTTTACATATTGACGATCTTTTTGTGAATTTATTATACTCTCTTTTGACATACATTACAGTAATTCGTGTCTTTTTTAAAATTTCATATGCATCAATAAATTGCTCTGAATAATTAGATTCCATTTATGTAATATATAACTGACGATTCAAAAGTGCTTGTTGCTAGGCCTATTTGAATAAAAAATATTTTGAGTTTGAGTTTGAGTAATGTACATGAAAAAGTAGAATGGCCCAAGTATTTCATGGATTTATAGATATTTAAGTATTACATGGATTTATAGAAACGTAGACACTCTTTGTTCCGGTCACTAGTCCAATCTAAAATTAAGCTTGGGCTACAAAGCTTAATTTTAGGTTTTACCCTTTGGGTACTTTTTTATGTTATAGGGGGCGAACAAGCAGACGGATCGCCTGATGGTAAGCAATTACCGTCGCCAATAAACACCTGCAACACCAGATGAGTCGCAAGTGCGTTGCCGGCCTTTCATAAGGGAATATGCTCTTTTCTTGAAGGTTTGAAGGTCACATCGGTCCGGAAATACCGCAGGCGACAGTTCATTCCATAGTTTGGTTGTGCGAGGCAGGAAATTTCTTGAGAAACGCAGTTTTGGACTGCCGGCAGAATTAGTGCTTCGGGCGGCAACGTTTTCCACCCCCTGAACCTTTATCAAATAAGGCAGTATTGGCATTGATCGATTGGTTACATCCTTAACTAGGTATATACGTTTTGATCTTGTAGTAATTCTTTCTCGTTTACGAAATAATAGCAAAAAACCAGGAGGAAGTTTTCGAGTATAAAAAACGAATCTTCAAGGGTCACTTCTAGGCAATTTTGTCCAAAAAATCCTCATCGTTATCTAAATGGTGAGGATGAGGATGGAAATGCTGTCGCGTAGGGCGATGATTAACCCTGATAAAATGGATTATTAATTGAGGAATAAAGACAGCATGCGAATAAAAGAGATGGCAAGCAAAAAACACCGGTATCTATCTAAGCGCTGTAAAATTTCTTTTGTGCCATATAATTTTTTGTTCCCTTCGAGGTTCATTGGTCAATGTTTTTTACTTCGCTACTTGACGCTTCGAATTACAGTTAGGAATGTGTTGATGCTATGTTTACAACCTCGATTAATACCTATTAAGAATAAGATACAGGTAAACGTCCCAGAGCACGACACCTTAGTGCCCAATCGGATGACACCTATTATTCACCTGTCATCATTTCATCATGACATAAGATTAAAAAAAACGTATAGGGGTCAATCAACTTTTTCTTGTTGTTATTCTGTCCTGTCAGCGAAGAGACAACAGTAACCGAGTTTCTTAGAAAAATGTTTACAATATGGACTTTAAGCATGCTCAATAGATGACCCATGTCCAAATGAATTTATGCTTATTGCTAAAACTCATGTTTGGTAGATTAAAATCCTATAAAATCAGTTTTAAAGAGTGACTCAGGAGACGTAACCATGGTAACGAGCAACAAAGAATAGTTGATCCATTGGGTCAAGTGTCGAGTACAGGGACATTTACCCTACTAAATTGGAAAGAAACTGTATTTGAAGCACAGAGGCATTCAGTTTGAAACTGAGTTTATTACCATTATTCCAGCCGTTATCAGTTTGCTTGCAGGATGCCCGGGGTCCACTAGCTAATTCCAAGATTTGGAGTAGGCACTAGTTTATACGGAAGCGACTGCGATCTGCACTTCTAGCCCAAGGGGGAAACTAGAACTTATTGGGATTAGGCTTGTCAAGTGTGTGGGCAACTTGACTGTTAGAAGTTCCCAAGCCGCCCGAAGGTCTCTAACTTGTCTTAACGACTGCTGAAGAGAGCATTTAAATATACCTAAACTAGCGACCCGCCCCGGCTTCGCACGGGTGCAATGCTGATGCATGTATTATACATATAAACCTTCCCCTTGAGTCACTCTATCTATTTAAAAAAATCATCTAAATCCGTTGCGTAGTTTTAAAGATATAAGCATACATAGTTTTAATTTCCCACAGTCTATACTGTTGTTTAATTTTAACACCGTGTTCAAAAAAAGGAGGAGGTTCTTAATTCGGTTGTGTTTTTTTATGTGTGTTACCTCAGAACTCCATCGTTTATGAACCGATTTGAAAAATTGTTTCTTTGTTTGAAAGCACAAACTTCAAGGTTGGTCCCATGAGGAACTGAGGTAGCTCCTCAATAATTCAAGGGAAACATAGCGATTTAAGTATTCTCGGTAATATTTTTTTATCCTGACTGCGGTATTAGCGATAGGAGTGCGTGATTGGAGAGTGGCCAGGGGGAACCTCCGACACGACCACGCGGGCGGTTTAAATACTGGAATACTCTATGTAGATACATATATACCGATTGACGACCGGTTTAGCCTAGTGGGTAGTGCACCTGCCTGTGAAGCTGACGGTCCTGGGTTCGAATCCCGGTCAGGGCAAATATTTATGTGATGAGCATGAATATTTGTTTCTGAATCTTGGATGTTTTCTATGTATTTAAGTATTTATGTCAAATATATCATCGTCTAGTACCCATAACACAAGCCTTCTTGAGCTTACTGTGGGGCTAGTTCGATTTGTGTAAGATTGTCCTCTAATATTTATTTATTTATTTTATTTATTTATTTATATATTTGGCGTGGTTGCTGTGAGAGTTACGTAGAAAATGTTCAAGTCTTTGCTATGCGGATACGGAATTCTTACACACTATTTCTCATTCTCGACTTGTGAGAATTGCTTGCGTGTTTATTCCCAAGTATAGATCGTGATTAGATGTAGAAACAGCTTCTAAGGTATAATTTATAGAGACCAATCAACTTTTACACAGTTTTTCTCCAGCGTTAGTAGTTGTGAATTGGGATGTCGATTGACGATGAAAATAAATTAGTCTTAAATTAGCAATGATCTGAAGTCAAAAACTTCTTATTATTTTTGATTTTTAAATGTTTTGTGAACTAGCTTTTCTGACACGCAAAATAGGCACTTAGGATGTCGACCTGCGTTTTCAACCTCGCCCCATTTTAAAACGAATTAAAAAACTGAATAGAAAAAAAATACAAATGGGTGGATCAATTTTTTTTGTGCTGTTATCTTGACCCGTTGTCCAAGGGACACAAGTGGCGCAGTTTGTTCAAAAAAAATAGTATTATGTTCTACTAACATGCAACTACGTAGATGGACCATTATGGAAATAGCTTATAAGTACCACAAATACGTATGTTTGATAAACTGAAATAGCTTAGAACCACGATTGTATTCGAATTTTGTCCTGGACAATTAGGCGTAACCACGGCAACAAGTGGCACTAAAAAGTTGATTCACCCAAATACATCATATCGAAATTCGGACCTGCTCACGGAATTTCGCGAGATGTGGTTCAGAAATGCCACCTGTAGAAGAGAAAAGCCGTGGGTACATTCGGAAAAACATATGAAATTATGTTTGCGCAAGCGTGGCGATTGTGTAGCAATATTTATCCATACAAAAACCGGCTACGTTAAATCCTGAACCGATCTGCAAGATTTTTGGAAATGTTTTTATTTATTTTATTTATTTATTGTTCAGAACACATACAGTCATACATAAAAAGATAGAGGTAAGTTACAAATAAGTATGTATAAAAACAGACCTGGAGGTTCATAAATACAAACATTAAGCAAAAATATACAACAGCGTCTTAGCGAGTAGGAAAGTAAGTGGGTAGAACACTAAGTATTATTAATCGATAACAATTTGGATCTCGTACGTTCTTTTAGAACATCAAGGGAGTGCATAAATGGATCGATGTCACAGAAATACTCATTGATTGAAATGTTGTAGATATCATTAAATACTAGGTTTATACGTTGTGATTTTTTGGAAAAATTGCCTAGAATTGAAAATATGGACCCTTAAAGATTCGTTTTTTATATTCGAAAACTTCCTCCTGGTTTTTTGCTATTATTTCATAAACGAGAAAGAATTACAAGAAAATCAAAACGTATAAAGCTAGTTAAGGATGTAACCAATCGACCAATGCCAATACTGCCTTATTTGATAAAGGTTTAGGGGTGGAAACCGTTGCCTCCCGAAGCACTAATTCTGCGAGAAATTAGGCGTCATACGGGCGGCGGCGACAACTTTCTCTATAGCACGACGCGGGCGCAAGACCACGACGGATGTACCAGAAAGAATATCCCGAAATGCCTGTTCACAAGTCTTAATCAGAGACGCATTCGCTCCGCTCGCTCGGTCAAAAAAGCGCGTCATTACGGGTCTGTAATTTGTCTAAAATAAAAGATTCAGTCATAGATAGCTGTTTGTTCTAATAAGTTATCATAAGAAATAAGAAATATTTATTCGAGACAAAGACAACAATTAATACAGCAAAAATAGAATACAAAAATAAACAAAAAAGTTGTGTTATCTCGAAATGGTACCATCTCAGCATAATGCGGGCAATCGCCAGCGCTGGTCTTCCGATGGGACCGTCGAGTGATTTCACGGTATGTAACTGTACGAACATAAAATAATAATAATAATAAATAAAGAACGATTAACATGAAGAAGAAGAAGACGGATTTTAAAAACAAAGTTTGACATTTTTTTTTTAAACCGTGATATATGAACGCAGCAGCCTGTGCTATCTGTTCCAGCTAAACTAGCGCCAATGACAGTTGGAATGGCAGTTATCAGAACATAGGACGCTAAGCATTTATCTACTCTAACAAATCCCTGGTTATCGAAAAGATAAATAGACATGACATAATAAAATCCGATAAGTACCTAACGTATATTATATTATTGCATAGGTATGGTTGTATTGGTGTTATGGATATGTTGTACGACAGATGAGTGTAGGGCCCGAAAGAATTATTATATTTAACATTGACCTGTATCGACTAGTGGAATAAACAAGCGCGTATTTTTTTAAATTTTTAGCTGGTTCGTTTCTCAGGTGAGATAAGCGAATTTTAGAAAATCTTTGAAAACAGATGTTTTTTTTAAATAACATAATGTTTCCTTTAATTAGAATGAGGTACCTTAAGGATTTAAGGCAGTTCTCCGGTCTAGTGTACATAACGTAGATTTAGACAATTTAGGTAGGTGGCCCATTCTACTTTTTCATGTACATAATTTTCAGACACTTTTTTTTTTAATGCAGATTTTAGAATACTTGGCCCTCACTTCATATTTTTGTATTGTTATTCAGAAAGAGGTTTAACTGCAGTATCACTTCCGATAGTTTTGGTAATTAATGAACCACAGCTAATGTCCATAAATCGAGTAACTCAGTGGTCCTTGGATGTCTCACCATTTGTATGAAAAAATGATTTTTACCACTGTGTTACCCACCTTTTCCAGCAATATGATAATATTGAAGTATTTTTACCTATAAATTCCTTTTATTAGGTTCAGGTACTATT
Source organism: Epiblema foenella (assembly GCA_963556455.1). NCBI lineage: Eukaryota > Metazoa > Arthropoda > Insecta > Lepidoptera > Tortricidae > Epiblema > Epiblema foenella. The sequence continues at coordinate 27,699,923 of OY747099.1, read as the reverse complement.
TCTAAATCCTATTTTTGTACACTAATTCAATACATATCACAGATTTTTTTTTGTAATAGAAAACTGGTCATGAAAAAGTAGATTGACCCAGGTACATAGTGACAAAATGTTGTAGGTAGCTACCAGCCATATCTACAGACTCGCATTCACTGTTATCAGCCAACTGTTTTATTAAATTGATCTACGACCGCCTACCTCACTAAAATAATCAACATTGATAACTAATCAGCCAACACGAAAACACTACAGCACAAAGTAGAGAGAAAATAATTTTAGCACCTACCTATAATGATCCGTAATATCTGCCTATCCATACGCTAAACTTACGGCGTGAATATAGGTATATGTATGTATGAACTGGGCTGCTTATCCCTACTTTGATTTCTGTCACTTGTACTTTTATGTAAATGGGGATATACCGTCCGTCAAAAATCGTGAATGGAATACGTGCTGGGAGCGAATTCCACTGTTCCGCTCCAAGTGACTGTTATACTGCAACGCTCCGCCCAAGACGCCGTTAGTCGCATTTCCATACAAATTCCACTCACTTTTCTCTGTACTTATATCTAAAAAGTATCCGAAGAATATCCTGGTCGGAGATTGTTTGTGCTATATTCTACCTAAATTAGTTCAGCAGTTTAACGAGAAAAGGTAAAAGAGACTGACAATTAGCTGCACTTGTCAGATAATAACTTTCTCATTAATATTAAACGTTCCCAACGCTCGACACTGACCCATTCTTCAATCTCAGCAATAAAGGTGAACGACTCAATTATTGGAATACCTGTCAAACATTGGAGCGTTTAGTTTACAAACTATGATTGATTTGTTAAGTAATGTTGATTAACGACGTCCCATTTGTACAAATGTACGTCCGTTATCGCACTTTCCCAGTTTCAATCAGCACTGCATTTTTTCACCGCTATCATGCAAGGTCGAATGGACTTACCGGGTCAATTTCTGCATCCCAGACGTCCTTTAAGTCGTTAGAGATGTCAAAGTAGCTCTCCATAATGGCCTGGCACAGGCCCGTTAAATCCACGAAACAAAGTATATACACAGTCACAACACTCACAAGTTTACGTTTCACTGTCGATGGCCATTTGTTTTTGCGATAAAATAACTTGTATGAAGTTTCACTGCACGCGAGGAATTTCTTTGCACATTCGAGCGCGTGTGTGCGGTCGCTTCGGGCTTTGGCCGGCGAGTGAGGCGGCGCGGCTGCCCCCCTCCGCCGCTCATTCATAAAGGGGGTCGTGACGCCGGGGACTACCCACACAACAGGTGGGATAAGGGATTTGTGGATAAACATTGGTATCGGAATGCCTAATTCAGATAGAGGTCGGTCGTGTGGGTATTTGTGAGCGGGAATTCCGGGATAATTTACTTTGCGGATTGTGAGTGGTGGTTTTATCTAAAAATACATTGCCTAAGATTCAAATTACTATCTAGTACAGGACTATTTTAGCCGATGATTTTATATAATTTTTTGGTATTTATTAAGTAAGTTTAATTTATTTTTATTTATTTATTTTTGTTTTACATATTTATTTTATATTTTTTGGCATCACGCAACACTTGTACTACTGTTGGTACAACAAATGGGTCACGACCTAGGGGAGGGGCTAGGGGCCAGACTGAAAATCAGCGCTGAGTTTGCAAGCTCCAGCATATGCTGAGCCTGGTACCCATTGCCGCAGTCATAGTTTTTAAAATTGTAAGTAATTTGTATTTCTTTTTAAGTGTTGTTTTTTTTTTATTGTAATGTTTATTTTTTCTTTCATTTTTTTTTATGTACTTATCCGCTTTTGTATTGTACTTTTTTCTGTTTTTACGTGGCAATAAAGATTTATTATTATTATTATTATAAGAAACAGAAATCGTTTCAAACATCACACCAAACCATAGACCAAACCGACAAAGGGTCTAGCAGGCTAAGCGAATAAGCTACCGACGGATTTGGTCATTATATCAGGCCCTAAGAACACTATGCTAAATAATAACATCAGTCCTCGATTTTCTTTTGTTTTCCACATATTCAGGATAATGTTAAATAATCAGGGTAACACAAGAGGTCTTATAAGTTTTAAAATGTTTTGATTTCAAATTATGACAAAAGTATTGATAATACCAATAAAGTTATTAAAGGACACGATGATTTTATTAAAGTTTTAGATAGTAACATAGTCATTTTTTGATTTTATTGTGTGTAGTAGAATTTAAGCGGATAAAACGAGTTTTTAGCTTGAAAATGGTCGATTTGGAGTCATTTTTGAAACGATATTTTTTAATGAAAAATCCAAGAAATACATTTAAAGTTTATGACATAAGCGGGGTAATCACGTAACTTTTGTACTACCGTTAGGTAGATTTTAATGTCACATTCTAATTGTCAGCTCATACATTTATACTTCAAAATTGTCAGTAAAATCTATCTACCGTTAGTACATAAAGTTGGTCATTCGCCTGCTGACAGTTAAAATTTGACATTAAAATCTACCTAACGGTAGTACAAAAGTTACGTGATTACCCCGAAGGTCGCAATAGTCCTGTTCTAGATAGTAACATTGAGTAAATGTCAAGATACGTGTCAATTCAAATAGAAAATGGCCTTAATAGATGAGCGATTTTTAACTGATAAGGGCCCTTAAGTGTCATATTTTGTAAAAGTAAGATTAAGCCGTCGTCTCCCGGCAAAAAAAAACAGCATTTTTTGTTATGATCCCGGGGATCCCAGGGGCCGGTAGACGACAAAACGAAATCATGCTAACCTATTGATTAAATGTTGTAATAATTAAATACATACTTAAAATATAGGTACAATTTAATACAAACAGGACATGTCAGCTAATATTCATAACAGCAAAATAAATAAGTACCTACGAATAAAGTAAGGAAACATTAAAATAAATATTTAACATTGATTATTGCAAATATCAGGAAATATTTAATTTGTAAAAACCGGCCACGTGCGTGTCGGACCACGCACAATGAAGGGTTCCGTACCAACACCTACCAGCCCACATTTAATATCACTATCCAATACATTGAATCTAAAAACGTCGTATCTTCATAGGGAACTCACGGCACTTACGACCTTTTGTTTGGGCAAGACAGTTTTTAAGCGAAAACTCAAAAACCGTAAAACCTATATTGCTTAAACCAAAAATCGCTGAAAGTATTTACTAATGCACAGCACCTCAATTTTTTTCAGAATTTAAAACTTTATAGTTTGGAAATTAGAGGGGGGGGGGACACTTTCTATGACTTTGACAGCTAATATCTCACCAACGGTTGAATTAAATGGACAAGTTTTTTAGAAACCTCCATATCATTTTTAAATGCCTATCCATCGATAGCCCACGCGACTATGTGCGTTGAATTTTTTTTTCATCCACCGGTTACATGTATGGAGTGCCCCCCTAATTTAATATGTTTTTTGTAATTTCACATCATTTTATGTAGCGGTTCATAGAATACACCTTCCTACGAAATTTCATAATTGTATTGCTTATAGTCTCCGAGTAAATCGGCTGTGACATACGGACGGACGGACATGACGAATCTATAAGGGTTCCGTTTTTGCCGTTTTTGCTACAGAACCCTAATAAAAGTAACAATTAATGGAAATAACAAATAAATAATTCATTCTACTACTACATTCATGTTAGATTAAATTCATTCATTATTGCACTGGAAAAACTCTTCAACGGAATAAAAACATTTGGCTAACAAAATCATTTATCATAAAAAAAATGCGATTTACTTACCACGTCTTCGTGAGCCAGCCATACCGCCGTGCATTTTTCAAACAATGACATCTGTCAATTGTGACAGTCAATGATCGATCGATTTTTGGTTTTAATGGCTACTGTCCAGTGGGACAATTATGCCAGCGTCAAGGTTGGAGGCTACACGAGTCTTGAAAAAAACTGTCCAAAGGGTGAAGATACGTAATCGGTTGAAAAATCTAAAACAAAAGAGACGGCACAGTATTAGGATAACTACAACATACACATGGTTAGTATAGCATACCGGAAACTGTTCCCTAATATTTCGTTTAGAAATCGAATTAAATTATTTCTCTAACCCGCGAAATTTCAAAAATCTATACAGAGTTTATTAATATGGCCTTCTGAAAGGCGCGTGAGCAATAATTGAAGGTTAGTTGAAAAGTGCTGGGCTGGAGCAGCCATGTTTATTTTGGTTTATCAAAAGGCGCATGGGCGCCACGAGGATACAATAATAATAAAATAAACTGACGACCGCTTTAGCCTAGTTGGTAGTGACCCTGCCTTCGAAGCTGGAGGTCTCGGGTTCGAATCCCGGTCAGGGCATTTATTTGTGTGATGAACACGAATATTTGTTCCTGAGTCTTGGATGTTTTCTATGTATTTAAGTATCTATTTATCTATATAAGTATGTATATCGTCACTTGGTACCCATAGTACAAGCTTTGCTTAGTTTGGGACTAGGTTGATTTGTGTAAGATTGTCCAAAAATATTTATATTTATTTAAACTACAAAATGCGTATTTTTAACCTGCATTCACGCCTGTATTCCCAACAGGGAAATTGAATTCCAGTGCCACATTTAGCAATTGTAGGTTTGAAGATGGAGGAAATTAGTGTCCGACCGAAATTTCGGTTTCGGTTTCGGTTTCGGCAAAATAACATGTTTCGGTCGGTCACTAGAGGAAATGTTATATTGCAGTGATAGCTAGCCCATCGTCCACAACACACTACAACCCGGTTCCCATAGTCCACGGGATGTAAGGGGAACCACAAGGGGAGAGATAAAGGAAAACACGTTTGCTGATTATTATTTTATTCAATTACACTAAGGTTGCTCATCCACCAGATAGGCGATGTGAGAAAATTTATACAATATAATACAAATATTCTTTACTAATAATCACCTCAATAAAAAATACAAGGGTCATACACGGATTTAGGTTCGCGTCTTTCCTGTGGACATACCAAAAGTTAAGGGCTACAAAGATTAATTTTGAATTGGACCAGTAACCCGCATAAACAGTGTCTCCGTTTCTACAAATCGCTGTAATGAAAACAGCTAACATGCACATAAGCCGTTAACTATTGACCACAGGAGGGGCGACTTTTGTTTTTTCTACTAATTATGACCCACAAAGCAGTTCAGAGAGGCTACCGCGAACAGCAAACGAAGTTTTCGCTCACTGCCGCACTTGCACGTTTGGACGTAAGTGCGACAGAGAGGGAAAACTTCGTTTGCTGTTCGCGGTAGCGCCCCAGAGCCTGTACTCCGAACTTCGAAATCCGAACTTCGTATCGTGCCGTCCCTTTCACTTTCTTGTGTTATTCACTATATGAGTGAGAGGGACGGTACCATACGAAGTTCGTATTTCGTAGTTCGGAGTAGCCCCTCTGAAACATAACATAACAGAGTATATCTCTGCAGAGGTAGGCAACAGGCGTTCTTATCGATAAAGGGCTATCTCTTCCAGACAACCTTCTGGTAGCGGAGAGAACTAAAGACACATACAGTGGATGGTGTAAATATAAAAACTACTGGAGTAAAACACATAAACATACCAAAATACATAACTATACATATTCACTATATAGGGTGTCCAGCAAATAATGAACAAGCTTTTAACCACCAACGCGTCTGTTGCTGGTCTAGAAAATGGAGTTTCAGATTTAGTAAAAGTCCCTTAATGGACAGCCTGTATACCACAAACTTAAGAGAAAACCCAAATATAAACTACAGACCAGTATCAAAACAAAGTAAGTATTATGAAAGATACAAAAACCTTTGTTAGGTTAAAGTAAACCGTTAAAGAAAACCTCTTCCTAGTTCCTGACAACCTTTGGTAAGATCACCTACTTTATATCCACTGTCAGCGGTAAAACATAACAAATAACTATTTCATCGCTCACCATACGATTTTATCGCTTCGTCTGTTGGTGGAAAACAGGGATCGGATACCGGTATTTTCTCCATAGAAAAATACCGGTATTATTACGGTCACCTGACTCACTGAGTCACTGAGGATATTTATTTAATAGATTTTATTATTTTCATGTTGACGTGTTATAGATATAGCTCAAAATATTTTATTATGATTAGTGTACTCACTTTATTACCTTTTATCTTGACGCTTAGAGACCTTATACATCTCTAACAAATCTCGATTGTTATTAGTTTCTTAGTCTTATTTTTGACATGTAACACTACATTTAATTAATGATACTTTGATTATTGTATTATTTTTATTTGATGTACCTAGATAGATTTTGACTTGTAAAGTGCCCTTGAGGCCTATTTGCAGAATAAATGTTTTGATTTTGATTTTGATTTTTGATTTCACCGGTGCATTATTTCGTTTTTAATGGGACAATCTAATAATACGACGTTGTTACCTAAATACATGATTCAGCCCTACGTAAAGAGCAAAAAATAATCCAAAATATTGGGCTAATTCAGGGTTTTTTAAAAATACCGGTATCGGTCCCTGGTGGAAAACCTCCCTAAGAGTAGGTATAAGGTCATCTACCGGTCCCTGGGATCCCCGGGAACATAACAAAATAATGCTATTTTTATTTTTTTTCGCCGGGAGACGACGACTTAACATTTTTAATGTAGGGTCGGTAGGTGGGTTTACGGCCTGTTAATTTGATGCGCCAGTTTGCGGCCACTTGTTTCAAGTTTTTTAGTTTCAAGTTTTTATTGCATCATGTTGTTTACAAGGTCTTAATTTCTAATACATAATTGCATTAAGTTTCAAACATGAACCCTGCTAGGGTGTTGCATTCTTACGGCTATACAAATACAATACCACATAACAATACAATATAATATATATATCCCTTAAAATTACTTACACTCCTTATCTATTAGGTACTCTTCGGTTGAATAGTAATTTTTTTTGATCAAATACGTCTTTAGGTGTGACTTAAGTTTGGATGAGTTGATGAATTGAAAGAATATTTTCTTGCTTTTTTAATACATTCCCATTCAATAGCTACTAATTAAAACACATACGACTCACTATTTGTTTAGAGCATGTAACAATGTAAATATCTTTAATTGAAAAAACTTCGTTCTTAAGAAGGCCCCAAACTCACCTAGCAACCCTTTTTTTTATAGAAAATTGCACGTAGAATAAAAATCTTAAAACTAGTACTCTGGGCGCTGCATACCTTTTTTTTAATTAGAAATTAGATAAACGAAGTAGCAGTAGTCATAAACACACACATTGAAAGATCGGAATAACTGACAGTTAGTGACTGACAAATTGCTTTTTTAAAAACCGAACCGACTTCTTACAATCTATGCCTCTTTGCGTATTTTATCGATTGTACAACATTTACATGAATAAAAAAATACGTAATTAAAAAAAGGTATCGTCGTCTACCGGTCCCGGGGATACCCGTGCTCATTGCAAAAGAATGCTTTTTATTTTTTCGTCGGAAGACCACGGCTTATGATGGGTTATCATTTAAAAATGTATACAATTAAATATGAATGAAGAAATATAAATTAAATAAAAATAAAATAAATAAATATTTTTGGACACTCCTACACAAATCAACTTAGTCCCAAACTAAGCAAAGCTTGTACTATGGGTACCAAGTGACGATATACATACTTATATAGATAAATAGATACTTAAATACATAGAATACATCCAAGACTCAGGAACAAATATTCGTGTTCATCACACAAATGCATGCCCTGACCGGGATTCGAACCCGGGACCTCCAGCTTCGAAGGCAGGGTCACTACCAACTAGGCTAAAGCGGTCGTCAAATATATATATGTTCTTATTTTTGAATAACAATACATAATGGAAGCATGATAACGGTTTTAATACTCATTGCGATTATTTGACATTTTTACAAATTAAAAAAAAACCTCGTCTGTCATCCTTTCTAATGTTTAAAAAATCAAGGTATATGTAGACCTCGCGACCCGGCTTTTACAAAAATGTGTATGTATGATATTTTTTTAACCTTACGCCTGTCTGTATTGATAATACTTTGCCATGTTTTCATTAAAATTAAAAAACCGGCCAAGTGCGTGTCGGACCACGCACAATGAAGGGTTCCGTACCAATACCTACTAGCCCACATTTAAAATCACTATCCAATACATTGGTTCTAAAAAAGTTGTATCTTCATAGGGATCTCACGGCACTTACGACCTTTTGTTTGGGCAAGACAGTTTTTAAGCGAAATCTCAAAAACTGTAAAACCGATATTGTTCAAACCAAAAATCGTTCAAAGTATTTACTAATGCATACCACCTCAATTATTTTCAGAATTTTAAACTTTATAGTTTGGAAATTAGAGGGGTGGGGGGGGGGGACACTTTCTATGACTTTGACAGCTATTATCTCACCAACGGTTGACTTAAATGGACAAGTTTTCTAGAAACCTCAATATCATTTTTAAATGCCTATCCATCGATACCCCACACGACTATGTGCGTTGAATTTTTTTTCACCCACCGGTTACATGTATGGAGTGCCCCCCCCTAATATAATATTTTTTTGTAATTTCACATCACTTTTATATAGCGGTTCATAGAATACACCTTCCTACCAAATTTCATAATTGTAGTGCTTATAGTATCCGAGTAAATCGGCTGTGACATACGGACGGACGGACAGACCTGACGAATCTATAAGGGTTCCGTTTTTGCCATTTTGGCTACGGAACCCTAAAAACTATAACCCCTCGATCTATGGTAGTTGTCGAAATGTCACCGTCAAATGTCACGTTTGTCATCCGCCTTGAATGTACCTAAATATTCAAATCAATTCTTGCATTTTACAAAAACAACATAAATTGACTGTTAAAACCGTTAGGAAACAATACTTTTTGGGTACATACTTACGAAACTCTAAGGCCAAATTCTGTCAAACAAACACAAGCAAGAAACGACTCAAAGCTCTGGTTATGAGGTAAATTTTTGCTTAATAATAAACAATAACAATAACTTTATTTATGTCACACCTGGCCATAATGAGGCAATTACCGCACGCTCCGCGCGCGGAAAATCCCACTTCCTGGCCAGGGGGTGACATAAAATTTTGTACTTACCTCGGGCGGTAATTAAGAAAGCCTCAGATCGCATAATTATCGCAATTGCCTTCGGCTCGGGCGTCAAATACCTGCGATCTGAGACATTCTTTGTTTTACCGACCTTGGTAAGTAATGTACTATTACTTTAAACCTAATAGGCTTATAATGCTTGCGTTCGTTTGACAGAATTTGGCCTTAGAGTTTCGTACGAACTATACAATCGAGAAGTGAAAGATAAATACGAGTATGTATACATAAGCAAAGCATTATGGTAAGAGAGGTAGGGGCACAGCAAAATGTCATCCTGCTCGAATTTGGAGCAGCCCAAATGGGGAAGTACCTCCGCCTTGCAGAAGACCACAGCCATAATAACATTATCTACTATACAAGTATGTAGTGTTGTGTTCCTGGAGGTGAGAAGGGTTGCCAGAGCTCCCGAGGATGCACCGTGTTGAGAGCGAGGGACCTAAATGTGTTCCTTCTGCTGTCAACACAGTGCAACCTCAAACCTTATAAAGGGTAACCAACGCGCACAGTGACTCCTTTGGAGTTGCTGGCGTTTATAGGCTGCGGTGTCCGCTTACCATCAGGTGGACCGTACGCTTGTTTGCCACCGGCGTTGTATAAAAAAAAATATGGTTAGGAATTTTAAATATAAAACTCCCGTGAGTTTCTGACATATTGAAATATAATAAACGGGTAACTCATGTCTTTAAGGTCGAGTATAGCACGACATGTTCTAGACCAATACGTGGCCCTTAATCATGAGAACCAGCCGCGATGGCCGCGCGTTTAGCATTGCGCGCTCGCGTGCGGCATGATCGGCTGCTTGATGTTGACGGCGGCGGTAACCGAAACATGTCGAGCGACACTCGATTTTAAAGACGTGAGTGATCAGTTTATTATATTTCATTATGGTTCGAGTTTGAAGCTATATACTGCATTAATGTTATCCACTACGGCTACGGCAACTTCCTGTGGCGCAACTCCGAACTACGAAATTCGAACTTCGTATCATGCCGTCACTTTCACTCATATAGTGTATAACACGAGAGTGACAGGGACGGCACTACACGTTCGGATTTCGAAGTGACTACGTTAATAATAGTGTCTTTTTATAGGGGATTGACAAGAGACATCACCCGTTGGGGATTGACAAGAGACATCACCTGTTGTGGATTCGTTTTTATTATCAAATACAAAATACAAATACAAAACAGGTTTATTTCTCAAAATTTTACAATGTTCAATCTATAAGTAGGTATGTATCAGTGACTGAGAGACCATATACGTCTTTAACAATATTAAATTAATCTTAATTTTGACGCTCAGAGACGCCAGTAGCGCCTGCCGCCATAAGGTCCCTTTCGATGTGGATTATCAAATATTCTTACGTGAGATGCGAGTTGAAACACACTGGGCGAGTCATTCAGTTTAACACTTTCACGTTTCAGTTTTCTACCCATCCCGGGGATCTCCGGGTACATAACAAAATAACAATATGTGATAATCCGATGTGGATTAGGCGCTTACGTTGCACCTATTCACTATTGTATTGGAACAGCGGCAATAAAGGCGTAAGTGCCGGCCGCCATAAGGTCCCTTTCGATGTGGATTATCAAATATTCTTACGTGAGATGCGAGTTGAAACACACTGGGCGAGTCATTCAGTTTAACACTTTCACGTTTCAGTTTTCTACCCATCCCGGGGATCTCCGGGTACATAACAAAATAACAATATGTGATAATCCGATGTGGATTAGGCGCTTACGTTGCACCTATTCACTATTGTATTGGAACAGCGGCAATAAAGGCGTAAGTGCCGGCCGCCATAAGGTCCCTTTCGATGTGGATTATCAAATATTCTTACGTGAGATGCGAGTTGAAACACACTGGGCGAGTCATTCAGTTTAACACTTTCACGTTTCAGTTGTCTACCCATCCCGGAGATCTCCGGGCACATAACAAAATAACAATATGTAATAATCCACATCGAAAGGGACCTTATGGCGGCAGGCGCTTACGTTGCAGCTATTCACTATTGTATTGGAATAGCGGCAATAAAGGCGTAAGTGCCGGCCGCCATAAGGTTCCTTTCAATATGGATTATCACATATTGTTTATTTATTTCGTCGGTCGAGGACGGGTTAAGCCGTAGTTAACCCTTATTATGTCTATAGACGTTGTGCACCTGAAAGTGTTAAGATTGTATACTTTATCATATCATTGTTTTTTATTTGAACATTTATTTCCTAACATTTTTAACTCCCGCGTTTTGTACACATACTAAGGCTCGGTTTTATAAAGATCCGTTAGACCAAATGTCAGCCTGTCGTCTCCGTAAAGTTAGCACGTCCTTCGTGGGGAACTGTATACGCTTTTATAATAAAATACCCATGGATGTAGTGAATTTGCCCGTCAACAGATTTAAGTGTCACGTTAAAAGTCACTTGGTAAGCAAGGCGTATTATTCCGTCAATGATTTTTTAAACGATCAAGAAGCTTTTAAGCCAGTTGTCTAATTTACTAGAATTAGTAATGGTTTATAATGTAGACATGTATAACTACAATTTTAGTCTGGACTTTTACTGTTCTAAAATCATTTCATGTACATTTGAGCACATCATGAGGTATCTCATTGTATTCGATATTCTATTATTAAGTACTACTTTGATTATAAATGTCCTGCAGCTTGAATATGTCATGCTCGCCTAAAGGTCTTTGCTTACGGTGGCGTCGTTGATCGGGTCGCAACCTTCCCTAACATATGGTCGAGGGAGGCGATGGCTGAGATACGCGTCATACTCGTGAACGGGTGCTGTTTGTGGGGTCCGGTCTGTTCATGTTTGCAAGGACTAGTAACTTCGTACTAGTGTTCAGTGGAATTGACATGATGAGAGACTTCACTGTTCTCATTTGATTTTATTTTTTTAGACTGACGCACAGAGACCTTATACATCTCTGAGGATATTTATTTATTAGATTTTATTATTTTCATGTTGACGTGTTATAGATATAGCTCAAAACATTTTATTATGATTAGTGTACCTACTTTATTACCTTTTATCTTGACGCTTAGAGACCTTATACATCTCAAACAAATCTCGATTGTTATTAGTTTCTTAGTCTTATTTTTGACATGTAACACTACATTTAATTAATGATACTTTGATTATTGTATTATTTTTATTTGATGTACCTTGACTAGATTTTGACTTGTAAAAGTGCCCTTGAGGCCTATTTGCAGAATAAATGTTTTGATTTTGATTTTGATTTTTGAAATCAGTAACTCAGTACTTTTTTTGACATAAAAAACCGACATAAGGTCTAACGGATCTTTATAAAACCGAGCCTAAAAGATTTGTTTAAACGGGCCTAACGCGTTATTTATTTATTTACATTTTATACCGACCTTTCGACACGGGTTGCATTGGTCATGTTCGCGGCAGAATTGTCGTCCCAGCAGCTGTCAACGGAGATATAAATAAATAAAATAATAAATATTTTTGGACAATCTTACACAAATCAACCTAGTCCGAAACTAAGCAAAGCTTGTACTATGGGTACCAAGTGACGATATACATACTTATATAGATAAATAGATACTTAAATACATAGACAACATTCAAGACTCGGGAACAAATATTCGTGTTCATCACACAAATACATGCCCTGACCGGGATTCGAACCCGGGACCTCCAGCTTCGAAGGCAGGGTCACTACCAACTAGGTTAAAGCGGTCGTCAAATATAATGGGTACACATTTGACTCCCTACAAAAGTATCCCGCAACCCGTGTCGAAACGTCGGTAAAATAGGATCTATCTCATTAGATCCATTCAGTAGATCCACTGTGTATAAATATCGCGTCAGACCCGTTTAAAGTAATCTTTAAGTATTAATTTCGTAATTGGACATTATATGGGTCAATCAACTTTTTCTTATTGTTACTCTGTCCCGTCAGCGAGGAGACAACAGTAACCGAGTTTCTTAAAAAAATGTTTAGAATATGGACTTCACGCTTGCTCAAGAGATAGCCCATGTCCAAATGGATTTATGCTCATCGATAAAACTCATGTTTGGTACATTTAGACCCTGTAAAATCACAGTTTTAAAGAGTGACTCAGGAGACGTAACCATGGTAACGAGCTACAAAGAATAGTTGATCCACTCATATTATATTAATGATTGGATTTTTATTTAAGGAACAATGAATATAAAAAATAAGAACATAACTAAGGATAAAAACCTACTTACAAATAAAAAATGAGGGTAGGCTGCCCAGAAGGCTGGCGGCATTGCCACGCTGCACAGCAAGACAATGCGCTGAGCAAGTTATATTAATTAAAAAAATTGCCCATTATAATTTAGTCAGTAATCTCATTTTTAAGGAATTACTTAGCTACATATAATAACAGAAATTCATTAAAAAGATAAAATAAATTAAAATACAAGATATAAATTTACATAGTCTAGAACCCACCCCGCATCGTACCTGGCGCAAAGGTACCCATAATGCTCGCGGCATTTCCTCTCTGCACCGCTATGGATACCTGTTGCACCAGATACGACCCGCAGCGGGGATCGTTGCCCCTCTCCCGTAACCGCCGAAAGTAACTACATATTTGTATGGATGGCGTAAACTTCCAGCAACACATATATGAATGCACTATATTAAACAAATTTGTTCTAGAGGGCGTGGCCCGAAAATGAATGCATTACAATTAGAGATTTACCGATTACTTAGTCGCCGACAATCCGGCTATATTTATAGTCGGCGATTAGTTGACGAGTAATCGGCAAAAGAGACCGACTACTCGGAACTGAATGATTTACTGTAAAATAATAATAACTACCAATATTGACTTCAACTTTCATATTTAAAGTATCTTTCTTAAATACAATAATCATGCTAGAAATAGGTACAGTAGTACCCAACTGATATGGCTTACCCATGTACCTGCGCAGAAGATGAATTTTTAAAGCGCGGGAAATGCTATTGACCAATCGGCACGCTCCACGCACCGCGCTTCTTTTTCCTGTACCGCTATTGGTCCGCAGCTGCCGCCATGTTAGCGCGCGCCGCGTGGCATGTTAGTCAGCCGCCATACTTCTGATCGAGTGCACGCGCATTATGAACCTTATAGTAGTGATCTAAGATTAATTGTAAGTTTTAAGCATTCTTTCGTTAATCTTCGGAGTGATACTTTCTTTTCTGCGCGAACGAAGATTCACGACGCGCCTTATCAGTTGGGTACTACTGTACTTGTTATTTAAATGGTAGACTAATTTAAAAAAATACTAGAGATGTAGTCGGTACATCTCTAGTATTTTTTTTTCATTAGTCTACCTAAAAAATACTAGAGATGTACCGACAAGTCGGTAAAGCCGATCCAGCCACATTTATAGTCGGCGATTAGTCGGCCATTTCAGAACCGATTAGTCGGCTAGTTGGCAAAATCCATAGTCGGCCCATCTCTAATTACAATCCAAACACATCAGTAGTTAACTTAACAATAGAATCCAACCCCATCCAGCCAACCAAGATTTCTACATGAAAAAATCAAACCAAGTTTTTTTCTCAAGTCAATATCATTCGGAGCTTTCATATAATCTGGCGAGACGAGCGCACTTACGCTGTTACCCCCCACCCCCTTTATCCGCGTCTGCCTGTGACTCCTATCGGGGTCGAAGTTGCACCACGTCCGTAGGGAGTACCCATCGCTACCCTACACGTGACCCCTGGGTGCTGCTAAACGGCGCAACAAAACTGGCAACCGTACTGTCTTCTCGATAATATCACGGTTCGAAAATAATAGATATATTGACACCAAGTAACAAAATCAAAAGTTCAATTCGAATTTTCTCGATAAAGGATCAAATAGGGATGTTTACCAAATAATAAAATAAATAAGTCCGCATTTTCCAGAAAAAGGATCTAATTCTTAATCAAATAGCTAAAAAGGTAACTCAAAAGGATAAATAATTACGTAATTATAAGTGTACAAAATTTTAGGAGGGGACATAACTATAAGTCTACAAAGTTTTAGGAGGGGACATAACTATAAGTCTACAAAGTTTTAGGAGGGGACATAACTATAAGTCTACAAAGTTTTAGGAGGGGACATAACTATAAGTCCACAAAGTTTTAGGAGGGCACATAACATAAATTACCCATCGAAATTAAGATATTAGAAAACACAGCATTTAAATCTACCCTAAAAAAATGGCTCATTAACAAAGCTTTCTACAGCACTCATGAATTTTTCATTACTGTGAATTAATGTTTCATTACTTACTTATTATTTATGCTTGCATGCAATTTAGTTATATTATCATATATTATGTCCGTGATGGATAAACTGTTGAATCTATATTTTATTTTTGTCACCTTTGTACACAGTTTTACAATACAGTTTTCTATTCTATTCTATTCTATAACTCTGTCCCTTTTCCTTGATATTGGAACGATCGTCATTTACTACGGCTCTCGTGGTCAATTATGTCACTGATCTGTGGCGCTTTCATTATCTAAGCAGCAACATTAAAATGGTTGTAGCTTAGTAATTTTTTGAGATATTTGAATAGGATTTTCACCATTTCGCATATTTTTAAAAATAAAATAAATAAACAAATATTAGAGGACAATCTTACACAAATCGAACTAGCCCCACAGTAAGCTCAAGAAGGCTTGTGTTATGGGTACTAGACGACGATATATTTAATAGACATGAATACTTAAATACATAGAAAACATCCAAGACTCAGAAACAAATATTCATGCTCATCACACAAATATTTGCCCTGACCGGGATTCGAACCCAGGACCGTCAGCTTCACAGGCAGGTGCACTACCCTTACTTACCTTTATGCCTTATTTTGGATTAGTCTTGTGGAGTAGTCAAATTTTGAGTCATCATCCTTATTCTTGATCAAATGGTGAAAAGAGTAAGTGAAAAGAATAAATAATTACATAATTATAAGTCTTTTAATAGGGGCATATTCTGTCCCTTTTCCGCAAAACACACGTATTGGAAAGATCGTCATTTACTATGGCGCTCGAGGTCAGTGTCGTCACTCATCTGTCGCGCTTTCTCTCTAACCAGCAACATTAAAATGTTTGTAGCTTCGTTATTTTATGAGATTTCATTCCATTGCCAGATAAAAGACACAGATATAGGTAATAGTAGGGGTCAAGAAACGAGTGATTTTAATTTTATTTCGCCTTGTATTAGTTTTAAGTTTTTTTAATACATGAGCAATATTTAAAAAAAAAAAGATATTTGAATAGGATTTTTACTAGCCATATTTTTTGCATTGTTTCTTTTGGAGTAATCAAAATTTGAGTCAACAACCCTATTGCCTTACGATAATTAAAAAATAAATGTGAGTCTTAGCTATAGCCATGTTTATCTATGTCTGGGCACGGTGAAGAGCGACGGTACATGCGTATGGAGCGCATGCGTGCCTCCGTGCAGAACACATACACGGGCCACGTGGCACTTCACCAGGTACGTGCTGAACTGTGGACAAACATACAAACTTTTTCATTTCATTTATTTATTCAATAACAATATCAATTACGTTTGAAATACTAAAACAAAAACTTAATCTACCATTGAGAAAAAAAAATCATTCATTCTCATAAATGTGAAGTCAAAAAAATAGAATATTAATTTAATCCATGTCAACGTCATATTAAAATAACGTACACTAACATTCTGGTGGCCCATGAGGGGAATCTTGGTCAGATACACAAACTTTACTTTTAACAGGCATACAAATGTAGGAATAGGGTCCTATAGAAGGCGTATTAGCGTATCACCAGACTGACAAAATTAAGGCTAAGCCTTTTAAAATACCAACCGTTGAGCAGTTTCGTCTTTAGCCGAGGCTACAACGACTATTTTCTTCAGATCAAAGGCCTCTGACAAAACCTTCTGGTGGCCCATGAGGGGTAATATGCCATATTAGTCGCTAAGCCTTTTAAAATACTAACCAGTTGAGCGGTTCCGTCTTCAGCGGAGGCAACAACGACAGTTTTTTTTTTAATTTCAGAGGCCTGCCCTGTGATTGTGGGACCAATTTACGATTAAAGACCCATTAACGTTAAATATGGTACCAAAATCTGTCGTTCACGCCATAGAAACTTGAACTTTACATACAATCACATGTTAAGTTTAACGAACACAATATATAATTATAGTGGCCCATGAGGGGCTATATGCCAGATAAAAGGCCTTATTCATAAACCTATTTTAGCTAAAATGTCGATAATATTATTTTGTCTTTATATTGTCACTTTGACATTTGTGTCGATGAGAAAGGTACAAAATACATTTTAGTTATTAAAGGTTTGTTATTATTTATGAATAAGGAGGAAATTCTTTACGCCTTTTTCTCTGACGTCATAACATTCCACAGGTTATAAACGTATTTTAAAATACGATTGTATTAATACTAAGAACTAACCAGATCATGTAAAATAGGAATGTTGGATGTCGATGGAAAAGCCATAGTACTTACACTTAGTCTTGTAACCAAGTTTAGATCCAAGTAGAGTAATAACAAGAAATATTGTTTAACTTGTGACCGCACTATTCACCAACAAACTGCCCTAGGTTTGGCGAAATTTGTTGTATGACTACTACCTAAGTTTGTTTTGAATATAAATAAAAATAAAAACTAATACTAACCAGTTGAGCGGTTTCGTCTTCAGCCGAGGCAATAACTACGGTTTTCTTCAGATCAGAGGCCTCAGACAAAGCCTTGTGGTTGTGGGGCCCGAGCGAGCGCAGCGAGTGTTGCCCGAGGTGAACCCCGCTGTATGGTATGTTGATGCTGCCTTCTATACAACTCTTTTCATAGCTGCAACCATTTTATTTCATGTGTTAATGTTGATGATAAAACGTGAAACTGATTCAATTACAACTGAATTTGAACAGATATTAATTCAAGAACACTTAGTGATCAGTTAAATCGATTTTTTAATAATCGATTATTTTTTGACATCACCATTTTGTCGGCGTAAAAAATGTTTAAGTTTATATTTTCGTTGACATTCTAGAAATACTCACAGCAAATTGGACCTTATGTCGATGACAAGACACTTGTCCTGGCAGATCAGCGAGAAAAAGTCGGACAGACTGATTCGCGGACAAGACTCGGCACACAACACGTCCATAGGTATTTCTACTGCATCCTAAAATAACAAAAAAACAATTTAGCCCATGGTCATGTCATGAATATCACAATTCAAGAAAACATTTCTCAGGTTAATAATTTTTATTCTTTAAAATCAGATAGCGACGAGCATTTTATCCACAAGAGCGCAAAGAATATTTGAAATCCAAACGTGTTATAAGTCACTTTTTTAAACGTAATAACATGTAAATGTCACTCCAAAGAGGACCACCTAATCATCAGCTAATTGTTTTGCTGACTAGTAAAAGCCTGATTGAATAAAGGCTGATTCTACATATCATTTCAGTTTTATTTTTTTTATGTAGGAATTTCCTCGCTTTAGTGAGGTGAACAGTTATGTGTTACACACGGCTACAAAATTATTTTACGTCTCGTGTGTCGCAACACTCGCTACGCTCAGATTCTATTTTTGAACCACTCGCTTCGCACAGGATTTATTTTCGAACCACTCGCTTCGCTCGTGGTTCAGCCATAGGATCCGTTCTCTGTTTCGTAGTTCAACCATAGAATCCATTCGCTAACTCGTGTTTCGATTCCACCCTCGCGGTTAAAATACAACTTTGCACCCTTATATAACAATAGTTATTTACGATACAAGTGCAGAAAATAGGAATAGGAGCGGTGATAAATTAAAACACGACCGAAGGGAGGGAGGGGACGACGTTTTACAGTACATATGGTTCTTTAAAGTTTCGACATACGCACGAAAAGTTCTGATTCCCGCACGCGTGCGGGAAAGTAGCACCCATATGTACTGTTAACAGGCACGTATCCAGACTTTTAGTTCGGGGGGGGGACAAACATTGAAACAACCATGTGAACTGTGTAAAATCGCTGTAATCACTGTACTATAAAAACGGCTAATTGGGGGGGGGGGATAAACACCAACTATCCCCCCCTCTGGATACATGCCTAACTGTTAATAACTATTTCTCCAAGACACCGGTGCATTTGACTTTTTATTGTCTAGGATCTGTTTCCTTGTCAAATAATGAGAAATAATTAGCCAAAAACTTGCCTTTATCGGATTAAATATCTTATCCGAGGGATAATTTCATATCTTTCGAACGAGCTAGTAAACAAATCCGCTGTAATTTTCCCTTACATAGAATGTCATTTAGATACGCCTAATGTACGGACGAAACGTGACGCAATCGCTTTGCAGGAGCATCAGCGTCATTGTGACAGAGTGGTAACCTACTAGGCTAAACCGGTCGTATATGTATTATGGTAGTGCACCTGCCTGTGAAGCCGACGGTCCTGGGTTCGAATCCCGGTCGGGGCAAATATTTGTGCGATGAGCATGAATATTTGTTTCTGAGTCTTAGATGTTTTCTATGTATTTAAGTATTTATATCTATTAAATATATCGTCGTCTAGTACCCATAACACAAGCCTTCTTGAGCTTACTGTGGGGCTAGTTCGATTTGTGTAAGATTGTCCTCTAATTTTTTTTTTATTTGATTTAAAACCTGAATTTGTTTTGTATTTAGGAGCGCTCGTGGCCCAGCGGCGCCCGCGCACCGCGTGCGGTATGCGTGGTTAAGCAACGTCGGCCCAGGTCAGTTATTGGATGGGTGACCGCTTTGAGTGGTTTTTAACTGAGCCTCCCGTGCTTTGGAAGGCACGTTAAGCCGTTAATCCCGGCTGCTGTCTATGATAGCAGTCGTTAAGCGAAGTTAGAGGCCTTCGGGCGGCTTGAGAACTTCTAACAGTCAAGTTGCCCACTCAATTGACAAGCCCAATTCCAATAAGGTGTGGTTTCCCCTCGGGTCGGAAGGTCAGATGGCAGTCGCTTCCGTAAAAACAAGTGCCTACGCCAAATCTTGGGATTAGGTAGCGGACCCCGGGCATCCTTCAGGATGCAACTGTACTGGGATAACGCTAGGATGATGATGATGATCCGCTAACGAACTTCATTATATATTTAAAAAATTAAAAAATGCTCAAAGCAGGATTCGAACCTACGATATCCAGCCGCATAGGCCAGTCGCTCAAACCAACTGTTCGGGGTTTTTTTATTTGAAATATAAAACATTAATTACCATAGGATCCTTAACTTCAGCGTCATTAGTGAAGCGCCTGTAGGTGACGCTCCGTGGGGAGCTACGGCACATCTCGATAGATTCCTGTAAAACAGTTCACACTTAACACTGTCACTGTCAACGATTTCGTAGCGCTACACTAGTTGCCAATAACATGGGAAAACCCGTATGGAGAGAGAAGCGCCTGCATCCGGTTCGAAGGACCATTGTGTTTACGTTACTGGTTCTTTTTAGTAAAGTAATAACTTAAGGGTCCTTATCAGTTAAAAAACGCTCATCTACTTACTCCATTTTCTGTATGAATTGACACGCATCTTGACATTTTCTCGATGTCACTGTCTAGAACAGGACTATTGCGACCTTATGTCATAAACTTTAAATGTATTATTTTTCATTAAGAAATATCGTTTCAAACATCACTCCAAATCGACCATTTTCAAGCTAAAAACTTGTTTTTTCCACTTAAATTCTACTACACACAATAAAATCAAAAAATGGCTATGTTACTATCTAAAAAAAATCAATAATAATAATATATATTAATTAATTTTTTTCAATTTTAATCCTTGGTATGTGTATCACACCTGTGCCACGAATAAATGTTTTTTCTTTCTTTCTTTCTTTCTTTCTTTCTTTCTAAAACATTAATAAAATCATCGTATCCTTTAGTAACTTTATTGGTATTATCAATACTTTTGTCATAATTTGAAATCAAAACATTTTAAAACTTATAAGGCCTCTTAACACTGTCACTGTCAATGATTTCGTAGCGCTACACTAGTTGCCAATAACATGGGAAAACCCGTATGGAGAGAGAAGCGCCTGCATCCGGTTCGAAGGACCATTGTGTTTGCGCTACTGTTTCTTTTTAGTAAAGTAATAACTTAACAAACGTCTTTTATTGTAGTTATTGAGATTATACACAATTTTCTAATTGTACGTTTGATGCAAGTGCGGAAGGTTTGTCATTTCGCACGAGTCACGAGTTGTCTTCGCCCGAGCCGCGAGGCGAGGGACAAGACTCGGGACGAGTGAAAATGACACTTCCGCAGGTATATCAAACGACGTTTTTTAATACAATTGCGATATAATATCAAGGATATTCCCCCCCAAGGGAAAAATAAAAAACATTTGGGGGAGGCCTATGTTCAGCAGTGGACGTCTTTCGGCTGAAATGATGATGATGATGATGATGATGATAATATCAATGAAACAAATCTAAATAAAACATTAATTCAAAGAGACAAAACAAAATCAGTTTACTTGCCATTGTGGATCTAGCGTAGTTTACATACATTTTATTTAACAATGGTTTGAAAAGTAATAAAAAAAATTGAGCAATGGCAGACACCTGTACAGGCACCTCCGTAAAATTTTATTGATTTTAAACTGTGTTAATAATTATTATGAGTTAATATTATGAGCTCCCTACCGAGGTTTTACCGAGGGACTGGGTCATACTTAGTTGAAAAACAAAAGTCGTCCCTCCTGTGGTCAATAGTTAACGGCCTATGTGCATGTTAGCTATGTCTTTATTACAGGGATTTATAGAAACGGAGACACTGTTTATGCGGGTTACTGGTCCAATGCAAAATTAAGCTTTGTAGCTCTTAACTTTCGGTATGTCCACAGAAAAGACGCGAAATTAAATCCGAGTATGACCCGACTATAGTATGGGGTTCTTCAAGAAAGGAGTTTTAAAATTTGTAAAGGGTCGGCAACGTGCATGTGATCCCCTCGAGTTGCTAGCGTCCATAGGCTGCGGTGACGACCATCAGGCGACCCGCACGCTTGTTTGCCACCGGCGTGGTAAAAAAAAAAACAATAGAGATGATCAATGGAATTTCAGCTCCAAGCGTTAGCAGAGAACTAGACAGAGGCTCTTAAATACATTGTTGAGCCACTTGCCATTGTCCGTAATTTAGCAGTATAATAAATGACAAATGTTACCGCGATGGCCGCTGAATGTGGGCCTCTTAAATAAGCTCAGAGTTGCTCAGCGTGCGATGGAGAGAGCTATGCTTGGAGTTTCTCTGCGGGACATGATCCGAAACTCGGAGATCCGCAGAAGAACGAGGGTTACCGACATAGCTCAGAGAATCTGCAAGTTGAAGTGGCAGTGGGCGGGCCACATTGCTCGTAGAACCGATAACCGTTGGGGAAGAAAGGTTCTCGAGTGGCGGCCTCGCACGGGAAGACGGAGCGTTGGACGGCCTCCCACTAGGTGGACTGATGACTTGGTCAAGGCAGCGGGGAGTCGCTGGATGCGGGTGGCTCGCGACCGTGTGCTGTGGCGCTCCTTGGGAGGCCTATACCCAGCAGTGGACGTCTTCCGGTTGAATGATGATGATGATGATGTTACCCGATGTCGTGCCAGTCCCGACTTGCATTACACGACCGAATTGAGAACATGGTTAGTGGCCCAACAATCCCCCTTTGGCGATGGTACTGTAGAGGTTGTTACGGTATGAGGCTGGCCGTGTAGGTCCAGAATCATAACGTATACAAATTGAATTTAAACTATGATTCGAGAATGCGTCAAACTGGCATTCTTCTGGAAACAATTGGTTTACCAGGGACTGGTCTTCACGACACCATCGGAAACACATGTACTGTAAATCATTTAAGAGATCATTTTATGTATATTTCAGTACAGTAAGAAATATACTAGTTCCATATGTGCTACCAGTGTTATATTTTAGATACGATCTCCTCCCAGTACCTCTAAACCCGTACCTCTCGTGCAGCATACCCCAGTATTTTTTTATTAATTTATTTCTTACAAAAAAAGTTTACATTCGTTTACACTATAACTTCGCCAAACTGCATCACAGTTTGTTGGCGAAAGAAACACTCCTTATTTTTTTACTGAGCCATCTAAATATGTTAGTAACATTATTTTACCTATTTAATTTCACCTTACTTAAAAATACATACATATTTTTTATTTTTTTATCATGCGATTCTTAGTAACGAATCACCAATAATAATATAATAATAATAATAATATCCCTTGACAAAGTCAGCAAGTACCTAGACTTGGCACACGAGGTGACCGCCATGTGGGATGTTGATTCAACGATCATTGTCCCGATAGTCGTCTCTGCGAACGGTCTAATAGCGAAGAGTCTCGACCAACACGTCAAGAGACTCTCGCTAGATGGCTGGGTCAAGGGTCAGATACAGAAGGCGGTACTCCTGGACACGGCGCGGATAGTCAGGAGGTTCCTCTCTCTGTCGCCCGACACCACCGGTAGCTTAGGCCCCGCCTCGCTGCCGGCGGCACACTAGGTTAGGTTTTTATAATGATTTTATGTTTTGTAAATATTGTTTTATATTTTACTTTTTATAAAGATATTGTAAAAACCTAACTTAAGCGAAAAGATAAATAAAGAGAATAATAATATCCCTTGCATTTTATTAAAGTGTCAAAAGGGCCTCTACGTGTTGGCTACGTGGTACTCGTTTGGTACTTCGGTGCCTCGGTACTTCGGCTCCGCGCACGCCTCCCAAAGGTCCGGGATACCATTGTCCCGTGAACGGGAAAGACATAATAATAATACCACCGTGGTAATATATATATACCACGTTATATACCACAGTACCTTCACACATTCGCCGATATCGATCTCAGGTAGATCCGAGAACAGCAGTATACACTCGTTGAACCCGGACTCGAGCAGGGTGTCTCTCAGCTGCCGAAGGATCCCCACCCCCATGAAGATGGGTAGCAACGGACCCTCTACTAAGAACGCGTCCCAGAGATGGAGGATTTTGTGCAGAGGGAACACATCTGTAAACGAAATCATAATAATTAATCATTTTCACGAATCAAATTATTTTAGTAAGTAAGTAAGTGTTTATTTGTGAACATAGGTATTTTCAGTGATGGTATTTTTAGAAAGTTTCCAATCGGCGTAAAAAACAATGAACTTAATATTTAAATTTAAAAATACGTACTAATCTATCATGCATACAGACTTTTGTGCCTTTGTTCAAATTATAATAAGATCAATGTAAGAATTTAAGTTTAGTGTATGTCAAAGAAAAAGAAAAAATAAAAATAGATGTAATGCCAGTTTCAAAATGTCAGATACTAAAAAGTCAATCAAATTACGCTAAATTATCATTTAAATAATCTGAAATGGAGTAATAACTAAATTGACCAATTTAATTCAATTGTTTTTTGAGTGGAGCGCTCGTGGCTAAGCGGCGCCCGCGTACCGCGTGCGGTATGCGAGGTTAAGCAATATCGGCCCAGGTCAGTTATTGGATGGGTGACCGCTTTGAGTGGTTTTTAACTGAGCGCTCCCGTGTTTTGGAAGGCACTTTAAGCCGTTGATCCCGGCTGCTGTCTTTGGTAGCAGTCGTTAAGCCAAGTTAGAGGCCTTCGGGCGGCTTGAGAACTTCTAACAATCAAGTTGCACAGTCACTTGACAAGCCTAATTCCAATAAGGTCTGGTTTCCCCTCGGGTTGGAAGGTCAGATGGCAGTCGCTTCCGTTGTCAACCAACTCTTGGGATTAGGTAGCGGACCCCGGGCATCCTTTAGGATGCAACTGTACCGGGATAACGCTAGGATGATGATGAAATTGTTTTTTGATTGGTGTTTTTTTTTAACCTAACTGTGGCTTTATAGGCCGGGCCCAATAAAGCGATAAGAGTGCGCGGTTGAGAGTAACCTGGGGAAAACGAAGAAAAAACTTAGAGCATTTGAGACAAAAGACGCCTTCAGCGCATCTTTACGAACAAAGTATTACGCCAAATTTTGGGCGGTCGAGGCAACACACATATAAAGAAACTACGCACACTTGTAAAACATTCTCCCATTACTACGCACCTACACTAAAACAATCACGCACGCACACTCAAAACACTAAATTTGAGCAATAAAATTCGACCTTATAAGCGTCTATACTATCGCATAGCTAATATTATATAATTATAGTGACTCCATAACTTAGGTATAATAATTGTAGCTTTTTTTTTTAAGTTTGAGTTGAATATTTGCAACAGGGCTCGGAACCGGTTTTTACTATTTTTTAAATATTTCCTAAAGTAATTTTCATATCTCCATTTCTATTTTGAAATTTGTTTTTGTTAGCCTTCATCTATGATATAAATTATTTAGAGGGTCAATCAACTTTTTCTTGTTGTTATTCTGTCCCATCAGCGAGGAGATAATAGTAACCGAGTTTCTTAGAAAAATTATTATAATATGGACTTTAAGCATGCTCAAGAGATGACCCATGTCCAAATGGATTTATCTTCATTGCTAAAACTCACGTTTGGTTGATTTAAACCCAATAAAATCACAGTTTTAAAGAGTGACTCAGGAGACGTAAGCATGGCAACGAGCAACAAAGAATAGTTGATTCAGCCTAGAATACGAAATAATATCGTAAAACGCAATTAACCGAAATTTTTAACCGGTTAATTGTATGAAGACGAAACCGGTTTGAGAGCCCTGATCAGCAACTCACGTGAGAACATGGTGAGAAACCACGGTATAGCGAACAGGTTTGGTTCGAAGTTGATCTCGAACAGATGCGTGTACAGTTGGGGCTCGTGGTAGGCCACCATCTGCCAGAATTTGGCTAGATACCCGTAGTACAAGCTTTGCTTAGTTTGGGACCAGGTTGATTTGTGTAAGATTGTCCACAAATATTTATTTATTTAATTATAGTTACTCCATAACTTCGGTAATAATTGTAGATTTTTTTTTCAAAGTTTGAGTCGAGTATCAGCAACTCACGTGAGAACATGGTGAGAAACCACGGTATAGCGAACAGGTTTGGTTCGAAGTTGATCTCGAACAGATGCGTATACAATTGAGGCTCGTGGTAGGCCACCATCTGCCAGAATTTGGCTAGATACCCATAGTACAAGCTTTGCTTAGTTTGGGACCAGGTTGATTTGTATAAGATTGTCCACAAATATTTATTTATTTAATTATAGTTACTCCATAACTTCGGTAATAGTTGTACTTTTTTTTTTCAAATTTTGAGTCGAGTGTCAGCAACTCACGTGAGAACATGGTGAGGAACCACGGTATAGCGAACAGGTTTGGTTCGAAGTTGATCTCGAACAGATGCGTATACAATTGAGGCTCGTGGTAGGCCACCATCTGCCAGAATTTGGCTAGATACCCATAGTACAAGCTTTGCTTAGTTTGGGACCAGGTTGATTTGTATAAGATTGTCCACAAATATTCATTTATTTAATTATAGTTACTCCATAACTTCGGTAATAATTGTACTTTTTTTTTCAAATTTCGAGTCGAGTGTCAGCAACTCACGTGAGAACATGGTGAGAAACCACGGTATAGCGAACAGGTTTGGTTCGAAGTTGATCTCGAACAGATGCGTGTACAGTTGGGGCTCGTGGTAGGCCACCATCTGCCAGAATTTGGCTAGATACTCCTTTATCACCGCACTGTTGTCCTGGAAAATTAAAAACCTATTAATCTATCACGGAGGGGGGCTACTCCGAACTTTGAAATTCGAACTTCGTATCGTACCGTCCCTTTCACTCATATACTGAATAAGAGAGTGAAAGGGACGGCACGATACGAGGTTCGGTTTTTTTTTTATTAAAAATGGGATCGCTCTTGGCCAGCATCTAGCCAGGGGGCAAAGATGAGGCCGACGATGAAGCGAGCTCACCCAGAAGGTGCCTATTCACTCGTGCCTTAAAAAGGTCTAGGTTATATGAGCTCGGAAACACAAGCGCCGGCAGAGAATTCCAAACCTTAGAAGTGCGCATTATAAAAGATGATGCAAAGCGCTTGGTTCGAATAAATTTCGACCAAGTAAGGATGGTATCCAGCCGTACGTCTGGATGTCCGATGGAAGAAGGGGGAAGGCGGTATGAGCTCATGGAGCTCCTGAGCACACTCTCCGAAGTACAATTCGGTTTTCGAAGTTCGCAGTACAGGGCCTGTACTCGTTTCGAAAAGGTCATTTGGACGCTGTTATGCAATAACGTGTTTACCTGCTATTGTTTTTTTTATTAGGTTGACCCATTATTGCATGACAGCCAGGGCTCGGAAACCGGTTTCGTCTTCATACAATTAACCGGTTAAAAATTTCGGTTAATTGCGTTCTACGATATTTTTTCGCATTATGAATCGTTTATTTCATAGATGAGGGCATTATTGTTAATAAAAAATCTTAAAATAAAAATGGAGATATGAAAAGTACTTTAGGGGATATTTCAAAAATAGTAATAAACCGGTTACGAGCCCTGATGACAGCGTCCATTTATTAATAACCCCTTTATACACAAATTTTAAAAAATCGAGTGTTCAAGCCTCGTTGGCAAAAAAGAGAGGGTAAAAATAGTATATCACAATACAAGAAATTTTTTTTTGTCGCAATAAATTTTTGTGCTTTGTATGGACAGTTGGCTGACTTGAACGACTTGCCCCATAAAAAAAAATTGCGTCAAAAAAATTTTCTTCTACTTTTTTCCTAATCAGAACACGATACCGAATATGTCCTTAAACGGATCCTAACTAGTTTTGTTACACCCTGTAGAACGCGGGTTCTCAGGCGATTAAATGATACTAATAACGAAGACTAACTAATTATATGTACACAATTACCTTCAGGAAGAACTTGTGAAGGAACCGGGGCACGAACGCAGACAGGCAAGCGAAAGCGCGCGCTGAAATAATAACAAATAGTACATTTAATAAGAGAACAACGGTTGAAACTCACTTGGAAAGTCACTATTTGCTACATGTTTCGGACTACAATTGGAGTCCTTCATCAGGTTGAGTGTTATCAAGGCAACCGACCGCGCAACACTGCCCGACGAGTCCAAGTGAGTCTTTCCAAGTGAGTTTCAACCGTTGTTTTCTTATTAAGTGTAAATATGTCTCACGTTAGTGTAAATTTATGTAAATAGTATTTTATTTATTAACCAGGAATACATTGTTAACCAGGGTGGTAAAACAAATACCTATACAGGTTGTAACAAAACTAGTGAAAATCCGTTTAAGAGCATATCCGGTATCGTGTTCTGATTAGGAAAAAGTAGAAAAAAAATTTTTTTTTACTCGGATATTTTTTTTTCTATTTTTTATTCTATATATATCCAACAAACTATTGCGTCAAAAAAAAATTCTTCTATTTTTTCCTAATCAGAACACGATACCGAATATGCCCTTATTCATTTTGTAACAGCCTGTATGGGATCCTCATTCATTTTGTAACACCCTGTATGGGGATAAATAAGCGATCTAAGGATTCGTTACAGAAGTTGAGGTACAGAAAGGGGGAAGTCAGCGAGTCCAGTCCTTGCCAGTACACGTATTGCGGATTGGTGAGGAGCCAGGCTTTGTGCAAAGAGAATGACGGAACTATTTTAAAAACCATACGAACCTTCGTTACAGAAGTTGAGGTACAGAAAGGGGGAAGTCAGCGAGTCCAGTCCTTGCCAGTACACGTATTGCGGATTGGTGAGGAGCCAGGCTTTGAGCAAAGAGAATGACGGAACTATTTTAAAAACCATACGAACCTTCGTTACAGAAGTTGAGGTACAGAAAGGGGGAAGTCAGCGAGTCCAGTCCTTGCCAGTACACGTATTGCGGATTGGTGAGGAGCCAGGCTTTGTGCAAAGAGAATGACGGAACTATTTTAAAAACCATACGAACCTTCGTTACAGAAGTTGAGGTACAGAAAGGGGGAAGTCAGCGAGTCCAGTCCTTGCCAGTACACGTATTGCGGATTGGTGAGGAGCCAGGCTTTGAGCAAAGAGAATGACGGAACTATTTTAAAAACCATACGAACCTTCGTTACAGAAGTTGAGGTACAGAAAGGGGGAAGTCAGCGAGTCCAGTCCTTGCCAGTACACGTATTGCGGATTGGTGAGGAGCCAGGCTTTGAGCAAAGAGAATGAAGGAACTATTATAGAAACCATACGAACCTTCGTTACAGAAGTTGAGGTAAAGAAACGGGGCAGTGAGCGAGTCCAGCCCCTGCCAGTACACGTATTGCGGATTGGTGAGGAGCCAGGCTTTGAGCAAAGAGAATGACGGAACTATTTTAGAAACCATACGAACCTTCGTTACAGAAGTTGAGGTAAAGAAACGGGGCAGTCAGCGAGTCCAGCCCCTGCCAGTACACGTATTGCGGATTGGTGAGGAGCCAGGCTTTGAGCATAGAGAATGACGGAACTATTTTAGAAACCATACGAACCTTCGTTACAGAAGTTGAGGTAAAGAAACGGGGCAGTGAGCGAGTCCAGTCCCTGCCAGTACACGTATTGCGGATTGGTGAGGAGCCAGGCTTTGAGCAAAGAGAATGACGGAACTATTTTAGGAACCATACGAACCTTCGTTACAGAAGTTGAGGTAAAGAAACGGGGCAGTCAGCGAGTCCAGCCCCTGCCAGTACACGTATTGCGGATTGGTGAGGAGCCAGGCTTTGAGCAAAGAGAATGACGGAACTATTTTAGGAACCATACGAACCTTCGTTACAGAAGTTGAGGTACAGAAAGGGGGAAGTCAGCGAGTCCAGTCCTTGCCAGTACACGTATTGCGGATTGGTGAGGAGCCAGGCTTTGAGCAAAGAGAATGACGGAACTATTTTAAAAACCATACGAACCTTCGTTACAGAAGTTGAGGTACAGAAAGGGGGAAGTCAGCGAGTCCAGTCCTTGCCAGTACACGTATTGCGGATTGGTGAGGAGCCAGGCTTTGAGCAAAGAGAATGAAGGAACTATTATAGAAACCATACGAACCTTCGTTACAGAAGTTGAGGTAAAGAAACGGGGCAGTGAGCGAGTCCAGCCCCTGCCAGTACACGTATTGCGGATTGGTGAGGAGCCAGGCTTTGAGCAAAGAGAATGACGGAACTATTTTAGAAACCATACGAACCTTCGTTACAGAAGTTGAGGTAAAGAAACGGGGCAGTCAGCGAGTCCAGCCCCTGCCAGTACACGTATTGCGGATTGGTGAGGAGCCAGGCTTTGAGCATAGAGAATGACGGAACTATTTTAGAAACCATACGAACCTTCGTTACAGAAGTTGAGGTAAAGAAACGGGGCAGTGAGCGAGTCCAGTCCCTGCCAGTACACGTATTGCGGATTGGTGAGGAGCCAGGCTTTGAGCAAAGAGAATGACGGAACTATTTTAGGAACCATACGAACCTTCGTTACAGAAGTTGAGGTACAGAAACGGGGCAGTCAGCGAGTCCAGCCCCTGCCAGTACACGTATTGCGGATTGGTGAGCCAGGCTTGGAGCAAAGAGAATGACGGAACTATTTTAGTAACCATACGAACCTTCGTTACAGAAGTTGAGGTAAAGAAACGGGGCAGTGAGCGAGTCCAGTCCCTGCCAGTACACGTATTGCGGATTGGTGAGCAGCCAGGCTTTGAGCAAAGAGAATGACGGAACTATTTTAGGAACCATACGAACCTTCGTTACAGAAGTTGAGGTACAGAAACGGGGCAGTCAGCGAGTCCAGTCCCTGCCAGTACACGTATTGCGGATTGGTGAGGAGCCAGGCTTTGAGCAAAAAGAATGACGGAACTATTTTAGAAGCCATACGAACCTTCGTTACAGAAGTTGAGGTACAGAAACGGGGCAGTCAGCGAGTCCAGCCCCTGCCAGTACACGTATTGCGGATTGGTGAGGAGCCAGGCTTTGAGCAAAGAGAATGACGGAACTATTTTAGGAACCATACGAACCTTCGTTACAGAAGTTGAGGTACAGAAACGGGGCAGTCAGCGAGTCCAGCCCCTGCCAGTACACGTATTGCGGATTGGTGAGGAGCCAGGCTTTGAGCAGCCGCTTCAGGCCCCTGTGGCCCGCCGCGCCGCACAGCAGCCAGCAGTATTGATGGCAACGGGGGATGTCTACGTCTATCTGTAGTTATAGACAACGTTTGACTGATGTCATCATCATCATCATAACTTTGCAAGTTTATCACAAGTTTATATCATAGTGACTACGTTAGAAGAAGAAAGAAAGAACGTTTCGTTTTTATTATCTGTGACTTAGAGACCATATACATCTCTAACAATATTAAATTAATTTTAATTTTGACGCTCAGAGACCATGTACATCTCTGGGATATTATATTAATTTCATTATACTCTTTGTTTAATCTTGAGACCTTATACATCTCTAACTTTACTGATGTTGTAATATTTGTAATAGATAACTTTGCAAGTTTATCTTCACTGTATGACATTAATTTTGTTATAATTGTAAACTCGACATTATTATTCCTTCTTGAACTGTAAATTAATATTTTGACATGAGAAATGTATTACTTATTATAATCAGACTTTCTTAAATTGTAAATTAATATTTTGACATGTAAAAGTGCCCTTGTGGTCTATTTGTAGAATAAATGTTTTTTTTGATCATATATTTAAGAGCCTAGCTTATACGATGCCCCACAAAGAGTAGATATAAATATAATTTTAAACTGAAAACTGTTACGTGATTTCATAAATTTCAACTTACTTAACTTATGTTATGGGTGGATCAACTATTCTTTGTTGCTCGTTACCATGGTTACGTCTCCAGAGTCACTCTTTAAAACTGTGATCTTATTGGCTTTAAATTTACCAAATATGAGTTTTAGCGATGAGCATAAATCCATTTGGACATGGGTCATCTCCTGAGCATGCTTGAATTCCATATTATAAACATTTTTCTGAGAAACATGGTTACTGTTGTCTCCTCGCTGACGGGACAGAATAACAACAAGAAAAAGTTGATTGACCCATCTATGCCCGGATAGCGGAAAAACGCTTTCACAATTACAACACGGAAAATATTTCGCTTCGGTTTAATTTCCCGCAGTCTAGATTGTCCCGCTGCACCTTATAAAATAGTTATTTGTTATGCAAGGCTGCAAAGTTGTTGTTTGGCGCGAGTGCTCGAATTGAAAGCCGAGCTAGCGAAGGATTCTAGAATTGAACCACGAGCGTAGCGAGTGCTTCAAGAATAGAATCCTGAGCGTAGCGAGGGTTTCAAGACACGAGAAGCCAAATAACTTTGCTGCCGAGCGAAACACACGACTTTTCACCTCACCCTAGCGAGGAAACATAGGTACAAGAAAACAATTCAAGTATTATTAAAGAAAATTGCAATACGAATATTGGTTGAATATATTCCTTATTTTTGTATTTCCATAAATTAAAAAAGTAGGTAATATAATGATACAATACTAAAATTGAATGATTTTCAATTTAATGTAAGTACCTAAAATAAAATGTTTCATCGGATGACACATTCCTTGTGCGAGCGGGCCGTCGCTATATTGAGTCGTATATACATGTATAGCTGTCTCACTCGCACACCGCACCGTCGTGCGGAAACCGCATCAGTGTAGAAACCGCCTTAAGACCGCATGGCCGAACCATGATTCTGAACGCATCCATAAAAAAATTGGGTAGCGCGGTACTACGTCATGTTCGAATTTCAAAATCACTTTATCCGCTAGCGGATAAAATGGACTCTTGCACGCAGATTTGAAACGATAAAGTAAGCCTTTCAGAGCGGGTGAGGTGAAAAAAATATTTTGCCCTTGGATGAAATCAATATAACTACATCTAACCTGTCTGTCTGTAGGCGTGGGAGTCTCTTTGTCGATCCTCTCGTATCGGTCGTCGACGTCCCCGACCACACCCAGTAGGGCTGCCCAAACATCGCCGCGAATCAACGGTGGAATGTCTACCGCGGCCTCCGCTCGGATGTATGATGTTGTGTAGGGGTAGCCCTAAAAGTCAAAATCAGTAATCAGAGCCTTTACCATGAGTTTACATGACCGTACTCGCTAGCGACTGCGTAAAAATTTGTACGGGCAAAAGTACAGCGCCTCTGGCGGTTACGCAATAGAACTAAGAATCGGCATACTAAATCGTTTACGCAGTCGCTAGCGAGTACGGTCATGCAAACTCATGGTAAAGGCACAGCAGTTTGTAGTAGTTCCTATTTCACAATAATTAAAAAAGCGATTAAATCGTTCGAGCAACGCTTTGAAGCGCTCAATGGAAGGTCAGTTAGCTTTGTTCGCGCGTGAATGTTGCGCGAGAACCGTGGTATGTTTGTTTTGTGTGTCAAAACAGTTTAGAAAAAAAAACAAGTTGCTAAATTATATATCTTCGAAGTGCAATTTATTGTTAATTTTGGGCGGTTAACCTTTGTTTATTTATTTTCTCGCAATCAAAGTGAAAATTAGAATGTATAACTCTGGTCGAGACGCCATATTAGCACTCGAACTGGAATATGGCTCATTTTAGACCCTTGTCATACAATCTACAATTATAATGCACGTGCTCGAAAAGTGCGTTCTCTAAGCAGCCAAACTGTGCGGAAAGTACCATTTTTCCGCACTAATGAATACTTCATTAAACGTATTATTAATCATTTCAGATTTAAATTTTTATCTATAAATAAATTGAAAATATTCACTAGCTTGCTTGGCTGAATGCAGATTCAGCAGCAGTTAGCATTTTGCACATGCGCAGTTAATAGAGGCGTTGACGCATCGAGGAATGTAAATTACGACCTATAAATTGTAAATTAACTTTTCGTTTTTTTTTTATTTCCGCACACAATACATTATAACACGTTGTACGATACATGTTCGGAAATGTCCCCGCCCACTCGGGCCTGTCAAAAACACTCGCTAATCGCTCGTTTTTATGTCCACCGCCACTTGTTAGGGATTGCTTACTTTCCGAATTTGTATCGTAAATAAGTAGTAGAGTGCAAAAAAAAAAATACTTGAAAGATTCAATCATTAAAAAGAAAAAAAGAAAGATTTCTTGAAAGATTCTTTCATTTTCTAAATTTCCTGCTACCCAAAGATTGTCTGGAAGAGATCGCTTTTTAGCGATAAGACTGCCTGTTGTTTGCATTATTGTCAGTGTTAAAGTTTGTTTTTAACATTTCCATTTTCTATAGTGCACAATAAAGTATATTATTATTTGTATCTCTCCTTTGGTTTGGGATATTACGGCACAATGTCCGGTCCTTTTGGAAGGCGTTCATGGGGATACAGATCCAACACGAAGAGGCCCCTTTGAGATACGATAATGTATTGGGATATGTACACCTAGCGGATACTATCTCTGCCATGCACTATTGAGGAGATACAGCCAGAGACAGCACCCGCTACGTGCAAGGGCTATTGAGAAAAGAAGGGAAACTATACCGGTTTTATGGGAAGGAACTTGAGGGACTGGTTGCTGGGATATTAATGAGACAACGGGACGCCTGCCATATAAAATGTCTCATCACTGTACTTGAGGTATTATTATTATTATTATTTCATTGATACCACCCAGTATAATCCAAGGTGAGCAAAGGTAATGTAAGGTTGCCTGGATAAGACCGCCTGTTGTCTACCATCAACATGTTTAATTTTTAATCTTGTTTTCTATGAATTTTCTGGTGAACAATAAAGAATATTTGTATTGTATTGTATTGTATAGTATTGTATAATAAAACCAGAAGTAGAGTAGGGATATATCAGTACTCACATGAATTAACCTCTGGAACCATAGCAACCTATAGAACTGGTACTCCGTGTCTCTTTCCCTGATAATCCTTGGCAGTGCCACAGCATCCAATTCTTTCCTCCGTTCATGCATCAAAGGATAGTAGTCGTGTATGGGAATGTGTGACAGCCGGGTCTTGAGTAACTCTAGACTGTATTTGGCTATGCGACGGTCAAAAAGCGCTCCGACTTTGCCGCCCACTGTGCAACCGTCTAAGATGATAGCTCTGAAAAAAATGTGCAGTGAAAAAAAAAAAACAAAATTGGGCATTTTCCGTCCAGTCATGTATAATCTTGGGTTACAGACACAATTTGGTATGGCACTTTGACACTACAATACGGAGACATTGTTTTTTTTTTCATGAAAATGTCTCCTGAGTCACATTTGTACATAATCATTTTTAACGAGATAAAACTTGTAATGATAATTTTAAAATACCATATACCAGAAAACAGTGTATGGGATGGAAAACAGTGTATGGCGTGTATGTGAATATGTGACAGCCGGGCCTTGAGTAACGCTAGACTGTATTTGGCAATGCGACGGTCAAAAAGCGCTCCGACTTTGCCGCCCACTGTGCAACCGTCTAGGATGATTGCTCTGAAAAAAATGTGCAGTGAAAAAACAAACACAAAATTGGGCACATTCCGTCCAGTCATGTAATGAATCTGGTTAGAGAGCAGGGACCGATATCGGTATTTTTAAAAAAGCCTGAATTAGCCCAATATTTTGGATTATTTTTTGCTCTTTACGTAGGGCTGAATCATGTATTTAGGTAACAACGTCGTATTATTAGATTGTCCCATTAAAAACGAAATAATGAACCGGTGACCGTAATAATACCGGTATTTTTGTATGGAGAAAATACCGGTATCCGATCCCTGTAGAGACACAATTTGGTATGGTACCGTATTGTAGTCGATGTCACCGTATTGTAGTGTTTTTTTTATGAAAATGTCTCCTGAGTCACATTTGTACATAATCATTTTTAAAGAGGCAAACATTATAATGATAATGTAAAATACCGTATACCAGAAAATAGTATTCACGAAAAAATATAGAAACACATTCACTGCTGTCTCCTGGGTCACAGGACAGAAAAACTTTATAGGTAAAGAACTTCAGGGCGTATAATTAAAATAAATGTTATCTCCAAAGTTTATCAAGAAAAAAAATATATACTATAGCTGTAAGTTTTTTCTTTTTTGGTTATCACTTAAAAACAGTTCCATACTAAGTTTGTAATGTAATCACCTTTGCATGTATTTTTATTTCATAATTTCCTACGCGATTATGCTGAAAGTACCTTCTTTCAAATAAAGAAAAAAAAATTGAAATTGGTTCACGTGCGAATTATCCTTGAAAAAGCACTACACGTACTAAGTTATTCAGTTGCTCAAATTCGTAACAAAAATCGCCGATAGATGGCGCTGTACCGATGGCGTTCAATTTCTACACCACGTTGTTTAGATTTTGCTGAATTAATTGGGTCGTGACCGGTAAGTACACATCTGTGTACTGAACCCTTGGTGCGTGAGTCGGACTAGCTCATGACCGGTTTTTTGGGCTGACGTATATGACAATAACATTTAGTGTATTTTGTTCTTCTTTTATTAATTTGTGTATTTATTTGTCTTTTTTTTCAGATGTTAATTTTTTTTGTATTTGAAACACAATTGATATTGTTATTGAATAAATGAATGAATGAAATGAAAGGGTTTAAATATCACGGAAGAATACATAAACATTTTAATTTCATACTTTTTAAGCGCTCGTGGCCCAGCGGCGCCCGCGTACCGCGTGCGGTATGCGTGGTTAAGCAACGTCAGACCAGGTCAGTTATTGGATGGGTGACCGCTTTGAGTAGTTATTAACTGAGCGCTCCCGTGCTTTGGAAGCCGTTGATCCTGACTGCTGTGTATGATAGCAGTCGTTAAGCCAAGTTTAGAAGCCTTCGGGCCGCTCGATAACAGTCAAGTTGACCACTCACTTGACAAGCCTAATTCCAATAAGGTCTGGTTTCCCCTCGGGTTGGAAGGTCAGATGGCAGTCGCTTCCGTAAAACTAGTGCCTACGCCAACTCTTGGGATTAGGTAGCGGATCCTTTAGGATGCAACTGTACCGGGATAACGCTAGGATGATGATGATGATGATGATGAGGACTCTCTAAATGTCTGGTAATAGAAATACTTACAAAGGCATAGACAATATAGGCGGGCTGCTCTTAATCAGTCCATTCTTCTTCAACTCGGCCTGAACATCTCCACCGGCCAGCTGCCACCAATGATACAAGAACTGAAGCTTGCAACCCATGAGACCTCGCGGAGGCTTGCTTTCGACAGGCATTTTCACGTCCATACGAGACAGGTCTGCGACTAACTCTGAGAATGTAGTGCGCTCGCTTGGGAGGATTTTGAGGCATTTCTCTATGATGGCTCTGAGGTCTTCGGGTACACGCTGTGATAAGAGATATTTTTATTTAATGGGTGAATCAACTATTCTTTGTTGCCATGGTTACGTCTCCTGAGTCACTCTTTAAAACTGTGATATTATAGGGTTTAAATCTACCAAACATGAGTTTTAGCGATGAGCTTAAATTCATTTGGACGTGAATCATCTCTTGAGCATGCTTGAAGTCCATATTATAAACATTTTTCTAAGAAACTCGGATACTGATGTCTCCTCGCTGACGGGACAAAATAACAACAAGAAAAAGTTGATTGACCCTAATAAATAACAGCTAAAAATGAGAGACACTGCAGCCGAGCCAGGTACCAATACCGGTATTTTTAAAAAACCATGAATTAGCCCAATATTATGGATTATTTTTTGCTCTTTACGCAGGGCTGAATCATGTATTTAGGTAACAACGTCGTATTATTAGATTGTCCCATTAAAAACGAAATAATGAACCGGTGACCGTAATAATACCGGTATTTTTCTATGGAGAAAATACCGGTATCCGATCCCTGAGCCGAGCGGTAAGGCAGGAAACTTGCAAGCAGGAGAATCACGCAACTTTATGTACTAACGGTAGATAAATTTTAATGTCAATTTTGAAGTACGAATGTATGAGCTGACAATTAAAATTTGACATTAAAATCTACCTAACGGTACTACAAAATGTGATTACCCCGCTGGTCATACATCTCTAACAAATCTCGATTGTTATTAGTTTCTTATTCTTATTTTTGACATGTAACACTACATTTAATAATGGTACTTTGATTATTGTATTATTTTTATTTGATCTAGATATGCGCGCTAGATATGTTGTGCGGTATGCGAGGTTAAGCAACGTCGGCCCAGGTCAGTTATTGGATGGGTGACCGCTTTGAGTGGTTATTAACTGAGCGCTTCCGTGCTTTGGAAGGCACGTTAAGCCGTTGATCCCGGCTGCTGTCTATGATAGCAGTCGTTAAGCCAAGTTAGAGGCCTTCGGGCGGCTTGAAAACTTCTAACAGTCAAGTTGCCCACTCACTTGACAAGCCTAATTCCAATAAGGTCTGGTTTCCCCTCGGGTTGGAAGGTCAGATGGCAGTCGCTTCAGTAAAAACTAGTGCCTACGCCAAGTCTTGGGATTAGGTAGCGGACCCCGGGCATCCTTCAGGATGCAACTGTACCGGGATAACGCTAGGAGGATGATGATGTACCTAGATAGATTTTGACTTGTAAAAGTGCCCCTTGAAACCTATTTGCAGAATAAATGTTTTGATTTTGATTTTGGTCGCAGGTTGGAAACAATGGCTCATACCATTTATCAATCAAGTTGAAATAGGGATAAATTTATCGCCACATACGGAATTTGAATCCCCGAAATCTGTAATCCCTCCATTGCTGTTAAACAACTGAGCTACAGTGGGTATTACATGTGCTGACGAATTTTGTATTTTTAAAAAATGGTAATTTCGTTAGTCGACGCGTACGCTTGATAAAATTTAAAGTACGGCTCGTATCAATGGATTTTATCGTTGGATTTTTCAGAAAACTTATGTACGAAATATTTAATATTTAACGACCGCTTTAGCCTAGTTGGTAGTGACCCTGCCTACGAAGCTGGAGGTCCCGGGTTCGAATCCCGGTCAGGGCGTTTATTTGTGTGATGAGCACGATTATTTGTTCCTGAATCTTGGATGTTTTCTATGTATTTAAGTATATATTTATCTATATAAATATGTATATGTACCCATAGTGCAAGCTTTGCTTAGTTTGGGACTAGGTCGATTTGTGTAAGATTGTCCCCAAATATATATATTTTTTAATAGAGGATTTTTATGTCAAGGAAAACATTGTATAGAAACCGGTCTAAGGCCAACATGGCAGTCGCGATTGATGAAAAGGCGGTTACAAAAAGGTAAAGATCAAAATTGTGTGCTATTTATATTTGAGGAGTGGGCCATTCTACTTTTTCATGTATGTACATAATTTTCAGACTTTTTTAATTCAGATTTTGGAATACTTGGCCCTCACTTCATATTTGGGTATTGTTATTTAGAAAGAGGTTTATTTGTAGTATCACTCCGATGGTTTTAGTAATTAAAGAACCACAGCTAACATCCATAACTCGAGTAACTCAGTGGTCCTTGGATGTCGCACCATTTGTATGAAAAAATGGTTTTTACCACTGTGTTACCCACCTTTTACAGAAATATGTTAATATTTGAGTATTTTTACCCATGAATTCCTTTTATTAGGTTTTTTTATACAACGCCGCTGGCAATAAAACGTACGGTCCACCTGATGGTAAGCGGCCACCGCAGCCTATAGACGCCAGCAACTCCAAAGGAGTCACGTGCGCGTTGCCGACCCTTTATAAGATTCAGGTACTATTTCGAAATCCTGTTTTTGTACAGTAATTTAATACATATTTTATTTATTGATTTAGTATTGTAATAGAAAACTGGTCATGAAAAAGTTGAATGACCCGATTAATAATGTATATTACGTAGGTATACCTGTTCTTTATATACGTATAAGCATTTAAGTAAAACAGATCCGAATATATATCGTCTTTGTAGGCACTAATAACATTTCTTTTCCAATACTATAATATTGCCGATCCAATGAATATTTCGACATCGTTTCACTTTAATTAATTATGGAGTTTGGACTGTCTGCTATACAAAAAAATGCCAACCGAAGCACCTAGTTATGTCAACTAAGCTAAGCATATAATTAAGTACTAGTTTTTATTTTTTACTAGCGACCCGCCCCGGCTTTGCTTTTTAACCCTGCCGTCGCTGTATAGGTACATATTTGAAATAATCATGTATGTTAGGAAGAATTTATACAATTTCCCAACGAATATTGATAAGTTAATAACTACAACAAACACTGGGAAACTCAAAATAACTTTTTATAGACTAGTGAAGGCGAAAAAGTCGTTCTTGGGAAATTGTATAAAATTCTACAATAAAATTCCAAGACACATTACTGAACTTACGGATTTTATATTTAAATCTGTCGTGAAACAGACACTTATTTCAAAAGCAAATTATAAGATAAACGATTACATCATGGATAGGGATGTTTGGCAGTGATAGCGTCCCGCACAAGTAATCTAACACAGAAATATTTTGTCTTTAATATTAAAAAATATGTATGTATATTTATACTGTAGCATTTGAATTTTGTACTATTTTACTGTTATTTTATATACATTGTATATTGTTTTGAAAAAATTACACCTCGCCGAGTTTCTTACGCCGGTTCTTCTCGAGGCAGAGGTTTATTTTATGAACCGGTGGTAGTTTTTTGACATTCATAAGTGCATGTAACATGCCTAAATTGAAGAATAAATGATTTCATTTCATTTCATTTCCACGGGTGCACTATTTAATGGAGGTTATTATACATATAAACCTTCCTCTTCAATCACTCTATCTATTAAAAAAAACCGCATCAAAATCCGTTGCGTAGTTTTAAAGATTTAAGCATACATAGGGATATAGGGGCAGAGAAAGCGACTTTGTCTTATACTATGTAGTGATGTTTAGCTAAACGTAACTATTGTACTAATAACATTGTGTCATTCTCAAGTCTAGTCCTTACTGACATTTACAAAGTTTGTTTTACTCTTTCTATCTGCTTCCAAAAATTGATGTCAGGTTTATTCATCACATCGACAGAGATTAACAAACTTGAGTTAAAGAGATTCTACCTCGTTCATGTAACCTAATATACAATTCTCATCCACAGCGCGGAGTCATAGAGCATTCCTCTCAACTAAGTACAGAGGAATTTTAACTGTATACACGCTAGTTACGTTTCATATTTGAATAGAATCACGGATCCGGGGCGACGCCGGCGGCGGTTGACATCCAGCGGGAAGTCCACTCAAATATGAAACGTAACTACTGTGTGTACAGTTCAAATTCCTCTGTATTTGGGTCAATCAACTTTTCCTTGTTGTTATTCTGTCCCGTCAGCGAGGAGACAGCAGTAATCGAGTTTTTTTAGAAAAATGACAGAACATGGACTTCAAGCATGCTCAAGAGATGACCTATGTCCAAATGGATAGATAACCATCGCTAAAACTCATGTTTAGTAGATTTTAAACCTATAAAATCACAACTTTAAAGAGTGACTCAGGAGACGTAACCATGGTAACGAGCGACGAAGAATAGTTGATCCACCCAATTAGTAGAATACTATTAAGTTTATATGAATGAGTTTATTTATCAATTAAGAGGCCTTATAAGTTTTAAAGTGTTTTGGTTTAAAATTGTGACATAAGTATTGATAATACCAATAAAGTGATTATGGGGATACGATGATTTTATTAAAGTTTTAGATAGTAACACAGCCATTTTTTGATTTTATTGTGTGTGGTAGAATTTAAGCGGAAAAAACTTTAGCTTTAAAATGGTCGATTTGGAGTGATGTTTGGAACAATATTTCTTAATGAAAAATCAAAAATATAAATTTGAAATTTATGACATTAGGTCGCAATACGCCCGCCCTAGATAGTAACATTGAGAAAACGGCAAGATATGTCATAATTCATACAGAAAATCTAAATAGATGAGCGTTCTCTAACTGATAAGGGCCCTTAAACTCTTCTCTTATATTTTATGTTCTATATTACCGAAGAAGAGAGAAGAGTGAAATAACGAATATTTATCTTACCTTATATGCATAATACAAGTCATTCTCTCTAGCGATCCTCTCAGCAGGGCTCCCGGCATGGACCAGAGTGAGAATCCTTCGCAGAATCGGTCCAGGCTTCAAGTTATTCCACAGCTTGCCCAGACAGAGCTCCAGGAGTATAATGCCGAAGGTCCACACATCAGCCGCCGGGCCTCCGCCGCCAAGGATCGTCTCCGGACTTAGGTACCTTGGAAGACTGGAATTAATGATAAATTATTAATGACGAGAGCAGTTAGAAAGCAGTATTATATAGGCATACCCCCTTCATAATCGTAGATTTTTTTTCTTTATTGGGGAAAACAAACAGATACAGGCCGATGTAATAAATAGGACAAATCAGTATAAATGAAGTATGTATAGTCTGTATCCTAAGACAATTCCCACTAGGATTTCACACATATTAGTTAAGATGTCATTGTAAAAAAAGTAAGTAATCCTTAATTAAATCTTGACAATATAAGATATACACTATTAACACACAGTACAGGAAATTACGTCTTACAGGAGGAGAAATAAAAACCACTACCAAAGATAATTATAAATTATATGAGCTGATTAATAATTAAACCTATTTTAGTTAAATTTGAACTAAAATTCGAGTGGCCTTATCAGTTACTTTGATATTTATACAATATAACACAATACAAATATTCTTTAGTGCTCACCAAAAAAAATAGTCCACAAAAGAAAACAGGATTAAATTAAACATACATATGGTAGAAAACAGGAGGCCTTATAGGTAAAGAGCGATCTCTTCCAGACAACCTTTGGGTGGTGGAGACACAACATAATAATTTGACATGAGTAGGTGACACAGAAATACTAAGGGTATCAACACCCGTACGGCTAGATGTTGTTACCCTGAGGAGCTACCGCGAACCACAAAGTTTTCCCTCTCTGTCTCACTTATGTGCAAACTTGCAAGTGTGACAGAGAGGGAAAACTTCGTTTGCTGTTCGCGGTAGCGCCCCTGGACTGTACTCCGAACTTCGTATCGTGCCGTCCCTTTCACTCTCGTGTTACACACTATATGAGTGAAAGAGACGGTACGATACGAAGTTCGAATTTCGAAGCTCGTAGTAGCCCCTCCGCTCACGCCAGTCAGCTCGCGACCACGGATATTGTGATACATTCGAAACGTCGGGCAAACCATATAATTAAATTAGTATTGTACGCGATTAAGTCCCGTTTTACAATAATAATGTATGTTACGAAAATACTCGGAAAACATGAAATCTTTAAGAGGCCTTATAAGTCTTAAAATGTTTAGATGTCTAATTATGACAAAAGTATTGATCATACCAATAAAATTATTAAAGGCTATGATAATTTTATTAAAGTTTTAGATAGTAACATAGCGATCTTTTGATTTTATTGTGTGTAGTTGAATTTAAGCGGAAAAAACAAGTTTTTAGCTTGAAAATGGTCGATTTGGAGTGATGTTTGAAACGATATTTAATGAAAAATCCTAAAAATACATTAAAAGTTTATGACATAAGGTCGCAATAGTCCTGTTCTAGATAGTAACGAAGAGAAAATGTCAAGATGCGTGTCAATTCAAACAGAAAATGGCGTAAATAGATGAGCGTTTTTAACTGATAAGGACCCTTAACACATTTTTTTTTTATTTTAGTACTTTTAATTTTTTTTAAAAAGAACATTGTTTGATCATAGTAATACCTGACGTCACTAAGATATTATTTCCCTACTAACTTCATTCTAACAGTGTTTTGACCTATCAGTAAAATACCTTATTGTATGGGATTGTACTATTTTACACTTACCCAAGTGGAAACAGCACTTCCTCTCCTCCCCCAGTCATGTAATACATTCCATAATTAAAAAGTTTCACTCTCCCCTCCCTGTCCACCAAGATATTGTCATCTGACAATGTCCGATGCATAATATCTTTCTCATGTAGATATGCAAGGCCCGTTGCAACTTGAAATGCAATATTTTTAACCTCGCTGTAGGAGAACTTTGAGGTGTATTCGCTGAGGGATTTACCTATTACTTCAGCGACTACTATGATTCTTTCTGGAATGGACATAATTTATACATATTTAGTGTTAGGCTCATTTTTATCATACTTAAAGATTTGTTTAAATCGGTCTAACGCGATATTTATGTATTTACCTTAACCGCGACCAAGACCGGTGCAACCCGTGTCGAAACGTCGGTAACAAAGGTAAATACATAAATAATAAATAAATAAATAAATAAATAAATAATAAATAAATAAATATTAGAGGACAATCCTACACAAATCGAACTAGCCCCGCAGTAAGCTCAAGAAGGCTTGTGTTATGGGTACTAGACGACGATATATTTAATAGATATAAATACTTAATTAAATACATAGAAAACATCCAAGACTCAGAAACAAATACTCATGCTCATCACACAAATATTTGCCCTGACCGGGATTCGAACCCAGGACCGTCAGCTTCACAGGCAGGTGCACTACCCACTAGGCTAAACTGGTCGTCTAATATAATAAATATCGCGTTAGACCCGTTTAAACAAATCTTTAAGTATGTTTACAAAGCGTGAGAGTTTAAAATGTCATTTTTATCATGACCAG
This sequence comes from Epiblema foenella, assembly GCA_963556455.1. Classification (NCBI taxonomy): domain Eukaryota; kingdom Metazoa; phylum Arthropoda; class Insecta; order Lepidoptera; family Tortricidae; genus Epiblema; species Epiblema foenella. Next base: position 27,655,345 of record OY747099.1, on the reverse strand, counting down.
AGGCTTAGGCTGCGGTGTTCTAATATTAGATTAAAATTCACTTCACTTTGTTTTAACAGCGACACAAAAGTCATATAAAAAAGGCCGCTTAAGCCGTCATCTCCAGGCCCCTTTCACCAAAGCTGACAGACGCAACACCAACTACAATTGTAATGTTTTTTGACAATTGTCGCGCCTGTCAGCTTTGGTGAAATAGGGGCCTGGTGCCGCAGATCTACAGGCACATAACAAAAGTCGAAGTCAAAGTGTTTATTTGTAAAAACATAAGTGAAACTATCATGACAGTGTTGGAAAAATATAAAAATATTACACTATGTTTTGCTCGTGGGTGTACCAAAACTGATTATAAATAGCCTTTTAAACTGAATTGAAGACTGAAATAATGTTGTTTCTCCTTTTCACAAAATGTCGCGCAATTCAGTGTGCCGTAAGGCATAGGCCTCCTCCAACTGTCTCCACTGGGTTCTGTCAGATGCGACTCTTGTCCAACGTGGTCCCAAGGTTAGCCTGACATCGTCTTCCCATCTTCTTATTGGGCGTCCACGTAACCATAACCAAAACTGATTAGGAACGTTTAACTAATTAAATTTAACAAGAGACAAGCTCGCCAGGAACCTGTCATACGCAGGAGCTGCAGTAAGATATAGTATTCAATCTCAGTCATAATCATCATTTATTACAACCACAGTTGTTCAGAGAGGTCATACATAGTTGAAAAAACAAAAGTCGTCCCTCCTGTGGTCAATAGTTAACGGCTTATGTGCATGTTAGCTGTTTTTATTACAGGACTTTATAGAAACGGACACACTGTTTATGCGGGTCACTGGTCCAATCCAAAATTAAGCTTTGTTGCCCTTAACTTTTGGTATGTCCACAGAAAAGACGCAAACCTAAATCCGCGACCCACTACTCCGAACTTATCGTGCCGTCCCTCTCACTCATAAAGTGAATAACCCGAGAGTGAAACGGTACGAAGTTCGAATTTCAGAGTAGGCTCTGATGCTTACCATGTTTCCCTCGTATAACGTCAAGGTACGTGCACAGATTTGGATGCTCAATCGTCAGCAGCCGCTGCGCCCAGCCCAGTATAGTAATAGAGCTTGGCGTTAACGGCAGCCCATTACTACCGCACATCTCGCCTGGATGGTTCTTCGCGAAATACGTGCATGATGCGAACTTGTAGTCGTCTTCGTTCATGGTTGCGAATAAACCGCTGTCTGTTTTATACTGTTGCGATTTAATATTTGTTTTGTTACATACTTAGATGATCATAATTTGGAACGTTTTATCTAATTTTATTCAAGTTTGGATTACGCCCCCGACAAACGTAAATAAATAAGTGTCACAGCAGACAGCAGTGTCAGTGTCATATTTGACAGATGTAAACTTTTTTTGTGGTGCGTAATCTGTGGTACGTACACATCCAACTGTAAACGAATGGTCTAAGCCGCATCCAGACGGTCCAGCATTGCATTACTGTAAGCTTTAAGAGAGCGAGAAAGTCAGTCCGACCCAGGTAGGGCCTAGCTAAGTTTCTTGCTTGACTCTTTTCAGGTAGCAGCTCGATTCCACTCACACCTCAGATTCGATTGAAACCGCTCAACCAATCTTACTGGAGCGCAAACTCTTAGAGTATTCCAGTGTTGGTTTACCCTGGATTTTTTCCAGGCCAGTCTAGAAAACTAGGAACCTCATCTTGATTTTAACTTTATTCCAGCGGCGAGTTGCCATAGAGCAACCAAGCTTAGTACAGTTGAGGTCTTAGATTAATTAGTTTCCTAAATTCGCCGGCTCCGGTTTTCGCCTTTAGCCTGAAATACAGAAGTCAGGAACAAGTTCCATTCCTTTGCACATACTACATATAATTTAACGGCGTTTATACTGGTCCATTATCGGAGGGCCAAATTGACCAACGATGCTTAATTTACTATTAATGTTAGCCGTGGAATACTAATATTATAAAAGCCGCCGAATACGGCCAGAGTTCGGACGCGGACTTGACGGATTACACACAATGAAGGACTCCGTAAGTATCTATTAGTTCACAGTGAACTGTTCCTAGTGAATTTAGTAAGTAAAAAGTCGTAAGCATCTTCATGGGGAACTCACTACATACATCCTATTTCTTGAGCAGAGCAATTTGTCAGCGCTAACTCGAAAATCGTTTAATCTGTCTTCTTTATAAGCACTCTATCCATTTTATTTTATTCATAATTATATTTTTAAACGCGATCCGAACGGAAGGGACCTCTTGTGGACAATTATTATGACTTTTGAATCAAGGAAATTTTCCTAAAAAGGTGCCAATAAGTGTCCATGCAAGCTATAAAATGTATATTATGTTATAACTAAATGAATAAGGCATGCATCTCTTTATCTTGTTCTATACTTTGTAATTTTTTAGTTCCACTATGATATTTATATATTGATGTTTCTGTGACGAAAGTAAGACAATTATACTCTAAGGTAACACACATAGTTTGTCAAATCTAGCGATTATTAACGAATGGTTGATAGAATCGATTTCTAATATATTCTTGATTACATATTGTACAAGACGAGTCGAACGAAAAAAACTTATTAAGCATGTCACAGATTGCAGCGGCTCAGGCGCGGATCCAGGATTTTGTTCAGGGGGGGGCACTTTCGAACTTTCCGAAAATAAAACTGACTTTTCATAATTGTTTATATTGTCAGAACATATTTCCTAGGGCAGGACATAGGCAATTGCCCTTCCCTGACACAGGCTTCGGGGGGGGGGGGGGGGGGGGGCAATTGCCCCTGTTGCCCCTCCCCTGTATCCGCGCCTGCAGCGGCTGCGGTGGCGGTAGCGGTAACGGCCAGTTGTAGACTACCTATGACAATCCTAACATTAATTCAGACACAAGCGGCCTGGGCGCGGTGATAGCGTGGCCGTCCGCGGCTGCAAGCCACGCCACTTTCGCCACCGCGCATGTGTGAACGGTGGCGTGGCCAGACCGCGCGGTCAGTTGTGATTACTTGCTACTGACCGCGTGGCCTGGCCTCATGCCCGTGCAAAAATAGCGCGAAAACCTAACTGATGATAGGAATAGTGCAAAATATCCTGTATGATTAGAAACATCGTGAATGTAAAAATACTACAGTAAAAAATAAGATTTGGGACAAATTTCCCAAATATTGGGGTAAGTAAATAAGAGTTCGTTCTACAACTTGATTATTAAGAAAAACTAAATGCAGTTACGCCTAAAATAAAATTATTGTTCCATTTTACTAAATTACCCAAATGTCATCTGCATCGATAGAGTTAGTCACAATGCTGGTTTAAAAAAAGGAGATATGTCATGTAATTGTTTGCGTGGTGAATTATTATCTTAAAATACTCAACAACCGTGATCTACTAATACATATATTTATTATTTTGCCCTTTCCTAACCTTTTCCCTTCTAAATTTCCGTTCCGACCTATATTCCTGAAGATAATCCCGTTTCCTCGTTTTTTGGCTGAATGCGCCAAGAGCGCAATGCCTTAAAAAAAAACTGTGACGTGAAAAAAAATAACATAATTTAGATTATATTTGAGAAAATCGAAATGTAATTTCAGGTACTTTAGAAGCCCTAGTATTATTATGCTATTATATTTATAATTTCGATGTGTCATTCACGTTTACGTCTTATAGGTGTTCTGATGTGTCAAATATTGGAACTAAGAAATTACAAAGTCTAGCTGAGGTCGCGCGGCGAAACTGAACCAAAGATGAAGCTCCATGCTGGACAGTCTGGCTGCCCCTTACCCATGGTCTAGGAAAACAATTATTGTACCTTATGGCCGTCTGTCAATGTCATGAGTTGTCAAGTAAGTAGCCACTTTTATTTCTATTCTATGTCATTTGCCGTAAGAAAGGAAATGGTTCTGCTCTGGTCTGTGTTTTGCGCAGATTACTTTTGGTGAAACACTTGAAACAGAATTAAAGATAATTTTACAATGTGCTCATAATTATATAGATATTTCAAAGTTTATTTGTACAGATTTGGAACGTGGCGAGGTAGCGTTACATTTTTGCACATTTCTGTGTAGCGTAAAGATGGCTTGCGTACAGAACCCAGTACAAGGGGACTCTGAGAGGGAGGAAGGTGAAATTGTGGATGATCTGGATGACCTTTCGGACATATCATCGGAGGAGGAGTATATTTTACGGCAGAGGTTGCATATACTCGAGAAGTACAATAATGTCCTTGAACGTAAGAATGCGAAGCGAACTGTCGCTGAAACTGGTAAGTGCCATTCATGATAAACATGGGTCTTACTGAGATATGGGTACTATTATTGTTTTTAATATCCTGGATTCAGGATATATTGTCAGATGACTAGCAAAACCGGACAAGTGCGTGTCGGATCACGCACATTGAAGGGTTCCGTACCAACACCTACTAGTACACATTTAAAAACCACTATCTAATACATTGAATATAAAAAGGTCGTATTTTCATAGGGAACTCAATGCACTTCCGACCTTTTGTTAGGGCAAGACAGTTTTTTAAACAAAAACTCATAAACCGTAAAACCTATATTCAAACCTTTATTCTGTTCAAATCAAAAATCGTTGAAAATATTTATTAATGCACACCTCAATTTTTTGCAGAATTTCAAACTTCGTAGTTTGGAAATTACAGGGGGGGGGGGGGGGGACACTTATGACTGACAGCTAATATCTCGCCAATAACTTAAGTGAAAAAGTATTCAATATATATATGTATTAAGTATTAAATATATCGTCGTCTAGTACCCATAACACAAGCCTTCTTGAGCTTACTGTGGGGCTAGTTCGATTTGTGTAGGATTGTCCTCTAATATTTATTTATTTATTTTAGAAACCTCTATATCATTTTTAAAGGCTATAGATAGCTATGGATGCACCACACAACTATGTGTTGAATTTTTTATCATCCACCTGTTACATGTGTGGAGTGCCCCCCCTAATTTTATTTTTCAATAATTTTACATCACTTTTATGTAGCAGTTCATAGAATACATCTTCCTACGAAATTTCATAATTGTAGTGCATTATAGTCTCCTAGTAAATTGCGGTTACATGCAGACGGACGGACAGACATGACGAAAGTATAAGCGTTTCGTTTCCGCCATTTTGGCTACGGAACCCTAAATAAGGGGGGACCTATATATGGCATAGTGCCAAAGAAGTGTGTATAGTTGATTTTTCTGCAATAAGTTATGGTATCACATGATTGTATTAATAAGACAATTAAAATTACACTTTCATTATCATTTATCATCATAATTCAATCATATTATTCATCAATTTTAAAGCTAATGAAAGAAAGAAAGAAAGAAACATTTATTCACAGACACAGAAGACACACATATTACAAAAAAAACAACAACAACAGAAGAAAACAAAACAACCACGACATGTGTGTCCCCGCGGCAGTGAAACGGACACTGGCTCAGCATTATGCTGAGGTGTCAGACACCTACAGCGCTGATTTTCAGCCAGTACCGTCAGTGACTCACGGACCGCCATACACTAAATAATAGCGAAAAGAAAAATAATTAAATATGACTGCAAAAGAAAAAATAATACATAAGAGAGATGCATGCCTTTCATATAGATATTCAACAAGGCGCACACAATATCACAACGAAAAAACCGAATTCGAATGTGTGCACAAGAGTCACAGTATCCGGAATCTGGCTTCCTGATCAGGAGACTGAATCGGAATTCTGTGTGCTGTGCCCAGCCTTAGATTGCCCGAGTTTTCTTAATATACATTCAGGCCAACTAAAGGAGTAATTCACTATGTTCATAATATAAGGTCAATGGTAAACTTAAATCTTAAAGTTTTCAAGGAACCAATAAAAGTTCTGATTATCAGGTTCATGAGAAATCAAAATAGCTTTTCAATATTTGTATAATTTTCCCATGTGACATTTCTCTTAAAATCCTTAAGGGTCCTTATCAGTTAAAGAACGCTCATCTATTTACGCTATTTTCTGTTTGAATTGAGACGTATCTCGACATTTTCTCAATGTTACTATGTCGAACAGGACTATTGCGACCTTATCTAATAAACTTTAAATGTATTTTTTTGATTTTTCATTAAGAAATATCGTTTCAAACATCACTCCAAATCGACCATTTTCATGCTAAAAACTTGTTTTTTCCGCTTAAATTCTACTACACACAATAAAATCAAAAAATGGCTATGTTACTATCTAAAACTTTAATAAAATTATCGTAGTCTTTAATAACTTTACTGGTATTATCAATACTTTTGTCATAATTTGAAATCAAAACATTTTAAAACTTTTAGGCCCAAAGGCCTATTAAGAGTTTTTTTTTATATAACGCCGGTGGCCAACAAGCGTACGGTCCACCTGATGGTAAGCGGTGACCATAGCCAATAGACGCCCGCAACTCCAAAGGAGTCACATACTCGTTGCCGACCTTTTATAAAATTTGAGGATGCATTGTGTTGACAGCAGAAGGGACAAATTTAGGTCCCTCGCCCTCAACACAGTGCATCCTCGGGAGCTCTGGCAAGCTTGCTCACCTCCAGGAGCATAACACTACATACTTGTATAGTAGATAATGTTATTATGGCTGTGGTATTCTGCAAGGCGGAGGTACTTCCCCAGTTGGGCTGCTCCAAATTCGAGCATGATAATATTTTGCTGTGCCCTACTTCTCTAGCTGTAATTTAGATATCCAGCTGCAATGGAAATTATATCTTTCAAAATTGGAACAGAGTTGCATTGGGTTTCGTTTCCTATGGTGGGCAGCTTACAGTTACAATGTAATATGTGTATTAGATTTGTATGGATCCTCACCACCATTATTTGTTTTGTATTCTACACACAAAAGTACTAAAATTAGAAGCACTGTTGTCGTAAAAATTCTATAACCATGTCTGTTGCTTTACACATATTTGGCATTTGAAGTCACAGATTAAATTATGTACATAATTTTGTTTTAAGTTCACATCAGACAGTAATAAACGGTTTTGGTTATTATATTCGTGATAATTAATTGTTATGTCGTACTATTAACTACTGTCATTATTAATTTTCAATTTCCAAATTTTTCAAAATCATCCTCTAATTATCTTGATCTGCCAAGTTTATTATATACAATTGTGATTTATTTATTTATGTATGAATTCCACTGGTAGTAGCTACCTACTGTCAACATTATCACGTCTTTTGTCATTATTTATATTATTGTGATGGACGTAAGAATAACTGTTAAAAGCGGAGCCTACTACCTGTTAAAACCATGTATAAATTTTTGCGAGTTGCTAGTATATTGGGAACTCTGAAAACAGATATACATGGTAAATTAATAATTAAATACCCCGTTATTAAAAGCAATTCTAATAATTGTGAATGTAAATTTGATATTTCACAGTGTTCAGCTTTGTGTAATATACTTAGCATTTTTACATTGGCGATGTGTGAATTTTTGCATGCTATATTTCACTATGCACTGTGATTCTTAAATATAAAATTTTAGGTAAAAATGGAAAGGACATTGATTCGTTTCTATGTGATCTATCTGAAATATCGGCCACGGAATTGGAAGATGCAGAGCATGAAAATGTAAAGGCGTATAATCGTTTAAAATCATATTTCAAACCGAAACGAAAAAAATGTTCTCCAACTGTTAGTAATTTAGCCAAACGGGTACACAGAAAGAAATCTAACAAGAGCAAAAAGAAGACTATATCTGTGTCCAGTGATGAATCTGATGATGAGTATAGGAATAAAAGACGAAAACTAGCGCATGCTGTAGTAGTCAACAAGACTAATGTAGATAAAACATCTTTGAAGGCAAGGTTGGAAAAGATGCTCGGTGCTTCTCATCAGGAGTCAGAAAAAATCTTTAATCCACAAATTGAAACTCCTCTTGCACTTGTTATTGAAGAAGCTTCTTTAGAAAATATACACAGTCCAAAATCCTCCATTGAAATAGAAAATAATGAAAACAAAGACAATTTACATAATGCTTGTCCTGTCTATGAATCTAAAGATTTATGTTCTGTGTCCGATATTATATCCACGTCAGACACTAAAGGGGAATATAATGGTAGCACTACAAGTGTACCGTCAGTTGGCCACGACACAGTTGATTCAGCCCGAGAAACTAATGCTAATGCAGAAAACGTAATCATCGAAGAAACACAACAAAATAGAGATTCTGATGAAGACTTGGAATTACTTAGAGAGCATGCTCTGAAAACGAAGACTGACAAAACTAATAGTAAAAATAATGAATTAAAAAAGGAAAATTCGGAGCAAAGAGATATCGCTGAAGCAAAAGATGCTTTGATACTATCAGGAGATGAAGACAGTGACACTGCTGAACTTCGTCTGATTTGTTTAAAGTCTGCTTTATTGAAAAAAGCGTTTGAGAGGAAACAAAAGTTGAAACAAAGAAGAAAGCGGATGTCTCAATCAGTCAATTTGAATGATGAACTTATGAGAGAACAGATCGAGTATATGAACCTATTGTCAGATAATAATACTGATATAGAATCAGTGGATATGGACATTGGCTCTGACGGAGATGAGAAAAGTAAAGATTCTATAACTTTAAACCCTACTAATGCAGAATTTGAAAAAGAATGTGACGAAAAGAACTCCAAGAAACGAATTAATTCGAAGGAAGATGAATTTGAGGAGGATGAAGATCTTTTACGTGCCAAATTATTAACTTCCTTGAGTAAAAATTTGCCTAACCTCGTACACCCTAATGCCATAAATAAAGTCATAGATAGGGATTTACCAAAAAAAGATAATGAGACTGAAAAACAGGCCAACAATGTACCTGAGGAGAAAAGATTCATTATTAGTGTAGGAAATTCAGATTCGGAAGGCGAACACGAAGCTACGAAGAATTTGACTAAAATGCACATGAAATTATCGGAGCAGGCAGAATTTCAACAAAAGCTAGATTTGTTTTTGAAGTCGACACGTATGGAAGTAGAGAAGAGTGTTCTTCCTGATGTTGTACAACAGCCTTTAGTACCGCCCTTACCAAAGACGAAAGAAAAATTCGTCCCAAAGGTGAGGCAATACTAGTTTTAAAAATATGATGATCATATGTAAAGACTGGTGTTGATGATTGATGATATTGTTAATTTTTCAGACTGTAAAACATTTGCCGAAATCAGAACAACTAGAGTACAAGAACTTGGTCAAAAGAATGGCTGAGTTGGAAAAGATTAAAAATGCGAGACAATCGTCGATAAATATTGTAAATAAAGGATCAACTGCGCTGAAAGGAACTTTAAAACCTCATAATTTTGGCACTCGGCTGCAGCCTACGAATAACGATTTAGAGGAGCAAATAGCATTGTCAAGGTACTTGCATAATTTTTGCATTCAAACATTTTTATGCATCGTTTTTTATTATACGTTTACGTTTTCAGAAAAACAATAGCAGAAGAGTCAGCTAAAGTCCTTAAACTGAAAGAAGAGGCAACAACACTGTCACACAAATATAAGATTGTTTCAACGGAACTCCGGAATATAGCAACTGCTATAACTTTGAATAAAAAACAACAGAAAGTTGCTCAAATTAAGTTGTCTAAAATAAGGACACAACACCAACTGCTGATAAACAGGTATTGGTAATCAGAGCTAAAACTGCATCATTCTATGATATTATTGATCTTAACTATACTTTGCATAATTTATTATGGGTTGGTGATCTGGATTACTTTGTGTGATTTAACAGTAATATAACCCTGTCATAGCTGCTGTCATATATTGCATATACCTAATATCTTGCACCAGGTAATGTGTTCTACCTTAAAGTTCCTTTTTATATTAATATCTTCTATGTTTTTGTGTGCAATAAAGATTTTTTATCTTTTTTTTATGCATCGGTTGGACAAGCCACATCATGACAAGGGTTTTATTGTTAAATCTCAATAGTTTTCCAGACTTACGACCAATATATCAAGCAAGTTATAATTTTCAAATCTAACTTATTTGAATGTTACTTACGTTTACTATTAAACCTTTTACAAATTGTTTCACAGCTCAAAGACTTCTAAACATTCCATACCAAACGGTAATCAAGCTATGGTTCGGGGGCCATCAAAACTTCCTGCCGCCTCTAAACAACCACAAAAAGAAAATGCCCCACTTAAAGAAGAAACAAAAACAATCCAATTGTACAATCCATCTACTCTTAGTGAACTACAATCAGTTAAAGTGAGTGTGGTCAATGATAGAATGGAAGAGAATCCTAGATTATCAGTTCAAATAGACGTTACCAGTAATAAGAAGACTGTAACATTACCGAAAAGTCCTGTTAAAAGTAGTTTAGAAAATAATGTAGAATCTAGGATAACAGATGGGAGAAGTGTTGATGTCACTGAAGAGCTTGTTGATAGAGGCGGCAAGAATGATAAAGAACTGACTAGTAATTGGAGCAGTAAGAAAAAACTAAACGATGATGATTATAAGTCACCTCTCCAAGCATTAGGATCTGCTAAGTAAGTGATATTTTTTTCTGCATGTCTCATTGTGTCATCTAAATACATTACCATTCTTTTTTCAAGCGAAACAAGGTAATGGTTTTATTGTCGGTAAATGTATGTGCTATTGTTGAAGATGTTTAGTATTTATTTTCCAAAAGACTAGTTATAATTAGAACTTTTACATAAATGAAGCCTAATATGATCGTTATTGGTTAAGACTGAAGTTCCTATCTAAGAATAAACACCACTAAAGAACACAATACGTTTGCTCCCGGCCTAATCCGCCATGGGAACGTAATTTCGTGAAATTCTGACATCTTCAACTTTAGCAAAGCTTTGAACTAGCTTATATCGTTGATCATTATCACTGTGGATTGAAATATCACTAGTTTTGAACTCTTTGGGAGATTTAAAAGTGATGTAACGCGGCCACATCGATTGGTCCATAGGGATGATGAACTGATGACTCATGTTACAATTAATAACATATGGATAGAAAACGATCTTATTATCACAATAAATATTAAATTAGATAATAATTAAAATCATAATATATGGGACTACAGGGTCATACGCGGATTTAGGTTCGCGTCTTTCCTGTGGACATACCAAAAGTTAAGGGCTACAAAGCTTGATTTTGGATTGGACCAGTAACCCGCATAAACAGTGTCTCCGTTTCTATAAACCTCTGTAATAAAAACATAGCTAACATGCACATAAGCCGTTAACTATTGACCACAGGAGGGACGATATTGTTTTTTCAACTAAGTATGGCCCTACAGTACGTTGTTTTTTGTTTATTGGTCGAATGAAAATTGATAGTTACCAATAGAATTCTCATGTTTGAAAAAAAAAGAAATTGTATGGCAACTATGTACATATCCACAATATATTTCACGACAAAAACTGCAATTTCCCTTTTGCATAAAAGGTAGTACGACGTCACGCCTTAATCTGTTCATCAAACCTATTTTTATTTAATTGCCGCTAAAATTCGTTAGTATTTATCAGTCATTTTGGTACATTTGTTTGTGAGAAAGGGACAAAAATTTATTAGTTTGCAGAGGTTTGTTAAGGTCTATGAAAAAAAGGGTTAATGTGCCCAACCGATATGACAGCCGTATTATGACAGAGTTATATCACTGATAAATCTCAATAATCTAAATCAAAATAAAATAAAACTAACATGAGTGCAAATAACGTTGCACTAATGTTAGTATACAGTTCTTTAGTTATTAATTACAGTTCAAAATGAACCCTATAAGGGCACAGCAATGAAATACCTCCGATTCGATTGAAACCGCTCAACCAATCTCACTGGAGCGCAATCTCTTAGAGTATTCTATTGTTCCAAACTACACGCGTGGTCTTGTCGAAGGTTTTCCCCTGGATTTTCCCCAGGCTACTCTCCAACCGAGCACTCCTGTCGCTTTATTGGGCCCGGCCTATAAAGCCGCAGCCAGGTTAAAAAAAAGAAAAAAAATACCTTATAATTTACACAAAGTGTCATAGACTCACGAGTCAAGTTATCATATAGTAATTAGTGTAACTAAGAGATGTTTTATCCCCAGTGATAAATGAAAAACTTGATCATCGCAATATAAATGCTAACATAATTTTTGGATATCCCATTAGGTGTATTCATAATAGATCAAGAAAATGTGCATGTTTCAATTATCGCTTCCGATTTCAATAATGTGGATGGATTGCGTACGCACATCGCTCGCCGAAGTGCGTAAGTATGCATTTGAACTATCCACATCGAACTAACTAATTTCTGTATAAAAACTAATGGTTTTCAGTTGGAAGGAGGACCCTAACGCTGTGCTATGCCGGTTCGAGATAGGCGGCCATTGCAAAGATCCTGATTGCAAATACCTACACCCACGATGACACTATACATACACACTATCTACACACACTGCCACACTATACATACAGTTACATATTGACATGTTGTATTTTTACCGCGCGATCTGCAATGGATTCTACGAATAATGTGTAAAGTATATAAAATTGTTTACTGTATCGCGGAGCTACTGTTTTAAAATTGCTAACACATAATTTTAAATTGTACTTACGGCAAGGTCCATTCAGTGATCTGACGAAAATACTGAAGTTTGAGCTTTTAGCGTGAAAAAATAATGTATAATTACACAAAAATACTGTGGATTGAAAAAAAAAACAAAGAAATGAAATAACCTAACAAAATATTGAAGAATGCCTTGGTAACTCTGTGAAAAAATTCTAAATATCATCTTTCATGCGACAGATTTCTTAATTATCAACGGCAGACTTTTTTTTACAAAAAAGGATAGCTTTTTATTGTTCTAATGCAAAAACCGGACAGATTTTTCATAAGTGATCCAGTGTTCCAAAAATCAATTAAAATGTACTAAATATTTACGAAATTACGCGCATGGCTTCCGTAGAGAGCGGGATGGTTAATTGCAAACTCACGCGTGTTAGAGGAGGTCATTTGCACTGGAATGGTCTTGTCTTAAGAACAATTTCTGATTTTGGAGTCCGACCACACTAACTCTGCAAGGAATAATTTGGCAACACTGTGCATTATACGTCACATTTGTATGAAAACGTGACGTTTGAGGTAGTGTTGCCATATTATTTCAATGCAGAGTTAGTGTGGTCGGACTCTATAACTGCAATCGTGCAATTTACCATGGGTATGGGACACCTTGGAGAATCATTATCATAATGTTGGTATGAAAACTATGACATCAAGTTTTTCTAATCAATATGATAGGCACATTATGACAGGGTTATATATCGCACAGTATCTTAGGACCCATGATAAATTGTGTTATCTATAAGCAAGTTTCTAACCACCGACAGAGCACCTGAGGCTGGTCCAGAAAAAGGACTTTCAGGTTTAGTAAAAGTCCCTTGGTTTTCGAGATAATCGAACTTTTCCATTTTCTTAATAATTGGCCTGAGTCAACGAAAAAAGTTGTTAATGAAAAACAGAGATAACTCTAATGCCTGTCTGTTAGCAAGACTATTAGAGAATATTTAGCAATAAAAACAACGAGAATATCTCTTCATTTATGGCCTCGACAGTCATTAAAGTCAAAGAAGGTACCAATTATTAAGAAAATGGAAAAGTTCGATTATCTCGATAACCAAGGGACTTTTACTAAACATGAAAGTCCATTTTCTGAACCAGCCTCAGGTGCTCTATCGGTGGTTAGAAGCTTGTCCATTATTTACTGGACACTATATATGTTTTTTGATCATAATAATTGATGTGACTCGATAGTTAACCGCACTTATCGATTCGCAATATATATTGTATTCGATAAGCTTCCAGACGTGCTGTAAAACTAACCTTGGCATTACATGTGTTCGGTCCATGTTTATCATTTACATAACTCGCTTATCGTCATATGTTTGTGAGGTTTGTAGATTAAGTTTTCGTGATGATTCAATGTGTTTTTATGCGATTTTAGTTGGTGTTATTGCTGACTGCGGTGATCTCCAGTGGTAAGTTGCGCGTGATTATTTAGTAATAGTGCATTATAGTGCTCTCGGACTCTGCAAGCCTGGTATTGGACCCAGCAACACTCATGGTAAACTGTATATTATAGACAAGTTTTATTATTATAAACATTTTGAAAGATATTGTACAATGTGAAAAGTCTAATAAATTATTATTTTGTATTGTTTTTGTTTCATTTCAGAATACCACTTGTTTAAAACCTCGACTATATTCAATTTTTTTTAAGATTAGAAAAATCGCGCGTTTTCCATCCGATTTTGAAGAAAATAATCTTAAAACGGGGAAATATGCGACGTGCTATCTTTGAAACGTGATAATAGTACATACTTACCAAGGGCGGTAAAACAAAGAATGTTTCAGATCGCAGGTATTTGACGCCCGAGCCGAAGGCAAGGGCGATAATTATGCGATCTGAGGCTTTCTTAATTACCGCCCGAGGTAAGTACAAAATTTTATGTCACCCCCTGGCCAGGAAGTGGGATTTTCCGCGCGCGGAGCGTGCGGTAATTGCCACTTTATGGCCAGGTGTGACATAAACTAATGAAAGATGTAAAATTAGTAGGTATACAATGTTATCCTCAGATATTCCAAGTAATCGATAAATATGTGCGAAGATTACCGATACAATACTTATCTTAAAAAAAACGAGGTATACGTTTTTCGCACCATATAAGGTGTTCTCGGTAATTCCGAAAATAAATTCCAGTGTAACTAAGCGATTTTGGCTACCAAACGTCAACAAAAAATCTAATGTTTATTTTTGATGATGATCATGATGAGATGCTGTACTTGGAAGCGGTTAGACAGCAATTTGTTACTTTCAGAATTACCACGATTGGCTAGGAATATGAAGCTAAGCAAAACTGCAGGCACGTATCCAGAGGGGGGAATAGTTGCTCCCCCCCCCCCCCAGAAAACGTTTTTAGCCATCTGTTTATTTATTCGCTTGCGCGTTCTTTCAATAAGTAGGTAAATAAAAATATAGATGTTTCAATGTTTGCCCCAGAACCAAAAGTCTGGATACGTGCCTGCAAAACTGCTAAATGAGGATCGAAATTAAATAAAAGTTGATCTTACAAATAGACATTTTATTCAGACATTGTAAAGAAAATAAAAAGTATAAGTCAAATATTTTCCTCCACACAAAGATATATAGTTACAAATTTATACCTACATATATTTTAGGAATGATCTTGATATAATTACATGAGAATAGAATATTTAAGTATACACGACTGCACAGAAGGGCTCAGGATGAGTTTGTCACCATTTCTGTCTTTCGAAATTTTCCCTTTCTATCGCACTTGCAAGTTTGCACATAAGTGCGACAGAGAGAGGGAAAACTTCGTTTGTGGTTCGCGGTAGCACTCCAGAGGGCATACTCCGAACTTCGTATCGTGCCGTCCCTTTCACTCGTGTTACGTACAGATTTGCAAGTGCGACAGAGAGGGAAAACTTCGTTTGTGGTTCGCGGTAGGACCTTTGGTATCGGTTTCATACATTTAATATTGTTGCGTTCACATTTCTCTGATGCCGCGTGTGCCAGAGAAATGTGAACGCAACTTGAAATGTTTTAGTACACTGTGTAAGTTTGTCTATCTCATTCTCCCACTACACTCAATCCCTCAAAGGTTAGCTGGAAGAGATCCCTCATA
This sequence comes from Epiblema foenella, assembly GCA_963556455.1. Lineage (NCBI taxonomy): Eukaryota > Metazoa > Arthropoda > Insecta > Lepidoptera > Tortricidae > Epiblema > Epiblema foenella. The sequence goes on along the minus strand of OY747099.1, from coordinate 27,639,686 downwards.
GGGATAAGTTCGCCTTTGTACCTTATGTGACATGTATATTGTTTTAACTTGTTATTGTGTACAATAAAGTGCTTACATACATACTTACGTACATACATACTATATTAAATGTATGAAACCGATAACCGTTATGATGCGTTACAACACAACAAGACAGACAAATGTGAATGCGGTTACCGCTCGACTACCGTGGCAGGCCTACCGCGAACCGCAAACGAAGTTTTCCCTCTCTGTTGCACTTGTATCTTCGTATGTAAGTACGACGGAGAGAGAAAACTTCGTTCACGGGTCGCGGTAGGTAGGCAGAGCGGCTGCTCGGAAATTCGAAATCTGAATTTCGTCTCGTGCCGTCCCTTTCACTCATATAGTGTAGGTATAACACAGGAGTGAAAGAAATGGCACGATACGAAGTTCGGAATATATAGGCTCTGCTGAGGGGCTACCGCGAACCACCAACGAAGTTTTCCCTCTCTGTCCCACTTATGTGCAAACTTGCAAGTGCGACAGAGAGGGAAAACTTCGTTTGCTGTTCGCGGTAGCGCCACTGATTGGCAAACTAAAGTACCTATGTGAAAGACACATTGTTGTATATTGTGGGTCAAGGAGAAAATCATCATCATCATCATCATTTCAACCGAAAGACGTCCACTGCTGAACATAGGCCTCCCCCAAGGCTCGCCATTTAGACCGGTCCTGTACCAGGTCATCACTCCACCTTGTCGGAGGCCTACCCACAGCTCGTCTTCCGGTGCGTGGACGCCACTCAAGCAGTTCTGGCCCCATCGACCGTCAGTCCTGCGAGCAATGTGCCCTGCCCACTGCCACTTAAGTCTCGCAATTTTGAAGGCTATGTCGGTGACCTCAGTTCTACTACGGATAGCTTCATTCCTAATTCTATCACGCAGAGAAACCCCGAGCATAGCTCTTTCCATTGCTCTTTGGGTGACCTTGAGCTTTCTTATGAGGCCCATCGTTAGGAGAAAATGGTAAACAGGAATGGAGACTTCATCTTGAGCCAAAGAGGTCACACCTATGTTGTGACGAGAGATAGGTACAAATGGTACAATACACAGTACAATACTAACAGTTAAAATGGATGTGGACACAGTTGGAGCGAACGTGACAATAATCTATAAATGGTTACTTACAATAGGTATTTTACTTATATGGTATTAAGCGTTTTCACCCAAAATTGTACCTTTATTTTTCTGAGTTTGAGGTTTTTTTGGTTTACCTGATCAGTAGATTGTGTCGCAGGGGAGTAAAATGATATATTTACGGCGAGGGCGGTATATTTAATTCTGAGTGAAGCGAAATCTGGCGCAGGGGAGCAAAATGATATATTTACGGTGAGGGCGGTATATTTAATTCTGAGTGAAGCGAAATCTGAAGCGTGGCGAGGGATTCAAGTGTTTACGCCCAAGACGGAAATAATTTTGCTACCGTGTGACACATACTGCTTTTCACACCTTCTATGAAGATGCTTTTCATATCTTCTTCTTCTCGCCGGAAGACCAGCGCTGGCTTGTGAGTCAGCATTATGCTGAGGCGGGACCATTTCGTGGCAATTTTATTAGTTAATAGTTCAATATGTATTATCTTGTCTGGTTCTATGTCACGAATAAATTATTTTCATTTCATTTCATTTCATATGAGGAAAAGTCATTGCTGTCCTCAAATAAAAATAAAATAAATAAATAAATATTAGTGGACAATCTTACACAAATCGAACTAACCCCACAGTAAGCTCAAGAAGGCTTGTGTTATGGGTACTAGACGACGATATATTTAATAGATATAAATACTTAAATACATAGAAAACATCCAAGACTCAGGAACAAATATTCATGCTCATCACACAAATATTTGCCCTGACCGGGATTCGAACCCAGGACCGTCAGCTTCACAGGCAGGTGCACTACCTACTAGGCTAAACCGGTCGTCAAATGAGGGGAAAAAAAGTACCTCTTTGATCCCTCATTCGATGGCAACAATAACTCTTTTCTGAATAGCAGGTGTGAAAAACTATTTTTTAAGTTCCCACTGTATGACGGTCCACAAAAATGCTTCACACAGACTAATTACCTAATAATACAAGTTTGAACGTCACGTCACATAGTGGAATAAACCAAAAATAAATTACAATTTTGAATAAAAACGCCCGTTATCGAAGTACCTACAATCAATAGGGATGTTGACCCAAAAGACTACTAGAAAAGAAACAAGGCAAAAAAATATGCCTAATGGTGAAATTCATATTATTGGCTTAAAGGACTCGCATCCAGGCCATAATCAATAAAAAAAAATCTTATTTAAATATCTCAAATAACGAAACTACTACCGTTTTACGTCGTCGTTCGCCTTTTGGTCTTCAAGGCGAGAGTGAATCGGTTTTACTAGGTAAGCGCGTTCCATCCTAGACCACAATATTGCTTACCATCAGGTGATTTGTGGTCAAGCGCAAACCTATTTTGAAAAAAAAAAGAAAGAAAGCGCGACAGATCAATGACGTCACTACACGAGCGCCATAGTAAATGACGATCGTTCCAATACAAAGGTGCGTTTTGCGGAAGAGGGACACAATATGCCCCCTCTGAAAAGTTTGAGGATTTATAATTGACCGAGTGAAACGAAGGTCTCTGCTTCAGCTTCGATAAAAATGCTTTCGTATGTCCGGATTTCCGTTTGTTCTCGTCTACAGGTCGCAATTCTCAACCGATTCTCGTGAAATTTCGTGAGCAGGTTCGATAGTTATATAGAATTTTATTGTCGAAATTTTCAAAAACAATTTTTATTTCAAAGATTTTGTAAGTTTCTGCGTCCGAATTTCGGTTTGTTCTCCTCTACAGGTCGCATTTCTCAACCGCCTCTCGTGAAATTTTGTTACCAGGTTCGATATTCATAATTGTTCTTTTTTATGTCACATTTTGGAAATGATAAAAAACTCACGAGGTCTACAGCTCACAGAGCCACTAGTTATGTAATTATTTATTCTTTTGAGTTACTTTTTACGCCATTTGATTAAGAGTCCTTATCAGTTAAAAAAGGCTCATCTATTTACGCCATTTTCTGTTTGAATTGAGACGTATCTCGACATTTTCTCAGTGTTACTATCTAGAACAGGACTATTGCGACCTAATGTCATAAACTTTAAATGTATTTTTTTGATTTTTCATTCAGTAATATCGTTACAAACATCACTCCAACCAAATCGACCATTTTCATGCTAAAAACTTGTTTTTTTCGCTTAATTTCTGCTACACACAATAAAATCAAAAAATGGCTATGTTACTATCTAAAACTTTAATAAAATTGTCGTAGTCTAATAACTTAACTGGTATTATCAATACTTTTGTCATAATTTGAAATCAAAACATTTTAAAACTTATAAGGCCTCTTAAGAATTTGATCATTTTTCGAGATATTTCGAACTTATTGTTTTTCTTATTTGCTGTCAACATCCCTATTAGAAATAATCTAATTTTAGTAGTCCTAAGTATTGGTGTTTCAAAGCTCAAAATTTCGTTTATTTCATATTGAAACACAGACGGCGTACTCCGAACTTAGTATCGTTTCGTATCTTAGAACCTTTCACTCATATAGTGTATACAACGAGAGTGAAAGGGACAGGATACGAAGTACGGAGTAAGCCCTCAGATTCTGGCAGTAGTATTCTATCACTTACTATGGCTTAGGCCGGGTTTAATAAAGATCCGTTAGACTAAATGTCAGATCAAATTTCAGTAACTCAGTACATTTTTCGACATAACAACATGACATGGACTAACGGATCTTTATAAAACCGAGCCTGAGACCGGGTTTTACAAAGATCCGTTAAACCAAATGTCAGATCAAATTTCAGTAACTCAGTACATTTTTCGATATAACAAACGGATCTTTATACAACCGAGCCTAAGGCCGGGTTTTACAAAGATCCGTTAGACCAAATGTCAGATCTAATTTCAGTAACTCAGTACATTTTTCGACATAACAAACCGACATGAAGTCTAACGGATCTTTATAAAACCGAGCCTTAATGTATTATTGTATCCACCGGCAAACCGTGGCAGTAAAAGTAGCTAAGATGACTGATCCATCCTCTTTCTAACGCTTAATTACCCACGACGGAACGGAGAAGGTATATGCGTTTAGGGTGAGAGGTTGTTTGTTTGTTTGTTTGTTTGTGTGTGCACATCAATATCTTCGAAACGGCTTGACCGATTTAGAAACGGTTTTCTGCAATAGGTTTGTAGTTAAGTCGGGCAGAAATTTAGCTAGGAGTTACGATGATAACTCGCCAGGGGGCGCTGCAGTAAACATTTGTCACTTGCTAAAGTGCGTGCGAGTGCATTTTCTCCGGAACTGTTGGGCCAGCATTTACGATTTCCATAGAATGTGGTGTGGAGTACATGCACTTTAACTCTGAGGATCTGATGATGGAGCAGAAAAGCATAAGTAGGGTACTGTGCAGAGGTTGATAATATTTTTGTTTGTTTTTGGTCCCTTTTGTTTATGTTGCATGAACAGACGTCGTACATAACCTTCTGAGGGTCTGATGATGGAGTAAAACCATGCCATAGAGAACTTTGCGATGGCATGTAGTAATTTTGTCGCGCTGATAAGAGAAACGAGCGGAATAATTTATCCTCAGCTGTATAGCTCATCTACCGGCTTTTCACTCGGTACATTTGTATGAAGGATAAGACGGGCGCTACCGCGAACAGCAAACGAAGTTTTCCCTCTCTGTCGCACTTGCAAGTTTGCATATAAGTGAGACAGAGAGGGAAAACTTTGTTTGTGGTTCGCGGTAGCGCCCCAGGGCCTACTTCGAACTTCGTATCGTGCCGTCCCTTTCACTCTCGTGTTATACACAATATGAGTACAGACGAGAGAGAGAAACAGACGGCACGATACGAAGTTCGTAGTAGGCCCTCTGGAGCCGGCAATACACACATACACAGATGTGCGAAAGAGATATAAGCATAGACATTATATAAGCGGGAACGAGATACAAATGTATCATCTCCTGTCCCTCATCGCGTATTATTTGTCACCGGCCTGTCACCGAAACGTCATCTATGTATTCAAGCTTATTGGCTTAATTCAAATTTGACGACTAATTATGAGATGTCAGAATTGTGGTAATGTATGAATCATTGGGGCTACCGCGAATCACAAACGAAGCTTTCCCTCTCTGTCTCACTTATGTGCAAACTTGCAAGTGCGACAGAGAGGGAAAACTTCGTCTGCTGTTCGCGGTAGCGCCCCAGTCGTTTGGTACATCTCAATTTAGTCAGGTTATAAGTCCTTCCCTTTTTGGGTATTCGCTAATCCTTCTACGGTACATTTGCCTCGATCCTCAGACTACTGCGGCTCGATCTGATTAGCTATAATTCCGACTAGTTATCGAACTGCAAGTTAGAGGGCGCTACAGTCTTTGCCAGTTTTCCTACTTTCTACTACCACGGTTTGCTGGTTCTTGTTTATAACTATTTCGTTGAGTAACTGAATTACCTAGTCGGTTATGGTTGGAAGGAAGACACATCAATACGTAAGTATAAGTAGATAGGTATTGTAAAATGTAATCGTGCTTGCTTATCTCAACTAATGTACTTGTAAATTAAGTGTCAGGACCTAAGGCATTTAAAACGCCTACATTATAATTTATTCCGTTGTGACACGAAAGTTACCCATATGAATGAATGAATGAGAGCTCCCGAGGATGCACTATGTTGAGAGCGAGGGACCTAAATTTGTCCCTTCGGTTGTCAACACAGTGCATCCTCAAATTTTATAAAGGGTCGGCAACGCGTACACGACTCATTTGGAGTTGCGGGCGTCTATAGGCTGCGGTGGCCGCTTACCATCAGGTGGACCGTAAGCTTGTTTGCCACCGGCGTTGTATAAAAAAATATATTCAAAATAAAATCCATATTTTTGTTACTAAGTATACAATTGAAAAATATATGCTCATAACAGATATTTCGAATATAAATTGTATGGGTAATTTTCGTGTCACGGAATCAACAATTTGGCCATCACCCTTATTTGTTCTTAATTTCGTCCGGTTTTAAATATTTTAATTGCATACTACAGACGTCTCCTGAGCGGCGTACAGTAGTAAGAGGGGGTCAAAGGTTAGCGGACGGGGGAGTGGCGTTCAGGACCTAATGCGAAAAGAAAACGAAGTATCTCCCTCTGTCGCTCTTATACACAAGTGCGACAAAGAGGGAAAACTTCGTTTGCTGTTCGCGGTAGCACCCCAGTGCAGTTTCGATGACGGTCTTTACGCGTGTTTTGGCAGTTTGGGAACAGAGTACCGCGAACTGTAAACGAAGTTTCTTCCTTCCTGTTCCGTCGGTTGAATGGGCAAGTGCACGTGCAGAGAGGCACCGTTTTAAATTCCGTAGGCCCTCTGTATAACTAAGACAAGAGCACGATCTCAAGTGACACCTATTCATGGCGTTGAAAGAGTTAAAAGATTTTGGCAATTATTGAACACCATCTTACCAGTAACGCTTTAGAGCGTGTTAGCATTATATCAGTGTAGGATCCAATACCGATAAAAATGTAAATATTAAAGCTATCAGATCGGGCAATGTGAAGAGTGTGCATGTATTCCATACATTTTACTTTCCCGCTATCGGATCCTAAACCGATATAAAATGAACACGATCAACTGTTTGCTTTTGGGTCAATCAACTTTTTCTTGTTGTTATTCTGTCCCGTCAGTGAGGAGACAACAGTAACCGAATTTCTTAGAAATGTGTTTATAGTATAGCTTCCAATCATGCTCAAGGGATGACCCATGTTCAAATGGATTTATGCTCACCGCTGAAACTCAGGTTTGGAAGATTTAAACCCTATAAAATCACAGTTTTAAAGAGTGACTCAGGAGACGTAACCATGGTAACGAGCAGCAAAGAATAGTTGATTCACTCTTTTAAGCAATTGGGAGTATCCCAACTCGCCACAACTTGTCCAAACAAGTTTATCTAAGCGTGTGCCACATGGCGACGGCCTTGCGGGTCTCTTGAGCCATCTGCGCCCAGTGTCGGCCCTCGGCCGCCGGCTCGGCTGCGCCGACGCAGCACCAGCCGACCACTAGGCCACTGCCCCCGCCGGTTACGACGCACACCTGGAACATATAATAAGTTAAAAAATAAAAAGAAACACAGAAATTAGTAATAGGTACATAAAGTGGAGATGGGCACGACTAAAGTGGAGATGGGCAGGACACACGGCCAGAACCATAGATGGAAGGTGGAGCGAAATGGTACTCCACTGGTACCCAAGGGACAGCGGCCGGACGCGGGGCCGCCCGAGCCGCCGCTGGCGGGACAATGTCGAGGCCGTGGCTGGTGTCACTTGGACCCGCACCGCGTCAAACAGACATCTGTGGCATCAGATGGAGGAGACCTATGTCCAGAAATGGACAAACCAATAGATGTAGGATAGTAGAATAATAAAAAGATAAAATGACATAATGAATAATGTGAATAAAAATATATTAATTCGGTATAATATGTGCATGTTTATGATATTAGGTATTACTTTAATAATTATTATCCATTTATAAATTTAAATGTATTAATCGATTTATAATCTATTGGAAATAAAGGCTATTATTATTATTATATTATTGTCGAGGCCCGGATTGAGGCAATTGCAGACTGAGCACCAGTTTACACGGAGTCCGTTTAACTGATACGAAGCCCGCAACCCCCTCTCCGGCCGAGGCAAATAGCTATCTATATAGAGTTTTTCTCAAAAATGGAGGATATTAAACGAAATTTGAATGAAGCTTCGAACGTTTATAACCTAAAACGTCAGCAAACTCAGTGCTTTGTCACCAAGCTCAGTGTTTGTGTGGTTTGTTGTGTTTGTTTGTTAGTTATCTTTAGGTCGTCTCACGTGGGCACAGACCTCCATCAAGATTAAGGGCGGAGCACCAAGTTACTACAGGCCAATCAGCGTTCAATATGGCGTCAACTGTCATCTCATAGAAACTTGCGACATAATCAGATTTTAACGAACACCACTTACCATTACAGGCGGTTTGGTGCAAACGACCCACTCCAACAGGACATAGTCATCATCATTAGCCTATGTGTCTCATGAGAGCACAGGCCTCCAACAGGAGATAGTCATCATCATTAGCCTAGGTGTCTCAAGAGGGCACATGCCTCCAACAGTACATAGTCATCATTAGCTTACGTGTCTCACGCGGGCACAGACCTCCAACAGGACATAGTCATCATTAGCTTATGTGTCTCACGCGCACATAGGCTCTCAAAGGACATTGTCATCATCATCATTACCTTATGTGTCTCACGCGGGCACAGGCTTCCAATAGGACGTAGTCATCATCATCATTAGCATGTGTCTCACGTGGGCACAGCTCCCAACAGGACATAGTCATAGTCATTATTACGTGGTGCACTATTATTTTGTATCACGGACAAGAAACCTGAACGTAACGAAGGACTCCAGATTTTACTCCCGAACGTAGCGAGGGAATTAAGACTGAGTCCTGAGTGCAGTGAGGGATTTCAGTGCGGCCACTACAAAAACAACTTTATCCCCGAGGAGTAGAGACCGTATACATCTCTAACAATATTAAATTAATTTTAATTTTGACGCTCAGAGACCATGTACATCTCTGGGATATTATATTAATTTCATTATACTCCTTGTTTAATCTTGAGACCTTATACATCTCTAACTTTACTGATGTTGTAATATTTGTAATAGATAACTTTGCAAGTTTATCTTCACTGTATGACATTAATTTTGTTATAATTGTAAACTCGAAATTATTATTCCTTCGTGAACTGTAAATTAATATATTGACATGAAAAATGTATTACTTATTATAGTCAGACGAGAGAAGTAGTAGAAGTGTAAATTAATATTTTGACATGTAAAAGTGCCCTTGTGGCCTATTTGCAGAATAAATGTTTGTATTTGTATTTGTACCTATAATCTACTTTTCTCACCTCAATAGAAGCCTCCTGCAGGTGTGCTGACGCCAGGCTGAAGGACAACGCCTCGTTCCACACGGGGTTGTTGATCTCCTTCCTATTGCTCTTCTTCTTCTTGACGCGTTTGCCGTTCACCAGGAGGTACACTTTCACGTACACGTCTAAACAAGTTCATTAAATTAAAAATATAACAGACCAAGTCCTCCAAAACTATGCAAGTGATCGGCCCGAAAGTTTATAATGTTACCAATCCACATCAAAACAGTCGACAACCCTATCACTTTTACTAGGAAGTTAAAAAACTGGTCAATCGGTCATGCGTTCTACAAATGACTTTTATAACGCTAATTAATTAAATAAATTATATTTGACATGCATAAATTAATTAATAATGGCTATTCACTGACATTTATAATAATTAACAACAATTTGTTCACACTGTATCTAATAATGATTGTACTAAGATAATGTTACTTTATATATATTGTGCAAAATTGTAATGTGACATGTAATATTTAACAATATTATGAATAAAGAGTATGAGTATAACCTGCTAAGAACCATCAAGACTTTGGATAAAAAAACCACACGACTCAAATCGGTTCATCGTTAGGGAGCTACGACGCCACAGGCAGACACACATACGCAGATACCTACATCCTATATCTATACCATCTGTTTCGGCCCAGCAAAGCTACGCACCTACACACCGTTGCTAAGAAAATACGCTATAACTATTCCGACTGTTAAGAACATTACGCCAAGGCGCGGATCCAGGATTTTGTTCAGGGGGGGCACTTTCGAACTTTCCGAAAATAAAACTGACTTTTGATAACTGTTTTTATTGTCAGAACATTTTTCCTACGTCAGGACATAGGCAATTGCCCTCCCCTGACACAGGCTTCAGGGGGGGGGGGCAATTGCCCCTGTTGACACCCCCTGTATCCGCGCCTGATTATGCCTTGTCACCTCACAATACGATCTTGTTTGAACTGCATGAATTATAATTAAATCGTCAAAAGTATATTTGGAGTTTTATCTGAAGCTCCTTTATGTCCATACAAGACACCATCTTTTGCGTCGGAGGTTAATAACTGACATAACCGTATCATTGTTCAGATGTGATCCTAACTTAGAAAAAAATTAAATTTATTAGCCTCTGTAATTAGTTAATAACGTTACTTTTCGAAAGTACGATAGTTAAGTAAGGGTCGGTTGCACCAACATACGATCACAGGCCGGTCATCGTCAAATATGGCGCCGGCAGCTGTCATCCCATAGAAACTTGTCAAACTTTCCATACAATCAGATTTTAACGAACACCGCTTACGATTACAGACGGTTTGGTGCAACCCACCCTTAGTGTCCTAGTGCTCGACATCGACAATGACCCAATTCAGGCCTATGCATCTTGACAAATGATTTAAACTGATGATTTAACAGCGTCTGTGTGTGAGAAACAACGCTTCTCGTGACTATATAAGCACGTCCACATTTTAAGACAAGACCAAATACTGCACTTTCAATGTTATGTCATGGTGACAGGAGTGAATAATAGGTATCAATTATCGAGCATTGGCACGTTTATCTCACGTTCCAAACCTAGCACAGAGACAAGCTTTAAAATTTAAACGCACCTAAAGCATCCTTCCCTTCTTGAGGCGGCAACAGATTCCTCGCCTTCAACACCACGACAGTCAGCCGCTCAGCTGACGGCAAGTAAGACAGAGACAACAGGAGCTCTTGCAGCTCCTCAGGCGGCCTGCGCTCGCGCGACAGTTCGGCCCACACTTCGGTGCCTCCGGCGACTTCCACTCTCGAGAGGGACACTTTGGCCGAACCCATGACTTCGTTGCGGGAAAATCTGGAAGGTGCAATGAGTAGATTAGTGGTGGCACCTCTACACACTATTTAATCTATGCACTTGTATCGTGTAATATCAAATATAGTCAGAGGGGCTACCGCGAACCACAAACGAAGTTTTCCCTCTCTGTCTCACTTATGTGCAAACTTGCAAGTGCGACAGAAAGGGAAAATTTCGAATGCCGTTCGCGGTAGCACTCCAGTATTATTCCAGCATTTGAGGGGCTACCGCGAACCGAAAACGAAGTTTTCGCTCTCTGTCGCACTTGCACGTTCGGACGTAAGTGTGACAGAGAGGGAAAACTTCGTTTGCTGATCGCGGTAGCGCCCCTACTCCGAACTTCGAAATCCGAACTTCGTATCGTGCCGTCCCTTTCACAATACAATACAATACAAATATTCTTTATTGCTCACCAAACGAAGTACATTCAAAGAACAACAGAAATTAAAATACATGTAATAGTGGTAGACAACAGGCGGTCTTATCGCTAACACTTTCACTTTCGTGTTATACACTATATGAATGAAAGGGACGGCACGATACGAAGTTCGTAGTAGCCCCTCTGCTTGTTTGATTACTCTCATCTTCCGAACCCTACATGGCGACCTTGCCATTTTACGAACAAAGTTGTGCAATTAGGGGCAGTACAGTGAAAATTATCCACAAATATGTATTATAAAGATAATGTGAAATCAGTGGCAATGCACAAATTAGAAAAACTATTTGTAAAAATAGCCCTGATAGCGGTCATGATTTTAGTGATCTTTATTATTTCAATGTGCGAATATTGCATTTTATTCGCCGCGACACTTATATACGACATACGATACAACAGATTATTGTGGGACTATTATTTTGCATTTGATTGGAAATAGTGGTCAGCAACTCACCTACAGTGGCGTGCACAGAGTTTTTAAACAGGGTAGGCAGATTTTTTAAATATAAACTTTTCAAATTTCAAATACATCCGATTTGTTTTTAATGGTAATTAATCGTAATATGGTAATTATTACAAATAATTTTAAGCAGTGCAACTCTTAAAATAAAAATTCCCGAATTGTAAGGAGCTAATTATATTTGCTACCCAATAATGGCCTCACAGAGTAACCAGCTCATAAATTGTAGGTAAAATTTCGTTGGCGCTCGGCAGGAAAGGCAATGTCTAAATTCTATGTTTGTGTGCATGAGTTTTGTTCTAGATATTGCGTGATTACAGGAGCACACACTACAATATATCCTTGTCGCTACGCGGTCACACATAAGTAATTTTAGACATGATTATTTTGTGCCTTTGCCGCGGCGCTAGTGCAGCGTATAGCTACACTAACACTGTTGAAGCCGTCAATTGAAACTAATTATATTTATTGATACATTGTGGAGCGGACAGATGACGCTAATGTTAATTTAAGATTATTTGGGATCTATTCAATTTATTGATTGTGGTTATTGATTATAATAACTAGATAAAAATATGAATGTCGCTAATTTAAGTAGGGTAGGCTATGTCTTTTTGTCTTTATGGATTGCACGCCCTGCTCACCTGTCATAATCAAAGACTTGCAGCAGCAGTGTCTTGTCTCTCAACTCATCATGAGACACGGGGAACTTGAAGTGTTGGTCGAAGAACGGGTTGGCCTCGTTGCGGTGGACTGGGGTTTGGCGCATGCGCGTGTCCACTTCAGGGAGTAAAGTTACGCGCACGTAGGGATCGTTGAAACCGCCAGCTTCGTAACCCGCGAGATCGTGAGCTAAAAAAGACGGAAATACATAAGAGTGAGAGACAGAAAGCAGTGTATTCTCGTCCAATTTACCGCAGTGCCTCAAGTCAAAAGTCTTTGACCAGTGTGTGTTGCCAGTGATGACATATGGATCCGAGACATGGGCGCTAACGATGGGCCTCATAAGAAAGCTCAAGGTCACCCAAAGAGCAATGGAAAGAGCTATGCTCGGGGTTTCTCTGCGTGATAGAATTCGGAATGAAGCTATCCGTAGCAGAACTGGGGTCACCGACATAGCCTTCAAAATTGCGAGACTTAAGTGGCAGTGGGCAGGGCACATTGCTCGCAGGACTGACGGTCGATGGGGCCAGAAACTGCTTGAGTGGCGTCCACGCACCGGAAGACGAGCTGTCGGTAGGCCTCCGACAAGGTGGAGTGATGACCTGGTGAAGGTCGCGGGAATCCGGTGGAAACGAACGGCAAAGGACCGGTCTGAATGGCGAGCCTTGGGGGAGGCCTATGTTCAGCAGTGGACGTCTTTCGGCTGAAATGATGATGATGATGATGATGATGAGAGACAGAAAAAGCGAGGGATGGTTTTGCGTAGCTCAGTAAATGGGTGTATCAACTATTCTTTGTTGCTCGTTACCATGGTTAAGTCTCCTGAGTCATTCTTAAAAACTATGATTTTATAGGGTTTAAATCCACCAGACATGACTTTTAGCGATAAGTGTAAATAAATAAAAATAAATAAATATTAAAGGACAATCTTACACAAATCCAACTAGCCCCACAGTAAGCTCAAGAAGGCTTGTGTTATGGGTACTAGACGACGATATATTTAATAGATATAAATAATTAAATACATAGAAAACATCCAAGACTCAGAAACAAATATTCATGCTCATCACACAAATATTTACCCTGACCGGGATTCGAACCCAGGACCGTCAGTTTCACAGGCAGGTGCACTACCCACTAGGCTAAACCGGTCGTCAAAAAATTAAAATAAATTCATTTGGACATGGGTCATCTCCTGAGCATGCTTGAATTCCATATTATAAACATTTGGCTAAGAAACATGGTTGCTATTGTCTCCATAACACAACAAGAAAAAGTTGATTGACCCAAATAGTTATTTGTTATACAAGGGTGCAATATTGTATTTTAACCGCGAGTGTGGAATTGAAACACGAGCTAGCGAATGGATTCTATGGTTGAACCGCGAGGGAAGCGAGTGGTTCGAAAATCGAATCCTGAGCGAAGCTAGTGGTTCAACAATAGAATCTTGAGCGTAGCGGGTGTTGCAACACACGAGACGTAATATAAATTTGCAGCCGTGTATAACACAAATCTTTTCACCTCACTAGAGCGAGGAAAAATTTTTTTTTTTCAGTCACGTTGTATCCTAAATATAGTTGATGCCCGGGGTCCACTACCTAAGCCCGAGATTTGGCGTAGGCACTAGTTTTTTTAACACAACAGCACAATATAAAATTATTGGTGCTGGATTGTTTGGAGTGGAGTCGCCTTTACATGTTATTATGTTTAAAAAGTTACAAATAGCACGTTCGGATTTTAAATATTCTTTGCACTCTTGTGGATAAAACGCAGTTTTGCTATCTATTTTTAAAGAATAAAAAAGGGCTTTAGCTAGCTAGTGAGGTGAAAATAAATAAATACTTGTAGATGGTCTTACAGTAATCGAACTAGTCCCAAACTAAACAAAGCTTGTACCAAGCTGAATATCAGGCGAAAACATACCACCTATACATACCTACCTATTTATATAGATAAATTAAATAGTTAAATACTAGAAAACATCCAAGACACAAAAGAGTGATTTTACACTATAATCAACACATTTTACAATATAATAAAATCATCTCTCGTATAAAGCCGCGAACAGACTGATAGACGGACCGACAACACGGCGAAACTATAAAGTTTGCTTTTTGACAAAGGAACCCTAAATTTCAGGGATAAACCTAATATGCAAACCTCCTTCTGTTCATAGAAATAAATATCGAAATAAATTCACGAAAATGAAATTTTAGGGTATTTTAGGACTAGAGGGTTTTGTGAGTAAGCGATTATGACATTAGGTTATTTCGCCACTATTGTGTAGCTAATTTAGGGTATTTTGGGAATAGAGTATTTTGAGACTCATTCGTAATGGGACGCAGTCCATTTGAATTTGGGTTGTATCGAGAGTAGTGTCCTTCGAAAAAAGAGGTTTTTGAGAGGTGATTTTGAAATTAGGGTCTATTAATGACTAGAGTATTTTGGGTGTAGTGTAAAATAAGCCGGAAGCAACAATTATTTGTGCTCATCACACAAATAAATACCGGGATGATCGGGATTCGAACATGGGACAACCAGCTTCGTCAGCAGCGTCACTACCGACTACCGATTAGACTAAAGTGGTATGTAAATACCTTATTGAACACAAAACCAGGTAAAAGATACAGAAAGTTCGGTTACATGGTGGCTCTGTTAGATCGGTTCGGTTTAGTGGTCGTTGCTTAGCAATGGAATATTAGAAGTTGAAACTATGATAATGTAGGGTGTCTTGTTGGTGCCGAGAGACCAGGGCTGATAACCACAAACAAAGTTTTCCCTCTCTGTCGCACTTATGATCAAACTTACATGTGCGACAGAGATAGATTTCGAATACCGTTTGCGGTAGCACCCCAGGGTTCGACTGTTTCTTCAGTGTAATGTTATTGTTGTAATTATTAGTAGGCTTCATATGTATTAACTCTGCACCACCTGCTATGAATTGTTCCGATTATATTTCCGCTACCCTAAGGTTGTCTGGAAGAAATCGCTCTTTAGCGATAAGACCGCCTGTTGTTTGGCTCTTCTCATTGTGTTTTTGTACTGTACTGTATCCTTTGATTGAGGTGTGCAATAAAGAGTATTTGTATTGTATTGTATTAGAAGTTGAAACTATGATAATGTAGGGTGTCATGTTAGTGCCGAGAGACCAGGGCTGACCGCGAACGGTATTCGAAATTTTCCCTGTCGCACTTGCAAGTTTGCTCATAAGTGCGACAAGAGGGAAAACTTCGTTTGTGGTTTGCGGCAGTACACAAGGGGCTGACTGTTTATTCAGTATGCATGATCCTACCTTCAATCAGATGCACTTCTAAATCCGATCGGTCAAAGTCGTACTTCAAGCGTAGATGCAGCCGTCCCAGAGACGGCCCCGCGCCCTCCAGCTCGATGACCAAGGGGGCCTCGCGTTTGGTGTACAGGTCTGGTTGGAGGGCCCCAAGGGCGCTGATGGCCCCGGCCCCGGGGGACAGGGGGCCGACGCCGCTGCTGCTCTCCACTAGTGAGTTGCTGCGATCTATCCGTCTGAAATTATAAATTATATTAAGCATAATTTAGTCGGTCTCTTCTCACAGGGGGTTTAACACCTTTGTAGGGCCGTATAACGAGAAATATTAGAATAGAATAAAAATAAAAAAATAAAATAAATAAATATTAGAGGACAATCTTACACAAATCGAACTAGCCCCATAGTAAGCTCAAGAAGGCTTGTGTTATGGGTACTAGACGACGATATATTTAATAGATATAAATACTTAAATACATAGAAAACATCCAAGACTCAGAAACAAATATTCATGCTCATCACACAAATATTTGCCCTGGCCGGGATTCGAACCCAGGACCGTCAGCTTCACAGGCAGGTGCACTACCCACTAGGCTAAACCGGTCGTCATAAATAGAATAGAATAGAAATGTATTTATTTAGCACACGTTATTAAAAAGTATACAATTTAATTGTAAAATAACTTGTACATCTTATGTGCTAAATAGGACACCCACTCAGCATGCTGTCACGGAAACCGTGACGCTGGTTTTCAGTGAGTGCCTCAAAACTAGGAATAAAATAAACTAAACAATAAATAAACAAAACTTTTATAATTTTTAGGCAACTTATTACCTAAAAACTCTAAAAGTGGACTTAACACTAGCGGGTGACATCACAAGTCCAATCGTTTCTAAGCTGGCAATACTAAACTAAACTAATAAGTATTAAACTAAAATAATATTGTAAATAATATAATATGTTCTGCCCAGACGAGGAAACGATTGATTTTCAGATATATGATTCTTGATAATATGACTGTGTTTCTGACAATAGCCGAAACACGATTGCTTAAAATTTACTAGATGGAAAAAAATCTAAAGTTGAGTCTTTGTTTTCCTTTTTTTACTCAGCCTAACAAAACAGACTTTCTTAAATTGTAAATTAATATTTTGACATGTTAAAGTGCCCTTGTGGTCTATTTGAAGAATAAATGTTTGATTTTGATCACATTTGCTCCATCTTTAAACCTACAATTGCTAAATATGGCACTGGAATTAAAATTCACGTGTTCTAGCTGCCTACCCCTTTTGGGCATACAGGCGTGAGTTTATGTAGTAAGTATGTATGTTTCGGTTTGAAATTCGCTTCTGGAAGTCGCGTGCCTTAGGGTCGGTTGCACTTACATACGATCATAGGCCGGTCATCGTCAAATATGGCGCCGGCAGCTGTCATCCATAGAAACTTGTCAAACATTCCATACAATCAGATTTTAACGAACACCACTTACGATTACAGACGGTTTGGTGCAACCCATCCTTATACAGTGTTATTTTAGTTTAGTTTTATTTATCGCAAAATACGAAGATAAGAAAGAAAAAAGATAAGATAAGATGATAAGAAAATGATGAAAACATAAGAGAAGATGTAAGATATAAATATATTTTAATAATTTTTAATAATTTGCTTATACTTATAATGATCGTCAGTCACTCTAATTGCGTAACAAAAAATGAAAATAAATAAGAATACCTATACGATTCAGTAGGGTCGGTAGGTGGGTTTACGGCCTGTTAATTTGATGCGCCAGTTTGCGACCACTTGGATGGGTTGATGAGCTGAAAGGGTATTTTCTTGCTTTTTAATATATTTACATTCAATAGCTACTAATTAAAGCGCATATAACTCACTATGTCCTTAAGGCATGCAAAAATGTAAATATCTTTAATTGAAAAAACTTCGTTCTTCAGAGGGCCGAATACTGACGCAGGCCGCGTAACTGGCCTAGCGCTATATTCCTACAAACACGTAATTAATGCCAAATACAAAAATGCCAAAATATAAATAAAACCACATACAATAATAATAATTAGGAGCTTCGTTCCAATAAGTGGCTCAGCTACAGTTGAAATCACTACATAGTAAAAAACAAAGTCGCTTTCTCTGTCCCTATATCCCTATGTATTGTATGCTTAAATCTTTAAAACTACGTAACGAATTTTGGTGCGGTTTTTTTTAATAGATAGAGTGATTGAAGAGGAAGGTTTATATGTATAATAACATCCATTAAATAGTGCACGCGTGCGAAACCGGGGCGGGTCGCTAGTGTTTGATAAATTATGTAATTTCAATATTAGGTCTGTGCCGGGACAACCTCACCCCTTCTTAGGACAGTTCCGAAGTTAACCCGGGTAACAGCTGGAAATTATCCCATTTGCTCCACTAGGGACTAGAGACTAATGGAACAATGGAATTGGCTCGATCCTTACGGGACATCTTATAGGTATGGATTCCGAGATAAACGATCACTGTTGTACATATAACAAGAGGTAGTTTGAAATTACTTTTGTTGGCTGAATTTATATAAAACAATACGAAGTTTGGATTTCGAAGTTCGTAGCAGGCTCACGCAACTAGGAATAAAATTTTCAAAATGTCACTTTTGTATGGAATTTGGCCAAAAAATAATGGCGGATATTGCTAACTCGTCCCAGTTAATCCATCTCAGTCACATGTCAATGTCACCTCTGGTCACTTCCGTTCAACTTGAGTGATCGCCATATTGTTTCTTTGTTGATCAGTTCGTAGTGTGGTTTGTAGTTTATTATTTTGGTATTTATAAATGGTAGAAACCTTTGAAACATTTTGTATGGGGACTATGAACCTGTTAACATGTATTGTCATCGCTGAAAATTTAAGTTTGTCATACATACTTGACACTAATTTTTGTGTAACTCTAAAGTACCTTTGATTCCATTTTGGCTGCCATTTCTCCATTAACTAATCACTGTTATTTAATAATTGTCTGAAAAAAAACATATATTTCGCATTTAACATACACCGATTTTCTAGGTAGCTTCTGTATATGGCAACATTTAACCTAACATATAAGCTGTCAGTTACATGTAGGTACCCGAGGCGATACCGCGGACAGCAAACGAAGTTTTCGCTCTCTGTCGCACTTGCACGTTCGGATGTAAGTGCGACAGAGAGGGAAAACTTCGTTTGCTGTTCGGGGTAACACCCCTGCCGTAAACAGGGCTGCTACCGCGAAAGGCATTCGAAATTTTCCCTCTCTGTTGCACTTGCACATAGGTGCGACAGAGAGGGAAAACTTCGTTTGTGGTTCGCGGTAGCCCCTCAGGGGCGCTACCAATTTCACGAGAATCGGTTCAGAATTGCGACCTGTAGACGAGAACAAACGGAAGTCTGGAAATGCGGACATAAGAAAGCATTTTTATCGGAGCTGAAGCAAAGACCTTCGTTTCACTCGGTCAATAAAGAGAGGAAATTGAATAAAATCATTTATTGTTCAAAAACCAAAATAAAACCACTAGTTCCTTTATTCTAGAGACATTAACGCTATTTGACCTGAAGATCATTCCCTTAAAGTTTTTTTTTTATAGCCTATATAGTGTCCCACTGCTGGGCAAAGGCCTCCCCTCTTTTTCGTCACTCACGTCGTGTGCCAGTTCCCGCCAATCCGTACAAAATGTATCAAGGTCGTCCCGCCATCTCCTTTTCGGTCTGCCTCTGATTCGGGAGCCATCTTGTGGGATCCATTCAGTGGCTACTTTGGCCCATCGCTCCGAGTGCATTCGACAGATATGCCCAGCCCAGTCCCACTTCAGCTTTGCGGTCTTAACACCCACATCTACGATACCAGTTCTGGAACGCAGCTCCGTGTTCCTGATTCGGTCAATTCTACGGACTCCAACTATGCTGCGTTCCCTTAAAGTTCAAAAATAAAAAAAGAAATTCGATGTATATTTATGACGACGTCGCGCCCTATTAAAGCAGTTAAATATAGGAGGCAATATGTTAACGTGGACCGAAAAGTGTCATATTTCGTTGTGTAACAAATTACAGTCAATTTGTTAGATTCGAATGGGACTGCGTTCAGTTATGAGGAGGATAGAATCACTATCTATGAAACTCCATGTTTAGGAATGTTTAGATTAAGCCGTCGTCTCTCGGCGAAAAAAAAAACAATAGCATTCTTTTGTTATGATCCCTGGGATCTCAGGGACCGGTAGACGAATCTAAATAAAATTTGTAAAGAGACAATAGGTTGCCATATGAACAAATTAGAAATGCTGATAAAAGTCCTGACATGGCCCAAAATTTCCTGACATTTCTCGTGCTTTAAAAAAATACACTAATTAAGGCCCTTTCTTTTTTTGGTTAAGTAACAGAAAAGTAATATTGAATTCCTATTGCTTTTTGGCTTAAATCAATTCCATGTTTTGACAGTTGCAGCCTGATATTTGCGTGGCACTAATAGTAAATTGTGTCTCAAGGGAGCAAAATGATATATTTACGGCGAGGGCGGTATATTGAATTCTGAGTGAAGCGAAAGATTCTACAATAGAATCCTGAGCGTAGCGAGGGATTCTAAAGTAGAATCTTGAGCGTAGCGAGGGATTCAAGTGTTTACGCCCAAGACGAAAATAATTTTGCTACCGTGTGACACATACTGCTTTTCACACCGTCTATGAGGCCCGCTGCTAAAAACATGAATTATCTTACAAATGGTTTTACTACAGTGTCACATACTGCTTTTCACACCTTCTATGAGGAAAAGAGTCATTGTTGCCCTCAAATGAGGGAAGAAAAGTACAACTTTGATCCCTCATTTGAAGGCAACAATAACTCTTTTCTGAATAGCAGGTGTGAAAATAATATTTTAACTTTTAACACCGAATAACCGACAGTAGTCCTCTGAAAAGGGCGCGGCCGCTTTTAAATGAACCCTAA
Source organism: Epiblema foenella (assembly GCA_963556455.1). Taxonomy (NCBI): domain Eukaryota; kingdom Metazoa; phylum Arthropoda; class Insecta; order Lepidoptera; family Tortricidae; genus Epiblema; species Epiblema foenella. The sequence continues at coordinate 27,619,040 of OY747099.1, read as the reverse complement.
CCTTTAGATAAATAAATTGCCTATAAATCTTAATAAATAAAAAATATATATCTTAAATTGCGCCCATGTAAATTTCGACTCTATGAAAATCCGACATTAAAGCGTTCAGGTCCCTTCTATGCCTTCACCATGACTTTACATGACCATACTCGCTAGTGACTGCGTATTGTATGAGCAAAAGTACAGCGCCTCTGGCGTTTACGCAACAGAACTAAAAATCGGTATACTAAATCGTTTACGCAGTCGCTAGCGAGTACGTTCATGCAAACTCATGGTAAAGGCAATGTTTTCTAAGCAGTTCTGCACCCCGCAACCTATTGCCTCCGCAAGTATTTCAATATATACCCATAGCTTTGGTCAATCGCGACGTGTGCTTCCAGAGTTCTTATAATTCCTGACATAATTTCCGGCCGCATTCCTGACAAAGGCTTAAAAATCCTGACATGTCAGGAAAAATCCTGACGTATGGCAACCTCAAATAGGCCACATAAGCTACACATGCCAACACTATGCATGCCAAACTGTATATATTTATCCCTTGCAGACATAAAAATGCAAAACAGTTATCGTGGAATTTGAAATGGAATTAGAAGTTACCTGTCCACTCCCGGTGAAAAAAATAAACAATAGCATTCTTTTGTTTTGTCCCCGGACACCGCCGGCGCAGGGATAAAGGCTAAGGGTCGGTTGCATCAACATACGATTACAGGCCGGCCATCGTCAAATATGGCGCCGACAACTGTCATCCCATATAAACTTGTTAAACTTTCCATATAATCAGATTTTAACGAACACCGCTTACGATTACAGACGGTTTGGTGCAACCCACCCTTAAACACTAGGAAATTAATTGCACCACGTTCTATGACATGACATGACATGACATGTTGTATTCATATCTTTTACATACATATATCTATATTATGCGCGTTCACATTTTACTCATACACACACACATAACAAATAACTTACTTAGGTTTAAGATGGTAAGAGACCACTGAGTACTTTTCTATATATATGTAATAAGAGACCTTATGGTGTCTTTAGTTCCTTGGAGCTTGCGACGGATGTTGGTGTGGGATGCTACTTGTGTAGACACACTGGCACCCACCTCCAACGAACTACAGTAGAAGCGGGTGCACCGGCGGAGAATGCAGAAATAGTAAAGCGTAATAAATATAAGGGCCTCGGAACAGAGTACAATTTTGTAACTTTTGCGGTCAAACTCTAGGTTCATGGGGTCCCAGCGTGCCCAAGTTATTTACTGAAGTTTGGTTGACGTAACTGGTGAGGGAAGAGCTGGCGACTTCCTCGCACAACGTATCAGCACTGCGATACAGCGAGGAAACGCCGCCAGCATCAGATTCAGATTCAGATTCATTTATTCACAATATAAGATTACAATATAAATTACATGTCAATTTACAGGAATCTCTATTGTGATCGTCAATAACATTTAATAAAAACAAAATAAGTTAAAAATCAATGAATAAAATAGCAGTTAAACGATACAATGAGTATGATAAAATTCACTTGAGAGGATCGTCATGAATATATTAATATTTTTGGTACTCTAAACACGGTTAACAATAATATCAATATCTCGTAATGATCGTCAAAGTAAATATTAAAACAAGAATTAAATTAAATCAATAATATTAAATTAAATTAAACAATGTCAACTATATTTTATTTCCATGTATTCGCTAATGGAATATAACGGGGTTTCCAATAAAAAGTTTCTCAGTTGACGTTTGAATGTTTCGTCAGATGGTTCAGTTCTTAATTTGGCGGTGTTTCATCCTCGGTGCAATGCCCCAAGGGCCTGTTTTAGATTTAAGTTAGTTTAAATATTGGTGGTTGTTTTAGGTCACAAGTCCCCCGAAATGCGGCAGACGTGTCCAGCCCAGTCCCATTTCAGCTTTGCGACCGTTTCAGCTACATAGACAAGATAGATTGACATAGTTTAGGTATGTTTATGGCTCACAGCAGCCACCTAAATAGAATTGTAGCATAGTACATTGATAATGGTGAACTTTTGCATGCGTTACTACGGTTTCCTAACTCACAAATAATTCGCTCACAGTATTCGCAGGGGCAAGAGGTGCAATTGCCATCTCCTGATACTGCGTCAGTGTTCTTTACTATTAGTTAATAAAAATCTTCTCCCCCTCTTGCTTGATACTGCCCATTCCACCCCTGACATATTTTTCAATATGGTGGTGCCATGGGCATTGAAAAGTATCCAATGAGGATTTTCTCTACCCACTGATAAAAAACACGTAAACAATATTACAGATACACTAGAAATATGAGTTACTGCGGCGGCCCGTCCGGCGGGCTTGAAATACCGGTATTATTCGAAACCGGTATCATGAGCATGACCTTTAACCAGAAACCGGTATTAGACTTGGTACCGGTACCAGTCAAAGGTACAGGTATTGCTGAAATCGGTAAACTGATGAAATTTACCGGTTTTAGCAGTTAAAATACCAGTACTTGAGAGTATGAGCTGAGTGAATGAGAGAGAAAGAGAACCCGGTAATTTGCATCGCACGCGCGTGACGCACTCACACAAAACAGCAATGTAGCTTACACATGTAGGAACCTTTATAAATAACCGATATTTTTTGGTGCTAATACCGGTATTTTTCCTTTACCGGTTCTCTGGGCACAATACGAGGAAAAACTATAAATACCGGTATGTTATAGGTATTTTCAGTACCCGTTTCACGACCTGGGTGTGAATCATCATTTTTTACTATTTATTTTCTCGCAATCGAAGTGAAAAGTAGTGTATAACTCCGGTCTAAATGCCATATTACCCCTCGAACTATTTTGTTTAACTATGAACTAAAATGATTAGCAAGTTTCGCCGTAGGATAGCTATTTGCGACTCATTGTACCGCCGAGCGGACGTCGCGACAATCGAGTTTATTCCAATTTGCGACGGGGTGCGCCAGATTGATTCACACGCCCTCCCAGAGGCCCATCTCACCCAACCCATTGCTCTCATATTAAATTCATATTTATTACCCTTTTAAGTATTAAACAAAGTCTGTATGACAGAACATGTAAAGAAAGAAAGCATTTATTCACTGCACGTAAAGACACACCGTTACTAACAGAATAGACTTAGTACATTAAACATATAATTATAAAGTGCGTCTTCGCGGCAGTGAATCGGTTGCTGTCTCAGCATTATGCCGAGGTGTCAGACACCCGCAGCGCTGGTTTTCAGACAGCACCATACGTGATCCACGGAACGCGACATACTATATAGGAAAGGTATACGTAATAATACGTATACTGAATAAAATCATAGGTAATATATATATGGATGAGACTACCTCAAAACAGGACAAACTGGAGTGAACATGAGGAGGAATTTACTCAACAGTGGGGGGATACAGACTGAAAAAAAAACAATTAACAGCTTTAAAACAATTAAAATAAACTAAAAACACATGAAAAAAAGGCGACACAGTTGGGATAAGTGCCAGTTGGTTTAGGAATAGGATTTATGGAGCGTCAACAGATAACCCTCATGTACTTATTAAACCACCTGTTTGTACAATGTTTTGACGAATAAAGTATTTTTTTTTAAATTACCCTTTCACGTCGCTGTAGTACTTTTAGGCCTTATTACTTATTACAATGGCATAAAGTAATAAAGTGGATACATCTCCTACTAGTTGTCTGTATCTACCGATATTTAAAAAAGTATTTTAACAGTAGAATTTCGGCAAAAAAAACATTGTGAAAAAAATGGTTCAATTCCAACGATGTTAAGTTTTTCCTGTCTCCTCCTGTCTCTTATCAAATTCGGTAGGTTATAGTGCCTGTAAATCAAACTGACGATCGAGCTCACAAAAAGCTGCGAGACACACTTTATAACACCATGTAAGTATGCAAGAGATAGAATTATCAATCCTTTAGACATTTTGCTTTGCGGACACTAATAAATCTCAAGCTTGGTAAGCGTGGAAGCGAAAGAGCCAGAAATGTCATCATCATCATCATCATCATTTCAGCCGAAAGACGTCCACTGCTGAACATAGGCCTCCCCCAAGGCTCGCCATTTAGACCGGTCCTGTGCCGTTCGTTTCCACCGGATTCGCGCGAAAAATGACAATTTGATATAAAACAATACGTTTACTCACATAGACTCAGGTCCCAACGCCATAAATTGATATGTGAGGAGGCTATAACATAGTACGTATCGTGTTCTGATGTGGAATGACATCAAGTCATGTTAGGTAGATGGCGAGTTTCACGTTAAGCGGCAGGTTAAATGTCATTTGTCAGTTATAAATATTTATATACGTATTTAGGCTATTTTCTGGATAGACTTATAAGTATTTGTATATTTTCTCAACGTTACTACTCAGAACAGGGTTAATTCGTTTGCAGTTTAATAAAATTGTAGTAGATTGTATGACAAGGGTCTAAAATGAGCCCTATTATTACAAGATAGTTATTTTCCCGAATGAAGGGCGAGAAAATAGTTCGAGTGGTAATATGGCTTTTATGTTAGTTATACACTTTATATTTCACTTCGATTGCGAGAAAATAAATAAACAAAAGTTATCCGCCAAAAATTAATAAATTTCAAGGCGAACTTATATATAGTGAGTGGAAAGAGACAGGATGGCTCCTGTCTCTTTCCACTGGCGGTCTGGCGGCGTTCAGTTAAAAAGCTGGATTACTTTACCTACTTCTTTATTTGCAAATATGCTTGTCTCCGTGCCAAATCAAAGGTTACCAGATGAAATTATCTCAAACGTCCGAAATTTCATACATCTGTCATTGGATTTTGAATTCTCTTATTTGCACGTTAAGGTCGCTTTCTGAACTCGCACTTACAATTCTGCTCAACTAATTTCAAGTGCATCCAAGTCCAGTGATAGATTCCGGAAATACAGTCGCTAGAATCTGTTCCGCCCGAGTCAGGGTGCCAACCGCAAGTAAGGCAAGTATTTTTTTTTAAATTTATTTAAGGTCGCTGTTTAACAGCAAGGTCATTAGCGACCATAAGATAATTACATTTTTTTATATATATCGAGTAATTTTATAAATCTAAGTACATGTAAATATCCATCGTTCAAACAGCCGTTTAAAGTGTCAGGCAACTTACAAATGTCTTTTTCTTTCTTATAAACTAAACACTCAATTAAAATATGGCTTACAGTTAACTCCAAACCGCATTTATCACATTTTTTTTTCGTTCTTAGTGATAAGATGGCAATGGGAAGTTTGTGTGTCCTATTCTTAAACTCGTAATAGCGATCTGATCTCTTCTACATGTGAAAGGTATCGGTGGAGTTTCAAATATTGATTTTCTAACACGATAAATGACTTAAGTTACCATTTTTCCAACAATTATTCCAAAATGATTTGACCGCTGATTGAATTAGTTTTTTAATTTCAGGATAACTAGATTTTATTAAATAATCTATTTGTTGATTATTAGTTGCGTTTTTAGTAAGGCAAGTATTGTGGTTGTCTGGCTGTCCGCAATACTTACATACATACATAAATTCACGCCTGTACAGTTTGGTGAACTTATAATGTAAACGAATGCAAACTTTTTTTTTTAAATAATAAAAAAACGCAGCAAATAATACAGGAAATTTAAATAATTTTCAGCAGTTTAAATTAGGAGAAGTACCTGTAACCGAACGTAGCTAAAACCGGTTTTTCAAATTTTCAATAACCGGATATAACCAGATATAACCGGATTCTTCGGTTACTATTAAAACCAATTTGCATGAAAGAGAAAATTTGCTGAAATTATTTCTAAAAGTAACGGCGAGGATTTTTCCTCGTGCAATTTGTCATGTCCATGTCTATCTGTCAATGTATACCTAATAATAGAATATTGGAACCAAAGTAGCGAAAACGTTTCCAATATCCGTCGCGAGATGAAGCGGGCCCGTTTCCTGACATAGTGTGTTCTGGCATCCTGTCTGCACGTACGTTTAAGTGCCATCTTTCAAAGAAATCATCATTAAAAGGTCTGAAGGAAGGACGAAAAAAGGCCAAATGGAGGAAAATAGGGGAAGACTTTACCCAGCTGTAGGACACTTAAACAGGCTATAAAAAACAAGGATTATCCTCATACACCTTAGTTGGTTCTACACAATGTATCTATGTTTTGGGATTGGATGGGTCATTCTGCCATAGCTGACGGTCCTGGGTTCGAATCCCGGTCAGGGCAAATATTTGTGTGATGAGCATGAATATTTGTTTCTGACTCTTGGATGTTTTCTATGTATTTAAGTATTTATATCTATTAAATATATCGTCGTCTAGTACCCATAACACAAGCCTTCTTGGGCTTACTGTGGGGCTAGTTCGATTTGTGTAAGATTGTCCTCTAATATTTATTTATTTATTATTTATTTATTAATTCTACTTTTTCATGACCAGTTTTCTATTAAAAAAAAAATCTATGATATGTATCGAGTTAGTGTACAAAAATAGGATTTCGAAATAGTACCTGAACGTAATAAAAGGAATTTATAGGTAAAAATACTTAAATATTAACACATTGCTGTAAAAGGTAAGTAACACAGTGGTAAAAACCATTTTATCATACTAATGGTGAGACATCCAGGGACCACTGAGTTACTCGATTTATGGATATTAGCTCTGGTTCGTTAATTACCGAAACTATCCGAAGTGATACTGCAATTAAACCTCTTTCTAAATAACAATACGAATATATGAAGTGAGGGCCAAGTATTCCATAATCTGCATTTCAAGAAAAAGTGTGTGAAAATTATGTACACGAAGAAGTAGAATGGCCCAAGAAGATTCTAGGAGGATGATGTAAGTAAAATTACAAATCGCATTTCATTCGAATAAAAATATACCCCGTGCGGTGCCGGGTTAGAAATCAGAAATCAGAAATATTTATTCGTGCAAAACACAAAAAGAACAAGAAAATAAATAAAAACAGAAGAACAAGGTATTGCACGAAATAGTTCTGTCTCAGCGTAGTGCTGGCGCGATTACCAGCGCTGATGATCCGATAGAACCATTAAGTGATTTCCCAGAAGGTAACACATTTAAATAAAAATTAACTAAAAATGAAATAATGAATACCATAATTAAACAAAGATAAAGTATACACAAGAAGTTATAACTACAATTAAAACCACCACCACACTAGAATAACACCACCACCTTTCTTCCCGTGGGTGTCGTAACAGTCGACTATGGGAACCGGGTTGTAGTGTGTTGTGGGCGGCAATATCACATTTGTATATTGTGGGATAAATAAATCATATCATATCATAGCATATACCGCACATGACTGAGTACTGAGCACTAAAGTCATAATTGCTACTTCTAAGCCAACCAAGTACCGCTTGTTTACTGATCGAGCGAAGTGCTAAGCCGCTCAATATCTTGATTTAATCAACTCTAATCCGCTGTAGAGATCTCCGATATGTTTACAATTACCTCAATATAACGGGAGAGATGATTAGACGGCTACAACTAATTTATTATGAATTTGGTATCAACACTCAAGTAAGGAAGAGACATATTAATTGACCAAGCCTGCGCAAAGCCAACGTTTCAGCTTGGGCAAAAATAATTTCGTATGTCTGTCGTTGCGTCGTCTGTCGTCGCCGTCTGCGTGTATAAAATGTAATAAACTAAAATTACTCCAAAAAGTTCAATAAACTCTAATTTTATAATTGTTCATTTACATTCCGGGCTGTCCTACTCTGGAACTCCCTTCCAGTTGAATTAAGACGTGCTAAATCGATTGCTATTTTTAAATCCCATCTTAAAGAAAATTATTTGTCTCTCCCTTAAAATTTTTAATTAATTGTTATGCCCGACACTATTTTATTCTTACTATTCTATGGAAGTGACATATAATTATATATTATATGTATGTGTATTTTTATGTATGTATATTTATAAGTATATTATTTACGTATGTGTATTTATATTGAATAGTTGTTTTGGAATCTTTTTTTCTCATTGTAATAGTTTATGCACCACCTACGTTTCAGCTTTATATTTCATTTCTCCATTACCCAAAGGTTGTCTGGAAGAGATCGCTCTTTAGCGATAAGACCGCCTGTTGTTCTGCCTCTGTCTTCCTGTATCTTTGTTTTTTGTTTTTTATGTGCTATTTTATTATGTGAGGTGTGCAATAAAGAGTATTTGTATTGTATTGTATTGTATTGTATTGTAAACTCTCTTAAATAAAAAAAATCCCAGTCGTTAAGGAGCTTTGATGCCTTTAATTTTTGAACTCATTTCAAAAGTTCCAAATTACCGCGGTAATAAGCGCCGTTAACTTACAATGTTAGTTGAAGGGGCAAGTAGTACAGCGGCAAAAATAGCGACGTGGACGAAATGATAAATTAATTGTAATTTATCAAAACAGTGATATTGTCTACATTTTCAACCCGCCATTTTGAAAGCTGAGTCGACGTAAAAACCATAATTATAACTTGCTGATAAAATTTCACGAGTGAGAGGGTAGTTGATACAAATTACAGTCAAACTATAAAATCAAAATCAAAATCAAACATTTATTCTGCAAATAGGCCACAAGGGCACTTTTACATGTCAAAATATTAATTTACAGTTCAAGAAAGAATAATAATTTCGAGTTTACAATTATAACAAAATTAATGTCATACGGTGAAGATAAACTTGCAAAGTTATCTATTACAAATATTACAACATCAGTAAAGTTAGAGATGTATATGATATATATCTCAAGATTAAACAAGGAGTATAATGAAATTAATATAATATCCCAGAGATGTACATGGTCTCTGAGCGTCAAAATTAAGATTAATTTAATATTGTTAGAGATGTATATGGTCGCTAAGTCACTGATAATAAAAACAAATCCACAACAGGATGATGTCTCTCGTCAATCCCCTATATAAAAACAGTAGTATTAACGTAGTCACTATGTCCTAGCAAGCATGAACAGACCGGATTCCACAAACAGCACCCGATCACGAGTATGACGCGTATCTCAGCCATACATAATTATATTGAGCTGAGTAACGTGCTGATGTAAGTGCAGCTTGCACTCACTTTCTCGCTAACACCTCTCCTCTCTTGCACTTTTAATGAGCGAGAGATAGACTATAAGTAATTCGTCTGCTAATGGCTCATCACATGACCTCGTCTACTAACCTCGGCGGCATCAGCAGCGGCGACAGGCACCGCGGAGGCAAGTGTCTCGGGCTCGACGGCACGGGCGAGTCGGCGAGCGACGCCAGCGAGCCGTGCGCCATGGGCGCGGCGCGCACGTCCAGCGAGGCAGCGCGCAGCGGCGACGGCGAGCGAGGCACACCCGTGCCTCCTGCCTCGAGCGTGCGCCCGTCAGGCGCGAAGGTGCGGATGGCGGGGGAGGAACCGCGGTGGCTCTGTGGGGTAGATAGATAGATAGATAAAAACTTTATTGACGGATATGACTTGACAATTTAGAAAAAAACTACTCTTACAATAATCACACTTATAAAATAAAAACAGTGCTTATGGACACAAAATTATACTAATGCCTATACTATTGTCATGACATAGCCGCGAAAAGGTGCCGACTCAGCATGTGCTGTGACATTGCTGTCACAGCGCTGGTATTCTGCCGGAACCAGACAGAGTGTGCGCGGGGTTTTTCAGCTTGAACGTTACGTTTTCGCGTTATATGATGATTATACATAATACTTTCTAAACAAATTATAAATTTTACATACACAAAGGCTTACAACTAACTTAGCATTAATTTAATAGCTAAAGACCTGGAAAGTTTCAGATATAGGGTAAAGAGTTTAAGCTTGAGATCTATTTGAGTCAATCAACTTTTTCTTATTGTTATTCTGTCCCGTCAGCGAGGAGATATGTCATTTCAAACATGGCTGTTTCTTAGAAAAATAAATAATAAATAAATAAATATTTTTAGGACAATCTTACACAAATCAACCTAGTCCCAAACTAAGCAAAGCTACTATGAGTACCAATGTATGTATATCGTCAACATACTTATATAGATGAATATATACTTAAATACATAGAAAACATCCAAGACTCAGGAACAAATATTCGTGTTCATCACACAAATGCATGCCCTGACCGGGATTCGAACCCGGGACCTCCAGCTTCGAAGGCAGGGTCACTACCAACTAGGCTAAAGCGGTCGTCAAAATGTTTACAATATGAAATTTAAGCATGCTCAGGAGATGAACCATGTCCAAAAGCATTTACACTTATCGCTAAAACACATGTTTAGTGGATTTAAACCCTATAAAATCACAGTTTTAAAGAGTGACTCAGGAGACGTAACCATGATAACAAGCAACAAAGACTAGTTGATCCACCCATTTAACAATGAATTCAAGGGAATGAAATTGAGAATTCAAAGCTTGGAGCTGGATTCGAATCAAACACCTTTCGACAAGCCAATCGCTGTTAACCAACTAAGCTATCGAAGCCGTTGCACGAATCAACGAATTTATCCACATAGCTGGTATGCCCCATTTCGTATCTGGTTAAGGGAATTAAGTATTCGTGCAAGAAATTCCTGCTTCTTTGATTTGTTTTTTGGATCAATCATATCGCATTTCTATTCTATGTATCGCATCTCGCTTAAGGCTTTATCTATCCTTCGTCCATTTTTTTTTTATTTATTTATCTCAAAAATATAACTTACAGTAGGCATATGATCTTACCTCGCCAAACTGTATATGCAGTTTGTTGGCGAGTGTTGCGCTCTCTCACTTACAGGTTTGGAACTTACACCTACTTCTTTCTTATAAACTAAATCATGCAATGCTAATGATAGACCAATGATAGACTAACAAATCCAACAATAACAATAACTACCTAACATACGTATTTTATTCACTCGTTTATCCATACATCCAATATTTTTTGTGTTACGCTCTTATACTATCTCAGTCTTGCAATTATTACGTTCTAATTCACTTAATCTTTAAACATTTGCACATTACCCTAGTTTACTAACTTGTAAGTGCCATAGACATCCGCTGAGTGTTCGATTTAGTTTATACCTAAAACACTATTCAACCAATTTTCATTTGATGAAATTGACGCCAGATGGGACGCGTACTCGACATCATTTTACCCGAAAAGGAATGGATTGGGACATGGGGCTAATCGGATACCCGGACCCCGTTTGAAGCGAGATCCATTATTGAAGGTGTTCTATAAATACATCTGAAGCGAAAATGAAAAGTGAAAATGTGTAGGCAGCTTCGATAATTTTTGGAAGCTTTTAAGTATTGTAAGCACTTCATTGTATACAATAACTGGTTAAAACAATAACCATGTTATATAAGACTACAGTACAAAGGCGAATTTATCCCTATGAGGGGTCTCTTCCAGTTAATATTTGAGGGATTGAGTGGAAAATGGGGAAATGAGATAGGCAAACTCACACGTTGTACCAAAAGTTTCAAGGTAACTTATAGCTGAAACCAAAACTAAATAAATAAATAATGACTATGGGCCATTCTACTTTTTCATGTACATAATTTTCAGACACTTTTTTTAAGTGCAGGTTTTGGAATACTTGGCCCTCACTTCATATTTTTGTATTGTTATTTAGAAAGACGTTTAATTGCATGTATCACTTTCGATAGTTTTGGTAATTAACGAACCACAGCTAATATCCATAAATCGAGTCAGTGGTCCTTGTATGTCTCACCATTTGTATGACAAAATGGTTTTTACCACTGTGTTACCCCACCTTTTACAGCAATATGTTAATATTTAAGTATTTTTATCTACAAAATCCTTTGATTAGGTTCAGGTACTATTTCGAAATCCTATTTTTGTATAGAAATTCAATACATATCATTAGTAGATTGTGTCTCAAGGGAGCAAAATGATATATTTACGGCGAGGGCGGTTATTGAATTCTGAGTGAAGCGAAAGATTCGACAATAGGATTCTGAGCGTAGCGAGGGATTCTAAAGTAGAATCTTGAGCGTAGCGAGGGATTCAAGTGTTTACGCCCAAGACGGAAATAATTTTGCTGCGTAACAGTTTGGCTGTTAAACCTGTGTGACCGACGACGGACGGACGGACGGACGCGTGAGTGACAACAATAGGGCCCCGTTTGGATTCCTCGGGTACGGAACACTAATAAGTAGTAGGGTGAGTCGAAAATCCTAAGGTTAAAAGTCCAAATCTAGATTTTTTTTATTATTTTTTCCTGTAATCTACAGACCGCTTGCTCTGTAGCAACTTTTGAGCCCTATTACATTACGGTACTCCGTAATTATTGATTTTCGATTCACCCTAACCTTCTCAGCTGTCGCTGGTTCACTAAACCTAGCCTGTTTAGTGAACCAGCGACAAAACTACCAGTAGCTCGATTCCACTCACACCTCAGATTCGGTTGAAACCGCTCAACCAATCTCACTGGAGCGCAAACTCTTACCTCCTTATTCATAAACGTCTATCAAACCTGTATTAGTTAACTATCCGCTAAAGTTCGTTTGTCCTTATCTGTCACTTTGGCACATGTGCTTGTGAGACAGTGACAACAGACATTTTAGTTAGCAGAGGTTTGTTAAGTTTTATGAATGAAGGGGTTAGAGTATTCCAGTGTTCCAAACCACACGCATGGTCGTGCCGGAGGTTTTCCCCTGGATTTTCCCCAGGCTACTCTCCAATCGCGCTCTCCTATCGCTTTATTGGGCCCGGCCTATAAAGCCACAGTCAGGTTCAAAAAAAAAACACCCTAATAAGTAGTCTTTGTATATTGTATTGTTTTGTTGAACATCACTTATGTTTCCAGTAAACAAATACAATTAATAAAATATCAATACTGGAAACTCGGATAATCCACATTGTGGGGACCAAACAATAAAAAGAATAAACGGATCGAGTGTACGCAGAATCGTTTGGTTTTGTTTAAAAGCAGAATAACTATAGGCTGAGCGTATCGAGTTATACAGGGTCATGTAATGGGCGCTATCGCGTATGAATTCGCCGCTAGAGGCGCTGGTGTAGCGTGAGGTTTCCGAAACTCTCAGATAAAAGTATCTATCAAATAAATATTTGTTGGAGTTAAATAAATTATTCATGAAAATAATCCTTTTTTATTTACGGCTTACAATAATTACACATGTTATTTCGTTCGGGTTTTCTTTCATACTCAATCATACGTCAACTCATTCGCCATTCCAAAACAATTCAAACTCCATTCGAACGTTCCTTATTCATCATCTAGCAGCCAGAACCTTGCACAGCCATCAAATACTACCAATCCCACATATTTGCTCCGTCCTTTTCTTTCATATGCCATTAGAAAGTGACAGCGATAATTATAACTGACGAATTGAAAAATCGACTCTTAGGGTGGGTTGCACCAAACTGTCTGTAATCGTAAGCGGTGTTCGTTAAAATCTGATTGTATGGAAAGTTTGACAAGTTTCTATGGGATGACAGCTGCCGGCGCCATATTTGACGATGACCGGCCTGCGATCGTATGTTGATGCAACCGAGCCTTAGTAGTTATTGGAAATATTAACTGATTAATTTACCAGTCGATATCTACATTATAGCAATGTCATGGTAAAATCGCTGTCGAATCTCCCAAAGTGTTTCAAACTCGACCATAAATATAAATAGGTAACTGTGGATATTCCATGACTGTTATTTAAAAAAAAAGCATCCCTATTCCCTGTACATCCTGTATCATTTTATTCCAAATGTCACGCGTCAATTGCAATACATGCCGACGGAATTTAAATTTTTTTTGTACGGTTTTCCAATTAACATTTTACTGGAAAAACAGAAACCATTATCTCAAAATCCTATCATATTGTACGTGATATAGAAAACAATGTATGCAATGCAATAGTGTGTTATTTCCATGGCCGGGAAGCGGGAAGGAGGCAATTGCAGGCTGAATATTTGACGAGCTTACGAGTCTGTTTAAATATAATACGAAGCAAGCAAATGTCATTCCTATAGTTCTTTTCTCAAAAATTGGGGAAATAAGACGAAAATTGAATTAAGACTTGATAAACATAACCTTAAAACGTCAAAAACTTCATTATTTACCGCCTTTTTTTAACAGATTCGCAAGTGTATTTTTTCACCGAAAAAAGCAAACTATTTGAGACACAATACAAAAACGTCGCGTTACCAACAAAAAATACGAGTTCAATTGGCTTGTGCCGTCTTTTATATGCCTATAATCGCTCTCTATGGAATCACTGCGCGTAATTTTGTAAATATTTAGTACATTTTTATTGATTGTTGGAACACTGAATCACTTATGATCTGAAATCTATCCGGTTATATCCTTAGAACAATAAAAAAGCTATCGTTTTGTACAAAAAAGTATCACTGTCATTGATGATAACGAGATCTGCAGCATTAAAGTTTATTTTTACTATGATATTTAAGATTTTTTTACAGAGTTACCAAAATTCATAATTTTGTTAGGTTATTTCTTTTCTTTGTTTCTCTTTCAGTGTACTGTAATTTTTGTGTAGTGTAATTATACATTATTTCTTCACACTGGAAGCTCAAACTTCAGTATTTTCGTCAGATCTTTTTTTTTGAACCTGACTGTGGCTTTATAGGCCGGGCCCAATAAAGCGATAGGAGTGCGCGGTTGGAGAGTAGCCTGGGGAAAATCCAGGGGAAAACCTCCGGCACGACCACGCGTGTGATTTGGAACACTGGAATACTCTAAGAGTTTGCGCTCCAGTGAGATTGGTTGAGCGGTTTCAACCGAATCTGAGGTGTGAGTGGAATCTAGCTACTGGGAGTTTTGTCGCTGGTTCACTAAACCTAGCCTGTCTGAGAAGAGTCCAGCAAGAAACTCAGCTAGGCCCGACCTGGGTCGGACTGACTCTACCCGGTGTGCGGCGGTACCGGGACGAATAGGGACTATATGTGTCAGTGTTGTCGCGATCGCGCGGTGGGCGTCCCCACCTCGTCAGATCTGTGAATGGACCTTGCCTTAAATGTTCCCCTTTCCAGTACGTTAAGTCAAATAGACCCCGACTCCAACGGATTACGCCCCTGAAGTGTTCGTCATTTGCCCCTAATAATAAATTTAGGTCAGTAGTCAGGTTCACTAATATATATACGCATTTTGGACCTTATTACAAAGGAATAGAGTGCGAAAATCAATGTACTAATGAACTCGACTACTCTGTACTAATAGCACTTTGGGGTCCGCAAAGCTTATGAATTTATCAATAAGCAAGCGTGATGGAATCACAAGGAATGTTTGATGAGAGAATAGACTACGCTATGCTCTCATTCAAAATGAGGTTTGTAAAATGTAAGATCAATATCCCAGTACTCGACACTAGTCCAGTACTAGACGTTTTCAATCTTATGTAATTTTAATCAGGGACCGATACCGGTATTAAAAAATTAAAGTAGGGCTGAATCATGTATTTAGGTAACAACGTCGTATAATTAGATAGTCCCATTAAAAAGGAAATAATAAACCGGTCACCGTAATAATACCGGTATTTTTCTATGGAGAAAATATCGGTATCCGATCGCTGGTTTCAACGACAATTGCTTGATAAAATATAAATAGAATCAGATTTGTAGAAAGCACAAGGTTACATCGACATATTTGTGTCGAAATAAACCTATCACTGTTTATTTTTACCTATGCCTGGCAACATTTTCGGCTGACAAGTTAGTTCGCCTAATTTTGGACTCGACTTAGTTAGTGTCCCTGTCTCGAATCCCGGAGGTCAGCTCATTTATTTGTGAAATGAGCACGAATATTTGTTCCTGAGTATACAGGGTGTCCCACGGCTATGCCACATGGAGGAAAAGTACCTTGAATATTGTAGATGGAACATTTTACTGAACAAGACATTATTTTAATTTTAAAAACAATTTAAACTGCATTCACAGATATTTAAATAATAATTAAACCGTGAACATTTTTAATTAAATATTTTTATGGTTGAACCGGGAATCGAACCCGTTACACAAGAAAAATAATTACCCTGTAGCTTTATCATACCAATCGAAAGGCTTCATCATATGGATTATTTTTTGCTAAATAACATAGTATCAGAAATAAAAGGAAGACCATGAATTTTAACATTTTTAATACAAAATTAATCAATTTATCACGTGTAACGGGTTCGATTCCCGGTTCAACCATTAAATTATTTAAATATCTGTGAATGCAGTTTAAATTGTTTTATAAATTCAAATAATGTCTTCTTTCATTAAAATGTTCCATCTACAATATTTAAGGTACTTTCCCTCCATGTGGCATAGCCGTGGGACGCCCTCTGTATATTTATCGCTATTTTCGCCTTCATCCTGTTACTAATTAAGATGCCATCATGCGTAAACAGTGTAACGTGTTTAATAGTGATTGATCATGTTCCACCTAGATTAATCTAGATTGGATTAAGCTAGTATTTGGTATGCACAGAGTATATACGGAAGTGATTTCCCACTTAATGTGCTAATGAAAATGGGGAAGAGAAATTACCTATTTGGAGGAGTTTAAGTATTAGTATGCATGGGCATACTGTAACACGCAGCTTCCATTAACAAATAATTCAAGATTTATAATAATATTGAGCAATAAAAGTAGGAATATTTATAGTAATATTGACTCATTTCATAAGGAAATTTAATATATTTTCATATTCATTCTTAAAATATTAGCGCTTCTATAAAAATATGTATTATATTGGTTTATAAACGAAAGGCCGGTAATTTCAAAAATCCGCCGCCATATTTTTTATGGTCTCGAAAATTGAGGTTTTGTAATTTGTTTAGAAAATAATTCTTTTCTTACTAGAATATATTTCTACACATAAATATTGTGCGAGTACTGAGTTTAGTAAAATGTTTCATATGTAAATAAGCATTATTTGCATATTTTTATGATGTATGAAAAAATATTATTTTTTATATTTACAAATTTTGTATCAAAAACTTACAACAGAATTTTTATATTATTTTCCCGTTTTCAGGTACACCTAAAATTACCAAAAATCGAGTTTTTATGGAAAAAGAAAAAAACATGCATTTAAGGGTTAAAATACTGCTGTGACAGACGAACAGACACAAAGTGATCTTATAAAGTTCCGTTCCGCTCTGTGGATATATATGATGTTGCTTTCTGACGGTGAAAAGGTCGCCAGGGCGGTCAAGGGCCTTCAGATTAAATTTTTGTAGTGGACACAATGAATATTCAAATGAATAAAAGGTCGGTACCGCGCTTTTTACTCAGTTGGAGTCATAAGCGCTCATGGACTACGATATCGGCTTGACGGTATCATCATTTTATAAAGGGTCGGAAACGCGCACGTGACTCCTTTGGAGTTGCGGGCGTCTATAGGCTGCGGTGTCCGCTTACAATTAGGTGGACCGTATGCTTGTTTGTCACCGGCGTTATAAAAAAAAAAGCGTGGGTTTAGAACATGTTCATTTAACCAATATTTTGATAAGTTATTAATAGCTTTCCACATACTCGTAAGAATTAGATTTAGATAATTTATTTCATGATAAGGAATTACGTTATAAATTTGCACACATGTCAAAATTACAAGAATTGTTATCATGATCGTCATAACAGAAAAATAAAAATAACATAATGTCAACTAGAGTAATATAAAACACGATAAAACGTAAACAGAAAAATAAATGCATCTTCTATTCGGAATCGTCAGTCAGATAAATAATAATAATAATAATCTCCACTACAAAATACAAATTTCAATACACAAAAATACAAATCAGTTGAATTCAAATTGAGTTATAATTATTTACATGTCAGTAAGCTAAGATCCATATACTCTTTAACCTTGTAATGTATTAGCTTAGCACTATCACTGAGAATAAAATGTGGTTCGCCGCCACAAAACTAATAATAAATTCACGACCACAATTCATATACGTTTTACGAACAAATGGCGGCAACAGACTTAACCAATGCTTCTTTGAGAGAATTTGTTTTTAAGTGGTTTCGAAAAGTTCCCTGCAGACTTATCTCGGCGACTTAGAATAAGTTCTGGGAAGAACGAATTGAAATCACAGTTTAAAAATACTTCGTTTAGTTTATGTGTGTGGCAAAGGCGTTTTAGTCAACAAGAGCACTACATACGTTCTTTATGTGGTCTCCAAAATATCAGAAGTGAAATGAATGGCAAAGTAAACAGGATGGTCTGATGACACTGTCAAGAAATCTTTTGGTGGCAACATGCAATGTTACTATACAGGGCGTCCCACGGCTATGTCACATGGAGGGAAAGTACCTTAAATATTGTAGATGGAGCATTTTACTGAATGAAGACATTATTTGAATTTAAAAAACATTGTAAATTGCATTCACAGATATTTAAATATTTTTATGGTTGAACCGGGAATCGAACCCGTTACACGTGATAAATTGATTATTTTTTTATTAAAAATGTTAAAATTCATGGTCTTCCTTTTATTTCTGACACTATGTTACATAGCAAAAAATAATCCTTATGATGAAGCCTTTCGATCGGTATGATAAAGCTACAGGGTAATTATTTTTCTCGTGTAACGGGTTCGATTCCCGGTTCAACCATAGTAACCATAACCATATTCAAAGTATTTTCCCTCCATGTGGCATAGCCGTGGGACATCCTATATATTCCATAAGGCTCATTACCTGGAAGAAATCTTCATGTGGTCGTTTGCGAAAAGAAAGGAAGAAAAGTAAAACAGGATTAACCAGTAAAAACTCACTGTAGCTCTAGAAGTGCCGCTGTCTAAGCTGCTCTGCGATGATATTGAGGGTGTGCGCGCGAGTCGAGCGTGCGGGAGCGAGCTGGCTGCACGCGGCTCGGAGCTGAACGGCTGTACGCGGCATTGCTCTTTGGAAATCAGCATTTCCTGTAAACAGAAATACCAATATAACAGTCATCATCATTGGCCTTGTTCATCTATGGAAAGATGATTTAAGCAGTGTCCGTATTAGAGGTGCGGCACTTACGTAAGTGGCTTGTAAGACCGATACGGGAGCGACAGCCACGACCGCATATTTGACAAATAAATGTCCCGTCCGAAGACGAAAGAGGCAGAGCAACGCTCTGATGTCTCAATTCACGTCTGTGGGATAACAGATTAAACCAAGTTTGGTCGTGCTCCACTACTCCATTGCTAAGGGTCTCCATCCATTGATCACGATCTTGTGAGTCTTCTTCCCAAGTTGAGGGGTCGATCCTAAAAGACACCATGTAACAGAATGCAGCTAGCTGTTTCTGTCACTTTCTTATTAAAATAATTTTCCAAGAGATGGTGGGTAGAATTCACTTTTATAACTTTGAGTCATTTATTAAGTAATTATAAGTATTTAGAGGTCTTGGCGGACACACTACCGTGCACTTTACGTAAATTTTAGATGATTCTTTGTCTTGGCTAATTAGAGATTATATCAAGTAGAATGTTTAGAGTAAAGGAATAAAATAAATATTCCTGAGTGCCTGTAATAATGCCAGCTTAATATATTAAATTATTTAAGAAAAAGGAATCCTAAAATATCAATAAATCTAACAATAATAACTACAACCCATTTTCTTTTGCCGCGTTGCTTTTGATGCGCGCTGCGTTTTTGTTTTTACGTTTACCGCACGTCCAACTAATATAAAACACTCAACATTCAAAATTTAACCTTATGAATGAAAGCTTAAAGTAGGTTCAAGATAGGGTCGTTGCGACCTTCTGTTATTTTACGTTTGCCAACTAATATAAAACACTCAACATTCAAAATTCAACCATATGAATGAAAGCCTAAAGTAGGTTCAAGATAGGGTCGTTGCGACCTTCTGTTATGTAAAGGGCCGGCCGGGATTCGGGCGGTCAGTAGGTAGGTACACTGTCACCGTTGCCACGTTTGTCGCACTTGTCGCATTTATCGCACTTATCGCAATTGTCACACTTATCGCACTTCTCGCAATTGTCGCAATTGTCGCATTTCTCGCACTTGTCGCAATTGTCGCATTTATCGCACTTATCGCATTTGTCGCAGATATGAGGGTATAAAAGGACATGCGGGGCGGTAGGGGTTTTTACTTAGAATTCGTCACTCAGACTGTCAAGGTCTCTGGCTTGCTCAGTAAAAACTCTTGGTGGGTGAATTTATTGGCATAAGAGTGGTTCGTCATTATGAGGGATTTTCTCCCCGTCATGAGGGATCACTTTTTGGCATTATAACTAGTAAAATTAGTGGGTTTTTTGTATATTTTCAATAAGTTTAAAAGCCAGAACTTTGTCCAGGTTTACAGTATACCTGAGGAGTCATACCCGCCTAACGGTGCCAATGGGCATGATTCAGAGTCTTAGTAGTTATCAGGTCTGAAGGTGGCCTGACGTCTCCTTTTTACCAACACAGGAGACGATCTATCCTTCACGTTCTCACAATGTCCAGCTGGCAACTTAAACGAGGCTGCCATAGTTTGGGTCAGCATAGAGGGTGCTCCTCGCTCGTTGAAATTGTGCAGTATTTGGAGAACGGTCTTATTAAATATATTTATAGATTATCTTTATATACACAATAGGGCGTTCTACTCTTGCCTCCATGCCCTCGGGCGCAAGGGGGGGAACAACTTACACAGGCTTTAGAATTGCAATCCTCAGTTTAGCCGACTGAACTCTTTAGAGCTTAGTTAGGGAATACGCATTCTCAGAAACTAAATCTGGTAAGGAATTTTAGTTTCTAGTTTAGATCTCCTGGGGATAATGTTAGATTTAACTTCATACACTGAATTAGGGGTAACAGGTTTGGAATTTAAGGGTTGATTTTATCCAGGTAATTGAAAATTCGGATATTAAGGGCGTTCTAGAAGTCAAGAGTTTAACTTTTAGAATGGTTCACGTGGTTGAATAGCTATCGAGCACTTTGGGTTATGTAGTGGTTACTAGGTATAATCTAGGTATCTGGGTTTCGATTATCAGGTTAATTCACGTGGATAGGAGGCTTATCAAGCGGTTGGGTCATACAACTTACTAGGTATAGTCTATATGATGGGTAGAAGTTTTAGCAAGGTATAATATTATTTGTAATCAATAGGATAGCAGGACTTCCCAGAAATATGGGATTGTTCTGGTTTAGTGGCAGGCTGAGCGGTCCACTACTCTTATGTAAAAAGATAAGGCCTTGCAGTATTTCACCTTATCTTTCAGCGCGAATTCTGAAGTACTAGTAGACTCAATTGCTATAATTATATGGTAATCTTTTTCTAAAACAAATTTTAAGCCCGAGAGCTACAAAGGGTTGTTTGCTCGTTGCGTCCTGGGACAATACGGATGAATAAACTCGGCATAGTTCTCCATAATATTATTAATTTGTCATTTTGACATTTGTCTTACACTCCGAATAGTGTTAAAAATATTGGAGGGGGCTTGTCCAGTCAGGGTCGAGAGCCACTGGTTTCTGTTTAATAACAGAGAGAGATAGCAATCTCTCGGGCGGATGGAGGGGCCCGACCTTACACCAATAACAAAATTATTCATAATCCCTACAAACCTGCAAAATGATCCTAATATGATAGGGTTAGCACATCTCTGTATACTAGGTTCGAAACATACGTACGTTCGACTTGACATACCTACTTAAGCTAAATATCATTACAACTTATTTAAACCCAATTTAAATCCCATTAATATATCTCAATAAAATCCTAGAACTAAAGAATGTCAATTTTAAAGTTTGTCGTGAGGAGATTTAGTACCATCATCATTAATATTATTATAAGATTAAGGAGCAAAAATGTAGGTAAAATGCATTAGGGTAGCTGTTGTGAAGGTTGGAGAATATTAGTAGAAATGGTAGAAAAGTTGCACTTGGTAGAAAAAAGTAGTAGATTTAGTAGAACAAAATTAGGCATAGCAAGGTTTCTAGGTAGTTGGGGAGTCCAAGGTCTGACAAGCATTCACATTAAAGAACATGGGTTTCTACGGTACACAACAATACAGGGTCCTACCATTGACGATTCACATTGGCCAAAATAAGTACTCAACTAGGTTTAATTTATTTAAATCAATCTCTCTTGTTTTTTATCTTTATTTTAAGGGGCGTTTATTACAACCATGTCACGCTTAGCGCTATCCTTAAAGCGCAACATGGGCCGCCCGATGGGTCGTTTAGCGTGCGCTATTTTGCTTAGGAGAGTTTTCCGTGGCAAACGAGAAGGCTCCATCCTTTGTACGTGTCCCAGCCACCGCAGCCGTCGTTGTTGAATATAACAGTGACATTGTAAAAATGGCTCTTAAATGAGCTACGGTACTTGCTGGTTTTTTTTTTATTCTAAATAGGCTTGCGCTTGACCACAAATCACCTGATGGTAAGCAATATTGTGGTCTAGGATGGAACGCGCTTACCTAGTGAAAACCGATTCACTCTCGCTTTGAAGACCGAAAAGTTGTAGTTTATTACAAGGATTCCGGCAAGGAGTTCCACAGCTTGGCGGTTCTCACAATAAAGGTGGAAGCAAAACGCTTCGTGCGAGTTTTCGGAACAGCCACCGTAAAACGATGGCGCCTTACCGTATTCCTGCTCATCCGATGGTAGAAAGGGGCGGGAGGAATTATGTTGTGTAATTCCTTAGCGCACTCCCCGAAATGCAACCGATAAAAAACCGAAAAACTGGCAACTTTGCGGCGATGCTCTAGACTTTGCAGCCTCGCATTGCAGAGAGAGTCCTTTTCTATGAGCCGCTGGTGGCGGAGATTGCCGAACAGAGCCGAATATTTCCGAGCACCTACGTGACGGATATTCACAATCGAGTCGAGGTATTGCAAAATTATGTAGGTGTACAGGAGACGAGAACATTATATTTATGTATTTTGTGTATCAGTTTATTGACTTTTCCATAAAGTTTATTTTGGCTCGTCAGAAAAGGGCAAATGCCCAATTCCATTTGTTGGATGTTACGAGTATCCTCCGTTGGGTATACCTAAGTAATTACAGGCGTGAACGTTGAACACGTGTTTCACGTGCGTGATTATATTTTCATGAACGGAATGTGAAACAATATGTCCACCTTCTGTTTAATTATTTAGTAGGTAGTAGGGTAGTTTATTAAAAAAATACGATTAGATAGAATCATAGACTTACCAGATGCGACACGCAAATAATAATTCCCCAACCGAGCGTGACAGTCACATTTTTGTATAAGAGCGACAGAGAGTTACATATCATTTGTTGTCTCTGTCACAGTTTCACTTTTTTTGTCGAGCACAACTTATTTTATATGACAGTTGTGTCCAAATACGTCACACAAGCGATTACCCGCCCAATTTAAGGAAGTAATTTATGGTAAACTGGCAGCCATTTTAAACCAATTCTCAATTTATCTGCATAAGACCTTTTCCTTCACTCTTGGTGGCCCGCGTATAGGATCTCTTTAGAAATATTTATACTCTAAGGATAGAATGTTGCCGTGTTTTCTTGTCAAATTACTGAAAAACAGAGCATACTCGCATTTTTTGCCGGGATGAGACCTATATGCTATATTACCCCGGAAATTATTTATTTATTTACTGGAGAAACAACAGAAGTATGCACATAATATTATAATTGAAGTAAGTATGTAGAACATTAGGTGTGTACCTACTTCCTTAAACATTCTCAATAAGAGATACATAGTTAATGCTACATAGTTAAGCAAAAAATAAATATAAAACATAAAACTAAGCTGCAAGTATTTATTTATTTATTTAATATTTGTTCTTGGGACCAGACTGAAAACCAGCGCTGGGCACTTCTGCCCAGCACATGCTGAGCCTGGGACCCATTGCCTCACCTTTTTCTGATGGTTTAGCTTATTGTTACTTACTGTTTGTTGATTGTTTTGTATCTGTTAGGTTAAGGTTTTTTATGGGCAATAAATTGCTTCATTTTCTGATGGTTTAGCTTATTGTTACTTACTGTTTGTTGATTGTTTTGTATCTGTTAGGTTAAGGTTTTTTATGGGCAATAAATTGCTTCATTTTCTGATGGTTTAGCTTATTGTTACTTACTGTTTGTTGATTTTTTTGTATCTGTTAGATTAAGGTTTTTTATGGGCAATAAATTGCTTCTTTTTCTGATGGTTTAGCTTATTGTTACTTACTGTTTGTTGATTGTTTTGTATCTGTTAGGTTAAGGTTTTTTATGGGCAATAAATTGCTTCTTATTCTTATTCTTAAAACATAACGCACTTTATAGACTATGGTAGGTACTAACAATACAGGAATATAAGGATATCAAGTAGTCTCAGCTAAGATATCGAGTATCATTATAGAAAATAAATAGTTATATTCTACAAATAGCGTTCAGATGAATTAGCAAATCGTTTCAATTAACCTGTCATGTACCTGAAAAAGTCGAGCCTACAACTAACATATTAGAGAAATATGTAGTTTTGTTAGAGCATACCAGTCACATTTCAGAACACGAGGAGAAGTCATCCACAGACAGACAAAAGCAAATATCACGAACCTGTTATACCAGCCTCGAGGTCGTAAAATGATATATAGGATTTGTTTTTTAATATGTGTTTTGTCATTTACAACCGACTTCCAGAGACATTAAAGATGCTCGAGGGTAACGTATTTAAACGTAACCTCACAAACTGGCTCCTGGACCGCTGCTTTTACAGCGTAAAAGCCTACTTAGACTAAGTACACCTAATTATAGTTATCTATTTCGTCCCTAAAATTTAAAATGTATATTAATTTATCTTTGTGTGTTTACTTATTAATTGCTATTGTATTATTCCAAATTATTCATGATGGACATTTTCATTTTTTTTTTTTGTAATTTGATAATTTATATATTGACAATTTGACATGTACATTTTTTTAAATAATTTGCACGCCTGCTTGCAGGCTAGATACACTGTACAATATAATTTTAAGTTACATCTTTGTTAACTGTATCAAAGCAAATAAACATTTCTGATTTCTCATAAAATTAACACGTGGACGGTAACTACCTGGCCGTTACTTGGTGGATGACTTACTAAAGGAAAAAAAAATTGCTTTGACCAGCGGGGCTACCGCGAACCGAAAACGAACGAAATTCGAATATCTCCCTCTCTGTGGAACGTATTAGCAAGTGCGACAGAGAGGGAGACATTCGAACTTCGTTCGTTTTCAGTTCGCGGTAGCCCCTCAGAATTCGACCAGAGAAATGAAATGGAATAATTTATTCTCCAAGTGCGCCCCTCGGGCGCTTTTGAATGTCATACGATAGTACATACACAATGTTATAAATATTTATAAAGACAGCTTCCATTTCACTAGAGATGTAATAGTTCTACTGTTATCTAATATAAAAAAATATTATATATAACAAAAATATTCTCTTTGCTCTAGCCAAACGAACTATCGGAGGAATTTTTTCAACAAAACACTCGCATCCTCTAATTGCTTCTAACTATATAAGATTTCAAGCTCACATGGTCATTTACATTAGAATTAAATTAATTATTAATTTAAGGCGGACGGTGGTAGTGAAGGTGACACTGTGCGAAAAAAGCGAACCAGGAAGAGGGTAGATTGCTGTGGTGTGTGGGTAGACCACAACTAAAACTCGCAGCACGTCAGTTAATCCTTGATAATGGCGCTTGCAACAGTGCCGAAATATCGAGAACTCACAAATACAAATATACATGGTAAATATCCCGTTTCAAATCGTAATTATAATGCTTCTAAATATGTAGTCTACTTACAACTCATCATTCTCCTAGCATTATGCCAGCACTGTTCCATCCTGAAAGATGCCCAGGATTTGGCGTACGCACAAATTTTTACGGAAGCGACTACCATCTGACCGATGGGTTTGTGGAAGCTGTCCATACGGTCGGGTCCAAGTTCTTCAAGACCCGTCGTAAAAAGATCCAGAAGATCTCTGACTTCACTCTGAAGCTCATGGATATGAGACGTGAGATGATCCTGAAGTCTCCAGATGATGCATCTCGCTTTCGGCGGCTCAACAGATAGATCTCGAAGTGCCTGAGCGCGATTTACGCCAATTTAACACTAACTGTGTTGAAGAGGCTATTGAGCGCAACAGAGGCTCTAAGGTTTTCGCTAGAGATCTGACCTTCCAACACAAGGGAAACCAGACCTTTTTCTCCTATCTATAGACTCGTCTACTCGTGCTTACATCTATCCTTACCAAAACCTTTTAGCCACCTCTAAAGTTTCTGATTGATCTAATTTAGCATAGAAATCAATATCGACGTACAGCTGTTGATACTGGATGTACGAAATAGAGTAAAGAGTCTAATATTTTCATTGTATCTAGTTGACACATTTCGTGCAGGAAAGCATATCAAGCGATTCGACATGTTTTGTTTTCTTGTGTAACTACACATTGTAAATACCTATTGTTATTTTTTCCTCATTTTTCTTTCAATTCTCTTTTGTTTTTTACCACTTACATTTACTTAAGTAGGTTAAGTAGTATCATTGTAATAAGCATATTTTGGAGAAAATGAATGACTGTCGAGTTTCTTTCGGCGTTTCTTCTCGGCAGTGGTCTCATGAGAAACGATAGTAGTTTTTGACTTGTAAAAGTGTCTTTGCGGCCTATGTTCATTTATTTCATTTATTTACGTTTGTGCCTTCGGTGGGGGCCCGGTGCTCATGCACTATATGGGGAACTGGCGAAGAGGCTCGTGGAGGCAGGTGGGGACCAGAGGGCTAGTGCCTATCTCGCCCAACGGATTGCGATCGCAATCCAGCGAGGCAATGCCGCCAGCCTTCTGTGGGCACCTTACCCCACGGCACCGACCTTGGCCCAGTTTTTTTTTATGTTATAGGGATCAAACGAGCAGACAGATCGCCTGATGGTAAGCAATTACCGTCGCCCATAAACACCTGCAACACCAGAGGAGTCGCAAGTGCGTTGCCGGCCGTTCAGAAGGGAACACGCTCTTTTCTTGAAAGTTTGAAGGTCATATCGGTCCGAAAATACCGCAGGCGACAGTTCATTCCATAGTTTGGTTGTGCGAGGCAGGAAATTTCTTGAGAAACGCACCGTTTTGACTGCCAACCATCAGCCATTTGTTAATATTTGGTTTTATTTTATTTACTTTATAGACCTAAACCTTACATTAGTGTATGTTATGCTATGGTTATTTGTTTTCGATTGTTTCTTAATTAAAATAACTATTTTATATCAACGTTATTATCGTAGTTTCTATCTCGTTTATTTTAGCAAATGGAAAATTGACGGTTAGAGTGAAACCAATTTGAAAAAAAAACCGGTCAAGTGAGAGTCCGTCATGCGCACAAAGGGTTCCGTACACAGATGTGTACCCGTCCCGACTCTATTAATTCAAGAAAAATCTTAACAACACTGTGTAGAATTTGAACGCCATGGGTAAAGCGCCATCTATTCGCGAATTTGTATGGTGGTTTTTCGAGTATAATTCTTTATCGCGTTAATCGATTTCAATTTTTTTTCTTTATTTGAAAGAAGATACTTTCAGCATAATCATGTAGAAATTTATGAAACAAAAATACATGCAAAGGTGATTAAATTACAAATTTAGTATAGAAGTGTTTATTGATGATAAAAAAAGGAATACCAGATGGAGCTATGGATATATTTTTCCTGTAATATACATTGATATTAAGTTATGTAATAATTCCATATTTTTTCCTTGGTGAACTTCGGAGATAAGGAGCGGTATTTATTTCATTTTACATTTTCGCTCATAAATCGAAAAAAACCTCAACGTAAAAAAAAATTGTTTCGAAATGTGTAACTCAAACCAAATATGATACCCCACTTGACATTTTCACTAGACTTTGAAATGAACCACCACCTGTTCGAAGAAAATAAAACTAAATAATAAAAAAACCATGTTCTATGCATCTGGGTTACTCTTAGCTTACTGTACCCAAGAAATAGCTTGCTGTCAATTCTTCAGAATGATAAAATATAAATCTAAACACAATAAAATACGCCCGCAGGCCATTGTTAAAAATACAATTTCCTCAATTTTATCTGTTAAACCAGTTTGAAGTCAAGAGAAGAAAGGAGCTTATTTACAGAGAGTATTACTTAAGCCTCTTCAACAATATTATGAAAGGCGGAGAAATGTGATATTTACTAGAAAACGAAACGTGTTGTTAAAAATCTGATACAAATCTTACGCTTGTGAGCTGCAAAATTCATGAGTAAATAATATCCAATAATTTAATAGACGAAAGCCCATCGAAGAATCTTAGTATCTTTTGGCTTGAAGACGGGAATATTGCGAGTATGACTATGAACAGTTTCTAGCTTGCAATATCGGACCTCGCAATTCTTGGATGGGTGACCGCTTTGAGTGGTTATTAGGCGAGCGCTCTCGTGCTTTGGAAGGCACGGTAAGCCGTTGATCCTGGCTGCTATCTATGATAACAGTCGTTAAGCTAAGTTAGAAGCCTTCGGGTGGCTTGAGAACTTCTGACAGTCAAGTTGCCCACTCACTTGACAAGCCTAGTACCAATAAGGTCTGGTTTTCCTTCGGGTTAGAAGATTACGTGGCAGTCACTTCCGTAAAAACTAGTGCCTATGGCAAATCTTGGGATTACGGACTCCGGGCATCCTTCAGGATGCAATTGTACTAGGATAACGTTGGGAGGATGATGATGACTATGCAGATTTCAATAAAATGACAGCTGCCAGCGCCGTAATTAACGTTGATGGGATCGTGGATCGTTAGTTTTTGCAACCTCCGTAAGGCCCGGTTTTATAAAATTCCGTTACATCTTGTCGGTAAGTTATGTCAGTCAATAAATGTACTGAATTTAATCCGCCATTCGACCTAACGGATCTTTATTAAACCCGGCCTAAATCGTGTTGCATTTGTACGAGGATTTGTCTGTAGTGAATGACAAACAGAGTTGCAAACGAAGCCTTTCCGTTATGTTCGTTTGAGCTAACGTTCAAATTGGAAATGAAAAAGGTTTTTTGGAAAAAATATTGGGTAGAATCTCTGTTATTTAATAACGGAATGAACAAATTGAATCCAGAATTTATTCTCTTCAATCTTAAATTTGAAAAAGCTTCAGGCACGTAACTTTTGTCCTGAAGATCGTGGGTACAAATCCGGGAGGGGTTTGACATATAATTTATTATTTGACATAATGTACACGAAATAGATTTTAACAATAGTTTTTCTGTGAAGAAAAATATCGTGAGGGAACCAGTCTAATTGGCAACACGTAAACATTTCAATCACTTATTTTCATTCAATTTTATATGCTCTGCCTAGCTCTTTTGGCGTAAGTTTATGCATGTATATATACGTAAACATTGAAGATGCGTGTAACGCCTCACAAAGTAGACAAAAAAACTATGTATACATACACTAGGGCTTCCATGAGACTTGTCATCCCCGAAGCTGTCAGTGGAGTTATGACTCTGGCCACTGCTTGCGCTCGACGTTCTTTCCCTTGCTGCTCTGGCCCAAGACTCTAGTCTCTTTTGAGCCGCCCAGACTCCAGGCGGACCGAGTCCACTCATCTCGACTTGTCAAAAGTTTATCACTAGCACATTTTTAAACCATTTACGTTTACGGGCATTGACTTTGTGGGTCCGTTTTTCTGGTTTTATTTCACTGACACATTTTTTGAGTTCGGGGTTGTTAAGTTCGTTGGTCTGGTCTATATTGTTGGCACTCTATCAACTTTAGACGATTTCAATATTCTTAATATTATACTATACAATTAAATATAGAAGAAGAATAAATATGTATTTATAGGTTTTATTTAAACTCGTTTGCCTCTTTAATGACTAATTCAAGAATTCGTAAAGATTGCAGTGACCATATCACGCGGGCCGTACGCTTGTTTGCCACCGGCTTGATATTAAAAAAAAATGGATTTGTCGACAACGAGTCTCAACATTAGCGCGTCCCTCTCCCACTCACGCGTAATCAAATGTTAGAGCGGGGTCACAAATTACTCGTACCTATATAGTAATTGTCACAATGCAAGTGAAGTTCAGAACAATAAATAGGAATGTGGACACCAAATAAGAAAATCAAAGAATTCGAATTTTCTCCACAAAGTATCAAGTACTTAATCAAATAGCGAAAAAAGTAACTCAAAAGAATAAATAATTACATAATTGTAAGTCTTCGAAGTTTTAAGAGGGGGCATATCCTGTCCCTTTTCTGAAAAACGCACCTTTGTATTGGAACAATCGTCATATACTATTTTTTGCCTTGTTTCTTTTGGGGTAGTTTTATGGAGTAATCAAATCTCGAGTCAACATCCTTATTATAGTACATTATCTTCAAATGCACGCTACATACTATAATACGATTAATCACTTTCATTCCAGATATATTTCAGAATTACAGAATTAAAGGAATGAGGGCTATTCGCCGCTAGAGGTGCTAATGTAGCGTGAGGTCTCCGAAATGTCAAATGTCACTCTTTGTGGTTGCGCTACGCAGGTTAATATCTAATTGGAACATTATGGTGACTATTTTGCTTGTTTCTGGAAAATATGAGTTACGGGTCAATGACTGCCAGTGTTTTGAGACAATTTTGTCTTTCGGAAACTTATTTCCTCCTTTTTTTCCGAACAAAACGGGACTGCGCTACAATGCGCGATGTTCGATATTTTTACGGTACGGTTTTACGGTATTAAATATGTTTTAAATGTAAACTTCATTCTCATGCCCATAATAACCAATAACAATTTTGACAGCTGGACCTTACTCGATAGTGGCGCCAACTGGTGAGCACAAAAACGATAGCCCTCATTGCATTGTCGCGAACAAGCGAGCAAGCAAGCAAGTGCGTACAAGCGTAGCAAGTGGCTAACACTTTCTATATCTCTAATGAACACCACGCAATTTGTATAAAACACACCAACACAATATGTGTTGCATATTGTAAAAAACAAAAATGTTCACGTACTATGAAACACCAACACAACATGTTTTCCATAAAAAGCCCTGTTATGGATTAACACCGTACATAATACTATTGGTTTCGAAACGCTTCAGTTCACCAAGTGTCAACCTGAGGTAACTTGAAAGTCATCTAAGACATAAAATCGACGAATGTTCATTACCTACGCGATTTATATGAACGACTTTATGACCTTCAGAATAGAGTCGTAATTACATATTTATTGTGGTCCACGTGGATATTTTTTGAGAGATTTAGGTCGATCGGGGTCGTAGACGAGCGCTGCGCCCACGTCTTGGTAGCCGTAAACCCCGCCACGACAGACTGAGTGTGGGTGTCTGTTTACTCCTCAATACTACGTATGTAATGAATAATAAGTGGGGATAAAACTTTACGACTCCAAATTACTTTCGGAAACTTTTTATTAATCCATATTTCTTAATGTTTAAAAACATTTGACCCGTTTTGTTCCATATATTTTTTATAGCACGTTGGTGGCAAACAAGCGCCGCCCGCATGGTAAGCGGTCACCGCAGCTTGCAGACGCTTGCAAATCCAGAGGTGTCACATGCCCCTTGCCGCCGACCCTTTAAGAAATTCAACACTCGTATACCCCATACTGTAGTCTCTCGGGAAAACCATTCCCTCGGGAAAGGCATTGCAAACAAAGCCTGAACAGCGTTCAATCTTTTCAATATTACATACTATGCGCATATTATTCTTAGCCATATTATTCATAGCGATATACTTGTGATAAAACGCTACATTGTTTCGCTTTTAATATAAAGTTAGAGTGAAAAATATAGATGCAATGTGGTGTTTACAGATCAGATAATAAAGATTTTATTCGTTTTCAAGAGTATATTCAGAGCCGGCATATACATGATCCGCGTCTGATTAAAAACCTCGCGTGAACTCGATAAGTTGATTGAAGATAGCACTGCAATTTCAGTATCGATGTAGCGCGGGATATTAATAAATTAAATCTGCCCCATGTTGGGTGCCAATTTTCATTTGGCCCTCGTTGGGCGCCAAACTTGATTGCACTCACATTTTAATCGAATAATGACGCGGTTATTATATTTAAGCTGCGGACTACGATGATTTTACTACGAACATACGTTTACATTAAACGTGTGTATGTGTTTCATATGTGAATTGTTTAAATGACCGATTCATACATAAGATTAAACGCTTAAGAGCATGGGCGTGGGTTGGCTGGCATTGGATTATGGGCTAACTGTTGCGCCTAAATTGCTCCAACGGCGACAATATCTCGACTAGATTGTCTGTTTATTCAAATTGACATTTCCCAAGCAGTCCTAGCCTGTGATTACAATGTAGGAAGTCATTTAAGTGAATCTGAAGAAATCTCAGTAAAATTTGGGAATTCATGATTAAATTTTGGTTACTCATAATATATGCGCTTTTAAAATGAGCGTGACTTTATTAATTAAAAATAAACTAAGACATTGAACACGTGTAAACCTTTACCATTCACTTTAAATTTTTAAAGAAATTAACCGAATTTTTCACACATTCTACAAGTAGTAGTGAAAGTTGACCTTTACTTAATTTTAATGTCTTTAGTATATATTACGTATTGATTGCTTGGAAGAGTTGATCACGTAGTTATACTTCGTTTATTAATGACGCGTTTAGGGGTTTTGTGATATTAAGGTTTTTGGCAGGGCCCGATAGGAGCGTTCGGCGCTGCCCCTCGCGCACACTGGCGCCGCCCGGGCGCGTGTTGCCAGCCCTGGCGATTATTCTCCCGATAACTGCGTAGTTCCGAATGTACTGGGCCGTATAATCGAGATTCCAGCTCAGCAAATCCAGACATCGACGAATTATGTTGTTAGCGTGTCCATTTACATTATCTGCTTGCTTACAGAATCTTGTTCAGTAGATACGAATTAAAGTTGTATGTATATTTTTAGTTTGACTACCAGAGTTTTTGCTGTTAGAAGTTACTTTTGACACATGTGAAATGACAAAATATTGATGTGGGTAAAGCGAATCGATTGGCATATTAACCGATTTTTAGCGATTTTGGCTAGTAACCGGAATCTATTTATATGATTATTGTTTTATAATTAAAAAAACAATACAACGGGAGAAGCTGAAAAAGCGCACAACTACGAGGAACTACGAATTGTCATTTATACCTTTTTTAAATAGTAGATTGTGCCTCAAGGGAGCAAAATGATATATTTACGGCGAGGGCTGTATATTGAATTCTTAGTGAAGCGAAAGATTCTACAATAGAATACTGAGCGTAGCGAGGGATTCTAAAGTAGAATCTTGAGCGTAGCGATATTTGCGTATTGCATTTAGCAGCGGGCCTCATAGACGGTGTGAAAAGCAGTATGTGTCATACTGTAGCAAAATTATTTCCGTCTTGGGCGTAAACACTTGAATCCCTCGCTACGCTCAAGATTCTACAATAGAATACTGAGCGTAGCGAGAGTATGACACATACTGCTTTTCACACCGTCTATGAGGCCCGCGGCTAAAAACATGAAATATCTTACAAATGGTTTACAGAGTGTCACTTACTGCTTTTCACACCTTCTATGAGGAAAGAGTCGTTGTTGCCCTCAAATGAGGAAAGAAAAGTACATCTTTAAACCCTCATTCGAAGGCAACAATAACTGTTTTCCGAATAGCTTGTGTAAAAATGCTTGCTATTTATTGTATCGAACAGAAACAATTTTCAAATAGACCGATTACTGATTCAATCGCAAACTTTTAACTATGGTACTGGTTACTGCATTCGTTTTCAGAATAGGCGCAAACGTTACATACGTTTGTGTATCGTGTTTTTAATTTAAAATATGTGATAATCCACATTGAGGTCCCTTGACCTTATGGTGGCTGGCGCTTACGTTGCAGCTATTCACTGT
This sequence comes from Epiblema foenella, assembly GCA_963556455.1. Taxonomy (NCBI): domain Eukaryota; kingdom Metazoa; phylum Arthropoda; class Insecta; order Lepidoptera; family Tortricidae; genus Epiblema; species Epiblema foenella. The sequence continues at coordinate 27,585,225 of OY747099.1, read as the reverse complement.
TGTATTGGAACAGCGGCAATAAAGGCGTAAGTGCCGGCCGCCGTAAGGTTCCTTTCAATATGGATTATCACATATGTGTAAAAAAAATGAATTCCATGTAGTTAGTGTTAACATGTAAGTATTTTAAGTTAACAAGGTTAAAACCTGATGGATATTTCATTATTTAGTTATAACATATGATGAAAAGAGTTCATACATGGGTTTGTTAGACAATTATCCAGCAGACTCCAAACTAGGCTGAGCCTGTGCCTTGATAGTCTGCGAGTGCGATTGACATGATTCACAAGTTTTAAAAGTAAAATTAACTTATATGCGCATATCGAAATACTAGATTATTAAATGCCATGCTTGCTTGCGTGTGTGTGCGCGTGTTGCGTAGTTCTACATAACGTGTAGGTTTACGTTATGTGGGTGGTGCTATGTGTCAAATCTTCTAATAGAAAAAGCTCTGTAAATAAAATAATTACAGCACCAATTCAGCGCTGTGACTCTTATCATTTTGACAAGGGCAAGGTTACTAACCTATCGGCATTTCTTTGACTTGTGCCGCTATAACCTACGAAATTAATTCATAAAGCCGACAAACACGCCGCTAGTGAAGCCCGACCTCTAACTACGCCTAGTTGCTATACGGATCGCGGGATCAAGTTAAACTAGCTGAGGAAAATCGAGACTCATTGTGAATTACATTGACAAGTGAGGGTAACGCGCGGCGTCTTTTCTTGCGAGAACGAGATATAACATACGCGACAGGGGTTAGCAAACTTTTGTAAAAATTTTGAATGAATAAAAAGGAAGTGATTTTCGTAATCGCAATTCGATACCGATTATTGCTTTAAACGCTTCATATACCATTTTTGTAGCATCCTGTATAAATGCGGGAACGAGATAAAACATACGCGACAGGGGTTAGCTAACTTTTGTAAAATTTTTGAATGAAAAAAAAGGAAGTGATTTTCGGAATCGCAATTCGATACCTACCGATTATTGCCTTAAGCGCTTCATATACCATTTTTTAGCATCCTGTATAAATTGTCTTATATGAATAGCTATTTTGACCTATCGACTGCAGGTACCGAATTTTCCCAAGTTTACGTTAAAATTTCCCCACAAAACAGGGTAATGCGGGGAGCTGGCAACCGCTCGCGGCGGCGCATTTTGGCCGCGTCACTTTCTTCGAGGATAAGCAACAGGTAAGGAAGGTCACAGCTACTCACGCCGAAGGGCGAGATGAGGCTTGGTACTAGTGGAAAAAGGATTTGCAGTTACCAATAGTCACCTCTCCTTAGTAAATTAGGATCGGGTTTAATAATTTAGTTGATACAATTGGGAACCTCAAGTTTTTTGCAGTAGTCCACTGGATATATTGTAAAGTTCAAATTTGTTGGCGGTTTTTAGGGTTCCGTAGCCAAAATGGCAAACACGGAACCCTTATAGATTCGTCATGTCTAGAGGATTTACTCGGAGACTATAAGCACTACAATTATGAAAAAAGGAAGGTGTATTCTATGAACCGCTACATAAAAGTGATGTGAAATATCAAAAAAATATTAAATTAGGGGGGGCACTCCATACATGTAACCGTAATAAATTTCAAAGCACATAGTCGTGTGGGGTATCGATGGATAGGCCTTTAAAAATGATATGGAGGTTTCTAAAAAACATGTCCATTTAAGTCAACCGTTGGTGAGATATTAGCTGTCAAAGTCATAGAAAGTGTGTACCCCCCTCTAATATCCAAACTATAAAGTTTAAAATTCTGAAAATTGAGGTGGTGTGCATTAGTAATAAATACTGTGAACGATTTTTGGTTTGAACAATATAGGTTTTACGGTTTTTGAGTTTTCGCTTAAAAACTGTCTTGCCCAAACAAAAGTGTCGTAAGTGCCGTAAGTTCTATTCAATACATCATCATCATTCTCTCAAGAGCTGGGCTCTTGTCGGTGCATCCTGTTCAGTTCTCTGCATGTTTGCCGGTCTGAGCCCAGCTTCCTGACTTCCTGATACGACGCGACCTTCACATTCACCTTTATCTGGTTCAAATTCTCGGTCTTCCTCCCCCTCTTTTCTCCATCAATTTTCCCTTTTATAATATTTCTGATAAGTTGTCGATCGTATACCTTTTCTTTAGCATTAAACGACTTATGAGGTTTTTTATCTGGCACGTTCCGCGGTGAAAGTGTCAAATAATCTCAATGATTATTAAAACCGTTATTTTATGCTTAGGTACATTATACACTGTTATTCGAAAACAAGAAAATATATCTATATTTTCTTATACGTATGTCATCAATTCTTTTTTAAATTACTTTTTTTTATTTTTTTTTGTTTTGTGGTATCAACAGCAATACAATACAAAAATACCACACTTAAAGAACTAAAACAATAGCCAATGACAGACCACAGAAATACTATTGACAAAACCAACTTAGTGGTAACAAAAAAAAACATTAAGTATATGCACAAAAGGTGTGTGAGTGGGGATGCGTGGGTGATAATGTATATTGTCTGCGAGTGTTTGTGAAGTTACGTATGTGTGTGTGTGCGTGACAGTAAACGACAATTGGAGAAGTGGAAATAAATACATGCTATGCTTCGTTACCGCTATGCCTTAATAATGACCTAGGGGCCGTTCAAGTATTACGTAAGCACCACAGGGGGGCGGGGGGGTTTATGCTTTGCTTATTTTTGATGACATGGGGGGTGGGGGGGGGTCCAGGTGGTGATTACGTCAGCAATAGCCATTTATTTTTTTACACTAATGGCAACCCACACATTGTCTATACTTGAAAATTAAACTCATTTTCGGGGATTCTCATAAATAATATATAATTGTTTAAGTTAATTATTATTGTGTGCGTTAAAATCTTCTATACTAAGTCTTTTTTCTTATTTATAAAATTAAAACTGCTGCTCATGTCTCAAAAAAATTAGGTAGGTACCGTTGTTTACGTAAGCATAGGAGGGGGGGGTAAGAGCTTTGCTTACTTTAGCTGACAAGGGGAGACGGGGGGTAAATAATAGTAATAAATCTGCTTACGTAATACTTAATACGATTTTTTAACGTTGTTTTGGTGCAGTCAAACAAGTCGACATTGTTAAATTACTTATTATACTGAGGCCAAATACGACAAATTAGTGAATTTTGGGTATGTTTAGTTTGAACCATAGGAAAACTGAAAGGGTTTCTGTTTCATTCGTCTAAAATGTACATTAAAAACCCAGAGGCAGAGATTGCTTGGCTCTCGAGAAACAGGGAAACCTATATTGAGAGCCAGGGCTTGAACTTAACACTGAAATGTTGAAGTTGCAATAAATATTATTATTATGTCTTTCCCATTCACGGGACAGTGGTATTCCGGACCTTTGGGAGGCGTGCGTGGAGCCGAAGTACCAAACGAGTACTACATAGCCAACACGTAGAGGCCCTTTTGACACTTTAATGAAATGCAAGGCATACACCGAGCGGATGCTGTCCCTGCCCGTGTCATGGGACGCACACAGAGACTGCACCCGCCAGAGTGTACAGGAACTATTTCTGGTTGATGGAGTCTTATTTATTGTATTATTTTCTTTATTGACTTTTCGTCTTAGGTCAGGTTTTTACAATATCTTTATAAAAAGTAAAATATAAAAATACAATTACAAAACATAAAATCATTATAAAAACCTAACCTAGTGTGCCGCCGGCAGCGAGGCGGGGCCTATGCTACCGGTGGTTAGGGCGACAGAGAGAAGAACCTCCTGACTATCCGCGCCGTGTCCAGGATTACCGCCTTCTGTATCTGACCCTTAACCCAGCCATCTAGCGAGTCTCTTGAGGTGTTGGTCGAGACTCTTCCCTATTAGACCGCTCGCAGAGACGACTATCGGGACAATGATCGTTGAACATCCCACATGGCGGTCACCTCGTGTGCCAAGTCTAGGTACTTGCTGACTTTGTCCTTCTCGGCCTTCACGAGGTTCTTGTCATGGGGGATGGTGATGTCAACGAGCACTGCCTGGCGCTTCGATCGATCTGTCAGAACGATATCAGGTTTATTGGCTACAATAGTCCTGTCCGTGATGTCAGATCAATCTCAATAGAGCGTGGCACGACCATTTTCGAGAACTGGCGCAAGTGTATACTTATAGTGCGGCACTTCGAAGTTCACAAGATCGTATAGAAGAGCAAGTTGCTGGTGAATGATTCTGGCTACTAAGTTATGTCTGTGCAAGTACTCGCCGTTAGCAAGATGACCACAACCGGAAATGATATGCCTGAGTGACTCTCCGGGACGGCGGCATGCCCGACAAATATCGACCGTACCGTCCTTCAGGATATATTTCCGATAGTTGTTTATCATGATAACTTCGTCCGCAATTGCACAGACAAAACCTTCAGTTTCCCCGAAGAGATCCCCGAAACGTAGCCAGTTCACCGAAGCAGGCAGGTCTAAGTCGGGCCCTGTGAGGGCCCTGTAGAACCGCCCGTGTAGCTCCTTACTCTTCCATTCCATCTTGCGGTCCTCGGTGCTCCATACTTTAAGTCTGCGCCAGTTCTCCTTTGCCATGGAAAGCGGGGTGAAAGATGCGTCTACTGCCACTACGTCCCGATGCATCCCACACTCGCTGTTAAGGAAATCCCTGAGACTGGACAACTCACGGTTGTGGAGGTCTTTGGCATTTAGAAAGCCGCGACCTCGACACTTCCACGGGATGTACAGTCTCATAACAGACAAGCGTGGGTGTAGCATGCGGCGCGCAGTGAGTAAAATAAGTTTTTCAAAACACGCCTGACAGTGACATTGGTTGACTTTTTTATTATTATTATTATTGTCAAAGTCAAAGTAATTTATTTGTAAACATAGGTAATACAATATATGGCAGTAGGTACAAAATATGTGCTCTATGTTTCGCCTTTAGGCATACAAATTCATTTTTAAATTACATAATATTAAAGATAAACATGTCAATTATTAAATTAGTATTAGATAACATCAAAAACAAAAATAAAATCAAACTACTTATAATTAATAAAATAAAAATAGTCAACGTTACAATAAATTATTAAATAAAAAAATAATTTAACTTGTCCAAAAAATAATCCGCTAAAGAAAAATAACATTTGCAAGTCAAGAGTTTGGTGAGGTTCATTTTAAACAATTGGTAATTTATTGTAAATTTTGCTGATGATTATAAGTCGGTTGGGATTTTAAATAAGTAATATATCATAGTCACTGTATATTCTGATTTTTCGTGAGAATAGCTAGAGGTCCCGGGTTCGATTCCCATTTATTTGTGTGATGGGCACGAATATTTGTTCCCGAGTCTGGGATGTTTTCTATGTATTTAAGTACATATTTCTCTATATAAGTATGTATATAGTCGACTATACAGTACAAGCTTTGCTTAGTTTGAGACTAGGTCGATTTGTGTAAGATTGTCCACAAAATATTTATTTATTTTATTCAATGTGTGTATATTGTATATTTACGACTACTGCTTATTTGTGTACCTAATTTATAATCTTAAAAAGAAACGTGGTATAGCTGGTGGCCATCATTTTTCCTCTCCTGTTTTTAATATTAAATACATACAGAGGAAAATTAATAAGTGAACTCTGTTTAACTATATAAAAGCGTCATGTCTCTTTTTTGTTTCCTTACAAACTTCATAATGTCTTGATCCCTTATTAAAAAACATTGACATGTATCAGTCACAATCCTTTTTTTTTCGGATAAAGTCTGAAGAAGAAACAAAGAATTTGTTACTTGAGAACTTTTAGCAATTAGTCAATTACAGATTTAAATTCTTATAAAAGGTTGTTGGTTGCCGTATGCAGTCGGAAAGATGGGCGAAAATAAGCACGCAGTGGACCCCACAAGATGGCTACCGGAACAGAGGCAGACCTAAAAGGAGATGGCGGGACGACCTGCGGGGTAATCACGTTACTTTTTTACTACCGTTAGGTAGATTTTAATGTCAATTTTTAATTGCTACCTCATACATTTATACTTCAAAATTGGCAGTAAAATCTATCTACCGTTAGTACATAAAGTTACGTGATTCGCCTGGGGCGCTACGGCGAACAGCAAACGAAGTTTTCCCTCTCTGTCGCACTTGCAAGTTTGCATATAAGTGAGACGGAGAGGGAAAACTATGTTTGTGGTTCGCGGTAGCCCCTCCGTATGCGTTTTCCTTAACTTGGCGGGAACAAGCTAACAATAGTGCCGAAAGGAGGAAAAGAGGGGAGGCCTTCGCCCAGCAGTGGGACACTTAAATAGGCTAGTTAAAAAAAAGGTTTATAAATATGAACACTTCATGAAACGTATTATTTTTTTTAGATTTAAATATTTATCTATAAATAAACTGTAAATATTCAGTAAATGCTTGGCTGAATGCAGATTCAGCCTGCGCCTTCGATTGGCGTTGACGTATCGAGCAATTTAAATTATAACCTATAAATTTTAAATGAACTTTTCAATATTTTTTTTTATTTCCTCGCAGCGGCTTAGCTGACAAACTTTTTTTTTTGAACCTGACTGGGGCTTTATAGACCGGGCCCAATAAAGCGATAGGAGTGCGCGGTTGGAGAGTAGCCTGGGGAAAATCCAGGGGAAAACCTCCGACACGACCACGCGTGTGGTTTGGAACACTGGAATACGCTAAGTTTGCGCTCCAGTGAAATTGGTTGAGCGGCTTCAACTAAATCTGAGGTGCGAGTGGAATCGAGCTACTGGGAGTTTTGTCGCTGGTTCACTAAACCTAGCTGAGAATTCCAGCAAGAAACACAGCTAGCCCTACTTAAAATTATTTGATTTGGCCGAGTTGTCAAAGTAATCCGTACAAAAAGCGACTTAATAGAGCACGGTAAAAAATTCAAAATCGAATAACAGTTTAATAAAATATCGTCGAGCAAAAATTTTCAACTGTAGGTTATTAACTGAGGCGTGTGTCGTAGACACAGCTACGCCGCTACGCGGTCGTAGCCCTCAAAAGTTTCGTAGACGCGTAGCAAATATACCGCCCTAGGGTTTATATCATATAATAAATAAGTTAGCTAATTTTTTTTTCATCTAACTTTTGCCTTGGGCCGATATTGGGCCATTTTTTTCATGTACATAATTTTCGGACACTTTTTTTAAATGCAGATTTTTGAATACTTTGCCTTCACATCATATTTTTGTATTGTTATTTAGAAAGAGGTTTAATTGCAGTATCACTTCCGATAGTTTCTGTAATTACTGAATCACAGCTAATATCCATAAATCGAGTAACTCAGTGGTCCTTGGATGTCTCACCATTTGTATGAAAAAATGGTTTTTACCACTGTGTTACACACCTTTTACAGTAATATGTTAATATTTAAGTATTCCCTCTCTGTCGCACTTGCAAGTTTGCACATAAGTGAGACAGAGGGAAAACTTCGTTTGTGGTTAGCGGTAGCCCCTCTGGCATTTTTCAATATTTTTTTGGTTATTTCATTTCTTTGTTTTTTCAGTCCACAGTATTTTCTGTGTATTATAATTCTACATTATTTCTTCACACTGGAAGCTCAAAATTCAGTATTTTCGTTTTGACGACCGGTTTAGCCTAGTGGGTAGTGCACCTGCCTGTGAAGCTGACGGTCCTGGGTTCGAATCCCGGTCAGGGCAAATATTTATGTGATGAACATGAATATTTGTTTCCGAGTCTTGGATGTTTTCTATGTATTTAAATATTTATATCTATTAAATATATCGTCGTCTAGTACCCATAACACAAGCCTTCTTGAGCTTACTGTGGAGCTAGTTCGATTTGTGTAATATTGTCCTGTAATATTTATTTATTTTATTTATTTATTTAGATCTCGGAATAGGCTTTGCCTTAAATGCTCTAACGAGTGATGGCGTTTGTAATTGACAGCTATAAACGTACCTAATAAATCCAATAATGGATAAATTCAGTGTCAAGAATAACTCAGTAAGGCACGTGCTTAGAGTATAACCTCCCGTGGCCTCACCTTTAAAAATTAACAAAATAATCTCGACCTTAATAAGTTTAGATACAGTTCAAAATCAATTGTGTTTTATATAGTACCTATATGACACGGGGCCTCACGAGGATAAATATTTCTAAAGAGATCCTATACGCGGGCCACCAAGTGACGGAAAAGGTCTTATGCAGATAAATTGAGAATTGGTTTAAAATGGCTGCCGGTATCCCATTAATTACTCCCTTAACTTGGGCGGGTAATCGCTTGTGTGACGTATTTGGGCACAACTGTCATATAAAATAAGTTGTGCTCGACAATAAAGTGAAACTGTGACAGGGACAACAAATGATATGTAACTCTCTGTCGCTCTTATACAAAAATGTATATTTATTTATTTTATTTGGAGATTGAACAGCTATTATATAACATTACACAATCAAGTAGATACAGATAGCCAATTATAGGAACTCACAGGTAGAGCGTGTCTCCGCCAACAAACTGTTATACAGTTTGGCGGGTTCTAGGTTAAGCTGCCATGTAACTTTTTTTGGAAATAAACGATTTTATTATTATTTATTTTTATTATTATTATTATGATACTTAACTAATAGGTACTAATATTACGCGCTAACGTAACCGCACATGCAACAAAAAAAAGGGAAATAATCTGTTACAAATTAAAGGTTTAGAATTAAAGCTTTGCCGAAACTATATGACTGTCTCGCTCGGTATTATTATTTGTGTCACGTCTGTGGCGCTATCGCGAACAGCAAACGAAGTTCTCGCTCTCTGTCGCACTTGCAAGTTTGCATCTAAGTGAGATGGAGAGGGAAAACTTCGTTTGTGGTTCGCGGTAGCCCCTCTGGTCTGTGGGCACGTGTTATTGGTGTCCAAATGGCGCCGAGTGCCTGTTGAACGCGGCAACAAGTCCTGCATCGATCAGTGACGCACGAGCTCGCCCCACCCTGTATAGTGTTGCCAGTCTATTTGGGAGTTTCAACTAAAATATCGGGCTTTGACGCTTCCCTAACTTTCTTGTGTTAATTCTCTTTTTTTATGTTATAGGGGAATGAAGCTATCCGTAGCAGAACTGGGGTCACCGACATAGCCTTCAAAATTGCGAGACTTAAGTGGCAGTGGGCAGGGCACATTGCTCGCAGGACTGACGGTCGATGGGGCCAGAAACTGCTTGAGTGGCGTCCACGCACCGGAAGACGAGCTGTCGGTAGGCCTCCGACAAGGTGGAGTGATGACCTGGTGAAGGTCGCGGGAATCCGGTGGAAACGAACGGCACAGGACCGGTCTAAATGGCGAGCCTTGGGGGAGGCCTATGTTCAGCAGTGGACGTCTTTCGGCTGAAATGATGATGATAATGATGATGTTATAGGGGGCAAACGAGCAGACGGATCGCCTGATGGTAAGCGATTACCGTCGGCCGTAGACACCTGCAACACTAGGGGGGCTACCGCGAACAGCAAACGAAGTTTTCGCTCTCTGTCGCACTTGCACGTTCGAACGTAAGTGCGATAGAGAGGGAAAACTTCGTTTGCTGTTCGCGGTAGCGCCCCAGAGGAGTAGCAAGTGCGTTTTTGAAAGATTTGTATTATTACTCTTTCACTTCTTAACATTATTACGGGTGGCTCTGTAGAGCAGACCTCGTGAGTGTTTTTTTTATTTCCAGGATCTGACACTACAAAAAAGATCTACTTATATTTTTCGACCCGGAGGGACTACCACGTACCACAAACGAAGTTTTGCCTCTCTGTCTCACTTATATGCAAACTTGCAAGTGCGACAGAGAGGGAAAACTTCGTTTGCTGTTCGCGGTAGCGCCCCTGTATACCGAATTTCATTGAATCCGTTAAGAATTACGACCTGTGGAGGACAAACGGGAATCCGTGATGTAGTGGTCTGGGTGACCTAGTGGTAAGGGCGCTAAAGGTCCGGTAAACAAGAGGCGCGGGTTCGATTCCCGTCTTAGGCTACGTGCGAGATCACGGTCCATTTTTTTTAAATTTTGTATTAAGCAGTACCGCTGCTAACGTAAACTACAGTTAATGCCGTTAGTGTTAGTGCCGTTAATGAAGCCTGAGTCTTCTAGTAGATGTCGCTGTACGCCTCCCTTAAGGCGTTTGTATAAATGAAGGAATGATTGAAGAATTTCGCGCCGGGTGGTGGTTGTACCTATAGCTCAGTTGGCTAGAGCGACTGGCCGCGAGTGCCGGGAGGTCGCAGGTTCAAATCCTGCTCGGTGCCTGAATTTTTCAATTTTTCCTTTATTTCTAAATTTGCATTTTTTCCTTGTATTTGTCTCTGTATCAAATGGTTGAATATTTGATCGTGGTAACTTTTGGTTAAATTAACACTAATTAAATACAATTTAATTTAGAATAATATGATTCGTGAAAAATAATTACTTTAATAATGTTTGCCACATGTTTACGACTACAATATCTTTTATTTTTGTAAACTATTCATTTCTAGCCGCTCTATCTAGATATCTTTTTTTTTCTTGTCTGTGTATATCCTTATACTTACAGTCCGACCAAGCTAACTCTGAGGGGCTACCGGGAAACGAAAACGAACGAAGTTCGAATATCTCCCTCTCTGTCGCACTTGCTAATTCGTGCGGCAGAGAGGGAGATATTCGAACTTCGTTCGTTTTCAGTTCGCGGTAGCCCCTCTGCATTGAAATAATTTGGCAACACTACCTCAAACGTCACATTTCATACAAATATGACGACTAATGCACAGTGTTGTCAAATTATTCCTTGCAGAGTTAGCGTGGTCGGACTCTATCAACTTATTGTTTTTTTTATATACAACGACGGTGGCAAACAAGCTTACGGCCCACCTGATGGTAAGCGGCCACCGCAGCCTATAGACCCCCGCAATTCCAAAGGAGTCACGTGCGCGTTGCCGACCCTTTATAAAATATGAGGATGCACTGTGTTGACAACAGAAGGGACAAATTTAGGTCCCTCGCTCTCAACACAGTGCATCCTCGGGAGCTCTGGCAACCTTGCTCACCTCCAGGAACACAACACTACATACTTGTATAGTAGATAATGTTATTATGGCTGTGGTCTTCTGCAAGGCGGAGGTACTTCCCCAGTTGGGCTGCTCCAAATTCGAGCAAAATGACATTTTGCTGTGCCCTACCTCTCTTATTGACTAAGACATTCACAGAGGGATCACTGACTCCCGAGTCACAGGCCCTGTCCTAGTTCAGGAAGTAGAGGCTTACTCCTAATGAAACTGTGTCAATCCTTAAGAGCCACTGTATCGCTCTTGCGATTTACCATGAAATGTAATCATTAGGTTTAAAGTAAAAAAAAGATGATATAAAATCCGCAATTTTCGGGCGAGCTGTGAGCGTGGCAACCCCAAAACCGGTCGGTCGTTGGCAGATCCCCAAATTTACTTCCTCTTACTTGCATCAAAATCAAAATCAAACATTTATTCTGCAAATAGGCCACAAGGGCACTTTTACATGTCAAAATATTAATTTACAATTTAAGAAAGTCTGACTATAATAAGTAATACATTTTTCATGTCAAAATATTAATTTACAGTTCAAGAAGGAATAATAATTTCGAGTTTACAATTATAACAAAATTAATGTCATACAGTGAAGATAAACTTGCAAAGTTATCTATTACAAATATTACAACATCAGTAAAGTTAGAGATGTATAAGGTCTCAAGATTAAACTAGGAGTATAATGAAATTAATATAATATCCCAGAGATGTACATGGTCTCTGAGCGTCAAAATTAAAATTAATTTAATATTGTTAGAGATGTATATGGTCTCTAAGTCACTGATAATAAAAACGAATTCACAACAGGATGATGTCTCTCGTCAATCCCCTATAAAAAGACACTAGTATTAACGTAGTCACTATGTCCTAGCAAGCATGAACAGACCGGACTCCACAAACAGCACCCGATCACGAGTATGACGCGTATCTCAGCCATCGCCTCCCTCGACCATCTGTTAGGGAAGGTGGCGACCCGATCAACGACGCCACCGTAGGCAAAGCCCTTAAAGCGAGCATGACATATTCAAGCTCGCGGACATTGATAATAACAAAATTAAGGCGACTCTGAGGCGAGAAATAGCATCGTGTTACATAAAACGTAACGGAACTACTATACAAGGATATATCCTAAAATAAACCAAAAAGAAGTTCGATGTGCAGGCCCAGAGCGAGAACTTCTGTCAATGGTGTGTGTCCAAGGAGTTTCCATTGGTATCTAAACTATACATGATATAATTAAGAAATGTTGTTGTCATGTGTGTCATGTGAAAAATATTGATATAAAATAATGCATCGATATTTTAATGTGCTTTATTATTCTGTGGTCAAAATAGGCTAAAAAGTGATAATCAAAGTTGTTTTCTTATAATCTTTAGACATCCTTAGACTTATTATGAAATAAGGGAGAAAATGCCTATTTATATGCAAAACTGTAATTTTTTAAATTATGCGGTACTCTGAAAATGTAATTTATCCCTATTTTAAATAAGACTTTTGAAGGGGCTTGGCTACCGACTGGCTTAAACGGTAAACGATCAACTCCAAATATATCTCAACCATTTTGAGTATTATGCCTCAGAATTAAAGCTCCGTAATGTATACATATTTAAGCTCGTGGCTGTACGGCCGCAGGTTACTCAACTGAGTTTAGCAATATCGTATCAAACGCTTTCTTACGTTTAAATTGCTGTCTATTTACAATGGCAAGAGGTAGGGTATTGCGGCATGTTAATTTGCTCATATTTGGATTGCAAGTTGTAAAAACAAAAGTTTTTTTTTTTCAATTACCGTCGCCCATAGACACCTGCAACACCAGAGGAGTCGCGTCGTGTTTTTATACGAGTCAACGGAAATTAATTAACCAAATCGAAATAATTAAACAAACTAGTCCTGCGAAAATAATTCATAAAAGTTAAATTATTTCAAAAGAATAAACATACATAATTCGTAATATATATTTGTAATTTCAAAATACCCGTCAAAATCCATTTAAAATCTAAGACAGAAGAATAACGAGAGTCGAATGGGATGTAGGTTTATAGGTCAAGTACGAGGAAGAGAGATGTACAATAATTACTCCAAGACCCTAATGTCTTAAATACAACCCAAGGATTTCCACAAATCGAACCTTACCCCTCTCGTGATAAGGTATATTATTGAATGTTGGTAGGTATACGTGCTTTTGAAATGTGTTGATCGGGTCTCGGAATTCCATTAAAAGGGTCCAAAGGGCTCTTAAAGGAATTAAACCTTCCTAATTTGCATTAGCGTATTATAATAAAATACAGATTAGATATAGATTAACGGGAGATTAATTAAAATATTCCGTGGCACAAAACGATGGTAATTATTGTAAAAGGTGCTTTGTGATTCAAAATGGCTTTGAATTTATATTTACACTAAGGGTGTTCATCAAACCGTCTGTAATCGTAAGCGGTGTTCGTTAAAATCTGATTGTATGGTAAGTTTGACATGTTTCTATGGGATGACAGCTGCCGGCGCCATGTTTGACGATGGCCGGCCTGTGATCGTATGTTGGTGCAACCGACCCTAAGATGGTAAGGTCGTCACGAGGGGCTTAACACATTTGTACCCCTGTCGCTTTAACGTCATGCTTGATTTTAACTGCCATATAAAGCGACAAATTACCAATTTTTTTTTTGAACCTGACTGTGGCTTTATAGACCGGGCCCAATAAAGCGATAGGAGTGCGCGGTTGGAGAGTAGCCTGAGGAAAATCCAGGGGAAAACCTCCGGCACGACCACGCGTGTGGTTTGGAACACTGGAATACTCTAAGAGTTTGCACTCCAGAGAGATTGGTTGAGCGGTTTCAACCGAATCTGAGGTGTGAGTGGAATCGAGCTACTGGGAGTTTTGTCGCTGGTTTAGTGAACCTAGCCTAGCTGAGAAGAGTCCAGCAAGAAACTCAGCTAGGCCCGACCTGGGTCGGACTGGCTCTACCCGGTGTACGGCGGCACCGGGACGTATAGCGCGCCCGTACGCGGCTACGCTTGCACTCCCCCGTCCCGCGCGCAACTGCGCTCATCAACTCCTTGCTTGCAGCAGTTTCTGAATGTGATTTGTTTGCGACAGGGATAGCGAGATTGATGACAGAATGGAAGAGAGTGCTTGAGATGAAGCAAGACGGGTATCCTATAGCTTTAAACTAGTTTGTAGACCTGTAGTTTTAGTCTAGAATCTTTGTAACGCTTTGGGTAAAACTGTAATGTTACATGTATATTAGATTCAATAAATAATAATAAATAAATAGTAGTGAGTATATGTGTCAGTGTTGTCGCGATCGCGCGGTGGACGTCCCCGTAGGGAATTAAGTGAACTTGCGAGTCCATACCACTTATTGACAGCAAGAGCCATTGTAGCCGAGTATTAAGGCACGTGATTGAATCTGGAGGTAGTGGGTTCGAACTCTAGTTCGTACCACTGGGTTAAAAAAAAAATCTAATTCATCATCCTCCTAGCTTTATCCCAGTACAGTTGCATTCTCAAGGATAAATAAATAAATATTTAAATAAATATATATATTAGAGGACAATCTTACACAAATCGCCCTATAAATTAGCCCCACAGTAAGCTCAAGAAGGCTTGTGTTATGGGTACTAGACGACGATATATTTAATAGATATAAATACTTAAATACATAGAAAACATCCAAGACTCAGAAACAATTCATGCTCATCACATAAATATTTGCCCTGACCGGGATTCGAACCCAGGACCGTCAGCTTCACAGGCAGATGCACTACCCACTTGGCTAAACCGGTCGTCATACGTAAGGATGCTCGGGCTCCGCTACCTAATCCCAAAATTTGGTTTAAACACTAGTTTTTACGGAAGCGACTGCCATCGGATCTTCCAACCCGAGGGGGAACCAGACATCACTGGAATTAGGCTTGTCAAGTTTGGCCAAGGCTTGGCTTAACGACTGCTATCATAGACAGCAACCGGGATCAACGGTTCGCGTTCCTTCCAAAGCACGGGAGCGCTCAGTTAATAACCACTCAAAGCGGTCACCCATCCAATAACTGACCTAAAGCCAACATTGCTTGACCTCGCATACCGAACGCAGAAGGGGTGTCTATTATTTTATCGAAATATCTTACATCGATTTTCATTTCACCGAAAACTGTTCGACGAATCTCATTAGGTTTTTTTTCTAATCACATAATCATCAATTCATTGCATTTTATATAATCGAACCACTTTTCATAGTTAATCGTTTCGAATCCGTCTCTAATCGTAGCGTAACGGTACATCGAATTTACCTTTCATAGAAATGTTCGTTATTCATAGTATTAATTTAACGAAACATGATTCACAGATAGTACGTTCCATATAGTATTCTTTCCAAGAACAATGTTTCATCGAACAACCAAGCAAGCATAATTTTTTTGTTTTTGAGTATTTTTGATTTTGAGTACTTTTACAGAGTACACCAAGAATCTGGGAAAATTTTAATTTTAGGCGTATATCAAGAATAGTAAACAGTGGTGAAATTATGTTTTAGGTAATAAGAATTTTGGGAACTGAAACCTTCGTTAAACCAAAATTATACTAAAGGCCATTCGATGAACGACTGCGTCGATGAACAAATAAAATACTGAATTAAAATTCGATGAGTTGATTCTTGTGTAAAGGGTAATTCGATCAAATGTTTGAGCGATCTAACGAAGTTCGATGAATGATTCCTAAGTTATAATAAAATTCTGCGAATAGTGCTATAGGAAAAGATAATCGATGTAACGATTTTCGGTAAAATGATGGATTCCCACGCAGAAGGCGGGCGCGCCGCTGGGCCACGAGCCACGAACGCTTTTTTATGTACAAAGTATCATTTGATATTCAAAAGTGGCTTTTCGGTGAAGGAAAATATCGTGACGAAACCGGTCTAATTCCAAACAAAATCTAGATTTCCCTCTGGATGCGAGGTCGGATGAGAGTCGCTTTAAAAGTAGTTCCTGCGCCGGGGCCATAACCGGGAAAACGCTAAGAGGATGATGAAAATTTTCTTTCACAAGATTACGAATCATATTTCAGAAGCTCATAGTTTACAACGCAATCTAGCGGCAGTTTTATGTAACTAGAAAGCAATGTGAGCGTTTTTCTACGAAGCGTTTTGAAGAGAGTTTCCCTTTAGCTTTTCCAAGCGCTCTGGTTACTTTTAGTGACAGTTTGTGCCGTTTTCGCTAGATGGCGTGCAAGGTCCATGTTTGTTCAAAAACATGTGGTAAACCAAGTCAGTTCTATCACTTCTCTATTTTATTTATTAACATTTTTTTTAAATACAACGCCGGTGGCAAACAAGCGTACGGTCCACCTGATGGTAAGCGGCCACCGCAGCCTATAGACGCCCGCAACTCCAAAGGAGTCACGTGCGCGTTTCCGACCCTTTATAAGATTTGAGGATGCACTGGGTTGACAGCAGAAGGAACATATTTAGGTCCCTCGCTCTCAACACAGTGCATCCTCGGGAGCTCTGGCAACCTTACTCACCTCCAGGAACACAACACTACATACTTGTATAGTAGATAATGTTATTATGGCTGTGGTCTTCTGCAAGGCGGAGGTACTTCCCCAGTTGGGCTGCTCCAAATTCGAGCAAGATGACATTTTGCTGTGCCCTACATCTCTTAATATCAATTAAATTTATCTATCTTTGAAAAAACTCAGTGTGGATTTATATAATTTTAATTTAACAGCAGACCTGGATCGAAAAAAATGTGGTTAGAATTATTGCGTCAATTGACAGCCATTTTAATCAAAGTTCTTTCGCTGATTGGCTTGGATGGAAAAATACTATAATATCGATTTATCTGATTTTGATTTTAACTCTATTTTTCTCAAAAACCACATGGGATAAAACTGTAACAAAATTAGGTTCTTACTCTTTTATTTCATACCAAAATCTTAAAATATGCCAGAATTGTATTTACACGAGTTTGAAGTTAAGCGACTCAATTAGCGAAACCTGTCAAATACTACCTTAGAGTATAAATATTTCTATAGAGAAATGCCACCAATATAATTAAAATGGCTACCAGTTTACCATAAATCAGGGATTGTAAAACCAGTTTTATTTAATACCTGTATAGAAATTGACAAACCTCTAATAAAACAATACCTATATTCTAATTAGAGGTATTGTTGTCATTCCGTTTTTATCTATACCTCTATGTATAGACTATGTACGATATTAAATACCTGTATTCAATACCGCTATTCATTGCACTTGAAAGGTAAGATGTCAATTAAACATTACTACTAAAACGCAACTAATAGGTATAAATACTAAATACCTACTTTTTACATTACGTCAGTTTGCAGAAACAAATAATCGAGTATATTGACACTGACAGCTATTACCGGTAATGGTTTTTATGGGTAAAGTATCAAATAGAGGTATTGTTGTCAATTGGCGAAACCGCTAATATATTTGAATACCGGTTTTGATTATACCGCTAATCAGAGCTTTAGCGATATAAATAGCCAAATGCAATTATAATAACCGGTAGTAAGAATACCGGTAACTATTCCTGCCATAAATTACCTCCTTAACTTGGCCTGGTAATCGCTTGTCTGACATATTGGGCACAACTGTCGTATGAAATAAGTTGTGCTCTACAAAAAAAGTGAAACTATGACAGGAACAACAAATGATATGTAACTCTGTCGCTCTTATACAGAGTTGTATATAACCATCTCGCTTGTTAGTGGTATTATTATTTACGTGGCGTATACTCCGAACTTCGAAATTCGAACTTCGTATCATGCCGTCCCTTTCAATCTCGTGTTAGAGTCTATATGAGTGAAAGGGACGGCACGGTACGGAGTTCGTATTTCGAAATCCGTAGTAGCCCCTCTGGGGCGCTACCGCGAACAGCAAACGAAGTTTTCCCTCTCTGTCTCACTTATATGCAAACTTGCAAGTGTGACAGAGAGGGAAAACGTCGTTTGCTGTTCGCGGTAGCGCCACTGGTAAGTTTTCGCTCGTACCTATGCGATGACAGGCAGACAATAACACCCACGCAAGGAAATTAACTTGAGTCCAATGAAGCCCGACTGAATGGAATCGATAGTGTAATTAGATCGCACACACGTACCGTGTGCGGTATTGTTTCAAACAAACAAGTTGTCTGCATTGCGTAGTTCAGACGATCACGCTGAACAAAACCTTTAGAAATAAATAGTAGATTGTATGACAAGGGTCTAAAATGAGCCGTATTACCACGAGATAGTTATTTTCCCGAACGAAGTGAGGGAAAATAGTTCGAGGGGTAATATGGCTTTTAGACCAGAGTTATACACTCTACTTTTCACTTCGATTGCGAGAAAATAAATAAATAAAGTTTAACCCACCCAAATAACAATAAATTCCACGGCGAAGATATATACTTTTGCAGCATGATTTTTTTTTCTATACTCCTTTGACACACAAAACATAGACACTGCGGTTCGCGCGCAACATTCACGCGCGAAAAAAGCTAACTGACCTTCTATTGAGCGCTTCAAAATGTTGCTCGAACGATTTAACCACTTTTTTAATTATTGTGAAATAGGGACTACTACAAACTTAATCCTTAGACTCTTTAGAAAAATTAATTATGTTTCCTGATTGGTCGATTTTAGTAAAGCTGTATTCTGGTTGGTTAATACCCAATACCAAATATTTTTTAAGAGTTAAATTAGTGTTCTGTGATTGGTGGATTTAATAGGTGAAGTATTTTGATTGGTCAAATTCAAATGTTTTTCCCTAGGGGTTAAATGTACTACTTTAGCCCCGCTTGACAAGTCTAATATGACACACTTTTCGAGGATGAGAAGTGAAAAAAACATTCCATGTAAAAATAGGCCGAGTCTCGCTTAACGAACACCGCTTACAATTACAGACGGTTTGGTGCAACACACCCTAAAATAGGCAGAATTGGCCTTGAAATGATTACCTGCCTACCTCTACTGGGATTTTAGGCGTGAAAGCAGACACAGGCGAGCGCACATTAACGCGTGGATTATCTTTGGGAAGACCTTTAAAAATAAATTCAAAATTATGTAACATGTTGTTATGATGGAATACCTCGATCGTGGAGCTACAATCACGGGGAATTTATATGCAGATAAAATAAAAAAAAAAATATTTATTTATTTATTGAGGAGATAACACGGAAAACATACATTGGATGAACAAAAAACTAAAAATAGCATAAGGGTCATTGTCAGTTGTAAAAACAAAAGTTGTCCACTCGGTGGTCAATAGTTAACGCTCATGCACATATAAGTTATATTTTTATTACATGGATTTATAGTTACGGAGACACCTTTTATACGGGTTACTAGACCAATCCAAAATTAAGCTTTGTAGCCCTTAACTTTTGATATGTCCACCGAAAAGACGTGAACCTAAATCTGACAATGACCCATAAATGTCCTTGAATACAGTTGCTTCCATATACGTATCTCACTGGGAATATAATATTATAATGCCACTTAATACATAGATAACATGCGGTTCACAACATTACAAGTGTTGAGTGAGAGAGACTTAGTGTATAATATATGTGTACTTAAACTAATGTTACAGGAAGGAAAAGGTTATCTAGGTAATTGTAATTTTACTTCCTGTATATATTTGTCACTGCAGCCTTGAACTGGGCGCGGGATTTTGAAGGATATCAATTTCGAGAAGAGACTTATTGTAGTGGTCGCACAGTCTGTATATAGGTGCACGCTTTCCGGCGTTAGTCTTTGTCCTCGGAAAACTAAATTGCGTTATGTTATACGCGTGGAACGTCGAGGCAAACTTTCTAAAGGTGTTTGGTTTCACCAAGACATCGACCCCGCACATAAGTAAGTCAAGAGTTGCGATGGCTGCTATCAAAGTGGCTTTGAATTGATGGAGCTTCCGCCAGATTCAGCAGAGCTCGCTCCTAGCGATTTATATTTATTTATGCGGCTTTTTTTTTTTGAACCTGACTGTGGCTTTATAGGCCGGGCCCAATAAAGCGATAGGAGTGCGCGGTTGGAGAGTAGCTTGGGAAAAATCCAGGGGAAAACCTCCGGCACGCGTGTGGTTTGGAACACTGGAATACTCTAAAAGTTTGCGCTCCAGTGAGATTGGTTGAGCGGTTTCAACCGAATCTGAGGTGTGAGTGGAATCGAGCTACTGGGAGTTTTGTCGCTGGTTTACTAAACCTCGCCTAGCTGAGAAGAGTCCAGCAAGAAACTCAGCTAGGCCCGACCTGGGTTGGACTGACTCTACCCGGTGTGCGGCGGTACCGGGACGAATAGGGACTATATGTGTCACTGTTGTCGCGATCGCGCGGTGGACGTCCCCGCCGGCGGGAATGCCTAAGTGTACGCGTCGTGTCAGAGTTGGACGCCGCAAGCGCAGCGTTCCATCTTTCGATAGACGCTGTGATTACGTCGCCCGGGTCCGTAAGTGATCGCCGAGTAACGAGAGAGGGGGGAATTTATGCGGTTAAAAGAGTCCCTCAGAGGCCAGAAATTTGAAGATGATGACGCCGTGATCGCTGCAATACAGGACTTTTAATGTGGTCAAGAAGATTTGTTTAAAAGGAAATTTAAAGTTTAGATAAAAGATATAATAAGTGACTACATATATGTTTTTTTTTTGCCATTATGCGGAAAAGAGTCGCCTCCATGCTGAGACGAGTGCGCGGCAGCAGCAACGCTCTCCCCAGGGTGTTGGTCGAGAGACTCGACTGCCCGATCGCGAAGTTCTGGGTGGAGGTGGCTATTGGGAGAGCGAAGTACACTGTTAAATTACCACTATCACTATCTTCGCTCTCTCAACGGTTAACTTACCCAGAACTTGTTGCCATTCATTGTGTTCTATTTTTTTTTTTTATTCTATTATTCTTATAGTACCTCTAATATAGTTTGTAAGATTGTTAACTAACCACAATATGGATCAGTTTGGTCTGAAATAAATGATTTTTATTTATTTATTTATTTATTTATTATTGAAAAATAAAGTAAAATAAGTTGAAAGGTATTTGCGTCTTTATCATTCTCATTACTTACTGAATACCTCGTATATCTCAAAACACAACCATGGCTCACCTACGTTGTGAGATAAAAGTACCTAGTAACTAAAGGCTATTTTACATTGAGTCAGTAACTGACGTCAGTGCTGGCGCCGAAAACTGACTCGCGCTATTTAGACGCAGTCAGTATTTCGTCAGTAGTCGAGAAGTCAATTTATACGATGACAGTGCCAGGTCAGCACTGAATCGGCAGTCGACTGACGTCAGTTACTGACCCTGTGTAAAATTGCCTTAATGCTGTTGGAATGTAGCTCTTCGTAACCCACGGTCAGAGGGGCTACCGCGAACTGAAAACGAACGAAGTCCGAATATCTCCCTCTCTGTCGCACTTGCTAATACGTTCCACAGAGAGGGAGATATTCGAACTTCGTTCGTTTTCGGTTCGCAGTATCCCCTCAGTGTAAGTACGTTGTCCCGACCTCATTAGGAGCGACTATTAAATGAGACACGAAGTTTAAACCATCTGTTTGCTTAAACTTGCCGTCTCGTTTTAAAGCTAATGAGACAGTTTAACATGGGCATTTTCAATAAATAAATGGGTCATTGTCAGATTTAGGTTCGCGTCTTTTCTGTGGACATATCAAAAGTTAAGGGCCACAAAGCTTAATTTTGGATTGGTCTAGTAACCCGCATAAACGGTGTTTCGGTAACTATAAATCCATGTAATAAAAACATAACTTATATGTACATAAGCCATTAACTACTGACCACCGGGTGGACAACTTTTGTTTTTAGAACTGACAATGAACCATCTACGTTAGTGAGATAAAAATACCTAGTAACCTGTTGGAACGTAGCTCTTCGTAATCCGCGGGCAGTTGTTGTCCCGACCTCATTAGGAGCGACTTTTAAATGAGACAACAAGTTTAAACCATCTGTTTGCTTAAACTTGCCGTCTCGTTTAAAAGCTAATGAGACACTTTAACATGGGCATTTTAAATAAATAAATATTTGTTAACAACCTTACACAAATCAACCTAGTTCCAAACTAAAGCTACTGTTACACATGCTCAAAATTATCACGTAAAAAGCATGCTCATTAGTATGCTTAAGATGAGCATGCTTTTGAGTTGTATACATTTGCTTGGGATAAGCATACTACTACCATACTAACTAGTAGCATGCTCATTAAGCAAGCGCGTCCACACTTGCTAATATTACTAATACCACGCCCCCTTCCACCCGCTCTGCAGGTAGCATGCCCAAAAATCGCACTAGCGTCGCTTTATGAGCAAACTCGAAGTGAGCATGCTCATTATTAGCAATGTTTCGACACACATACTACTAAGTAGCAATTGCTCAATAGTGGCATGCTTTCGTGCTAGTAATTAGCATGTGTAACTGTAGCATAAGCAAAGCTTATACTATAGGTACTAAGTGACGATATAGATAAATAGATACTTGAAAATGAAATGTTAAACTGAGGTGGTGCATAACATAACATGGATTGGATCGTCCTCTCTAAAAAGTGGTTCAAACGGTATTGTGAAAAGTAACTAAATAAATATTTGTGGACAATCTTATACAAATCTATCTAATCCCAAACTAAGCAAAGCTTGCACTATGGGTACTAGGCGACGATATACATACTCATATAGATAAATAGATAGTTAAATACATAGAAAACATCCAAGACTCAGGAACAAATATTCGTGCTCATCACGCAAATAAATGCACCGACCGGGATTCGAACCCGGGACCTCCAGCTTCGTCAGCAGCGTCACTACCAACTAGGCTAAAGCGGTCGTCAGTTTTGGTATACAATGTCAATTTATTTAATTATTTAAACTTCATCGCATAATTTAATAAAGGTGCAAATGGCGGACTTAGTGCCTTAAGGTTGCAACAAACATTTCTTCGCTGCAGGATAAGAACGTAAAGACAAATAGGTACACCCATTCATATTTATTTAATTTCTTATTATATTACCTTACATACATATATATATATATATATATATATATGCCATTCTACTTTTTCAAGTACACAATTTGCAGACACTTTTTTTTAATGCAGATTTTGGAATACTTGGACCTCACTTCATATTTTTGTATTGTTATTTAGAAAGAGGTTTAATTGCAGTATTACTTCCAATAGTTTTGGTAATTAACGAACCACAGCTAATATCCATAAATCGAGTAACTCAGTGGTCCTTGGATATATCACCATTTGTATGACAAAATGGTTTTTACCACTGTGTTACCCACCTTTTACAGCAATACGTTAATATTTAAGTATTTTTACCTAAGAATTCCTTTTACTATGTTCCGGTATTATTTTGAAATCCTATTTTTGAACACTAATTCAGTATGTATCACAGTTTTTTTTTTGTAATAGAAAATTGATGATAAAAAAGTAGAATGACCCATATATATGTTCTACAATTAAGAAAAGTTCACTCACGAGTCGTTTACAATCCGGGCCCGGTAAGGTCAAATTAAGAAAATGTTAAATTTTGGAATAAGAACCAGGCGCTAGCGAGTACAGTCATGAAAACTCATGGTAAAGGCACAGGTCTGACTGAAGTATTGAACTACATGAATCCGAACTGAACTAGTGAATGAACGAGTGACGCGAGGTGGCTTCATTTGAATCATTCATTCGTGAACTACTCATGTCCAGTTCTTGATATAAAAGTAGGTACTGGAGTGCTACCACGAACCACAAACGAAGTTTTTCTTCTCTGTCGCACTTATGTGCAAACTTGCAAGTGCGACAGAAAGGGAAAATTTCGAATGCCGTTCGAGTACTCGAAACATGAGTAAGATAGTTTCTGCTCTAACGTTTCATTTTGGTAAAAATAACTCAGAATTATTGAAGAAAATATGAAGGACGTATGAGGAAAAACGAAGTCCTTTGGGAAATAAACAGCGGAGTGCCTTGTTGCTGATTTTTAGAATGTATGTATTGTAGGTACCTACACTTTTACAGACAGATCTTGCAATGCCATTGTCCTCTCTTATAAGATTTCATATAGTTATAGGGAATCGATAAGTTACGTTTCCGTCATTATATATAAAAGAAAGCTATCAAATTTCAAGCATAGAAACTCTTTTATCCATTGGATAGTACCCATATATTTTTATTAATAGTGCTTCAATCAAAATGAGAAATAAATATCAATACAAGTGTCCTTGCAGATAAAAAGTCGTGCAAGATCGCATTAAGTGCACCTTTGAACTAGCTGATGATTAAAATAATTAATAACAAATTTATTACATTAGGAAATTTAACTGACATTAATTTTATTTTGTTTTTTGTGTATTTTATTATCAATGTGTATAATTGTTCCTTGACATCGAAATTGACTTTTGTATTTATAGAATTGAGAATTGTTTTGTTTTTTGTGTATTTTATAACCAGTGTGTTTGTTGCTCGACATCGAAATTAAAATTGAGAATTGTTTATATAATTAATATGTACTGTAAATGTATTTTTTCTACTGTAAATTATGACTTGTAAAAATCTTTTTTACCAATAAATAATCTGAATCTGAATCTGAAATAGTAGGTTGTGTCTCAAGGGAGCAAAATGATATATTTACGGCGAGGGCGGTATATTGAATTTTGAGTGAAGCGAAAGATTCTACAATAGAATCCTGAGCGTAGCGAGGGATTTTAAAGTAGTATCTTGAACGTTGCGAGGGATTCAAGTGTTTACGCCCAAGACGGAAATAATTTTGCTACCGTGTGACACACACTGCTTTTCACACCGTCTATAAGGCCCGCTGCTAAAAACATAAAATATCTTACAAATGATTTTACTATCGAGTGTCACATACTGCTTTTCACACCTATGAGGAAAAGAGTCATTGTTGCCCTCAAATGAGGGAAGAAAAGTACATCTTTGATCCCTCATTCGAAGGCAACAATAACTCTTTTCTGAATAGCAGGTGTGAAAAATATATTATCTAACGGGAACAGACAGCGAGGTGTGATTGTTGGAGTGTAAAACCCACAATACCTACATACTTTAATCGCCTAATTAGTACTTATAATGTCATTGTTGTGAGCGGTGCGATACATTCGCGTCACGCATAAACCTTAAACAGGTTTCTGTACGCGACTACCTTTTTTTTTTCTTTATTGATCAAAAACAAAAATGAACATTTTTACTTAATTTAATACCCATCGTAGGTTGAGGAGGTTTGTATGCCGATGGGGAGTTCTCAAACTAACTACTATAGGTACACTGTGTTACAATTATTATTACAGAATGAAGCTGAAGTCTCTAGACTTCAGTAGGTGCATTTTAATTAGTCTTTTGACTTTTTTTCCGCTAACATATACATTTGGTACATTTTCGAGTAATTCATTTATTATTTTAGGAAGTAAGTGTGCATGTCTTCTAGCACCATATATATTTTACTAAATTTGTATTGTTATTTTTTCTCTTTTAATATTAATAAATTAAAAAATGAAATAAATAAATAATTTTCCTGTAAGAAATTGGTTTTTGTGTTAAAAATCATTACCGTCTTGCGAAACCTTTATATTTGTTCTGAAAATTATCGCTTTGGCAACGTACGACTCCGATATTTTTATTATTGAGAGTATTTTCCTCATTGTCGGTTTACATCACGAAAAATATCAGGCCTTCAACAAATAAAAATATATAAAAATTAAGAACCAATATTCGTCAGCACCGTTAGCGTAATATCAAAATCGAGGTAATATAGTGTATGCTGAGCGAAACGGCGTGGAAAAAGAAAAGTTGATCAATACCTTGGTTTCTAAATTTAGATTATTAACCCCCTTATTCATAAAACTTAACAAACCTCTGCTAACTAAAATGTTTTTGTCCCATTCTCACAAACGTCAATGTAAAAGTGACAGATAAGGACAAACGAACTTTAGCGGCTAGTTAACTAATATAGGTTTGATAAACGTTTATGAATACGGGGGTAAGTCTTTAGCGGTGTAAATATGCCGTCCTCAGCGAGGGATGCATGCTTGCGCCGTTTGGCTTTGAAACCTTGGTGCCACGGGGTCCAGGATTTTTTTTTAACCTGACTGTGGCTTTATAGGCCGGGCCCAATAAATCGATAGGAGTGGGGAAAACCTCTGACACGACCACGCGTGTGGTTTGGAACACTGGAATACTCTAAGAGTTTGAGCTCCAATGAGATTGGTTGAGCAGAATTACGATTTGAAACGGGATATTTACCATGTATATAAGTGACAAGGCGGACGGTGGTAGTGCCGGTGACACTGTGCGAAAAAAGCGATCCAGGAAGAGGGTAGATTGCTATGGTGTGTGGGTAGACCACAACTAAAACTCCGCAGCACGTCAGTTAATCCTTGATAATGGCGCTTGCAACAGTGCCGAAATATCGGGAACTCAAAAATACAAATATACATGGTAAATATCCCGTTTCAAATCGTAATTCTAATGTAAATGACCATGTTAGCTTGAAATCTTATATTGATTGAGCAGTTTCAACCGAATCTGAGGTGTGAGTGGAATCGAGCTACTGGGAGTTTATCGTTGGTTCACTAAACCTAGCCTAGCTGAGCAGAGTCCAGCAAGAAACTCAGCCAAGCCCCACCTGGGTCGGACTGACTCTACCCGGTGTGCGGCGGTACCATGACGAATAGGGACTATATGTGCAGTGTTGTCGCGATCGCGCGGTGGACGTCCCCGCCGGGGATAGGGGGGTCCAAGCGCGAAGCCGCTGTACAAGGAAATAGCGGAGCGCCTTGTGGAAATATCGGGTGTCTAGGGCTGGCAGCTATTTTGGCTAGAGGACTGGCCTAGCAGTTAAAAGAGGAAACCCTGGCAGCCTGGGCATTATAGCTAGTGATGGGGACTTGGGGCTATTTCGAAGTTGATAGGTTTAGTTAGTTTAATTAGGTCAGTGCTGTATTATTTCAGTTTGTGTTTTTTTGTTTATGTTTCTTATATTTGTAGTGTTTAGTTTGTTCATGTTTGCAAGGAGTAGTAACTTGGTACTAGTGTTCAGTGGAATTGATATGATGAAAGACTTCATTGTTCTCATTTGATTTTATTTTTTAAACTGACGCTCAGAGACCTTATACATCTCTGAGGATATTTATTTATTAGATTTTATTATTTTCATGTTGACGTGTTATAGATATAGCTCAAAATATTTTATTATGATTAGTGTACTTACTTTATTAACTTTTATCTTGACGCTTAGAGACCTTATACATCTCTAACAAATCTCGATTGTTATTAGTTTCTTAGTCTTATTTTTGACATGTAACACTACATTTAATTAATGATACTTTGATTATTGTATTATTTTTATTTGATGTACCTAGATATATTTTGACTTGTAAAAGTGCCCTTGAGGCCTATTTGCAGAATAAATGTTTTGATTTTGATTTTGATATTAGTTTATTATTCATAGCTAAGGTTATTTTATTACGTAATGTGAGAAAAGTAATTTCTGATTACGTCTCCGATTCAACCTGTCTATTCAATTGTTCATGTCATACGTCGGCTGTTGATCGGCTGAAACTTTATCCTTGAGACAGTGATCCTTCTATACATCAGTGAATTCCATTTTATTGGCCGAACTTTTGTAAAACTGCTGATAGATTTTGAATCTTCTAGCTTCAATATATAAAGTTGTTTTTAGTATGGATTGATTTGATACAACACAGCCAACATGAATAATTTTAAGTATTATCTATGCCATGACGTAAACTCTTACTTCACGTGGGCGATGCTGCTGGATCAAAGATAATGTGTTCCTTTCATCAATCTACGTTTGTACAGTAAAACATAAATATGTATACTTCGTAACACTCTATTACCCACGACGGAACGGAGAAGGTATATGCGTTTAGGGTGAGAGCTTGTTTGTTTGTTTTTTTTATAAGATTTTAAACTCAGATGTTTGTGTCAGAGGTTAACTGGAAGAGAACCCTTAAAGAGAAAAGTTCGCTTTTGTTAGTATTTTTTACATATGTTTTGTGTACAATAAAGTATATTTACATACATACATACAGGGTGTAACAAAACTAGTGAGGATCCGTGTAAGGACATATTCGGTATCGTGTTCTGATTAGGAAAAAGTAGAAGAAAATTTTTTTTGACCTGTGGCGACAACCTTTTTTGTAAATATGTTAATACTCTATGATGTTATGGTATCGCGCATGCGTACTGTTTTTTGTCTTCTTCTGGTGTGATGCCAAGCAACCTACATGGCTCCTCTTGTGATTTGTGTATTGTAAAATAATAATATGTACAAGGTGTAAATATAATGTAAATACTAACAACCGTCTCTCATTCTCGTCATAGTGGACATTTCCCACAGACCTGATTTTTTTTTCTATGTGGCAGGTCGTTCAAGTCAGCCAACTGTCATTACAGAGGCCAAAAATTTATTGCGTCATAAAAAAATTTCTTCTACTTTTTCCTAATCAGAAGACCGTTATTTAAAGGTAATTCTAAAACTTTATAATTAAGAGTAATATTTCGAAATCCTATCTTTGTAGACTAATTCAATACATATCATAGATTTTTTTATTGTAATAGAAAACTGGTCGTGAAAAAGTAGAATGACCCACCTAATTTCTATGCGGCCAATGACACGGGAAGAAGGTTTGTTGACAATAAATGTAACCAAACTATTTATTTAATCTAGAATAAAGGAAAAATTGAAAAATTTAGGCACCGAGCAGGATTCGAACCTGCGACCTTCCGGCACTCGCGGCCAGTCGCTCTAGCCAACTGAGCTATAGGTGCAATCACTACCCAGTCCCCCTCCCTGTATGCCTCCCTTAAGGCGTTTGTATAAAAATATAAAAATATTTATTTAATCATTTAGTTAATAATCTTCACAGAGACTTCACAAAGAATCAACCTATTTCTGGCAACACATAGTGTACATAAGATTTTTAAAAACTGCATGCCTCTCACAAAGTATGCATTGTTTCAATGTGTGAGTTTCTACGTACTTATCGTTACGCTTACTTCAGATGTGCGCAGATACTTAGGGGCGTGTTCATTTCACTCTAAGTGCATTCGTTTTTATACATAAGTCACGGTTATAAAAGTGCCAACCGCGCTAAGTGGTGAAGATACTCACGAGTCAGTAAAACACGTGTGTAGTAAAATTACAGGGGAAACATTGACGACTGCTTTAGTAGTAATCCTGCCTTCGGAACTGGAGGTCCCGGGTTCGCATCCCGGTCAGAGCATTTATTTGTGTAATGAACACGAATATTTGTTCCTGGGTTTTGGATGTTTTCTATTTATTTAAGTATCTATTTGTCTATAGGTATCAGTATGTATATCGTCACTTAGTACTAGATAATGCAATACCGGTATACCGGGATCCCGCATGAATTATGCGGGATCAATCCCGCACTAAATTATTGCTAGATCCCGCATGAGAACACGGGATTGAAGAGAATGGTAGTTTTACTATTAGGGACACTTACCATGCTCACAATTTCTAGAATTTCCGTTTATTTGGATGCCCGGAGTCCACTACCTTAGCTTCTTAATAATAATTACAGGATTAAACGAACTTACCTGAAGTGAAGTTCTATCCTGATTATATGAAGTCAGCCCGTGGTATATTAACTTGAGAGCGGGAGTTACCATTGCCTAAACGTCGCGATTTTCATAGCCCCTAGATAAAAAAAATAAACAGCACCTGTCAACACTACAGATGTCAAAGTCATTGGAAGTTTCCGCGCCGAATCGAAACGTTACCGCGCTTGGGGAAAAAGTGTTTTTTCAGTGGAATTTCATGTTTATGTATATAGGGACAGAGAAAGCGACTTTGTTTTATACTATGTAGTGAAGCTTGTCAAGTGAACGGGCAACTTGACTGTTAGAAGTTCTCAAGCCGCCCGAAGGCCTCTTGGCTTAACGACTGTTATCATAGATAGCAGCTGGGAACAACGGCTTAACGTGTCTTCCGAAGCACGGGAGTGCAGTTAATAACCACTCAAACCGGTCACCCATCCAAGAACTGACCTTGGCCGACGTTGCTTAACCTAGCTGGGCAAGGACTCACGAGAACTTTCCAATACATTTATTGACAGACCCCTGACTCGCACTAAGCCGGTTTCTCTAATTGTTTTTAATTATGGGTCTCCAAACTGTTTAGCCCATGAACCATGCATCTGAGGTCAACTCGTGCGGTCTGACCTGTCTTTTATGGCTGTCCAAGGCTCAAGAAAACGCGGAAGACCACGCTCCAGCCCATTAGACTTCGCTCTGTTCTCATTTGATTTTATTTTAGACTGACGGTCAGAGACCTTATACATCTTTGAGGATATTTATTTATTAGATATTATTATTTTCATGTTGACGTGTTATAGATATAGCTCAAAATATTTTGTTATGATTAGTGTACCTACTTTATTACCTTTTATCTTGACGCTTAGAGACCTTATACATCTCTAACAAATCTAGATTTTTATTAGTTTCTTAGTCTTATTTTTGACATGTAGCAATACATTTAATTAATGATACTTTGATTATTGTATCATTTTTATTTGATATAGATAGATTTTGACTTGTAAAAGTGCCCTTGAGGCCTATTTGCAGAATAAATGTTTT
Source organism: Epiblema foenella (assembly GCA_963556455.1). Classification (NCBI taxonomy): domain Eukaryota; kingdom Metazoa; phylum Arthropoda; class Insecta; order Lepidoptera; family Tortricidae; genus Epiblema; species Epiblema foenella. The sequence continues at coordinate 27,554,600 of OY747099.1, read as the reverse complement.
GATTTTTTGATTTTGATGGGCAGAATAGAGCGTAGTTAGGGGATCTAATTAAATACTCACGTTCTGTCCCACATCCATCGGCGCTAATAATGGCGGCTCTCTCTTCCTCGGCTTACTCCACATAAGCACAAACGCAGCGACCACGAGCACGGAGCCAGCCCCGAACACTGCCCCCCCCATCGCGCTCCAAACACTCCAACGCTCTTCCACGTTCCCAACCATCGGCTGGGATAAGTCCAATTGCGAGTTAATGTTCGTCCATAGAGCCCCGCTGTGCTTATCTGCGAGATAAGTAAAGCTATCGATCGATGTGTACATAAGTATTAAGTATCGTGTGTTGATTGTGAAAGGGTTTCATTGTAATGTGGCTAACATGTTTGGCGTTTGGATTCCAGCTGTTACCGTAAACTGGGGTGATTTTAAGAAAAAACGGGGCCACTTTGATAGATTTAGAACACTTATATAATCATCACCAAGTATATCTAGTTTGATTTAGTTTAGTAAATATTTTATGTTATTTATTAATGAAATATATGTAAATTAATTATATCAAACAAAAAGTATCCACCACAGGTTTCGTCAATTTATGCTACAAAGAATCATCCACAACACGTTTCGTCACCACACTCCAACATACATACAACATACACCATAATTAGTAAATAGTTGGGAAATTTACCAAGGTATTTTACTGACCTCATGTTAAGCAAATAAAAAGTAAAACACGGCATAAAAACTGGATTTTTAAAGTCGCCCCTCAATTCGAAAGTAACCCCGGTTGACGGTACCTAAATGTACAGTTTTTTTTTAACCTGACTGTGGCTTTATAGGCCGGACCCAATAAAGCCAAAGGAGTGCGCGGTTGGAGAGTAGCCTGGGGAAAGTTCAGGGGAAAACCTCCGGCACGACCACGCGTGTGGTTTGTAACACTGGAATACTCTAAGAGTTTGCGCTCCAGTGAGATTGGTTGAGCGGTTTCAACCGAATCTGAAGTGTGAGTGGAATAAGCTACTGGAAGTTTAAATGTACCGTGGAATCCGGATAAAGCGACAGTCAAGGAACCGGCGGTATTACGTCGCACAAAACAGACTGATTTACTTTGAAAATGTTTCGTATGAAATCTAATTGTGGTGATTTCGAAGTCGTTAAAAGCGGTAAAATGTTATACGCAGGGTCGTTATAAGCGGATTCTACTGTATATCATTTTATAATAGTGCCACGGAATTGTTATAGGATAGTTTAAATTAAAATTAAATTAACTTTAATAGGTAAAGGGTGAAATTTGCGTAATTTATGTCTGACGATTTATATGGGTTACTTTCGTGGCACAACGGAATAAATTAAAATGTGCGAGTTAAATGACTTAATTATGTGACAAGAATTCGATTCAGACCCATACTGGTTATTTAACCATGCGTACATAACTATATCACTGTTAAATCTCCCTCAATCTTCCAAACCAATTACGAATTGCCAACGACTCATCATAAATAAGGAAAAATAAATACGTTAATTATCTCTATTGACATTCTTCAGGCGAATCCCGTAACTTTATGTACTAACGGTAGATCAATTTTAATAACAATTTTGAAGTATGAATGTATGAGCTGACAATTAAAATTTGTCATTAAAATCTACCTAACGGTAGTACAGTCGCCATCAGATATATCGAAGCGAACAAGGTGTTCATAAATATCTGAACACGCCTCTATTACCAAGGCGTTAGAGTGCACATTCAGATATTTTTGATCACCCTGAAGAGTGCAGATATATTTGATGGCGACTGTACAAAAGTTACGTGATTACCACACTGGTGCAATTAAAGCGACCTACATTTCCAACATTTGGCTACAATAACAACTATCAAAGTTATAAAAATGACAAGAATGGAACAAGACAATTTACATGGGAATATGCGAAATTAAAAGTTATTTTTAACTCGACTTAACACCTTTTACGCTTTGTCATAAATAGTTCAAATCAAAAAAAAGAGCGACGCGTTCAAACGCTTACCCATGATAAACAACCTGTTGAATTGTCGGATAAACAATTTGTTGAATTGTTGGTGAAATTGTTGCGGGACAAGTGAACGGGGCGGGCGGGCGCGAAAGACTGGCGGCTGGGCGGCGGGGCCGCCCTATCATTACCGACGTGTTTACTTCGCGCGATAACTGACGGTGCTGTTTTATCTACATTGCGTAGATCAAAATGTGAAAGTAGCACAATCAAGAGCATTGAATCCGGATGTACTTACTGCTACAGTTACATATGCTGATTACTAGCACGAAAGCATGCCACTATTGAGCAATTGCTACTTAGTAGTATGTGTGTCGAAACATTGCTAATAATGAGCATGCTCACTTCGAGTTTGCTCAAAAATCGACGCTCGTGCGATTTTTTGGCATGCTACGTGCAGTGCGGGTGGAAGGGGGCGTGGCATTAGTAAGATTAGCAACTGTGGACGCGCTTACTTAATAAGCGTGCTAGTAATTATTATGGTAGTAGCATGCTTATCCTAAGTAATGCTACAGTTACACATGCTAACTAGCACGAAAGCATGCCACTATTGAGCAATTGCTACTCAGTAGTATGCGTGTCAAAACATTGCTAATAATGAGCATGCTCACTTCGAGTTTGCTCAAAAATCGACGCTCTTGCGAGTTTTGGGCATGCTACGTGCAGCACGGATGGAAGGGGGCGTGGCATTAGTAAGATTAGCAACTGTGGACGCGCTTACTTAATAAGCGTGCTAGTAATTATTATGGTAGTAGCATGCTTATCCTAAGTAATGCTACAGTTACACATGCTGACTAGCACGAAAGCATGCTACTATTGTGCAATTGCTACTCAGTAGTATGCGTGTCGAAACATTGCTAATAATGAGCATTCTCACTTAGAGTTTGCTCAAAAATCGACGCTCGTGCGAGTTTTGGGCATGCTACGTGCAGCACGGGTGGAAGGGGGCGTGGCATTAGTAAGATTAGCAAGTGTGGACGCGCTTGCTTAATAAGCATGCTAGTAATTATTACGGTAGTGGCATGTTTATCCCAAGCAAATGTATACAGCTCGAAAGCATGCAATACAATACAATACAATACAAATACTCTTGCATATAAGCATGCTTTTTATGTTCTAATTTTGAGCATGTGTAACAGTACCGTAAATGAGAAAATTTGACTGTTTAAATTTGGCACATATAAAACTGTAATTTCACACAAATCATGATTTTGATTTAATTGGGATGAAATTGGGAACGCGGCTGGATAGGCGAGTAGATGCAAACAAAGTCGCGGCATACTGTTACTTTAATTTAATGTCATATTTGCCTTACAAACAGATTTTAATGGACGTAAGGTCCCAATGACACCTTAATACCTAACAGTAAACATCTATTTATATGACATATGACACAAGTGTGAAAGTACCAAGTATTGGGTTAGTGTCAAGCATTGAAGCGTTTGCCTCACTGATATATGATTACCGACGTTTTGGGACAACAGAGCAAGCAGCTGAACCGAATAATTCGCCCGAATACCGAACATTACGCAAAGTAGCATGTCTGTGCGTCTTCTACAAATTGTACTTCGGAGTGTGCTCAGGAGCTCCATGAGCTCATACCGCCTTCCCCCTTCTTCCATCGGACATACAAACGTACGGCTGGATACCATCCTTACTTGGTCGAAATTCCTCTTATTCGAACCAAGCGCTTTGCATCATCTTTTATAATGCGCACTTCTAAGGTTTGGAATTCTCTGCCGGCGTTTGTTTCCGAGCTCATATAACCTAAACCTTTTTAAGGCACGAGTGAATAGGCACCTTCTGGGTGAGCTCGCTTCATCGTCGGCCTCATCTTTGCCCCCTGACTAGATGCTGGCCAAGAGCGATCCCATTTTTAATAAAAAAAAACATTAAAAAACATGCCGAATACCGAATAATAACCGAACATTCGGCGCATCCCATATTAATATTCAATTGTGGGACCTGAAAGTTAATAATGTATATTCATAATTAGCTATCTCTATGAATAATAAGTTTTTGATAAGGCTTCTTTGAGCGTAGCCGCAATACTAATTGGAAAAAAGTATTGTAAGTATTCAGCAAAGTTTGAAAGTCAAGTTGAAACGCCTCGAATATTATGATAGAAAGAAAGATATTTAAGATATAAATATACAACGCGAAAACCTAAAAATGTACCTAGATGATATGTAAGTATTAAATGTTTTAAGTACAATAGATTAGCAGTTTCTGGCCCCATCGACCGTCAGTCCTGCGAGCAATGTGCCCTGCCCACTGCCACTTAAGTCTCGCAATTTTGAAGGCTATGTCGGTGACCCCAGTTCTGCTACGGATAGCTTGAGTGGCGTCCACGCACCGGAAGACGAGCTGTCGGTAGGCCTCCGACAAGGTGGAGTGATGACCTGGTGAAGGTCGCGGGAATCCGGTGGAAACGAACGGCACAGGACCGGTCTAAATGGCGAGCCTTGGGGGAGGCCTATGTTCAGCAGTGGACGTCTTTCGGCTGAAATGATGATGATGATGATGATGACAATAGATTAGCTTATCTCAGTAGAATACTCAAGCGAATGTTTCCCATAACTAGCTATTACACATATATTCTTGTTGTGAAGTAGGTGCGGGCTGAAAAACAGCGCTGTCCAGCCGTCCAGGCTCGCAGCATATGCTGAGCCCGAGCCTATTGTCGCAATTACTTTTAATTTATTTTAATGTACCTACCTCTATTATTAATTTCTGTTTCTGTTATTTGTTGCTTTTATTTTGTGTAACTTCTTTCTGGCGACAATAAATCTCTTTTTATTTTTTTATATTTTTTAAAGATATTTATTCGGATAACACACATATCTATGTAATACACCTTAAAAGCTAACAAACAGATGTGCTACCGAAAAGGTCTCCACTCAGCAATGCAGTTGACACAGCAGTGCCAACGGCGCTGGTTTTCTGTGGATCCAGCGAGGAGTGCGGGGGGGGGGGGGGGGGGGTACCGCATATACTACGCGACTTGAGTTAGAGGATATAAATATATTATGCACGCTGTTTTGCCAGATATAAATACTGGCGATTGTATAAAACCTACTCAAATTCGACTTACAATCGACTACAGCCTCGCAAGTCGTGAGCAGTTGTCGATCTATTCGATACTGGCAAGGATGTGCTTACGCCATAGTTTTTTTTTAATTTCCCCTCATAAAATAAAAATGACTCAACGTAAAAAAATATACTTCAGAATGTGCAACCCAAGCCCTTTCATTATGACACCCCACTCGACATATTAACTAAAATTTCAAATTTTGAACTATCTGTCATTTTTCACAGAAAATAAAAAAAATATTTAAAAAAGTAATTTTCTATGTATGTAGCCTTCTTTATAACTATTCCAAATTTCAAATCGATAGCATAAGTCCCTCATAGGGATAAGTTCGCCTTTGTACTCTAATCTTATGTGACATGTATAATATTGTTTTAACCTGTTATTGTGTACAATAAAGTGCTTACATACATACATACATACATAAGTTGTTCTTGAGATATTTAGCGATGTGACAGACAGACAGACAAAGTGAAACCATAAGGGTTCCTTTTTTACCATTTTGGTACTGAACTCTAGAAACGTTTAAAAAGCATGCACCCAGATTTCTTTAACTGTCACTTAAAGTTCGGGCAGTTAACTTTGACGATGAAAATCACTCAATTACGCAATATTTATATTAGCCTCGAAGAAGCTCGGCGTGCTCAACTGATCGAGGCAGTATTTCACTCCGGCCCACCGCCAACAGCTGTACAAGGTGCAGGTTCGCCCACATATGGAATACTGCTCTCATCTGTGGGCAGGGGCACCCCAGTACCAGCTTCTCCCTCTGGATCGCATTCAACAGAGAGCAGCTCGAGTCGTCGGCTGCCAGCGTATTTCTGATCGGCTTGACTCCTTGGAATTGCGTAGAGATGTAGCCTCACTCTGTATTTTCTATCGCTTGTATCGCAGGGAGTGCTCGGAGGAATTGTTCTGAATGATCCCGGATCATCCTATGCGTCAGCATTTCCATCCTCACCAATTAGGTGGTTGGCAGTCCAAAACTGTGCGTTTCTCAAGAAATTTCCTGCCTCGCACAACCAAACTATGGAATGAACTATCGCCTGCGGTATTTCCGGACCGATATGACCTTCAAACCTTCAAGAAAAGAACGTATTCCCTTCTGAAAGGCCGGCAACGCACTTGCGACTCCTCTGGTGTTGCGGGTGTTTATGGGCGACGGTAATTGCTCACCATCAGGCGATCCGTCTGCTCGTTTGTCCCCACATCTATGATTTTTTTCATGAAAAATGATATTAGAGCAAACTTCAAAACTTAACCCAACCTCGCCGCGGGTTAGGTAGTTCCCAACTAGCACAAGCAACTATCCAGATTTTATGACTACGTCTGACATGGCCTTATAGGCGATTACGGTCGTAAGTAGAGATGCGCCGAAGATACCCCGGGAGATATGCCGGGTTTGGAAGAGAGGTAGGGCACAGCAAAATGTCATCTTGCACGAATTTAGAGCAGCCCAACTGGGGAAGAAGACCACAGCCATAATAACATTATTTACTATACAATTGTATGTAGTGTTGTGTTCCTGGAGATGAGCAAGGTTGCCAGAGCTCCCGAGGATGCATTGTGTTGAGAGGGAGGGACCTAAATGTGTTCCTTCTGCTGTCAACACAGTGCATCCTCAAATCTTATAAAGGGTCGGCAACGCGCACGTGACTCCTTTGGAGTTGCGGGCGTCTATAGGATTGGCATTTTTAAAAAAATATTTATAATTTTTTGTTCATTATCGTAAAACCGTTGTCCGTTCCAATCCTCGTCAATAAATAATTCCGATCTGTGACTTTTATACATTTATTCCATATCCATACATTTATCATAAGTATAAAGTAAATCATCAATTAATCATCATTTTTCAAAGAATATCATTGACAGACATAATATCTGATAGATTTTCGAATGCCTGACCAGTTACATGCGGCCAGCAATACAACACTGAGCTAAATAAAGCGGAGTAGACACGGCTGAGTAAACGTTCAGTACAAATTAAGCATGGTTCACATGACGAGAACCAACGTTTTGTTACAGTCGGCCATCCGTCACAAACGTGTCCTCACGTTAAGATAACTTTAACAATACAACAACAGCAAAAAAAAACAAGAATAAGCTCCGTAGCACAATTTAAAGTAACAGTACGGTTAAGGACGACAGATACTATCCTGTATTCGGCCATCCGACAAAACGTGCCCTCACGTTTAGAAAGCTAAAGGACAACAAAACAACAATATTACTCCCTGTGAGAGGGGTTCTATAATACAGCTAACTAACTTATGGTTAAACACATTCGGCTACTTCCTTCACCGGCAATGCAATAACCGCAATGTACTTGCACTCGTGGGCGGCGAATCATTGCCAATCCTGCCCTATGCTGGTACACCCTCACTGTTACATTCTCTCTAGGATCAAGCATTAGCGGTTACTTCCTTCACCGATAATGAATCACTTTTGTTTCAACACTCCAGAGCGGCTAATCATTGCCACTTCTTTCCTGTGTTCAAACATCATCACTTCGGATAAATAAACCAAATCATTATCACTCTTAAAAAAAAAAAACAAATCATCACTCGTTATTTATCTCCATCATAATGGTGGTAATTCACTACTTCCATCGTCATTCTCACTGTCATGTCCATAATCAGTCACATCGTCTTAATCACTATAAGTTTAGCTATTGTCATTGTTCAATCACTGTCACTTCCTTCACTAGAGGTGCAAACAGGCGCCTCAAAACTCGTCCAGGGGAATATTTTGTCTACGGAGACTACGTTTTCGTAAGGTTTGCCCTTTCTGGTTAATGGTGTATCTACTACAAGGAATCGGTCATTTGGGAGAACTGCTTTGATTCTATATGGGCCCTGAAGCTTTGGTTCTAGCTTCTTGGACTGCCCTAAACCACCTGCGGGGCCTTACGATGAATGTCAAACCTTCTTTTATTTTGAAGCTGTTTCCTATCCAAACGTTCTTTTGCTTGTGACCTGATATCCTCTATGTTGTCCCGATTCACACCATCGGAAATGTCCTCTACGATTTCGTTTAACATACTGGGGGAAGGGTTACTCGATTTGTACCCAAACAACAGTTCTGTCGGTGTCTTTTTTGTGACGTCGTGAGGTGTTGTATTTATACCGAATTGTACTTTTGGCACGTAAGTATCCCATGCGTCGCTGTTTTTGCCATGAGTCATCGTTCCTAGGGAGGCCAAGATAGTTCGGTTATAACGCTCGACTTGTCCATTTGCACGTGGTGTTGCTACCGAATTCAAAATGTGTTTGATTCCTTCGCGTCTCATAAACGTGTCAAACCTTTTGCTGGTGAAACTAGTACCTCTGTCCGTTATCAATCGAGAAGGCTTGTCGAATAAACTAAAGAAAGTTTCAAAGACCTTAATACTAGCCTTTGTTTTCGTGCTTCGAACTGGTGACAGGTACACAAATTTCGTGAAGGAATCTACGATAACCAGAAGGTAAGTGTTTCCCCGCTTGCTACGTGGGAACGGTCCGAGGTGGTCCGCGTGTAAGGTATGTAGAGGAATATCGATTTTAGGGATGGGATGTAAGAACCCTTCCTTGGCACCTGACGGAGTCTTATGATGCGCGCATTCTAGGCAAGCCGACACATATTTTTTTACAAATCTACGCATCTTGGGGAACCAAAATGATGTTCGAATTCGCTGTAGCGTCTTCTCGAATCCGAAGTGGCCTACGTCGTCGTGATTTGCCTTTAAAATCTGCCATCGTACGCCTCTCGGCACTAACCATCGCAGCACACCTTCCTCTACTACGCGGAATACTCGCCCGTTCTTTAATTGGTAATCTTTATGGATTGCCGCTATTTTAGGCGTGTCAGGGTCCTCTAATATGTCTTTGATCCGTTTAATCTCATCATCAGGCAATTGCACAGTTGTTAACCAGCTATCACTAGCCACAACTAAGACCTCCAGAGTGTGGACTGGATCAGGATCCATAGATATAGCTGCCCTACTTAAAGCGTCCACATGTGCCATCCTTTCGCCTGGACGGTATTCTATATTACAGTCAAATTCTAAGAATTAGATCCACCACCTGAAGATTCGTGGAATCAGGTCCCGTTTTGTAAAGGTCCAACGCAAGGCGTTACAGTCCGTCACTATCGTAAATTTGATACCTATCAGGTAAGGTCGGAACTTATTCAACGAGCTGATAACCGCTAGCGTTTCTAACTCAAAAGAATGTAGTTTTTGTTCGTCCGGGTTTGTCTGACGGCTATGGTAAGCGACCGGTCTCCATGGGTCGGACCCTGTTCTTTGTAGCAGAATACCTCCTAGCCCCAGTTTACAGGCGTCTGTGTGAAGCTGGGATTCCGCTTTGTGATCATAAAGAGCCAACAGGGGCCTCTCGGTGAGTAGTCGTTTAAGGGTATCAAAGGCGGTCTGTTGTGGATCTCGCCATAACCAAGCGGCGTCCTTTTTAAGAAGGCTCGTTAAAGGCCTGGCTAAAAGCGCGAAACCCTTAACAAACCTCCTAAAGAACCCCGCTAAACCAAGGAATCTTCTGACCTCATGTTGGTTACGTGGCGTCGGGAATTTTGACACTGCTAGGGTTTTATGATCTCCAGGGCGTATACCTGCTCCATCGATCTCAAAACCTAGAAAGAGTACACTCTCCTGAAAGAAATGACATTTCTCCATCTTAAGTGTCAAACCTCCCTCTCGAAGGAGGCGAAATACTTCTTCTAGGCGCAACAAACCTTCCTCGAAAGACTTAGACGGAATGAGGATATCATCCATGTAAATGATGACGTACGGGACTTTGGTTTTATCCAAAATTTTGTGTATAGCCCTCTGGAAGACAGCTGGGGCATTGGTTAGTCCAAAAGGCATACGGTTATATTCGAATTGTCCATCGGGTGTCACAAAAGCTGTCTTTTCTTTAGACTCTTCCGCAATGGCAATTTGATGATAGCCTGACGCTAAGTCTAACGTAGTGAATAGGCATTTCCCGACAATTGATCTAAAAGATCCTCTATTCGAGGTAAAGGGTAGTGATCCCTTTTTGTTCGGCTGTTGAGAGCACGGTAGTCCACACATAACCGCTTCTCACCAGATTTCTTCTGAACTAATACAATCAGGCTTGCATAAGGTGAGTTCGATTCGCGTACTATTCCGTTCTTAAGCATCTGTTCTACCATATCACCAACATGTTGGCGTTCAGAGAACGATAGGCGGTAAGGCCGATAAACTACTGGGGAGGAATCTTTCAACTGAATTTCCATTTCCGTAACGGCTGTAAAACCTAGATCGTGTAGACCGCTCGAAAAACAATCTTTGTACTTCGAGAACAACTCGAGACAAGACTGTTTTTCGTCCTCGCTTAACTGTTTACCCAAATTTGGTTCAGGGGTATTCGTTTGAGTGCAGTCCGTCTGTGCCACATTAAAAACTTCTAGTTGTGAATCTATGATTCTTGCCCGTGACATAAGGAGTCCTGCCTTAAATCGCAAGGTTTTAGTACTCACATTCTGTACTATAAGGTTGCATTCGCCATTGTTAATTTCGTATTCCCCAGGTAACAAGTAATACTCCATCCCTGCGTCACCCCTAATGGATCCACCAACGTAAATGTTGCCGCTGTAATTCTTGCTAGATTTCACCGGAATCAAATTTAACTTCCCAATTCCCAAATTAATATCGTCACTTACAAGAAGGGGAATTTTCTCATCCGTAGAGTAGATTCGCTCAAATTGCAACTCAGTGGCAGTCTTCACGATTCTCAAGTGTGGCCTTTCCGTAAAGGTGTGGCCTAACAATATGGGGAAATTAATAAGCTCGTCTTCTACGACGAACGCTTCGACATTCTTTTCTACAATACCTTGGACGTTTACGGTAATTAAAACCTTACCTTTGGGCAAGTACGGTACATTCCCTAATCCTCTCAGCAGTGGACCATTGACAGCTATCCAACTAAGGCCCAACTGACAGGCATCGCGTTCGCGAATCAATGTCGCCTGGCTTCCCAAATCAACCTGACAGGCGGTCACCGTGTCATTTATTTTTATCAATATTTTATATTTGTCATTGGCGTTGTCGGCAAAGGTGACTTCTAGAACTTCCTTTACTTTGGGCTGGGTACTACTTTTACCAGGGGCTGTCTTATGGCATTCGGTAGAGTTATGTCCAATAAAGTTGCAGGTAGTACATTTGCTAATTGGCTTTGGGCATTTAAAACTGGGATGCCCCTGCTCCTTGCAATTGAAACAGACAATTGTCCGCCATCGATTCCTAAGTTGGTCATTGTTTTGTAAAGGGTTGTTATTTATTTTAGGAGTAATAGCGTTGGGTAAACGCCTATCCCTTAAAAAGGATTCCCTTCTACCATCGGCGCCATCTCTAATCTGTGTTTTAATCGTTTTAAAAAACTGCAAGGTCTCCTCCGGCTTATTAAACCGACTGGCTTGAGCGCTGAGCCGAATGCCCTTATCTTCTATTCCGAATATTATGCAGTCAACTGCATTTTTACCAAAAATTTTACATCTATTGAGTAAATTGAGTTTTGCGAAGTAGTATAATTCAAGAGGTTCTCCAGGGCGAGTCCTTCTATCAAGCATTTCCGTGAGCAGTTCCCCATAATTTTCTTTAGAAGGGAAGGAATCCCGGAGCATCTGCTTCCACTCCGTCCACGAATGCTTGATAGAGGGCTGTCCCTGGTACCAAGATTTAGCAAGGCCACATAATTTGGGAAGTGCGTAATGGATAACTTGCTTGTCGGTCCAGTGGTATATCTCAGCACTTTCATCAACTTTACTGATCCAACTGTCAATGTTTTGTTCGTTAGTCATTGGGTCAAAGTCCGGTACGACGTTGTTCAAGACTGGGAAGGATTCACGCGTTGCCCCCTCTTTTGTCTTGAAGTACTCCGAAAATAATCTCAGTAGCTCTGAGGTTTCGGAACGCGAGGTCGGTTTGTCGGTCTGGGAGTCATTTGTCATAGGTTCAAACTGTCTATCTAATGTCCTGTTCGGTTCATTCAGTTCCCTGTGCCTCAAACTATTTTCCCTATTTAACATTCCCTCAAGGGATGTCAACCTTTCGTGCAGGCCCGATTTGGTTATTATGCTGCGGCAGCGTTCATGCCGACCTCGCGGTACCCGACTACGACTACGACTGCTACGGCTTATCTTATTCCTTTCGCGACTTAGATCGGAGCTGCGCCGTGACCGGTAGCTTCGGTCCCTGCTGCGGCTGCGACTAGGTCTCAGTTCCCTCGAGACCCGGGTTCGATCACGTCCACAGCGATGGCTTCTACGTCGGCCGCTGGCCCGGCTTCGGTGTCGATGTTCGCTGTCTCGTCTGTAGTGGCTGCGGCTGCGACCCTCGCTACTTGTTGAACTTCGGTCCAACTCCACCCAGCCGCTGGGTAGCTCAGAGCTTAGAGCCGGCGTCACTAGTCGGCGGTTGGTGTCTTCCATCGCTCTGAAACTCGAGCAAAAGATAGAATATGTGATTATTCATCGCTCGTGTGTCCCTGATTAATATTCCGCAAGAACGAGTTGTTAAATGCGATTTGTATACTTTAATGCAAGTTGGGTCGCTTTTATATCTATCTATCCTTAATTTTAGGCGATAATATGAAGTGAAGGGTAAGAGTATAGAAACTAAATTAAATTCCGGCAGCCACTTTTCTTAATAAATACACAATCCACGTTACCTTTGATAATAGTGGGCGTCGCCAAAGCAGTTTGCTTTGTGGTGATCCCGCTGCTGATCTAAAACCGTTGTCCGTTCCAATCCTCGTCAATAAATAATTCCGATCTGTGACTTTTATACATTTATTCCATATCCATACATTTATCATAAGTATAAAGTAAATCATCAATTAATCATCATTTTTCAAAGAATATCATTGACAGACATAATATCTGATAGATTTTCGAATGCCTGACCAGTTACATGCGGCCAGCAATACAACACTGAGCTAAATAAAGCGGAGTAGACACGGCTGAGTAAACGTTCAGTACAAATTAAGCATGGTTCACATGACGAGAACCAACGTTTTGTTACAATCGAAGCGGAATATTGACAAAAAATAAGTAAAATAACTGTTAATAATAGGTCAAGTATTAATTTCACGAAGCAGCAACTATAATAGACTATTGTAACTTGTAACAAATACCCTCTCAAAATTATTCGGTAAATATTCGGCAGCTGAACCGAATAATTCGGCCGAATACCGAACATTCAAAAACATGCCGAATATGCAGAATACCGAATAATAACCGAATATTCAGCGCATCCCTAGTCGTAAGATATATCCATAAAACTCATGTTAGTTTACTGCTATGCTTATTTGTGGCATCACAGTTGTATTACATGCTAAATAACGCATCACAAAACCATGAATTAAATAAAATAAAATAAATAAATAAATATTAGAGGACAATCTTACACAAATCGAACTAGCCCCACAGTAAGCTCAAGAAGGCTTGTGTTATGGGTACTAGACGACGATATATTATTTAATAGATATAAATACTTAAATACATAGAAAACATCCAAGACTCAGAAACAAATATTCATGCTCATCACACAAATATTTGCCCTGACCGGGATTCGAACCCAGGACCGTCAGCTTCACAGGCAGGTGCACTACCCAATAGGCTAAATTCGAGTGAAATCCAATCATCATCATCATCATCATTTCAGCCGAAAGACGTCCCCTGCTGAACATAGGCCTCCCCCAAGGCTCGCCATTTAGGGACCGGTCTAAACCGGTCTGTGCCGTTCGCTTCCACCGGATTCCCGCGACCAAAAATCCAATGGATTTTTTTTATTCAAGCACGCAATGTATCGGCAGCGTAGCACAAAGACTCAGCGAGGGTAACGTTGAGAAAGTAATTGAGTGTATGCTTATAGTTGATTCAGTCCAAGAGACGTAGTTGGTTTATTCTTAGCGTGAGGTTAATACTGTTGGCGAAGGAAAGCAAATGAAATCAAAATTGCGAGCAAACACGACCATAATAAAAAAATCTGTTTTCACTTCTTATGCTCGAAAAGTGTGTCATATTAGACTTGTCAAGCGGGGCTAAAGTAGTACATTTAACCCCTAGGGAATATATGAATACATATTTATGATTTACAAAACATTCAATTTAGACCAATCATAATACTTCACCTATTAAATCCACCAATCACAAAACACTAATTTAACTCTTTAAAAAAATATTTGGTATTGGGTATTAACAAACCAGAATACAGCTTTACTAAAATCGACCAATCAGAAAACAGAATTCATTTCTCTAAAGAGTCTAAAGATTAAGTTTGTAGTAGTCCCTATTTCACAATAATTAAAAAAGTGATTAGTTCGTTCGAGCAACGCTTTGAAGAAGCGCTCACTGGAAGGTGAGTTATTAGCTTTTTTGCGCGTGAATGTTGCGCGCGACCCGCGGTGTCTATTTTGTGTGTCAAAGCATGAAAGCAGTTTAGAAAAAAAAACATGCTGCCAAATTACGTAGTCTAGCCATAAATTCTGTCCCAACTTTTTCGCCATTTTAAATTTAATAATGGAACGTTCGATGTACTTTTGTTTCTTGATTATGCTTAAATAGACATTTGACTGTCAGAAAAAGTATATTTGGCTCCAGGTATCGTTTCCCTGAAGACGGAGTGGGGCATCAAAGAGAATCGTGTCGCAGTGATAGCGTTATACAAGTGTAACAAGCAAGTGAACAACATTTTCAAACTGCTGAAACCTTTGAATATAACAAAGAAATTTATCTATCGTACCATCAAGCGATACAACGACATCGGTTTAGTCGACGACCGGCCCAGGAGCGGTCGACCACGGCAAACAAGGACACCGGCAGCGATTAAAGCGGTAGCTGAGCGAATTCGGAGAAATCCGCTACGCAAGCAGAAAATCATGGCTAGGGAAATGAAAATTCCCCCTAGAACTATGTCCCGTATCATAAAACAAGACCTTAAGCTTGGGGCTTATCGACGGAGCACAGGTCAGCGATTGACAGCGGCCCTACGGAAAATAAGAGCGACGAGAGCTAAAGTGTTATGGTCGCGGCATGCAAAGGGCGGATATCGTAATATTCTGTTTACAGATGAAAAAATCTTTACTGTGGAGCAAAAATTCAACCGCCAAAATGATAAAATATATGCTCACAGTTCCCAAGAAGCTTCTGAAAAAGTTCCAAGGGTAGAAAGAGGCCACCATCCTGCATATGTCATGGTTTGGTGGTGAGTATCCTATGAAGGCGTCACAGAGCTTCATTTTTGTGAACAAGGGGTAAAAATACGTGCTACGAACTATCAAAAAGACATTTTGAAGAGAGTTGTTAAGCCGCTAAATGATACTTTATTTGCCGGTAAGCACTGGATATTTCAACAAGACTCTGCCCCTGCACATAAAGCTAAGACAACGCAACGGTGGTTAGCGACGCATTTACCCGAGTTTATTGCGGCTGAAGATTGGCCCTCAGGAAGCCCGGATCTCAACCCCTTGGACTATGGTCTGTGGAATATTTTGGAGGAGAAAGCCTGCTCTAAACCTCATCGCAATGTTGAGTCTCTGAAGTTAGATTTAGTGCGGGCAGCGGCTTCAATACCCATCGATACCGTCCGTGCCGTCATAGACGAGTGGCCGGACCGTTTAAAGAAGTGTGTTAAAGTAAAAGGTGGACATTTTGAATAAATATTTTATTTTATACAATCTGTATAGTATAATTAATATAAATAACCCTAATTTATTTATAAACTTTCTTTTATTTTCAAAATAAATGTCATTTCATATAGGACAGAATTTATGGCAAGACTACGTACATATAAGTTCGCCGTGGAATTAATTGCTAATTTTGGATGGCTAACCTTTGTTTATTTATTTTCTCGCAATCGAAGTGCAAAGTAGAGTGTATAACTCTGGTCTAAAAGCCATATTACCCCTCGAACTATTTTCCCTCACTTTGTTCGGGAAAATAACTATCTCGTGGTAATATGGCTCATTTTAGACCCTTGTCATACAATCTACTATTATATTTTTCAAAGGTCCATGAAAAGCACTTATTGGGCACTTAATCTTAATATGGGAAGCTTTTTATCGAGTCTAAGGCTCGGTTTTATAAAGATCCGTTAGACCTTATGTCGGTATGTTATGTCAAAAAATGTACTGACTTATTGAAATTTGATCTGACATTTGGTCTAACGGATCTTTATAAAACCCGGTCTAAATGGATACATTAGATTCTACACTTAAAAATAATATAAGTCTATCAGTCGGGTATTAGATTTTATTATTTTCATGTTGACGCTTAGAGATATATCTCACAATATTTTATTATGATTAGTTCTACCTTATTACCTTTTATCTTGACGCTTAGAGACCTTATACATCTCTAACAAATCTCGATTGTTATTAGTTTCTTAGTCTTATGTAACACTACATTTAATTAACGATACTTTGATTATTGTATTATTTTTATTTGATATCGATAGATTTTGACTTGTAAAAGTGCCCTTGAGGCCTATTTGCAGAATAAATGTTTTGATTTTGATTTTGATTTGATTTTAGTTTTATTATATGTTTATTTTATTTTTTATTATATGTTTAGTTGTTATATATTTATTTAGTTCTGGTTTTAGCTATAAGTTTCCTTATTGAAAAGTTTTAGTACACTGTGTAAGTTTGTCTATCTCATTCTCCCACTCTACACTCAATCCCTCAAAGGTTAGCTGGAAGAGATCCCTCAAAGGGATAAGTTCGCCTTTGTACTTTAATCTTATGTGACATGTATATTGTTTTAACCTGTTATTGTGTACAATAAAGTGCTTACATACATACATACATCATTTAACTGTGAGATTAGACAGACAGACGGACAACAAAGTGATTCTATAAGGATTCCATTTTTTCCCTTTTGAGGTGCGGAACTCTAAAAAACGCAATATGGTGACAATATACATGCGAACATGACTTTAACGACAAGGGCGTAAAGAGCGTGCACATATTTTTGTAGTTTTGGCAACATATATTTATGCCTTTGACTGTACTTTTGAATGGTGGTGAAGGTGCTGTTATAGATAATGAATAAGGAACGATCCACATATAGTCCCTATTCGTCCCGGTACCGCCGCACACCGGGTACAGTCAGCCCGACCCAGTCGGGCCTAGCTGAGTTTCTTGCTGGACTCTTCGCAGCCAGGTTAGGCTTAGTGAACCGGCGACAAAACTCCCAGTAGCTCGATCATTCACACCTCAGATTCGGTTGAAACCGCTCCACCAATCTCACTGGAGCGCAAACTCTTAGAGTATTCCAGTGTTCCAAACCACACGCGTGGTCGTGTCGGAGGTTCTCTGAATATTCTCCAGGCTACTCTCCAACGCACTCCTGTCGCTTTATTGGGCCCGGCCTCTAAGCCAGTCAGGTTCAAAAAAAAAGTAACGATCGAATGTGCTTTGAATGAGGGCTATCGTTTTTGTGCTCACCAGTTGGCGCCACTGTCGAGTAAGGTCCAGCTGTCAAAAATTGTTACTGCGTTATTATGGGTATGAGAACGAAGTTTACATTTAAATCATATTTAATACCTTAAAACCGTACCGTAAAAATATCGAGCATCCCGCATTGTAGCGCAGTCCCGTTTTATTCGGAAAAAAGTAGACATAAGTTTCCGAAAGACAAAACTGTCTCAAAGTACTGACAGTCATTGACCTGTAACTTATATTTGCCATAATCAAGCTCAGGTATTGCAGAATATTCACCATATTGTTCCAATTAGATATTAACCTGCGTATAGCGCAACCACAAAGAGTGACATTTGACCTTTCGAAGACCTCACGCTACAGTAGCGCTTCTAGCGGCGAATTTATACGCGAAAGCACCCATTGTTTTCGTATGATGAATGGATTGAATGTGTGATTCAGTTAGAAAGACGGCCCGAACAAGTAAATGCGTTGATAAATTGTAAATAAAAGAAGAGATTTTTAAGAAGAGTTAATTTATGTGTAATTGTGTATCCCTCTGGAATCTACATAAATAAATTTTGAATAGGTACACGTTCCGTAGGATGCAGGCCCTGGATAATAAATTTACCTCGTCACCGAATTATTAATGAAAGTGAATATAGTCTTGACTTTAATAGACAAATGGTTACACGATGAGCTTACAATAAGATTGATGCTTCTAAGAGCTTTTAGAGAGCTTCAATGTGGCAATATTGTGCGTGGTTAGTCTTTCATCAGTTAATAAACGGTTCTATTTAAGCTATTTTCTGTACGACTTGACGTTTTAAGGTTTCCGTACCAAAATGGTAAAAAAGGAACCCTTATTTTTACCCTTATTTCACTTTGTCTGTCTATCTGTCACATCGCTAAATATCTCAAGAACTAATTATGCTATCGATTTGTGGAATTATAGAAATGGTGTGCAAGATTGCACAACTTTTTATAGTCTTTGGTTTTTATATATTTTTATTGTCTGATTGATTGCTGTCAATATAGCTTTTATCTCTACGGAAAACCAGTGCCTTTTATTTTAATATTTTATTAAATATTTTATTTAATTTTCAGTGAAAAATTACAGATAATAGATGGTTCAATATTTGAAAGTCTAGTGAATATATCAAGTCAAGTGAAAGAGCTTGAGTTGCACATTCTGACACAATTTTTTTTAGGTTATCATTTTCGATTTATGAGGTAAAATGTAAAAAAATACTGCCCCCGCCCCCTTATCTCCGAAGTTTACCAAGGAAAAAACATGAAATTATTACATAACATTCAACCGTCGGTGCGCCAGTCGGACTCGTACTTGACCGGTTTATTTTGGGTCATTGTCATTTGTAAAAACATAAGTTGTCCACCCGGTGGTCAATAGTTAACGGCTTATGTACATGTAAGTTATGTTTTTATTACGTGGATTTAGTTACGGAAACACCGTTTATGCTGGTTACTAGACTAATCCAAAATTAAGCTTTTTGGCTCTTAACTTTTGATATGTCCACCGAAAAGACGCGAACCTAAATCTGACAATGACCCTTTTACGTTATTATCTAGAACAAACTGGAATGAACTGTCGCCTGCGGTATTTCCGGACCGATATGACCTTCAAACCTTCAAGAAAAGAGCGTATTCCCTTCTGAAAGGCCGGCAACGCACTTGCGACTCCTCTGGTGTTGCAGGTGTTTATGGGCGACGGTAATAGCTTACCATCAGGCGATCCGTCTGCTAGTTTGCCCCCTATAACATAATATATATATATATATATATATATATTTATTTATTTCACACTTTTTATGGAATCATTATCAGAGTGCATCTCATGACAATTCCAATTCAAACACGGTTAAGCTACACTGCTTTAACTATTCACTATTTGTACCAAGGTTCATCGTAATCCCTTCAACCGGTTTTCCGTGAAGGAGTAACAAACATAAGAAAGCCTCATAAGAAAGCTCAAGGTCACCCAAAGAGCAATGGAAAGAGCTATGCTCGGGGTTTCTCTGCGTGATAGAATTAGGAATGAAGCTATCCGTAGCAGAACTGGGGTCACCGACATAGCCTTCAAAATTGCGAGACTTAAGTGGCAGTGGGCAGGGCACATTGCTCGCAGGACTGACGGTCGATGGGGCCAGAAACTGCTTGAGTGGCGTCCACGCACCGGAAGACGAGCTGTCGGTAGGCCTCCGACAAAGTGGAGTGATGACCTGGTGAAGGTCGCGGGAATCCGGTGGAAACGAACGGCACAGGACCGGTCTAAATGGCGAGCCTTGGGGGAGGCCTATGTTCAGCAGTGGACGTCTTTCGGCTGAAATGATGATGATGATGATGAGTAACAAACATCCAAACATCTAAACTTTCGCATTTATGTAGACCCTGGATAGGGTCTACGTTGAAATAAACAAGTCGTTCGTCGCATTTTTCTCGTATGTAAATACGAGTAGTATTAAAATTACATCTTTTCTCATTCTCACTCAAGTCATCTTACAAACTGAATCAAACGTCAGCTCATTTGAAAGTATTTATTAATGCACATCACCTCATTTTTTTTTCAGAATTTTAACCTCATAGTTAAGATTTTTCCTATAAGTTGCACCGCCCACAATCTTTCTGCTTTGCCTTAAGGTTGACTGGTAGAGAATGCTTTTGGCATTAAGTTCGCCTTTTGTACTATAAGTTTTTCTTTCGTGCAATAAAGATTAAATAAATTAATAAATAAATAAATAGTTTGGAACTTGACACGACTTTGAGTGCTAATATCTTACAAACGGTTGATTTAAATGGAAACGTTTTCAAAAACATCCATATCATTTTTAAAGGCCTATCCGTCGATATCCACGACTATGTGCGTTAAATTTTATTTTCATACACCGGCTACATATATGAAGTGCCCCCCTCCACCCCCTAATTTAAAATATTTTTGTAATTTCACATCACTTTTATGCAGCAGTTCATAAAATACACCTTCTTTACAAAAATCATAATTATTGTGCTTATAGTTTCCGAGTAAATCGGGTGCGACATATGGATGGACGGACAGACATGACAAAACTAGAGTCTAACCACGATAACTCTGCAAGGAATAATTTGGCAACACTGTGCATTATACGTCATATTTGTATGAAAATGTGACGTTTGAGGTAGTGTTGCCAAATTATTTCAAAGCAGAATTAGCGTGGTCGAACTCTATAAGGGTTCCGTTTTTGCCATTTTGGCTACGGAACCCTAAAAAGTACCAATCCCTTTATAATATAGTAAGGATACGATAAAATTGAAAAAGAAATTTAAATTGTTTATTTCAAAAGAAAATTAATTACATTTTATGTTAATTACTTAGCTAAATCTTTACATTAAGATTGTGATGCTTAGCTTATATTTTATTTAATATATGGTCTTCTTTCGTTTAGATTGGGCTATACAATATTGTTCTTTTTATGATATTTTTAGTTTGCTTTGGATTGTCTTCTATTTTATTGATAACATGTATGGGGAAACCATTTAGTGTATGAGGTAGGTAGTACGTCCATACTCTCCTGCCATATACATTACTAGTATTATTAGGTAAAATGTATGTTTTTTTGTTAGTCAAATATCGCAGACCGGTTGGCCTCTCATACCTATTTAGTTTTCCCATTCTGTCCTTATATTCTGATATTATAGCTAGGTCGCGTTTCAACTGAATTCTTGTTAGTTCTGTCAGTTGCTGACTAACAACAAAAACATTCACTTCCTAAGCCACTATTACTATATTTACAGTCTCAGTATTATTGCGTATTTATCCTAATGTTGACTGATGGCCGGGATTCTAGTCTACATTATTAGATTCCGTCACGAGCAGAATACACAAGCAAGATGAAACAATTTCGTTACCGTTCTCAGGCGAATTTTCTTAAGTTTTCTTCAAACAAATTGAAAAGCAATCTAGAATACATGAATAAGGTATTGCCTGCCTCGGATGTAATGAATTATCGGTTTTTTGTGAATTTTTAGATGTAACATAATTATCTTTCGTTTTCTTTTGGTTAGATTTGGATAAACTGGGGCGCTACCGCGAACAGCAAACGAAGTTTTCCCTCTGTCGCACTTACGTCCGAACGTGCAAGTGCGACAGAGAGCGAAAACTTCGTTACACGTAACAGGTTCGATTCCCGGTTCAACCATAAAATTATTGAAATATCTGTGAATGCAGTTTAAATTGTTTTTTAAATTCAAATAATGTCTTCTTTCAGTAAAATGTTCCATCTACAATATTTAAGGTACTTTCCCTCCATGTGGCATAGCCGTGGGACGCCCTGTATACAGCACGACTAATTATGAGATGTCAGAATCGTGAAACCGTCGTCTACAGGCGAAAAACATAAACAATAGCATTCTTTTGTTACGAGCCCTGGGATCCCAAGGACCGGTAGATGACGGGTTAAAATGGATGTGTCAGTCTTCGGATACATCTTTACTTAGTCAGCTTACCATAAGTCTGTCCCTTTCGGGCATTCGCTAATCCTCCTTCCATGGGATCCTCTTTCTACGTTGCAACCCGTCCCAAGTCGCTATTTCGACTAAGGGCCATGTTTACACTCAGTAGAATAATCCGATTAAAGTTCTTATCCTACCTATTAGAGCCGTAATCCCCCAATATGTTGAATAGACATGGCTGCCCGCCACAGAATATGTAAGCAGCTACAAATTGCTTAAGTTGTAGGCACCAGCCGCGTATAGCGCTAACCATATTACTTAAGGCGTACAAAACAACATCCAAGGGGCTGAAATCTCAGACAAAAAATATAGAAGCATCGCGAGCAATCTAACGAAGCCGGTTTTTAAACCACGTATAATAAGTAAGCACACGTTCACACTCAACAACTAACAAACTAAACCAAATCACAAATACAATCACCTTTCATCATTGCACCGCTCGCCATCGGCAGCGAGCTCATCCCCACACCTGGGGACCATTGCGTTCTCGTACAGTACGATTCAACAGGCACTTTATACAACTACGTAATAAAGAGTGGACTAGGTGTAATGTTCTATACATGCAATAAGTTATACAAATACGAAGCATTTCGGTGCAGAAAGAGTAAAAATAATCTTGTCACTTTCTAACCAATATCTTATTCCATATATGAAAAAGATGACACTACTTCAGTATGTGCTGCTATGGCAACATTTTTCATTTTACGTACCTACCCAATACCTACTGTGGCCGGTCAGCAACGCAAGCGATGTAACAAAAATGGCGAACCTGTGTTGGTGTTTTGAACTGATTTTGTTTAAATTTAAATATAAGTACCATAGATTTGCAAGACATCGCAGCTTTATAATTATGTGAAGTGATTCTGTTAATCAAGTAGATAATGCCTAAGTACAGTGTCGTTGGCTGTGGCGCGACAAATATAGAAAACCAGAAAAGTTTGTCAATTCACCGGTATGTTTACATTTTCACTGAAATATTTGTTATTATTAAGATGATCAACTTCTTCTGGTGAATATTTAGTTAATAATCATCCAAAGAATACGATTAGTGGCAAAGGAGAATAAAATAAGGGTTTGTTTCGATTATTTTCGACTATAAAAATAGGTTACTTTGGTAACTAGTGATGTGATTATTATGTCGATTTCTAGAAATGTTACGCCATAAAATAGAGAATATTCGCCAGTCACACGGGCCGTCGCTAAGTCGTTCCTGTACCGACTTGTTCAACATCCGCATCTCCATAAACTCCGCATAATTTTTTTGTAGATGCGGACGCAACAACCCTTGATAGTATAGGCAAACCTCGTTTATGTACCTAATACCTACAGGTATGACATTAATAAATGACATTGTAGTGAGTGAAATTATACGAATTTTATTCAGGTTACCAAGAAGTGAATTTAAAAGAAAGAAATGGTTAGAAGCTATTGGAACCGAAAATATAAAGCCAAATCTAAAAGAAATATATATATGCTCCTTACATTTTCATGAAAGTGCATTAAATAAGATATTGAATATCATTAGACTGCGAGATGATGCAATACGATACGAAAGGTAGTTAACTTATATTTAACATTTTTAATTTATAAAAGGGTCATACACAGTCGAAAAACCAAAAGTCATCTCTCCTGTAGTCAATAGCAAACAGCTTATGTGCATTAATTCTGATCTGACCTTAAACCACTTTACCTTCCAGTATGTAGCAAGTAACGTTCACTTTGCGGGCCATTTTTGAGAAAAGTCCCTTTCCGATGGAAATGAAAATAGTAGCTAAGAAAACTATCATTTTGTATGATTGTTGTTTTATTAAAAATATAAAGAATAATCTTTCTATGAGTATACTTATATAATTATTCTGCTACAATAAGCCAAATGTCTCGATATCTTTGTCGTCGACGACGACAATATGTATTCTCCCGTCGTCTACCAGTCCCTGGGATCCAAGGGCTCATTACAAAAGAATGCTATGTTTATTTTTTTCGCTGGGAGACAACGGCCTTAACAACGTATACGTTTAGTAGTATGTGATAAAAAGTTACTTTTCTTTTGGTTTATCGATATCATTATATATATATAAAAACTTGTCTTCTCAGCACTAGAGACCGCCATCTTTGTAGCTATCGCAATATGGCGTCGGCCACACTTTTGCTGTAGGTATGTCGCTTCCATATGATTCCTTTTTCATTGACTTTATACCAAGAACACTTAGGTTGTGGAATGAGCTTCCTGCCGAGGTGTTCCCAATGGGCTACAGAATGGGACTCTTCAAAAAAGGCGCCGCTGAACCGCTTGATCTCAGGAGGGACTTTGCCTCCCTGTGCGTGTTCTACCGCCTGTATAACGGGTACGGGATGTGCTCTGAAGGACTGTTTGATATGATGCCCACGGCCACCTTTCATCATCGGACCGCTCGCCATCGGCAGCGAGCTCATCCCCACACCTTGGAGCCATTGCGTTCTCGTACAGTACGATTCAACAGGCATTTTATACCAAGAACACTTAGGTTGTGTCTGCCGAGGTATTCCCAATGGACTACAGAATGGGACTCTTCAAAAAAGGCGTGAAAAGGTTTCTTACGGGTCGGCAACGCGCGAGTAACGCCTCTGGTGTTGCAAGCGTCTATAGGCGACGGTAACCACTTACCATCAGGTGGGCTGTCAGCTTGTTTGCCACCGACGTGGTATAAAAAAATACAACCTACAAACTAAATCTACAAAGAAACCAAACCTACAACAAACACAAACGAAACCTAGAGACATAAGCTTATAGTGT
The DNA here is from genome assembly GCA_963556455.1 of Epiblema foenella. Taxonomy (NCBI): domain Eukaryota; kingdom Metazoa; phylum Arthropoda; class Insecta; order Lepidoptera; family Tortricidae; genus Epiblema; species Epiblema foenella. The sequence continues at coordinate 27,529,783 of OY747099.1, read as the reverse complement.
TTGTGTTTTTCCCGTGTCCAATTCTTTGTCCTATTATGCGGTTTGCTACCATATTATCGTCCGTCATAAAAGATAAGCAGACTTCGTAAATAGAGATAGTGCATTAACATTATTATCAACTCTAGGGCATTTGTCAAAGGTTTAAATTGCTTTAAAAGAAATGTGACGTTACACGCATGGCCCAAAACACCTCTGGCGTTTACCTGAGTACCTGAGAATGATACGAATACAAGGCAACTGGACCGCCATTTGTCTATTTATGCACTCGTAATCTTTTGCTTACGGAGATAGAGTCGATAATCAATTGGACATTCAAGGCGGTTGTTACAACTTTATGCAATGTGGTCATTAGTGTTTTTTTGCGGATACCCGAACAATAGCATTGTTTTCTTTAGGTGGATCGGCCAAAATTGCATAGCAACAACTACAAAGAGGTACAGAGGGCTTATCGCGAACCGAAAACGAACGAAGTTCCAATATCTCCTCTCTCTCACGAATAAGAGAAGGAGATATTCGAACTTCGTAGTTAGAGTGGTCGGACTCTAACCTTTTATGAAATTAAATCCACAGCATATTGCTAAATACGACGAAACATTAAACGCCATCTACATGATTTACAGTGAACTAGAATTACAGTTTCGCGTATTGGTTACTTTTTCAGGCATAACGTTGAGTCAATCAGTAATTTCAAGGTTCACTCATAGATGGCGTGGTTATAAATATAATATTTTTTCAATAAGGCAGTAATCAGGAATACCTACGCGGGCGAAATACTCAAAATAATCTACACAAGCTGGATGCATACCTACTTCTGCTGCTAAATGTACCACTACAAGTGTCAAAAAGCATATGGCCAGTCTTAAGATTTATGATAAATGGTCACCATGCCATATGAACGCCTTTCTACCAGCTCCAAAGATATGCGCGTTGTCGACATTTATAATTTATGAGGATGAGGATTTTGCAGGTTTCTCACAGGTTTACATTGGCCAATTGCAATGCACCTTAATATAAAATAATAAAAATGGAGCTATAAGAGCATAAGCTAGTTACAAATTATTATATTAATATAAAATAAAGGGGGGATACCCGCCATTACCCTACACATGACCCCTGTGGGGCTAGCACAACTTGCTGACAAATCGTATCTCGCGCGACTCAGCGATTCCTGTCTCGCTCGAACTGTGCGGGTTAGAAAGAGGTGGGTAGATTTTTCTCTACTCGCGTCGCGTCGCAGCGGTAGTTATGCTAGCCCCCCTGGGTGAAGCTAAATAGTGCAACAAAACTGGCTACCGTACTGTCTTGTCGAAAATCTCATGGTTCGAAATAATTGCCATACAATGAATAAAAATAATTAATATTTAATTAGACAAACATACTTTATTCTATTATCTAACTTACATGATCAATAACTAAGTTACAAAACCAGGGATGTAACAGATGTGGTTTTATCGGAACCGGAAGCGGAACCAGATGTTTAATAAATTCGGTATATCGGAACCAGAACCGGAATCGGAGTCGGAACTGAAAACGGATGCGGAGCCCGAGTGATAGATAGATAAGATGTTAAGGGCAGAGCAAATCTAAGCTAAGTCTATTCTAAATAAAAATTCCATATATTAATCAGCCTTTAGTATTGCAGTAACACAGTATTGCAGTAGTATTTAACAAACTTAGACCTTCTAGGTGTTCAACAAAAAAAAACTTACCTAATTAGTAGATATTTTACAATCATTTACTAGTTATAATTAGCATCACCTTTTAGATGTTAAATTATAAATAAAACAATTACAATGATATTGATTATTGAATTACTGATACTGATATTAACTATAAACCTGTTTGTTTTTGATGTACGCCGCTCATTTCACTCCGCTGCGCTGCTGTGACATCCGATATAACATCCGTATTAAAAATAACGGAACCGGAACCGGAGCTCTGTTACATCCCTGAACAAAACATTATGATTTCCATTCAACTGCATCTGGGGATCTCTTTTCAAACGGAAATGTCTGCTTATACCTCGCTATCCCGAGACTTACAAATGCTGGAACAAATAAAAATTAAGTTTACAATGAGTATGTAAATGACTCATTTTTGATAAAGGTTAAGACTTCATTCACCATGTAGGTATGAAGGAGATAGTATTTGTAGTAGTCAGTAATGCAGGAGACATTTTATTCATACAACGAGTTTTTTAACCTACCTATAATTTTATAAAGTAAAATTACTTGTGGCATAAAAATATTCCAATCCAATATGACGATAAGTGACATGTAATATAAGTACCTAATTGTAATTAATAATAGTTAAACACTATTGTAAGCTCAGTATTGTACCTACCTCGACTTGTAACAATTGTTATTAATAATATTTCATTTCATTTCATTTCATGAGTTCGGTTTCCCGATACTAATAGATATCTTGAAGGAAATAAGTGAAGGTTCACTAATAGGCTAATGTAGGTATTAGTGAACCAGTGAGTTACATCTTTTTATTGACTGAAACTAAGGCCAATGGCAGTTCAGCTTGTAAAAAAGTTACTTACTAAGAGATAAAGTGGAGACCAGTATCTTTCCAGGCAAAGTTTTGTTTTTAAACGCTAGATTGGCTAGATAACCTCCAATTCCTATGAGACCCACTGCTCCAACGACTCTGCAGCTTAAGCAGTCGCGAAGCGTCGCGTCCTCGGTTTTAACTGTCATTTTTAAGTGCTCCAATACCTATTTAGGATTTAATTAGTATAATATCGCTTGAAATAGTCAACCGCAAGCGACTCAGCTGAGTTTGCTTCCGCTAAATTTGCAAATCTTAAACGTCAATGTCAATTGTCAATGTCAGAAAGAGTCACAGCAAAAATGCGTTTTGTTGCTGGTTTAAAAAGTTAAAAATAAGTAAAATTTTATTTTGATATTGTAAATAGAAGCAATTTTTACATGTAAAATTGAAAAGAAATAAGCGTAGACTTTTCATTACATTTGCTGTAATAAGTACATAAAATTACTATCTTAACTATAAAATTATGAATTAATGTAAAAGAAGTTGCAGAGTGCAGATTATTGAGTTTAATGACTGATGTATGAGGAGGTCAGCAAAAAAATATCTCAAAATTATTGTTCTCAAAAGATTTATCTTATTTTTAGTTCCCTTGGCTGGTTATACTACCAGCGTCAGTTTGTGACGATCTGAAGTAATAACGAGGTTTTGGAATATAGACATAAGTACTTAATTTAAAAAATCATGCTTTCATTTCAAGCCTCGGTTGTGCTTTATATCTATTAGAGCACAATTTTTTTTTAAAAAATGACTAAAATGTGTGTATTATTAGATACGGTGCTAAATTACCTATAGGGTTAAATATAATTACGTTAATTTGTATGTACACACATTTTGATATTTCAACTGATGATGAGCGCTTTTAATTTTTGCTCGTGTTTAATTTGGCATGTTAGCAAGCATGTCTTCATTTGTTACAAAACAAATTGTTTAGTACGTTTCGTACCTATTCAGTTTTCAGTTGTGATTGCTGTATACATTATAACAGGCGCCTAGGTTCGATAGGTCGATCGGATCGGCGACCATTTGGATAAGTTGATGAATTGAAAGGATATTTTCTTGTTTTTTTAAGGGTTCCATGCATACTCTTTGTGTCTTTAACGTCTGTAAATAGGTATAATACCTAATTGAAAAGAAAAGTGTAGGAATCTGTAATAAATAAAAAAAACCTGGTCGCGTAACCAAAGCATACATTATTAGAATTATATAGCAGCAAAAATAGTTAAAGTTCGCAACGTCTTGTTAATTCTTGCATGCCCTTGTAAATTCATTAGTACCTAATAAAATAGAATAAGATAACTCACACTTGTAAACAACAATTACCTTATGTTAAAAAGTAAACTGAGCGCGACGCGCCAACAAACTGTTCGCTACAGCTTGGCGCATTTTGTGTATTGTACCTACTCGTATTATATAATTGTTTTTTCACCTCACTAGCTCGGAAAGCCCTTTTTTATTCTTTAAAAACATATAGCAAAACTGCATTTTATCCACAAGAGTGCAAAGAATATTTGAAATCCGAACACGCTATTTGTAACTTTTTTAAACATAATAACATTTAAAGGCCAGTCCAGACAGTCCAGCAACAATAATTTTATATTGTGCTGTTGTGTTAAAAAACTAGTACCTACGCCAAATCTCGGGATTAGGTAGTGGACAACTATATTTAGGACGCAACTGTCAACGTTAGGACGAGGAGGAGGAAAATAATTCCTCGCTCTAGTGAGGTGAAAAGATTTGTGTTATACACGGCTGCAAATTTATTTTACGTCTCGTGTGTTGCAACACTCGCTACGCTCAGGATTCTATTTTTGAACCACTCGCTTCGCTCAGGATTCTATTTTCTAACCACTCGCTTCGCTCGCGGTTCAACCATAGAATCCGTTCGCTAGCTCGTGGTTCAATCCTAGAATCCATTCGCTAGCTCGTGTTTCAATTCCACATTCGCGGTTAAAATACAACTTTGCACCCTTGTATAACAAATAACTGGGTGGATCAATTATTTTTTGTTACTCGTTACCATGGTTACGTCTCCTGAGTCACTCTTTAAAACTGTGATTTTTTAGGGTTTAAATCTACCAGACATGAGTTTTAGCTATGAGCATAAATCCATTCGGACATGGGTCATCGCTTGAACATGCTCGAAGTCCATATTAAAAACATTTTTCTAAGAAACTCGGTTACTGTTGTCTCCTCGCTGACGGGACAGAATAACAAGTTGATTCACCCAACTATTATATGAATAAACGATTTCTATGTATCTATTAAAACCGGCTTGGCGACCCTATTTTATTTTCATGAATAAATACGTAAATAAGTGAGTAGGTGGGTACATAGCTCTCATTTAACCGTCTTTAAAACTCCGTTGTTCGTCTCAACAACTTAAAAGCCAAAATTTCGAGATTTTCCCTCGGGAGCCCGCTACATTGTTACGGACACAGCAAGGCGTTAAAACCGACCCGAACAATTCAAAGAAATACGCTTATAATTTCCTTTTACGAAAAACTTGCGAAGTGAGAAAAGCTCGGCCATTGTCTATGCCGCTTGACCTAGTTTCGAGCTGGCTGGCTATTTTGTTATGAATGCCGCTCGACATCTATAGTATCCGTGATAGCCTGACATGACAACAGGTACTAAGACTGCTAGCAGCATTGTATATTAATTATTATCTTTTGACTTCTGACTACTTATATCTAGGATAACCTAGTAATTATTGAATTATTATTTTTTGACATTTTAATTACACCTATTTGCCATTGTACCATATTATTATTATTGAATTATTTTGTATTGTTTTAAAAATATTCTTTTTTTGTGTTACACTGTATTATTATTTTATTGTTATTAATTCATATACAATCTGACGATCTTTTTGTGAATCCATGATATTTTACCAATTGACATTTTTATAAAATACCATGTAAATTTTCAGAAAGAAATAAATAAATCTAATCTAATGTAATCTACTAGGGTTCCGTAGCCAAAATGGCAATAACGGAACCCTTATAGTGTTAGCTTTTTATATTTACTATACTTAGAGCTCATTTTTATATAACTAACTAATTATAATATTCATTCATATATACCAACATGACAAACCTTAATTTTTAATTACGAATCTGTAATCTAGTAGAAAATGTCAATAAAGTTGAAACCAGCCAAAACCACGCCATTGGCGCGCTTTTAATACTTTATGTGCTCTGTGGAAGGAATCGGAGTTGTCTGTCATATACTCTTAAGAGGCCTTATAAGTTTTAAAATGTTTTGATTTCAAATTATTACAAAAGTATTGATAATATCAATAAAGTGATTAAAGGATACGATGATTTTATTCAAGTTTTAGATAGTAACATAGCCATTTTTTTGATTTTATTGTGTGTAGTAGAATTTAAGCGGAAAAAACAAGTTTTTAGCTTGAAAATGGTCGATTTGGAGTCATGTTTGAGACGATTTCTCATAAGAAAAAATCCAAAAAATACATTAAAAGGTTATGTCATATGGTCACAATAGTCCTATTCTAGATAGTAACGCAGAGAAAATGTTAAGATACGTGTCATTTTGAACAGAAAATGGCCTAAATAGATGAGCGTTTTTAACTGATAAGGACTCTTAAATTCAAATTCAAATTCAAAATGATTAAAAACTTATTTTGTATCTTGGTATCGCCTAATACTGTAATAAAAGTGATAATGTGAAGCCTGTGTTTGAAATATCATCATTTGTAGATCCCAAAGTGTTGACTCGAGGGTTAGCCAACAATAGTATGTATGTATGTATGTAAGCACTTTATTGTACACAATAACAGGTTAAAACAATATACATGTCACATAAGATTAGAGTACAAAGGCGAACTTATCCCTATGAGGGATCTCTTCCAGCTAACCTTTGAGGGATTGAGTGTATAGTGGGAGAATGAGATAGACAAACTTACACAGTGTACTAAAACTTTTCAATAAGGAAACTTATAGCTAAAACCAAAACCAAATAAATATATAACAACTATAACATATAATAAATACATATTATAAATATATACGTATTTAAATAAATATACATAAATAAATATATATACAATAGTTTCTTCATTTCCGTCCGTCCGTCCGTCCGTATGTCACAGCTGACTTTACTCGGAGACTATAAATTCATATATTTATGTCTAACAATATAAATCAAACAGAGATATGTACCTTAGTGGTCTTTCTTTTGATTAGAGCAGTATTATATTTATAACTTGCGACCCGCCCCGGCTTCGCACGGGTGCAATGCTGATGCATGTATTATACATACAAACCTTCCCCTTGAGTCACTCTATCTATTAAAAAAATTGCATCAAAATCCGTTGCGTAGTTTTAAAGATTTAAGCATACATAGGGATATACGGATATAGGGACATAGGGACAGAGAAAGCGAATTTGTTTTATACTGTGTAGTGATTTAAAGAATATTAAAGATAGGTAAGTAAATCATACTGGCCCTCTCGAGCTTCATTATTCGCCATAATTTTAATGTTCTTTTCTTTTATTGTAACTGTAATTTAAATGTAAATTATTTTTCTATGTGTAATTAGGTCATTCTACTTTTTCATGACCATTTTTCTATTACACAAAAAGTCTATGATATTTATTGAATTAGTGTACAAAAATGAGATTTTGAAATAGTACCTGAACCTAATAAAAATTCATAGGTAAAAATGTACAAATATTAACATATTGCTGTAAAAGGTCGGTAACACAGTGGCAAAAATCATTTTTTCATACAAATGATGAGACATCCAAGGACCACTGAGTTACTCGATTTATGGATATTAGCTGTGGTTCGTTAATTACCTAAACTATCGGAAGTGATATTGCAATTAAACCTCTTTCTAAATAACAATACAGAAATATGAAGTGAGGGCCACGTATTCCAAAATCTGTATTAAAAAAAAAGTGTCTGAAAATTAAGTAGGTACATAAAACAGTAGATTTGACGACCGCTTTAGCCTAATTGGTAGTGCTGAAGCTGGAGGTCCCGGGTTCGAATCCCGGTCAGGGCATGTATTTGTGTGATGAACACGAATATTTGTTCCTGAGTCTTGGATGTTTTCTATGTATTTAAGTATCTATTTATCCATGTAAGTATGTATATCGTCACTTGGTACCCATAGTACAAGCTTTGCTTAGTTTGGGACTAGGTTGATTTGTGTAAGATTGTCCAAAAATATTTATTTTATTTAGTAGAATGGCCCAATTAAGTTGGGTCATTGTTATTCTGAATAAATAAATCATTCATTAATTTATTATTCGCTTTACAGGTGGTCGTTAACTAGAGGTGATCGCGTAACCGGCGCAATGACCCTACATATGTTTACATAACAGTGTAACAGTCATGTTTGTCAACAAATAAGGATCCCATAACAATGAGAGCCAGTGACTGTTTCTTGCTTTGTTGTCGAATTGTTCAATTAGTAACACAAATTATAATTATAATAATATGTGTTAGGGCTCAGCAGTCACACCGGGTAGTCATTTCGGGCCTAGCTGAGTTTCTGGCTGGAATCTTCTCAGCTAGGCTAGGTTTAGTGAACCAGCGATAAAACTCCCAGTAGCTCGATTCCACTCACACCTCAGATTCGGTTGAAACCGCTCAACCAATCTCACTGGAGCGCAAACTCTTAGAGTATTAAAAAATATGTATGTATGTTGATACTGTAGGTAGCATTTGAATTTTGTACTATTTTTACTGTTATTTTATATACATAGTATATTGTTTTGAAAAAATTACACCTCACCGAGTTTCTTACGCCGGTTCTTCTCGAGGCAGAGGTTTATTTTATGAACCGGTGGTAGTTTTTTGACATTCATAAGTGCATGTAACATGACTAAATTGAAGAATAAATGATTTCATTTCATTTCATTTCATTTTATTTCATTTCAGTATTCCAGTGTTCCGAACCACACGCGTGGTCGTTCCTGTACTTTCCTCAGGCCACTCTTCAACCGAACACTCCTATGGCTTTATTGGACCCGGCCTAAGCCACAGTCAGGTTAAAAAAAAAGGCTCCGTAGCAGAATGGCATCGCGTGTTTGTCCTTTAGAAGCGCGATGAGAACATCTCCAGAACTCTACCCATTTATTCAAATCGAAATTCAAAATACTTTATTTCAGATAGATATTCATATCGGGTTAGTCACAGTCAAAAATAAACTTGTATCTATGTTAGATAGAACTTGATTATTACAAACTTAATTATGATATTTACTAACCAAATAAATAAAAACGTCCCCAAAGACCGCTGAAAAGCAAAAAAAAAAACCTAACTTCTAATATCTCAATATGAGACTAATACGCTACTTATTGAACAATGTAGTCTTAGGGTCGGTTGCACCAACATTCAATCACAGGGATGACCGGTCATCGTCAAAGATGGCGCCGGCAGCTGTCATCCCATAGAAACTTGTCAAACTTTCCATACAATCAGATTTTAACGAACAGCGCTTACGATTACGGACAGTTTGGTGCAACCCACCCTTATTCTAATTTTGAAGTCGATGCCATAAAAAGAAATGAGGGCTATCGCGTATGAATTCGCCGCTAGAGGCGCTAGTGTAGCGTGGGGTCTCCGAAACGTCAAATGTCACTCTTTGTGTTACGCTACGCGGGTTAATATCTAATTGGAACAATATGGTGACTATTTTGCAATAACTGAGCTTGATTATGGCAAATATGAGTTAAGGGTCAATGACTGTCAGGGCTTTGAGACAGTTTTGTCTTTCGGAAACTTATTTCCTCCTTTTTTCCGAACAAAACGGGACCGCGCTACAATACGGTATGTTCGATATTTTTCCGGTATGGTTTTAAGGTATTGAATATGATTTAAATGTAAACTTCGTTCTCATGTCCATAATAACCAATAACAATTTTTGATAGCTGGACCTTACTCGACAGTGGCGCCAACTGGTGAGTACAAAAACGATTGTTCAAACAGACTGCTCTAACAACGCTAACCTATTCGTTGTCTATGGGCAAATAGCGAAAGGGAACGAACGCAGCTGCCAGTATCTTGTTACTAAAGTTGAACGCATTCCTGCAGTCAAGGGCATATACATATATGTATTTTTGGACCTTATTCCAATGGAATAAGGTGAACAAATTTATACACATTGGTGCCCTTGACTATATCTACATGTACCACCCTACACGCGAATATGACCTCTGTGAGTGTTTTATTTTACGTTTTCAACTCCCATGCCTCTGCCATTAACACAGAGTGGCCATTAAAAAAAAACCGAGTCGACAAATAGGCACTTGTCCCCGCCGGCGAGTAGCGAGTAATCTCATAGTAATTCCACTCGAGCAATGGAAAGAGCTATGCTCGGGGTTTCTCTGCGTGATAGAATTAAGAATTAGGAATGAAGCTATCCGTAGCAGAACTGTTGTCACCGACATAGCCTTCAAAATTGCGAGACTTAAGTGGCAGTGGGCAGGGCACATTGCTCGCAGGACTGACGGTCGATGGGGCCAGAAACTGCTTGAGTGGCGTCCACGCACCGGAAGACGAGCTGTCGGTAGGCCTCCGACGAGGTGGAGTGATGACCTGGTGAAGGTCGCGGGAATCCGGTGGAAACGAACGGCACAGGACCGGTCTAAATGGCGAGCCTTGGGAGAGGCCTATGTTCAGCAGTGGACGTCTTTCGGCTGAAATGATGATGATGATGATGAATTCCACTCGCTTGAGCGTGAAAACGAGTAGAATTACTATGAGAGTACTCGCTCCACGCCGGCGGTGGGACAAGTGCCATAATTCCATATTTATTAAACCTGTTTACGAAATTTCATGCGAATCGGTTGAGAAATGCGATCTGTAGAGGGGAGGGACAGGCATACGAAAGCACTAAAGGCCTACTCCAAACCTCGATATCCGAAATCGTGCTGTCCCTTTCACTCTCTATACACTATAAGAATAGAAGAATAGAATAGAATAGAGTTTATTTGCATAGAATAAGTAGGTACATTTTTGTCCTTAGGTGGTATGTGACAATAGGTAGCTTATCCTGCTATTTGTGTTATATACTAGCATGCAAATATTTTTGAAAATGTTATTAATGAATATGTTGAGCCAGAAAATCCTTCACACTATAGTAATTATTTTCAGTTAAAAGCTTAATTAATGCATATTTGAATTTATGTAAAGGTAGCTCTTGTATACATTTCGGTAACTTAATGTAAATTTTCATGCACATGACAAAGCATTGATTTGAATATAGAGTTGTCCTTGGAACATACTTATAAACCAAACGCTCAGGGTTCCGTTGGTTTCTGCTAGAATTTGTTCCAGCTTTTTTAAATAAATACATAATATGTCTCTTTACAAACATACAGATTTCCAGAATATACAAGCAAGGTAAATGTAGTATATTAATTTTTTTAAACAGCGGTTTGCATGATTTATAAGAATGGAAGAGACGGCACGATTCGAAGTTTGGATTTCGAATTTTGGAGTAGCCCCCCCGAGACGCTTCGCGGTCGCTCGGTCAACAAACATAAGTTAAACCGTCGTCTCCTGGCGAAAAAAAAAAAAACAATAGCATTCTTTTGTTATGGTCCCTGGGATCCCAGGGACCGGTATATGACAGGTTAAGCGGAGTTAGTAACGCATGGCATTTTAAAACGGATCTTAAATGAACCAACTGTCAAAAAAATATTTGAATGTCTTACTAATAATATGAATTCGGATAGAAAACTTTATTGTAAAACTGTGTACAAAGGTGACAAAAATAATATATAGATTCAACAGTTTATCCATCACGGACATATTATAATATATGACAATATAACTAAATTGCATGCAAGCATAAATAATAGCTAAGTAATGAAACATTAATTCACATCATTGAAAAAATCATGAGCGCTGTAGAAAGCGTTGTTGATGAGCCATTTTTTTAGGGTAGATTTAAATGCTGTGTTTTCTAATATCTTAATTTCGATAGGTAATTTATTGAACACTCGCATGGCGGCAATGAAGGCACTCTTGTGCATCAGTTTATTGTGTACTCGAGGAATTTCATAGTTAAACTTATATTGTGTTCTCAGATTATGACGCAGAAATGCTTTTTTATAATATATTAAATACCTCTACTAAGGGTGGGTTGCACCAACATACGATTACAAGCCGATCATCGTTAAATAGTGCGCTGGCAGCTGTCATCCCATAGAAACTTGTCAAACTTTCCATACAATCAGATTTTAACGAACACCGCTTACGATTACAGACGGTTTGGTGCAACCCACCCTAAGTCATAAAAAACAAACTGCATATTTAAAGAAACATAACATATTTTAAATAGGTATTTACGTACGTATATTAACTATGTATCTTGAAATAACATAAAATACATTTATTACTCTTACTTTATGTTGCATAACGATAACATAACAATAGCAGCGGGGGAGAAATTTTATTCAGAACAATAGCCAATTTATGTAATACCTGCTGGTGATCTGACTCTTGGTTACGCAACAAATACTTAATAACAGTTTCTTTGTAGTAAACATATTATATTACACGAAAATCACACTAAACGGTAACCGTAACTAAATGATACTGCGGCGCATCAAATTAACATGCCGTAAACCCACCTAACGACCCTAAATTATCAAAAAACGGTCAGAGAACTCTCACGCGCACATCTGTGATATCATTATTTACATTGATTCGTGCATTCACAGCAAATAATATCATTGTGAGGTCCGCAGGTCCTCAGGAGTGGGTGTTTGGATGGGGAAGCAAAGATTGGAAGCCAGAGGGAAGAAGGTATTTATTTTATGTAACAATAAGGCACAATATTGTGCCTTGGAACGGTAAATACACTGCACTGTAGAAAATAACAGAATACAAATCTCTGGATCACAATACGAATAACATCATAGAACTTCACTGTTTTCAGTAGGTATTTAGGTCTAATATATATAGCACAACTGAGTAGATGATTATATCGATCGGAAATCAAGATCGAACTGTGCTGCCCATAATGGCTGCGCAATGTCACGTGGAATTCGAAAATGTAGTTCAAATTTTAAAATTTAGAGAAAAGATAAGTCAGAAAAACGGCCAGAAAGTTTGTATGTAACGGTCCGATTCACGCATCGTTACAATCATATTCGAGTACAAAAATGCCATTTCCTGGTTAAAGGGAGACGTGGGTCATACTTAGTTGAAAAATCAAAAGTCGTCCCTCCTGTGGTCAATAGTTAACGGCTTACGTGGATGTTAGCTATGTCTTTATTACAGGGATTTATAGAAACGGAGACACTGTTTATGCGGGTTACTGGTCCAATCCAAAATTAAGCTTTGTAGCCCTTAACTTTTGGTATGTCCACAGAAAGACGCGAACTTAAGAGTCCTTATCAGTTAAAAAACGCTCATCTATTTACGCCATTTTCTGTTTGAATTGACACGTATCTTGACATTTTCTCAATGTTACTATCTAGAATAGGACTATTGCGACCTTACGTCATAAACTTTAAATGTATCGTTTCTATTTTTCATTAAGAAATATCGTTTCAAACATCACTCCAAATCGACCGTTTTCAAGCTAAAAACTTGTTTTTTCTGCTTAAATTCTACTACACACAAGAAAATCAAAAAATGGCTATGTCACTATCTAAAACTTTAATAAAATCATAGTAGCCTTAATAACTTTATTGGTATTATCAATACTTTTGTCATAATTTGAAATCTAAACATTTTAAAACTTATAAGGCCTCCTAAATCCGCGTTTGACCCACGTAAAATAAGGTTGTAGACTCAAAATTTTATTACTCTAAAAGAAATAAGACAAAAATATGGCAAATGGTGGAAATCCTATTCGAATATCTCACAAAATAACGAAGTTACAATCGTTTTAATGTTGCTGAGAGAGAAAGCGCGAAAGAGGGCCTACTCCGAACTTCGTATCGGTCCCTTTCACTCGTATAGTGTATAACACGAGACTGAAAGGGACAGCACGATACGAAGTTAAGAGGGCCTACTGTGACCAGTGATATCATTGACCACAAGCGCCATATTCCAATACAAAGGTGTGTTTTGGGCAAAACGGACAGCGTGCCCCCTCTTAAAAAAATATTTATTTTTTGAGTTACTTTTTCAACACATAATATTGGTTAATAATTATAGATAGCAAAAGCGGTTATATCAAACGCATATTTCCTTTATAATAATTCATTTGTAATTTGAACCCTCTAGGTAAAGAAACAAAGCTTTGTTTTGTATTAATCATTTATCTACGTAATATATATCTAACGCGTGGAAGATTATATGTAGCCAGTGTGAAGTGGAGTAGGATATAATTATGGGATCTGAGGCTTTCTTAATTACCGTCCGAGGTAAGTACAAAATTTTATGTCACCCTCTGGCCAGGAAGTGGGATTTTCCGCGCGCGGAGCGTGCGGTAATTGCCACTTTATGGCCAGGTGTGACATAAAATAAATTAAAACCACTATCATGATTCTTATGTTTTAATAAACAAAAAAAATACTATAACAATGTACCTAAACGCGATATTTCACGACCGAAACGGTAAATTACTTTTTTTTCCACACAATGATAGTACGGGCGCATAGTATATGACGTCACACACTATGCTCAATGAGGGCTATCGCGTATGAATTCGCCGCTAGAGGCGCTAGTGTAGCGTGAGGTCTCCGAAATGTCAACTGTCACTCTTTGTGGTTGCGCTACGCGGGTTAATATCTAATTGGAACAATATGGTGGGTATTTTGCAATACCTAAGCTTGATTATGCCAAATATGGGTTACGGGTCAATGACTGTCAGTGCTTTGAGACAGTTTTGTCTTTCGGAAACTTATTTCCTCCTTTTTTCCGAACAAAATGGGACTGCGCTACAATGTGGGATGTTCGATATTTTTACGGTACGATATTAAAATATTAAATATGATTTAAATGTAAACTTCGTTCTCATGCCCATAAAATTATATCAATTTTTGACATCTGGACCTTACTCGACAGTGGCGCCAACTGGTGAGAACAAAAACGATAGCCCTTATGGGAGTTTTGCGGGCGTTTTGAGCGCTCGGATTTTATGCTGCACTTTGAAATAAATTTTTGTCTTTTGTGTTGTTCTAATTGTACTTGTTCAATATACACATTTGTTCTTCTCTGAAAACTGGTTCGAATGGCATCATGAAAAAATTATGCATATTCTCTATTAACACAGCCGAAGAACTCAGAACAGACCATTAGACCAAATTTAGAATGAAGGAAAAATTGAAAAATTTAGACACCGAGCAGGATTCGAACCTGAGGCGCTGTACGCCTCCCTTAAGGCGTTTGTATAAAAAAAGAGACCATTAGACATAAACCAAGACCAATGTTTTTGTGAATCAACAGGCGGTATTATCGCTATAGCGCTATTTCTTCCGGACAACCTTTGGGTGATGGATTAATGAATCAGAACATAAAATGGATTGGATCGTCCTCTCTAAAAAGTGGTTCAAACGGTATTGTGAAAAGTAACTAAATAAATATTTGTAGACAATCTTACACAAATCTATCTAGTCCCAAACTAAGCAAAGCTTGTACTATGGGTACTAAGCGACGGTATACATACTTATATAGTTAAATACATAAAACACATTCAAGACTGAGGAACAAATATTCGTGTTCATCACACAAATAAATGCCCTGACCGGGATTCGAACCCGGGACCTCCAGCTTCGTAGGCAGGATCACTACCAACTAGGCTAAAGCGGTCGTCCAATTAACATTCGATTACACTCGATATCTACTCAGAAATCGAATTAGATTATCCTAATAGAGTGAATAAGCATGTAAAATTGCCTAGCAACTGAAATGAAAGGAAACATGACCTAATTCTAACCAGAGGACCTATTACGAACTTCGAAATTCGAATTTCGTATCGTGCCGCCCCTTTCACTCATATAATGTATAACACGAGACTGAAAGGGTCGGCATTATACGAAGTTCGAAGTTCAGGCTCTTGTCGACGATAAAAAGATGTCTTCGAAACATTAGGAAATAACATTTACTCGTTTGTTTATGAAACAACATTTTCCTTGAGAGTTTCATTATGGTAATAGCGTTTTGTTTTGCTCCATATTTTTGCGTTTTGATGAACTCTCTCTTAAATAAATAAGATAATAAATAAAAACAGCCTTTATTCCTGACTTAAATTTTTACATGCTTAACATTTCTTTGTGTGTTTTAATAATATATTTTACTTGGTAAAGCTGTTTTTGACATAGGCCATTCCAGGCCCCGCCACTCTTCTCGGTTTTTCGGGAGTCTTCTCCATTTTTAGGGTTCCGTAGCCAAAATGGCATTATAGATTCGTCATGTCTGTCCGTCCGTATGTCACAGCCGATTTACTCGGAGACTATAAGCACTACAATTCTGAAATTTGGTAGGAAGGTGTATTCTATGAATCGCTACATAAAAGTGATGTTAAATTACAAAAAAATATTAAATTAGGGGGGGCACTCCATACATGTAGCCGGTGGATGAAAAAAAAATTTCAACGCACATAGTCGTGTCGGGATATCGATGGATAGGCCTTTAAAAATGATACGGAGGTTTCTAAAAAACCATTTAAGTCAACCGTTGGTGAGATATTAGCTGTCAAAGTCATAGAAAATGTGTCCCCCCCCCTCTAATTTCCAAACTATAAAGTTTAAAATTCTGAAAAAAATTGACGTGGTGTGCATTAGTAAATACTTTCAACGATTTTAGGTTTGAACAATATAGGTTTTACGGTTTTTGAGTTTTCGCTTAAAAACTGTCTTGCCCAAACAAAAGGTCGTAAGTGCCGTGAGTTCCCTATGAAGATGCGACTTTTTTAGATTCAATGTATTGGATAGTGGTTTTAAATGTGGAGTAGTAGGTGTTGGTACGGAACCCTTCATTGTGCGTGGTACGACACGCACTTGCCCGGTTTTTTGGAAAGTCATCTTCCCATCTTTTATGTGCTCTCCCTCTAGCTCTTTTCTCGTTCTCACTCTGTGACTTCTCGGGTCCATTTCTCCTTTTTAGACCGCATCATATGTCCAGTCCATCTCCATTTGAGGGTCCTGACTTTCTTTGTAGTATCCACCACCTTAGTTTTCTGATATCCGTAAGTTTGCATGTCTCTTAGATTTATATTTAGCATACTTTGTTCCAACTCTTGGAGTTTTTTTTATTTACTATTATATTGCTGGTAACAAAGAGGTTCAAAGAGGTTCTGGATTTGATAGGAGAGAAGAGACTACTTTTGAGGACGATCGAGAACAGAAGAGGAAACATGCTGGGGCACCTGATACGACATTACAATTACATAAATACCATAATCGAAGAAAAATCTTTTTAATTTTTAATTAATTTGTCTAATTTACTATTTATTGTAATATTTTCTATCCATATAGCCTCACTATGTTATAAATTGTAACATGAGACATCATCTCTATTACCAACATGTTTGTCATAATCAGAGATCGGACTTTGCGTCATTGCTCGCAATAATGTGGACATGACTCCAAAATTAATCAAACTCAATTAACTAATTTCTTACTTAACATATAATTTGATTCCTAGTCAATAAATACAAGTTTGTTAAAGTATATATTTATTAAAGAAATTAATCAGTATTTTTGCCAAATTTTCTGCAATCAGTCTATTTATTTTCACATCAAAAATATATTTAAGTGCTGTAAAACTCCGCTCGCAATCCGATAGAAAACTTCTTCGTCAGAAATAATAATCGTAGCAGGATATTTACCATGTAGTAGATATTGGGTAGTATTTCTAATGTAAATAATCGTGTCAGGTTAAAGTCGTAACTTCTATATTATATAAAAACTAGCGACCCGCCCCGGCTTCGCATGGGTGCACTATTTAATGGATGTTATTATACAAATATAAACCTTTCTCTTCAATCACTCTATCTATTAAAAAAAACCGCATCAAAATCCGTTGCTTAGTTTTAAAGATTTAAGATTATAGGGATATAGGGATTAGGGACAGAGAAAACGACTTTGTTTTAGACTATGTAGTGTTTACGAAAACGATAACCACTTTAAATAACATTTTGCTAATAATTATAAGCACGTATAAACTGTTATCGGAAATTCAAATTTTATTTCAAGAAATAATTAATTGATTAATATTTTGATTAATTTTGGAGTCACGTCCACATTATTGCGAGCAATGACGCAAATTTCTCCGACCTCTGGTCATAATTTAAATTTAAAAAAATACCGAAACTGTATTGAAGCATGATACTTTCCAACTAAAAGCATCATTTCAGTGCATCCTCAAATCTTATAAAGAATTGGCAACGGGCACGTGACTCCTTTGGAGTTGCGGGCTTCTATGGGCTGCGGTGGCCGCTTGCCATTAGGTGGACCGTACGCTTGTTTGCCACCGGCGTTGTATAAAAAAAACTATTTGCGCGAGATTTAGTTTACTGCTAATGCAAGACTAATAGTTTTACCTACTTGAATCATAACTGTATTCACAGGGAAGTCCCGGTAAGGGTCATATTATCAGTTAAACCCCTCATCTACCTCTCTTTGTGTGGATTGACAGTTGACACGTATAGTGACAGTACCTCAGGACTTTTGCGACCTAATATGATAGATTTTATACGTATATGTATGTTTTGAAAATACTCCTTTCTTTTACTTCTTCAAACTTCGGCTATCGATTACTATCTTAAATATTCATAAAAGTATCATAGCCTATAAACAGTTTATTGTAGCTTGGAATTATCAATACTTTTGTCATTATATGAGTTCAAAACAATATAAAATATGTAAGGTCTTAACAAGAGGTTTTTTTTTAATCTTTATTTATTTCGAAGCTTTCGTCAAGATGTCGATGTCAGCTCCAGCAAGCCTCTATCTACAGTACAAACAGTCAATCTTAGATGTAATTAAAAAAAACGAATAAAAAACCACAAAAATTGTATACTTATTTCCAAAAAAACCGTATACAAACCTTGCAGCCTTTGACAAAGGATCCGCTAAAATGGACTGAAAAACCCCAACCAAGGACCGATACCGGTATTTTTAAACCCTGAATTAGCCCAATATTTTGGATTATTTTTTGCTCTTTACGTAGGGCTGAATCATGTATTTAGGTAACAACGTCGTATTAGATTGTCCCATTAAAAACGAAATAATGAACCGGTGACCGTAATAGATAGATAGATAAAAACTTTATTGACGGATATGACTTGACAATTTAGAAAAAACTACTCTTACAATATTCACACTTATAAAATAAAAACAGTGCTAATGGACACAAAACTATACTAATGCCTATACTATTGTCATGACATAGCCGCATAATAATACCGGTATTTTTCTATGGAGAAAATACCGGTATCCGATCCCTGACCCCAACATGCAAAAGGGAATAAGAGGTCTAACTTGGTTGGTCTGTGGTCTGTTGTGAGTTTTCTCGGCGCGCAGTGTTGCCAACTCAGTGGATTTTCCACTAGATCTGGTGGTTTTGCCTTCTCATTTGGTGGCTAAAATTGTACTCTTTTTCATATAAAATGAGTGAATTTAGTGGTTTTCTGAGAGCTGTCTAGTGGGAAACGAATTTTTTTTTCATACAAATTAAGAGAATCTAGTGGTTTTTAGAATTGTTTTTGGTGAATTTGTTAAAACAGGTTGGCAACACTGTCGGCGCGATACGCCAGTCGCTTTTCGATCCCCGCCGACGTCGCACCGCGCGCCGGCTCGTAATGTATTGTTTACAAATAGGACCATGTGGTTGAGCGACATTTCGATTGAATTAATATCATATTATTGAGTAGGTGCCATTATAAAAAATTGTGATTGTCAGTGAAGTGATTGTTTGCGTGGATATTTTTTTTAATCTGGGTGAGTATTAGACATAGACATTATTTATTGGTAATACATTTTATTTATTTATTTTAAGGAGTACCAACAGCTACTAGATTATGATAAGAGACTTAGATAATAATACAAAGCCAATTAAAGGAACTCACAGATAGAAACAAAACAAGGAATTCAACCAACTTTGCATACACATTCACACTTTGCTATTCAGAATTAACTAAATAATAACGGGAAAAAGAAGATTGTATACACCCCAAAACTTAGCTGGGTTATGGAATTTTATTGATAAAATAAAAAAAATTACATGTCAAATATTTTATTACACGTATAAAATTCTGAAATATTATAAAACGCCGGAGAGGTGAGACATTAAATATTAGAGATCGCTTTAACGCGATAAGACCTTGCTGTTACCATTATTAATGTTACCGAATCAATAAATGTACTCCTGTATTAGTGGTACAATAAAGAATATTATTATTATTATTAGTTTATGTTGTAAAGTAAATGTTCCTATGTTTGATAGTTTAATACCCAAATAGCTAAAACCTATTGTTCATCTATGATTTTTAATAATTGGGACTTAATGGCGTAGGTAAAATAAAAAAATATTGACCATTTTAACTGGAAGAGATCCCTTACAGGGATAAGTTCGCCTTTGTACATGATTGATCTGTTTTTTTTCTGTATAATTTATTTTACTCGTCCTGTGTACAATAAAGTATTTACATACATACATACTTACATACCATTTTTAAGTTAGTAAGACGTTTCGGATGTGTCACAAAATCGTTGACTATTTCTGAGAAATATTTTTTTAACTGTATAGGGCCCATTTTATACTTAATTAAGTAATTTTAAAATGACTATACATGGTTTATGTTTGTTCTATTGTTTATTTTACACGATGTTATATTTAATGTTTACTGTAATAGTAAGCTTTAAAATCTGTTAAACTAAAATCAAGGCCCCATGATGCCAGGTTGAAATTAAGTTAGCAGTTCGACTTACGTTTAGACTTTTAAAAAATTATGATTAACACATTCATTCATAATATTGACTCTACCTACCTTGATCTAATGTTCGCTCCTTTTATTTTATTTATTTACTAGCGACCCGCCCCGGCTTCGCACGGGTGCACTATTTAATGGATGTTATTATATACATAAACCTTCCTATTCAATCACTCTATCTATTAAAAAAAACCGCATCAAAATCCGTTGCGTAGTTTTAAAGATTTAAGCATACATAGGGATATAGGGATTCGGGATAGAGAAAGCGACTTTGTTTTATACTATGTAGTGATTCAACAACAAATTAAGTCTATTATTACAGGGTAATACCTAATACGACAGACGGATATAGTAATCTTTAAAATATCGACAAAATAGTTACTAAGACTAACACATTACGAGTACATAAGTACCTAATGTTCTTTAAAGCAACACATGCATGCATGTGACACCCCAAGAGTTGCAAGTGTCCATCGGCTACGGTGACCGCTTACCATCAGGCGGGCCGTACGCTTGTACTTTACTTTTTATAAAGATATTGTAAAAACCTAGCCTAAGACAGAAAATAAATAAAGACAATAATAATATAATACCTTCAAAATAAACGAAATAAAATATAGGTAAGTACCTTCAGCAACATAGGTATTAACATTTAATTATAAAGTTACTAAAATACTACTGGTAATATTAAAACTTGTTACTAAAAACCGGCTAAATACTAGTCAAGCCACGCACGCCGGGTTCCTTACAAAATAATTTTTTATATCAACAAATTCTTCATCTTCAGCGTTATACGAACTTTCAAACACATTTAAGCAAGTATAATCAGAAATAGAAATTATTTATTGCCACGAATTAAAGTTACAAAATAAAGCCAACAAAAATACAGCAAAAAGAAACTACAGATTAAGATATAAAATAAAATACAATAAAAAAAAATTTGAGGCAATGGGTCTCGGTCTCAGCATGTGCTGGGCAAAAAAAAATGTCCAGCGCTGGTTTTCAGACCGATCCCTAGCGTTTGTCGGTCGCAGAGACTAGAGAAATAAACAAAAAAAAACAAATGTATGTTATGCGTGCTCTAGGTTTGTGACAAAAAAAAATAGATAAATAAGCAGTGAATAAATATCTAAATGTACATGATGAAAAAAAGCAAATAAATGTTCATTTTTCGTGTGTGTTTATGTATGTATGTGTGTGTTTTATAATGATGATACTACAGAACCGACGGAATCCAAAAACTGGAAATGTTCGCAAAAATGTCGGCATCGTGTTTTCCTTGTATGGTTACGTTAATTACATTCATGTTATTTAATTACCTCCTTTAGATTTATACATTTCGTGGTACATTTTAATTATGTACTTAGTGTATGGCAATAACAAGTTATATTAGGTATTATTTTTTTTTTTTAGGTATTTTTTTTAGGTTTTTTTAGGTACTGTATCCTTTGATTGAGGTGTACAATAAAGAGTATTTGTATTGTATTGTGTTGTATTTTTAAAGTTTTAGTACACTGTGTAAGTTTGTCTATCTCATTCTCCCACTCTACACTCAATCCCTCAAAGGTTAGAAGAGATCCCTCATAGGGATAAGTTCGCCTTTTCACTCTAATCTTATGTGACATGTATATTGTTTTAACCTGTTATTGTGTACAACAAAGTGCTTACATACATACATATTTTTAGACGAGACCATCAGAAACAAGTGTACAGGTAATAAGCTAGGAACATATGGATACTAAGTATGCATATGTTTTCCTAAATTAGCTCTCACTAAAACATATTTATATTGCATTTTCAGGCTTCCGTACAAAATGGTAAAAAAGGAACCCGTGGTTTCACTTTGTCTGTCTGTCTGTCTGTCACATCGCTAAATATCTCAAGAACTACTTATGCTATCGATTTGAAATTTGGAATAGTTATAAAAAAGGCTAATTTAATAATCGCACCTCTATAACTGAAATGTATTACCTGTATTCTGAACTCTATTAATGGAACCCTCTGTAAATGAGACAGATATTTATTTATTTAAACCTGGATATCTGAGACACTGGATAAGTGGGATACCTCTATAACTGAGACAAATTTACAGGTCCCTTGATGTCTCACTTAACCAGGTTTCACTATAAAATGTTTGGCCTCAGAACACCAAGATGCTCCCATTTGGAGAGCAAGAGGGACGTAGTCATACATCGGTTTTAGGTTTGAATACTTAGGATCGGTTGCACCAACATACGATCACAGGCCGGTCATCGTCAAATATCGCGCCGCCAACTGTCATCCCATAGAAACTTGTCAAACTTTCAATACAATCCGATTTTGACGAACACCGCTTACGATTACAAACGGTTTGGTGTAACCCACCCTTGTTTATATTACATACTCAGACATCAATGAAATGCGCGTTAAATTGAATCAACTGGATTCAGTGAATTCGACTTTACTTACAATAGCGTTTACAAGACTATCACTTAGTCAGACCAGTGAGCCGTGTGACAGAAAAACTGGCATATATTATTAAAGAATATTAGGCTGGTAACACGAAATACCTACATAGCACCGTAATAAGCACTTTTAATTGACAGCTTATTAAAAATGTTGCCATACCAATACCAGCAGTTTGAAAAAAATCTTTGCGCTCGTTAGCCACTAATAGTTTCGTGCGAAGGTAAAAGTGGATATGTTAAATATTTTCCGTGTTTGTTGCTGTAAGCTGTGTCTTCATCATTATCATAATCCTCAGCCTGCAGTCGCGCATTGCTGGACATAGGCATTCCCTAATTAAGAAAGAAAGAAAGAAAACATGTTTATTAAAGTACTCGCCGATGTGACAAATTGTATACGAAGTCAATGAAAACAGCTTTTCTTACTAAAAGTGTTTTCGGGATAGCACCAAAAATTTACAATAAATTGCCAAGAAATATAACCATATTAAAGGGATTGATAGAATTTAAAAAAAGTCTATTTGCATTTCTAGTTAAAAAAACTTACTATTCACTAAGGGAATACTTGACAGATGAAGAATTGTAACTGTTTAAGCATGCTCCATCTTGACTCAAAATATTTGTATGCCTTATGGCAAAACATAGAGAGACAGTAATAATAATAATTCTAAGACCTATGTACCTATGTTTACAAATAAATGTTTTTGACTTTGACTTTGACTTATTTAGCATATACAATATTAAAATAATAATAAAACAAAGGAAAATTAAAATACAACTAATATATGCTAAAATGGTCGCCACTCAGCTTGGTGCCACAAAATAAGCTATTAGGTGTTAAGTCGTGGCGCTGATTTCCAGTGGCGCCTGGTAACCGGAGTAGCTGCCACTTATTTAGTATACCACTTACTTAAGGGTTAATTCACGCCACCACACCCGGTTCTCAGCTCCCCGCATCCAACCACTTCCCGTCACTCTTGTCAGTTCATCGGTCCACCTGGGAGGGTGGTCCCGCACGCCGCGCCTGTATTGGTCACGTAGGAAGGACACTTCAATAGAGCGTGGACTGTGTTTCTTTTGCGCCGCGCCGCTTTGCTTCGCGTTCCCGGGGATTTCGCCCAAGTAGGACACCGCGTAAGTATAAGCAGCCGCTCCTGTCACTGATGACTGAAAGTACCGTTCGAAACATGTATTTATAGAAGAAGACATAGTTCGCCATTTAATAATTAAAAGAACAATAGTTGTTGCAATAAAATTGATCGTGTGTGGACTGCTTAAGGCAATGAAAATTTGCGCGTGCCGCGGCTCTAATTAATCGAAATGTTTACTGTTTACTTAACCCTGCAACTCGTTGGTGATGCTGTAAACATTGTAAATTCCATTTCGCGAGACAGTATACAAAGATGATTGTTTATTAATTTCGGTTTATTTTAAACAAAGCGAATGATTCGCGTTTTTAATTATACAAACATATAACACAGTAACTTAAGTACCGAAAGGCAAGAAACATATACATACAAAACCAACACAAAGTCTATACTTTGTATATAACTTAAAATTTTAAAACGAGTATAATTCTCCTTTTTGAGTAAGTAAATTTTTGGGAGATTCCCGCAAGGGACGACATTGGGTTCTGAACTATTATGAAATATGCTTAAGTGCTTTAAGGCAGTGCAACAATAAACATCGCGTTCTTTGAAAGGTTGTTCTGCCCAGATGAGGAAAGAATAAGGATTGATTTTTAGATATATGTTTCTTGACTATATGACTGTGTTTCTGACAATAGCCGAAACATGATTGCTTAAGAGCTGACTAACTCTATACCTGGGGTTGTATTGCAGGGGACTCCCCTGGTAGTTGTATCTTAGTTTAAGTATCTAGGTCATATCATAACTCAAGATCTAACATTACTTAGACCTGGATATTGAACGGGAATGCAGTGCATTGGCAGTACGGTCAAATATGCTCGCCCGCAGGTTTGCTCGATGCTCCATCGAAGTTAAAATCTCGCTATTTAAGGCTTTTAGCCAGTCTTTCTACTCGAGCAGCCTGTGGGTGAAGTATACCAAAAGGGCCTATAATGCCCTGCGTGTACAATACAACAATGCATTCAGGGTATTGTTGGGACTACCTCGATGGTGTAGTGCATCGCGTATGTTCGCGGAGGCAGGCACGGACGGTTTTCAAGCGATTATGCGGAAAAAAATCGTCTCGATGACTGAGAGGTAGTTCAAACAGCATACTGTGTGTCATTGCGGGCAGGTATGATTGCCCAATGTATATGCACTGGATAGGGCAAATCAAGGCGGTCGCTGAATATAGATTTAAGTAAGTGTTTATTAGATTAGTTACTTTACTAATATACCGTTTAAGTCGCACTAACAATATACGGATGTAAAAAAAAAAAAAAACTGAAATAAAGTTATTCTCTTTATTTATCTTTTCGCTTAAGTTAGGTTTTTACAATATCTTTATAAAAAGTAAAATATAAAACAATATTTACAAAACATAAAATCATTATAAAAACCTAACCTAGGGTGCCGCCGGCAGCGAGGCGGGGCCTAAGCTACCGGTGGTTAGGGCGACAGAGAGAGGAACCTCCTGACTATTCGCGCCGTGTCCAGGAGTACCGCCTTCTGTATCTGACCCTTGACCCAGCCATCTAGCGAGAGTCTCTTGAGGTGTTGGTCGAGACTCTTCGCTATTAGACCGTTCGCAGAGACGACTATCGGGACAATGATCGTTGAATCAACATCCCACATGGCGGTCACCTCGTGTGCCAAGTCTAGGTACTTGCTGACTTTGTCCTTCTCGGCCTTCACGAGGTTCTCGTCATGGGGGATGGTGATGTCAACGAGCACTGCCTGGCGCTTCAATCGGTCTGTCAACACGATATCAGGTTTATTGGCTACAATAGTCCTGTCCGTGATGACAGATCGATCCCAATAGAGCGTGGCACGACCATTTTCGAGAACTGGTGCAGGTGTATACTTATAGTACGGCACTTCGAAGTCCACAAGACCATATAAAAGAGCAAGTTGCTGGTGAATGATCCTGGCTACTAAGTTATGTCTGTGCAAGTACTCGCCGTTAGCAAGATGACCACAACCGGAAATGATATGCCTGAGTGATTCTCCGGGACGGCGGCATGCCCGACAAATGTCGACCGTACCGTCCTTCAGGATATACTTCCGGTAGTTGTTCGTCATGATAACTTCGTCCGCAATTGCACAGACAAAACCTTCGGTTTCCCCGAAAAGATCCCCGAAACGTAGCCAGTTCACCGACGCGAGCAGGTCTACATCGGGCCCTGTGAGGGCCCTGTAGAACCGCCCGTGTAGCTCCTTACTCTTCCATACCGCCTTGCGTTCCTCGGTGCTCCATACTTTAAGTCTGCGCCAGTTCTCCTTTGCCATGGAAAGCGGGGTGAAAGATGCGTCTACTGCTACTATAAATAAAGTTATTATTATTATTATTAAAATTTTCTTGATAGAAAACAATCCAAAGTTGAGTCTTTATTTTCCTTTTTTTGCTCAGCCTATTATAACAATATATTATTAAACGACACAATTAAGTTAAAATGATGGTACTTTATCTCATCTAAACTCTGTCAAGAGGAAATTTAATAAAAGTGCACACAGTCAGATATTTATTGAGATTTGTTTTTTCAGTCCCAAAGAGTGTTGCATCTCGTTTTGTCGTTGCACAGCCCTTGATGGTACCGGAGTACTTATTATAATCATGTTCTAGTTTACGAATAAGGGATTTTTGGGGGAATGAGTTTACTACGTTCAAATAAAGATGACGGATGGACGGTGAATTTAAGTTAGTTGTAATATTATTTAAATAATTATTATTTAACTATTATTACCGCCTGTAAATTAGTTATTAAAGTATTAACATTTAATAAAAGAACGTCAAATATATTTGGGCCATTCTACTTTTTCATGAACATGATTTTGAGACACTTTTTTTGTAATGCAGATTTTGGAATACTTGGCCCTCACTTCATGTTTTTGTATTGTTATTTAGAAAGAGGTTTAATTGCAGTATCACTTCCGAGAGTTTCGGTAATTAAAAAACCACAGCTAATATCCATAAATCGAGTAACTCAGTGGTTCTTGGATGTCTCACCATTTGTATGAAAAAATGGTATTTACCACTGTGTTACCCACCATTTACAGCAATATGTTAATATTTAAGTATTTCACTACATAGTATAAAACAAAGTCGCTTTCTCTGTCCCTATATCCCTATGTATGCTTAAATCTTTAAAACTACGCAACGGATTTGATGCGGTTTTTTTAATAGATAGAGTGATTGAAGAGGAAGGTTTATATGTATAATAACATCCATTAAATAGTGCACCCGTGTGAAGCCGGGGCGGGTCGCTAGTTTACCTATAAATTCCTTTTATTAGGTTCAGGTACTCTTTTGACATCCTATTTTTGTACATTAATTCAATACATATCATAGATTTTTTTTTGTAATAGAAAACTGGTCATGAAAAAGTAGAATGACCCATTTATAAAAAAAAGGTAAATTCAGTAGAATCCGCTTATAACGACTCCGCATATAACTTTTACCGCTTTTAACGACTTCGAAATCACCACAGATAATATTCATACCAAACATTTTCAAAGCAAATCAGTCCGTTTTGTGCGACGTTCTGTTAGTGCGACTTAGGCTCGGTTTTATAAAGATCCGTTAGACCTTATGTCGGTTTGTTATGCCAAAAATTGTACTGAGTTACTGAATTAATTTGATCTGACATTTGGTCTAACGGATCTTTATAAAACTTGGCCTTAAGAGCGCTTCAATAAAATATAACAGGTCCACTAGCGCCACTCGTAAATAATTGTAATTATTTAAATTTAACGATATATAACTAAAAAAGGGAGCCGCTAAGTACTGTAGTTTGTATTTAAGTACTTTTTGAATCCATCAAACTAGTTTTTACGTTGCTGGATTCGTCTCTCTATGAGCTCAAAATTAAAATGGCCGTTTTAACTTTGGACGCAATTATTATACTTTCTTGAACTGCAAATTAATATTTTGACATGTAAAAGTGCCCTTGTGGCCTATTTGCAGAATAAATGTTTGATTTATGATGATGAAACGGCCGTTTTAACTTTGGACTCATAGATTGACGAATCCAGCAACGTAAAAACTAGTTTGATGGATTCAAAAAGTACTTAAATACAAACTACAGTGCGTAGCGGCCCCCTTTTTTAGTTATAATCGTTAAATTTAAATAATTACAATGATTTACGAGTGGCGCTAGTGGACCTGTTACATTTTATTGAAGCGCTCTTATGTCAACGGTGCCATGACTGTCGCTTTATCCGGATTCCACTGTATGTTAAAATGTAGGTTTGTCGGTCGGTCGACAATATTAACGAGCCCATTGTTCTGTCGGATTACTGTGATATTAGAGGATTAACGATATCCTTCTGCATTAACTTTGATTCACATGTAATTGTCCGGTAATTGAAAGTAATTACGAGAGATAAGTCGCGTGATATCGCGGCCTCGGTCCCGCCGCTTTATTACCTCAGTCTTCGTAATGACATTACAGTAATAATTTCGTTGCATTATCATGTTCTATTAAATACTGATGAGCTCTGAAATTCTAAATCTGAACTTCGTATCGTACTGTTCCTTTCACTCATTCGGTGTAAGATGAGAGTGAAAGGGACGGCATATTTCGAATTTCGGAGTAACCCCTCGGATGATGAAGAACTTCGTACAGGAGAACACAATTAATATGGCGCGCGTCAAAGCTCTTAAGTAGTTGACTGAGAGACTATTATTGCTTAATCCACACGCCTTATTACTTGGGTCGTGCTATATTCGTTTCGCGGTAGCTCCTTAGAGTGCACAATAAGTGCAGTTGAGAAAACTAAATGTTTGTCAATTTTGGACTCTATATCTATTAACATTGAGTCCAGAATTGACCAAAATTAAGTTTCCTCTGCTTATTACAAAATGGAGAAAAATGCATTTGCTGTCAACTTCACGCTCCAATGCCCAACCATAAAGTTTTCAAATGCAAGCAGGTTAATGGTATAGTTCAATTTAAGAACTTTTTATTGGCCGTTATTTTGAAAAAACTTTCATTCGATTTTGAATCTTCTATGGTACAAAATTAGTCGCTTTTTACATGGATTCTTTTGACACAGCTCGGCCAACTTAAATAATCTTAAGTATCAATCTCTATTGAGTAATAGCACAGGTAAGGTATAGTACGATTACTTTGGCACTGACATATGCTGTTATTTCATTGGATACTCAACTTTAACGCTAATGTAATAGAGTTTCAATTACAAACATGTCATTTCTAAATAATGTGGATGTAATAGAAACTATTTCATTAGCGTTAAAGTTCACTATCCACTGGAATAAGAGCATATGTCAGTCTCAAGTAATTTATCAGTATAGTACGTTCAATACCGTAAGGACCAAATTCTGTCAAACGAACACAAGCAAAAATCTACCTTATAGTCAGAGCTCTTAGTCATTTTTTTGCTTGCGTTCGTTTGACAGAATTTGGCCATAGAATTTTCTACATATACATGCTTGCTAACCTTTTCTTTCTTCAAGGGTACCAACAGACATTTGAAAGACAATACAAGTACCATGAGCACGTACTTAAGCTTGTTACAGAGAATGCAATTTATCACTACAATAAAATTGACAGACGTATAACACAACTATATGTAGTTGGAACGGGACATCTCTTGTTTACTATATTTTTTTATACCACGTCGGTGGCAAACAAGCGTGCGGCCCAGCTGATGGTAAGCGATCGCCGCAGCCTATGGACGCTTGCAACGCCAGGTGTTGGCGACCTTAAAATTACAACACTCCTTCCTTGAACCCCATACTGCAGTTCATATTCATATTCATATTCATTTTTATTGATAATATCCGATTACATGTCAATTTATATTAAATACAGGTCATGTCATTATCTTAAATTCTATAAAATAACTCTCTATGGTCATAGAACGCCTGCTCGAGAAGCCATTTTTTTATTTTGACTTTAAATTGGACCGCTTTGTGAAGCGGTAATGTCACCTGGCAGGTGATTCTCTGAGGGTCTATCCCTACGATCCATGACGTGGCTGAGTTTCCGAGATTTTGCGAGTTTGTGGGGCACTAGGGGGAGTTTACCGGCTCGCACGCCGCGAGTTTCGTACCTGCGTGGTAGTTCAGTAGTGGTTCTTGTAACGATGCGTGTATCGGACCGTTACATACAAACTTTCTGGCCGTTTTTCTGACTTATCTTTTCTCTAAATTTTAAAATTTGAACTACATTTTCGAATTCCACGTGACGTTGCGCAGCCATTATCGGCAGCGCAGTTCGATCTTGATTTCCGATCGATAATGATCTACCCAGTTATGCTGTTATTTTAATAAAAATTAAATATTAGACCTAAATACCTACTAAAAACAGTGAAGTTATATGATATTATTCGTACTGTGATCGAGAGATTTGTATTGTTATTTTCTACAGTGCAGTGTATTTATACTGTTCCAAGGCACAATATTGTAAGTTTCCATACCTATTTGTTAATTTAACCCATTTAATACATAGCTGATAATTAATCGTAGGCTAAACGCATCGTATGCTTGTTGCAGGTGCCTTATTGTTTTTATGAATAAATACCTCCTTCCCTGGCTATCAATCTTTGCTTCCCCTCCAAACACCACTCCTGAGGACCTGCAGACCTCACAGTTCTAGGCATAGAATCTACCTCGTCTCGTGTACTTACTGCCATTTGCCAGATTAGCCCCTCGGGAAAACCCCGGCAGGGAGCTCATTCCACAACCGGTGCGTCCGTGGGAGGAAATTCCTTTGAAACCGTACCGTACTGTTGGAGTATAACGCTAGGCGGAGTATTGTAGCTTGAGCGAAGCGAGTAGAGAAGCGGTGTTCCTGCAAGCTTTAATTAAGGAATTATTAATGACGACTAGTTGTCAAATAGTAATGTATTGTGATAATCAATCTGCTATTCAGCTTGCTACCAACCACACTCTACATAGAAGGAGCAAGCATATTGAAATAAGATTTCATTACGTTAGAGATATGATTGCTAGATTTAACGTTGAAATTGTATACATCCCTACGGATGAGATGGTAGCAGATGTGTTCACGAAGCCCTGGGCTGTATCAAGCATGAGTTGTTCACTCGTCTGCTTGGGGTGGCTTGAAGCCCACGATGCCCACGTTATGGGCGGTGTTGGAGTATAACGCTGGCCATCTCGATGAAGACATTACTTTTCGAATTTGGTATTGTCTAGGGAGTGATGTCTGTCATTGGTTTATGGTAAAACACTTAATGTCATGCAATTTTTATTAAAATAATATATTATCAGTTTTGCCATAGTCGCCACGCTTGGCAAGCGGGTTGGCGACCGCAGTTTGATGGTGGTAATGATCGAAGGATGCTGCTGCCCACCCTCCGATTTTCCCTTATTCGCCTCCTACGAAACCCACGGGAAGAGATGGGGTGGCGCAATTCTTACCCGGCAACCACACGGATTGCCCCCAACGGAAAAATAAATTGGGGGAGGCCTATGTTCAGCAGTGGACGTCTTTCGGCTGAAATGATGATGATGATGATGATTATCAGTTTACACGATGTTTACATTAATCCCACTGTGCCCGTGTTGCTCATAATTTTAATACGTACTCGTCTTGTACGTTCTAAGGTGTGAGGATGGATGCCCTGCCAACGGCGAGCGGTGCGATGGCTGAGTCATCAACCTCCTAGCGTTATCCCGGTACAGTTGCATCCTGAAGGATGCCGGGGTCCGCTACCTAATCCCAAGATTTGGCGTAGACATTAGTTTTTACGGAAGCGACTGCCATCTGACCTTCCAACCAGAGTGGAAACCAGACCTTATAAAAAAAGATTTAAAAAAATAATTAAATCTGTTTATTTCTATTAATTAACCTAATTACAAATAATAATAATAATAATTTATAATAATAATTTATTCATAAAACATGTTGTACAAAATTAAGAACTATAATAGGCTAGGAGTTTACAAATATATGGTAGTAAATAACACGTGCCTGAGCTAGGAAGCCCTGTGTTTCAGGCAAAGAAGGACTACAATTACTTAGAAATATTCACATGCAAAATAAAACATATGCTACGATTCAAATGGCTTAACAAGGCCTTAATCTTAATATTAAAGATTTTGCGTGGCCTCGGTTAGAGACAAAATGAGTTGCTCACGCATTTTTAATTCAGAATATTATGATTGTGATTACTAACATTTCCTAAGTATAAAAATAGGTATAATAGATATTCTCTTAAAAACCTATGTATAATTATATATATCATTATGTAAGACCTAAGTATGGGTGTGCATCCTCCCCTTCCCTCTCAAATATATCTATATTATTGGAATTGGGCTTGTCAAGTGAGTGGGCAACTTGACTGTTAGAAGTTCTCAAGCCGCTCGAAGGCCTCTAACTTGGCTTGACGACTGCTGATGGCAGAAAGTATAATACATTAAAAAATACCTACTATATATCTTTTTCATACCAGTCTTTAGGGTTCCGTACCCGAAGGGTCCAAACGGAATCCTATTACCGTTTTTATATACCCCGACCGCGACCTAGTTGGTAGTGACCCTGCCTTCGAAGCTGGAGGTTCCGGGTTCGAATCCCGGTCAGGGCATGTATTTGTGTGATGAACACGAATATTTGTTTCTGAGTCATGGATGTTTTCTATGTATTTAAGTATGTATTTATCTATATAAGTATGTATATCGTCACTTGGTACCCATAGTACAAGCTTTGCTTAGTTTGGGACTAGGTTGATTTGTGTAAGATTGTCCAAAAATATTTATTTATTTATTTATTTTATATGAGATTGGCAAACGAGCTTACGGCCTGTCTCATCGTACACTATGGACACTTGTGGCTTCAGGAGCATCACAAGCGCGTTGCTTACCCGTTATTGACTGGAGGATTCATTGTGTTGAATAGTGTCTG
Source organism: Epiblema foenella (assembly GCA_963556455.1). NCBI lineage: Eukaryota > Metazoa > Arthropoda > Insecta > Lepidoptera > Tortricidae > Epiblema > Epiblema foenella. The sequence continues at coordinate 27,496,893 of OY747099.1, read as the reverse complement.
GCCAGTTTTTGACACCCAAATGCGTTTTTTGATGGGAGTGCTGTGTGCCTTTACCATGAGTTTGCATGACCGTAGTCGCTAGCGACTGCGTAAAAATTTGTATGGGCAAAAGCACAGCGCCTCTGGAGTTACGCAATAACTAAGAATCGGCATACTAAATCGTTTACGCAGTCGCTAGCGAGTACGGTCATGCAAACTCATGGTAAAGGCACTGACAATACTTATACTTATACTCTTTATTGATAATATTGTTAAATATTACATGTCACATTACAATTTTGCACAATATATATAAAGTAACATTATCTTAGTACAATCATTATTAGATACAGTGTGAACAAATTGTTGTTAATTATAATGAATGTCAGTGAATAGCCATTATTAATTAATTTATACATATCAAATATAATTTATTTAATTAATTAGCGTTATAAAAGTCATTTAATTTGTAGAACGCATGACCGATTAACCAGTTTTTTAACTTCTTAGTAAAAGTGTTAGGGTTGTCGACTGTTTTGATGTGGATTGGTAACATATTATATACGAAGGCAGCGCCTTCACTCTCAACACAACTCATCTTCGGGAGATCTGGCGACCGTATCAGAAACTATAGCACCACTACCTACTTACAGAGCAAGAACTGGTGTTATTATTGCTGCAGCCTTCTGTAAGGTGAACTGTACTCAGTCAAGCCACAGCCAGATAAAAAAGTTTTGTTCATAAGTTCTTAAAAACAATCTTTAAAGAAAGAAAAAGTATATCAAAATGAGTAATTATTATGAGTGTTAGAGTTTGTTTATAACATTTCCATTTTGTATTGCACAATGAAGTATATTATTATTATTAATAATAAGACATTTCACATTGCCTTACTCTTGTATGCACTCCACTGATTGAAAGGACCATTTTATGAACACAATTTTCAACTGGGTCCTTGTAACATTAAATCGTAAAAGTGTCTACATATATTTAATTTAAGGAGTACCAACCACGACTAGATTATGATAGACTTAGATAAAAATACAAAGCCAATTAAACGAACTCACAGATAGAGACAGGACAAGGGATTTAACCAACTTTGCGCACTCATTCGCACTTTGTTATCCAGAATGACCTAAATAATAACGGGAAAAAGATTGTATACAACTCAAAGCTGGGTTATGGAATTATAATCTAGTGACAATATTAAGCCTCTTTATATACGAACCAAAACAATCGGCGAAATCGCAGCCTGCTAGATAGAGTAAAAAAAAACTGTGCTTTTGCCCACACAAATTTTTACGCAGTCGCTAGCGAGTACGGTCATGCAAACTCATGGTAAAGGCACTGACAATACGAATGCAGGGCCTTCACTCTCAATACAACTCATCTTCGTGAACTCTGGCGACCGTATCAGAAACTATAGCACGACTACCTACTTACAGAGCAAGAACTGGTGTTATTATTGCTGCAGCCTTCTGTAAGGTGAACTGTGACTCAACAAAGTGCAACTGGTGTGGATACCGGGGCACGAGGGCTTCATTGGTAACGAAAAAGCTGATGAGCTTGCAAGAAGGGGATCAGCAAACTGTTTAGTAGGTCCGGAACCGTTTGTGGGACACTCGCAGAGAACCATAACACTAGCCTTGAAAGAATGCGCCAAAAACAGGCACCAACATGAGTGGAGAAATGAGGCGGGCTTAAGGCACTCAAAGCTCTTCATGGAAGGAGTGGATACAGGTTGGACCAGAAAACTTTGGAAATACAGCAGATAGCAACTCAGGATGATAACTGGGGTGTTTACAGGTCACTTCGGGGTCAAAGGAACCTTGGCCAAGATGGGACTAGCAGACGACACAGAATGTAGGATGTGTGGCGAGGATGACGAGACAATGTAACACTTACTGTGTAAATATCACGCCCTTACCAGACAAAGAATGAATGACTTTGGCAATGGTTACCCTGAACCAAAGGAATTTAGAGTACTCCCGCTGAACTCCATCATTCGGTTTGTGGAAATGCTGGAGAGCAGCTTGGAGTAGGCATAAAGGAGGGGGCAATTGCACAAAAGATCCCACTGGGTCGAAGTGCATCCGCTAGGGCTCTCATCTAAATAAGACAAGATAAGATAAGATAATGTGAACTATACTCAGTCAAGCCACAGTCAGATAAAAAAAAGTTTTGTTCATAAGTTCTTAAAAACAATCTTTGGGTGGTCCTTGTCGCTTGCTCTTACCTAATGCTCTCTTGCCAAAATAACCTGAACCCAAATATCGTTCTAAGAAGCGTTCGACATCGGTTGTCGAGACCTCGTGAGGTTTCAAACAATAAAGAATGTTATCGTACGGTAAGATAAGGGATATGTTTTGTATATGGAACAATAAGCGTATGATTTTATTTGACTTCAAGATTAAGGAGTTTATTTTAGTTTTAACTGTTTAGCTATATAATATTTTAATTTACTGAGTGAGCGTGAAGCGTCTCCATTTCAGCTTGGGCAAAAAATAAACAAACATTTATACAAAAAAAATTAAATTCAATACCTAGAAACGATAAAAAGCGAAATATAAACTGAATATTTAACTCAAAATACAAAAATGGACAACTATTTCATATTTAGATCTCTCTCTTTAATATACCTACCTAAATCAAAATTAAATCGTAATTCTAATGTAAATGACCATGTAAGCTTGAAATCTTATATTATACCTAAAAATAAACAAACATTTTATATAAAAAAATAAAGACCTAAAAAAATCAATACTTTAACTCAAAGGACAAAAATGGACAACTATTTCATACTTAAATCTCTCTCTTAAATCTACCTAGCTGTCCTTAATAACATCACATACTGATCTGTTTGAAGTCGGTGCCAAGCCAAATAGGTATTCGATAGGTTGCGTACATCCGTCTCTGCCACATCAAACAGATCAGGCACATTACGTACATAAGTTTTTAACCCACACTTCACACTTTAGAGTTCAAAACTAGCTTTAAACCCGCAACCACCAGATTGAAAGCCACTTAACATTAAATTCATAAAACCAAAAACAGCGTTTATAACTAACTCCCACAAAATCAATTTTACTTCAGGCTGCCCATATCGCGAAATAACGCGAAAAATCAAAAACGAAATATCTGCCTCTCTGTCGCACATATATGAGCGATGAAGAGGGATATATCTTCTTTGATTTTGTTGGATTTAGCTATAAACGCTGTTTTTGGACTTATATGAGCGATAAAGAGGGATATCCATTCTTAAAGATTTGTTTAAACGGGTCTAACGCGATATTTATGTATTTACCTTTTTTACCGACGTTTCGACACGGGTTGCGCCGGTAATGTTCACGGCAGAACTGTCGTCTCAGCAAATTGTCAACGGAGATATGGGTACACATTTGACTACCCTACAAAAGTTACTAAAAATGTGAAGGGTAGGCCCGAAAAAAAATTCCTGCCCTCTGTAGTGTCCTACCCTTATCTCACGAATACGTCACGATGACCGGAGTGGGGATCAGTAGTGCTCCGACCGGCAACCGGAGTGGTGGTGCGCTGTCGAGCTAAGTGTCGTATGGCTACACAGTTATACTTAGGTATATATAGTGCTTGATACAAGAATACTACAGCCCTAATCAAGTTTGCTTTCAAGCGGATGCTGCGTAAGCACCTGCTTATACAAGAATTCGTATAAAATCCATCATCATAATCGTAGTATGTATTGAATATGTAGTAGTACATATATCTAATCCTGTATGTATGTATCTTGTATACCTGTATATATATTATGTTTATATGTTTTATTAGATATTTTGATATACTTTTTCATATTCTTTTTCTTTTTTTCTTCTTTTCTTTGCACCTTTTATAAAATATCTGTTTAGCCCAATGGTTGGCTGGTAGAGAATGCCATTTGGCATTAAGCCCGCCATTTGTACAATTTGTGTATTTTGTGCAATAAAGTTTAAATAAATAAATACTACACCCTCCACTATATTTCTAATTGTCTGGGGTACAGCACACAACACTCACAGTATCCGCGCGCACATCTGAAGATTTATCCTGAGATTAAAGTTTTTTTATCACTGGTCCCCAAGTTGCCGATAGATTGAAACCATCCTCCCCAAAACAAAGAAACAAATCTTTAAGTATGGTACAAAGCGCAAGAGTTTAAAATGTTAGAAGAATATTCACTGTTTTCGATTCGAGATAAGTCCTCTATCTTCCCATGTCGCGATGCATCTTTAATGTCTAATGGAGTGCCGATCTCCTTTGAGAATTGAACTGAGTGCCTCGACGCAAAGGTGAATTAAGCTAAGACGTTTAAATTATCTATATTTCAGTGAGGCGAATTTATTTTTTAATGATTATTTAAGTTTTCGTGACTGATGATTATTTAAGTTTTCGACATTATATTATTGACGCGGATTTTTATTGTTATAAATGATGTGATTTTAGTAGTATGATCATTATTTAAATAATTTTGATAATTGTTGTATAATTTAATTTTATTATTATTATTATCATTTTTGACATTTCATAATTTATTTGACGATCATAATATAAAGTCGTATAAATTGACTTAGGATAATTTATATTGTATTGTTATATTATGAAATAAATAAATCTAAATCTAAATCTAATCCGTCAACGTGACTGCTCTTCTTGAGCCTACTGGCATGACCTGATGCGGTGTCTTTAGTTCCTTGGAGTTTGGGATGGATGTTGGTGTGGGACTACCTGTGTAGACAGACTGGCACCATCCCACCTCCAACGAACTACGGTTAAAGTGGGTCCAGTGGCGGAAAATGAATGCCCCGGCAGAGAGTACAATATTGTACCTTTTGGTGTCGAAATTATCGTTAAATAACATTTCTATACTAAGTTTGTAATTTAATCACCTTTGCATGTATTTTTGTTTTATAAATTCCTACAAGATTATGCTGAAAAAATGAAATCGGTTTAAGTACGTGTTTAAATTATCCTTGAAAAACTACCATACATACAAAGTTATTCAGTCGCTCAAATTTGTAACAAAAGTCGCCGATAGATGGCGCTGTACCCATGGGGTCCAATTTTCACACCAGGTTGTTGAGATTTTCCTGATTTAATAGGGTTGGAACCGGTACACATCTGTATACGGAACCCTCGGTTCGCGAGTCCGACTCGCACTTGACCGGTTTTTTTTATGTGGGTGTAGGGAATAGATTGTTTTTGGATAGGTAGTTCGAGTATTGATTATTTATTAATTGAATTCCGATAGGATGTGGGCGAAACGGAAGGGACAAATGTGGACAAATTGAACGAACAACACATTAATACCAATTTACGCTTAGTAAAGGGTGCATTAAGTTTTTAGGGTTCCGTAGGCTGTCACTCACGCGTTTTTTTTTTTTGAACCTGACTGGCTTTATAGGCCGGGCCCAATAAAGCGATAGGAGTGCGCAGTTGGAGAGTAGCCTGGGGAAAATCCAGGGGAAATCCTCCGGCATGACCACGCGTGTGGTTTGGATCACTGGAATACTCTAAGAGTTTGCGCTCCAGTGAGATTGGTTGGGCGGTTTCAACCGAATCTGAGGTGTGAGTGGAATCGAGCTACTGCGAGTTTTGTCGCTGGTTCACTAAACCTAGCCTAGCTGAGAAGAGTCCAGCAAGAAACTCAGCTAGGCCCGACCTGGGGCGGACTGAAGCTAGGCCCGACCTGAGTCGGACTGAAGCTAGGCCCGACCTGAGTCGGACTGAAGCTAGGCCCGACCTGAGTCGGACTGACCCTGGGTCGGACTGATCGTCCGTCTCTCTTCTCTCTTTCAGCATATTTGCGTCCACTGCTGGACATATGCCTCTTCCATGCCTTTCCATTTCGTTCTGGACCTAGCGGTTCTGGTCCAAGTTGGCCCTGCCGTCTTTCTAGAAAGAAAGAAAAGAAAGAAAGAAACATTTATTCACAGACACAGAAGACACACATATTACAAAAAAAAAACAACAACAGAATAAAACAAACCACAACATGTGTGTCCCCGCGGCAGTGAAACGGACACTGGCTCAGCATTATGCTGAGGTGTCAGACACCTACAGCGCTGATTTTCAGCCAGTACCGTCGCTGACTCACGGACCGCTATACACTAAATAATAGCCAAAAGAAAAATAATTAAATATGACTGCAAAAGAAAAAATTATACACGGGTCAATCAACTTTTTCTTGTTTTTATTCTGTCCCGTCAGCGAGGAGACAACAGTTACCGAGTTTCTTAGAAAAATGTTTATAATATGTACTTCAAGGACGCTTAAGAGATGACCCATAGCCAAATGGATTTATGCCCATAGCTAAAACTCATCTTTTGGTAGATTTAAACCCTATAAAATCACAGTTTTAAAGAGTGACTCAGGAGACGTAACCATGGTAACGAGCAACAAAGAATAGTTGATACACCCACATAAGAGAAAAATAATAATAATATCCACTTACTACTTACATACAGATATCTAGGGTAGAAACAAAATTTCTGATGTCGCGTCCGTCTGTATAAACCATATTCATTCATACATATAAGTCTTGCGTTGGCCACGTACATTGCCATTTTGATTGGAATAAGGTGTATCTTACAACTCAAGGTGATCCATTCATTGCCTCAACGAGGGCACAAAAGGTTGATAATTTGACTTTGAAGATATGACTTGACTGCTCGTGACATCTACCCGCTAGCAAGGCCGCTTTGGATGCAATTCTAATATTACTTTGATCTAGAAATGATTTTGCTAATCTCAAGTAATAAATTTCTAAAGTTAAGAAGTAAAGTTCTTAATTTAAATCTGTCGTGAAACAGACACTTATTTGAAAAGCATATTATAAGATAAACGATTACATCATGGATAGGGATGTTTGGCAGTGATAGCGTCCCGCACAAGTAATCTAACACAGAAATATTTTGTCCTTAATATTAAAAAAATATGAATGTATGTTTATACTGTAGCATTTGAATTTTGTACTATTTTTACTGTTATTTTATATACATTGTATATTGTTTTGAAAAAATGACACCTCGCCGAGTTTCTTACGCCGGTTCTTCTCGAGGCAGAGGTTTATTTTATGAACCGGTGGTAGTTTTTTGACATTCATAAGTGCATGTAACATGCCTAAATTGAAGAATAAATGATTTCCTTTCATTTCATTTCATTTCAATAATCACATAATTGGGCCGTTCTACTTTTTCATGTACATCAGAATCAGAATCAGAAATATTTATTCGTGCAAAACACAGAAAGAAAAAAAAAATAAAAACAGAAGAACAAGGTATTGCACGAAATGGTTCTGTCTCAGCGTAGTGCTGGCGCGAGTGCCAGCGCTGATCTTCCGACAGAACCATTAAGTGATTTCCCAGAAGGTAACACATTAATATAATAATAATAATAATAATTTTCAGACACTTTTTTTAAATGCAGATTTTGGAATACGTGGCCCTCACTTCATATTTTTGTATTCTTATTTAGAGAGAGGTTTAATTGCAGTATCACTTCCGAGAGTTTTGGTAATTAACGAACCACAGCTAATATCCATAAATCGAGTAACTCAGTGGTCCTTGGATGTCTCACCATTTGCATGAAAAAATGATTTTTACCACTGTGTTACCCACATTTTACAGCAATATGGTAATATTTAAGTATTTTTACCTATGAATCCCTTTTATTAGGTTCAGGTACTATTTCTAAATCCTATTTTTGTATACTAATTCAATACATATCATACATTTTTTTTGTAATAGAAATCTGGTTATGAAAAAGTAGAATGACCCAATCACACATAATTCATAACAGTTTGCTTCGTTATTTAGATAATTATGAATTGTACAAATCGTGTCTCGAATTCTAAACAAATTAATTAAGATTCCAAAATAAAAATCGCGAAAATGAACCCAGGAGTCAGAAGGATTAGTATAAAACAATAAAAACCGGCCAAGTGCGTATCGGACGTTCCGAACCAACAGCAAAATGTTGATTTTAATAGGAAAAATAGAGAAATTTCACATGAGAAATACGTACGTAAATACGTATTTGTTGGTAAAATATACGTAATAATAAACATAACCATCAAACAAGTTCATGGGTCAATTAGAAGACAAAAAAATTTTAGCAACAAAAAAAAAATTCATTCATTCATTATTATTCAATATTATGTGACTGACTACGGACGGACGGACGCGTAAGCGAGAGCAATAGAGTTCCGTTTAGATCCTTCGGCTACGGAACCCCAATAAAATGACAATTTAACCTGAACAAGCGATTTCTAATTTAAGCGAGACATTTTAAATTTGATTTGTTATTTAAATTAGTAAATGTTTAAGGAACAATGAATATAAAAAAACAAGAACATCCTAAACTAAGAATAAAAACCTACTTACAAATAAAAAATGGGCTCTAATTCAGAGTAAATTAGTAAATTAGTTTTAGTATAGACATGCATGCAAGATCTGGACTAGAATGTTTCAAACTCAAACTCAAAATATTCTTTATTCAAATAGGCCTAGCAACAAGCACTTTTGAATCGTCAGTTATATATTACATAAATTGAATCTAATTATTCAGAGCAATTTATTGATGCATTATGAAATTTAAAAAAAAACATGAATTACTGTAATGTATGTCAAAAGAGAGTATAATAAATTCCCAAAAAGATCGTCAATATGTAAAATAAAAACATAACAAATCGTATAATCTAGACACTGTATGCCGAAAGGCAAAACATAGCGATACCTACCTAAAATTATTGTAAGACCTTTTCAACCTATGTTTACAAATAATCAATTTAGAATTTTGAATGTGAACAAAAAAAAAACAATCAAACAATCTTACGCGAAACATTGGCCAGCGATTTGGCCACGTTTTTACATCTCAAAAATGTTCAACAGTCCGACCCAGGTCGGGCCTAGCTGAGTTTCTTGCTGGACTCTTCTCAGCCAGGCTATTTTTAGTGAACCAGCGATAAAACTCCTCGATTCCACTCACACCTCAGATTCGGTTGAAACTGCTCAACCAATCTCACTGGAGCGCAAACTCTTAGAGTATTCCAATGTTCAAAACCACACGCGTGGTCGTGTCGGAGGTTTCCCCTGGATTTTCCCCAGGCTACTCTCCAACCGCGCACTCCTATCGCTTTATTAGGCCTGGCCTATAAAGCCACAATCAGGTTAAAAAAGACGAACAACACTTTAAATAGGTATATTGTAATTATAATGTAAGTATAATTAATTCAATTTTAACTCGCACCTGTTAAAACAGAATTAGATAGATACAGTATATTGTGACACATAAAACTTTGTATTGACGTCTGTAATTAATGGCCTAGACAAACCGCTGATTAAATACCAACTACTAAGGCGTGATAATAAGGCATAAACTCACGCCAGTATTTAAGTAAGTAAGTAAGTAAGTGTTTATTTGAACATAGGTATTTACAGTGATGGTATTTTTAGAAAGTTTCACTATGTTTGCCAATCGGCGTACAAAAACAATGAACTTAATATTTAAATTTTAAAATAGGTACTAATTTATCATGCATACAGACTTTTGTGCCTTTGTTCAAATTATAATCAATGTAAGAATTTAAGTTTGGTTGTATATTTTATTCGCAAAGGAGTTTGCAGAAAAAGTGGAATTAGATGCAATGCAATGTTTAACAATTTTGCGTTTACAGATGGAGAAAATGTCATAATGCAGTACCTAAACCTAAAAATGATGCCCAATAGATGACACCAATTACACCTCTGTCATCATGACGTAAGATTGAAAGTGCCATGTATTGGGCCAGTGTCGAGCACAAGGACGTTTACCTTACCAACAAATTTAGAACCAAGAAAGTTTATATATTATTTCAGCAAACTTAATATTTATAGTAGTTAGGGGGACATATTTCAAAACAGTCGAAGAACGGTACTCTGTCTAAGAGCTTTCCTAATGTTATTTATAATGTTATTCGATTCCATCGTCAAGCCCTTAACAGTTCATATACAGAAGCTACTCAGCAAACAGTATTGAAATAGTCGACATGTACAGAGGCGTGTCAGTAGATACGTACGTAGGTAGGGTATGTACGTAGGTTGATAGGTTGCGTGATCAATATTATCCTTTTGACATTTCTGAGAGCTAATAAAATTCCGGGTAGAAAAAATACATGTATTTTCTTTGGTCACAAACTGTTATAAAATATTTTTCATCTCTCCTGTTCCGAAAGTTCAATTTTCATAAGTAGATAGCCGGGTTGAAAGTCGCTTTTCCGACCCTACGGTGCAAGGTATTTTTTTTTTAAAGTTCTTTAGGCTGGGTGCGCGCGCCGGCCGCACGCGCGGGGCGAGGCGGCGCCGGCTGCTGGTTGCTGCAGCGCATGTTTTTATTTTTATGTTTTCATTTATTTTCCTCATAGTCGAAATGAAATGTATAGTGTTTAACTACAGTTAAATCAGAACTTCAGTCTTTGAACTTTGAACTTCAGTCTTCTTGTTTCTTTTGTAACACTTGTCACGGAATTAGTTTAGTTTTGTGTTATTTAATGTTTTTAATCAAAAAGTTATTATTAATTGGTAAATTATACACACTGTTTTCTCCGAATACAAAATTTGTTTATATTAGTATGTTCTAAGATACTGGAATAAGATGTGGTTACCTTTAATTGGATAAGCATCAACTTAAAATATTACCTAAGTTATCCACGCATGTATGGTGTATTATCTGTTGGTGATCCTTAATAAATAAATAAATAAAATAAACTCGGATGAAAGCACCCATTTCACCCTTGAATTATTGCCGCTCTCACTTCATTCGAGGTGAAACTTTCAACCCTTGGTTAACAATCTACTAAACAATTTAATAAGAAATCTGAGGACATCTTTACAAGCTGAGTCCGTAAATCGAATTCAATGACAATAGATGTGTCTGGATAGATCATTATTTTTATAACTAGCCTGGCCAGCCTGAGGTGCAATATATTTATACACATAATTACAAATATCACCAAACAATTTTGTGCTTTAACCACATATGAGTTGAGTACGATTTTGTATTTACTGCAATTGGACGCTTAGCTTTTTCCTATTAGGTTGACACTTGACACATTATTGCATAACAGCATCCAATTAAAGGTACGACTCGTACCGTACGAGTAAGGTAAACTTAAAATAAAGATACGGAACTTTCAATCTTATGTCATGATGACAGAGGTGATTAATAGCTGTCATCTGGACACTAAGATGTCAATGCAGGTGCACTGGCACTTTTACCTTCATTGCAACCACTTCCATTATAATTATAATAAGTAACAAAGATAAATTGAAATAAAATTACCTGCGAATGGCCGCCTAAAGAGGCCCGTTAACCAATTTCAAGGGCCATTAGTGTACATAATTGGGTCTATTTCCCTTCAAGTATAATAATATTTCCTGTTAATTAATACGCCTTGAAAGCGACTCAGAATTATTAAGGAGTACAAGAAAATTTAATTATGTAGTCGTATTTTATAATAGGCTTATTTTGGGCCTTCCATGCCGCCTCGATTAGAGATTGAGTGGCAGCGCTTGTACCCATGGTCTAAGGTCTGACAATCCGGATCGCGACACCATAATACGTCAATATAGACGACACTTCACTTCCGCTGATCGATAGGCTGCTGCTGGCGTATTGTCGTCACCCACACCGGGCTTGCAATGGGCGGCGCGCGAAGCTTTAGATACCTAACGCTCGCGCGCCCCGGGGCCGCTCGTCAGTCGAGGGCCGTCGCCGCGCGAGCGAGCACATCCATGTCGTCTAGAGTTCAGCCGCCGCCATTTTCCGATGATAATGTTATTTTTTGAACTATTTGTTTTATTAATTTAAACTTTATTGCAAAAAAGTACAAGGTAAAAATGGCGGAAATAATAGGGCTTAAAGCTATATATGTTGTTCAAATCAGTTCTCTATAAAAGTAGCTACGGAACCCTAAAAAGAATATCCTGATAAAAACGCATGCTTTATGAACTATTCTTACTTACGAATTAAAATTTTAGTCTTAGATAATTGTGGCGGTGTTGTTTTATTTGTGGCGTTATTCACAATGACACTGATATACGAATGTACAATTATGTGAAGTAACACGTTGATAGGTACTTAATTAATATGGGTTCACTGTACTCGAGAGATCTCTGGTGAGCTAGAACATTTTTTGCCTTCATCGATGTATTTTTGGCGTGACAGCCCTAGCGCTACACGTGCCACGTGTGAATGAATACAAGTTATACGATATACAGAGATGTACAGAGTAGGCACGTTTTTATGCCTAAACGCCGTTTTTGTTAGGAAGTGTAGCTTCTATACTTGTACTATTACTTAAGTATTCTGTGCCCACACTACTAACGGACATACCGGATTTCTATACCTGGCGCAGTATATTATTGTATCATAGTATATACCCGTTGCCTCCAGTATTGCCAGACTCTTTGAGTCGTAATCTGTTCTATCTCTTCTGGATGCATTATGTGCCTCCCTAGGTATTTAGATACTTCTTTTGCATATATGAATGGCAGTTTTCTCCGACTCCTGACAGAACCTGCATACTGCACTTTGTTTTATGACCATTTTGTATTAAGCAGTACCGCTGCTAACGCAAACTAGAAACTTCGGCGGAGTTTGTATAAATGAAGGAACGGTTGAAAAAATTCAGGCCGGGTGGGAGTTGCACCTATAGCTCAGTTGGCTAGAGCGACTGGCCGCGAGTGCCGCGAGGTCGCAGGTTCATATCCTGGTAGGTACCGCATAGTGGGAACACTAAGCGGTTTTCCATACATTTTTATCGGTGTCGGATCCTACATCGATATCGGATCGTATAGTCTGGAGACGCTCCAATGGCACTGAATATTGTATTTTAAATCTAAGTGCATGTTTTTTAATGGTTTTGTGTCTTTTGAATTGAGCTCTTTAGACAGCATGGAATTTGTAATCGAAATTAATAATTATAATTCGACGTCAAGTGACCAAATGGCACATCAGAGGGTCTACTCCGAAGTTGGAAATCCGAACTTCGTATCGTGCCATCCCTTTCATTCATATAGTGAAAACACGAGGCTGAAAGTGACGGAAAGATACGAAATTCGGATTTGGAAGTTCGGAGTACAGGGACTGGTGCCAGCTATTTCGGCCAAAGTATTAGTTTAACAATCCAAGGTAGAGTATTCCAGTGTTCCAAACCACACGCGTGGTCATGTCAGAGGTTTTCCCCTGGATTTTCCCCAGGCTACTCTCCAACTACGCACTCCTCTCGCCTTACTGGGCCCGGCCTATAAGGCCACACTCAGGTTAAACTTCGTAATTATTGACCACCTTTAATTCTGAATAATTATTAATCAGAGTATGCAGAGTACAGTCACATTTCTGGGTGACTATAAAGTCACAGTCAAGCTAAAAAAACACTATGAAAAGGTACGAAATGGCCCAAAAATCAAATTGGTTGACCGTACCTATCCAAAACACCACTCAAGATTTGCAGGACTCAGGGGCTGGTGTACCCTTGTACCTTGCCCCTTTAAAGTCATATTTAATGTCATACTGAATTCCCAACGACTGAACGCAATAAAGTACCAAAGTGTTCAACTTCTAATGAGTTCCAAGGCACGTACATACGTATTCAAGACGGTACCTACGTATTCAGGACCTTAAAATTTAATCGTAACACAAATCCCAAGCGAACTAGTATCAACTTGAAGTCGAAGTTTCGAAGTGCACCTAAAATCTAATAATCGAAACTCTGAAGTGTCAGGCCCGATGAAACGAGGTTTTGTAGTTAGACTAACTAACTTTAGTGCTCGTTCTAGCTAGGGTTGTTCGATTCGATCTAAGAAACTAGTTCAGTTTTTTAAGACCCGAACTCGTTTAATCAGTCAAGGGAACTAGTTCAGTCTTTAAGGTTATTTCTTTTACATCTTTCTGACACATTTGAACACTGGGAGATTGCACAGTGATATAATTTCATTTTAAAGATACAAACAGAGCAGGTTATACAGATACAAAGACGAAAGGGGCTTAGTTCTTTCTAGTTCAATTCTAATAGTTCTAGTTTCTGATTGCGGCAAGCCTAGCTTTCTAATTGAGTAAGTTCCCAGCCAAAATCGATTTGACTCCACTGAGTAATTTCATAGCTACGGCGTAACAGACTATATTAAAATCTTGAAACTTAGACGCCACTGGTTCGTCTTCTTCCACCGACACATGAGATAGTACGACCTTGGTCTCAATTTAGGTCAAATAAAGCGCGTTATGGACGGAAAAAATTACAAACGAAGAAGTGCTGAGGAAAGTGGGGGAGAAAAGGAAATTGTTGGAAATTATAGAAAATAGAAGAGGGAAAATGATTGGTCATCTTATACGATACGACGATTTTATAAAGAACATCATAGAAGGCAAAATTGAAGGAAAGCGAGGAAGGGGAAGATCGAGGATAAGCTACATGAAACAAATAAAAGGAAAGCTAACAGTCGTGTCGGATAAGGAGGTCAAGGAGGCTGCCCTGGATAGAGTCAGATGGAGAGAGCTACACCGACAAGAGTCTAACTCTTAAATTTATGATGATGAAAGCGCATCCTCTTTGCTGGCTTGGCCACTTCGAAAGGATGGGAGAAGATCGACAAGTGGAAAGAGCATACTTGGGCCAACGGACCGGATGACGTCTTGTGGATTGCCCAGGTATCGCTGGAAGGATTTGGTGGACGTGGCCCTGCCTGAGCTCGGAGCCGGTGCAAGCTCGGAGGCGAGAAATTGCGCAGAACCGAAGTGGCGTTCTATTCTGTCGGGGGCTAAGACTCATTTTGGATCGTCGTGCCAACCCAGTTAGTCTCTATACTTTGAGGTCGGCGGGCGTTGAATGGTGTAACAGATTGACGGTTGAATGGAGTAACACGTTGGCAGTTACGATCTACATGCACTAGAGGAAACTTTTGGAACTACTTCAAATCCATGGGTCAGTCAACTTTTTCTTGTTGTTATTCTGTCCCGTCAGCTAGGAGACAACAGTAACCGAGTTTCTTAGAAAGATATTTATAATATGGACTTCAAGCATGCTCAAGAGATGACCCATGTCCTAACGGATATATGCTCATTGCTAAAACTCGTGTTTGGTAGATTAAAATCCTATAATATCACAGTTTTAAAGAGTGACTCCGGAGACGTAACCATGGTAACGAGCAACAAATAATAGTTGATCCACATATTAACTTGTCTGCCGCAAGAAAAAAAAAGGGAAATGGTTTAAACTCACTTTAATGTTCACAATTATCATAGGTTAATATTCACAAAACCATTATACCCTGTGGTCACTCACTATCAGCAGTAACTCATGAGCACATCAATAGTACAGGCTTTTTCACAGCACTCCGACACCACCTGCCTCTTACCCCTAACTCCATGTAGCCGTTGGGCTTGCCTCGCCGTCATCCAAGATGAAGTATATCTTGGCTCAAAGACATAAGATTCGTAATAGTTTGGTTTCAGAACTTGGTTGGTTTCGATGCTTCCAGAACGCTTGTTGTCGCTATAGCAGAGTGCCGCTAGGGTGTTTGCGAGACGTCTTCCGCAGTAGATTTGTGGTGACTCCTGAGCTGCCAATAAGCTGGTTACAGTCAAGAAAATAACTACTTGGATCTTCATCTTTAATTGTTACTGTATAAAGGGCTCAATGTGTAATGTGATTTTAACCCTACAGCCTTTGCTTTTATACTAAAGTTGTCGGCATTAAAATTCAGAGGTGGGCGTGATATGAGCCAGGTAAATGAGAGGAGACGGATAGACGTGAGTTGCTTGTTGTTCCCTAGTTATTTGACGTCATTGAAGCTTCAAAGTAAGTGTTAATGCGTATGTTAGATTAATTTAAGAGCAATCCAATTGGAGAACATCGCCGCAAAGTTGCCAGTCTTTCGGTTTTTATCGGTTGCATTTCGGGGAGTGTGCTGAGGAATTACACAACATAATTCCTCCCGCCCCTTTCTACCATCGGACGAGCAGGAATACGGCAAGGCGCCATCGTTTTACGGTGGCTGTTCCGAAAACTCGCACGAAGCGTTTTGCTTCCACCTTTATTGTGACCGCCAAGCTGTGGAACTCCTTGCCGGAATCCTTGTTCCCCGTGAACTCAACCTTTTGGTTTTCAAAGCGAGAGTGAATCGGTTTTTACTAGGTAATCGCGTTCCATCCTAGATATTACTTAATTTGTGGTCAAGCGCAAACCTATTTAGAATAAAAAAAAACTGGCCAAGTGCGTGTCGGATCACGCACAATGAAGGGTTCCGTACCAACACGTACTAGTCCACATTTAAAATCACTATCCAATACATTGAATCAAAAAAAGTCGTATCTCCATAACGGCACTTACGACCAAAAGGTTTGGCCAAGACAGTTTTTAAGCGAAAACTCAAAAACCGTAAAACCTATATTGTTCCAACTAAAAATCATTGAAAGTATTTACTAATGCACACTACCATAATTTTTTTCAGAATTTTAAATTTTATAGTTTGGAAATTAGAGGGGGGGGGGACACTTTTTATGACTTTGACAGCTAATATCTCACCAACGGTTGACTAAAATAGAAAAGTTTTTAGGAACCTCCATATCATTTTTAAGGGCCTATCCATCGATACCCCAAAAGACTATGTGCGTTGAAATTTTTTTTTTCTTCCACCGGTTTCATGTATGGAGTGCCCCCCTAATTTATTATTTTTTTGTAATTTCACATCACTTTTATGTAGCGGTTCATAGAATACACCTTCCTACCAAATTTTAGTCGTATCGAAAAGTCAAAGAACTGGCGTTAAGTGGAACGGACTGGAGAGAACTGCAGCGACAAGAGTGAAACTTAAATAATAATAATTTTTATCCTCTAGTAGTTTATGCAACTGATACATAATGAGAGGTCTTAAAACACGAGTGTGGTTTTATGAAACGAGCGTCAGCGAGTATAATAGGATCACACGAGTGTTTTAAGGCCTAATTATGTACAGTTGCATACACTACTTTATCTACATCCGTTATTAAATCCTCTTTCATGTGTTCAGGAACCATTGCGTTGCAAGTGTAGTGAGATCGAGCGTGAGCCCGTTGAAGTCTTTTGAGCACGAGCCTGTATCGTTATGGGCGGAGATGGCCATAACGATACCGTTGTCGATGTTATTATGGCCATCTCCGCCCTGGGCCGGCGCGATATTGTAAAGCTGGTCCTTACGTACACTTTTTGAGCACATTAAAGAGGATTTACTGTATGGGTGTAGATAAAGTTCTTTGTATACACAAACGTGATATTTTTGAATAATAATTATAACGATTCGCCAGTTCAATAGAACGAAATGGGATGTGTTAGAGTATTCGAATCCTTGAACACAGGATTACATCACAACTGATGTCAACGACATTATTAATTGGTCTCGCAATTGTTTGTGACGAATGCTGTCTAATCCATTTATTAGTGTTCGTACTAATGAGATATTGAGATAAGTGAAAACACATCCACGCGTTCGTCGTACTCAGTACCAGAGGGGTTACCGCGAACTGAAAACAAACGAAGTTCGAATATCTCCCTCTCTGCCGTACGAATTAGCAAGTGCGACAGAGAGGGAGATATTCGAACTTCGTTCGTTTTCGGTTCGCGGTAACCCCTCAGAGACGCTAAAGTTGCGTCACTTGTGTCAAAATCCATGCTTAGTAAATTCATCATCAGATAATATTGGAGCGACGAACGTGCTAGCAAATATCTCAACACGACTCTATTGTCAGTGCATTTACTATGAGTTTACATCACCGTACTCTAGCGACTGCGTAAAAATTTGTATGGGCAAAAGTACAGCGCCTCTGGCGGTTACGCAATAGAACTAAGAATCGGCATACTAAATCGTTTACGCAGTCGCTAGCGAGTACGGTCATGCAAACTCATGGTCAGGGCACTGGGCGTGAGGGAGCAATTTTAGATAATTTTGAGTCCTTGAAGATATCAGATGTATTTTAGATAGCAACTGTACACCCCTCCAACTATTGAAATCATTTATAATGTGTTTGAAAAACCCAATGCAAAAATGTATAATTTAAACTGACTCGTTTTATAACTAGTAACTGGGTCATCCTACTTTTTCATGACCAGTTTTCTATTACCAAAAAAACTATGATATGTATGGAATTAGTGTACAGAAAAAGGATTTCGAAATAGCAGCTGAACCTAATAAAAGAAATTTGTAGGTAAAATTACTTAAATATTAACATATTGCTGTAAAAGGTGAACATAGTGGTAAAAACCATTTTTCCATACAAATGGTGAGACATCCAAGAACCACTGAGTTACTTGATTTATGGATATTAGCTGTGGTTCGTTACCAAAACTATCGGAAGTGATACTGCAATTAAACCTCTTTCTAAATAGAAATACAAAAATATAAAGTAAGGGTCAAGTATTCCAGAATCTGCATTTAAAAAAAAGTGTCTGTAAATTATGCATATGAAAAATTTGAATGGCCCAATTGACACTTTGACCAACACACCGCGATGGGACTTGTGCGACAATGTGTTAGTAGGTTAGATCTGTCATTTATATAATGGAAAATGTAATTTAGATCAACAGAACGCCCGAAAAACGGTATAAACGGTATGGTAGCGGTATCGGATATCGGTATCGCTTCGTTATAAACGTAGAACAATACTGGTTGAAATTTAAAGGTACGCTACCGGTAAAAAATAACGATATCGCTATTTTTCATAGGTTACCTTTATTATAACGGTAGCCAACCGGTATTATTTCGGTGCCGAAAAGTTTCGATCGTAAATCTTACGATGGGTATGTAAACGCGACCAACAGCGAACAGCGGCTAAGGCTGGGTTGCACCAAACCGTCTGTAATCGTAAGCGGTGTTTGTTAAAATCTGATTGTATGGAAAGTTTGACAAGTGTCTACGAGATGACAGCTGCCGGCGCCATATTTGACGATGACCGGCCTGTGATCGTATGCTGGTGCAACCGACCCTAAGTCAGTAATCTATCGCGCCAAACGAAATTTAAATAAAATGGGTATTTTAGGCTACACCCAATAACTAGCGCTGATTGGTTGGCGCCGTTAGCGGCACCCTCGTAAAGCCCAAGTTGATGTATCGAAAATAATAGCGGTACCGTTAGATTCCGCTACCGAAAAAAATCTGTTGCGGTATCGAAACCTAACCGAAACGAAACTGTATGACGTCATACCGTTTTAAAACGGTACTTTTTTTCCGGTTATGCAGTCCCTGCCGAAAACGTTGATTATTAATCTCCCCTTTACCTCCTTCGTATTAACTTTGTAACTAACTAAGAGTAATGTGTGTAAATGACAAACTGAGAGTAATAACTAGCGAGTAAAAACAGACAACACCATCCCAGATGTAAGAGCAGCTGTTCCCTACAAATTGAATTAGTGCAGAAAAAAATATTGTTTCCAATCTTGTGATAAAAGCTATCCTTTACTAGCGTTGGCCAGAATGCTTTCAGGTATCATAACTTGTTTAACCCATCGTCTATTGGTCCCTGGATCATAACAAAAGAATGCTATTGTTTTTTTTTCGCCGGGAGACGACGGCTTAATTTGGTGGGTATGGCGGCGCAAATTAGGGAAGGCCTATGTCCAAGAATGGACGTCTACAGGCTAGGACGATGATGAATTTATAACGTCGATATGAAAAACATTGTGCGATTCAATAGTGGCAACGGGTGAACAACTAGACACACACAAACACGCTCTACACACACACACATACACACACTAGCATTTTCATTTGCCGTGTTAAATAATTTGTTAGAGTCATATTAGGATAGGTATAGTTAAGAAGTTAAAGTTAAATTTTGTTAAATGGGTGGATCAACTAATCTTTGTTGCTCGTTACCATGTTTACGTCTCCTGAGTGACTCTTTAAAACTGTGATTTTAGAGGGTTCAAATTTACCAAATATGAGTTTTAGCAATGAGCATATATCCGTTTAGACACGGGTCACCTCTTGGGCATGCTTGAAGTTCATACTATAAACATTTTATCTAAGAAACTCATTTACTATTGTCTCCTCGCTGACGGGACAGATTAACAACAAGAAAAAGTTGATTGACCCTTATATAGCCTTTATTTTCGTCATTGTCATCTCATTAAATATTGCTAAAATATACCAGAGTTAACATTTGTTAATAATGTAAACCAATATCGTTTCGAGTCGTAGGTGGGTTGCACCAAACCGTCTGTAATCGTAAGTGGTGTTCGTTAAAATCTGATTGTATGGAAAGTTTGACAGGTTTCTATGGGATGACAGCTGCCGGCGCCATATTTGACGATGACCGGCCTGTGATCGTATGTTGTTGCAACTGACCCTTAGTTAATCAAAGATCTTGCGGTGACAAAGCGCCGTTTGTTGACCGATATTTTAGCTTGGACTAAAATGTTTTCGTATCGTATATCCTTTACAGGGCTGCTACCGCGAATCACAAACGAAGTTTTCCCTCTCTGTCGCACTTATGTGCAAACTTGCAAGTGCGACAGAGAGAGAAAAATCTAATGCCGTTCGCGGTAGCAGCCCAGTAGCTTTAGTATGTATTTTTTCGAAACAAAACACAAACTAACGCGTTTGCGTTTAGTCTCAAATTATACGGCAACGCGACCAGCGCCTCTGGTGGCCTTAGATGGTAATTACTTTTCGCCATACAAATTGAGACTATTTTAGAGTAAACGCAAATGCGTTCGTTTGTGTTTTTTTTTCGAAAAAACTTATACTTGAGGCACGAGTCTCATTTTCTCAACTGATACTTTTGAAATTTTATTAGCAGGTTCTATAATGATACAGATGGATTTTATTAGTCGATAAAATTAAAAAAAAAGGTTTACAGCCCACCGGTCTTACTGCACCATATTACTTTCAACAATACTGCCGCTTGATTTACTGTGAATCATTCTCTAACTAAGCTGATCTTGTGTTAGCATAACAGATAACCCGACCAAACCAAGTGAGTCAAGTGAGGAAATTGTCGTGGTAGAAACTATATATAATCCATTTATCATAATTATGCCTTGGTCGGGTAATAGGTTACATAGACGTAATAATATTACTTTACATTATATGACAACACGTGTTTATCGTTTGTTGATCATAAAATTTATACTAGTTCAGCTTATTTTATGATAATAGTAATTTAGTTATTTAATTTTAATGTATATGTAATAAGAATCAAAGCATAAAAGTCTAAATAAGTAGTAACAGTGAAGAAAGGATCTCAGTTTTTAATGGATACCTCTTATTCAACGATATTCAGTAGGTTTAAATAACTCTCACAATAAAGTCAATGTCGATACCTCTTAGTGTTGATATTGGTGTCCCTTTGTTTAACAGACAGTAATATCATAGAATTTTGTTTCCCAGTAAATATTTATGTAATAGTTGGTCCTTCTATTTTTATAATAGAAGGACCAACTCGCGTAAATTAATTAATTCATTGCGACTGAAAATTTTGGTGTCTGTAAAATATAAGTCTTTTGTAGGTCAATGAGTCTGATTTTTACCCTCTTCTGGGAGCTCTTAAAAATACTTTAAAAAAACATTGATGTCAAAGGCTTATTATAGGGTTGAGGACTATCTAACAGACAGAAATGCATGGTCCAAACCAAATACCTAAACACCGTAAAGATTCCTGTATAATACGTTCATTATATCTAGTTCACAGGAGTTATTACAGGAGAGCATATCAAATGTCTTAATTTAGTGTCTAGGGGAAGTATTTTCCATTATTAATATTTTCTTTATCTCATATTTGGTAATACTATGTAATACATATGCAGTTTCGACATGTTTTCTTGTGGAACTACACATTGCAAATACCCATTGTTATTTTATTTTTTTCTTTTTTATTATTTTTGTTATTTACCTATTACTCAGATTTACTTCAGTAAGTTACGTAGTATCGTTGTAATAAGCATATTTTTGGAGAAATTTTCGACTTGTAAAAGTGCCATTGCGGCCTACTAGCAGAATAAAGTTCATTTATTTCATTTATGCCAGTGTCAACTCAAGTAATCGTACTGTACATAAAAATAAATAATATAGTGCTTTAAAAAACGAAAGAGGTAGGACCCTCATAGGAATAAGTTCGCCTTTTTTAAGTCTCGTGTGATATGTGTATTGTTTTTACCTGTTAAAGTGCTTAATGCACAGGAAAGTGCGTGAAAAATTACGTTATTTTTATTTGCACAGCTTTGACTCGAAAGTTCACTCTAAACGTAAATTCATCAATTCATAACTTAGTCTGGAAAATAATGACTGTGTTGGCAGAGAATTGCTTTTAAGGTTTCGTTTAAAATTGATTTTTCAGTCATAAATTTTATATTGGTTCAATCCTAATGCAGGCTAATGACAAAATTCGACTCGGCAAACTAAACAGTTGGTAAAGTTTTAGTATGGGTACTGCGTAATGAATCCTGAAGAACATTACTGACTCTCACGGCTCCCAAGAGCTATCGAATGTTGCCTGAATCTTAATCAAAGATGATCGACGTAATTCTCGTCGTGCCTCAGGGAATAGCACTGGGACCGTTTTTATTTCACGCAGACAGAATATGTACATATACGAACATGAACGGAATGAAAATATCAATGATTATATAAAGATAAATATGTATTGGTTAATTACTTTAAATAAATACTATATTTTTTCGGATTTTTCCATACATTACGTGCCAAATTTCATAGTTCTAGGTCAAAAAAAAAACCCTATAAAATTTGATTCACTTGAGGGTGTCGAAATATACATTATTTGGGGCATAAATGGCCGTATCTTTTTTAACGTTAATTTAGAAGTTTCGTTTTTTCACAGCACCCAGGAACTGCAGACCTAGGTATGGTTTTAATTTCAACTCGATGCCTGATTTTTGTTTGTCACTGCATTTGTTTCGTATATCAGAAGTAATGGGGTGCGTACATGGTAATCTCAAACCATTATTGAAATGAATTTTTCGGACTCCTGTGAATTTTCGCTAGGCATGCATGGAAACTATTAGGGTGCTTGTTGACCGAGTGTGAGTGAAGCGTGTCCGTTTCAGCTTGCCCAAAAACGATTTCGTATGTCTCTCCGCCGGATATCCAACTGTTTTTATTATTATTGTTAGTTGTGGGCCTTCTTTTCCGCCTCGACCAGTATTGATCTATTGTGGCAGCCCTTAAAGTTCTTTGCTTATACCCGTTGCCTTCAGGAATTTCCAGGTTCTTCAACTGTAACAGTTGTCCTCTACAGGTCACATTTCTCAACCGATTTTCGTGAATTTTTGTGCATTAAATTTTCGAATTTGCTGAGTCAGATGCGGAGTCTCAGTTAATACAGCTTACAGAGCCACTAATTTAAAAAATGATTAACTCTAGTTTCATTATGCCATTCCGGATCGTATTAAAGACATAAGAAATGGCTGTACTTTTTATAGCGAATTTAAAAAATGGCTCGTTAGAAACGCTTTTTATGACATTAAAGAATTATGTGACATTTAATATTAATATATTTTCGGATCACCTAATTAAACTCAAACTCAAACTCAAAATATTCTTTATTCAAATAGGCCTAACAACAAGCACTTTGGAATCGTCAGTTATATATTACATAAATTGAATCTAATTATTCAGAGAAATTTATTGATGCATATGAAATTTAAAAAAAGACATGAATTACTGTAATGTAAGTCAAAAGAGAGTATAATAAATTCACAAAAACATCGTCAATATGTAAAATAAAAACATAAAAAATAGTATAATCTAGACAGTTTCTAGAATAAAATCTGAATGTCAAGAGGAAAATTTAAATTTATAATCAAAATGGAAACTTGACATTACTATTTACTTATTTATATCGAATTATAACGAATTATATAACTTTTAGTATTAAAACGACTTGCAAAATGTATAAAACTTGACGTGTAATGTATTTGTGCATTATGAATAAATGAATATGAGTATGAGTATGAATTAAATGGACACGTCAAATCGAACCAATATCTGAACGCTGACATAACAGTTACGTGCCGTAGAAAGTGTTTTAATATGTATGCGTATATCTAATTAATTCTGGTCACCGCTTCATTGTCTTGCGTGACGTGTGTGGTGCAACCAAGCGGTTGACACACCGAGATCTGTTTATATAATAATGCGTGCTTAACTAGAAGATAGTGTGCTAGTAAATCTTCTTTTTATTCTTCTTCTTGTCTTTCATATATGGGTGGATCAACTTTATGTGTTGTTATTTTGACCGGTTATCCAAGGGACACTAGTGGCGCAGTTTGTTCAAAAAAATGTTGTATTAAGTTCTACTAACATGCTTAGTAGATGAACCATTATGGAAATAGTTTCTAAGTACCACAAATACGTATGTTTGATAAACTTAAATGACATAAAATCACGATTGTATTCGAATTTTGTCCCCTGGACAATTAGACGTGACCACGGCTACGAGTGGCACTAAAAAGTTGATTCACCCATATTACACTACACACTACAGACTACAGTATGGGGTTCTTCAAGAAAACGTATACACTCACATTTTTAAAGCGTCGGCAACGCGCATGTGACACCCCAGGAGTTGCAAGCGTCCATAGGCTGCGGTGACCGCTTACCATCAGGCGGGCCGTACGCTTGTTTGCCACCGACGTGGTATAAAAAAAATTACTCGCTCAAGCCTCGCGACAAGGTGGAGTGATGACCTAGTGAAGGTCGCGGGAATCCGGTGGAAACGAACGGCACAGGACCGGTCTAAATGGCGAGCCTTGGGGGAGGCCTATGTTCAGCAGTGGACGTCTTAGGGCTGAAATGATGATGATGATGATGATGATGATGATGACTCGCTCTCATACTCATATACATACACCTTACAAATATTACACACACATGCGCGCAAACTAGACACACAAACACGCTCTACACACACACACATACACACACTAGCATTTTCATTTGCCGTGTTAAATAATTTGTTAGTCATATTAGGATAGGTATAGTTAAGAAGTTAAAGTTAAATTTTGTTAAATAGGTGGATCAACTATTCTTTGTTGCTCGTTACCATGGTTACGTCTCCTGAGTCACTCTTTAAAACTGATTTCATTGGGTTTTTATCTACCAAACATGAGTTTTAACGATGAACATAAATCTATTTGGACATGGGTCATCTCTTGAGCATGCTTGAAGTCCATATTATAAACATTTTTCTAAGAAACTCGGTTACTGTTGTCTCCTCGCTGACGGGACAGAATAACAACAAGAAAAAGTTGATTGGCCCAAATGTTTATATTGTCTCGCTATATATATTATCAGTATCATCACATATGCTTTTATAATGGTTGTATAAAATGGGTCCTATTGAGTACAACGTGAAATGTATAGAAAATAGTTTGGCATTTCGTTCCTTTGTATTACGTCAGCTGTGTAACGCTATATTCTGCATTTTAACGTAGATAATTAACGTAGCCACAGCAATTTTATCTCTGGCTATAAGTAGTCTACTACTAACATAAGCGAATTTGTCACTAGCTCTATCAGTTTTTGTGTAGTGGTACGATAAAGAGAAACCGAGCGTTTTTTCGCAAATATTGGTCAATTTTGTGTTATACCTAAAATAGGTAATCTTATTGTTTTTTATTACTGTTTTTACGTAGTTGGATGGTGGAATTAATACGTAAACGGCTTAGCATCTACGAATGCTAGAATTTCTTACAGTATTTTTTTAATACGAATTGACAAGTTTTTTGGACTCCAATTTCGCATCCTTTGTGTTACATTGTGTCACGTTGTGTGACGTTACGCATTTTTTTCCCCATACAAATTAGCTTTCAATTATTTCCTTTGTTTAACATTTTTGTGAATATTCTTATGCGTTACGTACATTTTTTTTGCAGTCCGACCATAAACGAGTTCTGCGCGAACAAAATCGCGGGCAAAAGCTAGTAGAAAATAATTGTACATTACATTATACAATATAGAGATCATTTTCGTTGCTCGCGACTATAAGGTATGTTCATTATCATTTATCTAATTATTACCACAGATTATGTTGCTAAAGGCATAAATTATCTGATAGCATAATCATAATCTTATTTATCCTATATTAAATTCAGTGTGACTGGGTACCGGCCACGGCTGGTAATTTTTGTGTTAATTGGCTTGGTAAGTTATTTTATTAATATGTAGTATTTGCATTCCTATTTGCATTATTTGACACGTCACTCACAACAACAATACAACGTAAATTGCCTTGCACATCGAAATCACAAAGGAAGACGATTGCACTGCGAACGTTTACGTTCTAAGTCTTTTTTTGGCCGGACACCACCGTTATGAATCGGTAGTCGTCTAAGTAAATCGATATGAATTTTTCATTTTAGGTCCCAGCAAAGCATTATTTTGACGAGATCTACTCGGTCGGTGAATTAAATGCATTTACCTTGCGGGAAAACCGTATAATAGCTTTATTTAATTCTCAAATAAATAGTTATTTGTTATACAAGGGTACAAAGTTGTATTTTAAACGGGAGTGTGGAATTGAAACATGAGCTAGCAAATGGATTCTAAGGTTGAACTACGAGCTAGATTCTATGGTTCGAAAACAGAATCCTGAGCGAAGCGAGTGGTTCAAAAATATAATCCCGAGGGTAGCGAGTGTTGCAACACACGAGACGTAATATAAATTTGCAGCCGTGTATAACACAAATCTTTTCACCTCACTAGAGGGAGGAAATTTTTTTTTTTCAGTACAGTTGCATCCTAAATATAGTTGAATGCCCGGGGTCCAATACCTAATCCCGAAATTTGGCGTAGGTACTATGTTTTATAACACAACAGCACAATATAATTATTGTTGCTGGACTGTCTGGACTGGCCTTTACATGTTATTACCTATGTTTAAAAAAGTTACAAATAGCACGTTCGGATTTCGAATATTCTTTGCACTCTTGTGGATAAAACGCAGTTTTGCTATCTGATTTTAAAGAATAAAAAAAGGTTTTCCGACCTAGTGAGGTGAAAAAATCATTAAACGTCACAATTCGATACGTCAGTCTAAGTGCCATCCAATAGTAAGCGCTTGCTGTGACAATCGATTTGGGTTAGTTACATCTCTATAAACGTCCGCGTGTCGGCAAACGTAGTGTAGGATGCCCTGTAACTAGGTGGAGCGATGATATTTGTAAGGCAGTGGGCAGGGATTGGAGGAGACGAGCTGAAGACCGAGCTCAGTGGCGTGCCATGGGAGAGGCCTATGTCCAGCAATGGACTGACACAGGCTGATGATGATGATGTGATGATGAAACGTCAGTCATAATGTGTCAAATAATGCAAATAGGAATGCAAATAACTATAGTTATACATAATCAAACGCCTATTTTGTTAGAACGGGATAGCCAGAAAAGAATACTCAATTTTCCCAGCCACACACAGGTCTTACATATTATACACTATGTTAAACTTCTTAAATTACCTTAAATAGGTTGTTTAAAACTGCATAAATATGTTAAAATATTTTTTTTTCAATTCTCTTATGTTTCTTTATTGCTTAACTATAAATGACATTTTTCAATTTTCATGCTCGAAAAGTGTGTCATATTAAGCTTATCAAGCGGGGCTAAAGTAGTACATTCAGCCATATTTATTTTTTGCAAATCATTCTAATTTGACCAATCAAAATGTTTCAACATATTAAATCCACCAATCAGAAAAAACATCGGCAACCAATCGGAACGTTGGTTGTTTTGGTACATACTTTGTTCAACTAATTTAACTATTAAAAACATTAGGTCTTTTTTTGTCCCTATTTCAACTTTGTATCGGAGTCAAAACAATTTAATAAAAAATGCCGCCATATTCTCATTGAATTTTATTCTTAATTTTGTGATGGTGGATAATGTTTGTTTATTTATTTTCTCGCAATCAAAGTGACTCTGGTTTAAAAGCCATATTACCACCCGAAATCTTTTCCCGCACTTCGTTCGGGAAAATAACCATCGTTTAGTAACGTAGCTTATTTTAGACCCTGGTCACACAATTTACTATAATACCGTTGTTTAATCTTACTATATTCTTACCCCCGTATTCATAAACGTCTATCAAAACTATATTAGTTAAAGTTCGTTTGTCCTTATCTGACATTTTGACACACGTGCTTGTGAGACAGTGACAACAGACATTTTAGTTAGCAGAGGTATGTTAAGTTTTATGAATAAGGGGGTTAGCCTGTAATCACTCACTGCTGACCATGCCTCTCTTGAATATGTATCCCGTACCAGTCTCATACAGTATCCATTTTTAACATCGTCAACCCACAGTTTATCATCATCCCCTAGCGTTGACCCAGTACAGTTGCCATCTGACCTTCCAATTAAGGGGGGAAACTAGACCGTATTGGGATTAACCTTGTTAACTGAGTGGGCAACTTGACTGTGGGAAGTTCTCAAGCGGCCCGAAGGCCTCTAACTTGGCTTAACGACTGTTACCATAGACAAAAGCTGGGATCAACGGTTTAACGTGCCTTGTAAAGCACGGAAACGCTCAGTGTCTTTACCATGAGTTTACATGACCGTACTCGCTAGCGACTGCGTAAAAAATTGTATGCGCAAAAGTACAGCGCCTCTGGCGGTTACGCAATAACTAAGAATCGACATACTAAGTCGTTTATGCAGTTGCAAGTACGGTCATGCAAACTCATGGTAAAGGGACAGTTAATTAATCACTCAGAGCGGAAATACCACAAAATAAACGCCTTTGATCAACCAAAACTTTAAGATCTAATTTCAAATAGCGTTGCCAATCAAGACAATAAGGCACTCTACATTCAACCGCCTTGCTGTCGTAATTAGGTCGCTTTTGACTTGTGAACTAAAGTTGGTGGAGGTGTTGGGATCAATTTAAGGTGTATTGTGGGCCGAATGTACTGTGACGTAGTTGGCTGACTTCAAAGGTCGCCGGTCACCCATCCAAAGATTAACCTCGGCCGACCTAACCTCGCATATCGCACGCGGTACTCGGGCGACCTCTCCCACAGTTTATAACTTCGGTATTTCCATTGACCTAGAATAGCTTAGCTTGAAGTTGTATAGCAATAGGAAGGAAAGAGGTCGGAAGAACGTACGGGCGACTGCATCCGACATTAGAATTTACGACAATATTTCGCATTTTCGTTTTAAAGTTATGTGCGGTGCAATGTTGGGTGATGTTTTAGTGTAGCGTAGTCACTGGCATTAATATCTGCAGTTACAAAGCGTGCATAAAGCTCTAACGGCTCTTTATATTGAGTCGTCAGAGATTTATAGGGTGGGTTGCACCAAACCGTCTGTAATCGTAACTGGTGTTCGTTAAAGTCTGACTGTATGGAAAGTTTGACAACTTTCTATGGAATGACAGCTGCCGGCGCCATATTTGACGAAGACCGGCCTGTGATCGAATGTTGGTGCAACCGATACAATGCGGGCAAAGATATCTGACGGCTCTTTATATTGAGTTGTGTCAGAGATTTATGCACGCTTTGTCACAGCAATACAATGCCGGTAACTCTACGTTGAGATAAACGAGCCAGTGAATGCCAGCCCTAATAATTAACACTTTCAATCATAATTCATAACAATCGAGCTGAACGTTAGGTGTGCATTATCTGGAATTATGGTATCACGTATTAGGACGATTACCTTGGTTTTTTGAATAATTTCAGTTACTAAAATGGTTTTATCATCTCAATCTTCAAATCAACAGTTACTAAATGGGTCATTGTCAGTTGCAAAAACAAAAGTTGTCCCTACGGTGGTCAATATTTAACGGTTAACAAGTGGGAGGGATTTGCCATAGTCGCCACGCTTGACAAGCGGGTTGGCGACCGCAGTTTGATGGTGATAATGATCGAAGGATGCTGCTGCCCACCCTCCGATTTTCCCTTATTCGCCTCCTACGAAACCCACGGGAAGAGATGGGGTGGCGCAATTCTTACCCGGCAACCACACGGGGGTTATAAGCTATGTTTTAGTACATAGATTTATAGCAACGGAGACACTGTTTAAGCGGGTTACTAGACCAATCCAAAATTAAGCTTTGTAGCCTTTAACTTTTGATATGTCCACCGAAAAGACGGCAACCTAAATCTAACAATGACCCAAATGTGCTCTGCCTACCCCTTTTGGGAATACAGGCGTGAGTTTATGTATGTATGGATGCAAAAGGTATTCAGTTTTAGCAATTTTAACAACTGGTTAATCATATTGAAACAGTGTTAATTACATTATCGTTTTATGCTCCCATGCATGTAAAAATTAACACAAGTGCATACACCATTAGAGTCACTCAAATTCGGAGTTCAAGGCCCGCGATGAACATTCCAACCTACAGGATGTCCCTAAAATCTGTTAGTGAGATGGACGCAGTGGTTTGCTTAGGACTGGGCTATATCTCTGTTGAAAACTTGCTGCGACGATAGTTCTGCTGCGAACATGTTCGGTGCAACTCGTGTCGATAAGTCGGTAAAAAAGGGTAACATATAAATATCGCGTTAGACCCGTTTAAACTAATCTTTTAAGGCCGGGTTTTATAAAGATCCGTTAGACCAAATGTCAGATCAAATTTCAGTAACTCAGTACATTTTTTGACATAACAAACCGACATAAGGTCTAACGGATCTTTATAAAACCGAGCCTAAGTATGTGTACAAAACGCGGGAGTTTCAAATGCCATTGATACTTGTTAAACATTCCATAAAATCAGATATCAACGAATACCTCTTACGATTACCGACAATATGGATGTTGACTCAAAATTTGTCTACTCAATAAGACAACTCCAAAAGAAACAAGGCAAAAAAATATGATAAAGGATGAAAATCCTATTTAATTATCTCAAAAAATAACGAAGTTACAACCGTTTTATGCTGGTTAGAGAGCGCGACAGATACAGACTTACCAGACGCGACACGCAATTAATAATACCACAACCGAGCGAGATAGTCATATATATTTTTGTATAAGAGCGACAGAGAGTTACATATCATTTGTTGTCCCTGGTTAGAGAGCGCGACAGACACAGACTTACCAGACGCGACACGCAATTAATTATACCACAACCGAGCGAGATAGTCATATACATTTTTGTATAAGTGCGACAGAGAGTTACATATCATTTGTTGTCCCTGGTTCGAGAGCGCGACAGACACAGACTTACCAGACGCGACACGCAATTATTAATACCACAACCGAGCGAGATAGTCATATACATTTTTGTATAAGAGCGACAGAGAGTTACATATCATTTGTTGTCCCTGTCACAGTTTCACTTTTTTTTGTCGAGCACAACTTATTTTATATGACAGTTGTGCCCAAATACGTTACACAAGCTATTACCCGCCCAAGTTAAAAAAGTAATTTATGGTAAACTGGCAGCCATTTTAAACCAATTCTCAATCGATCTCCATAAGACGTTTTCTGTCACTCTTGGTGGCCCGCGTATAGGATCTCTTTAGAAATATATATACTCTAAGGCGACAGATCAGTGACGTCATTGACCACGAGCGCCATAGTAAATGACGATCGTTCCAATACTAATAGTAATAAGGTGCGTTTTGCGGAAAAGGAACACAGTGTGCCCCCTTTTAAAAGTTCAAAGACTTATAATTATGTATTTTTTTATTCTTTTGAGTTACTTTTTTCGCCATTAGATTAAGAATTTGATGATTTTTCGAGGCAAATCGACCTAATTGATTTCCTTATTTGAAAGAAAGAAAGAAAATACGTTTATTTAACATCACAATCACATCACATTAGTTTTTTTTTTATTTGGTGTGAACATCCTTATTCGGTGTTACCCACTCTAATCACAGAAACACAGGATTGTTAAAAATATGTTTAAAACGAATTATAATATGGAAATTACTTTACGACACCAATATTTTCGCCGATAACCGATAGATATCGGGATGATATGCGGAGATTAAAATAATAACACTGTTGATAGGGATAAAATTCTCTACATATTTATCAGACAATATGGCCGAATATTTTGAAACCCAATAAGATAGATATCAATATGTTACCACAACCACAGCTTGCTATGTTATGGGGTGTATTGCTGCACGGATAGAGCGAGCTTTCTCACCGCGAGATAGGGGTGAATTGCAAAAAAATGGTACACAGCAAAAAATAAAATGTCCTCCTGATTAAAAAATCTGAAAAAAAAGTATTCTATTATTCATAAAGTTTTATGGTGTAAATTGGAGACATATATTTATATAAAAATTTCAATTTCGAAAAAAAATCTATTTCTGCTCCCATACAAATTTCATGTGTCCTTTGTGTAACAAAGGGTATTCAACAAATCATAACTGATTAAAATGGCCCGGGTCAAAAACTTCATTAAGGGTCTTATTAAGTACAACGTATGCGTTCTAGACTGTCTGAGACCAACCCATCGAAATCTTTTTTCAAAGGTCGGGGAAAGATTTCGGCCTTTGTATTACGTCAGTTGTGTAACGCTATATTCTGCGTTTTAACATAGATAATTAACGTATCCACTGCAGTTTTATCTCTGGCTACAAGTAGTCTACTACTAACACAAGCGAATGTGTCGATAGCTCTCTTAGTTTTGTCTAGTGGTGCGATAAATGGAAACGGAGCGTTTTTCCGCAAATAATGGTAAATTTTGAGTTATGCCTAAAATAGGTAATCTTACAGTTTTTTATTGCTGTTGTTACATAGTGGGATGGTGGAATTATAAAAAAATGGCTTGGCATACACGAATGCTAGGATTTTTTTTAAAACGAATTGACAAGTTTTTTGGACCCCAATTTCGCATCCTTTGTGTTACACTGTGTCACGTTGTGTGACGTTGCCCAATTTTTTTCCCATACATATTAGCTTTCAATTACTTCCTTTGTGTAACCTTTTTTGTGAATATTCCTATTGCGTTACGTACATTTTTTTTTGCAAATTATTCATATACTAGTAGTTTATCTTGCGGTGACTGGTGGTCAAGATTGCCAGAGTTCCCGAGGACGCGCATTGAATAGGGAAGTGCATCTATCTTTAGAGGTTTTTTTTTTGAACCTGACTGTGGCTTTATAGGCCGGGCCCAATAAAGCGATAGGAGTGCGCGGTTGGAGAGTAGCCTGGGGAAAATCCAGGGGAAAACCTCCGGCATGACCACGCGTGTGGTTTGGAACACTGGAATACTCTAAGAGTTTGCGTTCCAGTGAGATTGGTTGAGCGGTTTCAACCGAATCTGAGGTGTGAGTGGAATCGAGCTACTGGGAGTTTTGTCGCTGGTTCACTAAACCTAGCCTAGCTGAGAAGAGTTCAGTAAGAAACTCAGCTAGGCCCGACCTGGGTCGGAGTGACTCTACCCGGTGTGCGGCGGTACCGGGACGAATAGGGACTATATGTGTCATATGTATGCATGGCAGTGTTAATATATCGTATTGTGTAAAGTACTGACGAGCAGACACGTCATCGGGAACGTCCGACCCAGGTCGGGCCTAGCTGAGTTTCTTGCTGGACTCTTCTCAGCTAGGCTAGGTTTAGTGAACCAGCGATAAAACTCCCAGTAGCTCGATTCCACTCACACCTCAGATTCGGTTGAAACCGCTCAACCAATCTAACTGGAGCGCAAACTATTAGAGTATTCCAGTTTTTCAAACCACACGCTTGGTCGTGCCGGAGGTTTTCCCCTGGATTTTCCCCAGGCTCCTCTCCAACCTCGCACTCCTATCGCTTTGGGCCCGGCCTATAAAGCCACAGTCAGGTTCAAAAAAAAGCATACATATACATCAAGTAGCAATTTTCACACACTTCAACCACGAGAAGTTTACTATCAAACAGGCAAATTCTAATCGCCATCTGCGTAGCAACAAAAACGCAGGCTGCCTCGCACCTGTGCCCCATAAGTTAGCAAAAAGCGGATGATCAGCACAAATACTCAGCCCATGTATACAGGGCGTCCCACGGCTATGCCACGTGGAGGGAAAGTACCTTAAATATTGTAGATGGAACATTTTACTTAAAGAAGATATTATTTGAATTTAAAAAACAATTTAAACTGCATTCACATACATTCATATGCATAACTATTGACCACCGGGTGGACAACTTTTGTTTTTACAACAATGACCCATAAATGTTAGCTCGATTTACTTGCTCTTTGACGTGTGCAACTTGAATAGTAAGGAATCTTGAATAAAAAAACCGTTTAAAAATATGTAACTTGACTATTAGTGCTTAAAATAACGGATTTTAACTGGGCTTAACGATTAACGTCCATAGACAACAACCGGGATGAGCTCAGCGCTTAACTAGTCAGTCAAAGCAGCTAACATTGCTAGGTATTGCTAGATTCACTAGGCGTCATATTCGCGACAAATTCAAGTCCAATATCCTATTTTACGACTGTGGATTCTAAGTGAATTTTTCAATATATGTGATAATCCACATCGAAAGGGACCTTATGGCGGCAGCCGCTTACGTTACACCTATTCACTATTGTATTGGAACAGCGGCAATAAAGGCGTAAGTGCCGGCCGCTATAAGGTTCCTTTCAATATGGATTATCACATATCCTCCCTCGGACGCTCCGGTTGTGGAATGAGCTCCCTGCCGAGGTTTTCCCGAGGGACTACAGTATGGGGTTCTTCAAGAAAGAAGCGTATACATTTTTAAAGGGTTGGCAACGCGCATGTGACACCACAGGAGTTGCAAGCGTCCATAGGGTACTTTTTTAGACTGACGCTCAGACACCTTATACATCTCTGAGGATATTTATTTGTTAGATTTTATTATTTTCATGTTGACGTGTTATAAATATAGCTCAAAATATTTTATTATGATTAGTGTACCTACTTTATTACCTTTTATCTTGACGCTTAGAGACCTTATACATCTCTAACAAATCTCGATTGTTATTAGTTTCTTAGTCTTATTTTTGACATGTAACACTACATTTAATTAATGATACTTTGATTATTGTATTATTTTTATTTGATGTACCTAATAGATTTGAATTGTAAAAGTGCCCTTGAGGCCTATTTGCAGAATAAATGTTTTGATTTTTTTTTGGTGACCGCTTACCATCAGACGGGCCGTACGCTTGTTTGCCACCGACGTGATATAAAAAACCTGCCTTAAGTGCTTCTCTAATCTTTCGCCATGCCTTTTCCCGCTGAAAATATAAGAGATTTTTTCGGGAGTAAAATCGGTTTTTCTAAGATCTCGTTTGGCTTTTCTTATCTCGTTGGGAAAGGAAGTCTGTTTTTCTTCTGCTTTAGGATACAATTGAAGCGTGAATCTTTTGAAGGATTATTAATGGACGATGTTATGCAATAATGTGTCAACAATACAATACAAATACTCTTTATTGCACACCTCACATAATAAAATAGCACATAAAAAACAAAAAACAAAGATACAGGGAGACAGAGGCAGAACAACAGGCGGTCTTATCGCTAAAGAGCGATCTCTTCCAGACAACCTTTGGGTAGTGGAGAAATGAAATATAAAGCTGAAAAGTAGGTGGTGCATAAACTATTACAATGAGAAAAAAAAGATTCCAAAACAACTATTCAATATAAATACACATACTTAAATAATATACAAATATACATACATATAATATATAATTATATATATCACTGCTATATATTCTTACTATTAAGAATAAAATAGTGTCAGCCATAATAATTAATTAAAAAATTTAAGGGAGAGACAAATAATATTCAACCTACTATAGGTTTTCTTATTAGGTTGATACAATATTGTATAACATCATCCAAATGTGGTCCAAAGGGGTTGCAAATTCTTAAGAAAACGGGACTTGTACTCTTTTCACTGAAACCCCGCGTTTGGTAATTAAAAACACTGCTTAACTGACAGTGAAAGTTCCAATTGTATTTGAAATATATTAAACTAGCGACCCGCCCCGGCTTCGCACGGGTGCAATGCTGATGCATGTATTATACATATGAACCTTCCCCTTGAGTCACTCTATCTATTAAAAAAAACCGCATCACAATCCGTTGCGTAGTTTTAAAGATTTAAGCGTACATAGGGATATAGGGATATTGGGACATAGGGACAAAGAAAGCGACTTTCTTTTATACTATGTAGTGATGATGATTGAAGTATGAAAATAAAAAAAAATGAAACAAAGAAATATAGAAAAAACACACACACACAGATACAGTACAAATAAACATAACATCAAAATACAGAAAATAACAACGAAATGGCCCCAAATCAGCATAGTGTTAACCATGGATACGATTGTTTAATAAATTTGACCGCCATTAAATTATTGCAAAAAATCATGTCAACAGAGATGATAAACGTAAATAACGTTACTAAACAATATAATTGATGATGAGCAAATACGGACTCTATAAATGTAGGTGAG
The DNA here is from genome assembly GCA_963556455.1 of Epiblema foenella. Lineage (NCBI taxonomy): Eukaryota > Metazoa > Arthropoda > Insecta > Lepidoptera > Tortricidae > Epiblema > Epiblema foenella. Next base: position 27,460,501 of record OY747099.1, on the reverse strand, counting down.
GTGCAGCGGGCCAATTAAAACTAATCTACATACTTGTATAGTAGATAATGTTATTATGGCTGTGGTCTTCTGCAAAGCGGAGGTACTTCCCCAGTTGGGCTGCTCCAAATTCGAGCAAGATGACATTTTGCTGTGCCCCACCTTTCATGTTTAGACAACATGAAGTATTTTACCGTTCTGCTAGGCTGCAACGATCGACCTAGATCTTTCAAAACCCAACTGGGGAAGTACCTCCGCCTTGCAGAAGACCACAGCCATAATAAAATTATCTGCTATAAAGTATGTAGTGTTGTGTTCCTGGAGGTGAGCAAGGTTGCCAGAGCTCCCGAGGATGCGCTGTGTTGAGAGCGAGGGACCTAAATTTGTCCCTTCTGCTGTCAACACAATGCATCCTCAAATTTTATAAAGGGTCGGCAACGCGTGCGTGACTCCGTGAGTTACGGGCGTCTATAGGCTGCGGTGGCGGCTTGCCATCTGCAGGCGAATCACGTAACCTTATGTACTAACGGTAGATAGATTTTACTGTCAATTTTGAAGTATAAATGTATGAGGTGACATTTAGAATTTGACATTAAAATCTACCTAACAGTAGGAAAAAAGTTACGTCATTACCCCGCAGGTGGACTGTACACTAGTTTGCTACCGGCGTCGTATAAAAAAAAAACCTTCTCAAAACTAGCATGAGCTGCTCAAATATTAAAAACCACATCCCTAGAGTTACGGGCTGTGTGAAGGGTTAATAGAAAATGCATGAAATTACTGAAGTTAAGCCTGTCTGAAAATGCGGAGTGTGGTGAATATAATATGTAGACCAAATGGACCCAAAGCTTTATCAGGGAATAATATACACATAAATAAGTTAACAAGGTTGTTGCTTGCGCACAACAGGAAGAGATAGTGGTATCGATTACGGTAAAAAGGTAATATTTAGAAAACTACCAGGTTTCTATTATTTTATCGAAATATCTTACATCGATTTTCATTTCACCGAAAACTGTTCGACGAATTTCATTAGGTTTTTTTTTCTAATCACATACTTAATCATCAATTCATTGCATTTTATATAATTGAACCACTTTTCATCGTTAATCGTTTCGAATCCATCTCTAGTCGTAGCGTAACGGTACATCAAATTTACCTTTCATAGAAATATTCGTTATTCATAGTATTAATTTAACGAAACATGATTCACAGATAGTACGTTCCATATAGTATTCTTTCCAAGAACAATGTTTCATCGAACAACCAAGCAAGCATGATTTTTCAAGGCGTATAATCTTTCTGGTCTTATATATATATATTTTTTTTTTTTTTTAATTTATTTAGGCAACAAACAGTCAAATACAAAAATGATATTTTTACATATTGTGGTAAAAGACCTTGAGTGCCATATCTTAAGATTACATAAACATTTATTATTTTATTTTATTTTATTTTATTATTATTATTATTTTTTTTTTTTTTTATTTTTTTTTTTGTGTATTTAAAAAAATAACCTCTTCTAACCTATCCGCATTACAGTTGGTTTTGCCCTAACTGGTCTTTCTGGACTTATATAAAAAAAATAACCCCGAAGATTAAGACGGGAGCAAAGCTCCCGTCTTAATCTTCTGACCTATCCGCATTACAGTCGGTTTTGCCCTAACAGGTCTTTTGTACATAGGTTTTGGGTATTTTTGTTTTTGAGTACTTTTACAGAGTACACCAAGAATCTGGGAAAATTTTAATTTTAGACGTACTTATATCAAGAATAGTAAACAATGGTGAAATGATGTTCTAGGTAATAAGAATTTTGGGAACTGAAACCTTCGTTAAACCAAAATTATACTAGGCCATTCGATGAACGACTACGTCGATGAACAAGTAAAATACTGAATTAAAATTCGATGAGTTGATTCTTGTGTAAAGGGTAATTCGATCAAATGTTTGAGCGATCTAACGAACTTCGATGAATGATTCCTAAGTGATAATAAAATTCTGCGAATAGTGTTATAGGAAACGATAATCGATGTAACGATTTTCGGTAGATAATAAAATTCTGCGAATAGTGTTATAGGAAACGATAATCGATGTAACGATTTTCGGTAAAATGATGGATTCCCGGTTTCTATACATTGATGCTAAAAGGTATAATCGTCCGGTTGATTGTGGTTGTGTGGGAGGTTTCCCCTGGATTTTCCCTAATCTCCAATTGCGCACTCCTATTGCTTTATTGGGCCCGACCTATAAAGCTACGGGGTTAAAAAAAGCGGTTCCCAGTTCCCTCAAATGCTATCCCGGATTGGCTTATATGGGACATTTTTAAATGATTTGTCATTTTATTTCAGGTGAGAACATCAGCTCACCATGGCTCAAGAAAACAGTAACTCTACGATGGAGATGGGCACCAGTGACCAGGTAAATTTGAGCTTTATAATGTAGTCACTTGTTGAGAAAGAAATTAAGGGTCGGTTGCACCAACATTCGAACACAGGCCGCTCATCGTCAAATATGGCGCCGGCAGCTGTCATCCCATAGAAACTTGTCAAAGTTTCCATACAATTAGATTTTAATAGAAATAGAAATATGCTTTATTGTTTAACTGTGTACATACATGGTGAAACAATCAAATTCAGAATCAACAGTTTGCCCGTCTCGGACGTACAATAGAAAAATAGCTTATCCTAAATTACAAGTAAGTAACTAGTTAAATAGTATATTATCTTTAATGGGCAAAGAACTCCTTGGTATTATAAAAAACTTTTCCAAGCAGCTAATTTTTAAGAGATGTTTTAAATTTGGTTCCCTCTAGTTTCTTAATTTCTATTGGCAGTTTACTGAAAACTCGCATTCCCGCAAAATAGGTACTCTTGTAAGCTAATCTATTGTAGGCTCTGGGTATTTCATAATTATATTTGTACTGGCAGCGCAAATTTTGTCGAGTTTTGATTTTTTGGTAAAAAAGTCGTCGTTTTGCTTTACAAATAGGCAAAGTTCCAAAATGTAAATACCTGTTAAGGTTAGTAGGCGTTTCTCCTTGAATACATTCCGAAGAGAATGTGTACCGTGCATACGGAAAACAGTTCGCAGGCATCTTTTTTGCAGTCTGAACGTGGAGAGCACGTCTACGGAGTTTCCCCAAAAAATTATGCCATACTTAAGTAAAAAGTAAACATTGCCGTAATACGCATTTTTAGTCATTTCTTCTGAACGTGTTGTAGAAAGCGACGAACATCGCTTACGATTACAGACGGTTTGGTGCAACCCATCCTAATACGAACGTGTGATTCCAGAGCTACCCCGTTTCTCGGGTAAAGGCTCAGCATTGCTGTGCAGCGGTGAAATGCCGCAGCTTGGGTTCGTTTCCCCCAATGAACCTTGGGGACGGTGTCTAGCGTTTTTCTATTTCATTTATTTTTCATAATGAACGTTGATTTAGAACTAAATTTAAAATTAGATTTAATTATTTTATGTCACACCTAGCCATAAAGTGGCAATTACCGCACGCTCCGCGCGCGGAAAATCCCACTTCCTGGCCAGGGGGTGACATAAAATTTTGTACTTACTTCGAGCGCTAATTAAGAAAGCCTCAGATCGCATAATTATCGCCCTTGCTTTCGGCTCGGGCGTCAAATACCTGCGATCTGAGACATTCTTTGTTTTACCGCCCTTGGTAAGTAATGTACTATATTTACCTTATTGTTTTCTATGATTTATAGTATGAGGATGGATAAACTGTAGTTGTGTTATTATGGCGGTCTTCTTTCAGTGGAAGTACTGCCCCGGATAAGCTGCTATGAGTGAGATGACATGCTGTGCCCTATATCTCTTAGGCCGGGGTTTTGTAAAGTCTGACTAACGAACGCTAAGATTAGTAAAAAGCGGCAAAAAAAAACCACGTGGTGCAACAATGTGATAAAACATGATACTTGGACAACAAAATAAAATGCCTTATGGCATTGTATATACTGAATTATGTAGTGCGAAGAACATTATCAAAAATAATCTGTTATGGAAGAAGTAATTCAAGTGGAATAATGTACTATGATGATACGATTTGGTGTATCCTGTTTGTGACCCGTAAAGGATCAAGCAATGTTTGTCTTCATCGACAACGTGACGTTTGACACATTTGACATACAGTGCCTTTACCATGAATTTACATGACCGTACTCGCTGTCGACTGCGTAAAAATTTGTATGGGCAAAAGTACAGCGCCTCTTGCGGTTACGCAATAGAACTAAGAATCGGCATACTAAATCGTTTACGCAGTCGCTAGCGAGTACGGTCATGCAAACTCATGGTAAAGGCACTGTACGTCAAATGTGTCAAACGTCAATTAATTGCCGTGTCGATGAAGACAAACATTGCTTGATCCTTTACGGGTTAGAAACAGAATACACACAGACCTTATAGTTGCCGATATAACGTCTTAAGGTGGATTCATATCTACAGGCATTGAGCGTACCAGACACATGCCCTGGCAAACAAAAATATTTTTTTTTATACAGTGTCTATTAACCTATTTATATCTATCGCTACACGGCCGCGCAGACACCAACAGACGATAGATATAAATACGTTAATAGACACCGTAGAAAAAAATATCATTTTGTTTGCTGCGGCACGTGTCTGGCAGGGCACGTGTCTGGCAGGGCACGTGTCTAATAGGGCACGTGTCTGACTCAATGTCTGTACATATCAATCGTCCTTTAAGGATCTTTATATATATATATATAAACTCACGCTTGTATTCCCAAAAGGGGTAAGCAGAGCACATGAAATTTAATTCCAATGCCACATTTAGCAATTGTAGGTTTAAAGATGGAGAAAATGTCATATTGCAGTTATAGGTTGCTAATCCATCGCCCACAACACAGTACAGCCAGATCTTGTGATCTTTATAAAACCGAACCTTAATCTGAATATATGACATGTTTTATCTAACAAGTGTATCTTTTGACAGTTTTGACTGCATAGACATTTGTACTGATAAGGATATAAATATATCTGAGTAGTAACACAAACATACATATTTTTAAATTAGTACAGTCTTACATCCTTGATATTAAAGACGTGTTGACATATTTTTGACACATAGCCCAAGTAGATGTTACTGCTGTTAACTCTGCTATTTGCTTTTGTAAGATCACTGACTCTAAATCTGATATAACTTAAGACTTTTGTTTACAAAGTGTATGTTTTAACTGGAACTAAATGGAGTATTTTTTGCAATTTTTATACTCAAATTTAACCTTATCTCAAAGCAGTAAGCATGTAATTGTGTACTGATCTCATTCTAAACCGGTTTCGCGTACGCTGAGCAGATAACCTTTATATGATAACCCTGGTAATACGAGTGGGTAATAACTGAATCAAGACAAGTCATTCAGTGAAGTACTCTGATTCTAGTCACTCGTGCGCCTTAAAAGTCCAGTGCCTTTAACATGCTGTTTACTTAAAAGACGAAGTTGCAAAGTATTCGCAATAGATGTCGCTACGAGCTTATATGTAATTAAAAGTGAAGTGATTGAAAAATTCGTCGCTAGCTCACTATAGCTCAGTTGATTTTCATATTCAGTGATATAAAACTCACATGTGGACCCTCAAATTGTACTTTAATTCGAACTGGTAAGAATTATTATCCATTATCACTTTTGAACTGACCTTGTTAGCAGTGCGTGCAATGCAAAAAGTTAAAATTCGTGCTTGTAGTACCGCGGGGTAATCACGTAACTTATTTACTACCGTTAGGCAGATTTTAATGTCAAATTTTAATTGTCAGCCCATACATTTATACTTCAAAATTGTCAGTAAAATCTATCTACCGTTAGTACATAAAGTTACGTGATTCGCCTGCTGGTACTGGTTTCTATGAGAAATCCCGGAAATTCCAGGGAAATTTCATTCTCTAATTCAAATGCCGGTGGTGGCGGATAATTTTTCAGTTCTTCACTTGAATTAAAAATAATTTTAAAAGTTTTCTGGTCTACCGTTAACTGAGCCGGGGCCTTTAACGGGAAAGGGGTAACAGGACGACAGAGGGTAGTGGGCGGGGAGCGGGCGGCGGGGCCCCGCCTCCCACTGCCTTTCCAAGCCGTCTTTGTTAAGCAGTAGACTTATAACTGCATTTTTTTATTATTTAAGGCCCTGAGAGCATATAGAGCATAGTTACTCATACTTATACTCATTTTATTGATAAAATATAAAATTTTACATGTCAAACATTTTAAATTGAATAGGTATGTCAACGATTTAATTAAATACATTTTAAGATGATTATAAATAAAGTAGAATAATAATTATCAACTAAGAAGTCAGAATTAAAATGTTAATGAATTAGAATACAATGTCAAAAGAAATTGAATAATTGATTTTATATTAAATTTACATAATTATTCGTCTTATAAAATTCTGACATATTATAAAACGCCTGGGCGGTAAGCCATTTTTTCAATTTGTAACAAAAGCTTGTGTCATTTTCAATATTTTTTATGTCACTGGGTACTTTATTGTATACTTCAGGCCCTACAATAGACATAGTTTTCGAGGATTTAGCGAGTCGGTAACATGTGGTGGCCAATGTGTTTGTGTTTTGTTGTGTTAAATAGAGTCCGAAGTTTTAACATTACTTTACAAGTTCTAAATCAAATCTGATGTTGATTATAAAGTCTGAACCCATTACCGCATATGACGCCATATATGGAAGATATCGTTATAGACCTTATTACATCGTGTCGAGGTTCAAATTTAAACGAAAATATTTTTAAGTCATGCGACAAGGGGTTAAGTTAACCTTAACAATAGTAAAACTTTAAATTAATTTTATGTCACACCTGGTCATAAAGTGGCAATTACCGCACGCTCCGTGCGCGGAAAATCCCACTTCCTGGCCAGGGGGTGACATAAAATTTTGTACTTACCTCGGGCGGTAATTAAGAAAGCCTCAGATCGCATAATTATCGCCCTTGCCTTCGGCTCGGGCGTCAAATACCTGCGATCTGAGACATTCTTTGTTTTACCGCCCTCGGTAAGTAATGTACTAATATTTACGTTCCCAAAATGACAAAAATATATATACGCTTTTACACTTTAAATGAAGTCATGTTCATATTATGTACCATATCTTTTTACGATTGTAATTAGTATTTATTCATACGAGTATAAACACCTCAATTTATAATATAAGCACATAATAAAACAAATAATCTAATTAAAATTATAACCTCCTACGACCCAATTTCGAAGACGGTACTTCCGAGGAAGACCCAATGTCCTAATAATAGAACTAATTAATAAAGTACTGAACGCCCGGACCAAAAATTGTTCATATCTGGTTAACCGTATATTTTGTTCTAGTACTATCACAGTGGGTCATTGCTCCAACTCTCTGTTAAAATACTTGGGCTTTGAGAACTGATTTTATCCTAGTATTATCACTTTGAACCCCAGGAGGATAAATAAAAAATTTGACCCAGATCGCTGTCAAATGGTAGGGTGCCCAAAATAAATAAATAAATAAATTTAATTAAATTAAATTAATAAATCCAAATTCCCTACAGGTCCTGGTAGCGTCGGCTAAAAAGAAGAAAGTCACCTACATCATCGGCTTCGTAGCCATGGTGGCTGTTATCGCCGTGGTCATTACCCTAGTCGTCGTTCTATCAGGGAACGAGGGGGGAGAATCTTCTCCAATCGAAGGGCCGACGACCGAAGGCCCGAGTACACCCGTAACGGTACCACCAACGACCATTGCGCCGACGATCGCACCGCCCACAGTTGAGCCGACTGAGCCGACACCAGAACCAACTGCGCCGCCTGAGATAGAAACACAGCCTATTGATCTTGATGACGTCATAAGTGGTGTGTTCGCTCCGCCTGCCTTTAATGGATCTTGGTCGTCAGGTATGTATATGTACTAGGGATGTCACTTCCGTCTTGAAAAATCGATTGTTTTACTCCAAATTAAAATCGGTTAAAAAACGATCGATTTTTGAAGAAATAATAGTCGTTTTTTTCAATAATCGATTTTTTATTTATTTTTCCCATGTGTTCGGTTCCACGATGATTATCATCTTGCGACACGTTCATATCATGATCAGAATCACAAGAACAGATCTGCATATTTGTAATCCGTGATACCTAAGGGGCGTGGCTTCAATATCACCTTCACCTGCAGTGTTAGAAATGTCCTCATAATGCCAGGGTCTTTCTAGGACTTTGTCGACGTCTAATATTCTCATGTCCAAGGTAGCTTACAGTATTCTTTGATAAATTATGTTACGATTAATCGGCTGTGAAAATCATAATTGTTTTTTATTAATCGATTTATTGCAAAATCTAAATCGATTTAAAAATCGATTATTTTTTTAACAGTAATCGATTTTTTAATAATAGATTATTTTTGACATTCCTAATATATACTAACAATTTATTTATGAAAATAATAATCGATTTTTTATTAATCGATTTATTGCAAATTTAAATCGATTATTGTTTTAAATAATAATAGATTATATCTGGACATCCTTAACATGTACCAACAATTTATTTACATTATGTTATGGGTTTATTGTTTGGTATCAAATAACAAGCTATTACCGTTCTATGTAAATTATGAGGTAAAAAATGAAAATAATGTTTCTTAAAACCGGTTCAGTAGTTTTGGTTGCGAATCGGTAACATATTATGTACAAGATTTTTAAAAATATTTTTAGCATAAACATAGACTTTTATAAAACTTTAATATGCTTAGGTATAGCAGCATTTCTCAAACGTATAATCCCACATAACATTTTTTTCATAACATTAAATAACGTATTGGTAATGCTAATAAATCTTGTCGAAATGCTTTAAGTCTACTGCCAACTCCCTGGAGTATGCGTTACCTCATTTTGATGAACCGTGGCATAATGATACCTTATTTTAACTCCATCTATACCTTGTTTTTTTTTAATTCGAAATTAGGTAAACAAAAAAACAGCGTTCGTAAAAACACACAAATTGAATCCGAATTATTCGCACGAAAGGTCAGAATAAGAGACAGATATTGACGATGAAAAATTACTTTTTTTTAATCCGAACGGAATTCTTACAATATCTACCTCTTTGGGTATTTTATTGTACAACTTTTAGATGAAACGAAACGTAATTTAAAGGAAATAATACCGTATCATTTCCAAATATATATAAGTAAATATAAATTAAGACATTATTAAATTTCGAAATAACAATATTATAATGTAGGCATTAAACAACGGTAACCGCACAACCTGCCTGATAAGAATAACCTCGTTCTTCTCTGTCATGCTTTCTAATGCTAAAAAAAACAAGGTATAAAGACATACACAAATATAAATAAACAAACAACAATATGGCTTGTGTTGTTTTAAACTTCCATTATTTTAGCCCATATGCGTAATTAAGTATGTCATCTTGTATAAAAAATAAGAAATAACATACTGGCATAAAGCCAAATTAATGAGTATTTATATTGTTTTAATATAAGTAAAGTATCTATATAACAATTCTAATGCCTAAGTAGCCTACATTGTACAAATGTAGTGAATAAGTAAATAGATAAATGATGTATTATTTAATTAAGAATAAATTGACGTGTAACAATGTTATAAATAAATTTTCATTTTCATTTTTCACTTTCATTTTCAAGCAAAAACTAATATTGATAATTTTTTTAATAATACGTATTTTTGTAAAGTGCAGCACATTCGGCTAACACAAATTAAAAGGCTATGACCATATGTAAGTCTTGCCTACAAACGATTTCTGCTACAAGGCGGGAAAATTCTGCTTCAAGCTCACTACATAGCACTTGTAGTGTTGCTTGGCCCCTAACGGGTTAAAATGAATCCCAAATATCATGTCTCAGGGAATTACCTGTCTTATTTACCTTATGATAAAGTATGAATCACGATGTACCATTAAACTGTAGGTAATTTACCTCTTAATTGCATTATCATTGTTTACAATTGCAGGAAGTGACATTTTGTTCCGCAACGAAAATGGGGATCTGGTGTCGTATGACTTAGACACCGATAGTACTACCGTCTTGATCTCTAACACTTCCCAGGTATGTGTTCATATTTTTTTTTAAATTTAGTTTACTCATACTCATACTCATACTCATTTATTTGCAATGGATCATATACATTACTCGTCAGAAACAATGATTGACAATGATAAAAATGTCAAGGTATGATTGATTTACAATTTGTCAAACTGTCACAGTAAAATTGCATTTAAATTTGGAATTCCAGTATAAAATTAAAATAATAATAACATTTAGAGTAACTAGTTAGGTACGATTATATAGGTAAGTGAATAAAATGTCATATTAATTCTCTAGTAAAATCCGGTTTGAAGGACCACATGTTACATAAACAGTTAATGTTGCCTTGAGGCTCGGTTTTACGAGTACAAAGGTCCGTTATACCAAAATGTTACATAAAATTTTGGTAATACGATACATTTTTGACATAACTTACCGACTTACCCCCCTCTTCATAGACGTCTATCAAACCTATATTAGTTAAGTAGCTGCTAAAGTTAGTTTTTCCTTATTTGTCACTTTGACATTTACGTTTGTGAAAATGGGACAAAGAACATTTTAGTTAGCAGAGGTTTGTTAAGTTTTATGAATAAGGGGGGATTAAGGTCTAACGGATACGGCGACGACCGCTTTAGCCTACTTGGTAGTGACCCTGCCTTCGAGTCTGGAGGTCCCGGGTTCGAATCCCGGTCAGGGTATTTATTTGTGTGATGAACACGAATATTTGTTATTGACTCTTGGGTCTTTTCTATTTCTATGTATTTATCTATATAAGTATGTATATCGTCACTTAGTACCCATAGTACAAGCTTTGCTTGGTTTGAGACTAGGTTGATTTGCGTAAGATTGTCCACAAATACCTTTTTTTTTTTGTATTTTTAAACTGGATCTTAGTCATACTAATGAAAGCTGAAACTAAAAAATAACCGCAATAAAAATATTCGTGTTGCAACACTGTATAATGTGCAAAACAATAATGATACTTGGGGAGGAAAATAGGTACATTTTTTGTCTTAAGTACATAGTTTACCAAAAACCATGACATTTAAATAATCTGAGTTTAATATGGAAGTAGCAAATTAACCAGAATAATGTACTAAGTTGTTACTTTGCTAATGATCAAGCAAAATTTATCTCCAGTGATACAACGATAAAGGAAAGATAGGGGGAAAAAGGAAAAGGGGAAGACCTAGAATGACGTACATGGAGCAAATAAAACATAAAAAATGCTACGTCATACAAAGAAGTGGACAAAGCTGAATGTAAAATAAGCTGGCAATTACTCCACCGACAAGAGCCAAGCTCTTAAATATTATGATGATGATACAACGATTAAGTGATGTTTGACACATTTGGCACACCTCAGATTCGGTTGAAACCGCTCAACCAATCTCACTGGAGCGCAAACTCTTAGAGTATTCCAGTGTTCCAAACCACACGCGTGGTCGTGCCGGAGGTTTTCCCCTGGATTTTCCCCAGGCTACTCTCCGACCGCGAACTCCTATCGCTTTATTGGGCCCGGCCTATAAAGCCACAGTTAGGTTAAAAAAAAAAGACCTCACGCTACACTGGCGCCTCTAGCGGCGAATTCATACGCGATAGCCCTCATTGAAAGAAGCTTATTTAGTAGTAAGTGCATGAGTGATATGATATTTACAAATAAATAGTTCCTAGCTTGTCTCTTGGCTGGCAAGATACTCTACGTCGCAATAAGGGCCGAAAGGTCCACTGAGACTCGAAACAGATTATCTCCTTAATTAACAGAGTGGTCCATAAGAAATCACGTTACGCGACCTTTTCCTTTCTAAGAGAAATACTTAATGTAATGGAATAGGTTCGATGACTGACTTACGTTTTGCATTTAAGAGACCTTATAAGTTTTAAAATGTTTTGATTTCAAATTAAGACAAAAGTATTAATAACACCAATGCATGAATAGATTGAAGGATACGATGATTTTATTAAAGTTTTAGATAGTGACATAGCAATTTTAGATTTTATTGTGTGTATTAGAATTTAAGCGGAAAATGCACTTTTTATCTTGAAAATGGTCGATTTGGAGTGATGTTTGAAACGATATTTCTTAATGAAAAATCCAAAAAATACATTGATTTATGACATTAGGTTTCAATAGTCCTGTTCTAGATAGTCACTTAGAAAATGTCAAGATACGTGTTAATTCAATCAGATAATTGTCTAAATAGATGAGTTTTTAACTGATAAAAGGATAAGGATTTCTCGCAATCACAACTTGAGTTATAATAACGTGCGAACGAGCGCGCGAATATTATGATACTAAATTGAGATGTCAAACGTATCTAATCGACCCCCACACTCAGGATATGTAATTGTTATATGGTATCCAAATATTCAAAATACATTAGAATTACTTTTTTTTTTTTTGAAGTTCTTATAAAGTTCGTTTAGGCACTTGTCCCACATAGTAATTCTACTCGTTTTCTCGCTCAAGCGAATAGAATTACTATGAGATTACTCGCTACTCGCCGGCGGTGGAACAAGTGCCATAAGCCTCAATTTAAATGGCTCTCAACCAAGTTAGCTACTTTTACACAATTACATTATGGCACAGATCTTTTGGACGTCGATCCATTGCTACCTGAGGCATCCAATTGGCCGAAGCCGCTATTTTTAATACACTGAGAATAGGTTAGATGACCTTCTCTAACAAGATTGGGTATATAAACCACACCAGAGGCCAGTTTAGGGCGGAATAACGAAATAACCCACCACGAGTTTGAGTCTGGGTCAAGTTTGCCTGAGGCTTAGGCCACAGCGACTGCATATCCTGGATACACAGCCGCTGTGGCCTAAATTGGGCAAGACTAAATAAATAAATAAATATTACAGGACAATCTTACACAAATCGAACAAGCCCCACAGTAAGCTCAAGAAGGCTTGTGTTATGGGTACTAGACACCGATATATTTAATAGATATAAATGTTGATTTTATTATATTTTAATATACAAAAATTAACATATCCTGTAAATAAAAGGTAAATGATTTGACTACTTTGTTAAAGGAATGAACGACCGATTGATTGAGTGAATGTTTAGTTCAATTCATTCTCTGTTCAGATCTTTTAGTCACTCCTTCGCCTTGCCTCTCTTTGATCAAGACTTTACTCGTAGACAGACGTGTTCTAGCTTCCAAGTATAAAAATAAAATTAAAATAAATGAAATTAATTTAACCGTTATTCAGTATTTAATTGATGATAAATCCTTGTATACCCTAACCTTTTCAATAGGTTATGGGGCCCAGGCCACGCGTTAAAACTTTGAAACTCTAATGATAATATATAACCTAAAATCAAAACGAAATATCAAAACTTACGACGGCGTAATCACTGCAATTGAGACGTTATCTGAAAATAGTTTAACTTTGGCATTTGTGAAAATAAGGTTATTAGACCACGAGGTTAAGCTGAGAAACGACAGTGCAGATACGAGCTCAAAAGTACTGGATGTCGAGCATAAGCCCCATAATTCAAAGAAGAGAATAATCGATACAGCTATACCGCCAAACCACCATAATAATAACCGTAGACATTACAAGAACAAAACTTGGAAAAATACCCACATTTTAAAATGTCATCATTGCGGACGAAAAGGTTACGCGAAAAAGGATTGTTATTACTTTAAACAAATGATGCAAGAAAAACAGACTGAAACAAATAGGACGCGAACAGTTCAACAAGTCGAATTGAATCAAGAAACTGCTAACGATTTCTCGGATTTCGCCTTTATGACGGGAGACTGTCAAGATGATGTTCAAGAAGATAAAGTGAGATTTATTTTGGACTCGGGAGCATCGGATCACGTCACAAACAGGTCGGATCTTTTCATTAATTTTACAATTCTTAATCCACCTTTGAAAATATCGATTGCTAAGCACAGGGATTTTTTTTTTTTTTAGCTACACAAAAAGGGACAATGAGGGTGACGAGCGACTTGGGCGTGCAAGGACTTCTGGAGGATGTGCTGTTCTGCCCAGATGCCCCTTACAACCTGCTGTCGGTGCCCAAGATGCAGCGAGCTGGCTACACGATCATCTTCGACCAACATGGCTCCCAAGTTTGTAAAGGTGACACAACTGTCATGAAGGGTAAGTCTCTGAACAATTAAATTGCAGTAAAAACAGCAAGCAGCAGCAGTTGCAGTTTTAAGCAAAATAAAGATATTTGTATTTTGTATTTGTAGACTTTGCTGTATCAGTAAATATGGCTATTCCTGTTTCCTGCCTATACCAAGCTAATAATAATGACTAAAATTTATGGCATCAGCGTTTGGGTCATATAAGTAAAAATAAATTCATACAATTAAAACATGATTGAAGATGTTAATCAAATTCAGTTTGTTGAGCCAAATGATAAAATGTGCGAAGCTTGTATAAACGGCAAACAGGCCAGATTACCATTTAATCTGACTAAGAATAAAGATCACATTACACGACTTTTATTTGTTGTACATTCTGATGTTTGTGGCCAAATCACTCCTCCCACGATAGACAATAAAAATTATTTTGTATTTTTTTATTGACCAGTCTACCCATTACTGTGTTGTGTATTTGATAACGTACAAGTCAGAGGTATTTACTGCTTTTAAAGTGTACGGACGTAGTGACGTAAATGTGAGGCAAAATTGAATTTTGAAAATGGTAAATTTATACTGCGATAACGGCGGCGAATATTTATCTGCCTAGATGAAAAATTATTGTATTGAAAAGGGCAAAACTTACCATTTGACAGTTCCGTGTATCGGAACGTAAGGTAAGGACTATTACAGAAAAAAGCGCGATCTATGCTTAGTGGTTCCAAATTAAATAAAGTATTTTGGGGTAAAGCTGTATTAACTGCTGTTCGATTAATAAATGTAACGCCTTATGCAATCGAAAACCCCATATGAATTGTGGCATGATAAAAAAAAAACCACAACTTAAATACTTGAAGTTTTTTTGGTGCCACGGTTTATGTACATAATAAAACCAGTAAATCTAAATTTGACGATAAATCTTGGAAGGGAATACTGGTAGGTTATGAACCAAACGGATATAAAGTTTGGAAGGTTTTTGGTGCCACGGTTTATGTACATAATAAAACCAGTAAATCTAAATTTGACGATAAATCTTGGAAGGGAATACTGGTAGGTTATGAACCAAACGGATATAAAGTTTGGAACTCGGAAAGCGCTTAATTTGTCACTGTTAGAGACGTTATAGTCGACGAGGCTAATTTTCTAACATCCAGGCCAGTAATATTGCCTGAAGTTACCGAAAATTGCCATGATAAACCTGATAACAACAATATATCAAAATCAGTGTCATCCAAGTCTCGCCATAGTGACAATTCAAAATCAGATGCATTTAAATCTGATGATCTCGGCCGTCCTGTTGACAATTCAAAATCAGATGCATTTAAATCTGATGATCTCGGCCGTCCTGTTGACAATTCAAAATCAGATGCATTTAAATCTGATGATCTCGGCCGTCCTGTTGACAATTCAAAATCAGATGCATTTAAATCTGATGATCTCGGCCGTCCTATGAAAAATCGCAGATTAAATGAAACCATTATTGAACCCACATCTAGTAATGCCCCTGATAATTGTACGAAGGTAAATCAAAATGAAAATAAAAACACAGATGACGTAAGGAGGAGTGATAGACTTAAAAATCGGCCACCTGTTCATTATTATCAAACTGATGATGATGAGTGCATATTGAGTGCGCAGTCTATATTAGTGTTAAGTGGCAAGTTGCCATAGAAGAAGAGTTAAAATCTCTTTCTGAAAACAACACGTGGTCTTTAGTGCCGAGACCACAGAATAAAAATGTTGTTGATAATAAATGGGTTTTCTCTATCAAGTGTGATGAATTTGGTAGACCGCAAAGATATAAAGCCCGTCTCGTTGCCAAAGGGTTTAGTCAGGAATACCTTGTCGATTTTAATGAAACCTTTGCACCTGTAGCCAGAATTGCTAGTTTTCGGTTTTTAAGCAAGCACTGGTTGAAAAAAAAAAAAAAGGATTTATAAGTTCATCGGTTGACAGATGTATATACATGCTTGATAGAGAAAGGGTCCAACAAAATATTTACGCAATTTTGTATGTGGATGATTTAGTTATTTCATGTGGTGAAATATAAATAATGAATAATTTCAAAATGTATTTAATGAGTCAATTTCAAATGAAAGACTTACAAGATATAAAATTATTTCTTTGTATAAAAATTGATAGGTCTGGACAATGAAATCACATTAAATCAAAGTGCATATATTGAAAAGTTTTTCGTAAGTTTAAAATGCATGATTGCAACCCCATTAGCACACCACTAGAAGTAAAACTAAATTATGAAGCATTAAACTCTGAAGAGAAGTATGATGCCCCTTGGAGAAGTGTAATAGGTTGTTTAATGTATATAATGCTATGTACTCGTCCTGATTTAAGTACAAGCAATAACATTTTAAGCAGGTATACAAATAAAAACAACAAAGAATTATGGCAATATTTTAAAAAGGGTGCTGAGATATTTGTAAAGCACAATAGATTTAAAATTAACTTACAAACGATGTGATTCTAATAACATTCTATGTGGTTATGTCGATTCAGACTGGGGTGGCCATGATTCAAGTGATAGGAAGAGTACCACAGGTTATTTATTTAAGTTATTCAATAATTGTACAATCACATGGAGTACAAAGAGGCAAATGTCAGTTGCCGCTTCATAAACTGAAGCCCAGTACATGGCTTTATGGTTAAAGTGTCTTGCGTCAAGCATTAATGTAAATATCACACAGCCGATTGTTATACATGAGGATAACAACGGATGTATTAGTATTGCCAACAATCCCACTAACCACAAGAGGTCAAACCACATCGACATTAAGTATCATTTCTCTAGGGAGCAAATTGAGAAATATGTTATTAAATTATGTTATCTTCCCACAGGTAAACAAATAGCAGACGCTTTAACAAAGCAGTTGCCTACAGCTGCCTTTAAAGCAATGCAGTCTAAAATGGGTTTGCAATAATGCGATTGAAATGTACATACTAAATAATGTATTGTTGAGATAATTATTGTACATTTTTGATGATTATTTTTATGGTGTAATAATTATCTTAATGACCTGATTGGGTTTTTCTGGGTTTTCCCAATCCTTGCAACAAATGTTGGGTCATAAAATTGTAATTTCCCCAGACAATACTTGGAAGTTAAATACGATCTGATGCTTATTTATTGTAAATAATTGTTAATTTTTGAGGGGGCGTGTTGATTTTATTATATTTTAATATACAAAAATTAACATATCCTGTAAATAAAAGGTAAATGATTTGACTACTTTGTTAAAGGAATGAACGACCGATTGATTGAGTGAATGTTTAGTTCAATTCATTCTCTGTTCAGATCTTTTAGTCACTCCTTCGCCTTGCCTCTCTTTGATCAAGACTTTACTCGTAGATAGACGTGTTCTAGCTTCCAAGTATAAAAATAAAATTAAAATAAATGAAATTAATTTAACCGTTATTCAGTATTTAATTGATGATAAATCCTTGTATACCCTAACCTTTTCAATAATAAATACTTAAATACATAGAAAACATCCAAGACTCAGAAACAAATATTCATGCTCATCACACCAATATTTGCCCTGACCGGGATTCGAACCCAGGACCGTCAACCTCACAGGCAGGTGCACTACCCACTAGGCTAAACCGGTTGACTATCATCATAAAGTAAAGTAAATTAAAGTAAAGTATTTATTCATTGTAAACTGTGTACATAAGGTCTTAAAGTATAAGTAGTGCTTGAAACAGTTGCTCATTTCGAGCGTACAATTTTTAGCCTTAAAACATACATATGATTATTACATATGATTATTTTACGAACTACTTGCACACATTGTCTATTAGGAAATTTTTTAATTTCACCTTAAATTGACCACCGTCTAACATCTTAATATCATTAGGTAATAGAGCATTAAAAACACGAATTGCAGTAATGAAAGCGCTTTTAAAGTATTGAGTACTAGCGACCCGCCCCGGCTTCGCACGGGTGCAATGCTGATGCATGTATTATACATATAAACCTTCCCTTAGAGTCACTCTATATATTAAAAAAAACCGCATCAAAATCCGTTGCGTAGTTTTAAAGATTTAAGCATACATAGGGACATAGGGACATAGGGGCATAGGGACAGAGAAAGCGACTATCTTTTATACTATGTAGTGATAGTGATTATTACTCTTAGGTCGCACCAGGGTTGTATTTATACCTCTCGCGTAGATTATTCTTTAATGAAGACTTCCTAGTGAAATATTCCATATTATTTTCCACTGTTAACACTTATGTAATTTTAACTTGTCTCTTTCTCTTTTGTTGTTCTTCTTCACTGTTTAAACTCATTCTCGCTGTCAAGCTGCATAATTATAAGCATACCTAATAGGTGTTATTTTTGTGATTTCGCACGTCATGTACTTTACGCAGCTTTCTACCTGTGGAAACTTGTAATTGGCTTAATGTTTCTATGTCGCGACCTACTTTGTTACTTTAGCTGTAAGTTTCCCTATGAAATAAAATAAAATAAAATAAATAAAATAAATAAAATAAATAAAATAAATAAAACAAATAAAATAAATAAAATAAATAAAATAAATAAAATAAATAAAATAAAATAAATAAAATAAATAAAATAATTATCATAGTAATCAGTTAAGATTTTTTTGCAGATTCTTCAGCAATCGTCCCGTTTTACTGAACTATCTTCGGACGGAACTCAGGTTGTGTTAGCACACGGAGCTATACCGGTAAGTCTTTTTCGAGGTTGTTAAATACCTCATTGTTTCTGTTATGGGCTCTGTTGTTATATATGTAATACAGTATATATAAGCTTGTGACTTCAAGCGCGGAACGCAACTTTGTCAAGAATCGAAAAACCGATTATAACCCGAAAGCACACATCACACACATACAATTCTTATATATAGGTAGGTACGCTGCTAAACAATATAGATAGGCAGTTATAGTATTAGAACACATCTGAACGCTCTAAACCTCAAATGTAAAAGTTGCCGGGCAAATGTTAGCAATCCAATTATTGTCTCCTAGACGTAGTGTTACGACCAACCCTGTCGAAGGGACTCGTCTGAAAATCAGCGCAAGGCCTAAAGCCCTGTATATGCTGAGATGAGCACCCATTGCCCAACCTAATACAAAAAAATATGTATTTTAAGTGTCTATTTTAAGTTATGTTATAAGAGATCCGTTGTACTGTACACATTTTGTTTCTTTTTTGGCAATAAATCATTTTGAATTTTGAATTTGAAAGGACTAGGGGGCCGTTCAAGTATTACGTAAGCAGATTTATTACAATTATTTACCCCCCGTCCCCCCTTGTCAGCAAAAGTAAGCAAAGCTCTTACACCTGAGGCTGGTCCAGAAAAAGGATTTTCAGGTTTAGTAAAATTCCCTTGGTTTTCGAGATAATCGAACTTTTCCATTTTCTTAATATTGGCACCTTCTATGACTTTAATGACCGTCGAGGCCATAAATGAAGAGATATTCTCGTTCTTTTTATTGCTAAATATTCTCTAATAGTGTTGCTAATAGACAGGTATTAGAGCTATAGGGTAGCCAGGACTCATTATTAAAAATTAGCCTATGGACGCTTGCTACTCCAGAAGATTCCCAAGCCAGTTGCTGCCTACCCTTATTGACTTGTGGATGGTTGTGCTGACAGCTAGTAGAGACGAGGTCCTACATAAAGTTATCTCTGCTTTTCATTAACAACTTTTTTCTTTGACTCGGGTGGTAGCCAGTTCGATTATCTCGAAATCCAAGGGACTTTTACTAAACCTGAAAATCCTTTTTCTGGACCAGCCTCAGGTGCTCTATCGGTGGTTAGAAGCTTGTCCGTTATTACTGGACACCCTGTATACACCCTATATACATTCGACGACCGCTTTAGCCTAGTTGGTAGTGACGCTGCCTTCGAAGCTGGAGGTCCCGGGTTCGAATATTTGTGTGATGAACACGAATATTTGTTCCTGAGTCTTGGATGTTTTCTATATATTCAAGTATATATTTATCTATATAAGTATGTATATCGTCGCCTAGTACCCATAGTACAAGATTTGCTTAGTTTGATACCAGGTTGATTTGTGTAAGATTGTCCACATATATTTATTTATTTTACATACCTATGTCAACTTAGGTAATGTACTGTGGACATTACCTAATTTTTAATATTTTGTATGAAATAACTTACTTAAGATATAACTTGACTATTGATGAAATGTTTTTAAATTATTCTTAAATTATTAATAAGTTTTTGTTTACATGTATTTAACACTAGTTCTATAATGTTTTGAGGGAATAAATGGCTATTATTATTATTATGTCAACTTGGTGAAATAGGGGCCAGACCATAACAATGTCTCGACATGTTACAATATAAAACAGCGAGACGTGATTTAAGAACGATAGAACACAATTTATTATCTAGGTCACGGCCTTGTCTCGAGAACTGCACTTTATTTTCCAAAGAAAACTCAATTAGTTGTTGTTAGGGCGTGCGATACCTGAGGATTCTCGGTCCCGGGATTGAAATCCGGTATTGGACCTCAATCCCGGGATATCCCGAAATCCCGGGATTGAGGTCCGGGATTTTTAATCTGAAAATACGAGTTACAATTTACCGTCATACTGTAACTTATGTTATATATAAGTATAAAAATGATGTAGAACAGAGAATAATAAAAAATACGAACTAGATAATTATAAATACCCAACTATCTTATAGAGAACCTTATGGCGAAAGGGAAATTAAACTATATTTGCAGGTCTCCTATAATTAAACGAATTAACGTAAAAAATAATTCTGTGACAACTAAAAATAAATCAATAATTGATATGACATGCTTGACACACCGACTTTACCATTACCACAGACCGGTGGCTGGCCGCCACACACTTATTGTTTTATTCATATAATTTTTACGGATAGGTACACAAGATTTGCATATTTTTCTATTAATTTTTAATGGGTCAATCAACTTTTTCTTGTTGTTATTCTGTCCCGTCAGCGAGGAGACAACAGTAACCGAATTTCTTAGAAAAATATTTATAATATGGGCTTCAAGCATGCTCAAGAGATGACCCATGTCGAAATGGATTTATACTTTTCGCTAAAACTCATGTTTGCTGGATTTAAATCCTATAAAATCACAGTTTTAAAGAGTGACTCAGGAGACGTAACCATGGTAACGAGCAACAAAGATTAGTTGATCCACCCTAATGCAATATATCCAATATCGGTATTCCGATATTTCGGTATTGGTCTGTCCCGGTATTGAAATATCGTAAAAATCGGTCCGAGATCCCGGGACCCCGCTTCGCATGCCCTAGTTGTCGTCGCTCTTATAAGTGCTTTGGTGCCGATATTGCGAAACGAATTATTGATCGAATTATGTATCTGTTTTAGTGTATGTACTTATGCGCTAAATGAATGTATTTTCTTTCTTTCTTTCTTTAATTTAATTAAAACGCAGCAAGTACAGTCGCGAACCAGGATTGTCGAGCTACCTGCCATTGTCCGTAATTTAGCTGTGTAATAAATGACCGATGTTACCCGATGACGTGTCAGTCCCGATCAGGGACCGATACCGGTATTTTTAAAAAACCCTGAATTAGCCCAATATATTGGATTATTTTTTGCTTTTTACGTAGGGCTGAATCATTTATTTAGGTAACAACGTCGTATTATTAGATATAATATATTTTTAATTCAGAAAACAATAAGGTAAATATTTAAAACTAATTACGTTCTAAATTAAAATTAATTACAAAGAAAAAACAAATGAAATATAAAAACCCTACACACCGTCCCCAAGGTCGCTCATTGGCGGAAATGAACCCAAGATGCTGGCGGCGTTTCCCCGCTGCACAGCAATCTGAGCCTTTCCCCGAAAAACGCGCCAGCTCTAGGATCACAGCAAGTTCTTATTAGTTTCTTTTTCAGTACATTGAATAGTTCGTGAGCTTCTTGCCCCCAAGGACCTAGAGTTTCTACGGCAAAAGGGACGAAAATGTAGTTATTCCCTAGGCAATTATATTTTCGGCGCTTAGCTGCCTCTGAATTTGTGGCCGCTCCACCTGGTTTTTGACACGTATATGCTAAATGAGATGATGCTAAAGTATCTACACAGGTGGGGTACACACTAAGGTTAACACTAGTGGACACTAAGGGCCGCCCCAATCGCCACGGCACTAACGACATACCGTCGGGTCTCTTGCCATCGTTAATATTAGATTGTCCCATTAAAAATGAAATAATGAATCGGTGACCGTCATAATACCGGTATTTTTCTATGGAGAAAATACCGGTATCCGATCCCTAGTCCCGATATGCATTACACGACTAAGTTGCGAACATCGTCAAGTGCCTCAACAATCCTTGTTTGCGATGGTACATCGGGCTTTCAGATCAATACATGTGTCTTCCGCTGTCGAAACTTTACCTAAAATTATTTATTTATATTAGGAGAACCAACAGCAGTACAAACAATGTAACAACATGCGTATTAACAGCAGAGCCAATTACACGATCTCACAGATAGCGCTAGAGTGTATATACTGAACTAAAGTGCGCACTCGTACACAATTACAAACGTTATTGGAACAAGAATTTTAAAATAGAAAAAAGAAAAAACAAGCAATCCAAGCCCATTCTAAACTAATGTTTAACTTGAATAAATTAAATTCTAAATGACGAATATTAAATGACAATATGGCGTATGCTACAAAGCACTCAGCGAAAATACGCCGCCTCCATGCCTCGCCTCACAGAAGGAATCTTGCAATTAAATATATATATATCTAACTCCTTGGTTATCTGATTTAGACCATGACTAGCGCGTCTCAAAAAGCTGTTTTTCACACCTGCTATTCAGAAAACAGTTATTGTTGCCTTCGAATGAGGGATCAAAGTTGAACTTTTCTTCCCTCATTTGAGGGCAACAATGACTCTTTTCCTCATAGAAGGTGTGAAAAGCAGTATGTGACACTGTAGTAAAATCATTTGTAAGATATTTCATGTTTTTAGCAGCGGGCCTCATAGATGGTGTGAAAAGCAGTATGTGTCACACGGTAGCAAAATTATTTTCGTCTTGGGCGTAAACACTTGAATCCCTGGCTACGCTCAAGATTCTGCTTTAGAATCCCTCGCTACGCTCAGGATTCTATTGTAGAATCTTTCGCTTCACTCAGAATTCAATGTACCGCCCTCGCCGTAAATATATAATTTTGCTCCCTTGAGACACAATCTACTATTTTCTATAGGTTGATTATAACATAAATTTCCAGGAATACAGATACAGTTTCCGAGCCAGATACACCGCCTTCGACATTACTTCAGGGGAGACCAAGGACATTCTCGCCGTCCCCATCTCCGCGACCTCCGACGGTCTTCTGCAGAACTTCGTGTGGGGACCCTCCGGTACCGCCCTAGCCTTCGTCTACACCAACAATATATACTACCAAGCTAATTTGACTGAAGATCCAGTGCAGATCACTGAGAATGGACAGATCAATGTTATTTACAATGGGATTCCTGACTGGGTTTATGAAGGTACGTGAATTTTGAAATTTAACCTCCTGGGGTTCAAAGTGATAATACTAGGACAAAATCAGTTTGCAGTAGATAGCGATAGGAGTGCGCGGTTGGAGAATAGCCTGGGGAAAATTCAGGGGAAAACCTCCGGCACGACCACGCGTGTGGTTTGGAACACTGGAATACTCTAAGAGTTTGCGCTCCAGTGAAATTGGTTGAGCGGTTTCAACCGAATCTGAGGTGATGGTCAAAACCATTCATAGTCAAGAGCGAGACCTTACTAATAATGTATTTAATAAAGTGACATGAAAATATTTCGCCGGAAAACATTTCCAAAATTGACATCAGATCTGACCGGTAAACGAAGTCAAAATGTCAGTTAGTCTGTTGCCATATCAATCAGAATAATAGCGCACTCTTGACAAGGATCATTCGTATTCACTTCGTATTGTGCCGACCCTTTCGCTCTCGTGTTATACACTATATAAGTGAAAGAGACGGCACGATACGAAATTCAGATTTCGAAGTTCGGTGTAGGTCCTCTGGTTAGGGCAACAATAAAGGATTTTGCATACATACAAAGGAATTGCATACCTAGCCTCCTGGGGTTCAAAGTGATAATACTAGGACAAAATCAGTTTGCAGTGAAAGCCCAAGTATTTTAACAGAGAGTTGGAGCAATGACCCACTGTGATAGTACTAGAACAAAATATACGGTTAACCAGATATGAACAATTTTTGGTCCGGGCGTTCAGTACTTTATTAATTAGTTCTAATATTAGGTAATTGGGTCTTCCTCGGAAGTACCGTCTTCGAAATTGGGTCGTAGGAGGTTAAAAGTGACCACTATTTTTCCTATCCCCCTACCTATCTTTAGAAAGACGGCATCTTTGACAGGACTGGTAAGACAGGAGATTTCAACTACTAAACTAGTCCTTTTTAGGGTTCCGTAGCCAAAATGGCAAAAACGGAACCCTTATAGATTCGTCATGTCTGTCCGTCCGTCCGTATGTCACAGCCGATTTACTCGGAGACTATAAACACTACAATTATGAAATTTGGTAGGAAGGTGTATTCTATGAATCGCTACATAAAAGTGATGTGAAATTACAAAAAAAAAAATTGGGGGGGGCACTCCATACATGTAACCGGTGGATGAAACGCACATAGTCGTATGGAGTATCGATGGATAGGCCTTTAAAATGACATAGAGGTTTCTAAAAAACTTGTCCATTTAAGTCAACCGTTGGTGAGATATTAGCTGTCAAAGTCACAGTACACATTTGTACGGAGCCATCGGTGAGCGAGTCCGACTCGCACTTGTCC
Source organism: Epiblema foenella (assembly GCA_963556455.1). Lineage (NCBI taxonomy): Eukaryota > Metazoa > Arthropoda > Insecta > Lepidoptera > Tortricidae > Epiblema > Epiblema foenella. Next base: position 27,435,503 of record OY747099.1, on the reverse strand, counting down.
GGTTTTTTATTTAAAGTGTGTGTTCTAATCTGCCCTATGTTTGCAAATAAATGTTTTTGACTTTTGACTTTTACAAAAAAAAATATCGAACTGACTATTATTCACTAAAGAATATTTGACGAATGAAGAATTGTAACTATTTATGCATGCTCCATCTTGACTCAAAATATTTGTATGCCTTAGTGCAAAACATAGAGAAACAGTAATATTGATAATTATAATACCTATGACGACCGGTTTAGCCTAGTGGGTAGTGCACCTGCCTGTGAAGCTGACGGTCCTGGGTTCGAATCCCGGTCAGGGCAAATATTTGTGTGATGAGCATGAATATTTGTTTCTGAGTCTTGGATGTTTTCTATGTATTTAAGTATTTATATCTATTAAATATATCGTCGTCTAGTACCCATAACACAAGTCTTCTTGAGCTTACTGTTAGGCTAGTTCGATTTGTGTAAGATTGTGTCCTCTAATATTTATTTATTATTTATTTATTTACCTATGTACTTATGTTAACAAATGGGTCAATCAACTTTTTCTTGTTGTTATTTTGTCCCGTCAGCGAGGAGACAGCAGTAACCGTGTTTCTTAGAAAAATGTTTATAATACGGACTTCAAGCATGCTCATGAAATGATGCATGTCCAAATGGATATATGCTCATAGCTAAAACTCACGTTTGGTAGATTTCAATCCTATAAAATCACAGTTTTAAAGAGTGACTCAGGAGACGTAACCATGGTAACTAGCAACAAAGAATAGTTGATCCACCCAAATACATATTTAAACGATCCTAACATAACATAAGCGTATAATAGCATAATTAACGATTTTATATTTAGTGTGTAAATATGCATGCTGCATGGTATTTTGTGGCTATTTGTATGCCTTAACAGGCAAGACATAGTGATACAATCCGTAAACTGAAACACCGATGTACATACCTATGTTTAACAAATAAAATATTATGTATTTTGTATTTTATTTTGACTTTTGAATAAAAAAAAATGTCGATTCCAGAGGAAGTGTTTGGCTCCAACAACGCGATGTGGTTCTCCGCTGACGGCGGGCACTTGGCGTACGTTACCTTTAACGACACGGACGTACGCGTAATGCGTGTACCCCATTACGGCGTACCCGGCTCTTTGGACTATCAGTACACGTGGCATCACGCGATCCGGTACCCTAAGGTAAGAGCATTTGTTTTTAAGCGCTCCGTACCTCAAAAGGAAAAACTCGGAACCCTTATAATCGGATCGGAAATCGGATATCGGAAATATAAATATTTGTGGACAATCTTACATAAATCAACCTAGTCCCAAACTAAGCAAAAATTGCACTATGGGTACTAAGTGACGATATACATATTTAAAAAATTGGGATAAAATAGATTCTTATAAAATTATTTCCTGCTACCCAAAGGTTGTCTGGATGGATCGCTTTAAAGCGATAAGACCGCCTGTTGTTACCATTATTAATGTTACCGAATCTATAAATGTACTCCTGTATTAGTGGTGCAATAAAGAATATTATTATTATTATTATTACATAGATAGATATAAATCGCTTATTCATGTAAAAACAATTACATAATACAGTTCACAAAATGCGCCAAACTGTAGCGAACAGTTTGTTGGCGCGTCGCGCTCAGTTCACTTTTTAACATAAGGTAATTGTTGTTTACAAATGTGAGTTATCTTATTTTATTTTATTAGGTACTAATGAATTTACGAGGGCATGCAAGTTACAGGACGTTGGGAACTTTAAATATTTTTGCTACTGTATAATTCTAATAATGTATAAATGAAGTAGTCCGTTGTGTCCTTCGATTTTGTTCACATCGTAGGACAAACCGGACAAAAAAATCCATTTTGTTCACATCGTAGGACAAACCGGACAGAAAAAATCATTTTGTTCTACGCGTAGAACAATTGCGGGATAAGCACGTCATATGTACTAGGTACATTTTAATGTCAAATTTTAATTGTCAGCTCATACCTTTACACTTCAAAATTGATAGTAAAATCTAACTACCGTTAGTACATAGAGTTACGTGATTCGCCTGCTGTAGAGGAGAACATTTGGTCAACCGCTGGACATACAAAGGCCCCCGCTGAGTCGGAGAAGCTTCGCTCGCTCGCTACACACCGTAGTAGAATGTAAACTATGTCGGTGTCGGAGTTACTGGCCTAGTAAACTTACGGCGTGGGGAATTCCGTCAGCCATTCATACACGGTTCGCATTTAAGGAGAAGCTATTTAAGGAATTGCTCGTAGATATAGAAAGTATTTAACGCGACTAAATATAAAAAACCGGTCAAGTTCGAGTCGCTTTACACAGAAAAAAAATAAATAAAAAGTCATGTTCTATGTATGTAAGTAAGCCTTCTTTATAACTATTCCAAATTTCAAATCGATAGCATAAGTAGTTCTTGAGATATTTAGCGATGTGACAGACAGACAGAAAGACAGACAAAGTGAAACCAAAAGGGTTCCTAAAAATGCTCAGTAGGTATAAATTTGAGATTGCCAATCGATATGCTAAAGATATGGTATATTTGTTTAAATTTTAAAACTCATTAAGTAGATAAATATAGTATTTTCTGTTTCTTTTTTGAAATATTGCAAAACAAAGGAATGCGAAGCTACCAAAGTCAGCTTTCAGCCACTTAGGCGACTCAGGTCTTTTGTTTCTGTTTGTTTTTAATTCTGAGTTGTGTGCCTATTCAAACAAATACTTTTCTTTCTTTGTTTAAAAAAAATGGTCCTAAGTATGTTTTAACTTACCTGACCTATACTGAACTTGAAATTTGGTAATAATTTATTACGTGGACTTTACCAAAAAATACTATATAATGATAAATCCTTTTTTTTCCTATACCACTATAAAATTCCAAAATTTTTAGACATTTTTCTGGGATGCTTGTACGCAAATTCTGATGAAGCCGTACAAAACAATTTTTAGACGAATTTAAAATAAAGGAAAAATTTAAAAATTTAGGCACCGAGCAGGATTCGAACCTGCGACCTCCCGGCACTCGCGGCCAGTCGCTCTAGCCAACTGAGCTATAGGTGCAATAGCCACCCATCACCTTAAGGCGTTTGTATAAATAATAATAATAATAAGGTATATCGGTGTATCCCTTGCATTTCATTAAAATGTCAAAAGGGCCTCTACGTGTTGGCTATGTGGTACTCGTTTGGTACTTCGGTGCCTCGGTACTTCGGCTCCGCGCACGCCTCCCAAAGGTCCGGGATACCATTGTCCCGTGAACGGAAAAGACATACAAATAATAATAATAATTTTTAGACGATCTTTATAAGTATTTTCACACCTGCTATTCAGAAAAGAGTTATTGTTGCCCTCGAATAAGGGATCAAAGATGTACTTTTCTTCCCTCATTTGAGGGCAACAATGACTCTTTTCTTCATTGAAGGTGTGAAAACCAGTATGTGACACTCTGTAGTAAAATCATTTGTAAGATATTTCATGTTTTTAGCTGCAGGCCTCATAGACAGTGTGAAAAGCAGTATGTGTCACGCGGTAGCAAAATTATTTCCGTCTCGGGCGTAAACACTTGAATCCCTCGCTACGCTCAAGATTCTACTTTAGAATCCCTCGCTACGCTCAGGATTCTATTGTAGAATCTTTCGCTTCACTCAGAATTCAATATACCGCCCTCGCCGTAAATATATCATTTTGCTCCCTTGAGACACAATCTACTATTATAACTCCAAGTTTATGCATAAAAAATAGATCAAGTTTCAATTTAGTTATCCCACAGGGAGTTATATTTGATCGAGAACCTTACCCTTTAGTTGTCTATTGTAATTTTCTTTAAACGTCAGATATGGATGGCTTTTGTTCTCTCATCGTTTCTAGGTTACTTGTGTTTTCTTAGAAAATAACACAACGCCTAACCTAACCTAACAAATCTCGATTGTTATTACCTTATTATTATTGTTATTGTTATGTTGACGTTTAGCCTAGTTGGTAGTGACCCTGCCTTCGAAGCTGGAGGTCCCGGGTTCGAATCCCGGTCAGGGCATGTATTTGTGTGATGAACACGAATATTTGTTCTTGAGTCTTGGATGTTTTCTATGTATTGTAAGTATATATTTATCTATATAAGTATGTATATCGTCACTTGGTACCCATAGTATAAGCTTTGCTTAGTTTGGGACTAGGTTGATTTGTGTAAGATTGTCCAAAAATATTTATATTTATTTATTTATTAGTTTCTTAGACTTATTTTTGACATGTAAGTAACACTATATTTTGTTAATGATACTTTGATTGTTGGATTTTTTTTATTTGATATAGATAGATTTTGACTTGTAAAAGTGCCCTTGAGGCCTATTTGCAGAATAAATGTTTTGATTTTGATTTTTTTGGCTGTTGCAAAACCAAGCAAGGCTAAGCAAGGTTGCCAAAGCTCCCGAGGATGCACTGTGTTGAGAGCGAAACCTAAATTTGTCCCTTGCGCTGTCGAGACAATGCATCCTCAAATTTTATAAAGGGTCGGCAACGCGTACGTGACTCCTTTGGAGTTGCGGTGGCCGCTTACCATCAGGTGGAGCGTACGCTTGTTTGCTACCGGCGTTGTATAAAAAAAACAGGCTCTATATTCCGAACTTAGTATCGTGCTGTCCCTTTTACTCTCATGTTATTCACTTTATGAGTGAGAGGGATGGCACAACACAATATCCGGATTTTGAAGTTCGTAGTAGCCCCTCAGACTCACAGCCATGATTTAGGCATTACCTAGTTTTACAGTTTAACTCAAACTCAAACATTTATTCTGCAAATAGGCCACAAGGGCACTTTTACATGTCAGAATATTAATTTACAATTTAAGAAAGTCTGACTATAATAAGTAATACATTTTTCATGTCAAAATATTAATTTACAGCTCAAGAAGGAATAATAATTTCGAGTTTACAATTATAACACAATTAATGTCATACAGTGAAGATAAACTTGCAAAGTTATCTATTACAAATATTACAACATCAGTAAAATTAGAGATGTATAAGGTCTCAAGATTAAACAAGGAGTATAATGAAATTAATATAATATCCCAGAGATGTACATGGTCTCTGAGCGTCAAAATTAAAATTAATTTAATATTGTTAGAGATGTATATGGTCTCTAAGTCACTGATAATAAAAATGAATCCACAACAGGATGATGTCTCTCGTCAATCCCCTATAAAAAGACACTAGTATTAACGTAGGCACTATGTCCTAGCAAGCATGAACAGACCGGATTCCACAAATTATTTACTTATTCATTGTCCTTGTAATTCTTCTGCAGAAAGCGTCTATTGGCTGGTCTGCTTACCATCAAGCAGGCCTTAATAAAAACAGACCGGACTCCACAAACAGCACCCGATCACGAGTATGACGCGTTTAGTTTTAGTATTCGGTGTACGAGGTGAGGTTCCAAGCCGAATCTTCAGATTAAAAGTCGCATTAAACGAGAAAATCACTATTGCGTAATATAAAATCGCTAAAGACCATGTCCATTGACATAGTTTACTTATGATATTTGTTCACCTTTCGAGCAATGGCGATAAATGAGAGCGAAAGTGGTATTGGAAACTGGTTTGCCGCATTGCCCATAATTTAGCTGTGACAAGAGGGGCTATTCCGAACTCTGTATCGTGCCGTCCTGTTCACTCATATAGTGTGTAACACGAGAGTGAAAGGCATGGCACGATACGAAGTTCTTTCTGTGGCCGAATTTAAGCTGTATGTGTATGTGGTGGCTACTCATTTCTTAATTCATAAAAATATTATGAAATATATACAAAATGTAACTTTTGCAGTAGAAATGTAACTTTTCAAGAAACAATATGTAGTTTACGTGGGCCATTCTATTTTTTCATGTACATAATTTACAGACACTTTTTTTTAAATGCAGATTTTGGAATACTTTCCCCTCACTTCATATTTTTGTATTGTTATTTAGAAAGACGTTTAATTACAGTATCACTTCCGACAGTTTTGGTAATTAACGAACCACAGCTAATATCCATAAATCGAGTAACTCAGTGGTCCTTGGATGTCTCACCATTTGTATGAAAAAATGGTTTTTACCACTGCGTTACCCACCATTTACAGTAATATGTTAATATTTAAGTATTTTTACCAATAAATTCCTTTTATTAGGTTCAGGTACTATTTCGAAATCTTATTTTTGTACACTAAGGCTCAGTTTTATAAAGATCCGTTAGACCTTATGTCGGTTTGTTATGTCAAAAAAATGTACTGAGTTACTGAAATTTGATCTGACATTTGGTCTAACGTATCTTTATAAAACCTGGCCTAAGGGTGGGTTGCACCAAACCGTTTGTAATCTGATTGTATGGAAGGTTTGACAAATTTCTATGGGATGACAGCTGCCAGCGCCATATGTGACGATGACCGTTTTGAAATCGTATGTTGGTGCAACCGACCCAAATTCAATACATATCACAGATTTTTTTTGTAATAGAAAACTGGTCACGAATAAGTAGAATTACCATGTCCCAAGGGCCCTGGCAACACTCTTCGGGTGAATTAACAGCTCAGTGTGTAATTCCAAGTTGAGACAAGGTGCCAAGAGGAACGCGCGAATATCGAACAACTCTCGCTTAAGAGCTTTTTAATAAAATGTAACAGGTCCACTAGCGCCACTCGTAAATAATTGTAATTATTTAAATTTAATGATATATAACTAAAAAAAGGGGGGCGCTACGTACTGTAGTTTGTATTTAAGTACTTTTTGAATCCATCAAACTATTTTTTACATTGCTAGATTAGTCTCTCTATGAGCTCAAAAATAAAACGGCCGTTTTAACTTTGGACGCATAGATTGACGAATCCAGCAACGTAATAACTAGTTTGATGGATTCAAAACGTACTTAAATACAAAATACAGTACGTAGCGGCCTCCTTTTTAGATATATATCGTTAAATTTAAACAATCACAATTATTTACGAGTGGCGCTAGTGGACCTGTTACATTTTATTAAAGCGCTCTTAATGGTTTGTCTTAAGCAATGATGTCACAACGTCTATTATGAACCTGACGCAGTCACGGCGAATTAACGTTAAGCTAATAGAATAATAATGGACGACTTGCGTCAATTAGACATGAACAGTTAGTTTCGGATTGGTGCTTTTGGTGTTATTTAAAACCTGAATCCGCCTCTCTCGTATCTCCGTTAGTTTTGCAAATAAGCAAAATCAAAATCAAAACATTTATTCTGCAAATAGGCCTCAAGGGCACTTTTACAAGTCAAAATCTATCTCTATTTTTCTGTTTCACCTACTCAAGTAATTTAAATTTTCTAGCTTAGTTTCTACTACCCAAAGGTTGTCTGGAAGAGATCGCTTATTAGCGATAAGACCGCCTGTTGTCTACCACTGTTACATGTATTATAATTTCTGTTGTTCTTTGAATGTACTTCGTTTGGTGAGCAATAAAGAATATTTGTATTGTATTGTATTGTAAGTACATCAAATAAAAATAATACAATAATCAAAGTATCATTAAATGTAGTGTTACATGACAAAAATAAGACTAAGAAACTAATATCAATCGAGATTTGTCAGAGATGTATAAGGTCTCTAAGCGTCAAGATAAAAGGTAATAAAGTAGGTATATTAGTCATAATAAAATATTTTGAGCTATATCTATAACACGTCAACATGGAAATAATAAAATCTAATAAATAAATATCCTCAGAGATGTATAAGGTCTCTGAGCGTCAGTCTAAAAATAAAATCAAATGAGAACAGAGCGAAGTCTCTTATCATGTCAATTCCACTGAACATTAGTACTGAGCTAAGCTGCAATAAAAAAAAATAGCAATATTAATAAGACCAATTTCCTGTTTCCAGGGAAGTTCCTCGTTCTATTGCATTCTTATATCGAATTTAAATTTAAGTAGATATTTCCTACCTTGTGCATATTTTCATTATAAGTCTATATTAGTGAAAACTTATCTGGTTTATATGGTACATGGTGGTTGGTATGTTATCTTTATGTATTATTGTTGCCGTTTGTTTTCCTTAATAAAGAAAAATAAAATAAAATAAACAATACGACGACCGCTTTAGCCTAGTTGGTAGTGTGACCCTGCCTTCGAAGCTTCGAGGGCATGTATTTGTGTGATGAACACGAATATTTGTTCCTGAGTCTTGGATGTTTTCTATGTATTTAAGTATCTATTTATCTATATAAGTGTGTATATCGTCACTTGGTACCCATAGTACGAGCTTTGCTTAGTTTGGGACTAGGTTGATTTGTGTAAGATTGTCCAAAAAATATTTAGTTACTTATTTATTACTTATATTATATACGGTGTTGATTTTTCTCTTCGTTATTTTCTCAGATCTCGTTATTTAAGTAATTAAATTGCCAATTAGCAACCTTAAGTTTTTTGGAATGGCCCATATTATACTTTTTATTGATAGTAGACGTATTATTTACTCCTGTATTAGTGGTGCAATAAAGAATATTATTATTATCCTTTATTTATTTTGGTTCTTAGGCTAGGTTTTTACAATATCTTTATAAAAAATAAAAAATATAATATAAAAATACACTTACAAAACATAAAAATATTATAAAATCCTAACTTAGGGTGCCGCCGGCAGCGAGGCGGGGCCTAAGCTACCGGTGGTTAGGGCGACAGAGAGAGGAACCTCCTGACTATCCGCGCCGTGTCCAGGAGTACCGCCTTCTGTATCTGACTCTTGACCCATTATTATTATTATTACATTCATCATATGATTTTGTACATTCATAGATGTAACTGCCACATTTATTTTGACATCTGTCAGCTGTCAAGTTGTTTTTTTTTGTTTCGCGGCAGACTAAGGCACGATCCTATTAATCCATCGAAACGTGTGGTATGTTAAAGATTCAAGAAATGTTTCTTAACGATCAGGCGCGGATACAGGGGGGGGGCAACAGGGGCAATTGCCCCCCCCTGAAGCCTGTGTCAGGGGAGGGCAATTGCCTATGTCCTGGCGTAGGAAATAGGTTCTGTCAATAAAAACAGTTATCAAAAGTCAGTTTTATTTTCGGAAAGTTTGAAAGTGCCCCCCCCTGAAAAAATCCTGGATCCGCGCCTGTTAACGATACTAAATTAAACGATACTAAAAAGTTTTGAACTTATAATAAATTAGTAGTCTACTTTCAATAAAAATATAATGTTGGACGCTTCCAAAAAAACTTAAGGTTCACAATTGTTAGTTTCAGCTTGGACAAAAATGCAGTTCGTATGTCCGGCAGATTTGCAAATGTCCATCTGGCTGTTCTGCTCTGGTCTATTGGTCTTTGGATTTAAAAAAAACACTCGCGAGTTAGAAAGTGATACTGTTAGCCACTACACGGTTCTGTGAGCTAACTTTGCTAGCAATTTTATGTCTTAGACCTCCATGGCTCCTATATTGAAAAATCCTGCTCACAAAATTTCAGGAGAATCGGTTGAGTTGAGAAATGCGACTTGTAGATTAGAACATTTGGATAGACATTCGGTAATCCGCCGGATAATACGAAAACAACATACGTTAGCCGGAAGAGATCCCTCATAGGGATTAGTTCGCCTTTGTACTCTAATCTTATGTGACATGTGTATTGTTTTAACCTGTAATTGTGACAATAAAGTGCTTACATATATACATTTATCCCCCAGCTGAAACGGACACCTCCCATCGCTTCGCTCACTCGATCAATAACTAAACTGATGTTGTATCGTTGTCATTTCAGCCAGGCACTACAAACCCAATAGTGACGGTGACACTTCGCAACTTGGAGACTGGAGCCAACACTGTGTATTCCGCACCCGATGATATCACCGAGTAAGTTTATTTCTATATTTTACTAACTTTTGCCCGTGACTTCGTGCGAAACATACACGATGTGAAAAAAAAAGTTTAATTCAATTGCTTTCAACAACATAGGTTTTACGGCTTTTGAGTTTTCGCTGAAAAACTGTCTTACCCATACAAAAGGTCATAAGTGCAGTGAGTTCGCTATGAAGATACGATTTAGATTCAATGTATTGGATAGTGGTTTTAAGGCTCGGTTTTATAAAGATCCGTTAGACCTTATGTCGGTTTGTTATGTCAAAAAATGTATTGGGGTGGATCAACTATTTTTTGTTGCTCGTTACCATGGTTACGTCTCCTGAGTCACTCTTTAAAACTGTGATTTTTATGGGGTTTAAATCTACCAAACATGAGTTTTAGCTATAAGCGTAAATCTATTTGGACATCGGTCATCTCTTAAGCATCCATGAAGTACATATTATAAAGATTTTTCTAAGAAACTCTATTACTGTTGTCTACTCACTGACGGGACAGAATAACAACAAGAAAAAGTTGATTGACCCATTGAGTTACTGAAATTTGATCTGAGATTTGGTCTAACGGATCTTTATAAAACCCGGCCTAAATGTGGACTAGGAGGTGTTGGTACGTATGAAAGGTTACGTGCGTGATCTGAGTTTTTTTGCTATGAGAATTCGTTATATTCAACAGCTGGGTACAAATGCAATCCCACATGACAATTATTACTCACTATAAGGAATATGAAATGAGATCCCATATATGGATAAGCTCAGTGCATATATGTCAACTTTTCTTGTCATTTTTGTTAAATTGTTGTGTTCTATAAAGCCCGACCAGAAATATATGACCATGCGCCATACGGAATTTCATTAGACCTAAATTAGACTGGCAATAATTAATTATAGCCACGAACTTCGTATTGTGCCGTCCCTTTCGCTCTCGTGTTATACACTATATGAGTGAAAGGGACGGCACGATACGAAATTCGGATTTCGAAGTTCGGAGCAGGCCCTCTGGTCAGGGCAACAATAAAGGATTTTGCACACATACAAAGGAATTGCATACCTAAACCGGATTTAAATTCTATATGTCATGCTCGCCTAAAGGTCTTTGCTTACGGTGGCGTCGTTGATCGGGTCGCAACCTTCCCTAACATATGGTCGAGGGAGGCGATGGCTGAGATACGCGTCATACTCGTGAACGGGTGCTGTTTGTGGGGTCCGGTCTGTTCATGTTTGCAAGGACTAGTAACTTCGTACTAGTGTTCAGTGGAATTGACATGATGAGAGACTTCGCTCTGTTCTCATTTGATTTTATTTTTAGACTGACGCTCGGAGACCTTATACATCTCTGAGGATATTTATTTAATAGATTTTATTATTTTCATGTTGACGTGTTATAGATATAGCTCAACATATATTATTTTATTATGATTAGTGTACCTACTTTATTACATTTTATCTTGACGCTTAGAGACCTTATACATCTCTAACAAATCTCGATTGTTATTAGTTTCTTAGTCTTATTTTTGACATGTAACACTACATTTAATTAGTGATACTTTGATTATTGTATTATTTTTATTTGATGTACCTAGATAGATTTTGACTTGTAAAAGTGCCCTTGAGGCCTATTTGCAGAATAAACGTTTTGATTTAGATTTTTTGATTTTGAATAGGCCAATCCTGAAGGCTGTCAAGTTCGTGACGAACAACTCCATCGGCTTAATGTGGACCAACCGAGTTCAGACTACAATGAGGGTGGTCATTTGCACTATAGGAACATCTGCTTGCAATCAGGTAGGTTTTTTACCAAAATATTGAGGTACACGCGACTAGAATAGGCAAAATACAAATAATAAAGAAAGAAAGAAAGAAAAAACATTTATTCGTGGCACAGGAATGATACACATACCAAGGATTAAAGTTGAAAAACGAGTAGAAACAGTAAAAAAGGCAATAGTTTTCGAAATTTATTGTAGTAACCGGATTCGTAGATTCTTTAACTTAGAATTACCTCAGGGCTTCATAATGGGACCCAAACTTTTTCTTTACATGCAATATCAAAGTGAGTTAGAGATATAGCGAAATTACATTTATATTGTAAAATTTTTAATGCCTTGCATATTTGTGATAATCCACATCGAAAGGGACCTTATGGCGGCCGGCACTTCCAATACAATAGTGAATAGGTGTAACGTAAGCGCCTGCCGCCATAAGGTCCCTTTCGATGGGGATTATCACATTTGTTGGGTAGGTGTGTAAGGTTTTGTAATACAAGGAGACACGATCCAACCAACAGGATAAATGATAGGCAAATTATTTATTATTAGTCAGACCACTTTTTATTTGGAAACATTCTTCTGCCGGAATTCCACGGTTTGGGAATTTTACAATAATTTCACGTTTTGTGATATCACGTTTCAGATATATCAATACACCGAGGCCAACGGTTGGATCGACAATATTCCACTCATTTTCAACTCGGCAGGAAATGCTTTCATTACCATCTTACCTCAAGTAAGTAACGTCTGTCCCCTCTCTTCTTGAAATAAAATCATTTATATGTCATTGTCAGATTTAGGTTCGCGTCTTTTCGGTGGACATATCAAAAGTTAAGGGCCCCAAAGCTTAATTTTGGATTGGTCTAGTAACTTGCATAAACGGTGTTTCCATAACTATAAATCCATAATAAAAACGTAACTTATATGTACATAAGCCGTTAACTATTGATCATTGGGTGGACAACTTTTGTTTTTACAATTGACAATGACCCTTATAGGTATGTATATTTCGTAATCAGGTATATACTAAAATAATATACAACAATGGAGACTGCCTAAGACAGCAGTGGGATTGGGATATTTGAGGCACTTTAATGAACAATAATATACACAATGGGCATTAAAAACCCACCTATTTTTGACGATAGTACGAGTAAATAATGCTATATCAACACGAGTCCAATTATTTGTGAACAAACCTTTACTTCAGAGAGTGAGCGAGTTTAATTAATCTCAAGCTGAGAAGCAGAGAGCGAGCATAGTCATTTTAGTGACATCAATTTCAAACTATCAGCCAGTTATCAGTGAAGTTAAATAGTTTATCTACACCCATACAGTAAATCCTCTTTTATGTGCTCAAAAAGTATAGGTAAGGACCAACTTTACAATATCGCGCCGGTCCGGGACGGAGATGGCCATAACATCATTAAAACGGTATCGTTATGGTCATCTCCGCCCATTACCATACAGGTTCGTGCTCAAAAAGACTTCAAAGAGCTCACGAACTCGAACTCCGGCACTTTCAACGCAATGGTGCCTCAACCCATGAAAGAGGATTTAATGTATGGATGTAGATAAAGTAGTGTATACAACTGTACATAATGAGGCCTTAAAACACTCGTGTGATCCAATTACAAAACTCGCTCACGCTCGTTTCATAAAACCACACTCGTGTTTTAAGACCTCTCATTATGTATCAGTTGCATAAACTACTATTGCACTCTCGCGATTGAGAACAAAAATAACTGTTATCTAATTAACATTTTAGCGGGTTTTGTTTTAGACACAGTATGCTTTCTCCATCAAAATCTGATTCCATCATTATTCTCCTAGCTTTATCCCAGTGAAGATGCATCCTGACGCCCGGGGTCGAATATTAAAACCAAAGTCTTAATCTAATTCCTTCTCATTCTAATTCCAGGCAGTAGGCGGCATCCAGTACAAGCAGATAGTCCAAGTATCGGCTCCAGAGACCGGCAATGTGTGGACTCTGCAGAACCGAGTCAACACCGCACACACGGTCGCTGAGATCCTTAAGTGGACTGACGATAACATCATGTAAGATTATCTTATCTTATCTCGATGAAGGCCCTTGCGGATGCACTTCGACCCAATGGGATCTTTTGTGCATGTGGGATTATACTTATTTTTCATTTTTTATACCACGTCGGTGGCAAACAAGCTGACAGCCCACTTGATGGTAAGTGGATACCGTCGCCGATACACGATTCCAACGCCAGAAGCGTTACTCGCGCGTTTTCGACCTTTTTGAGACAGCAACTGCCAACACAGACGGAAAACTAAACCTTTTTGGGATCAGATATATGCAAAACCTCTATGTAAAAAAAAATTGCTTTCCCCAACGCGCTAATCATTCAATTTTGCTTATAGAAAGGGATGAATACGAGTAATTCGCCCTGGTCGTTACTACTAAGTTACACACAGAAATACAATAGAGGAAATTGTTAAGAATCTGTATTAGGTCTAAATGATGGCTCATTAATTTTCTTGGCTTTCATAGATAGACTGATTGAGATTGATTGGAGCTGTGCAGTCGCTCTCGACCTCGATTTGCACTCTCACTACTCGCTTGTTTTGAATTTTGAGTTGAACTCTATTTGCTTGTAATAAGGGTTACTTCAGTCAATCAGAGCCCAAAATCAAGTGATCCAAATTTTAGCAGCGAGGTTGCTTAGCTGCTGTAAAAGGAGTCACTCCACCTCTCCATTACAATCTTTGGCACACATTAGTAATCCTTAATTAATAACAGTAGACAGTAGAGTTAGATGCTTGGTTTCTGAAATACTCATGAGTATAATTATAGGCTACTAGGCTCAAGTGGGACTGGGCTAATATAGCTACAAAGTGGATGCCACAAGAGCGACGCAAACGAGGCCGGCCTAAACGGAGATGGCGGGATGACTTAGACGCCTTTCTTGCCAACTGGCAGGAGGAGGCGCTGATGCGGCAGTCATGGGATTCATGGGCATTCCTTTGCCCAGCAGTGGGACACCCATATAGGCTAAGAAAAAAAAAATATAGGGGGGGGTGAGCATCTCTGCGCGGTGATTTGCTGAGAGATTCTCCTCCCCTCTATCCATCTCTCTTCCTCCTCAAGACGGACTCGTTTCGCTGTTTGCAATTTTCACAACTCTAAAACAAACTTTATGTTTCATTTCAGCTGGTACAGAGCGACCAGCGTGAACGATTCAGCGGAGCAGCACATTTACTCCGTCGGCACCGACGGAAACATTAATTGTTTCACTTGCGAGATCACTAGAGAAGATGGTGGACAGTGCTTGTACAACGACGGAGCTATCAGTAAAGATGGCAATAGGATTACTGTTAACTGTGCAGGCCCTGACATTCCTCAAGTCTTCATTTACGACACTGTAAGTTGTTCTTTTGACTGACCGATAGGACACGGCGTTTACTTTTTCCTTTGCTCCATATGTATATGCATATGTCTTCTGAATCTTTGATGACCGCTTTAGCCTAGTTGGTAGTGACCCTGCCTTCGAAGCTGGAGGTCCCGGGTTCGAATTCCGGTCAGGGCATGTATGTGTGATGAACACGAATATTTGTTCCTGAGTCTTGGATGTTTTCTATGTATTTAAGTATCTATTTATCTATATAAGTATGTATATCGTCACTTGGTACCATAGTACAAGCTTTGCTTAGTTTGGGACTAGGTTGATTTGTGTAAGATTGTCCATAAATATTTATTTTTATTTTTTTCTTGGTCTTGGTTTTCCTCGCTTCGGTTTTCCTTCTACTTTCACTTGCACAATAATCTTTCTCGTGCCGTAAAAGAAAAGAAGTTGTAAGGCCGTCGAAGAAAATAAAAAAGGACCAAGAAAGAGATACTTAGAAATTGCTCCACGGAGTCTTGTTGGAGCCTAGCTGTTAAATTGATGATGTTTCGACCCGTGTCCTCGTAAGATATGGTGTGATTTTGGCGATTTTGTTTCTCAAACCTTAATTCATTCCTTTTGAGTTCGAAACTCTATTTGTAATTTGTACTTGTATTAAGTACGCAGGACTTAGAAGGTTGTATCAACTCGACAATTGAAACCTGGCAATGACATTCCGACGTACATTTCTGCGTCAACAAGTACAATTGGTTGTAGGATAACAATTTTACTCATCAACCCAGCAACATACAGCTATTTAAGGAAATCTATGTGGTCATAAGTGGTAGAAGGTTATCTTGGATGACTGTGCACTAATGAGGGCTATCGTTTTTGTGCTCACCAGTTGGCGCCACTGCCGAGTAAGGTCCAGCTGTCAAAGATTATTATTGGTTATTATGGGCATGAGAACGAAGTTTGCATTTAAATCATGTTTAAAACCTTAAAATCGTGCCGTAAAAATAGCACAGTCCCATTTTGTTCGGAAAAAAAGGAGGAAATAAGTTTCCGAAAGACAAAACTCTCTCAAAGCACTGACAGTCATTGACCCGTAACTCATATTTGCCATAATCAAGCTCAGGTATTGAAAAATAGTCACCATATTGTTCCAATTAGATATTAACCCTTGCACCACAACCACACAGAGTGACATTTGATATTTCGCTACACTAGCGCCTCTAGCGGCGAATTCATACGCGATAGCCCCCATTGAATTCGCAGAATTGAGACAGTTGAACACATGAGTAAATCGATTAAAATCAATGCTGCAGTTGAGTCGGCACGCAAGCGTTATCGATTATTTATAGTTTGTCCTAAGTACTCGTACTTAAAGACGCGAAGCTAACCTTGTTATTTGATAAACACAATCGTTATAGTATCTTATCTTGCTTGTGTATTATCGCAAGGCATTGAAGAATCGGTATCAATCGAAACATATCTCTAGGTCAAACTTTGATGACCACTTTAGCCTTGTTAGTATTGACCCTACCTACGAAGCTGGTGATCTCAGGTTTGAATCCCGGTCAGAGTATTTGACGCACGTATGTAAGCATTTTATTGTGAACGATAACAGGTTAAAACAATAACATTCTTTCTAAAATTATCTTCCTGGCACGGTTCCGTACCCAAAAACTAAAACGGGACTCTATTAATAAGATTTCGCTCTCCGACTGTCGCCTACCTGTCTAAAGAACCGTGATAGTTATACAAAAAATATTAAAAATGAAAGTAAAATAAATATTTATGGGGACTTTAGAATAAAGGAAAAATTGAAAAATTTAGGCACCGAGTAGGATTCGAACCTGCGACCTCCCGGCACTCGCGACCATTCGATCTAGCCAACTGAGCTATAGGTGCAATCGCTACCCAGTCCTAAATTCATCAACCGTTCCTTCGTATTAAGCAGTACCGCTGCTAACGTAAACTATATATTTTTTTATTTTTTTTATACAATCGATTATAAATAAATTTGGGTATGGGATGGCGCATCGCAACTGACGATTCTCAATATAATTTGAGACGTTAGTGCCGTTAATGAAGCATGAGTCTTCTGGTAGATGTCGCTGTACGCCTCCCTTAAGGCGTTTGTATAAAAAAAATATATTTATGGGGACTCCTATACAACAAACGTGATTTTTTTTGCCGTTTTTATAGATAATGGCACGGAACCCTTCGCGCGCGAGTCCGACTCGCACTTGGCTGGTTTTTTTTTATTATTACCCTGTTACAATCTTCCACTGTCTAGTATAAAAAAAATCAGACAGCTGCAGAGGTTTTAACGATTTGAAAGTCAAGAACAACGAAAGGTTTTGCGGATTGTTGAGCCTATAGTATATGGCGTAAATACTATGTTATGGCAGAGGTTTTAACGATTTGAAAGTCAAGAACAACGAAAGGTGTTGCGTATTGTTGAGCCTACGGTACCGATACTAGGTGTTATGGCGTATGGCGTACGTTGTCAAATTCACTTTTGCGCTATACATTAAGGTTCATATTTGATTTCTCATGGAAAATGAGTTGGTGTGTGTTGTTGTTACTGCCGTACATAAAGAATGACTTCTAAAGGACTACTCTCTGGATTTTATATCCTACGCGTAAAAGTTTGCAAATTTTTTAAAGGGAAGGACAAAGAAGAGGATTATTTGTCTTTCCTTCCATACTACGCGATCAAAGATCATGTGAGCTACTTTATGCATGAAACCACAAGCTGAAAACGCAAAATTTTTAAATAAATGTTTCAACATTTACACAAATTGACCTAGTTCTAAATTAAGCAAAGACGAGGGTACTAGGCGACGATATACTTATATAGATAGATATATACTTAAATACATAAAAAAACATCCAAGACTCTGGAGCAAATTTGTTTATCACACAAATAAATGCCCTGATCATGATTCGAACCCCGGACCTCCAGCTTCGTAGGCAGGGTCACTACCAACTAGGCTAAAGAGGTCGTCACGTTTATATCGAGTTCTTTTCCAGAATGGCACACTTGAGCTGAGTTGGGACGACAACTCCGCCACAGCGGAGGTGGTCGCAACCCGCGCCTTGCCTGTAACCCTGCGGCTGTCGGTGCCTGTCGCAGCAGGCTTGCCTGATGCTGACGTGCAGCTGCTGCTGCCACCTGACTATGAGCAGAGGACTAACGTGCCTATGCTCGTTTATGTGTAAGTTTCCCGGATTCCATTCTGACTTCTAACCCCAAGATTTAGCGTTGAAACTAGTTTCACGAAAGCCACTGCCATCTGATCAAACAAAGACGGAAGACTTGACTTTCTTGGGATTCTACTGGTTTCCTCCCGATGTTCACTAACCGATTTTTGGAAAACTCCGACGATTCGAGGTTCGAAGCCGCCACCTCTATATTCCTCCGCCTATCCTCCACCCCACCTCCTTCGTCTTCAAGGCCGACTTTAACCAATTGGAAGCCCTGGGGCACACTAGGGTAATGGGGCCCCTATGCCCTTGACAGATCACTAAATATTGGTTATCGTTTGGTGATCTGGCAGGAACTAGGGGGCCCCTATCGATCGCGGGGCCCTGGGCAAGTGCCCTTAGTGCCCAGTGGGAAAGACGGCCCTGTTCGTCTTCAAGCGCTGCAAAGAGAAGCCGAGAAGATTTATCAGAGTTTTGCTATCCTCCCCCATGCCGTTTAAAATCTCGTAACCCACCTTAGAACTCAAGCACTAAGCAGCTTCAACATCATAGAGAGGTGGAAAGTTGAATGGGTCACTATCATGGAAGGCAAAGCTGCCCACTCCACTGATCCGACCTTAAAACCAAAAGGATTTAATCTCCCTCGCAAACTTTGGTACTGGCTGAATAGACTGCGACATAGATGGGGTTGGAAGGATTCTCCACTCTGTGAGTGCGAAGAGGAAGACCAAACTACCGAGCACGTCTTCCAGCGCTGCCCCCTCCACTCTTACTTTGGACCTGCTGAAGACTTAGACGTCTCATCACCTGACATGGCTGGCTTAACAACCTCAAAGCTACTTTGATTGTGTCTCCTCGTCTATAATTGCGTACGATTAAATAAATACCTCCATATTGCAAGTGGCGTGCTTTACCGCTCGGTTACAGATGCCGTATATAAGAAGAATCCTTCAGAAAAACTAATGCTAGAATGTCTATGCTAGAACGACAATGCCTCAACCGCGGAGGCGGTGTCGGGTCGCACATTTTCGGTATCTGACGCATTATTTTTTTGATGTTGACCTAGCTATGTTGCTATTGCAGCCTGATGCTTTTAGCTCGTGCTAGCTCGGATTGTTACTGTATTTATATTTATTAATTTGGAAACTGTTTTTCATAAATCACATAAGTAATAAATGAACAATATACAGTACTTTTATATCACGAGTGCGGTTCAGCCATAGTTGCAGTTGTGACGTATACGAACACAGACGATGTGAACTCATAGCTCCTACGTTGACGCATACATAGAAATATGCATGGATAGCTCACGAGCGCAGGTGAGCCATGGTTGTGTTTTGAACCATGGCTCACCCGTGCTCGTAAGATAATACTACATTTTTCTTCAATCAAATCTTTTCTGATTCCAGCTACGGCGGCCCAGACACAGCGCTCGTCACGAAACAATGGAGCATCGATTGGGGGACTTCCCTGGTCAGCCGATGGAACGTTGCCGTAGCCCACATAGACGGTCGAGGCTCCGGGCTTCGGGGAGTCGCGAATATGTTCGCGGTTAACCGAGCGCTGGGTACCGTCGAGATTGAAGACCAGATTTCTGTCACAAAGTAATTTGGAACTTTTTTAAACAACGACGGTGGCATACAAGCTTACGGTCCGTCTAATCGTAATCAGACACCGAAGCGTATGAACAGACGCAGCAGAAGAATAATAAGCACGTTGCTGACCCTTTAATGACTATGGGATTCATTGTGTTGACAGCTAGAGAGTTATAAAACTCCCTCCTTACTCTTCATCTTCGGGAGCTCTGACCTTACTCATCTGTTAGAAACAACACCTCGTACTTAAGGAACAACTAGTGGTGTTATTATGGCTGCGGTCATCTGTAGGGTGTAGGTACTTCCACAGTTGGGCTGCGTATACGACCTAGACGGTGTTACGCTGTGCCCTACCAAATAAATTAAATGCAAGTAGTTGAGATCTCAAGATCTATCTAACTAGCGTTGCCTTAAGCTTCATCCTAAAACAAACACAATGAAACTGCGAAGGAGTTTAGGGAGGTTCCCTAGCCTGACGATGGAACAATGGTCTAAGAAAACAAGGTCTGACAATCCGGATTGTGACACCAGTGACGTCACTGTCGACGACACACACACTTACGTCCGCATGCCATCGATAGGCTGATGATGTGCTCGTGGCACCCACATTACTGGATTGCCATACCTGGCGCAGTTATTCTATAATGGATGGAACGATGAGACATCACCGCCGTCATTTTCTTGTATAGGCACCTTTTTTTTGAACCTGACTGTGGCTTTATGGCCGGGCTCAATAAAGCGATAGGAGTGCGCGGTTGGAGAGTAGCCTGGGGAAAATCCAGGGGAAAACCTCCGGCACGACCACGCGTGTAGTTTGGAACACTGGAATACTTTAAGAGTTTGCGGTCCAGTGAGAGTTGAGCGGTTTCAACTAAATCTGAGGTGTAAGTGGAATCGAGCTACTGGGAGTTTTGTGGCTGGTTCACTAAACGGATTTAAGTTTAGAGATAGGCACCATTAATTACTCTAAATCCACATTAAGTTTCATGTGTTCCACGTTTAAACTACAATTGTCTTCATTATATTTACCATCGCTAATGGTATAATTTACTCATTACAGATACCTCCACGAGAATCTTACCTTCCTGGACTCCAACCGCACCTGCATCTGGGGTTGGTCGTACGGCGGTTACGCGGCGTCGCTGGCCCTGGCTCGAGGGGGAGATGTGTTCCGCTGTGCTGCGGCCGTCGCTCCTGTTGTTGACTGGAGGTTCTATGGTACGTGTCTTCATTACAGGTTATAGAACACAGCTAGTTTTTCTTCCGTCCCAATTGGTTCTAGAAAATTGCATCCTTCCTTGCGAATTTCTTCACATATAATGTTGTGCACATAATCAAATTGAGTTCTATCAAACCGAAAGTAGTTTTTAAATTGTATGTCAGATAACTTTCTCGCGAGTACAAATTCCCCATGAGTAGAGCGATTTTTTAGATAATCACTTCGCCATATACTTTTTCTACGCTTTGACAAACTGTAAAGTAGCAGTAATTCGTTAATTTCATAATCAGACTCTGACTCTGAAGTCATTTTGTTCGTCAAACGTCTATTCCTTGTACTAGCTAGGATGCGAATGTCAGTTGCGTCGCAGCTGAGTACAGTAGTGCTGTGCTGCGTTGTCTGCGTCTCAGCATGTGGAGGGGGCACATGTCTGCCTCAACTGCCCTGCCCTGTACTGTGCTGTACTGTGCTCTGCTGCGTCGCGTGCGTCTCAGCATACGCCTAGCCTTACGCGGGCTAGGTTTCCACAACTTATGCGCCTATTTCGCGTGATGGATTGTTGGCGCTTCTCTTGCCTCTACGAGAAAGCCTAGCAGAATATTGATGTTGTCAACGACTTCTGGTAGTAACTTTGATGATCTAAGGTAGTTGGCCCGGTACGCTGCCGTTGGCCTAGCTCCTTGAAGAGCTGGTAGGCCTCCGAGCCCCAGGGTCACGCGGTTTCGATGGCCACAGGTACAAAATCGTACGCCGACTCCAGGGCGGAGTATTTAGCGTGCAGTGGGAGCAGATTCTGCTGCCGAGCCTGCACATCGCGAGGTCTGCCTCAAATGGGCAGCGGCATAAGTGCTTTACGCATCCCATAAAAGGGCTTATCCAGAAATTGCCTGAGGTTTTTCGGCCCAGTTTTAGACCCCCTTCCACCTTGGTGATCTTTGGTGAGGTTCTAGGAGACCTATTAAATGTTAAGACTGAAATGGTATTGTGTTACTTTATATTGTGTTTATTTTGGTATATGTGTTATGAAAGCATTCCAAAATTTCAAAAATCGTAAATAGACTCGTTGTTTTTGACGTGCGAAATGATGATTTATAATTTCTTACACGAGTAGATATTATTTCTCGGTTTTGTAAGTACAGGAAAAAATACACGCGAGATCTACGTTGTAACCCCCCCCTTCCCCCCAACGTGATCAGTCGTGAGGTTTTCATTTGACTTCCCCCGACTTTCTGGATAAACCTAAAGGCAGGGCCCCATCCGCCATGGAGGAACTAAAAAATATGTTCCCAATTTGATTTCAGACACCATATACACGGAACGCTACATGGACACGCCCCAGGAGAACCCGACGGCGTACGCTGTGTCTTCCCTGCTCACTGATGAAGTGGTGAGTTGAGAATCCAACTAACTCGATCCCACTCACACCTCAGATTCGGTGGATGCCATTCAACCAATCTCATTGAAGCGCAAACTTACCCTTATTCAATAAAACTTAACAAACCTTTGCTAATTAAAATGTGTCCCTTTCTCACATAAAAAAATGTCAAAGTGACAGATAAGAACAAACGTATTTTTAGCGGAAATTTAACTAAATTAGGTTTGCTGAACGGTTATAAATAAGGGGGTCAGAGTATTCCAAAGTTTAAACCGCCTGCCTGCGTGGTCGTGTCAGAGGTTTTGCCCTGGATTTCCCCAAGGCTACTCTTCTTCGGGTAGTCCCCGGTAGAAGAGTAGCCTTGGGGAATATAGCATATTCGTATTGTAGGCGCTTTTACTGTATTTGATTTCAATTATATTTCTCTCATTATTATTATACCCATTACCGATCCTTTTGTGAATATATTTTGTTTTAAAAATCTAAAATAATATGTAATTTTCTACAGGAAATAAATATATCTATAATAATATTTTAATAACATTTTATATGCATACTTATATAGAAAAATATATACTTAAATTCATTGAAAACATCCAAGACTCAGGAACAAATATTCGTGTTCATCACACATATAAATGCTCTGACCGGGATTCGAACACGGGACCTCCAGCTTCGTAGGCAGGGTCACTACCAACTAGGCTAAAGTGGTCATCTATCTATCCTCCTAAGAAACTACTAGGTAGCTTATATTTTAACTCAGAATACACTCATATGTATCGTTTTGTTCATTCAGGTGGAAGCGTACAAACACAAGCGTTACTTCCTGATCCACGGAACAGCAGATGACAATGTGCATTACCAGCACGCCATGCTCATCTCCCGACTTCTACAGCGGCAAGACGTCTACTTCACGCAGATGGTAAGTCCACATTACCAGCACGCCATGCTCATCCGACTTGTAAAGCGGCAAGACGTCTACTTCACGCATATGGTAAGTCCACATTACCAGCATGCCATGCTCATCTCCCGACTTCTACAGCGGCAAGACGTCTACTTCACGCAGATGGTAAGTCCACATTACCAGCATGCCATGCTCATCTCCCGACTTCTACAGCGGCAAGACGTCTACTTCACGCAGATGGTAAGTCCACATTACCAGCACGCCATGCTCATCTCCCGACTTCTACAGCGGCAAGACGTCTACTTCACGCAGATGGTAAGTCCACATTAACACTTTCGCTGCCGAGCTTCTTGTAGCGCCAATAGGGATGTTGAAATATAAGAAGACCAATAAGTTCGAATCAAAAGGATCAAAGTCTTAATCAAATTGCGGAAAAAGCAACTCAAAAGAATAAATACCAAGCCGCCGAGGATACATTGTGTTGAGAGCGAGGGACCTAAATGTGTTCCTTCTGCTGTCAACATAGTGCATCCTCAAATCTTATAAAGGGTCGGCAACGAGCACATGACTCCTTTGGAGTTGCGGGCGTCTATAGGCTGCGGTGGCCGCTTACCATCGGGTGGACCGTACGCTTGTTTGCCACTGGCGTTGTATAAAAAGAAAATTCTTCAAAATTACTGCATGATGAGATGTGTAATACAACGTGTGTCTTAAAATATATTTAACTTAAAAAAACACTGTTTGATTATTATTATTTCAAGATTTATCAATTTTTATTTGGCCGGCAACGCACTTGCTATTCCTTTGGTGTTGCAGGTGTCTACGGGCGACGGTAATTGCTTACCATCAGGCGATCCGTCTGCTCGTTTGCACCCTATAACATAAAAAATACACAATGAGCGTACAGGCTAGACAGAGATTGAAATAGACTTACACTATTTTTGAATAAATTGAACTTTCCATAATCTTTGTTTAAATAAATATAATATTTTTACAGAGTTACACTGACGAGGACCACGGGTTGGTCGGCGTGAGGCCCCATTTGTACCACGCGTTAGAGAAGTTCCTACGAGAAAACATGCTGTAAAGTATTCAAATCCAACAAAATTGTTCAGAGATAGTCATCAATAACAAATTTATAAGATAATAGCAAAATCGGCTAGGGATTTATCTGTACAGCCAATCGTACCTGTAGAAATAAGGATAAACATCTTTTTCTTACGTTTGACGCTATAATGCTAAATGAAGTCATGTTGGTATTTATTCAACTTTTTTATAGTTCTACCGTTTAATTGAGACAGCGCTTGTGACGTGACAGAGGCAAGAGAGGGTGACATCAAAGGGGGGGCCCTACCCCCCGATAACCTCCCAATTGTCTCAGTTAAGCGGTTAATCTTATTCTTAAGACAAATTGTGATGCAAGCGATCAACAATGTGTGTGATAATATTTTCTTCTTCATTGTAGTAATTTTTAAGTTTGAATTACATGAATACACCAGTCTGAGTAGGTATCTGTCCTATCGTGATACCGACAGTATTTTTTGGTAAGACACAGGAAGACCATTTCACCATGTATTTTATTAAAAAATGGCCCTTAATCAAGCTACTGATGGTTTTGCATTGACGATGAACTGCGATCAATGGTCCCTAGGTAGTAAAGTGACGTTGTTCGATAGTTCATGCAGAGTCATCATATTTCCAGTCAACTGTCGAAGCTTTGCTTTTGTAAAGCGATAGCAATCTTTACGAAGAAACTGGCGACCGAATCTTTGCGGTGTCATTAAGTTCATGAACAAAGCAAACAAAATACCTACCACAGATCGATCCTGTCCTGCCAAATCAGGACCTAGACGTAGGCTCTCAATATCAAGTGTTAAAGTATTGTAATTTCATAGGAGCTTCCAGTAGTCATGCGTACAAGTAATTTTAATTATTCAGCCTTTTTAGGGTTCCGAAGTAAACAAAGAACTTTATTGTTAGGCCATGTCTGTCCGTTCGTCCGCGGCTTAGCTCAGTAAGCGTTGGTACTAGAAAACTAATTTTGGAAGAGTTTACATCTCAATCACTCCGACAAAACGGGGATCTTCCAACCCCCATCATGTGGGGAATAATAGCCGAACTTAAATTTAATGTTATCCGTTGTGTCAAAAATATAGTAAACACATGTTTGCAAACTTATTAGTCCGCATAATGTAACGGATGGACAGCTACGGAACCCAACAT
This sequence comes from Epiblema foenella, assembly GCA_963556455.1. NCBI lineage: Eukaryota > Metazoa > Arthropoda > Insecta > Lepidoptera > Tortricidae > Epiblema > Epiblema foenella. The sequence goes on along the minus strand of OY747099.1, from coordinate 27,409,992 downwards.
TACGTGAGGCCAACACGCACTTGGTCGATTTTTTGACAAATCTAGTCTGTTAAGGAGGTTTTCAATAAAGTTTCTTCAAGAAACACAATCATTGGTCTAAGAATGTTGGATTTTGGAGTGGGACACAGATTACATTTTTGCATTTATTACATTTTGAACATTATGACTGTATTTGATATCTTTGAAAATGTAGTTTAAGTATTATATGATGATAATCATGAAATCATTATATCGAAGTTAGCTACACTTTTAAATGAGACAGTGTAACAATTGCACGATCGCTCATGGAATTTTAACTTTTAAGAATGTGAACTAAACAGGGTATAAACTTCCAATGTCCTGCTTTAAAATTGGCCGAACAATTTATATTAATGTAGTTAATTAATTATGAAGAACGGCCGATCGCTTAACTGAGACGGTGCGGATAGGGACTTGAACCCTGGACCCTTGGATTAAAAAGCCCAATGCTCTACCGACTGACCTATCCGGGCTCATAAAAATTTGAACCGGTCGAACTGTGCGGTCGGGCCTAGCTGAGTTTCTTGCTTGCTTGCCAGTAACAAAACTCCCAGTAGCTCTATTCCACTCATACTCAGATTCGGTTGAAACCGCTCAACCAATCTCACTCGAGCGCAAACTCTTAGATCTTGCGCTCCAGTGAGATTGGTCTATTTGTCGCTTACTCTTTTAAAACCACCCAAATAAAATTGTGCGGGGGAGGCGAATACAGTAAACATGCACTGGATAATTAAATAGATTTGTGTTCAGATTTTTGTGAGCACATTGTTTACTGCAATGTATTTAATAGCGACTGTAACGGGACAGTCACGAGTGGCAAGCATCTGCCCCTGCTACCCTGATCCCCCTTTGCCGTCTCCCTGATCCCCCTTTGCCGTCTCCTTGATCCCCCTTTGCCGTCTCCCTGATCCCCCTTTGCCGTCTCCCTGATCCCCCTTTGCTGTCTCCCCGCACCCCGCATCCCGTATCAGTTAAACGGTCGCCACGTAACAGAAAGTAACATAACTAATGCATGTGCAATATTCTATGAGATTAAAAAAAAGATTGTTACCAGTATAAATAAACAGAAGTAAATATAAAATCAGTATTCCTTTATATACCACGTATTTACGTTTTAATTATGGAGTCATGACATTGTAAATATTTTCTAAATGTCTATGTGTATTTCTAAGTAAGGTCATAATATGAATATATTATAACGTTCCCAAGAAATAGTTTAAATTGATATTATATCACGAAAGATTTTAATGACCCGTTATTTCAAATGGTACCTAATAGTTGTAAAATATTGTAGTAGTTTCAGTGAAATTTCAAGCAATACCATGTCTGTAAATATTTAAGCGTACTGCTAATAAAATTATGTCCTTTTAAATAAATAATATTTTCTACAAGACCTTGTGTATTTTTTCATCTGTTATTAAGCCGTCATCTCCCAGTGACGGAGATTTCCGGGACAGGTGGGCACATACCGTTTACAGCTATAGTCCAATCACCCAAATATAGTCCCAAAGATAACTCCTTAATTTCTATTAATATACATGTCGGAGATACATTACATAACGGCCTGTTTAGCAGATCAACGCTAGGAGATTAGATTAAGAAAACCTAGTTTAATGCTACAGTTACACATGCTGATTACTAGCACGAAAGCATACCACTATTGAGCAATTGCTACTTAGTAGTATGTGTGTCGAAACATTGCTAATAATGACCATGCTCACTTCGAGTTTGCTCAATAATCGACGCTCGTGCGATTTTTGAGCATGCTACGTGCAGCGCGGGTGGAAGGGGACGTGGTATTAATTAGCAAGATTAGCAAATGTAGACGCTCTTGCTTAATGAGCATGCTAGTAGTTAGTATGGTAGTAGTATGCTTCTCCCAAGCAAATGTATACAACTCAAAAGCATGCTCATTTTAAGCATACTAATGACCATGCTTTTTACGTGCTAATTTTGAGCATGTGTAACAGTACCTTTATTCTTTCTGACTTTGTGGCGCACGGACGTAAGTGGAGAATGCTCCGCGTTTCTGACTTTGTAACCGATCCAGTGCTTACTTTGAAATAACCAATACAGTGTAATAAACCCTATTAGTGATGTTTTATTCCTTATGTCCGTGCGTCAGTGTGAATATCTAGTTACGAAGTAGTGATGATAAAATGTGATAATCCATATTGAAAGGGACCTTATGGCGGCCGGCACTTACGCCTTTATTGCCGCTGTTCCAATACAATAGTGAATAGGTGCAACGTAAGCGCCTGCCGCCATAAGGTCCCTTTCGATGTGGATTATCACAAATGTGCTCGATGCCATCCCTACCTACCACTGTGTCTTTACCATGAGTTTACATGACCGTACTCGCTAGCGACTGCGTAAAAATGTGTATGGGCAAAAGTACAGCGCCTCTGGCGGTTACGCAATAGAACTAAGAATCGGCATACTAAATCGTTTACGCAGTCGCTAGCGAGTACGGTCATGCAAACTCATGGTAAAGGCACTGGTCTATTGCATACACCGCTCGACCAACCACCAATATATCACCCATCGAAGCCACCCCTCGTCGATATACATATTCATTTAGTTATTTTATACGTTTTTATTTTAATATGTTACGTAAACTGCCCGCGTGGTCGTGACGGAGGTTTTCTCCTGTATTGTCCCCAGGCCACTCTCCAACCGCGCACTCCTATCGCTTTATTGGGCCTGGCCTATAAAACCACAGTCAGGTTCAAATAAATAAAAAAATGTCTTACATTAACGAGTAATATTCGAATGCATTTGAACCATAGCTGGGTGGACTGGACTATAATTACGTAGTTAGACGTAACAAAAGAATGCTATTGTTTTTTTTTTCGCTCTAGCACAGGTTAATTCTGGTCGGTTTTATGTATTTTTTAATTAAAAATGTAAAACGCCTTCGGCACACAAATAGCAAAAATTGTCTCGACAGAAACTCAATAGATTGCCTGAGATATTTTCACAAGTAGCTGGCCATCGACATTCTCATTTAGTGAGCGGAATAGAAAAACAAAACATGACTTTTTTTTTTGAACCTGACTGTGGCTTTATAGGCCGGGCCCAATAAAGCGATAGGAGTGCGTGGTTGGAGAGTAGCCTGGGGAAAATCCAGAGGAAAACCTCCGGCACGACCACGCGTGTGGTTTGGAACACTGGAATGCTCTAAGAGTTTGCGCTCCAGTGAGATTGGTTGAGCGGTTTCAACCGAATCTGAGGTGTGAGTGGAATCGAAGTACTGGATGAAATCGAGCTACTGGCCGAAACTTTACTATTTAGACGCGCGGCAATAGATTCGGCGGTTTCACGAATATTAATGTTGTTTGTTTTTTGCGTAGTATGGTTTACGCACCATTTTTCGAACCTTATAGTAGTATTTTGTGTCATTTTTGAATTTTGTTTAAATCAAAATTTAGGTATTTCTTTTTATTATGAACAGCATCAGGTCAAAATAATATTTAGGCATGAAATAATGTCTGCGGTAATGACCAAATTGTAACCGATTTATATACGCATTTTGTATCGTCTCTATCTATGGGAATATTGATTTATAACAAATGCGTAACAAGTCGCCTTAATAGCAATGAAAAAATATTAGAGTACATTAAACAGGCTTCATGTCTTTTCATAACACTGGTGTAGGTTGTTTATTATAGATAAATGGACTATTCAGCAACAACGTTGTTCTGATAAGATTTCAAGCTCACATGGCCATTTACATTAGAATTACGATTTGAAACAGGATATTTACCATGTATATTTGTATTTGTATTTTTTGTGACCGTTATCAAGTGACAAGGCGGACCACAGACTTATAATAAATACAGACGTGACGCGGTAATAATAATACCAGTTCCAAGCGAGAAGGTCATATACAAATCTCGCTAAGTGCGCCAGAGAGATATGTATCATTTGCTGTCTTTGTCATAGTTCCACTTTTTGTTATTGGGCACAATGTCAAAGTTAGCATCAGTTGGGCTCAACAAAAGGTAGTCGGAAGTGTCATCTCTAAATATAACTGAATTAATTAATGTTTTTGTGCATAAAATAGTGCTTTGGGCAACAAATGATATAGATCCAGGGTTTATGTGGTACAGTTTCTATAAAACAATGGTAGTTTGCAGCGTGATCGGCTGTAAAAGCCGCAGATAAAGATGCGAAGAAAATGTAACCTTTCACAAGTAATTATACTATTTTATACCTTTATCTAAGCGTAATATGTGTTATTTCATTGGTACCATTATGTTTCATTCAAAATCTTGTAAAATAAAGCGATTAATATTGAAATAACAACATTGTTTACATTGGTGATTTTAGGTTAGAAAGTTTTTGTCGACGTTATTATCCGCCTAAATTACGTAGGTTGTTTATTGGAAGCTGTCAGAAATGTTTAAATCTGTTCTTAATTTAGCTTCCCTGCAATCAATTTAGGGATACCAGCTAATACGATTTAACAGTAGCCCAATTATATGGTAATTTAGTGTACTATAAAAATAACACGTCATTATATAAAATACTTATAATGCTAGCCTAGGGTGAATTTTATTGTATTTAAATTTATGTAGCAGCAAAATTGTAGTATTTCTTAGAAATGGACAAGCAATATATAATTTTCTTTTCTAGGTTTCCACTAAATTATTCCACCCGAAATAAGTAGATAGCAGCGACTGGTCGGCAAAATTGGAAGCCGTCTAAAACAGCTGATTGTTTTCAAAGCATTTCGAATTGCATTGCTTCCGCAAAACACTATCAAGAGTTTATGTGATTAAGACCACTTCGCCAAACAGAAAAGAAAGTATTAGAAAAGTATACACAAAATTAATATTATTCAAAGGTCAGTAAGTGCCCCGATCAGGTTCCTGTCCTATCTTTAAAAAAATATTATATGTATAATAAATGTATGAATGTATATTTGTTTGTCATTTCGTTCCTTAGTGGAATTATTTTTTCGCCTTACATATATGTAATTGAGTAGTTAAGAAAGTGCATCATCAATTTTAATTAGAGAACTTCCGTGAGTCAGACATATTGAAATATAGTAACTCGCTCACGTCTTTAAGGTTGAATTTCGCTCAACATGTTTCGGACCAATACGTCGTCCGTAGTCAATAAGAACCAGTCGCGATGGCAGCTTGTCTAGCACTGCCTGCTAAATAAATGTTGGCGGCGGCTGTGGCGAGGGTCCGTTTATTATATTTCAATATATCTGAGACTCACGGCAATTTTCTAATTAAGTAAAATCGCATCTACACACTTTAAACCTATACTTACACGCCAAACTACTCAAATGTCAGAAAGGTATGGAAAGCTATCTCGCTTGCACAAGCATGACAAGCACCATAAATAAGGTAGGTACATGTTTTGTTAACTCGTCGTCTACCGGTCCCTGGGATCCCAGGGAACATATCAAAAAATGCTATAATATTGTTTATTTTTTCGCTGGGAGACGACGGCTATACTTATTCGTGACAATAACTTGTACCCAATTTCGGAGCATTATACCTACAATAACTTCCACCTAATAATTAACTTATACACTTTAACGAAGTTATTTAGCATGGAATACCGCAAAGAAACACTGGGTGCCGAGCGATTCTCTAACTTACCGGTCATATGTCATTATACATGTAAGTATACTTTTTTCAATTATTTCAAACAAACAACTTACTCTATCGCTCATACCAGATAATTACATAATGCCTATAATGAGTCGAAATATACAAAATAAACAGAAGCCATGGGGTAATTTTAGTAACATGGTCACCCCACGGGAGGTATGTACTCTGTTGTCGTCCCTCGTTGCGGCACGCGTATAGCAGCTCTTTAGAAATATTTATACTCTAAGAGGCGGACGGTGGTAGTGACGGTGACACTGTGTGAAAAAAGCGAACCAGGAAGAGGGTAGATCGCTATGGTGTGTGGGTAGACCACAACTAAAACTCGCAGCACGTCAGTTAATCCTTGATAATGGCGCTTGCAACAGTGCCGAAATATCGGGAACTCAAAAATACAAATATACATGGTAAATATCCCGTTTCAAATCGTAATTCTAACGTTGTTCTGATACAGTAACTGGTTATTTTTTCCAACGCTTCAAGTAAAAAGTACGAATCCTACCGATATTCCCCGACCTGTTTTCTACTCCGAATGAACTGACACTAAACGAGATTTTACGGAGTCGCGCCTTTAACAAGCGAGCCAATCCCAACATAATCGTAATTTCTCCTTGATCTTTTAACTTCGTCGTAAAGAACGTTATCCTTTAAAACATGATTGCGTCGCATTTTGAGGATGTAGGTGTTTATCTTTATTTCTTTCCCATTTTTATGTGGCGATAAAAATGTTTGCCTATGTCGCAATGTCGGTTATTACTTTTGGTACATTTCTTTTTTACTATGAGCATAAAGTAACGTTTTGATATGTCTATTATTGTTGTGTTAATTTTTTTTAATAAATTGGTGTTAAATCGTACGCGCGAATTATTTTTCGCATATTTTTCTGTGACCCTTGTAAACTCTAGAAAGAAAGAAAGAAAAAGCATTTATTCGTGGCACAGACACAGTACAAATTAACATAACACCAAAATACAGAAAATAGTCACAAAATGGCTCCAAATCAGCATAGTGCTAGCCATTAGCTAGCGCTGGTCTTCCTTTGGGACCACGAGAAGCCACGAAAGACAAAAAAAAGTCACAAACAACATAACATTTAAATAAATGTCATAATTTGAAATTTAAACAAACAAGAACAGATAAATATGAACGCGACCTTAAACAATCTTCAAATATCTGTGGTCTGTCACAAGTCGCAACTAGCGCCAGCGGAAACTCTAATATTATAACCTAAAGGGCCTAGGCCATACGATGTTTTTAGCTATTACTACAATGAATCCTGAAATCACAAAAGCCTCAGGGCACTCTCCTTCTGGAGTCACCAGCGTACATAGGATACGGTGTCCGCTTACCAAATTGCAAACTGTATGTTTGTTAGCCACATTCGAGACGTCAAAAACTCCATTTGGGTCCTCGCTGTATGCATGACCGCCGCATGCCTACGGCGGTATTCTAGGGACAAATTTGGGTCCCTCGCTCTCAACACAGTGCATCCTCGGGAGCTCTGGCAACCTTGCTCACCTCCAGGAACACAACACTACATACTTGTATAGTAGATAATGTTATTATGGCTGTGGTCTTCTGCAAGGTACTTCCCTAGTTGGGCTGCTCCAAATTCGAGCACGATGACATTTTGCTGTGCCCTACCTCTCTTAAAATATATTTGTATGAATGAAATTTAATATAAATAGCTCAAATAAAATGGGACTGGCAAAGTTACTCTCATTTCAAACGTTAAGTCCGCTCCACCGAGCAGGAATGAAATTGAGAAATTCATTTTGAAATTTGTCATTTAGTTTTGTGCATAACGAGAAAGTAGCCAATTAGTTCCCTGGCCACCCCCTCGCGCGACTTAACACGAACTAAGCTTGAATCTTTAGTCCAGTCACTTTATTTTCACTTATTTGACAAAATGTGCAACATGACATAAAATAATTTATTGTTAGAAGAGAGAAGAGACTGATCGATCTCACAAACTGTGCAAACGGTTTTATGAGACTATGTACTTGTTCGTGTTGTATTATTAATTCTTAATAAATAAATAAAGAGGTCCTTGAGGTAGCGAGGATCATCGCGACATTCAAATAAATTTTAATAAAAAAAAAATATATATAAATATTTTTTTTTGGACAATCTTACACAAATCAATCTAGTCCCAAACTAAGCAAAGCTTGTACTATGGGTACCAAGTGACGATATACATACTTATATAGACAAATAGATACTTAAATACATAGAAAACATCCAAGACTCAGGAACAAATATTCGTGTTCATCACACAAATACATGCCCTGACCAGGATTCGAACCCGGGACCTCCAGCTTCGTAGGCAGGGTCACTACCAACTAGGCTAAAGTGGTCGTCAACTAGGCTAAAACTTCAAAACTCGGGAAATACAATATTTTATTGAAATTTCTTGAAATTTAATATTGAGCCAGATATCTCGACTTAGTTGGTCCTTGTCAAACTGAATTTCACTTTAAAACTGTATAAGCAACGGTGTTCGTGACAGATATTGTACTCGGGTGTCAAATTACATCACAAAGTTTACTTGGATTTAGCTAAAGCGATGCTTAGCGTTTCTTCCTTTATTAGATCTTTATAAATTACTAGCGACCCGCCCCGACTTCGAGCGGGTGCAATGCTGATGCATGTGTTATACATATAAACCTTTCCCTTGAGTCACTCTATCTATTAAAAAAACCGCATCAAAATCCGTTGCGTAGTTTTAAAGACTGAAGCATACATAGGGATATAGGGACATAGGGACAGAGAAAGCGACTTGGTTTTATACTATGTAGTGATTATGATTAAGGGTTCATTTAATAAATTTATTTTCAGTCCTTCGCATTAAGTATCCTAATAATATATTTGTCAGTTAAAAATCGCCCACCTATTTAGGCCATTTTCTGTTTGAATTGACACGTATCTTGACATTTTCTCGATGTTACTATCTAGAACAGGACTACTGCGACCTAATGTCATAAATATTAAATGTATTTTTTTCAAATAACTCTGCTTTATTTCACATTATATAAGAAAACTAGCGACCCGCCCCGGCTTCGTATGGGTGCACTATTTAATGGATGTTATTATACATATAAACCTTCCTCTTCAATCACTCTATCTATTAAAAAAAACTGAATCAAAATCCGTTGCGTAGTTTTATAGATTTAAGCATACATAGGGATATAGGGACAGAGAAAGCGATTTTGTTTTATACTATGTAGTGATATGCCTTACTATAGATAACATTTAGAAATATATTATTAAATAAACACAAGCAACATACCTACAACTACAACAAAGAAACAAATAAAACCAAATACAAAAAAAAACACTCCATCTAAAAGTTCTGCCTGCGATATATATACTATTTTTTGGATTTTTCATTAAGAAATATCGCTTCAAACACCATTCCAAATCGACAATTTTCAACGTAAAAACTGTTTATTTTCCGCTTACTTCTACAACATACCAAAAATGGCTGTGTTAGTATCTAAAACTTAAATAAAATCATCGTATCCTTTAATGACATTATTAGTATTACCTATATACTTTTGTCATAATTTGAAATTAAAACATTTTAAAACCTGTAAGGCCTCTTAAGAACTACCCTCTTCTAAACTAACAAACACGTTGACAGCATAATAATAATAAATAAATAAATATTTGTGGACAATCTTACACAAATCAACCTGGTCCCAAACTAACACAACATACGATGATTAAGATAACATAACATAAGATAACATAACATAAGATAACATAAGATGATTAAGATGTGTTATTAGTTAAGTTTATCTTTGTATCTCTCTTAGGGTGCCCTGAAAACCAGCGCCTTAGCATATATTGCTATTGGCATATGCTGAGTGGTATCCTTTTTGGTGTTTAATTTAGTGTTTATTTAATCTTATTTCATTTTTGTGTATTGTGTAATGATTTCACACCAAATAAATATTTCTTTCTTTCTTTCTTCTTTCATAAAAGCATTGACCCAGTGACTCTGGGATCATTCTTAAGTCTGCCAGTCCGTGTAGAGTGAGGTGATTATTCATCCTGACTTTGTGGCGCACGGTTGTTAACGAAGATTGCTCCACGTTTCCTGAAACTGCCTGAAGGATTATCCTGAAGGTTTGTAATTAGTTCAGCTTGATTCATAATCACTGTTTGTTTGCGTGTTAGACGTTAAGAGCGCTTTAATAAAATGTAACAGCAGGCGAATCAGGTAACTTTATGTACTAACGGTAGATAGATTTTACTGACAATTTTGAAGTATAAATGTATGAGGTGACAATTAAAATTTTACATTAAAATCTAACTAACGGTAGTACTAAAGTTACGTGATTACCCCGCAGGTCCACTAGTGACACTCGTAAATAATTGCAATTATTTAAATTTAACGATATATAACTAAAAAAGGGGGCCGCTACGTACTGTAGTTTGTATTTAAGTACTTTTTGAATCCATCAAACTAGTTTTTACGTTGCTGGATTCGTCAATCGATGCGTCCAAAGTTAAAACGGCCGTTTTAATTTTGAGCTCGTAGAGAGACTCGATGTCGTTTGATGGATTCAAAAAGTACTTAAATACAAACTACAGTACGTAGCGGCCCCCTTTTTTAGTTATATATCGTTAAATTTAAATAATTGCAATTATTTACGAGTGGCGCTAGTGGACCTGTTACATTTTATTAAAGCGCTCTTAAGTGACTATTTAAAGTTGTAACCAGTCCTTTATTTGGAATAACCTATACAGTGCAAACGACTTTATTAGTGACGTTTTAGATCTTATTATCGTGCGTCAATGTGAATTTCTAGTTATGAAGTGGTGATGATGAAGAGCCACTGATCTACTGCATCGACTGCTCGACGACCAACCATTGCACAACCGCCTTGTTTATACATATATGCAACCTACTTAACTCGGGCGGATAATTGTTTGTTTGGCACAACCTCGTATCAAACAGATTGTGGCAGACAAATAAAGTGAAAATATGACAAGGAAAAGAAAATATATCTCTCTGTCGTTCTTATTCAAATTTGTGTATGAGCTATCTGGTTCAGTAGTGCTATTGTTGTTACTTGGTGTCGAATCAGGTTAGCTTGAGTGTCCGCTTCAACCTCGTTATATTTCGAAACTTCAATACTTAAAACGCGCCGTCAACTCACATTGAAGTTCATTGCAAAGTTTGCCGTCATATTTTCAGCCAATGCTGCGAAACTCCGGCAAAATTTGATGCTATTTGAATAAACTACTTGGAAGTTAAAATGATGTTCGGATAATTTCGTTGGCTCCCGTACTATTTTGTTTAAGTAGCTACCTTAGTTTGCTTGCAGTGATTTCGAGCTATATTATAATTGGGTGGATCAACTATTCTTTGTTGCTTGTTACCATGGTTACGTCTCCTGAGTCACTCTTAAAAACTGTGATTTTATAGGGTTTAAATCCACCAAACATGAGTTTTAGCGATAAGTATAAATCCATTTGGACATGGCATCCTGAGCATGCTTGAATCCCATATTATAAACATTTTTCTAAGAAACATGGTTATTGTTGTCTCCTCGCTGACGGGACAGAATAACAACAAGAAAAAGTTGATTGACCCCTTTACTAACTTACTTCGCTGGGGGACCCGAAGTGGATCTTGGCTTCCGACACTTAAGAGGCCTTATAAGTTTTCAAATATTTTGATTTCAAATTATGATAAAAGTATTGATAATACCAATAAAGTGATTAAAGGCTTCTATGATTTTATTAAAGTTGTATATAGAAACATAGCCATTTATTTTATTTTGTTGTGTGTAGTAGAATTTAAGCGGAAAAAACAAGTTTTTAGCTCGAAAATGGTCGATTTGGAGTGATGTTTGAAACGATATTTCTTAATAAAAAAATCAAAAATCTATAAAATGTTTATGTAATAAGGTCGTAATAGATATTCTAGATAGTAATATTGAGAAAATGTCAAGATACGTGTCAATTCAAATAAAAAGTGGCGTAAATATATGAGCGTTTTTTAACGGATAAGGACTCTTAAGACTCGCCAATGTGCTCTAGCCGTTAGATGGAATTTGGTATCCAGATATTTTAAGTCCCCTGAAGATGCAATAGATATAAGTGAGGTTTATTTGTTTATGTCAGTTGCCTGATGCCATTAATCTTTTGTGAAAAATTAATCAAAAGAAAAATAAATGTCCGCCATCTTGGATTTGAAAATGGATGTCATTTTCGTAATCGGCACCCCGAGGAACGACAAAGATGACACCCATATCGATTTTTACGATAAATAAAGATTTGCTCCTTGCACAAACTTGGAACCCCCTTTTTACCCCATTAATAATTTAGAAAAACGCTGAAACATGTTTTATTGTACCCCTTTTACCCCTTAGGGCATGAATTTCGAAAAATCCTTTCTTATCCCTACATTATAATGTAACCGACTGTGTAAAAATCAACTCTCCAACATTAGTAGTTTCGGCTGTGCGTTCATGAGTCAGTCAGTGAGAACTTCTTCTTTTATATATATAGACTAGCGACCCGCCCCGGCTTCGCACGGGTGCACTATTTAATGGATGTTATTCTACATATAAATCTTCCTCTTCAATCACTCTATCTATTAAAAAAACCGCATCAAAATCCGTTGCGTAGTTTTAAAGATTTAAGCATACAGAATGATATAGGGACATAGGGACAGAGAAAGCGACTTTGTTTTATACTATGTTGTGATTAGCGGACTCAACGCTTGACAATATTTAAATTCTAATATTCCTATTCATAAACACGATGACGATGTAATGATAAGACTGGAAGCAAAATAACATAGGAGTATTAAACGTAAACACATATGATAACAATGTAATGATAAGACTGGAAAATAACATAGGAGTACATACGTATAGTTTTCCACTAAGAATGTGTCAGCCTTATTTGTTAGACAATAGTCGCCAAAACATTCTCGTTTGCAACGTCTTGACTTGAAAATGTTTCGAAGTGGAATTGCAATTATCTCCGTCGTTTTGTTGTTCTTTGCTTGAATGCACTTTGTACTGAAAGTATTTTTCTTGATAGTATTGTAGCAGTTCAAATGAAAAGAGTTTGGTGTCATTATTAAAAGTTAATGTTGAAGATTAAATAAATAAAATAAATAAATAAATATTTGGGGACAATCTTACACAAGTCGACCTAGTCCCAAACTAAGCAAAGCTTGTACTATGGGTACTAGGTAACGATATACATACTTATATAGAGAAATATATACTTAAATACATAGAAAACATCCAAGACTCAGGAACAAATATTCATGCTCATCACACAAATAAATGCCCTGACCAGGATTCGAACCCGGGACCTCCAGCTTCGTAGGCAGCGTCACTACCAACTAGGCTAAAGCAGCCGTCAAATTTTGATTGTTTTCTTTTTATCCTAACTGTGGCTTTATAGGCCGAGCCCAATAAAGCGATAGGAGTGCGTGGTTGGAGTGTAGCATGGGGAAAATCCAGGGGAAAATCTCCGACACGACCACGCGGGTAGTCTTACCATGCCAGATTGGTTAAGTAGTTTTATGGTGGAGCAAAAGATCGTGTGGAAATCGGTCATTTCCAAGATCTGTTTTTCTTTGTTGGAAGATCACACGGCAGTCGATTTAGTAAAACCAATGCCTATGCCACACGAGAGTTGAGGTCAATGATTAATTGATTATACACAAAGCTACATCAAGTACTGATTGTAATATTTTGTTTTCTGTTTTGTTTGAATTCGAGGGATTTTTTGGTAAATAATATTTACAGTCAATCGGTGTTACTTTCAAATTGAAGGGCGACTTGAAAAATCCTGTTTTTATACCGTATGTTAGTTTTAATTTGGTTAGCATGAGGTCAGTGAAATATCTTACAAATTGGAGCGTAGCGAGGAATTCAAGTGTTTACACCCAAGACGGAAACAATTTTGCTACCGTGTGACACATAAGTACTGTTTTTCACGCCGACTATGAGGGCAACTGCTAAATGTCTTACAAATCCTTCAAACCTTCAAGAAAAGAGCGTATTCCCTTCTGAAAGGCCGGCAACGCACTTGCGACTCCTCTGGTGTTGCAGGTGTTTATGGGCGACGGTAATTGCTTACCATCAGGCGATCCGTCTGCTCGTTTGCCCCCTATAACATAAAAAAAATTCACTACCGAGTGGCATATACTGCTTTTCACAACTTATATAAGGAGAAGAGTCATCTTGAAATATAATAAATGGGTCAGTCACGTCTTCAAGGTCTAGTATAGCTCGACACGTTCCGAACCAATAAGAATACTTTTATTATATTTAAAAATAGTCATTATTGCCCTCAAACGAGGGAGGAAAAGTACGACTTTGATCCCTCATTCGAGAGCATCAATGATTCTTTTCTAAATCCCTGCCGCATCTTTTCGTCATCGTCCTACGCGTCAGCATTTCCATCCTCACCATTTAGATGGTTGGCAGTCCAAAACTGTGCGTTTCTCAAGAAATTTCCTGCCTCGCACATCCAAACTATGGAATGAACTGTCGCCTGCGGTATTTCCGGACCGACATGACCTTCAAACCTTCAAGAAAAGAGCGTATTCCCTTCTGAAAGGCCGGCAACGCACTTGCGACTCCTCTGGTGTTGCAGGTGTTTATGGGCGACGGTAATTGCTTACCATCAGGCGATCCGTCTGCTCGTTTGCTCCCTATAACATAAAAAAATAGCAGGTGTGAAAAAGTCTTTTTCACTTCTTATGCTCGAAAAGTGTGTCATATTAGACTTGTCAAGCGGGGCTAAAGTAGTACATTTAACCCCTAGGGAAAATATGAATACATATTTATGATTTACAAAACATTCAATTTAGACCAATCATAATACTTCACCTATTAAATCCACCAATCACAAAACACTAATTTAACTCTTTAAAAAATATTTGGTATTGGGTATTAACAAACCAGAATACAGCTTTACTAAAATCGACCAATCAGAAAACAGAATTCATTTCTCTAAAGAGTCTAAAGATTAAGTTTGTAGTAGTCCCTATGTCACAATAATTAAAAAAGTGATTAGTTCGTTCGAGCAACGCTTTGAAGCGCTCTATGGAAAGTGAGTTAGATTTTTTGTGCGTGAATGTTGCGCGCGAACCGCGGTGTCTATTTTGTGTGTCAAAGCATGAAAGCAGTTTAGAAAAAAAAACATGCTGCCAAATTACATATAAAGTTCGCCGTGGAATTATTTATTTATTTTCTCGCAATCGCAGTGAAAAGTAGAGTGTATAACTCTGGTCTAAAAGCCATATTACCCCTCGAACTATTTTCCCTCACTTTGTTCGGGAAAATAACTATCTAGTGGTAATATGGCTCATTTTAGACCCTTGTCATACAATCTACTATTTTTTAACCGTGTTACGAGTCTCATCTTAGCCATACCGCCTCATAAATACTGTTTATACGTACAAATCTTCACGGTACAAGCTGTCAAATTATGGAACTCGTTGCCCCCGTCACTCAGGAAGTGTCAGTCTGTGGCACGTCTGTGGCGCTGCTGAAGGGGAAATTGAAGGAATTGCGGTTGTTGAGTAATATAAGATATTTTATTTTAGCATTATTTATTGCAAACATGTCTGTATTTATTTATATATAATTATATTCTTTATTTATGGTTTGGTATTTCGTTATATTCTGTAGG
This sequence comes from Epiblema foenella, assembly GCA_963556455.1. Lineage (NCBI taxonomy): Eukaryota > Metazoa > Arthropoda > Insecta > Lepidoptera > Tortricidae > Epiblema > Epiblema foenella. Next base: position 27,394,666 of record OY747099.1, on the reverse strand, counting down.
TATATTATTGTGGGTTAAGTACACGAAGCGAGCTTATAATGCCCTACGCGTGCAATATAATCATGCGATCAGGATGCTGTTGGGACTGCCTAAATGGTGTAGTGCATCGGGCATGTTTGCTGAGGCACACACCAATGACTTTTACGCTATAATGCGCTACAAAATTGTGTCATTAATGGGACGGATTAGGAAAAGTCACAACAGCATCCTGAACATGGTAGCTAACAGATTTGACTGCGCATTGTTTCAGTACTGGGTTGGGCAAGTAAAATCTGTAGCTAAGTATATTAAATAATACCCTGTCTACTAACCTAAGTATTAATCTGACTAAATTAAATAATATGGGTCGATAAAGACCTGAAATAAAAGATTTCATTTCATTTTCATTTCATTTCATTTCATTTCATTAAGATAGTATTGTATTCGTATTGTACATATTTCTCGGTTCGCCTATTATTATTAACTAGCGACCCGCCCCGGCTTCGCACGGGTGCAATGCTGATGCATGTATTATACGTATAAACCTTCCCCTTGAGTCACTCTATCTATTAAAAACCGCATCAAAATCCGTTGCGTAGTTTTAAAGATTTAAGCATACATAGGGATATAGGGACACAGGGATAGAGAAAGCGACTTTGTTTTGTACTATGTAGTGATAGTGTTGTTATTAAGATAATATCGTGTTCGTATTGTACGTATTTCTCGGTTTGCCTATTATTATAAATTTCCACTCAATTGCTCAAAGGTTAGATTCAGATTCATTTATTTCACGATAAATGAGTGCATGTCAGGGGTGTGTTACTCAAAATCAAAACATTTATTCTGCAAATACGCCTCAAGGGCACTTTTACAAGTCAAATCTATCTATTTCAAATAATAATAATACAATAATCAGAGTATCATTAATTAAAATTTAGAGCTACGTGTCAAAAATGAGACTAAGAAACTAATAACAACCTAGATTTGTTAGAAATGTATAAGATCTCTAAGCGTCAAGATAAAAGTAATAAGGTACCTACATTAATCATAATAAAATATTGTGAGGTATATCTCTAAGCATCAACATGAAAATAATGAAATCTAATAAATAAATATTCTCAGAGATGTATAAGGTCTCTGAGCGTCAGTCTAAAAATAAAATAAAATGAGAACAGAGCGAAGTCTCACATCATGTCAATTCCACTGAACACTAGTACGAAGTCACTAGTCCTTGCAAACATGATACTATACCTCGGACTAGTTTGAAAATGTAATGTAATGATTAAGTTTTGATACTAAAACTATTCCAGTTATATTACATAGCTCCGGACTAATGAAACCCTTTATATTCGTGTCCAGTCACCGTAAAAAAATATACATTCTAGCACTTTATTGGTTAGAAAATAAGGTCGAACAGCGTATACATATTATGACGCTGAATGTTCACACAACTTTGTTCGCAAAATAATACCGAGCCGAAATGTTATTTTAATTAGTTTCGTACACATACCTATACTAATAATTTTACATGTAAAATTATACTATCTTTCTCATATAAATTAATATATTGCTGTAAAAGGTGGGTAACACAGTGGTAAAAACTATTTTTTCATACAAATGGTGAGACATCCAAGGACCATTGAGTTAATCGATTTATATGAAATACCTATAATGAACTATTAAACTACGTATATAAATAATTCTTACAGTTAAAATAATAAAATAAAAATCCGACCTTACTGAATGTTATACATTATAAGTAAATCTATCTTTTACTAAATTACTGATATACAAGATTGATTCACTCGAATCAATCTCGATCCGTAATTCACGACGCAAAAGAGCGCGACGCGTTGCTCGCGTCGCTCCTGGCGAGAGCTACTGATCGACGGATGTCACGGATGCAAACGGATATAAAGATATAGAAGAGTGATATATATCCCGGGTACCAAAAGATATGTTTCACTCTTTTCTTTAAAGTGACATATTTCGCCCATGTTTAATTCAATTATTTCAATTTATCAGGTTTGACAACGCACCCCTAGAAACGTAAGAAATATCGCTCTCGAGACTGGCTCTCGAGCTGGTCGGCAGCCCACAGAGCCAGTTATTAATCTCTATTCCTTTCTTTCTAGCCTTTCCTTACCAATTAAGGGGAAGCGGGAGAGAAAATCGAAGAATGTTGCCAGTGCTCATATTGCTTCGATCAGGAATATTCTATCTGAAGTAACAACACAGAAGTACTAATGTAACAATTTCCTACTTGCCAGTTTCATTCGTTAGTGTTTCGCCCGTTATTGGTTTCAATTTCATTAGGCTCGTTATTAGCTGAAAGCTTTGTATTGAAATATTCGAGAAATTTCATTTGTAAAGATATTCTTGAACAATTTTGCAATAAAATTGCTTTGTTCATTTTAAGAATACAAACATGTCTCTTTAAATGTTAATTTGAATTAAGGAATGCTATAAATATTTTTTCCTAACAAGTTCATACTAGGTCATCGTAGGTACCAGACCATTAGATAGCGAGTTATTTCATATAATAATTATTATTTATTTTAATGTTTAAACTTGACATCTGTGTATAACATTATTCATTATTTCTATATTATTATTATGTATATTTAGGATGATTGTCAATACAGTGGGATGTTAATCCAAAGTCGTATATATAGTATGATTTCCATTCACTTCGTATTATACGGAATATTCTACTACCTACTCGTAGATACGATATATACCTATAAAATAACACAGAACACGTCAAAGCAAAATACAATATACCTTGCGTTTTTTCGCATGTTATTAATAATTAGTTAATTTAATATTAATACTACTACAAATAGTTAGCAAACATTTCTGTTTCGATTTTCGGCAGAATATGTTGAATAAACACATTCTTGTGTAATATTATACCACATTAAAAAAAACATTATCTTATCTGATCTTATGAAATGCATGATTCTGTTTCGTGTACATTAGCGCAGGACACTGAAGAGTCCTTATCAGTTAAAACGCTCATTTATCTGACGATCTTCTGGTTGAATTGACACGTATCTTGACATTTTCTCAGTGTTACTATCTAGAACAGGACTATTGTGACCTAATGTTATAAACTTTAAATGTATTTTATGGATTTTTCATTAAGAAATAACGTTTGAAACATCACTCCAAATAGACCATTTTCAAGCTAAAAATTGTGTTCTTCCGCTTAAATTGTAATACGTACAATAAAATGACAATGTTACTATCTAACCCCCGTATTCATAAAACTTAACAAACCTCTGCTAAATAAAAAGTTCTTTGTCCGATTCTCACAAACGTCAATGTCAAAGTGACAGATAAGGACAAACGAACTTTAGCGGCTAGTTAACTAATATGGGTTTGACAGACGTTTATGAATAAGGGGGTCAAACTTTAATAAAATCATAGTATACTTTAATCACTTTATTGGTATTATCAATAATTTTGTCATAATTTGAAATCAAAATATTTATAAACTTATAAGGCCTCTGAATTTCCAAATGCAATTACAATTGTTCCTGAACTTTTCGCCACTTTTCGGGGATCCTTAAACACGGAGTGACAAGGGATATGTCAGTTTTAAGTAATAAAGTATAACTTCGCAATATCTGTGCCCCTCACCTCGTGATCTCATTACGGAGTAGCGAGTCGCATTCCGAGGTGCACACGATAGGACTGGTAGTAACTGTATTTTAGCGCCAGCCAAATTCGTTTCGCTTCAATAGCTTATCCGAATTGCCTACAAACTAGACGCTTTACGAGAGCAATATCGTGGCCTTTACAAACAGAATTATTCCTACCAACCTCTGTCAATAACATGAAAGCTTATTCACAAAGCTCTTTAGCACAAGGCCTTAGGTGAACCAGTATCGGACAGTAGCGGTTCTAAGGGTCCTCCTCAAAAGTGGAGTCCTTCCGGACAAATCTTACATTAAACTATAATCTCGTCTCAGTGGAATCGAAACAAACTCCCCTCCGCACGTTCCCAACAAACAAATTTGTTTTTGGAGAATGAAATACCCTGTAAATACAGAGTCGATACCTAGCCGAGGATCCTTCCCTAACAGATGGTCGAGGGAGGCGATGACTGAGATACGGGTCATACTCGTGATCGGGTACTATTTGTGGAGTCCGGATGTTCATGCTTGCAAGGACATACTGACTACGTTAATACTAGTGTCTTTTTGTAGGGGATTGACGAGAGACATCATCCTGTTGTGGATTCGTTTTTATTATCAATGACTTGGAGACCATATACATCTCTAACTATATTAAATTAATCTTAATTTTGACGCTCCGAGACCATGTACATCTCTGGGATATTATATTCCCTATAAAAAGAGACTAGTATTAACATAGTCACTATGTCCTTGCAAGCATGAACAGACCGGACTCCACAAACAGCACCCGATTACGAGTATGACGCGTATCTCAGCCATCGCCTCCCTCGACCGTATACTTCGACTATAATTGCGTATTGGAGGTCAGATAAGTACTGGTGCGACGAACGCGAGTTGTCAGCAAGGTTGTTGAATAACGCACAAACATTGGGCAGTGCAAATAGGAAAGTATGGCGGGATTACGAAAACATGGATTGGTGTGTATCAATATCGAAATATATACCTACGGGAAAAGTAATAGGGGGTTAGGCCAAACAAACGAGTATTTTGCATAAATTTACACTATTGGGAACATTGTTTTTTGGAGCGGCCAATATTATAATATTTTTTATTGAGTAGGCTTATAATTATAGGTCCATATTATATATTTCATTGATAATAGACTTATTATAGAGTTCAAAACTGCTGCCGATTTTTTTTATTGATTACCATTTATATTTTTTTGTATCTTATCTTTGACATACAATACAATACAATACAAATACTCTTTATTGCACACCTCAATCAAAGTACAAAAAACACAATGAGAAGAAGCAAACAACCGGCGGTCTAACCACACAACAAAAACTTAAGATTCCCAATTTTATCTATTTATTTATCCTTTAGTAATTATTTAAAAAAGTACTTCGTGACCTTTACCCCCGCTATTTTGCATGTTATTTGATTATTGCACAATTTTTGAATGGGATTCTTTTTTATTTACTTTGCTTTCAAGTATATGCTTACCAAATTTCAAGGCTTTAAATCACGAATTGAAAGACTCATACAAAGGTTAAACCCTCTTTTCACCCCCTTTCATCCCCAATATATATGATTTTTATAGCCTATAACCAGGCAGAAGTTCCAATAAACTTATTAATGAAGGTTTTACTAAAATCTATTCGTTTGTTTTCACGTGGTGCCTAGACAATTAAACAGATAGACAAACAAACATAAATTTAGAATGAAGGAAAAATTGAAAAATTTAGGCACCGAGCAGGATTCGAACCTGCGACCTCCCGGCACTCGTGGCCAGTCGCTCTAGCCAACTGAGCTATAGGTGCAATCACTACCCAGTTCTAAATTCATAAATTTGGGTATGGGATGACGCATCGTAACTGACGATTCTCAATATGATTTGAGACGTTAGTGCCGTTAATGAAGCATGAGTCTTCTGGTAGATGTCGCTGTACGCCTCCCTTAAGGCGTTTGTATAAAAAGAAACAAACATAAATTCTAAAAACTTGAAATGTGTTCTGTTATCGATTCTAAAACCCCTCAATCGGTTTTTTTGCTAAACCCTCGTTGCTTTGACTTCGATTTACTTTAAAAGAGTCTCCTTGTCTTAATCAAAGTTGAGTTTCCATATTTCCAGACCTGAGGGCCTATTTCGAACTTCGAAATCCGAATTTCGCATCGTGCCGTCTCTTTCACTCTCGTGTTATACACCATACGAGTGAAAGGGACGGCATGATATGAAGTTGAGATTTCGAAGTTGGGAGTAGCCCCTCTGACGTTATGCAAATGCTTTGGCATATTAAAGAAAAGTTCAAAAGTAATTTAAACTTGAATTCCTTTTGCAGGTGTTGCTGGGATGATGGGCATTGGAACGATGGTATTAAAATAAATACTTAGATGAAAGTCAGCTATATTGAATATTATTAAGGGCCCTTATGAGTTAAAAATCGCTCATCTATTACATCTATGAGAACAGAGCGCAGTCTCTCATCATGTCAATTCCACTGAACACTAGTACGAAGTTACTAGTCCTTGCAAACATGAACAGACCGGACCCCACAAACAGCACCCGTTCACGAGTATGACGCGTATCTCAGCCATCGATCGCCTCCCTCGACCATATGTCGGGAAGGATGCGACCCGATCATAATAAAAAAATAAAAAAAAAATAAAAAAATAAAAAGCATTTATTCACCAATAAAGGTTACACCAATAATATAAAGGTTGGGACTTCCTAGTAAGTATACAATACCTGTGTCAGGAAGTCCCGCTCTTCTATAGTAATTTAGTCACAATGATTTGGCGAAATACAAAAACAATACACAGAAAGAAGACTAAATACAGAGATATTAAAGTACAGTTTCTTTAATAATAAAACCTATTAAACTAATGAATTTAGATTAGAGATTCCACTCGAGTAAAAATAACTACTGTACGGAAGGTAAGGGAATGCTGTGAGAATGATGTGTGTGCGTGTGCGTGTTTGTGTGTGTGTGTGTGTGCGTGTGCGTGTGCGTGTGCGTGCGTGTGTGTGTGTGTGTTTGTGTGCGTGCGCTAGTAGTTGATGTTAACTTAATAGCGACTCCGTTTCTTCGTAACTAAGTTGTTTTAACCATAATAAAATACAAAATTCTCTGTTGTTGTGTGTTGTGGCGGTGGTGAGTAAGGTCACAGACGAAGGTATACCTCCCATCTTCGAATTCGTATTTAGACTTCACGTACATATCACAACTTGAATAAATCCCTTACATAAAACTGCAGCGGATGAAACGCTCCCAAGCCTTACCCAAGTAGGTATAATAAAGCCATCTGTACTCTGTTTGATTAGCGTCTTATTCCACAGAGTATACTTAAGTTATTGCCTCAATATTTATTCGAGATACGGCTTTAATCTGAAACAGTTATTTATTCGAGTCGCTTTGACAGTTCAAATATATTGCTCATGGTTGTTTCTTCAAGATCCTTCCTTGATCCTTGGCATAATGTGGTGGATGAATAAATGGAAGTAATTTTGGTAATTTCCTTGATTTATTGACCGAGCGAGTGCGAAGCGTATATCTTCGTGGAAGTTTGGCTATTCTCCTATATTAGAATTCGCAAATTCTCAACCGATTTTCTTAATGTTTTGTGAACAGATTGGATAATTACATGTTTTTGGGTTCCGTATAAAGAGGAAAACAAACTGAACCCTTGTATATTATCTTTGTTGTCCAAGCGCATTGCATCATCTTTTATAATGCGCACTTCTAAGGTTTGGAATTCTCTGCCGGCGTTTGTGTTTCCGAGCTCATATAACTTAGACCTTTTTAAGGCACGAGTGAATAGGCACCTTCTGGGTGAGCTCGCTTCATCGTCGGCCTCATCTTTGGCCCCTGGCTAGATGCTGGCCAAGAGCGATCCCATTTTTAATAAGTCTGTCTGTAAAAACCCTTTATTTCGGGCGTGGAAGTTTCGAGTTGAAATTACAACCATACACAGTTTATAGTCCCTTGAATCTCTAAAAAATAAAACTACTAAGTTGACGTGAAAAGGAGACAAGCATATTTCGACACTATCAAAGGAATCAAAATTCATACGGTACTTTCCGTTGACCTAGAACTATGAAATTTGGCAAACAATATCGTCTTACACTGTAAGTGCAGGTAAAAATCTGAAAACTATGCATTTGTACTTAAATCATAAAAAATATAGCCTTCATTGCCGCCATGATATTCATTGAGTTTTTTGTACTTTCATCATATTGTGTAAAACGCTAGAAAAGATAGGATTTAATGATTCTATATGAAACTTATCATGCATGTACATTTAACTCTCAATCAACAAACTTAAATCCGTTTAGAGAACCAGCGACAAACCTCCCAGTAGCTCGAGATTTCACTCACACCTCAGATTCGGTTGAAACCGCTCAACCAACCTCACTGGAGCGCAAACTCTTAGAGTATTCCAGTGTTCCACACACACGCGTGGTCGTGTCGGAGGTTTCCCCTGGATTTTTCCTAACCTACTCTCCAACCGCGCACTCTTATGGCTTTATTGGGCCCGGCGAATAAAGCCACAGTCAGGATAAAAAAAAACTAAATCACTCGCACGTTTTTTTTGGAATTGAATTTATTACTGACCGAACTACAATTTATAATAAAATAAAGTGTACTATTTTATTATAAATTGTAGTTCGGTCATTCTACTTTTTAATGACCAGTTTTCTTTACAAAAAAAATATCAAAAAGATGATACATATTGAATTATTGTATTGTACAAAGATAGTGTTTCGAAATAGTACCTGAACCTAATGAAAGGAGTTTATAGGTAAAAATACTTAAACATTAACACATTGCTGTAAAAGGTAGGTAACACAGTGATAAAAACCATTTTTTCATACAAATGGTGAGACATCCAAGAACCACTAGAATTACGATTTCAAACGGGATATTTACCATGTATATTTGCATGTTTGTTTCTAATGTAAATGACCATGTAAGCTTGAAATCTTATATCATCCAAGAACCACTGAATTACTCGATTTATGGATATTAACTGTGGTTCGTTAAAACTATCGGAAGTGATACTGCAATTAAACCTCATGCGTAGCGCAACCACAAAGAGTGACATTTGACATTTCGGAGACCTCACGCTACACTAGCGCCTCTAGCAGCGAATTCATACGCGGCCCCCATTGTATATTATGGAGATAAATAAACTAAACTAAACCAATTCAGTACTGATTAATATTTCCTCTTATCCTTACAAAATGTACCTTATTATATTAATGTAGGTAATACTACCATTTACAATATAATATTATAATTTCATACGAGTTTAGCTTTTCATTACCTTCACGATAATAGCTGGCATTCGTCATCGTATCCCGTATATATCGGCATAACCAGCCGTACATCACCAAGTCCTTATCCTAAAGACATAGAGTTTATTATTACTTGAACCGTGCCACAGTGAATATGGTCGGTATGAAAGGCAACATATGGTTAATTAAATGTAAATGATATCCGCCTGAATGCTTGTCACGTATGCGCCCGCGAGAATGGCTATTTATTTAAATTTAAATGGAAATTTGGTCGGGGCATCTGAGTTTTTTACGTTGAATTACACTCTTATCAAGTCTGGTGAATGTGTTTTCAATGCGGCCATTTTTACAGAGAAGTTAAAAGTTACGTTAACTTAAAATAATGTTAGAAATAATAATGTTTTTCTATCCGGAAAACTCGGATGGTCTAGGCACCTGCGTTTTTTTTTACGTTGAATTACACTCTTATCAATGGTGAACGTGTTTTCAATGCGGCCATTTTTTCAGAGAAGTTAAAAGTTACGTTAAATTAAAATAATGTTAGAAATAATAATGTTTTTCCATGGGTAAACTCGGATGGTCTGGGCACCTGAGTTTTTTTAAGTTGAATTACACTCTTATCAAAGCTGGTGAATGTGTTTTCAATGTGGCCATTTTTACAGAGAAGTTAAGAGTTACGTTAACTTAAAATATTGTTAGAAATAATGCTTTTCCATCGGGAAAACTCGGATGGTCTGGGCATCTAGTTTTTTTTACGTAAAATTACACTCTTATCAAAGCGGGTGAATGTGTTTTCAATGCCGCCATTTTTACAGAGAACTTAAGAGTTAAGTTAAATTAAAATAATGTTAGAAATAATAATGTTTTTCCATCGGGTAAACTCGGGATGGTCTGTGCATCTAGTTTTTTTACGTTGAATTACACTCTTATCAAGGCTGGTGAATGTTTTTTTCAATGCGGCCATTTTTACAGAGAAGTTAAGAGTTACGTTAACTTAAAATATTGTTAGAAATAATGTTTTTCCATCGGGAAAACTCGGATGGTCTGGGCACCTGAGTTTTTTTACGTTGAATTATACTCTTATCAAGGAGCGTGAATGAGTTTTCAATGCGGCCATTTTTACAGAGAAGTTAAGAGTTACATTAACTTAAAATAATGTAAGGAATAATGATGATTTTCCATTGGGAAAACTCGGAATATGATTAAGACAACTTTATGTGCATCATCATCATCATCATATCAGCCGAAAGACATCCACTGCTGGATAAGCTGGATAAACCTCCCTCAAAGAGTGCCATAATGACCGATCCTGCGCCACCCGCATCCAGCGGACTCCCGCGACCTTTACCAGGTCATCAGTCCACCTTGTGGGGGGTCTACCCACGCTGCGTCTTCCGGTCCGTGGTCGCCACTCGAGAACCTTCCGGCCACAACGGCCATCAGTATCGGTATCGGTTTATGTCATTTAATTAATAAATAAATATACGTATTCTTATCATCATCATCTTGACATAAATGAGAAATTCTAATTCGACATGCAGGCTTCGTCAGATGGGTACAACTATGAATCAGCAAGTCACATATAGATATTCCTAGCGATGTCACTCCGTCTTGAAAAATCGATTATTATATAATCTGTCAATCACCTCTGATACGATCCGGAGCGCGGATCACAGCCCCTATCCCTAAGCCGCCGACAGGACCTTAGTAAATCCATTAAGCCATTTTCTGTTTGAATTGACACGTATCTTGACATTTCCTCAATGTTACTGTCTAGAACAGGGCTATTGCGACCTTATGTCATAAACTATAAATGCATTTTTTGGATTTTTCAATGGTCGATTTGGAGGGATGTTCAAAAATCCCTCCAAATCGACCATTTTCAAGATAAAAACTTGTTTTTTCGGCTTAAATTCTACTACATACAACAAAATCAAAAAATGGCTATGTTACTATCTAAAACTTTAATCAAATTACCATAGCCTTTAATATCTTTATTGGTATTATCAATACTTTTGTCATAATTTGAAATCAAAACATTTTAAAACTTATAAGGCCTCTTAATTAATGTTTATTATTTAATAGACAAACGTCAGAATGAAAACTGGGAGTATTTTGATTTCCTACATTTATTGATGAAGTTTCACATTAATTGAAATAAGCAATTCAATCGAAATACGTATATGATTGATACTTCAGGTATTCCTTGTGTTCCCGATGGAATAAATATCATAACCTATATCCTTAATTAGTACCTGAGGGGCTACTGCGAACCACAAACGAAATTTTCCCTCTCTGTCTCACTTATGTGCAAACTTGCAAGTGCGACAGAGAGTGAACATTTCGAATGCCATTCGCGGTAGCACTCCTGGGTCAGTTGTAAAAACAAAAGTTGTCCTCCCGGTGGTCAATAGTTAACGGCTTATGTACATATAAGTTATGTTTCTATTACATGGATTTATAGTTACGGAAACATCGTTTATGCGGGTTATTAGACCAATCCAAAATAAGCCTTTTGGCCCTTAACTTATGATATGTTTTTTTTTATGTTATAGGGGGCAAATGAGCAGACGGATCGCCTGATGGTAAGCGATAACCGTCGCCCATAGACACCTGCAACACCAGAGGAGTCGCAAGTGCGATCACGCGAACCTAAATCTGACGATGACCCTTCTACCTCGCAGCCTTATCATATTATAGTACTTTTATATCACAACTATGGCTAACGCGAGTGAGACAAAAGTATGCAATCACCAATTGCTAAGTATCAAATGTGATTTCTAAAATATCACAATCAAAAATATTGGATATTGTAGACGCCGGTGCCGGTGATGATGGAACTCGACGACTCAAATAAAACTTCGATGTAAAGTTGACTGTATAATTTCAATAGGTGCTGATTTACAAAATTGTTTGGCCAAAAGAGGTATGTGCAGAAGTGGTTGTATGTGAGAACAAAGAATAGGTAATGACGAGCAAGATTTGAGTTAATGTATGTTACAATGGTAGGGATAAAGCGTATGTGAAGCGTTGCTATGGTGGCTTTAAAAAAGCCGCTCTTATACTAACCGTGCCCGACGGGCGCGTTTTGCTATTGCATACTAAGTTATATGTGTATAAAATTAAATAAGAGTTGCGTTCGCAACAGATATTGTTACTTATTTATCCGTACAATTTATTTGCATAGTTTTCATTATAAATTCATAGCAGATTGTCGAAAATTGATTTACGTCTAGCAACGGATACTCGATAATTCGTTTTCACTAAATACCGTAATCCGGGCCAAACTAACTTAGGATTAATCAGATCCCGCCCTTCAAAACTGTTAACTTAAAATCAAATTACCAATTAATTATTTGCTGAGCTCCTGGGAGATACCTTTTACAAATTACATTCGTGTACAACGGATATTAGAAAATTGGATAAAATGCAAATTTTATTCACGCTTAAGAGGCCTTAAAAGTTTTAAAATGTTTTGATTTCAAATTATGACAAAAGTATTGATAATGTCAGTAAAGTTATTAAAGACTACGATGATTTTATTAAAGTTTTAGATAGTAACATAGTCATTTTATGATTTTATTGTGTGTAGTAGAATTTAAGCGGAAAACACAAGTTTTTAGCTTGAAAATGGTTCATTTGGAGTGATGTTCGAAACGATATTATTTAATGAAACATCTAATAAATTTCTGCCCGACTAAACTATAAACCTATTGAAGAAAACCGTTTCTAAACCGGTCAAGTCGTTTCGAAGATATTGATGTGCACACACAAACAAACAAACGAACAAACAAACAACTTCTCGCCCTAAACGCATATACCTTCTCCGTTCCGTCGTGGGTAAAAAATACATTTAAAGTTTATGACATTAGGTCGCAATAGTCCTGCAAGCGAATCACGTAACTTTATGTACTAACGGTAGATAGATTTTACTGTCAATTTTGAAGTATAAATGTATGAGCTGACATTTAAAATTTGACATAAAAATCTATCTAACGGTAGTACAAAAGTTACGTGATTACCCCGCTGTTCTAGATAGTAACATTGAAAATGTCAAGATACGTGTCAATTCAAACAGAAAATGGCGTAAATAGTTGAGCGGTTTTTAACTGATAAAACAATGAACAGCTGAATTTAAACCCCACGTTATCCCCGATTTTGATAATAGCAGTTCGGATTTATCTTGCACAAAGTTGGTAGAGATTATCCTTATATTTATTCAGAGAACGAGCTATTATAATAATACGATTTCACGATTTTCATCCACCTAATGACACGCCGTTTTCGGGAATACGGGAATATTGCCTAAGTTGGGAATATTACCGTCATTCTTGCTGGCAGTGCTAATGATAAAAGTTACAGGGAACATTAATTTTTTTTTCGGTAATGGCCGACACCGTTTTTGGCAACTAAAGCAATGCTGCCGGCAACATCCAGCCAGCTACATATTTTTTTCGCAAACTGTTGCTGAAGCTGGAAATGTGTAGGTACAATGAATTTCAGCATCATTATCAGTTTATTTACATCATGGGGCATTAATCATCACGGGACATTTGTAAACAACAATTACCTTATGTTAAAAAATAAACTGAGCGCGACGCGCCAACAAACTGTTCGCTACAGTTTGGCGCATTTTGTGAACTGTATTATGTAATTGTTTTTACCTGGATAAACGATTTCTATCTATCTATCTAATGATTATTCATGAAAGGAGTGGTTCCATACACTTTACTTCTACCGTAGTATTAGTTTCGCACTCAAATGGGTCCATCCGTTATGGAGGTCGGGAAGTTAAAAAACTATATTCCAAGGCGAAAATGTGACAGTATGGAGTGGGCCAGCGGGTAACCACGTAACTTTTGTTCTACCGTTAGGTAAATTTTAATTGTCAGCTCATACATTTATAATGTAAGATTTCAAGCTTACATGGTCATTTATATTAGAATTACGTTTTGAAATGGGATATTTACCATGTATATTTGTATTTTTGAGGTCCCGATATTTCGGCACTGTTGCAAGCGCCATTATCAAGGATTAACTGACGTGCTGCGAGTTTAAGTTGTGGTCTACCCACACACCATAGTGATCTACCCTCTTCCTGGTTCGCTTTTTTCGCACAGTGTCACCGTCACTACCACTGTCCGCCTTGTCACTTGAAACTCGATTACGGCTACGACACACCACACACACAGTATCAATACGCGAACTCAAAAATACAAATATACATGGTAAATATCCCGTTTCAAATCGTAATTCTAACATACATTTATACTTCAAAATTGACAGCAAAATCTATCTACCGTTATACATAAAGTTACTATATGGGAGGATGAGATCAAATTTACAGCGGGTCCAAAATGGATACTACTAGCAAAATCTAGAGAAGGTTGGCTAATTTTGGAGGAGGCTTTTACATTAAGAGGGGTTCTTGCAAAGTATTCTAAAAAAAAACAGTATTTTACTTGTTTCTAACACTTAAAATATTTATACTTCTTTTAATACTAACGAAACTAAGTTCATTGACAACTTTGTATATGAAATATAGGTTTTTTTTTAGTTTATTTTATTTACGCCTAAGTATGGCGCCCAAACTTGGTCATTAATCGAAGCCCAAAAGTTTCGACACAAGGATTGCCAGCGAGCAATGTCAATTGAAAGAAATGGAATTGATACCCTTATAGAATCAATGGAAAAACAATTTTTTGTCCGTATTTTATATTTATGGGCAGTTAGTTTATGATGATTACATTTACACGCACTGTGGGGCATAGAAGCTCGCCAGCTGTGCGCGCTCTGCGACTGCTGAACTCGCTTCTGTCATGGGCACCAGAATGTGATATGTTTGAAAGGCGATGGACGGTTGTGTATCGAATATGTCTGCGGTACTGTGAGATGATGGATGAGAGTTGATTGATATTTGAATTTTCCTATTGTGAATTATGTGTTTTATAACCTAAATTATACAGTGCCTTGGTTTCGACTGTAATGCTGTATATGTTTTGTTTGCAATAAATAAATAAATAAATTGAAGTTACTTTTTCCTAGTTCAACATTCCAGTGTCTTTATATATCTATGGCAAGGGTTCCATAATCCCGTTTTGGGAGTGAAACCTAAACTGAATTGCACAATAAATTGAAATTACGCCACAAAGTCGTGCCGAAAGTCCCACTTGTCTTCTTCGTTAGATTGAATTCTTATGGTAACCAATAATAGTAAAACTTCGGATCCTTTCGTCAAATTTACTTGGAAACGAGAGTAATTGCGGATATTTTATCGATTTCTGATTGATAAAAGTTTTTTTAGTTTTTATACGACTACTGGATTTTCGATGAAGGAAAACAGCGTAAGGAAAGTCGTATAACCCAATAAGGTCCAGCTTTCTGTGTTATTAAGAGCGGTCGTGTCGTCACCCATTACATATTAATTAGGTTAAGACTAGCATATATATTTTTTGGTTGTCCTGAAAATCAGCGTCACGACACATCAGTCGTGGCACTCTTATTTTTATCCGTATGTACACCAAATAAACGTTTTTTCTTTCTTTCTTTCTTTCTTCTTTCTCTCTGTGTTGGAAGGTCAGATGGCAGTCGCTTCATTAAAACTAGTTCCTACCCCAAATCTTGAGATGATGTGTCAATAGGACCCTGCGCTCCATAGGACACCTGGAAGACAATTTTCCAGTTTCCGTCACACCATTTCCAATAGGCATGATGACAAATTTTTTCATGCCATTCGATGCATTCGTACCAGTTTTTAGAGGCGATCAAATTTTTTTATGGGACCAACTTACATCAACACAAAAGATGAAAATAAGAGGCAAAGCACAGCATAGTTAACGAAGAGCATAATTTTCAGTGGAAAACTCTCCATAATGATTGACTCAACTACCGTTGTTTGGAAAAAATGATGCCGTTTTTGGTGTGTATTGTGTTTATGTACATAGCTGCCATACAATTCCTTTTTATTGAAATATGAGAATTCTATTATTGGTAACTATCAATTTACATTTGGCCAATATACAAAAAATAACGATTTTGCGAAGCTTTATATAATAGTCCCATAAACTTTTGAATCGTCAGTTATATATATTACATAAATTGAATCTAATTATTCAGAGCAATTTATTGATGCATATAAAATTAAAAAAAAAGTCATGAATTACTGTAATGTATGTCAAAAGAGAGTATAATAAATTCACAAAAAGATCGTTAGTATGTAAAATAAAAACATAAAACTTAGTATAATCTAGACAGTTTCTAGAATAAAATCTGAATGTCAAGAGGAAAATTTAACGTCAACATTTAATAGTTATCTTTTTATGATATTTTTTTCTTATTTTTTACTTTTCATACAAAACTTCTATTCGCACGTTTTTCTTTATACTTATTACAGTTTCTAGCAAGAAAAACCAATACCCGACATAAATAATTATATGTAATATTACTAGCATGCCAAGTTTAATGTTATTTTAGTATATTTATGAATAGAAAGTAATAAAAACAATTGCTACAGAATAAAATAATTAAGTAACTTTAAACTAACTTAATCAATAATTATATAAAACAAAGACTAAAAGTCGAATTCTAAATTAGGTCCCTGTGGCATGGTACCAAGGATGGTGGTAGCGAATCCTGATCATTATGCTTTGAACCATTCATTATTAGTTTTAGTTGCAGATTTATAACAGTATACATCGAAGGTATAACAATAACCATCAGCACTTACAATCATCCTTCTTGTGACTTGGTTCTTGAGTCTCCTGGTATCTGTATTGGTTTATTATCGCTACTATCCCATCCCTCGTCATTTCTTGTCTCAAATACTTCAACTCTGCCTTTGATATAACGAGGAAGTTTGATATAACATAAACATTCGAGAGATACCTGTGATTACTATTATCTTAAATCTAACTCTGGCTACGGCCCTGTTTGAACGACGAAGCTGCCAGCTCTCCTGTCCCCGGTAACATCGACCAGCCATAATTGATTGTAATTAATTTGTTTACTATTTTTGTGATAATCTGATGATTTTTCTATCCATATAGCACTCTATATTATAAATTGTGACATGTGTAATCGTCCCTATTCTCCGCCAAGTCTGCATCGTTTGTCTCACAGCAAAAAACCTTTAGCTGTATTTCTCGAGTTTATTCATCACAACAAAAAACATTTAGGTGTAGTTCTCGAATCAGGGCGCGCGCGTAAATGTCACAACATATATACACACACGCACGCACGCACGCACGAATTGTATAACTAAATTGTGTAAAATAAATAAATAAATATTAGAGGACAATCTTACACAAATCGAACTAGCCCAACAGTAAGCTCAAGAAGGTTTGTGTTATGGGTACTAGACGACGATATATACGATACATGACGATATATGACGGTATATCTGAAAAGAATTAATATTAAAAAAAAATATTGAAAGAATAAATATATTCAATACGTCGATCCAAATGGACCCATGCCAGTTATCAGAGCTAGCAAATGGTTACAGCATTTGTTTAAAAAACTCATTCTTTTTTACGACTCAATTTAAATGAAAATTGTACCGTTTGTTGCTCGTAATAAATCTACCTGAACAAAGCTTTGGATAAAATACTTCAGTTCTGCTGTAATTTTCGGCTGTTCAAAGACGTAATTAATCGGGGATTTGCGAATCCCTGGACGAATCGATTGGGACATAAATATGTTAATGGATTTTATTTGCATTTCATCGGTACAATCATTAGCTAATAGAAATTATGATATTTTAATGATAATTTAATTTCTACACACACGCAGAACCGTCAAATTAAGTAGGATAAATAGGGAAATTGTGATGAAAAACTGATTTATCAATATACTTGTATTTAATTTTGTATTAAGCAGTACCGCTGCTAACGTAAACCACAAATTTAGAATAAAGGAAAAAATGAAAAATTTAGGCACCGAGCAGGATTTGAACCTGCGATCTCCCGACGCCCGCCTTCCTTAAGGCGTTTGTATAAATGAAGGAACGGTTGAAGAATTTGGGGCTGGGTGGCGGTTGCACCAATAGCTCAGTTGGCTAGAGCGACTGGCCGCGAGTGCCGGGGGGTCGCAGGTTCAAATCCTGCTCGGTGTCTAAATTTTTAAATGTTTCCTTTATTTCTAAATTTGTAGTTTACGTTAGCAGCGGTACTGCTTAATACAAAATTAATTTAGTATGGGATGGCGCATCGTAACTGACGATTTTCAACATGATTTGAGACGTTAGTGCCGTTAATGAAGCCTGAGTCTTCTGGTAGATGTCGCTGTACGCCTCCCTTAAGGCGTTTGTATAAATGAAGGAATGATTGCGGAATTTCGGACCGGGTGACAGTTGCACCTGTAGCTCAGTTGACTAGAGCGACTGGCCGCGAGTGCCAGGAGATCGCAGGTTCAAATCCTGCTCGGTGCCTAAATTTTTCAATTTTTCCTTTATTTCTAAAGTAGTTTATGTTAGCAGCGGTACTGCTTCATACAAAATTAATTTAGTATGGGATGGCGCATCGTAACTGACGATTTTCAACATGATTTGAGATGTTAGTGCCGTTAATGAAGCATGAGTCTTCTGGTAGATGTCGCTGTACGCCTCCCTTAAGGCGTTTGTATAAATGAAGGAATGATTGAGGAATTTCGGATTTTCTTTTCATTTTCGCAGGTTCAAATCCTGCTCGGTGCCTAAATTTTTAATTTTTTCCTTTATTCTAAACTAGCTTTTGCCCGCGACTTCGTCCGCGTGAACGTCTACTGACTATTCCTTCCCCTTGCTACATATATTCTGCAGGTTAGGTTATAAACTACATAACTTTGAGTGACTCACTCAAAATGTACTGAAACGTTTTTACGTCTCAAAGTTACAAATTTTCTTATTCATATAAATATATTAGCAAGTTACATACAACATAACATAAACAACATATTCATAACATTTCATTCCAGCCCCGAGAACGCCGTCGACTCGATCCCATATATAGCATATATACGTACAAATAATTTTTATGATTTCTTATACTACGTAACGAAACACAATGTGTGCTAAGAAACTACGTCATCAAATCCATGTAGCATAGTGGTGTCATGGTTCGATGTTGCGTACTTATGCACATTCGTTCTTGAAGTTTCCCAATTCCCTACTTTCCGAGCCTTAGTACTGACATGCTCGATGTAGCGACTACAGGGGAAAACATATTATGATTGAATGGAACAAAAACTTCGATGTTTCTTGAATTGCAGCGTGTTAGGAGTCCTACATTAAAACCCAAGATCTGTAATGACCTACAACAATATGACACGCTTTACTTGCAGTGAACACCTTGGGCACATGTCTCTACGCATTATCCCTCTGTATGAAACTTTATTTAATACTTCTAGTTTACTAAGATTTTTTTTCATATGTACTTGTAAGAAACACTTTCCAAAACGTACAATCGAACCGGTGACATCCTGACATACGCAGCCAATCACTTTAACTAAGCTGTCTGCATGAAAAATTAGTAATCACACTCGGTTACCTTCAATTATCCTTCAACCTTCTTTCTTCTCTTCTTCAAAGCCTTGGGGATGCGTACTCAGAGTGACATCTACCAAAAAGACTCGCGCTTCCTTAACTTCAACTTGTAATTAAAAACAGTAGTAATATTTTTAACTACCTACGTGCATATTATCGTTTTACAATTACGTACCTATAAACTAATCAGTCAGGTAATCCATGTTTTCATATTACCTACATTGAATTAGTATTTTGGATAAGCTGACCTATAGTAACTAAAAAGATTTGTAACGGTTTCTATGGGTCCTTAGGATAGACACAAAATTACCCTGCCGGCGGGGATGTCCACCGCACGATCGCGATATCGCAGACACATATAGTCCCTATTCGTCCCGATACCGCTGCATACCGGGTAGAGTCAGTCCGATCCAGGTCGGGCCTGGCTGAGTTCCTAGCTGGTCTCTTCTCAGCTAGGCTTGGTTTAGTGAAACAGCGACAAAACTCCCAGTAGTTTGATTCCACCCACACCTCAGATTTGGTTGAGGCCGCTCAACCAATCTCACTGGAGCGCATACTCTTAGAGTATTCCAATTGCAGTGTTTAAACCCCCCGTGTGGTCGCGTTGGAGGTTTCTCCTGGATTTTCTCCAGGCCACTCTCCAAACAAACGCGCACTCATGGCTTTATTGGGCCCGGCCTATAAAGCCAGTCAGGTTCAAGAAAAAAAAACCTGTTTTACATTTCTCTACCATCCATTTTCTTTCAATAAAAAGAATAAAGTGGAGTGAAATATCTATAATTTTTATGTAGGCATATATCAAAGCGCTGGTCAGTCAATGCTGACAACAATCGTCTACGTTCAATCTATTTAATCTCCAATTTTATAACAGTAAAGCTATTTAGGCTCAATGGGTCAGCAAGTTTTGATTTATAACGCAAGCGCTTTAAAGACTGTAAGTCAGTACCTAAATAACGCAAATCTAAAACATAATAGATTTGCATTATTTAGGTACTGCTTACAATTATGCATGTAAATAATTAATAGAACTTCAGGTAAGTACTGAAATGCGGTAAACATTCACATTCACATGAGTCGCTTTGGTTTTGAGATAATTAAGCTCTAAGAGTCACAAATATCCGAAATCTTTCATAATAATAGCTCATCATAATCAATTGATAGTGATATTACTTATTTTATAACTACGATGGTAAAAATAAAAACTTTACATGAAAATACCTACTTTATCTTAGCAGCTATAAGACTCAAATTATTAAATTGTGCAAGTAGTAAATAATATACATTAACTTCGATTCGATTTTAACGAATGGTACGTCTCTGACACGCCAAACGTCAAATACCGTAAATTTACAACTGTCTAGACTCGCCTCACGATACGTCCTTACTGTATCTTGACCCTACGATTCGTGACAACTATGTGCATATTCGGAGCTCAGACTTACACTTGTTCATCTGAGACAAATTTTCGTAAGTCAGCGGGTATTGTAAATATTCTACATGATTCTGGATCTATGAAATTCAACTTCCACCCCCGAATTTATCTATTTGAGGGATGATGAAGGGATAAAAATTATCCTATATGTTAATCCAGGCTATAGACTCGTTGTGTACCAACTACCAAGTTTCATCATAATCCGATCGGCCGTTTTTGCGTGATTGAGTACCTACCAAATATATAAACATCGAAACATCCGAACTTTCACATTTATAATATTAGTGGGAATAGTGGGAATTAGTGGTATTTTGTAGGCCCTCAGATGACACCGTTATTACACTCGAGCACTCTAACAACGAAGATATATCAGATACAGGTAGACGAAGTTCAAGGCACTGGTTTGACAATGTTGACAACGACTAACTAACATAAATGAATCTCTCATTTCAAACAGTTACAATGCGCTGAGGGATTTTTGGTTATTTGTCGTTAGTCCCCTGAGCACGTTTTTACCCTCCGTTTTTTTACATATTATCTATTTATTATTGTACAATTTTTGAATGGGATTCTTTTTATTTTGTTTCCAATTGTATGCTTACCAATTTTCAGGCCTTTAAGTCACGAATTGAAGAACTTCTCATACAAAGTTCAACCCCTCTTTTCACCCCCTTTCATCCCCAATCTGTATGATTTTTATAGCCTATAACCCGTCCGAAGATCAATTAAAAGTATTAGTGAAGGTTGTATTGAAATCTATTGGCTAGTTTTCGCGTGATGGTGAGACAAATAAACAGACAGACAAACAGACACAAATTCTGAAAACTGTTGAAATGTGTTCTGTTATCGATTTTAAGACCCCTCCATCGATTTTTTTGCAAATATCTTCTATGTACACACTTTCGAACCTCTACAGCTTTATTATATGTATAGATTTGTAGTATACTTGTATTTGTTGAGAAAACATACGTAATTTCTGAAAACGCTAGTGGTTTGGCGCCGCGTTCAGAAGCCTTCATCTCCCGGCCCCGGAGATCTCTAGACATAACAAAACAATGTTATTGTGTGTTTTTTTCGCCGAGCGGGTGTGGGTTTGCGGTCGAGTGCGAACCTCACTCTGGCTATACCGTCGCATAAGCACCGTGCCTTCTCCAAATCTTTCACAGTGCGCGCCGTAAAATTGTGGAACAAGTTACCGTTGTCCTTAAGACAGTCCCAGTCTGTAGCATCATTCAGGAGCAAGTTGGCTATCCAATGACTTGTGAATTGCTTACATACTATATTTATATGTATTATTTTATATTTTATTTAGATATATGTACATATATATATATATATATATATATATATATATATATATATATATATATATATATTAGTAGTTATATATGTTTATTAATGTGTAGTTGTATATCTAGAATATTTATATAAATACATATTTGTACACGTGTTGGTTTGTCTACAGTTTAGTTCCTATTCTTCACTCAATTGCTCAAAGGTTAACTGGAAGAGATCCCTTACAGGGATAAGTTCGCCTTTGTACGTGATTGATCTGTTTTTTTGTGTATAATTTATTTTACTTGTCTTGTGTACAATAAAGTATTTACACATACATACATAATTACAAGTCTCGTGCCTTCCGTTCCGTTACCGTACTGAAAGAAATGTCTTACTAACTAATTTAATAACTTTTTAATAACTATCCGGACTAGTGTGAGCGAGTGCCACGCCAGAATCCAATCAAAGTTAGTTCGACCCTTGTCAATCCGGGTGACGCTTTTCTGAAACTCCCTTCTTCGGAAATGCGTCATAGTTTGCTACCTTCGTCCACGGAACGTCTTTATATGAAAATGACGCATCACTTTTCGAATATTCAGACCTCAAATCATTTCAAAAGCAGCAAGTCAGCTGAACCAATTTTGAACCGTAGATAACAAATAATGGGGTCGAAAAATGGTAGATCGCTCTTGACTTACTGTAAGTACCTTTTAACTGTGTATTTTCAAGCGTTGTGACGATCGGTTAAGATGATTTTTTAACTAGTGGGTCTGTGAGATGTAGATATATATTTTAACTGAAACCCCATTTTGATAAAATACACACAGACTAGTCAAAAACTTCCGTATAATTATCAAACCTGCGGTGTAATCACGTAACTTTTGTACTACCGTTAGGTAGATTTTAATGTCAAATTTTAATTGTCTGCTCATACATTTATTCTACAAATTTGACAGTAAAATCTATCTACCGTTAGTACATAAAGTTACGTGATTCGCTTGCTGCTCATACATTTATCCTTCAAATTTGACAGTAAAATCTATCTACCGTTAGTCCATAAAGTTACGTGATTCGCCTGCTGCTCACATAATTTACAAGGTTATAGGTTGAAGAATGTGAGGTGTATAAGATCCGATCAAATTAAATATTTATCGCCTAACCTAAACCGGATACCTTCACTTCGCTCGGTCAATAATGCAATGAATTTTAATCCCTCTGCCTGACGTCAGTACTTTTCCTCACCTCGGATCCTAACCTTACTCTGGTCCTTACATAATATATCAAACTTAAAGAACCTCAAGGGACTATAGAAACCCCTGAATTGCTATTGTAATTTAATATCACTAATGATTAAAGTTTCCAAGATTCCAGGAATGGTTTCTAACTTTAATGTGTTACATGTGAGATTAATGTAGGTACTATAAGAGAGCTGCTGTAGAGGTCTAGTTTTAGGGAATGCGAGAGGGAAGGTAGCTGAAAAGAAACACTTGACGCACAGATAAACCTATTGTTTTTCATGTTATGTTCAATATAAAATGCATTCGTTGCTCAAGTAAAATATATGATGTGGCTTCGACCGAGTCCAAATGAAGACTTCTGGAAAAACTGTTTTCCCAGGAATGCCGCTTTAACAGGCATTCTAGAATACATTTTAATTTGATATAATGTTGTGATTCTGGACCCACATGGCCAGACTATGGCATGCTATCCGTAGCAGAACTGAGGTCACCGACATAGCCTTCAGGATTGCGAGACTTAAGTGGCAGTGGGCAAGGCACATTGCTCGCAGGACTGACGGTCGATGGGGCCAGAAACTGCTTGAGTGGCGTCCACGCACCGGAAGACGAGCTGTCGGTAGGCCTCCGACGAGGTGGAGTGATGACCTGGTGAAGGTCGCGGGAATCCGATGGAAACGAACGGCACAGGACCGGTCTAAATGGCGAGCCTTGGGGGAGGCCTATGTTTAGCAGTGGACGCCTTTCGGCTGAAATGATGATGGCCAGACTCATACCGTAACAACCTCTATACTATAGTACTTATTAGTGGAGCGACGCCCGCGTGCTGCGGTATGCGAGTAAGCAACATGTCTGGATCAGTTTTTGGATAGGGTAACCGCTTGGACTGGTTTTTCTATCGCTCCCGTTCTATGGAAGGCACGTTAAGACGTTGATCCCTGCCTAGCCAAGTTAGAAACCTTAGAGCGGCTTTAGAACAGTCAAGTTGCCCACTCACTTGACAAGGGGGGTCGAAGTTGCACCACATCCGTAGGGAGTATCCACCGTTACCCTACACGTGACTGGCTGGTGCTAATTGGTGCAACAACGATTCCTTATTGATCACGTCATCAGAACTTGACCAGATTAATATGGGGCACCCACGACCTAAACACAAAAACAAGAAGTTATAAAATCGATCTACAATTGCCGATGTTGTTATCCTACAGGCACTCAAGGGCCTTCGTTAAATCGCGCTTTATTGGGCCCGGCCTATAAAGCCACAGTCAGGTTCAACAAAAAAAAGGCTTCCTGAACTTTATATAACATACTATATACAAAATATACCTAGAGACGAACATAGAACATTTTTTTTATACAACGCCGGTGGCAAACAAGCGTACGGTCCACCTGATGGTAAGCGGCTACCGCAGTCTATAGACGCCCGCAACCCCAAAGGAGCCACGTGCGTTGCCGACCCTTTACAAGATTTGAGGATGCACTGTGTTGACAGCAGAAGGAACACATTTAGGCTCGCTCTCAACACAGCGCATCCCCGGGAGCTCTGGCAACCTTGCTTGCTTGCTTGCTTTTATGAGGTCGGTTAAAAATTAGTATACCTGGGTCATTCTACTTTTTCATGTACATAATTTTCAGACACTGTTTTTTTAATGCAGACTTTGGTATACTGGCCCCTTACTTCATATTTTTGTATTGTTATTTAGAAAGAGGTTTAATTAGAATATCAATTCCGATAGTTTTGGTAATTGACGAACCACAGCTAATATCCATAAATCGAGTAACCCAGTGGTTCTAGGATGTGTCACCATTTGTATGAAAAAATGGTTTTTACCACTGTGTTACCCACCTTTTAAGCAATATGTTATTATTTAAGTATTTTTACCTATAAATTCCGTTTATTAGGTTCAGGTAAAATTTCGAAATCCTATTTTTGTACACTAATTCAATGCATATCATAGATTTTTTTTGGTAATAGAAAACTGGTCATGAAAAAGTAGAATGACCCACCTACTCTCCATAGCATTCTGTAACCTAAGTTTGCTACTTACCCCATCCACTAGACTCTTATAATAACGTTATTTATTCGCCCAAGTAACGACAAAGTATCGGGAATCTGTCAAACTCATCTATTTTCGGCCTCAATGTGTATTGGCACTTGGCAATGCTATCTCATTTTCTTATTCGAACCAGTTTAGTAAATATAGATGGCCAATGACATTAAAAAAAACAGCCGAGTGTGTGTCCGACTCTGGGGGGCTACTAAGAACTTCGTATCGTGTCGTCCCTTTCACCCATATAGAGTATAACACAAGGGTGAAAGGGACGGCACAATACGAAGTTCGGATTTCGAAGTTCGGAGTATCAAGTTGGTTTTAATAGTTTGAATGTTTAAATAAAATTTCAATGAAAAAATCTGATTTATTAATATATTAGTATTATTGGATTCGATGAGTTTTTAACAAAGCCTCAAACACCCCGACTGACAACCGCTGTCAGTTCGCGCGGGAAACGGTGGATTTGACAGTTGTTGCTAAGATTGGTTAGGCGCGTATAATGTTGCTCTGTGTCCATACATTGTTAATTTAATGCAGATTCTTTGTATATTTGTAGAAACAGCAATTACATTTTGTTATTTATCGATTTTATGTCTTTCATTGCTAAACGTATTTATTAGTAAACTGTACGTAACAATACACATTGTCACTAAATTTCAGATTTAAAGTTAAAGGAAAGTGCCTTCTCATTCCTTTGTTTTTCAATATTTTTGAAAACTGAAAATATAATATTTATATGCTCAATGAGCTCTAAAAAAGGATTCAATCGATGGGGTAAATAAATACTTTTTTCTCGCACCTGCCTTTAGCTACATGAAAGCCCCCCTTAAAGCATTTGAAAATAAGTTTTGACAATTTGTATGGATTTGGGTGAACAAGATGCAATATTAATTTACAGTTCAAGAAAGAATATAATTTCGAGTTTACAATTATAACAGTCGTTAAGCCAAGGTAGAGGCCTTCCGTCAACAGTCAAGTTGCCCAATCACTTGACAAGCCTAATTCCAATAAGGTCTGGTTTTACCTCGGGTTGGAAGGTCAGATGGCAGTCGCTTCCTTAAAAACTAGTGACTACGCCAAATCTCGGGATTAGGTAGCGGACCCTGGGCATCCTTCAGGGGGCAACTGTACTGGGATAACGCTAGGAGGATGATAATGATGTTGAGGGTGCTAGTCGATTACCCACAACACACTACAAACCTTACCGACTCTAACGATACCCACGGAAAAAAGGGGAATCTTCTATTCTCACTTAGCACCACAGGGGTTAACTTTTTACCCATATATAAATAAAACAATTGGTGTTTATAAGCAATCCCGCAAAAATGTGCGACAAGGCCGAAATTTCAACGGGCATCGACCATTCGAAACAACAAATATACGTAGGTATTATGGAAAGGAAAAAAACCCACAGCTGTTAGTCTGAGCAGGGTAAACAGAGTGTTAATAACGCTAAAAGCCCGCACCAGAGGTCTCCGACACAGTACACAGTATATTGTAAAATACAATACATCAAAGCTCTTTACTGCACACTTTGAAGGACAAAGTATACAGTACAATATCACAATAAGTAGAGACAAACAACAGGTGGTCTTATAGCTAAAGAGCAATTTCTATGAATATATATATATATATTTTAAACTAACTAGCGACCCGCCCCAGCTTCGCACGGGTGCACTATTTAATGGATGTTATTATACATAAAAACCTTGCTCTTGACTCTCTCTATTAAAAAAAACCGCATCAAAATCCGTTGCGTAGTTTTAAAGATTTAAGCATACATAGGGACATAGGGATATAAGGACGGAGAAAGGGACTTTGTTTTATACACATAGTAGTGATTTACATGCGGTAATAATAGTTAAATAATAATAACTTAAATAAATAATATTACAACTAACTTGAATCTAAAACAGGCCCTTGGGGCATTGTACCGAGGATGCTGGCGGCATTTCCTCGCTGTATCGCAATGCTGATACGTTGTGCGAGGAAGTCGCCAGCTCCTCGGTCACCAGTTACGTCAACCAAACGCTTCGCGATTTCAGTAAATAACTTGTGTGCGCTGGGACCCCAAAAATATACGTACATAAATAAATTTGGTAAATGCGGCCCTAGAATTCGAATTCATGCCTCTGCCTACCTCTTTTTAGACGACTTTTCCACTGAGAAAATACACATTAGATTGAATCATTTGATATGCTTTCTTGCAAAAACTGTGACTGCTGACGATTACCGACGGTTTGGTGTAACCCATCCTTACTATCTCAAATCTGTGTGCTATTAGAGTCAGTGACGGCCAAACTTTCAATATTCGTAATGGGGGCTTGCGTGCGCGTCCGACTGCCCTTGACTCGCGACGAATGTCAACCCTACTCGTAATGCTTTGCAATTCCTAACACATTGTCGAGTTTTTTTTTAACCTGACTGTGGCTTTATAGGCCGGGCCCAATAAAGCGATATGAGTGCGCGGTTGGAGAGTAGCCTGGGGAAAATCCAGGGGAAAACCTCCGACACGATCACGCGTGTGGTTTGGAACACTGGAACACAATAATAAATAAGACTAGCGAACCTAGCAGAAGGTCACTCAAATTGTATATCAGCCCAGGCAAAAACTAAAATTATTTGGCATGAATGTGTATTGTATTGTATGGCTATAAAATTGTATGAAAAAATTTCTGAAGATTACAAAACACTGCAAACACATCAATTTGAAAAAAAAAATGTTTAGGTGGTTGCTCAATAAATGCTTTTATTCTGTAACTGAATTTTTAAATGATGAATAATGAATTTAAAGGATTACTTTCATCAGAATTGTAATAAATTTCAAATTTAGAAATAAAGGAAAAGTTGAAAAATTTAGGGTTTGTATAAATGAAGGAATGATTGAGGAATTTCGGGCCGAATGGCGGTTGCGCTTATAGCTCAGTTGGCTAGAGCGACTGGCCGCGAGTGCCGGGAGGTCGCAGGTTCAAATCTTGCTCGGTGCCAAAATTTTACAATTTTTCCTTTATTTCTAAATTTGTAGTTTACGTTAGCAGCGGTACTGCTTAATACAAAATTAATTT
Organism: Epiblema foenella; assembly: GCA_963556455.1. Lineage (NCBI taxonomy): Eukaryota > Metazoa > Arthropoda > Insecta > Lepidoptera > Tortricidae > Epiblema > Epiblema foenella. Next base: position 27,366,161 of record OY747099.1, on the reverse strand, counting down.
TGTAACAAATTTATTTCACATTTAATAATATTACTGCGAATTTGTTAATATTAATGTTTTTCCTTCCAGTGTTCTTAATGTTATTTCAATCAGAATGTGAATATTACTTATTTATAATTTAATAATACTTCACAATAGTCAATGTTAATTAATGTCACTTATTATATTATTAACTAATTTCTTATAACACGCCGCATATTTCCCCGTTTTAAGATTGTTTTTTTTTTGTAACCGCATGACAACACGTATTTCTAATCTCAAAAAAAAACGACGTATACCTCCATACCACATTTCATCTCAATCCGTTCAGTGGTTTAAGCGTGAACAGGTAACATACAGACAGACAGACAAACTTTCGCTTTGCTAAATTGTTTTATTTTCCTATTAATAATAGCCTTTTTTTGTACTAAAACTGTGGCAAACAACTCATCATTTTCATTTGTTTCTAAATAGCTATATAATAAGTTCCAACACAACAAATTATCAAATCAATAAAGGATCAGCAATGTGCTTGCGTTTCTTCTGAATTCGCAAGCGTACATAGGATAGGTTACGACGTCCATTAAATTAAAATCAAAATCAAAAACTAAAGGCATTAGCACTTAAAGGCATATGAAACAATGTAACAAACTAAATCTGCTGATTTCCGCAGCTAAAACTAACTATAAACTAATTGCACATCAAATCGTGGATTTATGTGCATTTTAGTATTTCAGCTGTGCACGTAATATTTTGTTTATACGTAGTCATTATTTTTGATAAGCGATTAAATATCATTTATAAAAAACTAGCGACCCGCCCCGGCTTCGCACGGGTGCAATGCTGATGCATGTATTATACATATAAACCTTCCCCTTGAGTCACTCTATCTATTAAAAAATACCGCATCAAAATCCGTTGCGTAGTTTTAAAGATTTAAGCATACATAGGGATATAGGGACATAGGGACAGAGAAAGTGACTTTGTTTTGTACTATGTAGTGATACTTAGTTTTGATAAGCGATTAAATATCGCTTATCAAAAAATACTGACTCAATCAAATTGCAAAACAAAATACAACTGCGATTCATATTTTAGGAATATCCAGGATAAACATGTCGAAAGAGCTCTCGTAAAGTGGTGGTAAATCATAATCACACTCGTGTTAGCAAGCCACAGCCCCCAGCGATAGAGCAGCTTAATACTAGATAGGTGAATGTCCTGAAAGAGACGAGAACTGTGCTAAAATCTATACAGAAGAGGAGAGGAAGGATAATTGGAAACCTGATGAGATACGACATTTTTTTGTGAATATTTGAGAATCATCAAGGATAATACTTTATCACATGAACCGATTTCAATAAAAGAAAAACTACCATGCACGAGGTAATTTAATACTGCAATAAACAGATTAATTTTTTTTTTTTTTTTAATTTTCATAGTACGAGTGTTTGACGGCAGACGAAAAATACTGTTTGAATCAGGCTTCTTACTATCCTACATTTTTCAGGATGAAAATCTACACGATGTTCTACAAAAATGCTAATTTCACTAATGTCGGAGCGTCCCAGTTCGATGGTGCCGGCTTTCGACGCCAAAGTAAGTAATAACCATTAATTTAGAAGTCAAGGAAAAATAGTAAGATAAGGTAAATGTACTGAAAGAGACGAGAACTGTGCTAAAATCTATACAGAACAGGAGAGGAAGGATGATTGGACACCTGATGCGATACGACATTTTTTGTAAATATTTGAGAATCATCAAGGATAATTCTTCATCTCATGAACCGATTTCAATAAAAGAAAAACTAGGTAGAGCTATGGTAATATTTTTCCTGTAAAATTTATATCATTATTATGTAATAATTTCATATTTTCCCTATATAGGCTGCGGTGGCCGCTTACCATCAGGTGGACCGTACGCTTGTTTGCCACCGGCGTTGTATTAAAAAAATGATAGTTTTATGATAGGATCCCGGGAATAGCTGAATACTGTTGGGTTACGAAGAATAATATATTATGTAAATAAAACTTGTGTAAAATATTTAGATAAACCTATTGCGGTTATTTAATTTAGTGACTCAAAATTTTTGACCTCGAGCGTATGCTCTTATTCTATTGAATATTCCACTTTAACACTAACGTAATATGGTTTCTATTACTTACACACACTGTCTTACAATCGTGTGTTTGTCATAGAAACTAATACATTAGAGTTAAAATAGACTATCCATTGGGATAAGAGCATAATTATGTTCAGAATCAAACTCAAAGTAATCGTTACTGCAAAAAACCGGTCAAGTGCGTGTTATACTTTGGAAATTAGAGGGGGGGGGGGACACTTTCTATGACTTTGACAGCTAATATCTCCCCAACGGTTGACTTAAATGGACAAGTTTTTTAAAAACCTCCATATCTGTAATAGAGTGTATAGCGCACCCTAAAAGAATAGCTATTGAATGACAACTGTGTGAACGCACCACCTGTCACTTTGTCTATCTACGGTGGCAACATTGCTAGCTCTCTTCCTGAACTGGTTTACTTGTGTAACACATCTCAAAATTCGCATTGTATCATTAACATAAGAATATAAAATAAACACCTCGAAGACGTAACGAATTCGTTTTATTCAAGAAATACCACATGGCGCAGGTATTTTTAAACTCCTATCCATCGATACCCCACGCGACTATGTGCCATTTTTTTTTTTCATCCACCGGTTACATGTACGGAGTGCCCCCCTAATTTAATATTTTTTTGCAATTTCACATCACTTTTATGTATCGGTTCAGAATACACCTTCTTACCAAATTTCATAATTGTAGTGCTTATAGTCTCCGAGTAAATCGGCTGTGACATACGGACGGACAGACATGACGAATCTATAAGGGTTCCGTTTTTGCCATTTTGGCTACGGAACCCTAAAAACCGCTCAATGCGCGTCGGACTTCGCACATTTAGGATTCCGAACCAATCGCAAAATTAAGTTGGTTGTTGGAAATTTGAATTAAAAATCTGATTTATCAATACTTTTGTATTTATAGGTAAAATATACCTAATAACAATCATTATCACCAGAATACTGTAGTTCCAACCGTTTGACTATAAACCCACTTGACAGACGACGGACGGACGGACGGACGCGTAATTGACTACAATAGGGTTCTGTTTTGAACCTTCGGGTACGGAACCCTAGTAAAAACCCCTTGACACAGTATTTGAACTCAACCACAAAGAACTGATAAACACACTACAAAAAAAAAGGTAAACGTATGTACAAAACCATGTGAATTCTCTATTACAATGTAGCCAAAAGCCAAAGTAAATAATGCATAGGCATTATGTCAAGCTATGTTAGAGCAATACAACCCAAAGTGATTGCTACCTGTGTTATAGTGAACATAACGTATTGAGTGAATTAAATGTAATAAATATAAACATTATCCTACGCACTATAAAATCTTTTTCTTCTCATCTACTTCAATGTTTGAATTACGATATAGTAGACAGAACTAAAATCACATACATTTCTCTATTGGTTCCCTTCAAGTGAACTCTTATGAAATAGACCAATCACGTGTCGCCTTTTACTGTAATCTTATGAAATTGGCCAATCACGTGTCACCATTACAGTACTCTTATGAAATTGACAAATCACGTGACGTCGCGGACATAGAACAAAAGACCAACGAGCGCCCGACCCATGTGCCTAATGTTCATTGCCGCAGGACTAGTTTGTTTGATAGTTTCGGTTTGTTTAATTAATTTCCGTTGACTCGTAGAAAAAGTAGTGTATACAATAGTTATATAATTAGCTTTTTAAGTCTCGAACCGTAATTAGACCACTCGGCAAGCCTCGTGGTCTAAACGCAGTTCTCGACTAAAAAAGCATACATTATATAACGATTGCATAAACTACTATTAAATATCATGTGACTGGCCGCAAAACGAAAAAAAACAAAACCTTTGCACTGCTCTCAATTTCCTGTTGAAACCAATCTATTACGTAGCATACGATCTAAACCTCAAAGAACAGACCAAAACGAACTTCAAGCATAAAAATTGGATGGCAACAAATTAAACAGGAAACTTGGAGAGTGAGCTCCATAAATCTCAGTTATTCAGGGATTTACCCTCTACGGGGTTTATGATTTTTAGCGGTTGATCCCTTGAACCTAATGCTGCGTGTATTTAAAGAAGCGATTGTAAAAGCGTTTTTAATTAACCTGTATAGAAATAGACAAACTATTAACGCTAATAAAATAATACCTATATTCTAATTAGAGGTATTGTTGTCATTCCGCGTTTATCTACACCTCTATGTATAGACTATTTACGATATTAAATACCTGTATTCAATACCGCTACTCATTTCACTTGAAAGGTAAGGTGACAATTAAACATTACTAGTAAAACGCGACAAGTGTAAATACCTACTTTTTACAATACGCAAGTTTGCAGAAACAAATAATCGAGTATATTGACACCGACAGCTATTACCGGTAATAGTTTTTATGGGTAAAGTGTCAAATAGATATTGTTGTCAATTAGCCAAACCGCTAATATATTTGAATACCGGTTTTGATTATACCGCTAATCAGAGCTTTAGCCATATAAATAGCGAAATGCAATTATAAACGGTTATACCTTATTTAAAACCGGTAGTAAGAATACCGGTAATCCCTGATTGAAAAAGACCGGTTTTCGTAATTCCCGCTTTTCGCGCCCATTTTGGAACATATAATCGTTGAACGAAAGCGCCAAGCAATCAAAATTATCATTCTGGATCAATCAAGCGTCAAAAAAAGAAAAATTATTTAACGTATTAATTTGAACAACAAAATAAAAACCAAAACAATGAAAACGGGACAAGTGCGTGTCGGATCGCGGGGGTTCTGTACTAATACCTGCTAGTCTGCATTTAAAACACTATCCAATACATTGAATCTTAAAATACGTATCTTCATAGCGATGAAAATACGTATATTCAAATGCGTGTTGGGTTACGGGGGTTCTGTACTAATACCTGCTAGTCTGCATTTAAAACCACTATCCAATACATTGAATCTGAAAATACGTATCTTCATAGCGATGAAAATACGTATATTCAAATGCGTGTTGGATCACGGGGGTTCTGTACTAATACCTGCTAGTCTGCATTTAAAACCACTATCCAATACATTGAATCTGAAAATACGTATCTTCATAGCGATGAAAATACGTATATTCAAATGCGTGTCGGATCACGGGGGTTCTGTACTAATACCTGCTAGTCTGCATTTAAAAGCACTATCCAATACATTGAATCTGAAAATACGTATATTCAAATGCGTGTCGGATCACGGGGGTTCTGTACTAATACCTGCTAGTCTGCATTTAAAAGCACTATCCAATACATTGAATCTGAAAATACGTATATTCAAATGCGTGTCGGATCACGGGGGTTCTGTACTAATACCTGCTAGTCTGCATTTAAAAGCACTATCCAATACATTGAATCTGAAAATACGTATCTTCATAGGGAACTCACAGCACTTACGACCTTTTGTTTGGGTAAGATAGTTTTTAAACGAAATCTCAAAAACTGTAAACCTACATACATTGTTTAATCCAAAAATCGTTGATAGTATAGCTGTCGCCTCCCGGCGAGAAAAAACACATGGCATTTTTTTGTGTCATGATACTCGCAAGGTACCTTAACATTAAAGCTGAGTGGAGGCCATTTCATCGAGATCTCGCCCAAAATTTTCGAGATCTCGAACGAGATTATAGCACAGTGGCGCGATGTTTGCGAGAAGATACCCACAATATTTTTTACAAGAATTAGAAGAAGCTTTAAGGATATGTAAAGACACAACCTAGAGCAACAGCAACCGACAGGCTGGATAGCCTTTTAAAAAGGAGATGAACCTTTGAGTGCGGCGGCCACACAGTAAGCCTTATGTTTGCCTACAAATACCTACTCACTGTAGTGCCAACCAGTGTCGAAGCTGAACGGACGTTCTGAGCTGCTGGTCGCTTAGCAACTAACATTAGATGCCGCATGGCCGACAACACCTTGAGCACATCGTGTTTTCTTCTAAATCATTTTCAAAATGACGGGATATAATAATGTAGTGTTATTTTTTCATAGAAAAATTAAGCGAGCGTTATGTTGATTTTCCACGTTATTACAAAACATTACCACATTAACGTAGACGGATTGTTACTTGCGGTATTATTTTTGGATTACAGTTGATTTTTTGTTTTTTCATTAACTATATGTGTTTTATTTGCGACAAACCTATTACAGGGAGTAACCTAATCATTCAAAATTAAGGTTCATCAAAATACCGCATTTTTAATTATTTTGTCAAATCTCGATTTCGTCGAGATTAATCTCAATCTCGTCGGTTTGACTGACGAGATCTCGAACCCCTCAATCTCGGCATTGGATATCTCGCACGAGATCACGAATTGCCAATCTCGGTTCGAGATTCCATTCCCTAGGCAATTTTGATTATTATTCTCATTATTCATTTTTATTCTTAGGCTAGGCTTTTACAATATCTTTATAAAAAGTAAAATACAAAAATAAACTTACAAAACATAAAAATATTATAAAATCCTAACCTAGGGTGCCGGCGGTAGCGAGGCGGGGCCTAAGCTACCGGTGGTTAGGGCGACAGAGAGAAGAACCTCCTGACTATCCGCGCCGTGTCCAGGAGTACCGCCTTCTTTATCTGACCCTTGGCCCAGCCATCTAGCGAGAGTTTCTTGAGGTGTTGATCGAGACTCTTCGCTATTAAACCGTTCGCAGAGACGACTCGATAGTCGTCTGTCCCGATGTACAATGATCGTTGATTCAACATGCCACATGGGTCATACTTAGTTGAAAAAAACAAAAGTCGTCTCTCCTGTGGTCAATAGTTAACGGCTTATGTGCGGTTAGCTATGATTTACGACCGGTTTAGCCTAGTGGGTAGTGCACCTGCCTGTGAAGCTGACGGTCCTGGGCTCGAATCCCGGTCATGGCAAATATTTGTGTGATGAGCATGAATATTTGTTTCTGAGTCTTGGATGTTTTCTATGTATTTAAGTATTTATATTTATTAAATATATCGTCGTCTAGTACCCATAACACAAGCCTTCTTGAGCTTACTGTGGGGCTAGTTCGATTTGTGTAAGATTGTCCTCTAATATTTATTTATTTATTTATTATTTATTTATTACAGGGATTTATAGAAACGGAGACACTGTTTATGCGGGTTACTGGTCCAATCCAAAATTAAGCTTTGTAGCTCTTAACTTTTGGTGTGTCCACAGAAGAGACGCGAACCTAAATCCGTGTATGACCCATATGGCGGTCACCTCGTGTGCCTAAGTCTAGGTACTTGGCAATTTTGATTATTATTGTGGTAAAACAAGAACGGCTAAAATAAATCTTTACGTAAGTATCATAATAATTCAATGTATTATTTATGGATGATATTTCTCTATCCGAATGGCTATAATCCCCCAGGTACATCTGTATCAATCATACACGCGCCGAGTTGAAAGGAGGCCATTTTCTCCAAATAACGCTTATTTGGCAAAATCTGATGGATACGGGGAAAATCTGATAGAGTTTTCGCCTTTAGTGTGGCATTAGGTGGGTGGGATATTAAATGAATTGAATGAACTTTATTCTGCAAGTAGACCGTAATAGCTCTTTTACAAGTCAAAAACTACTAGCGTTATTTATATATATTTAAAAGAAAAATCATTATAAGATTTTATGCGATAACTGTTTTTATAATGTAAATGAATTTTTGGGACACACATTTTGACATTTGTTATAAATAAGTAATGTCAAAAACTACTAGCGTTATTTATATATATTTATAAGAAAAATAATTATAAGATTTTATGCGATAACTGTTTTTATAATGTAAATGAATTTTTGGGACACACATTTTGACATTTGTTATAAATAAGTAATTAATGTAGTATTATCAATTTGACTTTTGTATTCGTAATTTGTTCTTTAATTTAACCTGATTGACTTTTATCTTAAATTCTATTTTGTTAATATCAATTATTGCAATACGACTTTTTATGCATGAATTTGTTATGACATGGATGGATTTGCGTTATTACTCATCTGATATATTTCTTAGTTAAGTTGATCTTAATTTTCACATGCCTGAAATGGCTGAATGTACTGGACTGGAACTGCAATGTTAGTATATTATTATGTAACACCTGAGGTATACTGTATTTTCTTGTGAATAAAACATTCATTCATTCATTCATTCATAGGTAGCGTTTATTATAGGTGATCTGCTGTATTACGGCACAAGATATTAATCCAGAATATTTAATTTTAAGTTTGAACCACATTTTTATTCTTGGATTTTCTATTGCAGTTTGCAAATTCCTATACTGCTGAGCTTCCTGCCGAGGTATTCCCAATGGGCTACAGAATGGGACTCTTCAAAAAAAGCGTGAAAAGGTTTCTTACGGGTCGGCAACGCGCGAGTAACGCCTCTGGAGTTGCAAGCGGGTATAGGCGACGGTAACCACTTACCATCAGGTGGGCTGTCAGCTTGTTTGCCACCGACGCGGTATAAAAAAACTTCTAAAGTATTTTTCACTTTTTAGTTTGATTGCTATTAAAGCGTCAAAGTCAGTCTTAAGTATGTCATCATCATCCTCCTAGCGTTATCCCGGTACAGTTGCATCCTGAAGGATGCCCGGGGTCCGCTACCCAATCCCAAGACTTGGCGTAGGCACTAGTTTTTACGGAAGCGACTGCCATCTGACCAAAAGTCTTAAGTATCTAATCATTAATAAAAACCTATTACCTGTGGTTCGAAAAGCAGATGTCACTAGTCGCCACAGACATTTCTGTGAGTGTCATTTTGTCGGTATGTAAAAAAATATAACAGGGGCACCCCTATTATATTTTTTTTATTTTAATCCTCACACCTTGGAACAAAAATGGCCACGAACTCACAAATACAAATATACATGGTAAATATCCCGTTTCAAATCGTAATTCTAAAGAAAATACCTCTCTGATATGAAGAAAATAGCAATTTAAATGGGTGGCCTGGTCCCCCTAGCTCTTTTATTCATAACGCTTAGAGCTTAGCTGTTATACGCTTCGCAATGACCACCCAACATAAAGACCTTCAATTTCATTGAGATTGAGATTGAGATATTTATTCATAAAATTATAAGTAATTTTACATGTCATTTTTACAATAATTATGACATTCTTATTATTACTACCAGTTAATACGATACAATACAGTTTATTGCACACATTGACACAAACAGATTGGTTTAGAGGTAAACATGTTTACCTGTTTAACACAATAGGTATATTTTACATTCTCAAGTAAGTAATTATCAGTCCCTAGTTAGTTGGCCTTGACATAAACTCTCTTAGATTGTAACAAGCCAGTTCAATTAACAGTTTTTTTAGTTTGCTGGCGAATATTGCGTCACTTGCGGAGTTTATAATCTCTTTCGGAAGGGTGTTGTACATCTTTACACCAATGACACTGAGTGACTTTCGAGCCTTCGCCAGTCGGCGGCGCGGGACGAGCAGCAGGTCCTTGCCGCGCGTGCTCCGGCCGTGGTTCTGTCCACGAGTCGTGTACAGTCCTAAATTAGATCGTACGTGTTTGCAGGCTGTGAGTATATACACACAATATAATGTAAGAATTTTTTGTTCTTTAAACAATGATTGGGCTGGATAATCATATGGTTTGTTTGAAATTATCCTAAGAGCCCGTTTTTGTAATTTAAACAGTCTATTACATTCAGCTGCAGTGCCCCAGAGCTCCACACCTTGAACCATTACTTGTGTAGAGGTCAGAATATACTAGACACCAGCTCATGGTCGAGAACGAGTGTTTTGGGAATCGGTAAGCTGTTCTAATGAATCCAAAGCAAGGAGCAAAGAGGATCAAGTGCATTACTTGGGACGTAGACTTCTAATAAATTAGTCAGGTCGTCCGTAATGGGATTTACTCGCCACCCCAGCGACTGTAGTGTACAGTTGGCCAAGAAAGTAGTCTACCACTTTTAGACTACCGGACGACCGGTTTAGTCTAGTGGGTAGTGCACCTGCCTGTGAAGCTGACGGTCCTGGGTTCGAATCCCGGTCAGGGCAAATATTTGTGTGATGAGCATGAATATTTGTTTCTGAGTCTTGGATGTTTTCTATGTATTTAAGTATTTATATCTATTAAATATATCGTCGTCTAGTACGCATAACACAAGCCTTCTTGAGCTTACTGTGGGACTAGTTCGATTTGTGTAAGATTGTCCTCTAATATTTGTTTATTTATTTTATTTATTTATTATTGAACGGGTGAAACGAAGGTCTCTGCTTCAGCTTCGACAAAAATGCTTTCGTATGTCCAGATTCCGGATTTCCGTTTGTTTTCGTCTACAGGTCGCAATCGTCTCAACCGATTCTCGTGAAATTTCGTGAGCAGGTTCGATAGTTATATAGAATTTTTTTGTAGAGACAGTTTTTTAAATTTCCAAAAATAGTTTTTTTAGCAATGATTTTGTAAGTTTCTGCGGGCGAATTTCGCATTGTTCTCCTCTACAGGTCGCATTTCTCAACCGATTCTCCTGAAATTTTGTGAGCCGGTTGGATAAATATACAGATTTTTTTTGTCGAATAAGTTTTTGAAAATTAAAAAAATATGTATTTGTTCAACGGTTTGTTCTCCTCTACAGCGGGGTAATCACGTAACTATTGTACAACCGTTCGGTAGATTTTAACGTCAAATTTTAATTGTCAGCGCATACATTTATACTTCAAATTTGACAGAAAAGTTAGTACATAAAATTACATGATTCGCCTGCAGGTCGCATTTCGCAAACGATTTTCGTGAAATTTTGTGAGCAGAACCAGTAATTAGGTATATAGAATTTTTTGTCGGGTCAGTTTTTGGAAATTTTCAAAAACAATTTTTCTCTCAAAGATTTTGTAAGATTCTGTGTCCGAATTTCGGCTTGTTCCCATCTACAATGGGTAATCACGTAACTTATTTACTACCGTTAGGCAGATTTTAATGTCAAATTTTAATTGTCAGCTCATACATTTATACTTCAAAATTTACATTAAAATCTATCTAACGGTAGTAAATAAGTTACGTGATTAATACCCCGTTCGATATTCATAACTGATCTTTTTTATAATGTCAGATTTTGGAAATGACAAAAAAAAACACTCACGAGGTCTACAACTCACAGAGCCAAAAGTGGTAGACCACTTCTTCTTCTTCTTCTTCCATTTAAGAGTACGTTACTCTTGTCGGTGGAGCAATCGCCAGCCGTTTCTGTCCTCCGCTAACTCCTTTACTTTCTGATATGACATGACCTTAACCTTCTCTTAATCCATTAATCCATTAATATGTTTATTTTCTACTATGTACTTGATTTGTGCAATAAATATCACATTATTGATTAGATAACCCAACGGTCTGGTATTGGAGTAAGTCTAAGGTCGGGTTTTATAAAGATCCGTTAGACCAAATGTCAGATCAAATTTCAGTAACTCAATACATTTTTGACGTAACAAACCTACATAAGGTCTAACGGATCTTTATAAAACCGAGCCTTAGGCGTCAAAACAACACAAGTTAGGTACTCTAGCACCTAATCTTCTTTGGGAACTATGTTTGTTTGGGTCGTGGCCATTATTTGAATAATTAACTAGCATTCTCACAGTAAACTTGCCACCGCACTGGTTTCATGACTCACTCCTTCGCCGTACAGGCAAGTCGTCTCTGGAATTCACTCGCTCTTAACATCAGACAAGCCCCAAGCAAGTTTGCTTTCAAGCGGATGCTGTGTAAGCAGTGCTTACTCAGCGTCCGCTTGAAAGCAAACTGCAGCATTACTAAGCACCTGCTTAAACAAGAATTCGTATAAAATCCATCATCGTAATTATAGTATGTATTGAATATGTAGTAGTATATCTAATCCTGTATGTATGTATCTTGTATACCTGTATATATATATATATATATATTTTATGTTTATATGTTTTATTAGATATTTTGATATACTTTTTCATACTCTTTTTCTTTTCTTTTCTTTGCACCTTTTATAAAATATCTGTTTAGCCCAATGGTTTGCTGGTAGAGAATGCCATTTGGCATTAAGCCCGACATTTGTACAATTTGTGTATTTTGTGCAATAAAGTTTAAATAAATAAATAAACTCCGTCTGCACGCATTTACAAAATGAAGTAAAAACCTGCAAAATTTTACAATTAAGATTAGCACAATTCGTCGCCTCATAATTTTAAACGAACTCTAAAATTGAAATTAACACGACATAATCTCCATACGCTTAAATCCTGAATTAAATGTTCTAAAATTATTCATTCGTCTGGCTTTCATTATGTAGGCACTTTTCATACCCAAAAAGGCCTAATTCTAATGGGGAATCATGGTGGATAGGGCCGATAAAGCTGAGGGTATTAGACGCGTCAAGCCAAGCATTGTTGACGTCACGCGGACTCGCCCATCAGCCAGCGTCAATTATTGAATTGAATATTCATTTGATGTGAACCGCTTTCGAACGCGTTCTAATCTGAAGCATTTATGTTGATTTTATTAAATGATGTTGGAAAATATGAAGCAGGTCGATTGGAAGTAAATGTGGGAAGCGGGTTTATTGACAATTTGGCGTCATTTAAAAAAACTAAATGAATATTAGAGGACAATCTTACACAAATCGAAGTAGCTCCACTTAGGCCATACATAATGATATATATAATTATACATAGGTTTTTAAGAGAATATCTATTATACCTACTTTAATACTTAGGAAATTAATCATAATCATAATATTATTCTGAATTAAAAATGCGTGAACAAACTCATTTTGTCTCTAACCGAGGCCACGCAAAATCATTAATATTAAGATTAAGGCCTTGTTAAGCCATTTGTAATTAGGTTAATTTAAGAGAAATAAACAGATTAAATTAAAAAAAAAAATTTTTTTAAAGCTCAAGAAGGCTTGTGTTATAGGTACTAGATGACGATATATTTAATAGATATAAATACTTAAATACATGGAAACCATCCAAGACTCAGAAACAAATATTCATGATCATCACACAAATATTTGCCCTGACCGGGATTCGAGCCCAGGACCGTCAGCTTCACAGGCAGGTGCACTACCCACTAGGCTAAACCGGTCGTCAAATCATTCATCATTCATCATCATCATCATCATTCACCATCATTTGTTTTGGTAATAAATTCATCCTAATTATATTAGTGTTTACATGTACTACTTAAAGAATACAAATATTGGCAATTATATATATTCTCTAAAATAAAATCTACTGAGTACTTAAAAAACAATATAAACAGACATACAACCTGAGCTTGCGTTATGGTGTTCTATTTCATCATCATCCTAGCGTTATCCCGGTACAGTTGCATCCTGAAGGATGCCTGGGGTCCGCTACCTAATCCCAAGATTTTGGCGCAGGCACTAGTTTTTACGGAAGCGACTGCCATCTGACCATCCAACCCGAGGGACACCAGACCTTATTGGAATTGAGCTTGTCAAGTGAGTGGGCAACTTGACTGTTAGAAGTTCTCAAGCCGCCCGAAGGCCTCTAACTTGGCTTAACGACTGCTATCATAGACAGCGGCCGGGATCAACGGCTTAGCGTGCCTTTCAAAGCACAGGAGCGCTCAGTTAATAACCACTCAAAACGGTCAGCCATCCAAGAACTGACCTGGGCCGACGATTCGGATTCAGATTATTTATTGATAAATGTACCTCTCGTTCCCAGGAAAACCTAGGAATATTTTCAAGGAACCTAGTAAAGGTTATAATTCTCTTCCATTAACCAAAGCAAAACTAATTGCAATTATATTTACGAGTAAACAAACATACTATAAGAATATTATTATTATTTGTATCTCTCCTTTGGGATATCACGGCACAATGTCCGGTCCTTTTGGAAGGCGTTCATGGGGATACAGATCCAACACGAAGAGGCCCCTTTGAGATACGATAATGTATTGGGATGTGTACACCTAGCGGATACTATCTCTGTCTGCACTATTGAGGAGATACAGCCAGAGACTGTACCCGCTACGTGCAAGGGCTATTGCGAAAAGAAGGGCAAGTACACCGGTTTTATGGGAAGGAACTTGAGGGACTGGTTGCTGGGATATATTATTATTATTATACTAACAAACTCACGCCTGTATTGCCAAAAGGGGTAGGCGGAGCACATGAAAAATTCCAGTGCCACTGTTCACGTGTATTGAACATGCGTACACAACATCAGCACCAAGATCTGGGACAAGAAACTGCACAGTCGCACAGAGAGCGGGCAAAGTACTAAGACCACGTTTTGTCGACTTAACAATATACACCTAAGAAGAGGATTATTCGTATTAACGCACACATATGTATAAATTAGTATAAATATCTTGTAAATTTGTAAATAAAGTCTCTTTGAGTTTGGACATTGCTGTTGTCACTCTTCAGGTTTCCTCTCACTGTGGTCAAGACACCTTTAACCATCGTTTACGATCAGTCACATGAGTCTGTGTGATTGGCAGTGAGAAAATCCCACCTTTACCCTGTTCCGTCTGTTACCTTAGGTCTCTTGGTGCAGACTTCCCGCATTTATTTCAAACCTATGGTTAGGGCTAGGCATTGTAGGGTTTTAGGGTTGTTTAGGGTTGTTTAGGGTTGTTAGGAAGATAGGGCAGTTAGGTTTGTTAGGCTACAGCTCTTCCCATAGTTTGTTGGTAAAATCAATTAGGTGATTTTACATTTGGTCCTTCGAGAAATTGAACCGCGGCCCTCTTGTCCCTGATTTTGACATTGACTGACTGACACTTTGGAAAGCCACATGCTGGTGTACTCAAACAAGCATCAGTGTTGTGGTAATTCGAAGTACATAGTACATATTGTTCTCTGAGAAGGTACCCGTACAGTAGCGGATCGGTCGCTGGCTTCCCACAAGCGGGTTCCACCAGTTGATTGAGAAGTTGCACATACTGTATGCGAGGGCGCTGAGAGCAATAAGTACCGACGTAGGGGTGTTAGGAGTAGGCTAGGGCTAATAGGGACATCAAGAAAGAAGACTAGAAGACACAATGGACATCGACGAAATGAACGCACTTATTAAGAGCCAAGAAAACGACAGTGAAGAGATCAAAAGGATTTGGGTAAACATCAAGAAAGATTCAATAACTAGAAAAACACAGAGATATGTAGACGACAGAAGAATGACTCTAGACAGCATATATCAAAGAGCATTACAAAACCACAGACTATTACAAGACCAAGAACTGTTATCGTCTCATAAATATATTACCCTTAGTTACTTCGAGACTAACATAAAAAGACGCTATGAAGAAGCGATATCTCATTTATTAATGATTGAGAACGACATAAAACGACAAGAAGACTTCGCCGACAATTACGCTATTCCCACGGGCAGTAAGGGCAGAACCACAGAACTAAAAAAGGCCAGTACCGGCAGTCAAAACGCAGAAGAAGACTCCAATATGAAGCCCAAATTATTCATCCAAAAATATAGACTGAGTCAACTTAAGAAAAGACTATTGACCGCACAGACCGCCATTATCGAAAATAAACCGGCATGGCATTTACAAACCTTGACTAGGACCCTTGAAAAACAATTTCAAGAAATAGACGACAATCACGTGCAATTACTGTTATTAGCGCAGCAATGTACAGTCAGTGACGAATATTTCATAAACGACTTATTTACAGACGCGCAAGAGGAATTTGACTCCGTAATGGAACAACTGCAAGGAAATATTAATAACAAAGACAAACAAATTAACAAGACTTCATCCACTAAGCTACCCCGAATTACAATACCATTTTTTACGGGAAGCTATGAATCGTGGACTTCATTTTACGATTTATTTAAAAAAATTATTGACGACGACTGTACCATATCCACAACAGAAAAAATGCAATACTTAAAGACACATGTTCGAGGCGACGCAGAAAAGCTGATAAAGCATTTGACCGTGAACGAGGTTAATTATAAGGCCGCGCTCACATTGTTGATAAATCGTTATAAAGACGAGCGACTTGTGGCTCAGACATTTATAGACAAGTTGCTAGAATTGCCAAAAATTCAAAGTTCAGACGCAAGAATGTTACGTAATATGCATGACTGTATCAACGAGTGTTTAGAGGCGCTAAAAAATCAAAGTATTGACATTTCCACATGGGATCCCATACTAAGTCGGATAGTAAGTCGAAAATGGGACCCAGAGACTAATATGAAATATGAAGACCAACTAGAAGAGCCCAATAAGTTACAGAAATTCCAAAACATGATGAAGTTTTTGGAAAAGCGTTTTAAAAGTTTGGAATCGAGTAAACCATCTTGTAAACCGACCTTTACATCGCCGATACAAAATAAAGCACGATCGCCGTCTTGG
Organism: Epiblema foenella; assembly: GCA_963556455.1. Classification (NCBI taxonomy): domain Eukaryota; kingdom Metazoa; phylum Arthropoda; class Insecta; order Lepidoptera; family Tortricidae; genus Epiblema; species Epiblema foenella. The sequence goes on along the minus strand of OY747099.1, from coordinate 27,349,723 downwards.
CAAGATAAAAAAGGTTTATGCTGGTATTGTAACAACGAACATAATATTCACCAATGTCAGGCGTTTAAAACATTACCAGTAACAGAGCGCATTAAAAAAGTGCAGGAAAAGCAAATGTGCCAACTGTGTTTAATGCATAATGGCAAAATAGAGTGTGTTAGTAACACATATAGAAAGTGTGACATATGCAATAAGGGTCATGCTACACTGTTACATAGAAATTTAAATGAATATTTAGCAACGAAATCTTATGGAAAAAATAATACGATGCAGAACACATATAACCCATCAAGATTAAATACGAATAAACGAACACCATACAAATCACAGTCTCATGAAAATACGGTTCAAAGACTAAATTCGAACGCGTCTACGCAACAAAACCAGACTCAGAAAACGGTACTTCTAGCCACGGCCTTAGTACAAGCAACGACATTCGATGGCACGTCACAATTGTTACGTATACTTTGTGACCAGGGATCTGAGGTTTCCTTATGTACAGGAGAAACGGCACAACTTTTGGGACTTCCCAAGAGAAAAATAAAAGCCGAAATAAAAGGTATCGCAGACGAAACACCAAAGCATTCAAGTTACATGATTGACGTCACACTAAAACCGAGGTTTCCAAGCCAATTTAAATTACAAACGTCACTTATTGTGTTACCTAAATTAACCGGCGCGATACCAAAACAAGACCTTCAACAAATAGACCCATATAAAATAAAAAATAAGGTTATTGCTGACCCAACCTATTATAAGCGAGGCCCGATTGACATTATATTGGGCGCCGAGGACTACAGTAAATTGCTATTACAAGGGTTTGAAAAATTTGAAAATGGCTCATCACATGGTTCATCACTCAAAATTCGGAGTTTGGGTGGATATTGTCCGGATTTGTCGGCACTGACGGTTCACAAGAAATGAAAACCATAAGTTTGATGACTCGTTTTGACGAAGCAGAATTGACAAAATACTGGGAATTAGAAGAAGTCACAGATAATTATCTGATGAATCGTGATGACCACGAATGTGAGGAATATTACGAGAGAACGACGCGAAGAAATTCAGATGGAACTTATACAGTTAGACTCCCTTTTAGGGACCCCTCGTTAGAGTACGGGGAAACACGACAAAAAGCAGTTGCTAGACTATTACAGCTCGAAAAGAAATTAAACAAAAATGACGTCCTACGACAACAATACAACGACTTTATGAAAGAATACTTGGATATGGGTCATATGAGAAAAGTAAACAAAAGTAATTATTACGAAGGCAAATTAAGACGCACTAACAACGAAATTAAGATGTGTCTTCGATGCAAGTAGTAAATCGAGCTTGAATATAAGCCTTAACGACAATTTACATAAAGGCCCACGGCTACAACAAGACATGAGCACTATATTATTGCGATGGCGGAAACATAAGATAGTGATAATTGCGGATGTGGAAAAAATGTATCGGTTTATAAAGATGCATGAAGAGGATCTCCCTTATCAGAGAATTTTATGGAGATGGGACTCGCAACAACCAATACAAGAATATGAACTTACTACTGTCACGTATGGGACAACTCCAGCGCCTTATTTAGCCGTGAAAACTCTACAGCAGGTGGCAAAGGACGAACAGCAAAACTTCCCCCTCGCAAGTAAAGTAACACTGGAAGATTTTTACGTGGACGACATTCTGTCTGGGGGCAAGGACTTAGAGGAAGCGACGGTCCTGCAGACACAACTAACCGAAATGCTACGCGCCGGTGGATTCAATTTAAGAAAATGGTCATCAAATAGCGCTGAGTTATTAGAGATGATTCCCAGTGGAAACACAGACGACAAAATGATCAAATTACCCCTTGATGAAACAAGAAAGTCGTTGGGAGTGATTTGGTCGCCAGAGGAAGACAACTTTCGGTTTCAGATCAATATTACTACAAATGACAAACCAACCAAAAGGTTTATATTATCCGAAGTTTCCAAGATATTTGACCCGCATGGATGGTTACAACCGGTGACTATTACTATGAAACTTTTGGTGCAAGAACTTTGGATTTCGGGACTAAACTGGAACGACGTAGTATCGAACGAAATAAATAAAAAATGGACTAATATTCAACAGCAATTAAAATGCTTAGAACAAATTAAAATACCGCGGTGGATTTCCTTCAATGATTCACCTATCGAGTTACACGGCTACTGTGACTCATCGGAAAAAGCGTACGGCGCAGTTGTGTACAGTCGAATAAAAGTGAATGGCGTATACAAGATTTCATTGTTACAAGCAAAGACTAAGGTAGCTCCAAAAAAGCATAAAACAAGTCTACCGAGACTTGAGTTATGTGCGGCGGGACTGTTGGCGAAATTAATGACAAAAATAAACACAGCTCTCGAGTGCAAAGACGTTAAAATGTACTGTTGGACAGACTCGATGATCACGCTCGGATGGATAAAGGGAGAAGCGGACAGATGGAAAACGTTTGTTGCCAACAGAGTGTCAGAAATTCAAAAAACAATACCTCAGGCAACCTGGAATCACGTTCCCTCCTCAGAAAACCCGGCTGACGTAATTTCAAGAGGAATTGAGCCCAGCAAGCTTCATGAAAATAAGTTATGGTGGAATGGCCCGGCATGGTTACAAAACGAGAATTTAAAATGTACACAAGTCATACCAATGCCGACTGAAGAAATTAAACACTGCCATCAGATAATTGTGGAAATTAAAAACAAAAATGACACTCTAGAGAGATTCTCCAGTTTTCAAAGAATGACACGTGTACTTGCGTATTGTTTAAGGTTCATACGCCGACAAAAAACTACACATATACTGACATGTGAGGAAATTGACAGAACAAGAAAGCAGATCATTCTACAGGTGCAACAAGAATCGTTCGAACAAGAGCACAAGGTACTTAAAAAACAACAAACACTAAAAAAGGGAAACCAACTATCAAGCCTAGACCCATTTATTGACGAAGACGGCCTCATCAGAGTCGGAGGAAGGTTACAACTATCGGAACTGCCATATGACCAGAAACACCCAATAATATTACCATATGACCATCACGTGACATCAATAATAATAAAAGAAGCTCATGAAAAAACTTTACACAGTGGGAACCGACTAACGTTATGCTACGTACGCCAAAAATATTGGGTACTAGGTGGAAAACGGAAAACAAAGCTCCATATTCAGAAATGTGTCAAGTGTATGCGATACAAGGCTGAAGCAGCTAAGCAAAAGATGGGAGCACTACCAAAACCTCGTGTAACACAATCATTTCCGTTCAGCCACACTGGTTGCGACTACGCAGGTCCAGTGCAAGTACGAGCAATGAAAGGAAGAGGTCATAAATCCTACAAAGGATACATAGCAGTATTTGTCTGCCTTGCAACAAAAGCAATTCACTTAGAATTGGTGGGAGACTTGTCTACGGAGTCATTCATTGCAGCGCTACGTAGATTCATGGCTAGAAGAGGCCCCGTGAGTCACATTTACACTGACAATGCGACAAACTACACAGGTGCAGCAAATTTTTTGCATAAGGAGCTGTTAGAAATAACACAGTCACCGCAGTTCCAAAGTACAGTGACAAACATAGGTATACGATGGCATTTTATACCACCAGCTGCTCCACATTTCGGAGGAATTTGGGAAGCAGGAGTTAAATCAATGAAACACCATTTAAGACGTGTTATTGGAGACAGTACACTGACCTACGAAGAGCTTTCGACGTTTTTATACCAAATTGAATCATGTCTGAATTCAAGGCCGTTATGCATTCAAACAGACGATGTAAATGACAATATTATATTGACCCCAAGCCATTTCCTGATTGGCCGCGAGGCGGTAGGAATTCCAGACCCCATTATGGATACAAATACGGACCTTATAAACCGCTGGAAACACATTCAAAAAATGAAAAAAGATTTTTGGAATACATGGACTAAGGAATTGTTATGTGTTGAGCAGGGTAGCGAATGAAAATAACGGTAATAATGAACCCAGGTATATTACTTACAGGGAAATGTGATGTGTAACACTAAACTAAGATTCTTAACTAAAGCTTATTTCTAGGTGTTGAGCGCCAAGAGGGGTTTGAACATGAAGTCCGGGATCCCTGCTTATCCCTTGCGCCGGCTAGCGCGATATTAATAAAATCAAGCCCACTACTGGACCTCGAAGGGCATGTCCAAATGCCCTTCGTTGGTTATGACACTCACAAGTTTTAGTATACAAAACAAATGTCCGTAATTTCTTTAATTTGGTTGCTTTAAATCCTTAGCTCATTGGCAAGCAACCACTGTTATCACAATTTCTATATCGGGTATATTCACATTATTCTTTACACCACTGCACGTACAATTGCCGTAAAGACATGAGCTGGAATGCCTAGGCGAAACTATGTCGTTACTTTAAATTACAAATAAAATTCATTAAAAACAGAAAAAGTAAGTTCCGTATTCGGGATACGAACTCCCGCCTCTCGCATCATAAGCCGCTGTCAATGCCACGGGGCTATCGAGACATACATAACACGCGCGAATTAGTCATATGCTCCACTCACGCGAGGTCTTACGTCACTATTGCATCGAGACGCGATGACGCTGCTAACTGCGCTCGATTCTAAACGCTACTGCTTAGTATCTAAGTATTAAAATTATCTGTCCTATTCAAGCTCCCGCTATTATTAAGACGTATCCATGACATATTCCTCCTTCCTCATTAAAAAAAATATGCATATTTTTTTTTATGTTATTGAATTCAGAGGCTTCAGATCCTTGACATGCCAATTACCAACACATTTACCCGCAACATTGTTTAGACGAAATATGGTGTCCGATAGTTTGTCTACGACTATCGCCTTTTCAAATTTCGGAGCCAGTTTAGCCATAAATTTATTGGGTGTGCTGGATAACAGTTTTGTTCTCTTCCACACGGTGTCACCCAACTTAAAACTATATACTCTACGTTTGTTATCATAGTGTACCCGGCTGTGGTCATGTGCTAATCGTAATCGCTGTTGAACATTTTCATACAACCCCTTTCTGTGTTTTACGCTATCGACATACTCAGTGACGTTTATGGGATACTCATTGTCCGGGTTTTGCAGTAATTGCACTGAATTTGGGCGAACTACGTTCGGTACCGATGTCTCTCTACCAAAGAATAGGTATGAGGGCGTAAAGCCTGTTGTTTCATGCACTGCTGTTCTTATGGCATGCCCAATTTGTGGTAGATTGGCATCCCACGTATTGTGTTTGCCTGGCTTGATGTAGGTGGAAATCATTGTACCTAAAACTCGATTTACCCTTTCCGTGGGGTTGCTTTGCGGGTGATAGTTTGGTGTAAACCACAATTGGCTACCGTATTTTACAGCCATATCTTTAAAACTTTGTGAACAAAATTGACGGCCGTTGTCGCAAATGATAGCCTTGGGAGCGCCATACAGTAAAAACTGTTTTTCCACTGTGTCGCATATCTTATCTGCCTTCCCTGTTCTGAGTGGAAACAGGAGCACAAATTTGCTGAACCAGCACGTTATTACTAGCAACATGGTGTTACCAGCTGTGCTTTTAGGGAAGGGACCCATCAGATCTAACGAAATGACCTGCCAAGGTCGTGATACTTCTCTGTGTCCACCCATATAACCAAGTGGTCCCTGCTGCGACACCTTATGTTTAGCACAACCTTCACATTTTAGGACGTATTGCTTTACATCGTTCAATAAATTTGGCCAAAAGTATCTTTGTTTTATTTTATAACACGTTTTTCGGACTCCCAAATGACCTGCCGTTACATCATCATGGCATTCCATCAGGACCTTATTTCTTAAAGCCTCTGGTACATACAACTTCCAGACATCCTCAGCATCTGGGTAAGTTTTTAGTTTTATCTTTCTGTATAAACAACCATTCATGACCCTCCAGTCTTCATATGTATTATCTTGCACTTCTCTGACTTTAGATTTGTACCAGCTATTTTTATGTCTTTCCAAAATTTCCAAATTGCTTATCTCCGTGATCACCTCTGAGCCCCTTGATAGCGCGTCTGGCACTACATGGCTTTTGCCGGGCCTATGGATTATGTCGTAACTGAATTGTTGCAGCTTCATTGCCCATCTTGCTAACCTTCCGTGCGGGTCTTTCATTTTATGCAACCACTGTAAAGCACTATGATCTGTTACCACCGTGAAATGTACTCCATCCACATATGGTCTAAATTTTTCTATTGCATACACTATACTTAACAACTCTCTCTCTGACGTGGAGTACTTTTTCTCCCGATCATTAAGCTTTCTGCTCAAGTACGCTATTGGTTGTTCCTCATCTGCACTTTTCTGACACAACACCGCCCCTATGCCATTATTTGACGCATCACACTGAATTATGAACGGTTTCGAGTAGTCAGGACATGTAACCACTGGAGTCGATGTAAGCAAAGTCTTTAATTTTACAAACGCAACCTCCGCATCCTGTGTCCAAGACAAGTGTTTGCGTTTCTTTCCCTTTGTCAGGTCATGGAGCGGAGCCGCTACTATAGAGAAATCTTTCACGAACCTCCTGTACCAGCTAGCTAACCCGATGAACCTTTTTAATTCGGTGTAGTTTCGAGGTCTGGGAAAGTTAATGATTGCCGCAACTTTCTCTGGATCCGTTCTTAATCCATCTTTATCGACTATATAACCTAAGTACCTCATACTCGAGCGAGCAAATTTACACTTATCCACATTCACTGTCAAATTAGCCTTCTTGAGGGTTTCTATGACCTTTTTGAGGAGCAATATGTGTTCATCAAAGGTTGTGGAACAAATGACTATGTCGTCGAGGTACGCCCAAACTTTATCTTCACTCGAGTGGAATAAGATATCCATTAACCTTTGCTGTGTCTGTGAGGCATTAACAAGTCCAAATGGCATTACCTTGAAGTGAAAAAGCCCCTTTCCTGGCAAAGCGAACGCTGTCTTTTCTTTACTGCTTTCATCCAGCGGTATTTGCCAGAATGCCGACTTCAAATCGATTGTGCTCAAAAATCGGGCATTGCGTAAGTTATCGATGATGTTAGCTACGCGGGGCAGAGGATAGGTGTCTCTTTTCGTGACTCTATTCAACTGTCGACTGTCAAGGCATAATCTATTTTCACCATTTGGCTTCTTGACAATCAAAATTGGTGAACACCAAGAGCTATAAGAGGGTTCTATAACATCATCTGCCAACATTTTATTCACCTCTTTCTCAATCTCAGCTTTTATAACCGGAGAGAAGTTATATTGTTTTTGATGAATTGGTTTACTATTTGTCGTATCTATGTTATGTTTCAGAACTGATGTCCTTCCTAAACCCTTGCCAATTTCCTCCCTCATGTCTTGTATAACCCGTTCCAATACCTCTCTTTGTTCGGAGTCCAAGTCCTCACTAGAAATAATGACCGGACTGTCTGTAGAAGTGCAATTTAAACTCATCACTTCACTACTTTTTCCTTTGAACTGTAGGGATATGCAGAAGTCATCAAAGAAATCTTTACCAAGTACTAAAGGTTGGCTCAATTTTGGCATGACCATTGCTGATATGACTTTAAATTGATTATCGAAGATTATCGGAATGTCATACACTTCTGAGATATCATGTGTGGAACCATCAGCGGTAGTTATGCGATTTGGTGCAATTCTATAGCCCTTTAGACCTAGCGATATCAAGCTGTCCGCGAATACCGAATTTATGACTGTCCGATTTGCCCCTGAATCCAACAGACCAACGCATTGCCTATGTAATATGTCTATTGTTACATATGACCTATTGTCATTATCCTTTTTCAAAACTACGGGGCATAATTCCACATCTGTATGCGTAAAATAACTCTTAATAACCCCTAACCACTCCTGCCACTCTGCCTTTTTGCTACGTTGGGGAAAGTCTAAGGGGTCGGATTTGGACTTTCCCCTGAAGCGTTTCCCTTACAAGAACAGTCTTTCGTAGTGGTGCCGAAGCGACCACACCTATAACAAAATAATCTCTGTTTCGGCATCTTGCATTCTCGGAATAAGTGGCCACCCTCTCTACAGTTCCAACAACGTTTACTAACAATGGTCGATTTATTTTGCAGCTCGACCACTTCTTCCAGCGCCATAGATTCTCTAATATACCCTGTTTTATTAAACGTTTTGGGAGCTAAGTCCGGTTCCAGTGGATTTTTCACACACTTGGGTTCCTCAAACCTGTCGCAGTTAATCTTTGTACGCTCTATTATTCCTAAAACATGAATTAAATCTGACACTGAAACGAACTCATCCCTACACACCGCCCGCTGGTAATATGGTTGAATATTTCTCAACAGTATACAAACCTTTTCTCTCTCCGTTAGTTTATTGGGCAGTCTATTAAACATGTTTTGCATAATGGAGATATAGATTAAGACAGTTTCATCACGCCCCTGTGTCCGTGCTCTAATTTCTGCCAGCAGTTCTTCCTGGTAAAACGGCTTTTGGAATGCACGCTTTAGTAAAATTACCAAATCTTCCCAGTTATTTGCGTATTCCCTATTTGCCCTATACCAAATCAATGCCTCTGCCTCAAAAAAATCTATTGCGTATCGCCACAAATCAAAATCTGTAGCATTTCTAGCATCCCTGAGCTCAGAAACCCGCTCCAAGAAAGCATTGATGCTCATGTTTGATCCCGTAAATTTAAGTCCCCATTGATATATTGGCACCAGCTTACGCTTTGGAAACTCTTCTTCCACTGTCGATGTGCGTAATAACCTCAATCTGCCACTACCTACTTGCCGGTCGTCCCACTGCTCTGCAGCAAAGTTGACACTCTTTTCAGCCATGTTATTCACTGGTGTTGACCTATTAGCACCTACATTTTGAGCAGCGGCCGTTCCCTCTGACTCCTTAGCGGAACGCATAGCATTTTCTAATTTATCCGCGATCCTGACACCTAAATTGCCTAACGATTGCTGCAGTAATTCCTTGTCGTTAGCCGTTAAATGCTCATCCTCTACCTCATCATCGCATCCCTCTAACTTCTCAAGTAAAACCTGACAATGTTGCTGAAGTGCATTTCTGCGGATGCCGTCGTCTTCAGTTACATGTATCACTGAATTTACCCTATTCTGCACATGATACAGCCGTGACACCAATCGCCTGAACAATGTCTTATCCGGCTTACCTACTATTTCGGCAATGTAATTAGATAGGACGTTCAGCTTTGTGGAACATATGTCTAATTCGGACTTAGCGTCTGCAGCCTTATGAACAGGTGCTTTTACCTCGCACGGCTGCCCGTCCGATTGCTCTGCAAGCATCAATTCCTTTAACAACTTTTTTAAAACCGGTACGGTACTTTGCAAACTACTAACTCCACGACACTCGAGCTCGTATTCCAGTTCATCCTTTAACAAATACTGTGGATCCATCTTGAATAAGGCGATTTATTAATGGTTGTAAAGCGACACAATCGAGTAGACACCCGTTAAGAAGTTTCTAATAAGAATAATAAATTGATGTATCTATTTCTATAACACTTACTTCTTACTCTCTACTTATTTACTTAGTTAATTCATAAACACTATATAATTACTTTTAAGATATTGTCCCTTTGCTTTGTAACTTATCTATATTAACTAAATCTTGCGACAACGTACCTGAGACAACATAAATACAACGTAAGTATTAAATAACACTCTCTTCCACAATAGAATCTTACTGGCTCAATATTAAACTGCAATTCAATACTTAATAACAACACGGTTACTATATTCAGACCGCAGAACAGTTTAACCCGTTCAAAACCACCCTAATATAATTACTTAATACTCTAAAAACTAATATATTAATCTAAAAAAAAAAATAAAACAAAAATCAAATTAAACAACCATAAGTAAATAACAATAACATTACACTATTTTAAACTGTGTTCGTTATAATCCGACCGTTATACCGTTACCACAACACACAATTTTTTAACGTTGGGCGCTATTTGTTATGTGTTGAGCAGGGTAGCGAATGAAAATAACGGTAATAATGAACCCAGGTATATTACTTACAGGGAAATGTGATGTGTAACACTAAACTAAGATTCTTAACTAAAGCTTATTTCTAGGTGTTGAGCGCCAAGAGGGGTTTGAACATGAAGTCCGGGATCCCTGCTTATCCCTTGCGCCGGCTAGCGCGATATTAATAAAATCAAGCCCACTACTGGACCTCGAAGGGCATGTCCAAATGCCCTTCGTTGGTTATGACACTCACAAGTTTTAGTATACAAAACAAATGTCCGTAATTTCTTTAATTTGGTTGCTTTAAATCCTTAGCTCATTGGCAAGCAACCACTGTTATCACAATTTCTATATCGGGTATATTCACATTATTCTTTACACCACTGCACGTACAATTGCCGTAAAGACATGAGCTGGAATGCCTAGGCGAAACTATGTCGTTACTTTAAATTACAAATAAAATTCATTAAAAACAGAAAAAGTAAGTTCCGTATTCGGGATACGAACTCCCGCCTCTCGCATCATAAGCCGCTGTCAATGCCACGGGGCTATCGAGACATACATAACACGCGCGAATTAGTCATATGCTCCACTCACGCGAGGTCTTACGTCACTATTGCATCGAGACGCGATGACGCTGCTAACTGCGCTCGATTCTAAACGCTACTGCTTAGTATCTAAGTATTAAAATTATCTGTCCTATTCAAGCTCCCGCTATTATTAAGACGTATCCATGACAGAATACTTGCATCAACTACAACAACGTTATAAATGGAAATCAAATGAAGAAAACTTGAAAATCGGCACAGTCGTGCTTGTCAAGGACTCGAATATAAGTCCTAGTAAATGGCCGTTAGCTAAAGTGAAAGAAGTCCATCCTGGAAATGACGGTGCCATAAGGGTTGTGACCCTTGAAAGGGCACAAGGAGCCGACCAAAAAAGAGCCATCCACACTCTAATACCACTCCCAGTCAACGAAAACATAGAAGTACAAAAAATAAAAACGCCTGCTAAAAGTAACATGGCAACAAGTGAGGTAAAGACAAAGCATTCGCGCAAAAAATCACCAGTAAAACTAAACGTATGGCTACTAAGTCTGATGACATTATTGCAACTATGTACCCCAACCAGCGCAACGTTCACTATCAAGCAGTTGGAACCAGGACTATATATTGAACAAGTGGGAAACGCAACGCTTGACCGAGGAACCTTTAAGATTGAAACATATTTCGAAAAGTGTACACTTGAACAGAAATTAGGGAGTACAAAACAAGTGTCTACACAATTTAAGTCACTTTGTGACTATGCGACATCAGTGGACAGTCTGACTCATTGCAATCAGTATTATCATCATTTGCAAGAAGAAATACACAAGTTTGAAAAAACCTACGAATATTTAACAGAAATAAACAATACCAGAAAAAGGAGAGGATTAATGGGTCAAATAATGACGTCAATATTTGGGGTAAATGACCAAGTATATAAAGACATCAACACATTACAAGAAAACCAGCAAACACTAATAGATTCTGCGAACCATCAGACAAAATTCATGATCTCAGCCATATCAGCGGTAAATGAAACTGAAGAGCGTATACGCAACAAATTAGAAAGGTTCCAGACAAAACTCAACCAAGCAATGACATATATAAATGATAACAACAGATGGTTTAAGTCAATCAACACGAACATCATTCAAATACAAGTGATCCAATCATATCAACTAGCATATAATTACATTGAGGAAATAACTGATTACTACTCAGGAATAGTGCAAATATACATATCTAAGGCGTCAGTATACAGTGTACTGAACCCCAAAAACGTGGCCGACATTATAAAAGAATCAAATAGCAAGTTGCCATCAAATCTCAACATAATACAAACCCAGATTATTGATACAAGACTGTCAGAAAACGAAACACATATTCAAGTGTCGGCCTACTTTCCAATAGCAGAAAAGACGACATATACCCTAGTTCACATTACTCCCATACCCAAGAAAAACGAAGACGGATCGTTTCAAAGCTTTGACATTCAACAAACATTCATAGGAATTGACTATAACAATGAACGATATTTCGAACTCACGCATGAAGAATTCAAATACTGTTTACATAAACTTAACAACTTTATTTGCTTTCCTGGAGCGGTCAAGAACATGCAATTAAATCAAAATTGCATTGTTAGACTAATAACCAAAAACGAAAATACTACAGAATGTCCCACTCGAAGTTACAACTTCACTAACAACATCATTTGGAAACAAGTTCAAATGACAAATACCTGGATATATTTAACTAAACAACCGCAAACGGTGTCCATTGTGTGTGACGGTCAGAGACAAGAAATAATAATTCATGACATTGGAATTATCCAAATTTCAGAAAACTGTATTATAAAGACAATAACTACTAGTTTAGCCGCAAAAAGGACAATCGTTAAAAATGTGTTAGCGTCATTTAGTAAAAAAACTGAGTTTAAGGTAGATAACAGGTCCCTAGTTAGTTACCATAAAGACATTTCTAAAGAACAAGTAGTTGATAGTTCTAGTAACATATTTCAACATTTAATTAATAAAGAACAGACCTTGCAAACAACCCTAGACAACACAGTTTGGAGTAGGGTAACTACAACAACCTATATAGCTAGTTTCTCGACAATAATAATATGTTTAATTTTAGGGTTACTTATATATTGTTTCGGTCCACAGGTGGTGCAGAAACTACGAGCGCTGATGACAGCGAGACGAACATGGGAGCCAGAACCAGGGAGCAGCAGCACCCTTGACCCTGACCAGCCGTCCTCCAGCGGCCTGCCTGCACCTCGGCCCACCACGCGACCGCCCATCTACGCACAGCCAGCGGCGCGAAGGCAGAAGTCCAGTCCAGTCGCCCAGCCCGCACTACAACTTTATGAACTGAGGGACTACTCCTAGCCCTCCTGAGAGGCGCCAGAATGTTCACGTGTATTGAACATGCGTACACAACATCAGCACCAAGATCTGGGACAAGAAACTGCACAGTCGCACAGAGAGCGGGCAAAGTACTAAGACCACGTTTTGTCGACTTAACAATATACACCTAAGAAGAGGATTATTCGTATTAACGCACACATATGTATAAATTAGTATAAATATCTTGTAAATTTGTAAATAAAGTCTCTTTGAGTTTGGACATTGCTGTTGTCACTCTTCAGGTTTCCTCTCACTGTGGTCAAGACACCTTTAACCATCGTTTACGATCAGTCACATGAGTCTGTGTGATTGGCAGTGAGAAAATCCCACCTTTACCCTGTTCCGTCTGTTACCTTAGGTCTCTTGGTGCAGACTTCCCGCATTTATTTCAAACCTATGGTTAGGGCTAGGCATTGTAGGGTTTTAGGGTTGTTTAGGGTTGTTTAGGGTTGTTAGGAAGATAGGGCAGTTAGGTTTGTTAGGCTACAGCTCTTCCCATAGTTTGTTGGTAAAATCAATTAGGTGATTTTACAGCCACATTTAGCAATTGTAAGGGTGCAAGTGAATATCGTCGGTTGTCAATCAAAACTCACTATATAAGATTTCAAGCTTACATGGCCATTTACATTAGAATTACGGTGGTAGTGACGGTGACACTGTGGGAAAAAAGCGAACCAGGAAGAGGGTAGATCGCTATGGTGTGTGGGTAGACCACAACTAAAACTCGCAGCACGTCAGTTAATCCTTGATAATGGCGCTTGCAACAGTGCCGAAATATCGGGAACTCAAAAATACAAATATACATGGTAAATATCCCGTTTCAAATCGTAATTAAAAACTCACTAAGTAACAAATACCTACTTAAAATAAAGCTCGTATCTCAGCATCGTTTCAGTACTGAGATACGAGGTTTCGAAGAGTAGTGACAGATTTGATAGTGAGTTTTGGCTGTCAACCGACGATATGTTATTATTATTATTTCCGTAAACTTAGCATTTGTTACGAATGTTTTTTTTGTTGTTACAAAAGGTTGTTGGAAGAATGCAGTTGATTTTCTACGGTTTTTTTAGAATCCCGTACCTAAAGGGTCAAACGGGACCTTATTACTAAGACTCCGCTGTCCGTCTGTCTGTCCGTCGGTCTGTCCGTCTGTCACCAGGCTGTATATCATGAACATTCATTCATTCATTCATTTAATGATAAAATATTGTATTTTACAAGTCATGATTATAGGTATAGGAACATTATTATAATTTCTACATTTCATGACACTTTTCATTGATTAATAATAAATTTACAATTTCTTTATTTATATATCATATTCATGTTCTGTAAAATTATTTATTCATTTTAGATTTCAGAAGCCGCTTCCGACAAATTCGTCAATGCTACCGAATCGTGATAGTTAGATAGACAATTTCACTGATGATATATTTCTGTTGCCGCTATAACAACAAATACTAATAAACATAATAAAATAAATATTTAATTGGGCTTCCAGAACAAACGTGATTTTTTTGCCGTTTTTATAGATAATACGGAACCCTTCGTGCGCTAGTCCGATACGCACTTGGCCGGTTTCATTTAAAAAATGTTATCCTTTTGGGAATCTTTGACGACCGGTTTAGCCTAGTGGGTAGTGCACCTGCCTGTGAAGCTGACGGTCCTGGGTTCGAATTCCGGTCGGGCAAATATTTGTGTGATGAGCATGAATATTTGTTTCTGAGTCTTGGATGTTTTCTATGTATTTAAGTATTTATATCTATTAAATATATCATCGTCTAGTACCCATAACACAAGCCTTCTTGAGCTTACTGTGGGGCTAGTTCGATTTGTGTAAGATAGTGCTCTAATATTTATTTTTTTATTTATTTTATTTTATCTTGGATTTGTAAAAATGTTCAAGCCTACATAACCATAGATTTCAGTTGTGTCACATAAATAAACTAACTCGTGGATATTTCTGTTGCCATTAAGTCAATGTCAAGGCTGGCAATTTGCTACAGAATTGGTTTCGTGGTCACGCGAAACATTTGGCTAATTGGATAAACTTCGGCCACATCACGAATGTCGTTTTTTTTTGTTATAGGGGCAAACGTGCAGACGGATCGCCTTATGGTAAGCAATTACCGTCGCCCATAAACACCTGCAACACCAGAGGAGTCGCAAGTGCGTTGCCGGCCTTTCAGAAGGGAACACGCTCTTTTCTTGAAGGTTTGATGGTCATATCGGTCCGGAAATACCGCAGGCGACAGTTCATTCCATAGTTAGGTTGCGCTAAAATAAAGTTGTGCTTAAAAGGAACGTACACATATAACGTGACCGATTTAGGAGGGGAAATTTTCTCAAAATACTACGCGGTCGCGGAGGGAGAGGTCTTCGTCACGTAGTCAATATCCTCTGGGGAAATCCTCGCGTTTCTTGGAGTTACATTCAAATTACAGCACATTCCGATGCCATAAAACCTTTTCCGTTTACCAAATCCAGGGAGGTCGTTGTTTTTAGGGTTCCGTACCAAAATGGTAAAAAAGGAACCCTTATGATTTCACTTTGTCTGTCTGTCACATCGCTAAATATCTCAAGAACTACTTATGCTATAGATTTGAAATTTGGAATAAGTAGTTATAAAGAAGGCTAACCAAAATGCATAGAACAAGTTTCTTTAAAAAGAATTCTGTGAAAAATGACAGACAATAGGTGGTTCAAAATTTGAAAGTCTAGTAAATATGTCAATTGGAATGTCATATGAAAAGGCTTGAGTTGATTTTGAAACATATTTTTTTTACTTTGAGTTATTTTCGATGTATGAGGGAAAATGTAAAAAAAAATACCTCCCCCTTATCTTTGAAATTTATAAATAAAAAATATGAAATTATTACATAACATTGACATCAATGTATATTTTACAGGAGAAATATGACCATAGCTCTATCTAGTTTTTCTTTTTTTTACCATCAATAAAACATTTCTATCTGTGTATGGAACCCTCGCTGCGCGAGTCGGACTCACATTTAACCGGTTCTTACTGTCTCCAAAATAGTATTTTAAAACCATATTTAAATTACTACGTGAAAAAAACTAGGCGAAGTGGGGGGGCTTGGCGTATACTACGGGTGGTCACCGATGAAGGGGAGAGGGGTTAAAAATGGATCTCGTAGTATGGGTATGTTCCCTAAGTTTGCGTTTCTTTTAGTTATAGATAGATAGTAACATAGTTTGTTCATACTCTATTTTTCTCTTTTACCAACTCAAGTATTGTTTTGTGTCGTTTCCACAACCGAAAGGTTTTCTGGAAGAGATTGCTTGTGAGTAATAAGACCGCCAGTTGTCTATCTATTGTTTATCTATGATTTAATTTATTTTTCTTTAATGTATCTTTTTGGTAAGAATATTTGTATTTTATTGTATTAGTTTATTTATGGTTAATTTATATAAGTATATAACCGTCAGATTGTGAAAACCTTTAGAATATTATCTAACTAGCGAGATTGTAAACTGTCGAAATATTGTAATATATCCAATAATAATGTGTTTTTAAGCTGTATTTTACAGTTCCAACTCTTCCGACACGAAACTTGCAACTTAGCTTGCCTGAAGAAATTGCTGACGAACTCAAATATAATATTTTTTGTTAAAAAGTTAAAAACATATCTAATAGTGAACTGTTTTTATTCCCTACAAGCATTTTTCAATGTAAATAAATATCATAAATAAAGTTAGAATATGTTTGTTATCTTGTTATCTTAGATCTCAATGTGTGTAACCTGTGATTTTATGAATGTACCTTTAGAATGTAAGTGGAATTTGCAATACCCTTACAGGGTGTCATGTTGTACTCGTAATAGTTAATGTAAGACCTGCTGTAAACCAACATGAGAGCAATAAAGTTATTATTATTAGGTTAGGTTCGTTCGTTAATTACCTAGGTTTTTCAGAGCAGATATAGACTATCTTCTCAGACGAAATCGTCTGTCATCTGACCATACAACGGAGGGAAAAATAAACTTATACGGAATAGACCAGTTTTCTTACGATGTTTTCTTAATTTGAATGAAAATATTCATTCAAATTAAGTACAAAAACAACAACAAAGAATAAAACCGACTTCACTGGAAGTAAATAAATAGCGGGTTATAAATCCCAAAGAATTGCCACGACGGGGAAGATTTATGTAACAAATCAAAGAAAGTAAACTTAATTTACAGAAAGAATTGAACGAACATACGAATGACTGAACGCAATCAAAGTAAGCACACTTCAGAATGACTCATTTCGGGATCTCATTGAAGACTCACATTGAGTGTGATGGAGTCATAAAACCAACCAGTGTTGTTGAACTTACAAAATTTGGTTAGTCGTAAAGATAACAAAAGACGATCTCATCGGTCCCACAGTGTCAGCAGATTGTGTCGAGAACGTTTAAAGAAATAAGGTTCACAATTGCACGACGAATGCAACGTGCAACATTCTTGGTAGAATTTTCACCGCCTCAGACAGCTTTCATAGATAGTCGTCTAGCACTTTGCTTGGGTAACAAGGATTCGTTCCGACGACAATACATAAATCCAACGGTATTTTCGCGATAGCATTCTTATTTTGCAGCGAAAATTGTTATTTAATTTCACAAGGCGCTTTGAGAATGTGACAATTGTGTAGGTAAATTAACATTCATAAAATATCTACCACATTTTCGTGTAAATTCGTGTTTTTGTGCTGTGAAGCTTTTAGATTAACGCATGACGAAGTCTAGCGCGCTATTAAACAATGCCAGTTACGCGGATTTGTATGTATGTATGTATGTATGTATGTAAGCACTTTATTGTACACAATAACAGGTTAAAACAATATTATGCATGTCACATAAGATTAGAGTACAAAGGCGAACTTATCCCTATGAGGGATCTCTTCCAGTTAACCTTGTTGATTTGCCCTATGGGTGTTGTGTAGATACGCAGAATTTAATATCAGTGCTAGTTACACGGTATTGTACTATCCCCGACGATATACTGTATTTTTCCTTACGAGTCTTTTGGTTTTATTACGTGGCATTGTTGTCTTACTTATCCCCATAAGTAAATAAATAAATAAATAAATAAATAAATATTAGAGGACAATCTTACACAAATCGAACTAGCCCCACAGTAAGCTCAAGAAGGCTTGTGTTATGGGTACTAGACGACGATATATTTAATAGATATAAATACTTAAATACATAGAAAACATCCAAGACTCAGAAAGAAATATTCATTGCTCATCACACAAATATTTGCCCTGACCGGGATTCGAACCCAGGACCGTCAGCTTTACAGGCAGGTGCACTACCGACTAGGCTAAACCGGTCGTCATAAGTAATAATTAATTTATTGAATTGACTTAGCGGGGGTACTAATAAAATCAATTCAGTTTCTTTTTTAACATTTCCAACAGAATCATTAAGTAAGTTAATTTGTTATCCTTTCAGCATTAATCGCAGACCTATAACATCGATATAATTATAAGGGATCTAAGACTGAAAGTAGCTTGCTCGAGATTAAGCCGAAAAGTCGGAATAATTTGTCGACTGAATCCCGGGCATTTGCTAGGTTAACTGTGCAATTTATTAGACCCTTACGATTTCACGATTGACCGATTTTATTCGCAGTGAGTACTTAACTCGTACTCTAAATGCAAATTAGTAACATGAGCATTCTCATTTTTGTGGACAGTGTCACATCCGTGGATGTCACTACCGTGGATAGATTGAGATATATTATACCAGTAAAGTAAGTAAGTACGAGTAAATAAATAAATAAATATTAGAGGACAATCTTACAACTAAATCGAACTAGACCCACAGTAAGCTCAAGAAGGCTAGTGTTATGGGTACTAGACGACGATATATTTAATAGATACAAATACTTAAATACATAGAAAACATCCAAGACTCAGAAACAAATATTCATGCTCAAGAGTAAGTAAGTATAGATCACTTATTATACTCTACTGAGTAATTTACTAATTGACCATTAAACTGGTATGCTTTCATCCACGGTAGTGAAATGATGACGTCCAAGTCCGACCCAGGTGGAACCTAGCTGAGTTTCTTGCTGGATTTTTCTCAGCTAGGCTAGGTTTAGTGAACCAGCAACAAAATTCCACTCACACCTCAGATTCGGTTGAAACCACTCAACCAATCTCCTTGGAGCGCAAACTCTTAAAGCATTACAGTGTTCAAAATCATCCGCGTGGTCGTGACGGAGGTTTTCCCCTGGATTTTCCCCAGGCTACTCTCCAACTGCGCACTCCTATCGCCTTATTCGGCCCGGCCTGTAAAACCAGTCAGGTTAAAAAACAGTCCACGGATTTGACAGTATGCACAGAAATGATAATGGCCCATCTACGTAAAGCTACGGTAGCATAGTGCTAAAACATGTGGTTATCAAGCGCTGTATTAGGTTCGAATCTCGGTTCGTACCAATGAGTTTTTCAGAACGTACGAAGATTTTATATTTATGCTTAGATTTTTCGCAAAACCTGCAAACATTGCGTTTAAATTCACTGGGGTATGTGAAGTCTGTAATCCATACTGGCCGGGCGTGGATACTAATGCCCGTTCATACATATGAAACCGGCTCTACAAAGTTACTAAATAGAGACAGAAATTAGCATAAAACATTTATTTTTACTAATTTAATATAAATGCGATTTAAATGAGGATTGGACACGTTAATGAAAAAGTTGCACTTATTCCCGCCAAAATACAAAAATCGCATTTTTCATAATGTTACAGAGCAACAGTTACCCGAGTTATAGTGTTTTGTGGCTTAGCAGAATATTGAAGTCTAAAATCCTTACTTCTATTACAAGTAGTTTATTCAGCACTCTTTTTACTAGGTCTTGTTTCACACAGGCAATTAATGAAGTCTAGACGCCTTTACTCTCCCTTTAAATAGACGCTAAACATTAATTTAAAAAAAACTAATGTTCTACCGACTTCAATATTGTTGAACTGAACGAATTAACAGATTTCCACAAAGGGGCGTAGTTAGAAAGAAAGAAAGAAAAGAAAGAATCATTTATTCACAGACACAGAAGACATACATATATGACAAAAATGATAAATGAAGAAAAACATATTATACACAAACCTCATAACATGTGTGTGTCCCCGCGGCAGTGAAACGGACACTGGCTCAGCATTATGCTGAGGTGTCAGACACCTACGGCGCTGATTTTCAGCCAGTACCATCGGTGAGTCACGGAACGTCATACAAATAAATAAACAAAATCAAAATAACTATATTATATATATGCAATAGAAAGAAATAGGTAGTTCTAACCTAACTTACTTTTCTGGTTGACCTGGGTTCTACGCAATTAACTTTTAGCTGTACCTAAAAAAATAACGGTTTAAAAAAAAAGTATATATTATACTCTGTATCCAAGTATAAATAATTATAAGGAATCCCGGGTAAAATTGTAATGGAGTTTAAACTGTAGACTTACAGTACAGTACATGAGCGAAAACTTTAAAACTTCTGACACTAACGAACGAGAGGATGGGACTGAAAAATTTAACAGGATTAAAGTTCCGAGAAAACGTTATAACGTAGCACAGTAATAAGTAAAAATATTTCTTAGTAACCTCTACGTTCTATAAGATACGCGTCATACTCGTGATCGGGTGCTGTTTGTGGAGTCCGGTCTGTTCATGCTTGCTAGGACATAATGACTACGTTAATACTAGTGTCTTTTTATAGGGGATTGACGAGAGACATCATCCTGTTGTGGATTCGTTTTTATTATCAGTGACGTAGAGACCATATACATCTCTAACAATATTAAATTAATTTTAATTTTGACGCTTAGAGACCATGTACATCTCTGGGATATTATATTAATTTCATTATACTCCTTGTTTAATCTTGAGACCTTATACATCTCTAACTTTACTGATGTTTTAATATTTGTAATAGATAACTTTGCAAGTTTATTTTCACTGTATGACATTAATTTTGTTATAATTGTAAACTCGAAGTTATTATTCCTTCTTGAACTGTAAATTAATATTTTGACATGAAAAATGTATTACTTATTATAGTCAGACTTTCTTAAATTGTAAATTAATATTTTGACATGTAAAAGTGCCCTTTTGGCCTATTTGCAGAATAAATGTTTGATTGATTGATTGATAATAATAAATTTATTTATTCAATCACAATTGTTTTCCATTACAAAATAGCTGTTGATGCCTCTTTTTAAGTATGTAATTATTACCTGTGTTAAGAGGCATCGCTCTTCCTTAGTCTATACAATGCAATTGCAAAGAATAAAACAAATAATAATTAATAAGTACGCTTTCCAGTACTGTAAAAAGCTTGAATATGATTTCTGCTGGGGATTGTTAGACTAAACGTTATCTATAATCTCTTCATGCGCTTGCATTCTTACACCAACATTATATTCGTATTAAACGGCGCGGGGTAGCACGAAGCATCATGCACATTGTTGCGACTTTTATGACCTGGATCTTTTGGGTTCCATATCGCTGGTTCCTCTTCATACAAGTTAATGAAAAGTTGAACCATTTCATTATTGCACTCCATCTCGTCCCAATTTTTTAAATTAATAAACATCGCTAAAAAAATTCAAAATGAGTGACTTCCTCCGACACGCGCTCCGTACCATCTGTTTAGACGGCGCGTATTAACATAAGCCGAGCCGAAGATGGCGCGCGCGCCTTTGATTCGTGTTGAAAAACCGACAAGCGATGGATCGTACGAACTTTGCCGAGCCGAGCCGAGCCGCGCCGAGCGTGGCTGTTTAAACGGCGCGTGGCGCGCTGAATCACGAGCCGAGCTCGGCTCGGCTCGCGTGTTTGCGCGCCGTTTAAATGCACCTTAACTTGTCAATTAGTGTAGGTCAAACGCAATCCCATTTTTTTTGGAAATATGACCGTTTCGCGATTTTTTTAAACAAGTGTAGTGCAGTGGTGTTATTATTTTAACAGATTTTAAATCAATGTCATCGATATATTTGTTGCTCTGTCAGTGATAATAATTATTGTTGCGCAGTAAAAAAATACGAAATTGACTTAAACCGAGTGTGTTGTTTGACGAAGCATGTTTCTTGTTTGAGAAATTGACAAAGCCTGCATCGTGGATAAGATTTGTAGCACTAATTTGTATTATTACAGCAAATTTTACACTTTTTCTGATCAATATAAATTCGGCTATAACTATAGCTTATACTGACAGCTAACTTACTTATGCAACTGCTTTGTGTGTACTTGTTGCTGGGTACTTATATCGCCAAGACACTGGAATATCACTAACGTAACGCAAGTATCGGTTATTTTCCTGATCCTACCGGCTGCGCCATGTTTAGGTATGTGAGTCTTAATCTCCACTCAATTGCTCAAAGGTTAGCTGGAAGAAATCCCTTACAGGGATAAGCTCGCCTTTGTACACATATGTCAACTGTTCTTGTAATTTATGTTATGTTTTACTCATGTACAATAAAAAAATTTACATACATACATACATACGAGCTAGACCAAGACTGATTTATTATTTCTTCCTCTCCCTACCCTCATTATACACATATCAAGTCTACCCACACAAATAAGTGAGCCTACCTACACTTTACACAATAAACTCTTGCAATTTGTACCAATTAAAAAAACTCTTCACGGGTCTATAGTTCTACCGTTTGTTTGAGACGGCGCCGGTGATAGGACAGGGGCAAGGGGGGAGACGTCAAAGGGTAGCGGGCGGGTAGCGGGCGGCGGGGGGCTTCCCCTTAACTGAGACGGCGCGGGTGGTATCTACCGCTTAGAGTATAAATATTTCTAAAGAGATCCTATTCGCGGGCCACCAAGAGTGACGGAAAAGGTCTTATGCAGATAAATTGAGAATTGGTTTAAAATGGCTGCCGGCTTACCATAAATTGCTTCCTTAACTTGGGCGGGTAATCGCTTGTGTCGTATTTGGGCAGAACTGTCATATAAAATGAGTTGCGCTCGACAGAAAAAGTGAAACTGTGACGACAAATGATATGTAACTCTCTGTCGCTCTTATAGAAAAATGTATATGACTGTCTCGCTCGGTTGGGGTATTATTATTCGCGTGTCGCGTCTGGTAAGTCTGTGTATCTAGCGAGATACCACCCGCGTCGTATCAGTTAAGCGGTTGAGCTATAACCCGGCCTGACACCAACGTCAGATTACATTATAAATTACAAGTCAATTTACAATATCTCTATTGTGATCGTCAATAAAAATAAATACAAACAAAATTATTGACTAAAAGTGATGTCCGTCATATCTAAAAGTGGATAAATAATACACAATACGTGAAAAATTCAATTATCAGGATCATCAGGAAATTCAGCAATTTTCTAATAATAACAACTTACTAAATACGTATAAAATGTTCGTCGCAGAATGCCGCATGGATTTTGTTGGAAGCTTTTGTCGTGGGTTAAATTGAAAAATGGAACCTTCATTTATTGTTTTATGAAATACGGATGAACGGGCTGCGATGCGATGATACTCGGCATTGGCCATAGAATAGGGACATAATCCGCGAAAAGGCGAAATACATTGCGAAAGCCACCGCGCGATCGCGACAACAGTGACACATAAAGTCCCTATTCGTCCCGGTACCGCCGCACACCGGGTAGAGTCAGTCCGACCCAGGTCGGGCCTAGCTGAGTTTCTTGCTGGACTCTTCTCAGCTAGGCTAGGTTTAGTGAACCAGCGACAAAACTCCCAGTAGCTCGATTCCACTCACACCTCAGATTCGGTTGAAACCGCTCAACCAATCTCACTGGAGCGCAAACTCTTAGAGTATTCCAGTGTTCCAAACCACACGCGTGGTCGAGCCGGAGGTTTTCCCCTGGATTTTCACCAGGCTACTCTCCAACCGCGCACTCCTATCGCTTTATTGGGCCCGGCCTATAAAGCCACAGTCAGGTTCAAAAAAAAAAAAAAAAAAATTGCGAAAGCGATCAAATCAAGGTCCAGATTAGGTACTTTCACCATACCATAGTCGTTCACTAAGGGTGGGTTGCACCAAACCGTCTGTAATCGTAAGCGGTGTTCGTTAAAATCTGATAGTATGTAAAGTTTGACAAGTTTCTATGGGATGACAGCTGCCGGCGCCATATTTGACGATGATCGGCCTGTGGTCGTATGTTGGTGCAACTGCCCCGGTACCCTAAGATATAAAATTAATTTCATTTCGTTCTACTTTTTCATGACCAGTTTTCTATTACAAAATAATCTATGATATGTATTGAATTAGGGTACAAAAATAGTATTTCGAAATAGTTTATAGGTAAAAATACTTAAATATTAACATATGGCTGTAAAAGGTAGGTAACACAGTGGTAAAAACTATTTTTTCATACAAATGGTGAGACATCCAAGAAGCATTGAGTTACTGGATTTATGGATATTAGCCTTACCTGTGGTTTGTTAATTACCAAAACTATCGGAATTGATACTCTAAATAAACCTCTTTCTAAGTAACAACACGAAAATATAAAGTAAGGGCCAAGTAGATGTCCAAGTAGAATATCGCCCACCTACTAATCAAAATACTATACAACTAGTAGACCGATGACTACCGATAATCGATACTCTAATTAGTAAGCCTATATCGGAATTGTCGAGGCAAAATCTACTAGTGACATTCATGGATATGACAGTGTGCACAAAACTGAGAATGGCTCGTCTACTAAAATGTGAAAATGACTTTTTTTTTGAAACCTGACTGTGGCTTTATAGGCCGGGCCCAATAAAGCCATAGGAGGGCGCGGTTGGAATGAAAATGACAAAAGTACCTATGAATAGTGAACTTTTATATCAAAGAGTGTGATATCACAGTCCTAAGCTCTCGAAATCTGACATGACAATAAATATATATTGTAATTATCGAACCTGCGGGGTAATCACTTAACTTTTGTTCTATCGTTAGATAGATTTTAATGTCAATTTTTAATTGTCAGTTCACACATTTTATACTTCAAAATTGACAGTAGAATCTATCTACCGCCGTTAGTACATAAAGTTACGTGATTCACCTGCTGCTCACAAAACTTCACGAGATTTAATAATTGCCACCTGTAGAGGGGAATAAACCGAAATTCGCCAAAGTCAATGAAAAACATTTTTTTTTTTTAATTTCCAAAAATTTACAGAATAAAAAAATCTATGTAATTACCAAATCCGTACCTACATACGAAAGCATTTTTGTCAAAGCTGAAACATTACAGAGATTTAATTTCACTTGATCAAAAATATTGCAGTCTTATTTCAACCTTTAACATATTATCGATAATTTATCTCTAGGTAATACCGGTTCAATTTGAGGCTATTTCCTTACTACGCCAAGATCATAAACAACTGGGATACAATTTATTTTATATCTATGACATTTCAATATCAATTCAATATGATTTGCCCACGCTCCAACACGTTAGCTCAGCCTGTGCCAAAGCGAGCGCACGAATAAATGAAATGTAATTTAGATTTGAAACGATGAACAATAATAGACCTCCTGCGCACAAAGCCTGTTTTAATTACAAATGCTTTCGTAAGCTAAGGACGTAATTGGTTAGAATTTTCAATAAATATCCGCCATTTTGCTTTTGGTGAATAATCTGTCTTTAAACAATTGCCTGCTTAATTCTGCCTGTGTCTAATGAACGTTCTCTGTTCAACTAATAGCGTTCGATTTTAATTATCGTAAGTTAAAGTTATGTGGCAAATATATGTGAACAGAAAATTTATTATCTACGGGCTGTTAAGTACCAGCTCTAACAACGCAAGAGAGATTTTTATTTGTAACTTATTTTCACAAAAGTTTCATCCAAAAAACTGTTTTTAGGGTTCCGTAGCCAAAATGGCAAAAACGGAACCCTTATAGATTCGTCATCCTTCCGTCCGTCCGTCCGTCCGTCCATATGTCACAGCCGATTTACTCGGAGACTATAAGCACTATAATTATGAAAATTGGTAGGAAGGTGTATTCTATGAACCGCTACATAAAAGTGATGTGAAATTACAAAAAATATTAAATTAGGGGGGGCACTCCATACATATAACCGGAGGATGAAAAAAAAATTCATCGCACATAGTCGTGTGGGGTATCGATAGATAGGCCTTATAAAAATGATATGAAGGTTTCTAAAAAAAACTTCTCCATTCATGTCAGCCGTTGGTAAGATGTTATCTGCCAAAGTCATAGAAAGTGTCCCCCCCCCCGTCTAATTTCCGAACTATAAAGTTAAAAATTCTGAAAAAAATACGGACCGACGTACAGACGGACGGACGGACAGACATGACGAATCTATAAGGGTTCCGTTTTTGCCATTTTGGCTACGGAACCCTAAAACCCTACAAATACATTTTCCCGGACTTGGCACGGATTAGGTACATTTGCTCAAAAAGGAAATGTAATCCGCGCCAAGTCCGGGAACAATTCGTTTATAGCCAGGAAACCAATTAAACCCTAATCGTCGAATAGGATATTAAAAAAGTTATTCGCATATCCCTAATATATTTAAATTACTGCGCAGAAACAAGACCGCAGACTGGAACAATCGAATATATGTGTATATTCAATTTTGTTCCAATTATTTGGATAAAACTTCTTTTTTCAATTTCTGAAGTGAATTATATCCGCTTAAGAGGCCTTATAAGTTTTAAAATATTTTGATTTCAAATTATGACAAATCTATTAATAATACCAATAAAGTTATTAAAGGCTACGGTAATATTATTAAAGTTTTAGATAGTAACAGCGATTTTTTGATTTTGTTGTGTGTAGTAGAATTTAAGTCGAAAAAACAAATTTTTAGCTTGAAATTGGGCGATTTGGAGGGATGTTTGAAACGATATTTCTTAATGAAAAATCCAAAAATACGTTTAAAGCTTATGACATAAGGTCGCAATAGCCCTATTCTAAATAGTAACACTGAGAAAATATCAAGATACGTGTCAATTCAAACAGAAAATGGCGTAAATAGATGAGCGTTTTTTAGCCGATAAGGATACTTAATCCCGACTCCGAATAAAGATACAACTCTGAATGAAATCAAAATCAAACATTTATTCTGCAAATAGCCCACTTGGGGACGTTTTTACTCATATTTTAACAGGAAAATAGTGCTTATAATACGAATCGGGGAAAATGTGAGAAAAAAAATAAAATGTACATTTTTTTAGTGAAAACGTTGAGAAAAAATGTCTATTACATAGTTGATGCGGGCTCTCTGTATTCGTGGCAGGGTCGCCATGAATACTAAGCGAGCGGAATGTCCACTATGCCACCGGGGTGAGGGCTTAACGGCGCTCACCTGCGTGTGACGTGACTAGCGAGGGATAAAGCGAAAGGGATAATAAACAAAATCTAACACAGAAATATTTTGTCTTAAATATAAAAAAAAAATATGTTTTATATTATAGCATTTTAATTCTGTAATATTACGATAATACTATTAAATAACAATATATATTGTATCATCATCATCATCCGTCGGGGGTATTTTCAAAATTTTTAATTTTGCCTTTATAGTTTATATTTTCTGTGTGTCCAATTATGTTATGACGATCCTTATTCGGTGAATATGTTTAAATCCTATTCCATTATTATTATTTATATCTTAATTGACGATCATGATGTGAATTCGTATACTTTTGACATGAATGCAAATTTATATTGTAATTTACATCTATGAAATAAATGAATCTGAAATCTACTACTTAACCTACTTAAATAAGTCTAAGTGGTAAAAAACTAAAGAGAATTGAAAGACTTAAGAAAATAACAATAGGTATTTACAATGTGTAGTTCCACAAGAAAACATGTCGAATCGTATGATATCTTTTCCTGCAAGAACTGTGTCAACTAGATACAATGAAAATATTATACATCTCTTTACGCTATTTCGGTATTTGGTTTGGGCCATGCATTTATGTTTGTTAATAATAGCCTATTCACTCTTACCTTAAAGAGTCTTTAATTATAATTAGCCGGAAATACAGAAGACGAGAGACATCATTCTGTTGTGGATTCGTTTTTATTATCAGTGACTTAGAGACCATATATACATCTCTAACAATATTAAATTAATCTTAATTTTGACGCTCAGAGACCATGTACATATCTGAGATATTATATTAATTTCATTATACTCCTTGTTTAATCTTGAGACCTTATACATCTCTAACTTTACTGGTGTTGTAATATTTGTAATAAGTAGATAACTTTGCAAGTTTATCATCACTGTATGACATTAATTTTGTTGTAATTGTAAACTCGAAATTATAATCCTTTCTTGAACTGCGCCTCTAGCGGTGAATTAATATTTTGACATGAAAAATGTATTACTTATTATAGTCAGACTTTCTTAAATTGTAAATTAATATTTTGACATGTAAAAGTGCCCTTGTGGCCTATTTGCAGAATAAATGTTTGAATTTTGAATTTTGAACTGGAGCAAGTTCCATTCCTTTGCTGTTCCCATTAGAAAACAGGGGGCAAAGTAATTAATAATTCAGACAGTATCCCGCCTAGTGAGTAAATCAATGCGACATTAGTAAGCCAACAAAATAGATACCCTACCCGCCCCACCAAGTCAGGAAATCATCGTACAATGAGGGCTATCGTTTTTGTGCTCACCAGTTGGCGCCACTGTCGAGTAAGGTCCAGCTGTCAAAAATTGTTATTGGTTATTATGGACATGAGAACGAAGTTTACATTTAAATCATATTCAATACCTTAAAACATTTATTTAATTGTTATGTTGTTTGTGACTTTAGTGTTTTTTGTCTTTCGTGGCTTCTCGTGGTCCCAAAGGAAGACCAGTGCTAGCACTATGCTGATTTGGGGCCATTTCGTGGCTATTTTCTGTATTTTGGTATTATGTTAATTTGAACTGTGTCTGTGTCACGAATAAATGTTTTTTCTTTCTTTCTTTCTTTCTAAAACCGTACCGTAAAAATATCGAACATACCGCATTGTAGCGCGGTCCCGCTTTGTTCGGAAAAAAGGAGCACTAAGTTTCCGAAAGACAAAACTGTCTCAAAGCCGACACTCATTGACCAGTAACTCATATTTGCCATAATCAAGCTCAGGTATTGTAAAATAGTCACCATACTGTTCCAATTAGATATTAAACCCGCGTATAGCGCAACAAAGAATGACATTTGACGTTTCGGAGACCCCACGCTACACTAGCGCCTCTAGCGGCGAATTCATACGCGACAGCCCTCATTAAGAGCGCTTTAATAAAATGTAACGGGTGCACTAGCGCCACTCGTAAATAATTGTGATTGTTTAAATTTAATGATAGATATCTAAAAAAGGAGGCCGCTACGTACTGTATTTTGTATTTAAGTACGTTTTGAATCCATCAAACTAGTTATTACGTTGCTGGATTCGTCAATCTATGCGTCCAAAGTTAAAACGGCCGTTTTATTTTTGAGCTCATAGAGGGACCAATCTAGCAACGTAAAAATTAGTTTGATGGATTCAAAAAGTACTTAAATACAAACTACAGTACGTTGCGGCCCCCTTTGTTAGTTATATATCATTAAATTTAAATAATCACAATTATTTACGAGTGGCGCTAGTGGACCTGTTAGATTTTATTAAAGCGCTCTTAAATCAAACAGATCTCACCCGAAACTTGGTGATGACAATTTAACCCACAGTTAAAGAGGGGGTGTTCAGACAGAGTAAACCTTGGAATAATGACGCAAATTAACACTCGTTCCATTTATCGGATCCTGTATCAACGTGAACGTTTAATTTGGCCCCGGTGGCACGTTTCAACAATTCCGTCAAGCGTGAGTGGGGCTCGCGTGCTGAGAGTTCGCTACTGTATTTCTAATTCATAATACAATTTCATATTACAATTTCACAATACCTCATATTACAACCCCATAACCAGAATGTGTAGACTATACAATGACACTGTAGCGCAGCATTCTTCACTGGACATATTTAAAAGTAGTTTTCCTGTATTTAAGAGACAAATAACCAAAATCTTTACATAATCACTTTCACTTTTACCTTAGTATACCTTAAGTAAATGTACCTACTAACACTTCCTTTATTACCTACACTTTAAATGAAAATTAAGTCTTGATTATATATACTGTATAACTTAACTACACGACTATAATGTCCCTCAACTAATGTATAAATTTCAATCTTGCTGTGTACACATAGTTTAGAGCATCAGTCTAGTTTTTATAAAAAATATTGCTGTATGGTTGTATTAATGATTGATATTTGTTTTGTGTGCCTATTTAATAAATAAATAAATAAATATTCTCAGTATTTCAAGTACTTAGTCAAATTAGGTTTTAGAAAGTACCTAATACTAATTATATATTATGCAATAGATGAATAAGAGGAGTCAAAAATTTAAGTGGCATGCATAATGGTTTGGCGCGTGTTTTGCGTTTCTTGTATTATGAATTACAAGGGTGATACATTTTTTGACCCCATGGTCACAGAAAAACACCAAGAGCATTTTATGACCTAGTTATTTAACATTGCATGTTACAGCACGACTGATGGTAAGTATCAGACTCCTTAGTCTATGGACACTTGACTCCAGAAGAATCTCAACCGCGTTTTTGTTTCTTCATTGATTTGTAATTGTGCGTGCGCATCTGAAAACAAATGCAGGAAGAGGGGCTATTATCGGAAATTTTTACCGGTTCCTTTTTGACACATCATAACATCCATATAAATGCTCATTATACATCGAAACAAAGAATAAAATCAAGTATTGATATAAGAGCTTCATGAGTAATTAGAAAATTGCAATACAAAGAAAGAAAGAAAGAAAGAAAAACCATTTATTCAATAAAGCACACACAACCGGACTTAATAAATGGGTGTAAGATAGACAGTGAGTGAAGGTGCACAATGAGTCCAGCAATGTGTGCCATAAAGAAAAGGCTGAGACTCAGCATGTGTTGCTATTTGCCGTATACGCGTTTTAGAGAAGCAATCATATGAATGTATATTTTCGTGTAGTAATTTATGATAATAATTCGTCATGAAAACATATACGTACTAGGTATATTATTTATTTTGTAATTTTAGTGTAGTGACTAAATCATTCGTTTCGATTGAGATGATATTTCCGTAAGTTGATGGAAAAATGAATGAATTTTATAACCGTATTAAATTACGTGTTATAAAAAATAAGTATTACAATAGATTGCAAACGATGAAGTACGAAATGACCTTTATTGCGAAATTCAGAAATATAGTCGTATAGATTCTGAACGATACAAAATTGACGCATAGGTAGAATAAAAATCGTAGGGTGTCTTCGGATAATTCTGAATGTCGGATAATTCCGAAAATAACAAATTCCAGCCCAACTAAGCGATTTTATTGCATCTCATCGTCATCATCATCAAAAAGAAATGTTAAATTTTTTATAGATGTTTGTTTGTGCAACAAAATCGCACAAGAATTTGTCATTTTCGGAATTATCCGACAATCGCAATTACCCGAAGGCACCTTATATCAAAAGTTCCTACTCTAGTTTCATGTCCAATAATGAAATATATGGGATCATTATCCCGTCGTCTATCGATCCCTGGGACCCCAGAGATCATAACAAAATAATCCTATTGTTTATTTTTCTCGCCGGAATAATCATTCACAATTCATTAATAATCTATTCGTCTTACCCGCGTCATTACAAATGCCAATTCATAACTGTCAAAAAGGAACTGGGATTTTTTTTCGATAATAGCAAAACTCCCGCAAAACGACGCGAGAATCCATCCTCTCCTTTCTTATTCGCACAATGCGAGCATGATACAATTATATACTGCCAGGCATGCGAGGTGTGGGTGACACAACATGACCCACGGCGTCAGCCTATAGACTGTATGCGGAGGAAAGTGTATTTGTCTTTGACAGTAACGTCACTAGTGTCACGATCTGGATTGTTAGGCTTAAAGATAAATGCATGTGTCTTTTTCACGTCTGAGAATCGTTTTTTGGCCGCATCCAGTCACTATTTGCAATCAATTGTAAGCGCCAGTAGTATTTATCCTTAAATTATTTGCATGCTAATTTACCAATGATTAATTTTATTATTACTTATATTGTCTCTGTAACTTATTGTGCCTAGATCTTTTAATATTTGACATTATTGACATTTCTTGTTTTTCTTTTTTAAACATTGTTTATATTTACACTTTAATTTATTCATAAATTAGACTTCACAAAGTTAATGATAACATAATAATACGCTATATCACTAATATAATATTAAATTGACATGAGTAATGATAATATCACTATAGAGTAATTTCCTTAAGCACCATTAGTAATAAGTCTTTGTAACCTATAACTTGCATGTTTGGTTTATCTGAAAATGTAAGTTGGTTAGTAAATAAATAAATAAATAAATAAAATGCGGGAAAGAAGCCCTTCTTTCCCGCATTTAGCACCATTAGCAAAACTCCCACTGCGACGCGACGCGAGAAAAATCTACGATCTCCTTTCTTATTGGCACAATGCGAGTTAGAAATGGCGCGACTTGACAACAAGTTGTGCTATCCACAAGTGGGTTACACATAATTTTTTGGAAAAACATAAGAAAGAAACGAAAGAAAAAACATTTATTCGTGGCACAGACACAGTACAAATTAACATAACACCAAAATACAGAAAATAGCCACGAAATGGCCCCAAATCAGCATAGTGCTAGCCATTGGCTAGCGCTGGTCTTCCTTTGGGACCACGAGAAGCCACGAAAGACAAAAAACACTAAAGTCACAAACAACATAACAATTAAATAAATTACATAATTTACAATTTAAACAGACAAGAACAGACAAACATGAACGCGACCTTAAACAATCATCAAATATCTGTGGTCTGTCACAAGTCGCAACTAGCGCCAGCGGACAACCACTAAAATAGTGACAGATTACGCGATTTCGTAAAATGAGAATGGAGGCATTAGGTTAGCGTCATATGACAATATTAAAATTACTGATTAAAACTAAACACATAAGCAAATGAAATGTCTGCGTTGTAAATAGCAATCAATCAATCATGCAAATGGTGCATAACCCTGTGGTAAGATAATGAATACTTATTGTTGCAGACAGCTAGTTTCCAATCTGCAATTTTCCTCTCTCTTTTGATGTTCTGTTCTTAAAGAATTCTGTTTATAAAGATTTTTTAACCCGGTTGAACCCTAGAAACGTGTTAAAGCCTGCGAGTCCCCGTTCGTTTTGTCAAGGTGCAATTTGAATTGCAAATGGACCCCGAGAAGCTGCATCCGACAAACAACCTTTGTGCTCCGTCGACATTTACATAGGATCCGGAGCGTTTGCGATTCTTCCCTGTCCAATGAGGTTTTTATATTGAAGAAAGTCTGCAATCAGTAGACG
The DNA here is from genome assembly GCA_963556455.1 of Epiblema foenella. NCBI lineage: Eukaryota > Metazoa > Arthropoda > Insecta > Lepidoptera > Tortricidae > Epiblema > Epiblema foenella. The sequence goes on along the minus strand of OY747099.1, from coordinate 27,316,349 downwards.
TAGCTACTTATTTGTAGCGTCGTTTGATCAAAATGGCAAAATTGTACCGCTAAGTAACAAGATTCGAATTTCATCATCCTCCTCTGACGACCGGTTTAGCCTAGTGGGTAGTGCACCTGCCTGTGAAGCTGACGGTCCTGGGTTCGAATCCCGGTCAATTCTTCCCTGTCCAATGAGGTTTTTATATTGAAGAAAGTCTGCAATCAGTAGACGTAGCTACTTATTTGTACCGTCGTTTGATCAAAATGGCAAAATTGTACCGCTAAATAACAAGATTCGAATTTCATCATCCTCCTCTGACGACCGGTTTAGCCTAGTGGGTAGTGCACCTCCCTGTGAATCTGACGGTCCTGGGTTCGAATCCCGGTCAATTCTTCCCTGTCCAATGAGGTTTTTATATTGAAGAAAGTCTGCAATCAGTAGACGTAGCTACTTATTTGTACCGTCGTTTGATCAAAATGGCAAAATTGTACCGCTAAATAACAAGATTCGAATTTCATCATCCTCCTTTGACGACCGGTTTAGCCTAGTGGGTAGTGCACCTGCCTGTGAAGCTGACGGTCTTGGGTTCGAATCCCGGTCAGGGAAAATATTTGTGTGATGAGCATGAATATTTGTTTCTGAGTCTTGGATGTTTTCTATGTATTTAAGTATTTATATCTATTAAATATATCGACGCTGGAAAGGCAAAATGGGATAACCGACATTTTTGGCGATATTGAGTTATACACACCGTTGGAATCGGCAGAGTACCCATAACACAAGCCTTCTTGAGCTTACTGTGGGGCTAGTTCGATTTGTGTAAGATTGTCCTCTAATATTTATTTATTTATTTATCCTAGGGTATTCCCGATTATGCACAAAGTCCCAAGATTTCATGTAGGAACCAGTTTTACGAAAGCAACTGATCTTCCAACCCAGACGAAAAAGTAGACCTTATAGGGATTAGAAAAGATTCGAACTTATTGCTTTCTTAACCTATTTGAGACATCTCACTCGTATTTGGAGCTATCCATATTGGGATGTACCTCCGTCTTACAAAAAACCGCACCCATAATAACACCACTACTTTCTTTGTAGGCAGAGCAAGGGTGCCTTTCCATCAAACTATGCTATGTTTCTACCAGTGCTACGCTATGTGAACCAATGAATGTGATTTGTGGATATCAACGCATCCATAGCAACGTAGCATAGCATAGCTTTGATGGAAAGGTACCCTAAGGACTCGCGTGTTGAGTTCCTGGTGGTTAATGTGGCCTAAGATTCATAGGATGCGATGTAATGAGAGTGAGGCATCTGCTCAAAGTGAGTCCTCAAATCAATGAAGGATCGGCAACGTGATTATAACTCATCAAGCAGCCCGTTTGTTTGTTTGCTACCGTTGCGATACTGAACTGTTTAAATTTTGTTGGGTTAAATAGTGAAATACGCTCTATTACTCTTATATAACTAGTCCTAGGATTAAGTTTTTCGGGCATATCAGAGAAAAATCGTATTATTTTTCTAGCGACCTACTTTAGAATACCCAAACCATACATTCAATAGCTTAAACCGCATAAATTTCAAATGGAAAGGCATTTTCAAGACGAACTCTAAGCTCCGCATTTCCTGAACGTCAGTAAGAACGGACCGGACAGGAAGCCCAGTTATTTCCGGCGACGATACAACCAGAATACGAGTATTATACATATACATGTAGTATGAGTATGATTATGGCGCAGGCTGGTGAACGGCAAGGTACGGGAATTCGAGGATCAACGTAAAGTTGACCTTGATACCAAACGCGACCAGCTTAAGGCCCGCCCACCTGCTGCCATCTCCTACAATTATGTAGACGGCGTGCTTACGTGCCATCAATGTGCGCGGAGTTTTATTGCTAAAATAGGCTACATTAGCCATCTTCGGGCGCATGAGCGCCGGGACACTGATTAGGAGTCGAAGTGGTCGCCATGGCCGAAACCGGTCGGAATAATCATTCATTCATGATTATACATAAACTAGCCTATAATATGTAGAGGTTTTTTGGTGTATTATTCTAGCGGTTTGTTTACATGGGTCAATATGAACAATTTAAAATAAGAAGATGATGATGGGTATATAAGAGAAGGGGTAGGCCAAGAAAAAGGTGGATGGACTGCGTGAGAGACGATATGGAGAGAAAGGATGCGTGTGAGGAGATGACGGGTGTTAGAGAAGTATGGAAGAAAAAATATGCTGCGCCGACCCCACGTACATGGGTAACGAAATGATGTTGATGATGAAGAAGTCAAAATGTAAATAACATTGTATGCAAGGTTATATTCTAAGGGACTTGCTCATATCGACGACCGCTTTAGCCTAGTTGGTAGTGACCCTGCCTTTGAAGCTGGAGGTCCCGGGTTCGAATCCCGGTCAGGGCAGGTATTTGTGTGATGAACACGAATATTTGTTCCTGAGTCTTGGATGTTTTCTATGTATTTAAGTATCTATTTATCTATATAAATATGTATATCGTCACTTGGTACCCATAGTACAAGCTATACTTAGTTTGGGACTAGGTTGATTTGTGTAAGATTGTCCAAAAATATTTATTTATTTATATTTGGAGCAGCCCAAGTGGGAAAGTACCTTAGAAAAGACCGAAGCCATAATGACACAGTGACCTTACTCACCACCAAGAAAACAACACAACTGACTTCAGCAACGTCTTCATGAAGGTCTGGCATGGATCGCTCGTCGGCCCAGGGCAGAGTCGAAGTTGCACCATGTCCGTAGGGAGTACCCACCGTCGCTGTTTTGCGATTACAATAGTTGTTTTTTGTTTGTTTGTAGTTTAAGCTGCTAATCTACTCCCCTCTCTGTCGTAACTCGGCGATCACTGATTAGGGGCCGCATGGTCCGGCGACCCGGACGACGTAATCACAGCGTCCATCGAAAGATGGAATGTTCCGCTTACAGCGTCCAACTCAGACACGACGCGTACACTTAGGCATTCCCGCTGGCGAGGATGTCCACCGCGCGACTGATACATCTATATGTGTCAGTGTTGTCGCGATCGCGCGGTGGAATAGGGACTATTCCCTATTCGTCCCGGTACCGCCGCACACCGGGTAGAGTCAGTCCGACCCAGGTCGGGCCTAGCTGAGTTTCTTGCTGGACTCTTCTCAGCTAGGCTAGGTTTAGTGGAGCAGCGATAAAACTCCCAGTAGCTCGATTCCACTCACACCTCAGATTCGGTTGAAACCGCTTAACCAATCTCACTGAAGCGCAAATTCTTAGAGTATTCCAATGTTCCAAACCTCACGCGTGGTTGTACCGGAGATTTCCCCCTGGATTTTCCCCAGGCTACTCTCTAACCGCGCCCTCCTATCGCTTTATTGAGCTCGGCCTATAAAGCCACAGGTTTAAAAAAAGAAAAAAGCTGCCTATTATATAGATGCATAAAAAAATATTTTGCAAGACATTATTCTCCTAATTAGCTCTAATCGCAAGGCGGACTGAATAGCCACGATTGAGGAGCTCCGATAAAAGCAAGGCGCAAATTAACGCCCCTGGAGTCCCTAATAAAATACCTTTTAGCCATGGTATAATCTATCACAGCCAGAGTGCTGACTCTAATTATTTTGGCTCACGAAAGCATTTAGGGGTTCTTATTATGTACTTTATTACACTTAATGGACTTATAGCTACAAATACTGCCAAAATAAATGAACAAATGTCATAAAATATGCCGTTCACCGGCATAGCTCAGCGAATTTGTTAAAATTCATGTGCGAATTTTTCTTTTTAGTTATTTGTAATATGTCTCTATAGTTCGTTTTTGTTTATGTGTTACCCGCCGTGAATTTCACCGATTGGCTCCGACGGAAGACCAGCGTCGACCAGTTAGGTTGGCACCGTGCTGAGTCGGGACCATTTCGTGGCATTATTGGTTGTTTTTTTTTTGTTTTACACTTTTTTTACTGTTTTTACTCGTTTTTCAACTTTAATCCTTGGTATATGTATTACTCCTGTGCCACGAATAAATGCTTTTTCTTTCTTTCTTTCTTTCTAATTAGTAGGCTGAAACGATGCCCGTTAGGGCAGACTGGTTGTTGTGTGGAGACCGCGTGTCGGCAAACGTAGTGTAGGGCGCACTTTAACTAGGTGGGGCGATGATATTCGTAAGGCAGTGGGCAGGGATTGGAGGAGAAGAGCTGAAGACCGAGCTCAGTGGCGTGCCATGGGAGAGGCCTATGTCCAGCAGTGGACTAACACTATATATAAGGAAGCTCTAACCTAACCTAACCAACTAACCGAAACTTCTAAAAAAAATATACGTATGTAACATTTTTTTTAAGTAAGGTGAAATTAAGTAGGTAAAATAATGTTACTAACATATTTAGATGGCTGAGTAAAAAATAAAGAGAGTTTCTTTCGCCAACAAACTGTGATGCAGTTTGGCGAAGTTATAGTGTAAACGAATGTAAACTTTTTTTGTAAGAAATAAATTAAAAAAAAGGAGGGCTCGTGGCCCAGCGGCGCCCGCTTACCGCGCGGTATGCGAGGTTCAGCAACGTCGGCCCAGGTCAGTTAGTGGATGGATGACTGCTTTGAGTGGTTATTAACTGAATGCTCCCGGCTGCTGTCTATGGTAGCAGTCGTTGAGCCAAGTTAGAGGCCTTCGGGCGGCTCGAGAACTTCTAACAGTCAAGTTGCCCACTCACTTGACAAGCCTAATTCCAATAAGGTCTGGTTTTCCCTCGGGTTGGAAGGTCAGGTGGCAGTCGCTTCCGTAAAACTAGTGCCTACGCCAACTCTTGGGGTAGCGGACCCCGGGCATCCTTTAGCATGCAACCGTACCGGGATAACTATGATGATGATGATGATCTTCGAAACTTCTAAAAATATCATTATCTATTGAATGGGGGTTTACAAATTCAAGTCTTCAAAAAATTACAATATACTTTCCTTAGTAATCCCCTTCTAATTACCTGTGGCGATTGTCTATAAACTTCTTGCTAAATATATTTGTATTTAGCATGTTCGATTTGGTGATAGATTGACAGCCATCAAGGCTAATTTTTGTCCGTAGACATATAACTGCATGTTAAATAATTCCTGTAAAATACTTAATATATTTGTGGACTAAATCTGGAATCTTTACTTCATCTCCTGCCGGATGACCTGAGCACTTCTACACTGTGGCGACGAACGTCGCCTCCCCAAATACCCTTAATGTACACTTAAAAAAAAAAAATTTTTTTAATAATTGTGCCTTACAAAAATAATTACTAATTACGTGACGTTCAATTGATATGATTGCTTTGAATTAATTACAACTTTCCACATCTCCGTACTAATATATTATTGTGGAAAACTGACTTGAAATTCTTTAATAAACTACAGAATTTCATAAATACGTGGTAGACAAATACCATACGGCATTAAATGTGCCTTTTGTAAGATAAGGTTTCTTTTGTGCAAAGATTAAGTAAATACGAAAATTAAACGCTTTCTACAGGTTAATTTATGATCTTTGCCCCCAATTTAACTGAGAAATTCTTGTCATCCATTCTCGCCACAATGTCACGAAAAATGCTTACAACACATTCGTTTAGAGCCATATATTACGGTAAACGAGTGATTGGCAGAGAGAAATGGCCCTACGACGTTCCTGCGCAGCGGTGTTAGCGACGGGAAAGCTAGTAATTTCCGATCGTGAAGTTTCACTGAAATATGTCACTAAAGTTACCAAAGTTATATATTTCTGATTTGTTTTTAACCCGTCAGTTACCATAGACATTCTTGTTTTTGGAAATTGCCTTCACGCATAAAACTTCTAATTTGGACAGCTTACTCGTCAAAAAACCTAGTTAATTATGACGGTAACATTTCAAAAATACGAACAGTGATATTGAACATCCCTTTTTGACGAGAGACATCATCCTGTTCTGGATTCGTTTTTATTATCATTGACTCTTAGAGACTATATACATCTCTAACAATATTAAATTAGTCTTAATATTGACGCTCTGAGACCATGTACATCTTTAAGGACGTTAGAACTATGAATTGTATTTGGACGCTCAGAGACCATGTACATCTCTGGGATATTATATGAATTCATTATACTCCTTGTTTAATCAGACTGAGACCTTATACATCTCTAACTTTACTGATGTTGTAATATTCGTAATATATAACTTTGCAATGTTATATTTGTAATCGCGAAATTATTATTCTTTCTTGAACTGCAAATTAATATTCTGACATGAAAAACTTATTCTTAGTCTAAAATTGTAAATCAATATTTTGATATGTAAAAGTGCTCTTTGGCCTATTTGCAGAATAAATGTTTGAGTGTGATGTTGTTAAATATCACTAACGTTTCGCAATAGTCTCACTATTTTGTAGTGTGAATATATATACATAACTCGTAGTAGGGATAGTGACACCAAATAAGAAAATAAATAAGTTCAAACTTTCTCGAAAAAGGATCAAAATTATAATCAAATGGCGAAAAAATAAACTCAAAAGATTTTGTGGCGCTCGTGGTTACTGACGACACTGATCTGTCGCGCTTTCTCTCTCTAACTAGCAACATTAAAATGGTCGTAGCTTCGTTATGTCTTGAGATATTTGAATAGGTTTTCACCATTTGGCATATCTTTGCCTTGTTTTTTTTGAAGTAGTCAAATTTTGAGTCAATATATCTATTATAGTGCTTTGCTTAGTGCCTAAAAAAAATATCTCGTGGACACGTTGGGTAACTTTAAGTCTACAAGAGACCGATAATAAATAAATAAATAACATCCCTATAATCTTTCGGAAATAGTACAAACTAGCAGCGCCCTGGCGTTCTGATGTCTAAGCTACAATACTGGAAAGTTTCAAAGAGATCCGTTCAGTAGTTATTGAGATTAAGCGGAACGTACATCCATCCGCACAAACTTTCACGTTTATAATATTACTAGCAGCGCCCTGCGGTGTTACCCGCGGATAAAAGGTAGCCTATGTCCTATTCTGATGTCTAAGCTACAATACTGGAAAGTTTCATAGAGATCCGTTCAGTAGGTTTTGAGATTAAGCGGAACGTACATCCATCCGCACAAACTTTCACGTTTATAATATTACTAGCAGCGCCCTGCGGTGTTACCCGCAGATAAAAGGTAGCCTATGTCCTATTCTGATGTCTAAGCTACAATACTGGAAAGTTTCATAGAGATCCGTTTAGTAGTTTTTGAGATTAAGCGGAACGTACATCCATCCGCACAAACTTTCACGTTTATAATATTACCAGCAGCGCCCTGCGGTGTTTCTCGCAGATAAAAGGTAGCCTATGTCCTATTCTGATGTCTAAGCTACTATACTGGAAAGTTTCATAGAGATCCGTTCAGTAGTTTTTGAGATTAAGCGGATCGTACATCCATCCGCACAAACTTTCACGTTTATAATATTATTAGGATTAGGATGTTTCTCAAACAGAAATATTTCACAGAAATCCAATCGGCCAACACTATTCGCATCGCGTATATTTCTCTCTTTAAAACTTTCGGGTTCTTAAGGAGTCGCTAAGGAGTCGTCTCAGTTGATTTAAAGTTTCTGAATACTTCTATTATAAACTGAGAAAACAATGTAGAATTATCTTCAGACAGATAAGGATAATCTATTTTTTTAGAGTCGAGGTGAAATTTTAGGTAAAATATACAAATGAAAATGCTCAGCGAGTCTTTTGTTTATTCGTCTTTTTGTAAGAGAGACTATTTAAAGATTCAGATGATACAAGTTGTATAGGAATAGGTCGCTATCTAGATTGAAAGTAAGAAAGGCGTCTCACTTATTTTACTTGTAAATTCGTCCTTAATTATTTACGTAATAGACTACTTGTTCGGTAAAATAAATTTGTTGAATTAAGAAGATTCGTGTAATGAAATCTTCCGGTGCGTGGACGCCACTCAAGCAGTTTCTGGCCCCATCGACCGTCAGTCCTGCGAGCAATGTGCCCTGCCCACTGCCACTTAAGTCTCGCAATTTTGAAGGCTATGTCGGTGACCCCAGATCTGCTACGGATAGCTTCATTCCTAATTCTATCACGCAGAGAAACCCCGAGCATAGCTCTTTCCATTGCTCTTTGGGTGACCACCGCACCGGAAGACGAGCTGTCGGTAGGCCTCCGACAAGGTGGAGTGATGACCTGGTGAAGGCCGCGGGAATCCGGTGGAAACGAACGGCACAGGACCGGTCTAAATGGCGAGCCTTGGGGGAGGCCTATGTTCAGCAGTGGATGTCTTTCGGCTGAAATGATGATGATGATGATGTGTAATGTAATGAAATCTACTATAGTTAATCCTGCAACATGGAGGTGCTGATTTTGATTTCCGAACAAGCGAAAGATTCTAAAGTTGATTCAAAGTCCTAATCTTGAGCATAGGGAGGGAATCAATAGCACGAGCTGCAATAGTAGATTGTGTCTCAAGGGAGCAAAATGATATATTTACGGCGAGGGCGGTATATTGAATTCTGAGTGAAGCGAAAGATTCTATAATAGAATCCTGAGCGTAGCGAGGGATTCTAAAGTAGAATCTTGAGCGTAGCGAGGGATTCAAGTGTTTATGCCCAAGACGGAAATAATTTTGCTACCGCGTGACACATACTGCTTTTCACACCGTCTATAAGGCCTGCTGTTAAAAACGTGAAATATCATACAAATGATTTTACTACAGAGTGTCACATACTGGTTTTCACACCTTCAATGAGGAAAAGAGTCATTGTTGCCCTTAAATGAGGGAAGAAAAGTACATCTTTGATCCCTCATTCGAGGGCAACAATAACTCTTTTCTGAATAGCAGATGTGAAAATAATTTTGCTCGCGTGTGACACATACAACTTTTCATCTCATCAGTGAGGACATATTAAAGTTTAATAATATCATAGGCATTTACGAGTACGTACGTGTCTGTTAATTAATCAGAATGAAAACCTAATTCAGCATTCATCAAGCCACTGCTTGTTTTATTAACTCCTCAGAACAACTTTCAGGCGCACGACGCGAGATTACGCGCGGCAGACTTGGGCACATTTAATAATAATAATAATATACTCGTTGACATCACCATCCCCCATGACGAGAACCTCGTGAAGGCCGAAAAGGACAAAGTCAGCAAGTACCTAGACTTGGCACACGAGGTGACCGCCATGTGGGATGTTGATTCAACGATCATTGTCCCGATAGTCGTCTCTGCGAACGGTCTAATAGCGAAGAGTCTCGACCAACACCTCAAGAGACTCTCGCTAGATGGCTGGGTCAAGGGTCAGATACAGAAGGCGGTACTCCTGGACACGGCGCGGATAGTCAGGTTCCTCTCTCTGTCGCCCGGTAGCTTAGGCCCCGCCTCGCTGTCGGCGTCACCCTATGTTAGGTTTTTATAATGATTTTATGTTTTGTAAATATTGTTATATATTTTACTTTTTATATAATTATTATAAAATCTAACCTAAGACCTAAAATAAATAAAGATAATAATAATAATAAGACGTTTATTCAATGACTGTATACATTTACAGGTAACCAAGACAGGTACAATAAAACAAAGTATACAAAAACAATTGAAAGGGTAGGTGGCTCAGCTTGCGTCTGGACCAAGAGACCACTAAAGACCAAGAGTCTCTACAGACATCTTCATCTTCATCTTGTCTGTCATTTCAGTATGTCACGTGCGCCAGCTCGCGTGTATACTATAAACTAGACTCACTGTTCTTTAAATACAGCCTTGATGACTGATCACTAATATTTTCTAATTGTTTTAAATACTTATTAATATCTGTAGCGCAAGACGGAAGAAAATAACAATTGAAAACAATTTACCGCAATTTTTTAAAGGTGCGTTCCGAAACTGCACTAGTGGTATAGTTTTTATAAAACAAAGGTTTTTAAAGTATAATTATTAAAATTTCTGTTGTTTTTTCAACAATTGTTTTACTTCAAAACATTTATTATTAAAATACTGTTTTATTTAAAAGACCCGATGCCAATAACTTTATGATAATTTAAACTTTTAGGATAATTTATGTGTTTTCGAACGTATCCATATTTAGCGCGTATTGAGGGTCTACTATAAAAATTTGAATGTCAAAGTCAAGTTTTCGCAACTCAGTACAAAATAAATTATATCCGAGGATAGTATGGTATATTCGAGGCGGACAACGAATACTCAAGGTAATAAAGAGTCGGCAATCCGCTTACTCAAAAACAAATATTTATTTCATTCAAAGGACCAAAATGCGTAACATATTCATATTCATGTATTCACAATATAAATTACATGTCAATCTACAAGAATCTCTACTGTGATCGACAATAACATTAAAAAAAAAACAAAATAAATTAAAAATCAATGAATAAAATAGCAGTTAAAATAATACAATGAGTATGATAAAATTCACCCGAGAGGATTGTCATGAATATATTAATATTTTTGGTACTCTGAACACGGATAACAAGGAATTAAATATCAATATCTCGTAATGATCGTCAAAGTAAATATTAAAACAAGAATTAAATTAAATCAATAATATTAAATTAAATTAAACAATGTCAACTATATTTTATTTCCATGTATTCGCTAATGGAATATAACGGGGTTTCTAATAAAAAGTTTCTCAGTTGACGTCTGAATGTTTCGTCAGATGGTTCAGTTCTTAATTTGGCGGGTAGGCGCTCGTAATAACTTTTTGTAACTAATTAAAACAAAAACATTACTTAGCCTCCTACCTATTTTGAAGTCGGTACCAAGCCTAATAATTATTCCATAGGTTAAATACGTCCTCCCCATATAAGTGTATAAATAAAATATGTGCATACGGTAAAATTTACCCCTAATTTATTTATTTATATTATATTGAACTCATAAATCTTTAAAAATAAAATTAAAAGGTCCTGTTATATAGTTAAGCGAGGAAGCATTAACTTGAATGGGTCCTCCTGTCCATTCCAGCTCAAAGTTCTCGATTACTTTAGATATGAATGTCTCCATTTCCAACTCCGCAATTCGACGTCCTGAAACAAGATGATCTTTAATAACTGACCGAAGAGCTGGCGACTTCCTCGCACAACGTATCAGCATTGCGATACAGTGAGGAAATGCCGCCAGCATCCTTGGTACAGTGCCTCAAGGGCCTGTTTTAGATTCAATTTAGTTGTAATATTATTTAATTTATTGTTATTTAACTATTTACCGCTTGTAAATCAATAAAACATGTGGGTCATACTTAGTTGAATAAACAAAAGTCGTCCCTCCTGTGGTCAATAGTTAACGGCTCATGTGCATGTTAGTTATGTTTTTATTACAGGGATTTATAGAAACGGAGACACTGTTTATGCGGGTTACTGGTCCAATCCAAAATTAAGCTTTGTAGCCCTTAACTTTTGGTATGTCCACAGAAAAGACGCGAACCTAAATCCGCGTATGACTCATTTTCATCTTTAATTTAAATATCTCTGGACAGTCTTACATAAATCGACATTGTCCCAAATTAGGCAAACTTTGTACAGTCGGCTTCATTATCTGGGCACTTAGAGACTGTCGCTTTCACCGGTGGCAAATTTGGTGTGACAATTTAAATACGACGTTAATGTGACACGGTACAAAGGTCGGCGTATTTTGGGTACTAAGCGACGATATACATACTTATATAGATCTAGCTGAGTTTCTTGTTGGACTCTTCTCAGCTGGGTCATTGTCAGATGTAAAAATAAAAGTTGTCCACCCGGTGGTCAATAGTTAACGGCTTATGTACATGTAAGTTATGTTTTTATTACATGGATTTACAGTTGCCGAAACACCGTTTATGCGGGTTACTAGACCAATCCAAAATTAAGATTTTTGGCTCTTAACTTTTGATATGTCCACCGAAAAGACGGAAACGTAAATCTGACAATGACCCAGCTAGGCTAACTTTAGTGAACCAGCGACGAAACTCCCAGTAGCTCGATTCCATTCAGGTTGAAACCGCTCAACTAATTTCACAGGAGCGCAAACTCTTAGAGTATTCCAGTGTTCCAAACCACACGCGTGGTTGTGTAGGAGGTTTTCCCCTGGAATTTCCCCAGGCTACTCTCCAAACGCGCACTCCTATCGCTTTATTGGGCTCGGCCTATAAAGCCACAGACAACTTATATAGATAGATTATATAGATACAGTGGAATCAGAATAAAGTGACAGTCAAGGGACCGGTTAAATTACGTCGCACTAACAAAACGTCGCACGAAACGGACTGATTTACTATGAAAATGTATGGTATGAAATCTAATGCGTGGTGATTTCGAAGTCGTTAAAAGCGGTCAAATGTTATAAGCGAAGTCGTTATAAGCGGATTCTACTGTATACTTAAATAGAAAAAAAACTCCAAGACTCAGGAACAAATATTCGTGTTCATGACACAAATAAATGCCCTGACCGGGATTCGACCAAAGGTCTTCGTAGGGGGAGGGGGTCAAGACTACGAACAAGACTAAGTAATCGACAAGTTTGCTTCCTTTGTAGATCATACGGTGTAGACGCCGGTGCCGGTGATGATGGAACTCGACGACTCAAATAAAACTTCGATGTAAAGTTGACTGTATAATTTCAATAGGTGCTGATTTACACAAAATAGCTTGGCCAAAAGAGGTATGTGCAGAAGTGGTTGTAAGTAAGAACAAAGAATAGGTAATGACGAGCAAAATTTGATAATTTGAGTTAACGTATGTTACAATGGTAGGGATAAAGCGTATGTGAAGCGTTGCTATTGGTGGCTTTAAAAAAGCCGCTCTTATACTAACCGTGCCCGACGGGCGCGTTTTGCTACTGCATACTAAGTTATTACATATGTATAAAAATAAATAAGAGTTGCGTTCGCAACATACGGTATTATAATGATAGCCAAATCAGCATTTTTTACGAAACGGCCAAAATTCTCCGTTACTAAGAAGTTTGTGGAGAAATATGACTAATGACGTCGCCATTTTCTGTGGTCAAATTGTGTCTTTTTATATTTATATAAAATAGCATAATCCATATCGATACTAATAGGGACGCTAGGCCAGTTATTAGTTACGCGGCCTGCGTCAGTTTGCGGCCTTCTGAACAACGATTATTTAGGGTTCCGTAGCCAAAATGGCAAAAACGGAACCCTTATAGTTTCGTCATGTCTATCCGTCCGCCCGTCCGTCCGTCCGTCCGTAAGTGACAGCCGATTTACTCGGAGACTATAAGCACTACAATTATGAAATTTGGCAGGAAGGTGTATTCTATGAACCGCTACATAAAAGTGATGTGAAATTAGAAAAAAATATTAAATTAGGGGGGCACTCCATACATGTAACCGGTGGATGAAAAAAAAAATTTCAACGCACATAGTCGTGTGGGGTATCGATGGATAGGCGTTTTTAAAATGATATGGAGGTTTCTAAAAAAACTTGTCCATTTAAGTCAACCATTGGTGAGATATTAGCTGTCAAAGTCATAGAAAGTGTCCCCCCCTGATTTCCAAACTATAAAGTTTAAAATTCTGAAAAAAATTGAGGTTGTGTGCATTACGTTACGGTTTTACGGTTTTTGAGTTTTCGCTTAAAAACTGTCTTGCCCAAACAAAAGGTCGTAAGTGCCGTGAGTTCCCTATGAAGATACGACTTTTTTTTAGATTCAATGTATTGGATAGTGATTTTAAATATGGACTAGTAGGTGTTGGTACGGAACCCTTCATTGTGCGTGGTCCGACACGCTCTTAGTCGGTTTTTTTTTCAATATAAGATATTTACTTTTTTACGTGCCCTAAAGACAGCGAGTTGTATGCGATTTAGTTAGTACCTATTGAATGGGAATACATTTAAAAAAGCAAGAAAATATCCTTTCAGTTCATCGATCCATCCAAGTGGCCGCAAACTGGCGCATGAAATTAGCAGGCCGTAAACCCACCTACCGACCCTATTATAAATGCGGAAATGTGTCTGTCTGTTTGTTACCTCTTCGCGCTTAAACCGCTTAACCGATTTAGATTAAATTTGGTATGGAGATAGTTTGAATGCCGGGAATGGACATAGGATACTTTTTACCCCCAAAATCATGCCCTAAGGTGCGGAAGGAGCGATGACTAGGTAAGCGCCTGATATAAAAAAATAGCAATTAAGTCACAATATACAAATATCACTTAGAACTAATAAAAATAAATAAAATTAAATGCTATTAAGTTCTAACGTAAGTTGGGGACAATAATCTCGTTTTTATATTTGAAGTGGTGGTGTGTGCGATGCACACAATTTGTCTACTTTGCCCTAAGGTTGACTGGTAGAGAATGCTTATGGCATTAAACCCTCCTTTTGTAAATGAATAAATAAATAAATAAATATTAGAGGACAATCTTACACAAATCGAACTAGCCCCACAGTAAGCTCAAGACGGCTTGTGTTATGGGTACTAGACGACGATATATTTAATAGATATATATACTTAAATACATAGAAAACATCCAAGCATCAGAAACAAATATTCATGCTCATCACACAAATATTTGCCCTGACCGGGATTCGAGCCCAGGACCGTCAGCTTCACAGGCAGGTACACTACCCACTAGGCTAAACCGGTCGTCAAAATACGATAAGTTTCACTTTTGTGCAATAAAGTTTATTTAAATAAATAAATTTATTTAATTTCAATTGAACAACAGAAATAGATTTTATGCAATTAAATGGAATATAAACTAACCTTATAATAAACTAAACTAAAAACTAAATATTTACAATTAAAAAAGAGCCTCCAGCTCGGAGCTCGGCGGTAGGGTGCCCAGAAGGCTGGCCGCATTGCCTCGCTGAACAGCAATGCTGATCCGCTGAGCGAGGTACGCACCAGCCTTCTGGTCACCCGTCGCTTCCACAGGGCGCTTTGCTAGCTCCTTAAATATATAACGAGCTGCAGATCCCCACGGCCCTAGAGTTTCCACCCCAAACGGCTCAAACATGCAGCCACCGTCAATGGCTGCATATTTGCGCCGCTTGAGGTGTTCAGCCGCGTCGGCGGCAGCCCCAGCCTTAACAGATGTCCCTGGAAGATGGGAGGGCGCCAGGGTATCCACACATGTGGCATCCCAGACTAGTGGCCGTCCCAACTTCCAGGGTATCAGTGTAAATAAATAAATAAAAGCTAGTGTACCATGAAACGGGATAAAAATAATTACCAATGCACATCCGTACACCGTAACCAAACGGGCTGGTTACAAACGGATGTGTGTTGCCATGGTACAAAGGATCCTTCTTGTCAGTAATCCATCTTTCAGGTATGAACTCATCAGGTTTTGGATAGTGCTTCTCCATAGAAGACATGTACTGGTGGGTGAATACTACCATAACCTGAAAAAATACAATTTCATTACATTTCTAAAGTAAACAGTGAATTTATAGTCGAGGAAACGTATCAGGGGGCGATTTTAGAGTGTCGAGCGCTCGACTTTTCACTCGAGATCTTTCAAAAAACTATGATGATTTGACAGATGTCGAGTGGAAAGTCGAGCGTTCGACACTCAAAAATCGGTTCCCAGAGGCGGAAATTCTCGTAACACTTTTGCGCTATCATAGCTATTTCTCTTTTATCGATTTTCATTTTAAATCTCGAAATTATGGCATTTCAAAATAGGTTTTTAACTCATCCTGTCATGTGCTCATGGCCTAATCTGTTAATCTTGGATATATTAGTTTTATTGACTCATAGACAATTCTTTTGCAATTTCTTTGAGTAAATATTGAAAAATACCGGAACTGATTTAGAAGGATCAATATTCAGTGATATACTGTTCTGTATTTTTCGATATACATAATGTATCTATACTAATATTTTAAATGTGTCTGTCTGTATGTCTGTCAACAGACAGAGGTAAAATAACCTCTTCACGTTTAAACCGCTGAAAAGATTTAAACGTAATATCTTATGGAGATAATTTGAGTCCCGAAGAAGGATATAGTATTCATTTATCCTGGAAAGAATCTCTTACGGGGTGAAAGTATGTATGGAAGAACTAGGTAAGTGCCTGGAATAAAATAATAGCAATGAAATGCTAACGCGATGAACGATCTACGCGGAAAAACCCGCGGGGAAAAGCTAGCAGTCGATTAACGAGAAGTCTCTGTGATAGCTCAAAAGTGCTACGAGAATTCCGGTCTGATTATTATTTCTTGATGCCAAATATATTTCTATCAGTAGAGTAAAACTTAAGATTGGTTTTACTATTGCCCCTCTATTGTGTATGTGAGTAAAAATATAGGCGCAAAGCACTGATACTCACTTATTTTCAACCAACACTTACGTCTTTTGGTATTCTGTATCCAAGCAGATTATACTCCTTGGTGGACAGTCTCACGTTTCCATTGACTACTGGCAGCAATCTCATAGATTCTTTGATACAAGCCCTCAAATAAGGTTTTCGAGATTGCTTGGCTAATATCTCTTCTCTTAGTTTGTCCTGCTTTTCAGGATTGGTTGCAAGAAGGTAGAAAGTGGCGAGAGCTGTGTTTGCTGCCTGTAAATTGTTGAGACTAATATATTTATCACCTTATTGATTTAAATTTGCACGATTTTTACACATTGTTATTAGCAAACGGGACTGAATATAATAAAGTATGGACACTCAGGAAGAAAGCTGACATAGATGCGAGGTGAAGGCATCAACTACGAGTAGATAAGCCATGTGGAAAGAATCGATGAGGATCGTACGGTGAAACGGAGTAGATTTAGATACATTGGCCAACCGGTTGGACGGTTTGGATACCTTTTTTTACGAGTTTACTACGACAACGGCAAACAAGCATAGTGTCTGTCTGGTGGTAAGCAGACACCCTATGGATGTTTGCGACTGTAGCGACTTTATAAATTGGATAGTTGAAGAGATCAGGTCGAATAGGACAGACTGCCGCAGTTTTAATGGCCAGAATTACACGATGTACTTCTAGATAGAAGAAGATAACGTTCTCTGGTGGAGGGGGCCAATGGAAATGGTCTATTTACTAGCCAATACAGTAAATAAGTACCACAGCTCACCGTCGCAGGATCTTTAGGGTCGGTTGCACCAACATACGATCACAGGCCGGTCATCGTCAAATATGGCACCGGCAGCTGTTATCCCATTGAAACTTGTCAAACTTTCCATACAATCAGATTTTAACGAACACCGCTTACGATTACAGACGGTTTGGTCCAACCCACCCTTATCCTCACACCTTGCAACCTACGATTACAATACGATTTCAGTTGAAACTCCCCTTAGTTTGACCAAAGAACAAGCAACGCAAAACAATTCCTTTGCATTCAAGTGTAAGGTTATTTTACAAGTCTTTTGTAGGTCAATGTGTTCGTTTTTATAATAAGTTACCGGATGAAATTTTGAATTTACCCTTTCCAGCTCTTAAAAATTACCTAAAAAAAACTTTGATGTCAAAGGCTTATTATAGGGTTGAGGATTATCTAACAGACAGAAATGCATGGCCCAAACCAAATACCTAAATAGCGTAAAGAGTCTAATATTTTCATTGTATCTAGTTGACACATTTCTTGCAGGAAAGCATATCAAACGATTCGACATGTTTTGTTTTCTTGTGTAACTACACATTGCAAATACCTATTGTTATTTTTTCCTCGTTTTTCTTTCAATTCTCTTTTGTTGTGTACCATTTACATTTACTTAAGTAGGTTAAGTAGTATCATTGTAATAAGCATATTTTGGAGAAAATGACTGACTGTCGAGTTTCTTTCGGCGTTTCTTCTCGGCAGTGGTCTCTTGAGAAACGCTAGTAGTTTTTGACTTGTAAAAGTGCCTTTGCGGCCTACTTGCAGAATAAAGTTCATTTATTTCATTATTTCATTTATTTAGAAAGGGTCGAGTGCACGTTTTGAAGTATTGGTAACGCGCATACAAGCGCCTTGGGGTTGCACACGTCCATAGGGTAACAGCTTACCATCGAGAGGAATGTACGCTTGTTTGCAACCGATTTGGTGTATAAAATGAAAAAGCAGTATAAGATTATACAGCAACAATGTTTTGGTATCGATATAAAAACAATTCTGATAAGGATCAATATTTATTTTCATTTTCAGATATCTTTATCGTTATTGTAAATAATGAGGTCATACCGTATCTACTCCTGCCATGAGCATATCTGAAGCCATTATCTGCGCTACTTGAACGTCTATTTCCAATAATTTCTCTAGTATTGGCTTTTCTGAGTTTAATTTCTCAGCTGAACCTTTGGTTTTTTCCATATTAATCAACGCTTGGTCAATGAAAAATTTTGTCAAGCTAAAACAGACAGGTTTGCATAGTCATTACTGTGTAGTATCAGTTTTTTTTCAATTGCAATTAGTTATGTATTATATAACAGTATTTGAGCGATATCTGAGGTATAAGAACGAAGGGCAATATTCTTTTCACTATGACTTAAGTTTTACCTTTCCTGCTCTTCGTATACTTTCATCGCTTTCCTAAACATTGGGGTTGCGAAAATTCTCCATGGGTCCGGACCGAAATCAACTTTTTCTGCTACTTCGAAGAAGTCATGGACATTTTGAATCAGTTTCCTCGCCGGTGAATCTGCAGGTAAATTTGGATCAAAGCAGTTTAGGCGACTTCCAAGAGCCACTACTCCGATGGATTCTAGTGCCCATAAGTTTATTTCAAAATCAAGTTTCTTCTTTATCATATTGTTTTCATCTCTAACGGATCTCAACCTAAAAGAGACAGGTGTGCATTAAAATACTGATAATGAGATGTACGTTAGCGAGTTTTATAATTAAAGTAAAAAATATAAAAGAACAATTCGTATTGGATTTGGAAAACATCTTGAGGATCTTGGTGTATAGCCAACAAGGTCAATTTTATTTTTCCTATGGGTTGGATTGGACGGTCAGGTGGGAGTCGCTTTTGTAGAACCACTGGTTCAAGACACAAGATTTGGTATAGGCACTCATCATCAATATTAAGAGGGCCTGGTCCTCTGTCGTTGCAGCATTCTCCATTCCACTCTATCTTGGGCCTTCGTCTTCACTTCCTGGTATATGTGGCTACAGCACCATTCCTTCATCTGTGCCATGTATGGTATTCTGGGTCTTCCTCTCCCTCTTGTTCCCTCTATTTTGCCTTCTAGGATGGTAACGTTTAACCCTTCATGTCTCAGTATGTGGCCAATGCATTTAGCTCTGCGTTTTTCTATGGCACTGGCCTATGCTAAATCATGGAAAAAGGTCTAAAGCAAATCGGAGACTTATTGAGGATACAACCGGGAAAAGACCAGGAAAATTATATTAGTGCTTCGAATTGGATTCGAACTAGCGACCTTTCGGCAGTCTTGTCTGTCTTTTCTTCTATTTCTCTTTAATATTTAGTTTTTGTGTAACTTTTATGACACATGTGATGCCTTAGCATATTTCTTTTGACCCGTAGGCCGTAGGTCAATCTATTTTGAATGACCTATTAGATACTCCGGTGAAGGAACGAATATAATAGTGCACGACTGGTGATTTTTACTCTAATTCGAAGAATTAGAATCTTATATTTAAGATGAGGAGAAACAAGCAATAAAACAAACTATAAAGTAAGTATTCTTGTAGACGCCGGTGCCGGTGATGATGGAACTCGACGACTTAAATAAAACTTCGATGTAAAGTTGACTGTATAATTTCAATAGGTGCTGATTTATAAAACAGCTTGGCCAAAAGAGGTATGTGCAGAAGTGATTGTATGTAAGAACAAAGATTTGAGTTAACGTATGTTAAAATGGTAGGGATAAAGCGTATGTGAAGCGTTGCTATTGGTGGCTTTAAAAAAGCCGCTCTTATACTAACCGTACCCGACGGGCGCGTTTCGCTACTGCATACTAAGTTATTTATGTATAAAATTAAATAAGAGTTGCGTTCGCAACAATTCTTACTTTGCAACCATATCATTAGATACTTCTTCCAGGACATCAGCATATAATTTGATAGTCTTCGGTTGGAGCATTATGTGGTTCACCTTATATCGAAAATCTTTCCAATTTTCACCGTGACTACAAAAAACAAAAACGATTATTCATTACAAACATCCCGGTGAAGCCGATTATTAAACCATGCCCAATAAGTTTTCATCATAAAAAGAGTTAGACTCTTGTCGGTGTAGCTCTCTTCATCTGACTCTATCCAGGGCCGCCTCCTTGACGTTACACGACACGACTGAATTTTTTCCTTTTATTTGTTTCATGTAGCTTATCCTCGGTCCAATAAGTATTGCATACTTAGGTAAGTAATATTCCATGTTATATCTTTATTTATTTGTACATAACTTAGAATTACGATTTGAAACGGGATATTTACCATGTATATTTGTATTTTTGAGTTCCCGATATTTCGGCACTGTTGCAAGCGCCATTATCAAGGATTAACTGACGTGCTGCGAGTTTTAGTTGTGGTCTACCCACACACCATAGCGATCTACCCTCTTCCTGGTTCGCTTTTTTCCCACAGCGTCACTGTCACTACCACCGAAATCAAAATACAAATAATACAAATATACATACATGGTAAATATCCCGTTTCAAATCGTAATTCTAATGTAAATGACCATGTAAGCTTGACATCTTATATTGGTACATAACTTGTTCATGTTATAGGTAAATAGGGCAATATATTACTCAGATATAAGTCCTGTTTGTCGTTTGGGATCGTAAACCTTATTATGTCGTTGGCGGTAGTATTCCAAAGATGCAAATCCTGGTCGTATTGGCATCGTGTTCTCAGATCGGAGTACCTGCAATGGATAGTTCATTTAATAGTTGGGTAATGTAATTATCTAAATAATTTGTACAGTTAAGATATTTTTTGTTGTCAGATATTTCATAAAACTATTAGTAAAGCTTGACTTCTAGCATGCTGTGTGCAGCGGGTATCGGGACGAATAGGGACTATAAACTTTTTATTGGAAAATCCGCTTTATTCTATAAATGAGTATTATGACATAACTAGTTAGATTTAACGTATTCTTTTTTTTATTGACATGCATTTTTTAGATTATTGATGACCCGTAAGGTGATATTTAAAATTATTGATAAATCTTAATTTTGTATTTCGTTGACATGTATTGATAAATATTTATTTTTTATTGTAATTTTAATGTATCTAACTAATCTGTACATGTTTCAAAACTGACGCTCACAATATAAATTCCTCAAAATTGTCTATGTGTAATTTTAAGTGACATTGTATATTGTGAAATAAATAAATCAAAATCAAATCAAATATGTGTCAGTGTAGTTGCGATCGCGCGGTGAACGTCCCCGCCGGCGGGAATGCCTAAGTGTACGCGTCTTGTCTGAGTTGGACGCCGTAAGCGCAGTGTAGCAGCGATGGACGCTATGATTACGTCGTCCGAGTTCGTGAGTGTGTACCTAGGACGGCGTCCGGCCCCTAATCAGTGATCGCCGAGTTACAACAGAGGAAGGAGGGATGGGAATGTAGTCGTCAGCCTTCCTAACTAACGGATTCCTATGATGAGGAGCTATAATGGCAAAGTGTTATCATTATCAAAGTCTGTAAGTTGGTTATCATTTAGTGTTTTTGTCATAATTTAAATATATTAATTATAATTATATAAATAAAATGCAGCTTTATATAGTATTCATGTGAAATATAAACGTAAGACAAACTAATGTGTGATTGAAAACACTTTTTTTGCTACAACTTGTATCCTTAAGTGAAACTATAACAGATACAAAACTGGGTCCTGTAACACAGGGTTCCCTAGCTCAGGACGCAGGGTCGTGATACATCTAATGTAATACTCCAAGAACAATAAACTTTTTTCATTTTTTCATTTTCAATGAAATCAGAATTTTGAATTAGGTACTCCATCGACAATTTAAGTAAGGTATCTCTTCAGGCAGGAATTATATAGAGCTGACAAATAAAAAAAATGCCGTCATCTTTTATTATATCGTCGGTTGACAACCAAAACTCACTATCAAATCTGTCACTACTCTTCGAAACCTCGTATCTCAGTACTGAAACGATGCTGAGATACGAGCTTTATTTTAAGTAGGTAATAATTAACGGCTTATGTACAAATAAGTTATGTTTTCGTTACATGGATTTATAGTTATGGAAACACCGTTTATGCGGGTTACTAGACGAATCCAAAATTAAGCTTTTGACATGTCCACCGAAAAGACGCGAACCTAAATCTGACAACGACCCGTCTCAGTTTCAGCAACATACCAACAGACTGCAATGTGATATAACCTAGTCGAACGACGCTGTCAACGTCTGGCTGGGTCAGTCGCAGTAGTGTGTGAGAGGTGAGTTTAACCGAAGTGGCAATAGGAAAATGTGCCAGAGCTACCGAGAGACATCATCCTGTTGTGGATTCGTTTTTATTATCAGTGACTTAGAGACCATATACATCTCTAACAATATTAAATTAATCTTAATTTTGACGCTCAGAGACCATGTACATATCTGGGATATTATATTAATTTCATTATACTCCTTGTTTAATCTTGAGACCTTATACATCTCTAACTTTACTGATGTTATAATATTTGTAATAGATAACTTTGCAAGTTCATCTTCACTGTATGACATTAATTTTGTTATAATTGTAAACTAGAAATTATTATTCTTTCTTGAACTGTAAATTAATATTTTGACATGAAATATGTATTATTATAGTCAGACTTTCTTAAATTGTAAATTAATATTTTGACATGTAAGTGCCCATGTGGCCTATTTGCAGAATCATCATCATTATCATCATTCAGCCAGAAGACATCCACTGCTGGATATAGGCCTCCACCAAGGAGCGCCACAGCACACGGTCGCGAGCCACCCGCATCCAGCGACCCGCGGATTTGCAGAATAAATGTTTGATATTGTTTTTAATTTTATCTGGGTACTATCTGATGGACTTACTTTTGAGTATACTATCACTTACGTGTTCCGTAGCATCTGCATCAAATAACATGACCATATCCGGAGCACCGGTAAACCCGCCAACACGCACTAATCCTTCTTTTCCATATAATTTATATAATCTCTCATACATGTGGACTCCTTTGTATCCTGACAATTTACCTGATAGAAAACCATATAAAGTATTAAACGAAGGGAGAGATAAATTATTGCATGTAAGTCGATTGCTCAGCTAATATAATATAATATAATTAGTAACGTGTTAAGGTTAGCGATTTCATTCCATAAAGGCTGTAAGATTACTTTCCCTTCCTGAAATGAATACGCTGCACCCTTGCCTAGTATGTAAGAAAATTGCAATGCCCTAACGGGGTATCATGTACCGACTAACCAATAATACTAACATACCAATGTAATGAACATGATGACAATAAAATATATGAATGAACGAAAAAAATAATAATTGTTTTTAACGTTACTAATAAATAGCACTCAAGTGTTAAATTTTAACTTTTTAACTTTAAAACTTGTTGCATTTTTTCATACCAGTTGCTTGTAACATGAAAGCTATTGTATATGCTCAGTATATAGTTATGTGTTATCGTCGCGGATAGCGCAATACCTCGTAACTAGCACTGGTAAATAGTGCGTATCTACACAGCACCCATAGTGCAAAACCGCGTAACTAGCACTGGTAAATAGTGCGTATCTACACAGCACCCATAGTGCAAAACCGCGTAACTAGCACTGGTAAATAGTGCGTATCTACACAGCACCCATAGTGCAAAACCACGTAACTAGCACTGGTAAATAGTGCGTATCTACACAATACTCATAGTGCAAAACCGCGTAACTAGCACTGGTAAATAGTGCGTATCTACACAGCACCCATAGTTCAAAACCGCGTAACTATCACTGGTAAATAGTGCGTATCTACACAACACTCGTAGTGCAAAACCGCGTAACTAGCACTGGTAAATAGTGCGTATCTACACAGCACCCATAGTGCAAAACCGCGTACCTAGCACTGGTAATTAGTGCGTATGCACGTATAATTGACCGAGTGAAACGAAGGTCCCTGCTTCAGCTTCGACAAAAATGCAACATGCGACAGGTCGCAATTTTATTCTCAACCGATTCTTGTGAAATTTCGTGAGCAGGCTCGATAGTTATATAGATTTTTTTTGTCGAGACAGTTTTTGGAAATTTCCAAAAACAATTTTTTTATCAAAGATTTTGTAAGTTTCTGCGTGCGAATTTCGGTTTGTTCTCCTCTACAGGTCGCATTTTTCAACCGCTTCCCGTGAAATTTTGGTAGCAAGTTATTCGTAATTTATCTTTTTTATAATGTCTGATTTTGGAAATGATAAAAAAACTCACTCACGGGGTCTACAGCTCACAGAGCCACTAGTCTATATTATACAATAGTTTACGCAAACCGTGACCTCAAATTGTATCAAATTAATTATTAATTAATAACGAAATGTCTTACCTCCAGGCAGGAAGCTAAGAATTGATCCTATAAAGGGAAAACTTGGTGGCCCAGGGATTTGCTTAAACGATTTCACATTATGGGTAGTTTCTCCGTTTTCTCTGATGGTATCAGCATTTACCACGGTACTTCTGGAAAAAAATGGTGCCCAGTTATATAAATCTTTATTCTCATTCATACGTGCAACTCACAAGCATTGGACTGTTTATACTTCTGAAAAACACGCTCAAAGCCAAGAAAAGTTTGTGTTTGGTACTTGTAATAGTTATTTGTTATACAAGGGTGCAAAGTTGTATTTTAACCGCGAGTGTGGAATTGAAACACGAGCTAGCGAATGGATTCTACAGTTGAACTACGAGCCAGCGAATGGATACTATGCTTGAAAATAGAATCCTGAGCAAAGCGAGTGATACAAAAATAGAATCCTGAGCGTAGCGAGTGTCGCAACACACGAGACGTAAAATAACTTTGCAGCCGTGTGTAACACAAAACTTTTCACCTCACTAGAGCGCGATTTTTTTTCCTCCTCTTCCTAGCGTTATTCCAGTACAGTTGCATCTTAAATATAGTTCGATGCCCGTGGTCCACTACCTAATCCCGAGATTTGGCGTAGGTACTAGTTTTTTAAAACAACAGCACAATTTAAAATTATTGTTGCTGGACTGTCTGGACTGGCCTTTACATGTTTAAAAAAGTTACAAGTAGCACGTTCGGATTTCAAATATTCTTTGCACTCTTGGGGATAAAATGCAGTTTTGCTATCTGTTTTTAAAGAATAATAAAGGGCTTTCCGAGCTAGTGAGGTGAAAATTTAATTATACCTAGGTATGCTTATTATGTGTAGGTAAGAGATTGGGTGATTATTACTTTGATGTATACTTTTTCTTTATACAAATACAAAAAGGTTTATTCCTCAAAATTTTACAATGTTCAATATATCCTCCTGACCCCTGAGCATTTACTGGAATCACTTGCCACTACGGCCGAATGTACTTTGCAAAGCATTAAACTGTTTTTGTTGTAAAGTCCGAGACCTTTTCTGTTAAATAAAATATAAACTAAGGTTTTCTCGAGTTTTCACTAAAACAAATCATTTTTAATATTACTTGACAAAGACATTGAGCATATTTTTGTTTAGGTATTTTTTGTCTTTTATAAAGGACTTTAGGAAAAAACAAACATTCGGGAATTGATGCTACCAAAAGGTCGGCCGTCTGTTGGCCAAATAAGAAGTTCAAAAATATTCGGACTTTACTGTAAGGTTTATTTAGCACTTTGTAAAGGACGCCAGGTGTCAGGAGGATATAGTAAGTACTAGTAGTTCTTTATCTTCATTCATAATGGTTTTCTATAGCAGAAGCAAAACATAAATAACCTGGTTATTTCATTTAAATACTTAAATTTACAAGAATATAACCTGATAATTTGGGTGTAAATGCCATGATCAACCTTCGGACATAGGTATTAAATGATTAGGGAAATATATAATTCTCTTTGTTTACAATTTTGTCCAAACACTCAATATACCTTAAAAAATTTTTGTTCACCGAAACTAAATTCGAAAATACGCGCACTTTTGATATTTGCATCTTTATCAAACAAAACACTGTCAAAAACAAAACACTTATTATATTACTACACTTTTTTACGTAATAAACGTTGTCATATCTAAAGCCGCAGTGCGATACTAAACCATCAAACACGCAACTCATGAGTGTTTTTAGATGAATATAACCTTGAGCGAAACTATCAACACGTTTTTAACCGTTTATAATGTTATGAGAATCATCTTGACGCATGCGCTCTCTTTTACGAAAACTCATAGATCAATGCGTGCGAGTGCGACGCACTGATGTTGAAATGTCATTGGGATTCATTCATTAATTGGAAAATAGAGACCCTTGAGGTGATTGCCACTTAGTAGACTGTGTTTGCGAGATTGTCACCTACTTCAAGCTAAATAGAGATCAATATTACTTACATATTGATTAGATGATTCTAAATATTAGCTGGTTTGTATTCCCTTGACTCGGGCGTAAAAAAAAGTGCAGCATGCAGGTTCTACCAAGAGTCGGAGGAAACTGCCATCTATATCCTCTGCTCCTGTGGACCACTTATGCGCAAAAGAAGTATCTACCTAGGGAGGCACATCATGCCCCCGGAGGAGATACAACAGATTGCGACCAAAAGAATCTGGAAATTTCTGGAAGCAACGGGTATAAGAGAAGAACTTTAAGGGCTGCCACAATAGATCAGATCATACTCGAGATCGGTTGCTGTTTGTGGAGTCCGGTCTGTTCATGCTTGCTAGGACATAGTGACTACGTTAATACTAGTGTCTTTTATAGGGGATTGACGAGAGACATCATCCTGTTGTAGATTCGTTTTTATTATCAGTGACTTAGAGACCATATACATCTCTAACAATATTAAATTAATTTTAATTTTGACGATCAGACACCATGTACATTTCTGGGATATTATATTAATTTCATTATACTCCTTGTTTAATCTTGAGACCTTATACATCTCTAACTTTACTGATGTTGTTATATTTTTAATAGATAACTTTGCAAGTTTATCTTCACTGTATGACATTAATTTTGTTATAATTGTAAACTCGAAATTATTATTCCTTCTTGAACTGTAAATTAATATTTTGACATGAAAAATGTATTATTATAGTCAGACTTTCTTAAATTGTAAATTAATATTTCGACATGTAAAAGTGCCCTTGTGGCCAATATGCAGAATAAATGTTTGATTTTGATTTTGATTGATTTTGATCAATAGTGGTCGAGGCGTCAAAGGAGGACAAGGAAATAATGAATTCCCTTGACTCCATGGTTATTATTTGTTTAATATAAAACATAAAATCACTAAATAACTTCTGACACAATATTCCAGCGCCTGATATACCTGATAACGCAACAAACGGTAAATCGGTAAGCCTGAACATGTCAAGAAAGGCCAGGTTTACCCTAGTAACGTGATATTTTCTTGGGAACCTTCCCTTCGTGTTATTGATAATAAATCTCCATTAACTCTATGCTGACTGATTTATAGCTGGCCAGTTACTTGGGAGGTAAAACCTTCATAAATTACAGGGGAAAGACCTCACTTTCCATACTATATTGTATGTTTTTGTATTATGAGCGCCTGGAGATAAAGTTAGAGAAAATGCGTTTATAAACGGCTCTCCCATTTAGAGTTTAGAGTAGAGAACGAAGGTCTCTGCTTCAGCTTCGACAAAAATGCTTTCGTATGTCCAGATTTCCGGATTTCCGTTTGTTCTCGTCTACAGGTCGCAATCGTCTTAACCGATTCTTGTGACATTTCGTGAGCAGGGTCGATAGTTATATAGAATTTTTTTTTCGAGACGGTTTTTGGAAATTTCCAAAAATTATTTTGTTAGCAATGATTTTGTAAGTTTCTGCGGGCGAATTTCGGTATGTTCTCCTCTACAAGTCGCATTTCTCAACCGATTCTCGTGAAATTTTGTGAGCAAGTTGGATAAATATACAGATTTTTTTTGTCAAATAAGTATTTGGGAATTAAAAAATAAAAATATTTGTTCAACGGTTTGTTCTCCTCTACAGGTCGCATTACGCAAATGATTCTCGTGAAATTTTGTGAGCAGAACCGGTAATTAGGTATATAGAATTTTTTGTCGGGTCAGTTTTTGGAAATTTTCAAAAATATTTTTTATTTCAAAGATTTTGTAAGTTTCTGCGTCCGAATTTTGGTTTGTTAGGTCGCATTTTTCAACCGCTTCTCGTGAAATTTTGTGAGCAGGTTCGATATTTATAATTGATCTTTTTTACAATGTCAAATTTTGAAAATGATACAAAAAACTCACTCACGAGGTCTACAGGTCACAGAGCCACTAGAATAGCATTTTTAAATTATAGTTATTGAATAAGTTTAGTGATAACTTTCTCAGATTCAGATTCAGATTCATTTATTTCATAGATATAAATTACAATATAAATTTGCATTCATGCCAAAAGTATACGAATTCACAGATTCTATGTTCATCAAATCCTTTACAGGTGAAGTAGTAGTGTTATTAAAATAAAAAAAAATAAAAAAAATAAAAACCTTTTATTTCCTTGCTTGATTTTTCAGTATTAGTAATTGATTTTTACATATTAGAATAGGCGATTTATGAAGTTGTTAGTTTACTTAATTTATCTCATTTTTATTCTTAAAAACTAAGTAGTGTTATTATGGCCGCAATAATCTATATGGTTAAACTGAAAAGAATGTCTCTCTATGACACCCATATACTAATGCATTTAGTACACTCGGCCATCCTGAATAGCGATGCGTCCTTTCCGGGCATGTCTAATGTTATCCCAAGCTCGATCGTGCCTCTGCGTGCCATTACCGACTTACGGCTCTAGTAGTATGAAACATATAGGCTCGATATAAAGGGCGTCCCGCGGCTATGCCACATGAAGGGAAAGTACCTTGAATATTGTAGATGGAACATTTTACTGAATGAAGACATTATTTGAATTTAAAAAACAATTGAAACTACATTCACAGATATTTTAATAATTTTATGTATAGTTAATTTGCCATTCAGTAAATTTAAGTCCCATATTAAAAGGTATTTGCTAAGCCAGGCGTATTATACTGTCAACGATTTCTTAAATGACAAAAATGCTTTCAAGCCAGTGGTAGTTTAATCCTGTTACTTTTAATATATCTATGTTTATTTTAGGATATATTCTTGTATAGTAGTTCCGTTACGTTTTATGTAACATGATGCTATTTCTCGCCTCACAGTCGCCTTAACTTTGTTATTATCAATGTCCGCCAGCTTGAATATGTCATGCTCGCTTTAAGGGCTTTGCCTACGGTGGCGTCGTTGATCGGGTCGCCACCTTCCCTAACAGATGGTCGAGGGAGGCGATGGCTGAGATACGCGTCATACTCGTGATCGGGTGCTGTTTGTGGAGTCCGGTCTGTTCATGCTTGCTAGGACATAGTGACTACGTTAATACTAGTGTCTTTTTATAGGGGATTGACGAGAGACATCATCCTGTTGTGGATTCGTTTTTATTATCAGTGACTTAGAGACCATATACATCTCTAACAATATTAAATTAATTTTAATTTTGACGCTCAGAGACCATGTACATCTCTGGGATAATATATTAATTTCACTCCTTGTTTAATCTTGAGACCTTATACATCTCTAACTTAATATTTGTAATAGATAACTTTGCAAGTTTATCTTCACTGTATGACATTAATTTTGTTATAATTGTTAAACTCGAAATTATTATTCCTTCTTGAACTGTAAATTAATATTTTGACATGAAAAATGTAATACTTATTATAGTCAGACTTTCTTAAATTGTAATTAATATTTTGACATGTAAAAGTGCCCTTGTGGCCTATTTGCAGAATAAATGTTTGTATTTGTATTTGTATATGGTTGAACCGAGAATCGAACCCATTATACGTGATAAATTAATTAATTTTGTATTAAAAATGTTAAAATTCATGGTGTTCCTTTTATTTCTGACACTATGTTATTTAGCAAAAAATAATATTTACGATGAAGCCTTTCGATCGGTATGATAAAGCTACAGGGTAATTATTTTTCTCGTGTAACGGGTTCGATTCCCGGTTCAACCATAAAATTATTTAATTATCTGTGAATGCAGTTTAAATTGTTTTTCAAATTCAAATAATGTCTTCATTCAGTAAAATGCTCCATCTACAATATTTAAGGTACTTTCCCTCCATGTGGCATAGCCGTGGGAGGCTCTGTATATAGAACATACGTTATACGAGGACTTTTCGCAAGTATACGGGATATGGACGTAACGAGAACGTGACGCAATGTGACTTTTATAATACTGTAACTAAGCAATTTTCAAAGTATTGACGTGTGACGACCGCTTTAGCCTAGTTAGTAGTGAACCTGCTTTCGAATCTGGAGGTCCCGTGTTCAAATCCCGATCTGGGCATTTATTTGTGTGATGAACACGAATATTCTCTAGAATAATAAATGAATTACCCGAAGATGTACGAAATGTATATGTTAGCGGAAAAATAGTCAAATGACTAATTAAAATGCACCTACTGAAGTCTAGAGACTTCAGCTTCATTCTGTAATAATAATTGTAACACAGTGTATCTATAGTAGTTAGTTTGAGAACTCTCCATCGGCATACAAACCTTCCCAAGGTTTTGCCTACGATGGGTATTGAATTAAGTAAAAATATTCATTTTTGTTTTTAATCAATAAAGAAAAAAAAAATTATTCGTGAGTCTTGGATGTTTCCTATGTATTTAATTATCTATTTATCTACATAAGTATTATATCGTCACTTGGTACCCATAGTACAAGCTTTGCTTGTTTTGGGACTAAGTTGATTTGTGTAAGATTGTGCACAAATATTTATTATAGCCGATGGTATCCTCTTTCAAGTTAGTTGCGCGTTGCGGAATCAACAAAATAAACACGTAGCACTTTTTTCGATATCCTCTACTAACTACAGTGTGTGTGTTTTGGTTTTTTGATACGTGTTGATTTAAGGCAGTAAAGACAACTGCTTGTGTCTCGCGACCGTGTGCTGTTGCGCTCCTTGGGGGAGGCCTATATCCAGCAGTGGATGTCTTCCGGCTGAATGATGATGATGAAAGACAACTGTCTATTCTCTATGCTTTAGTCCAAACATTACCTAAAAAGTTGATTAAAACTGACGGTGCGTCTGCCCCATGTTTTCATCTTACATACCTTCTGTATAACTTGAGTCGTATAGTAAATTGGAAATCCATGTGAGGTTGTGAGTAAAAAGTGTATTATTAGAATTCGTGAGAGTGCATGTCAATGGTTTTATTACCTCAATTGAGACAGATATTGTAAAATTACTAATAATAATAACGTAAGGCGGCTTGTGGCGAGCTGTTAGGGAGTAGCGGCCCTACGTACCTAAGTCCTCCTGGGGGTGGCCTGAGTGGTTGGTGGGACAGGCCCCCCCGCCTCTGGCTTGCCTTAACCGGCCGTCTAGAGTGGAGTCGCAAGAGCTGATGCTCGAGGGTGGATGTGGTCACCTAAGTGGCGAGTTGGCTATATGTTTAAAGTCCAGTGCCACCTCTCCACCCCCAGGTCTCTGATCGGTGTTGCCCTTAGGCCATTTTATAATGTCGCTATTTTATGGGGGCCCATCTAGCAGAGAGCGAGTCACCGTCTGCCGGAAATAAATATCTGAGACAGTTTTATTAGGCAGGCGTCCGTTGTCTCACGCAATAGCCCAGCCATTAATTCATCATTTTCACCCAATAACCCAGTTCATTTAGGCTCCATCAACCAGAAATAGTCCCTGTACACCCTGGCGGGTGCTGTCTCTGTGTGCGTCCCATGACACGGGCAGGGACAATATCCGCTCGGTGTATCCCTTGCATTTCATTAAAGTGTCAAAAGGGCCTCTACGTGTTGGCTATGTGGTACTCGTTTGGTAATTCGGTGACTCGGTACTTCGGCTCCGCGCACGCCTCCCAAAGGTCCGGGATACCATTGTCCCGTGAACGGGAAAGACATACAAATAATAATAATAAGTACGGTACGGTCGACATTTGTCGGGCATGCCGCCGTCCCGGAGAGTCACTCAGGCATATCATTTCCGTTTGTGGTCATCTTGCTAACGGCGAGTACTTGCACAGACATAACTTAGTAGCCAGAATCATTCACTAGCAACTTGCTCTTCTATACGGTCTTGTGAACTTCGAAGTGCCGTACTATAAGTATACACCTGCACCAGTTCTCGAAAATGGTCGTGCCACGCTCTATTGGGATCGATCTGTCATCACGGACAGGACTATTGTAGCCAATAAACCTGATATCGTGCTGACAGATCGATTGAAGCGCCAGGCAGTGCTCGTTGACATCACCATCCCCCATGACGAGAACCTCGTGAAGGCCGAGAAGGACAAAGTCAGCTAGTACCTAGACTTGGCACACGAGGTGACCGCCATGTGGGATGTTGATTCAACGATCATTGTCCCGATAGTCGTCTCTGCGAACGGTCTAATAGCGAAGAGTCTCGACCAACACCTCAAGAGACTTTCGCTAGATGGCTGGGTCAAGGGTCAGATACAGAAGGCGGTACTCCTGGACACGGCGCGAATAGTCAGGAGGTTCCTCTCTCTGTCGCCCTAACCACCGGTAGCTTAGGCCCCGCCTCGCTGCCGGCGGCACACTAGGTTAGGATTTTATAATATTTTTGTGTTTTGTAAGTGTATTATTATATTTTACTTTTTATAAAAATATTGTAAAACCTAACCTAAGACCAGAAATAAATAAAGAGAATAATAGTAATATATTCTCTATTGCACCACAAAAACCTAACACGTAACATGTTTTATCTACACCCATACAGTAAATCCTCTTTTATGTGCTCAAAAAGTGTAGGTAAGGACCAACTTTACAATATCGCGCCGGTCCGAGGCAGAGATGGCCATAACAGCATCAAAAACGGTATCGTTATGGCCATCTCCGCCCATAACGATACAGGCTCGTGCTCAAAAGACTTCAACGGGCTCACGCTCGACCTCACTACACTTGCAGCGCAATGGTTCTTGGACACATGAAAGAGGATTTAATATACGGATGTAGATAAAGTAGTGTATGCAACTGTACATAATTAGGCCTTAAAACACTCGTGTGATCCTATTATGAAACTCGCTGATGCTCGTTTCATAAAACCACACTCATGTTTTAAGACCTCTCATTATCCATGTATCAGTTGCATAAACTACTATATTAATAAACCGACATCTCGACTCTGTCAGGATTCCAAACGAGACTTGAGAACTTCATTCAGCAAGCAAATAGATGCCTTTGCATGGGAACATCTTGTGTTTGTATTAACAAATACAATGGCTTTGGGCTTTGTTATGTGATAGGGCTTTTAAGATCCTTGAGACACCTTGAGATATACCTGACTCGATATTTGATATCATATTAGAAGTGTTCCATTTTAAGGCGTATTGATGATAATGATTTTGAAAGGGTTGGGCTTTTTAATAGGCTGGTGAATAAATTGTTATTTTCCCTTCATTTATAATCCTGACGTTTATTTTTTTTGTAACACATTATATATTAATCGAAGAGTTTGACCCCTTGTTCACTGTAGATAATAAATTTTGGTAACTGGTTTTATACAAAGAAAAAGAATTCTTTGTAGCTAACTCGGTCATCATCATCATCATATCAGAGTCATTTTCAGAATAGGTGTACTTTTTGTCTATTTCGTGTGTCCTCTTGATATAACATTCTATTAAAAATAATACCGAGCCTATAAAATTATTTTGCCTGCGTAATAATGTTACTTATACTTATGACAGTTCGTCCAATTTTTTATTTATTTATATTATGATTATTTCATTAAAATTAATATCACAAAAGGAAACTCTAATTTGAGCGCTCCATACAAAATGCCGTTGTCCACCTACTACCCTTGCACGTTTGGAGGCTCTTAGTGACTTTTCATTGATATTTACGTATATAATGGTTATTGATATTGATAGCTGGGATAGTGCTTTATTAAAAATTAAGGCTTTGGTTCATATAACTATAAAAATTACTGAAAAAATCGAATGTCATTACGTGTCTCCTTTTTTATTCCTTTGTGTTATTCCTATTGTGTAACGATGATTACCATTAAAATTCAGTCTATTTTGGAACGCTTCCATATTTTTTTAGTCTAGCAACTCTTTGAGGTACTGCCAACTTAACAAATGACAGCGTAGCCATATTGTTTTCGCTGACATCGACCCAAACGTGTCGAGATCGTGTTTTGTCGCGTATTTTTTCTGTGTTACGAAACAGGATTTCACCGGTAAGTATATATTTAAAGCGAAGTTGTGTTATTAGATAATGTAGTTCTCAATAGTGATAACGTATTAATAATAAAAATATAAGGCTATCTAGTAAGAGTTTTCTGCAACTTTTTTTAGAACGTGTTGTCGCGACGATTTTACAGTTCTTTTGTGTGACACTGAGTGTAACACAAAGATATGTGTTACGCTGTGTGACGTTACACAAAAGATAAGGCTGTATTTATACTACACAAAGCTGTGTTTCACATCTGATTTTTTTACTCAAATTATACCGAAGAAAATGTTTCTGGCGAAATCGAGGGTACTCCTCAAATATCAAATGCACACCTATAGCGATTTCAGTATATTGCATAGGCATAGTATAGTACCTCATACATTTGCTAATTAATTTGCTAATTAAATGCATATGATGATTTGGCCCTTATAAAATCCTTTGAGTGTTAAATTTTCTTTTGTGTTATAAAAATACAAATTTCTTTTGTGTTTATTTTGTGTTACGTACACCTATTTTGAAAATGACTCATCAGCCGAAAGACGTGCACTCATGCACTGCTGGACATAGGCCTCCCCCAAAGAGTGCCAAAATGACCGGTCCTGCGCCACCCGCATCCAGCGGCTACCTGGTCATCATTCCTTGTGGGGGTCTGCCCACGCAGCGCCTTCCGGTCCGTCGTCGCCACTCGAGAACCTTCCGGCCCCAACGGCCATCGGTTCTACGTGCAATGTGCTCCGCCCACTGCCACTTAAGTCTTAACTCGGTCATCAAATAGGAAATCATAGACTGGTCAAATCTTACAACACATACTTTAATGACATTGACATCTTCATGGTCTCCGACACAGTATACAAAAAAAGGGTGTTGCTCAGATTGCTAGATGCCGACACCAACTGACATTTAAGTCATGGTTTTTGTTTTCATCTGTACCGTTTCTTTCTTTCTTTTGTTTTTTAATAACTATCCGTGCGTTGTTTGTCACCTACTGTTTAACATACTTAAATGTACCCACTATTTAGCATTGTTGCATATAACTACCATGTCTATAAATTGTTCTAATTTTAAGATATCTATAACTACTTAGCGCTACATACTAATCTATTAATCTGTGGACAATGTTGTTGGTTTCACACTCTGTAATTTTACAACTTCTACACTTAAAGCATGTAACCTTGTGTGTAACTGTTTTTTGTCCTTAATAAATTAAAAAAAAATCTTTTTACCAGCAGAAAACTGTAATATTATTTAGCTTTTTAAGACAAAAACCATTGTCTTCGAAGCTAACGGCTTAGCAAATTATTCCTCGTTGAAAAACATATAAAGCAACGGTATTCTGCAAGGAAAATAAAAAATTTGGTAACCACAGCTAACTCGGTCTCAACATAAGTATTTCTTTTAAAATTAAATAATAAATAAATAAATATTAGAGGACAATCTTACACAAATCGAACTAGCCCCACAGTAAGCTCAAGAAGGCTTGTGTTATGGGTACTAGACGACGATATATTTAATAGATATAAATACTTAAATACATAGAAATCATCCAAGACTCAGAAACAAATATTCATGCTCATCACACAAATATTTGCCCTGACCGGGATTCGAACCCAGGACCGTCAGCTTCACAGGAAGATGCACTACCCACTAGGCTAAACCGGTCGTCAAATTAAATATGAAATGCCAATCATTTCTATTTTCACTATTATGTTCCGCTGTTGACAGAGTTAATTGCAGTACTCCGTAAGCCAGGTGTGTGAAATTAATTGCGTGTTTCATCATTTCCAGCCTGGCAACATTAAATCAACTAATATACCGTACCGTGTGTACGACCGTTTAACGAGCACTCACGAAATTTACGCCAGGATATTACAAGAGGCGTTCTCTTCTTGTGAAGTTATTTATTTATTAAGGGGCCTTATAAGTTTTTAAATGTGATAATCCACATCGAAAGGGACCTTATGGCGGCCGGCACTTACGCCTTTATTGCCGCTATTCCAATACAATAGTGAATAGGTGTAACGTAAGCGCCTGCCGCCATAAGGTCCCTTTCGATGTGGATTATCACAAATATTTTGATTTCAAATTATGACAAAAGTATAAATAATACCAATAAAGCCATTAAAGGATACGATGATTTTATTAAAGTTTTAGATAGTGACAGCCATTTTTTGATTTTATTGTGTGTATGAGAATCTATTAAATTTAAAAATAGAATAATGTACACAAACTAGACATTTAACAATAATATTGATATTTAAACCTAATATTGTTGACATTGTACTGAATATTTTTAAGAATAACATAGATACAAACTAGAAATTTAATAATAATATTGATATTTAAACCTAATATTGTTGACATTGCATTGACTAGCAAGAAATAAAAGGCTTTTTTATTTTTTATTTTATTTATGAGAATTTAAGCGGAAAAACACAGTTTTTAGCTTGAAAATGGTCGAATTGGAGTGATGTTTGAAACGATATTACGTATTGAAAAATCCAAAAAATACATTTAAAATTTATGACATTAGTTCGTAATAATCCTGCAGGCGAATCACGTAACTTTATGTACTAACGGTAGATAGATTTTACTGTCATTTTTGAAGTATAAATGTATGAGCTGACAATTAGAATTTGACATTAAAATCTATCTAACGGTAGTACAAAAGTTACGTGATTACCCCGCTGTTCTCGATAGTAACATTGAGACAATGTCAAGATACGTGTCAAGTCGATCAGAAAATTGTCAAATAAATGAGCGTTTTTAACTGATAAGGACTCTTAAGCCTTTATTGCTGAGACTAAAAATATATGTAATAATACATCAGATTTCCCGAGTTAGTGGTCAGCGTATCCTGTGACACATAGCCCTTTTCCAACTGCTTCCGTTCGTGTCTCATCATCATCATCATCATTTCAGCCGAAAGACGTCCACTGCTGAACATAGGCCTCCCCCAAGGCTCGCCATTTAGACCGGTCCTGTGCCGTTCGTTTCCACCGGATTCCCGCGACCTTCACCAGGTCATCACTCCATCTTGTCGGAGGCCTACCGACAGCTCGTCTTCCGGTGCGTGGACGCCACTCAAGCAGTTTCTGGCCCCATCGACCGTCAGTCCTGCGAGGAATGTGCCCTGCCCACTGCCACTTAAGTCTCGCAATTTTGAAGGCTATGTCGGTGACCCCAGTTCTACTACGGATAGCTCGTGTCTATTCTTTTTTTATATACAACACCGGTGGCAAAGAATCGTACGGTCTACCTGATGGTAAGCGGCCACCGCAGCCTATATACGCCCGCAACTCCAAAGGAGTCACGTGCGCATGCCGACCCTTTATAAGATTTGAGGATGCACTGTGTTGACAGCAGAAGGAACACATTTAGGTCCCTCGCTTTTTTTTTTTTTTTGAACCTGACTGTAGCTTTATAGGCCGGGCCCAATAAAGCGATAGGAGTGCGCGGTTGGAGAGTAGCCTGGGGAAAATCCAGGGGAAAACCTCTGGAATACTCTAAGAGTTTGCGCTCCAGTGAGATTGGTTGAGCGGTTTCAACCGAATCTGAGGTGTGAGTGGAATCGAGCTACTGGGAGTTTTGTCGCTGGTTCACTAAACCTAACCTAGCTGAGAAGACTCAACACAGTGCATCCTCGGGAGCACTGGCAACCTTGCTCACCTCCAGGAACACAACACTAAATACTTGTATAGTAAATAATGTTATTATGGCTGTGGTCTTCTGCAAGGCGGAGGTACTTCCCCAGTAGGGCTGCTCCAAATTCGAGCAAGATGACCTTTTGCTGTGCCCTACCTCTCTTAACGTTATTTTTAACTATATCGTTTGTCTTGACCAACCTTTGGCTTTGTTTTTTTTTATATTATAAATGGGATTACTCTTGGCCTGTATCTAGCCTGGGGGCAAAGTTGAGGCCGAAGGTGAAGCAAACTCTCCCAGAAAATGCTTATTCACTCGTGCCTTAAAAAGGTCTAGGTTATATGCTCGGAAATACAACCGTGTTGTGAAGTAATAATAAATGTGATAATCCACATCGAAAGGGACCTTATGGCGGCAGGCGCTTACGTTACACCTATTCACTATTGTATTGGAATAGCGGCAATAAAGGCGTAAGTGCCGGCCGCTATAAGGTCCCTTTCAATATGGATTATCACAAATATTTTTTTAATTTTTAAACGGAGCGCTAATAGCAATAATTTAATATATTTGGTTATTTATTTCTGCTCAATTATGATAGGTTTAGGAAATAAATTCACATATTTTTTTCTTAATTATTAAAAAAGTGTGCATACATTTGAAACAACTTTATCTTTGTAACCAAACTTAAGGCGCCGTAGGTTCAACGAAAAATATCATGTCAGGGGGTGAGGTAACCAGCCGCGCGGGGAGCGCCCCGCTCACCGGCACACTCGCGCGCTTACAGTGAGAATACACAGTAAACTCACTAAGCAGTACTGCAACGAAGTGGGAAATAAATTGACTAATGCAGGCTGGCGATTCTGCGAGTTAATGCAAAAATATAGTATTAGTGTCATACCTTTTATGGAATATTAAGTATGCCTCATGTCATTTGAATCACATGCATAAATACCCTGTCCGTCTAGGACTGAGAAAATACTATCAATCGCATTTGAATATTTTTAAACAACTTCAAGTTAGTAAAATAAAAGAAATATATTTACCCGATTACACTCATCGGGATATCAGTTTGAGAGTAAATAAAATATTGATACTATTGTTTCCCTATAAAAAGAGATTTCCCTATAGAGAAATATAGATAAACTATACGCCAAAACCATCCCGAAGAATCAAGCTACATGTTGGTGATTATAAAGCCGTTTTCGAGTTCTTTTTACTGGCGAAAAAAGTAACTCAAAAGAATAAATAATTACATAATTATAAGTCTTCAAAGTTTTAACCATGAAGTTTAAAATCCTGAAAAAATTGAGGTGGTGTGCATTAATAAATACTTTCAACGATTTTTGGGTTGGACAAGACAGGTTTTACGATTTTTGAGTTTTCGCTGAAAAACTGTCTTGCCCAAACAAAAGGTCGTAAGTGCCGTGAGTTCCATGAAGATACGACCTTTTTAGATTCAATGTATTGGATAGTGGTTTTAAATGTGGACTAGTAGGTGTTGGTACCGAACCCTTCATTGTGCGTGATCCGACACGCACTAGGTCGGTATTTTTTTGAGATAATTTCAATGGAATTTTCACCATTTGAGATTTTTTTTTTGGTTTCTTTTGGAGTACTCAAATTTTGAGTCAATAACAAAATACTGTAGGGTAGGGAGTAAATTGAACAGTCCAGCTTAAATTTTGAGTCAATAACAAAATACTGTAGGGTGGGGAGTAAATTGAACAGTCCAGCTTAAATTTTATGACGGCGGCAAACAAGCATACCTACGACCTGCCTGATGGTAAGCAGACACCGTAAACTACGGACCCTTGCGTAGTTTGGCTTATAGCTTTAATTGATACTAAAGCATGTATGTAAGTGTATGAGCATTACGAGGCATCAATTTATAAAATAAAAGTTGGCAAGAAAAGAGATCATTGTATATTTTCTGGGCACGTTTTAATTAAACGATGTGGACGGACTATGTGGATTGTTTAGAAGATACTCCTCTTATCGGCATACCTCTCGCTTGCCGCGGGCTACCAATTCAGGTAATAAATGATCCATGTAAAAATCTATCGGCTTCTTCTCCACCTTGGACCTCTAAAACTGATCATCTCGTTTAATGTAAAGAGCTTCCAGGGGTTGTCTTTCACCTCCCCATATTGCAAAAATACACCTTTGCCTACCCGATATGTGTAACTGGTCTTGTGCTTGGTAGTACCAGCTGCTGTTAGTATTAACGTAGTCATCCCAGATTTCTTGTTATATTTTAAAATCTGGATTTTGTTTTCTTTTACGGCATCTACCGTACCGTATTTGAAGCCAGGACCGTTAGCTTTGTAGGCAGAGACACTTCGTTAAACTTGAAGTAAAATAAGTTTCTGTGAGAAAATTCATTTTTGGTATAAGCTTTTATTGCCGACTGTACTTTTTTTCACAGTCATCATTACTCGTAGAGACGGTTTCAATGAGCCCAAACACGACGAGTTTATCTTGTGCAGTTTAGGAGTTGCTATGGCCACCTTCTGTCTCCATCATCAGATCAGCTCGATACTACCATAATATTGCATTGTTAGTGAATTTACATAAGTATGCCAAATTTAGGCTCAATCGGATACCGGCAAGTGGTTGAAAAAAGAATTGCAAATTTTTTACATACTTACTAACAGTGCAAATTAAACAAATACTTGTAATATATAAATTTATCGATTCATACTAGTCTTACTTTTATACTATAATTGTACTTCTACTAGGCCTGGGTTGGGCGGTTGCCCAGTGCACAACTCGCCTTCTAAAGAGTGAAAAGGTATAAGTACTACTGTATGTAAGAATTTCTACTGTGGGTACACGTATTTAGTACTTACCGTATTGCATTCGTTCTTCTAGCATTCGCTCTGCATGTAATTAAACGCTTAAGCCGACTACGCTTTATTTTATTCCTCTTGTTACCCATATTTATGCGAAAATTGTAGTTAGTGCCGCGGAGTTGGAGCAGAGTTGAAATGGCACAGGTCCGACCTCGAACGCAGCTCGCTGAGCACTGAGCGGGCGTCCGGGTCAGCCGCGCACGAGCGGCTTCGCGGAAAATAGTATATTTGAATCATTATTTTTCATTGTTTTTTATTGAAGAAAAAGTAATCGCTTAATGTCGTGAAGTACAACATTACGAATTTATTGATATAATTTTCATGTGAATAGCTAATGTGCAAAAATAGTTACAAATTTTTAAAGGTTTTCTTTAGACACAAGTTTGCGATTTTTTTCTATCGAGCGAAAGTTGGTTAATCATGTTTTGAATCGCTTTTGGCACTACAGGAAGGTCTCAAAATTGTTGTGCATATTTTTTTGAAACCATAGCATCATTTACATACGCGTTATGAATTTTCAAAATCTCTGTTACGTGAACTCACGGCGCCTTAAGAGCTGGGAGATCTGAACAAATTGTTTCGTAATCCAGATTGGTAGTGTCTCATTTTCTTTTGCTCTTGAGTATATTTAAGATTAATTTAAATTTATTTTATTTTTATCCTTTACTTACTCAACACCTTGTATGAAAGAGCGAATTCCTTCTAACACAAGTTTTTACTTAAAAGGAGGATTCGACAACCTTGTTAATGTTATTTAATAAAAGAATAAATAATTTTAAAATTTTGTTTTTTTTAAACAATTCTTTGAGTGAAAACGCCTAATAAGGAAAACGTCTCTTTTTTAAATATTGTGCTGATTACGTGTTACAATATACGTCACTCGCAAACAAAGAGATATTTTTTTGATATTTTTCTATTTACAAAATAGTATTTTTCCGAGGAATATCTGCTTGCATATCGGCAATCACGTACGATGCAGCCGTCCAAAAAGCTGCGCAGTCAATTACATCACTACTGTTAAGGACATTTATTGTATCCCCTTCACTGTGATGAAACCAGAAATATCTTTCATTGGCATTTAATAAAGAAGCTCCAGGAACACCCTTGTTTATAATCAAGTTAATGTCTGAACTAGGATAATCATTTGCTTCTAATGCATCTATAGGTGTAAATAGTTTTAGTACTTCTGCAATCAAACACCGAGCTTCTTTAGAACCGGCTACTGATAAACCACGCGGCTTAAACGTCCCTTCATCTGACTCCATAATGAAGTTTATATTGTTTAACTCTCTAATATGCCTCTTTAAATATGCTTGAGCTCCAACTAAGCCAGGTTCTTCTGCTGTCCATAAAATAGCTCGCAAAGTTCTTTTTGGTTTCAAATTTAAATGATGTAAAGCTACTGGGGCTAGCCAACTGATTATCATTCCACCTCCATCATCCATAGCTCCTTGTCCTACATCCCAACTGTCCATGTGTCCTGAGACAATAACCAATTTATCTGGAGCATTGCTACCTTTCACGTCTATAATGGTATTACGAGACTTCTTCATGTCGAAAGTGCTGAACATTTCTATTTTCAAAATTATTTTCTCACCTTGTTCTTGGAGTCTATGCAATAGATCTGCGTCTTCATGGGTGATAGCTGCTGCTGGTATCTTTGTTACATTATCAGCGTAGTATTGAGCACCAGTATGAAGCGAATAGATGGAGAAGGGAGTGACTGATCGAACCAGCGATGCAACAGCTCCTTTTTTAGCAGCTTTTGAAGCTCCTTGGGATCTGTATTGAACAGTATCCCCATAGCTAATGTATGGCACATCATAAACCACAA
Organism: Epiblema foenella; assembly: GCA_963556455.1. NCBI lineage: Eukaryota > Metazoa > Arthropoda > Insecta > Lepidoptera > Tortricidae > Epiblema > Epiblema foenella. The sequence continues at coordinate 27,273,754 of OY747099.1, read as the reverse complement.
TTTTTCCTTCAATATCACCTTGAGATTTTTGATCTAATTCCTGGAAACTCTGGACGACAATAGCTTCTGCTGTGATGCCTTCCTTTGGAGTGCTTACGCTAGTTCCAAGGCCAATGACTGCAATATTCTTTGGTCGAGGTGATAACATTGATACTGATTCATGTCCCCTAACCCAGTGTGGTGCCTGAAATATGACAACAGCTCGTTAGTCAGAAAATGTAGCATTCAGAAATTTTGAAGCCTGATTTATGGGGTTATTAAACAGAATTATTATATTTACTGATAAAGAAATAGTAGATATTCTATATAACCCATTCTATGTATGTACTTCATTTGGTGAGCAATAAAGAATATTTGTATTATATTGTATTATCATTTCCGGTATAAGGTACCAAGTAAGTCACATTTGAAATCTCCATCTTTCCACCCCAAATCACTTACGTCTACATCTTCAGTAATAACGTCTGTTAATCCGTGTTCTTTAGTCAAATTGATCATATGATCGATGGCTTTTTCTAATGTCTCTGTTCCAGACGGGCGGGCCCCGAACTTATCCAAAAAGGCAGCAAATCTGTAACAACCATCACCATCTGATCTTTCTAGGTGTAACATATGTCATGATACAAAATAAAGAAGTGTGAATCTGAATCCCCTTGTGCCGGGTATAGAATAGCACTTCCCCCTTTCCTCCCATGGGTGTCGTAAGAGTCGATTATGGGAACCGGGTTGTAGTGTGTTGTGAGCGATGGGCTAGCAACCTATCACGGCAATGTCACATTTTCTCCATATTTAAACCGACAATTGCTAAATATGACACTGGAGATGTATTTCATGTTGTCAGCCTACCCCTTTTGGGAATACAGACTTGAGTTTATGGGTGTAGATAAACACTAATAAAATTGACGGTTAGTTCCAACCAACCATAACCGAACATTCCTGAACCGAATCAATTTCAAGCCTAAAGTAACCCGATTTTGTGGAATTTAAATTATTTATGACTATCAGATTAGAATTGAGTGCTATATCATATAACGGTCCATTAGACGAGCGATCGGCTTTCATAGCCTCCTAAATACTGCAGTTTAGGAACCGTTAAGAATTTTACGGCGTGGATAAATAATACTTTCCATAAATAATAATTTTATGTTGGAAAAAAGATGTGATTTGGAACCATAGAGGATTAATTAATGGCATTAAATAATAATATTTACCAACTGACCTCTCCTCTAGATTGTTCAGAATACAAATAGGAAAAAGATAGGAGGATTTTAGACCGACCGATAAAAGCATCTATATTGGTCATCGTAGTGACTGTCTGTAGTATTACATTTACTTTGATATTACATTTAATAATAAATAAAAACTTACTCCTCGAACATTTGCTTCCCCAAACCTTTATTTTTTATCTCGTCCATAATTCTCTGCGTCACATTTTTATACGAAGCAATATCCTTCACCACTTCAGGATCTATATTACATTCACTTTCATCGTATCTGTTTATTATAGTAGCAGCGTCTATATGAATTAAACTTAAAATAACTAACAAAAACACTGATCTACACATTACGGTTGTCAATACACTAGTGTGAAATGCGTTCTCTTATCAATGCTCGTTGAACCGGGGTCAGTTATACAGAGATTAGAAAATATTAACGTGTTTAAATGAGTTTGTTTTATTACGGAAGCGAAATAAAATAAAACAATAGGTACTTAGGTAATTAATTTATTGATGGGAAGAAATAGTGTGAATACAATATCAGTGTATTAAACTTATTTTTCATCTTAGGCATGCAGTCTGTATGACTAAAAATTATATATTTTGTAAATTCGTTTAATCAGTGTGTGCGGGATTTTGAGTATACCTTCGATAGTTTTAGAGCTAGTTCTCAAGAGACTCACCTGAACTGATCCGTCGCTTGGAATGTGTTGCTAAGGGGCCCCTTGATCTAGATTTCTTCATAGGTCGCTAGAGCCAGGATCTGCTTAGGTTTCGCGACGAGTGTTTTGTGGTTTAAGGTTATATATAGGGTTTTTAAAGCTTCAAGCAAAGCGATGCGAGCTTGTAACGGTTGCGCGTAGCGCGGCGGTCTCGCCATATAAAATATCAGTGTTGCTAGCTTTCGGAAAAGCGTTTGGTTTCATCTCCGTCAAACTAGCTGTTAATCCCTTTCGAAAAGAATAAAGAAAGTCGTTGTTTTGTGCTATAACGTAAAATACTGAACATGCCGCCGACCATAAAATAATACTTATTTTATTTAAGAATTAACGTATGAATACTATGCTACTTAGGACTAAGACATATAATGCTATGACCTAAGAAGTGCCTAATCAATAGGCAATGGACAGACCTTAACTACAGGTCGCTTACTAAGAGTATTACCGATGCGCACAGTGACGACTCGAGTAATACCATCGACGCCGGGGTGCAGCTGATGCACGCGCGCTAGACGCCATTGCAGTGGTGGTAGCGTATTGTCGACCAACACTACCACAGAACCCTCGCGAAGGGGTGTGTTAGTACTATCGTGGAACCATTTACTTCTCGGTTGAAGCTGGTGCAAATATTCTACACTCCAGCGCTTCCAGAAATGTTGAACAGCTTGTTGGATGACCTGCCATCGTGCCAGGCGATTTGGATTATCGGTAGATAGATCAAACTCGGGTAGAGAGGTTAATGGTTCTCCGATAAGGAAGTGTCCGGGTGTAAGAGGTAATGGATCTGCAGGATCATTACTTAATAGACAGAGGGGTCTCGAGTTGAGCACGGCCTCTATTTGACACAGCAGTGTGCTGAATTCATCATGGGTTAGTGTAAGTGTTCCTATGACGCGATGTAAATGTCGCTTAAGGCTGCCAACGGCTCGTTCGACAAGACCGGCAAAATGCGAAGCATATGCAGGGTTAAAATGCCAGGTGACTTGTAAGTTCGTCAGCTGGTCATTTATGACAGACTGATTCGATTCGTTTCGCAGAAACGTGAATAGTTCGGTTAAATACCGATTACAACCTACGAAATTTCGGCCATTGTCTGAATAAATATCTTTGCAGTAACCGCGACGGGATATAAACCTACGCAAAGCATTTAAAAAAGATTCGGATGATAAGTCGGGAACTAATTCCAAATGGACTGGCACGATGGCAGGTCATCCAACAAGCTGTTCAACATTTCTGGAAGCGCTGGAGTGTAGAATATTTGCACCAGCTTCAACCGAGAAGTAAATGGTTCCACGATAGTACTAACACACCCCTTCGCGAGGGTTCTGTGGTAGTGTTGGTCGACAATACGCTACCACCACTGCAATGGCGTCTAGCGCGCGTGCATCAGCTGCACCCCGGCGTCGATGGTATTACTCGAGTCGTCACTGTGCGCATCGGTAATACTCTTAGTAAGCGACCTGTAGTTAAGGTCTGTCCATTGCCTATTGATTAGGCACTTCTTAGGTCATAGCATTATATGTCTTAGTCCTAAGTAGCATAGTATTCATACGTTAATTCTTAAATAAAATAAGTATTATTTTATGGTCGGCGGCATGTTCAGTATTTTACGTTATAGCACAAAACAACGACGATCGCGAATTTTAAGTAATATAGCCAGAACTCAAATGGAGGATCCGGCTCGAAACATTTATGTGCGGGATTTTGAGTATACCTTCGATAGTTTTAGAGCTAGTTCTCAAGAGACTCACCTGAACTGATCCGTCGCTTGGAATGTGTTGCTAAGGGGCCCCTTGATCTAGATTTCTTCATAGGTCGCTAGAGCCAGGATCTGCTTAGGTTTCGCGACGAGTGTTTTGTGGTTTAAGGTTATATATAGGGTTTTTAAAGCTTCAAGCAAAGCGATGCGAGCTTGTAACGGTTGCGCGTAGCGCGGCGGTCTCGCCATATAAAATATCAGTGTTGCTAGCTTTCGGAAAAGCGTTTGGTTTCATCTCCGTCAAACTAGCTGTTAATCCCTTTCGAAAAGAATAAAGAAAGTCGTTGTTTTGTGCTATAACGTAAAATACTGAACACAGTGACCCTAACGACTACTGCCTGACATATCATTTCAGAAACCACACTCAGCAAACTACGAATTGCATGCGTAATGAGCAGAGTCAAATATGAAATGAAATATTTTAGTTCGCAATTTTGTAACGTGTTAACCATCCTAATTAAATAAAAGTTGGCTCGGAGTTAAACAAACGAGGGTGAATAATTTCATATATATATTAGACACCACGCAAGGTTGACAAATGTGAAATATAAGTAAGTAAATATTAATATGAGTATGGAAAGTGTGACATTAGTAAGGTCACAAAGAACAAGATACCACAAACCGATCCCACTCCACCATATCAGCAAGTCGCCTTAGGAAGTGTACACGTGTTACAAACGAGGTCTGTATCATAATCATACAATACATGGTTATTCTCAATAGGAGTTGACAGAACAATTCAAATTTGACCTATTAGTACCATTTCTAGAGTGTGCAATTGTAATAGTCTAGGTCCGAACTGCGATGGCTAGGTTTCACACAGCGATGGTCTGGTGCCATATTGTGTTGATCTGGTATCAGATTCTTTAACTACTGAGCATTATATAAGATTTCAAGCTTACATGGTCATTTACATTAGAATTACGATTTGAAACGGGATATTTACCATGTATATTTGTATTTTTGAGTTCCCGATATTTCGGCACTGTTGCAAGCGCCATTATCCCACACCTCAGAGTCGGTTGAAACCACTCAAACAATCTCACTGGAGCGCAAACTCTTAGAGTATTCCAGTGTTCCAAACCACACGCGTGGTCGTGCCGGAGGTTTTCCCCTGGATTTTCCCCAGGCTACTCTCCAACCGCGCACTCCTATCGCTTATAGGCACTCTTATCGAAAAAAAAAGCGCCATTATCAAGGATTAACTGACGTGCTGCGAGTTTTAGTTGTGGTCTACCCACACACCATAGCGATCTACCCTCTTCCTGGTTCGCTTTTTTCGCACAGTGAGCATACTGAGCATTAGACTGTGACAATCCTATCCCAAAGTGGATGTTAGATTGTAACGGTCTGGTTCCATACTGTGGTGGTGTGGCTTCAAGTACGATCGTCCGATTCCAAACTATGACGGTCTGGTTCTCGAAAGTTATAGTCTGGTTCCAGATTGTGATGACTTGGTTGCAGACTGTGATGGTCTGGTTCTAGAATAAGAACCATTGGCATTTATTCCAACCATTGTACTTATCGTGTTTGTGCAATAAAGTTTTAATAAATAAATATGATTGTCTGGTACCAGACTTTTATGTATTTGTACGAAATTGTGTAAAACAAAACACTTCACTACTCCGGGCGTTTTTACTCCGAATATGGAACCTTCATAAATATGAAGATTTATTACACGCCGCTTCGCAATAAACCTGAAGATTATACCATAAATCATCGGCAATGTCGTTAGGACATACATAATTTACATGTGATATGGATACTGTTATTATCTCCTTTTTCGGTCTGTGTATACTTAATTTATTTCCGTGGTTTTTTTGGGGTGGCTTGTGTTTACTGACAATAAATCGGATAGGTAACAGTTTTTGATTATGAATTATTAACCAAGCGAAACGAAGGTCTCTGCTTCAGCTTTGGAAAAAAAAATCTTTCGTAAGTCAGGTTGCTCTCCTCTACAGGTCGTAATTCTCTACCGATTTACGACAAATTTTGTGAGCATGTTTGATAACTAAATAAAAGTTACGATATTTTCAAATTGATTTTATTTCTAAATGGAAATTTCTGCTGGCGTATTTTGGTTAGTTCTCCTCAACAGATCGCATATCTCAACCGATTTTCTCGGAAATTTTCAAGTACGTTCGATAATTACATACAACTTATTTGGCCGAGTCAGTTTTTGAAAATGTGTATATATTTTTAATTGTTTGTTCTCATCTACAGGCCGATTTTCTCTGCCGATTCTCGTGAAATTTTGTTAGCAGGTTTGGTATTTATACAGATTTCTTCGTCAAGCCAGTTTTTGTAAATTATCAAAAAACACCGGTCATGTGCGAGTCAGAACACAAATCGAGCCCGTAGCGACCCCATTTAATTCAGGAAATATCTTAATAGCGCGATGCATAAAATACAAATTGAACGTCTTGGGCACAGCGCCATCTATCGGCGCATTTTGTTACTAATTTTGAGCTACAGTTCGTATTATTAGTTAGTATTTTTCCATTTTTTTCTGACATACCTTGTTCAGTTTTGTATTATTATTATTATATTAACTTTCTTAATTGATAATTTGTCGCGATAGACTTCGTTTTTTTTGTTTCTATTTAAAGATTGACATGTGATTTCAGACACAATGTATATTATATTGTTAAATGAAATAAATTGAAATTGAAAAAATTAAAATGCAAATATTTTTTATTTTTCACTATAGGTTATTGTTATTCAGGTAAGCAATTATATATCATCTTCTTAAAACTAAAAACTTAGTCAACATGTACATCTATCTTCATTCACTTCAGTATTCATGAAAATAAACTGTGAGTTTATATGTGTAAGGAAACGAAACCGGGATTATCGAAGAAAATCAAAGCAAGTCCCTGAATACGCGTAAAGTTAGCACGTGTACAGTTCACTTACAATATTTGATTCCGGGATTTAGACTCCGAGCACGTTCCGTTGAATTTTCGTCACATCCTTCAGTGTAGGCACGTGATTGAATAAGAGAAATCAGTATCAATACGCATATTTAAGGAGCGCTCGTGGCCCAGCGGCGCCCGCGTACCGCGTGCGATATGCGAGCTTAAGCAACGTCGGCCCAGGTCAGTTATTGGATTTCGCCCTAGGGCGAAGGTGCCGGTGATGTCGTGTTAGAATGTTCGCGATCCCATGGCATCACCACCAAGGCAAGGGAAGCATCCCAGAGTTTTAGTGGGTAGGCTAGTCCCTTCTAGACTGGAGAGCCCCACATAACCAATGCGTATTTTCGGGTTTTCCCCCGGAACCTTAGGTTACGTCCACTACGTAACCCTTTTTTTTTTTTTTTTTTTTTTCGACGGGGGAAAATCCGTTATGGATACCACCGCGCCGCCCCCACGGTGCGGTTATGTCGGACTTGCACCGACTAAAAACCCCCGCTTGTCCTCCTCAACCCATTTCGGGCGGCTCTGGGATCTCCTACGGAACGCACCAGTGCCGCCCTAGAGTCCACTTATGTGGGTCCCGCTATGTTTCTATGATGATCGTAGCCCCCAACTACGACCGTCTACGACCCCGAGGACCCCCTTTTAGTCGCCTTCTACGACAGGCAGAGGATACCGTAGCCATATTCTATGCCCGGGCTCCACTACGTAACCTAAGGTTCAGTTTCATGCATTTCTCTGGGTCAAAAAAAAAGTCAGTTATTGGATGGGTGACCGCTTTGAGTGGTTATTAACTGAGCCCCGTACTCTCCCGTACTTTGGAAGGCACGTTAAGCCGTCTATAATAGCAGTCGTTAAGCCAAGTTAGAAGCCTTTGGACGGCTTGAGAACTTCTATCAGTCAAGTTGCCCACTCACTTGACAAGCCTAATTCTAACAAGTTCTGGTTTTTCCTCGGGTTGGAACGTCAGATTGCCATCTGACAGGTGTCAGATGCACAAAGCAAGCAGATGATTTGGATCTAACACTGAGTAAATATTCGTTTTGATACTCATCATCATCGTCCTAGCGTCATCCCGGTACAGTTTCATCCTAAATGATGCCCGGGTTCCGCTACCTAATCCGTAGGCACTAGTTTTTACGGAAGCGACTGCCATCTGACGTTCCAACCCGAGGGACAACCAGACCGTGTTGGAATTAGGCTTGTCAAGTGAGTGGGCAACTTGACTGTCAGAAGTTCTCAAGCCGCCCGAAGGCCTCTAACTTGGCTTAACGACTGTTATCATAGATAGCCGGGATCAACGGCGTAACCCTCGAGATCAACGGCAAAACGCGCGGGAGCGCTCAGTTAATAACCACTCATAGCGGTCACCCATCCAACTGACCTTTTTTTGCGTTGGGGAATGCTGTTACGCACCGTCCGCACAGACAAAGGACGACTACTTTAGCCAAGTTGGTAGTAACCCGGCCTACGAAGCTGGTGGTCCCGGATTCGAATCCCGGTCAGGCCATTTATTTGTGTGATAAATACGAATACTTGTTCCTGAGTCTTGGATGATTTATATGTATTTAAGTATCTATTTATGTATGTAAGTATTATTTTGTACGAAAATTGGTAAATTCGTTGCCTCACTGAAGATTAGTGTAAGTGTTTTAATACAAATGTAGTGTTGAATCGTATTCTGTTACAACTAGTATTAAATCTCTGCATGTTATTGTATTTGTAGGACGGAAGGAAGGTTTGGTGTTGGTTTTGTTAGGAGGTTTCCTTTTGTTGATTAACCTCATTAATATTACTTTTTTTCTTCTTCTTTATACATTTTGCACCTTTAAACTTACACTTCAATTGTATTTTAGGTACCCTTTGAGTAAATTTTGTTATTATTTCATTAGTGGAAACTGTTTTGGCTCATGTATCAGTTGGTCAATTTTTATATATGTATAATTTTTAAGCTGTTTGTTTCCCAATAAAATAAAATAAAGTAAAAAAATTAAATATCGTCGCCTAAGAAATAGCTGGCCAGGGAGAGCGACTCGTGACAATGCGCTTAGTCCGTGGGCCGACGTTGCTTAACCTCGCGTACCGCACGCGGGACGCGGGCGCCGCTGGGACAAGAGCGCTGCTGATCCCTTTTTTTTAACCTGACTGTGGCTTTATAGGTCGGGCCCAATAAAGCGATAGAAGTGCGCGATTGGAGAGTAGCCTGGGGAAAATCCAGGGGAAACCTCCGACACGACCACGCGTGTGGTTTGCTGCTGATCCCATTAAAATTATTAACTATTAGTCCTAAGATTTGGTTCTACCCAAATAAAACCTCCACCTGGCCTCCGCTAAATTAATACAGATCATTAATTTGATTTCAAAACATTAAAATTTGAGAGACTTCTTAAAATAGAGTATTTTAACATCGTTTAATGGTCCTTTAAACGAAGCTTAGGGGTAAATTATTGCTAGCACTAATTAACTTTACATTAATTAGGGTAATAACAAACAAACTTGTTCGTTTAATGGGGTGTTTTGGTCCGAATGTTTTGAATAACTTTTTGCTTATCAGATTGCTATTGCTACCAATGTGATTAGGAATATTTACTGTTGTTATTTTTCTTAAAAATTAAAATACAATTAGAAAATGTTCCGATGGATGGACCTTATTAAAATGAAAATTAATGAATTATTTGTGCCCTTAATTGTAAATAAATAGTTTCAGATTATTGTTAAATAATAAAATGTGTAATTGTTCGTCAACGAATAATATTCGTAATTATAAAAACAAAGCGATAAAATTAAAGTAAAAAATATTGAACGAGCGAGCGAAGCGATGACAGTTCTCGGCGTTATTATACACATTTTAAAAGGCAGATTTTGGAATACTTGGCCCTCACTTCATATTTTTGTATTATTATTTAGAAATAGGTTTAATTTCAGTATCACTTCCGATAGTTCTGGTAATTATCGAACCACAGCTAATATCCTAATCGAGTAACTCAGTGGTCTTAGGATGTCTCACCATTTGTATGACAAAATGGTTTTAACCACTGTGTTACCCACTTTTTACAATATGTTGATATTTAAGTATTTTTACGTATAAATTCCTTTTATCGAGTTCAGGTATTATTTGCAAATCCTATTTTTGTACACTAATTCAATACATACCATAGTTTTTTGTAATAGAAAACTGGTCATGAAAAAGTAGAATGACCCAGCTAACATTTTTTTTTTTCAATTTTAATGTGTCAAATCGGTTAAGAGATTGTCGAGATCTGATATAGGGTTGGACATACAGGCACAAAGACTAATACAATGGACACACTTTGTATTGAATTTCCCTGCAACGAGTAGGTACCCATATTTTTACACTTGAGTGTAGTAGGTACGAATAAATGAATATGAAATTACCATGAATATGAATAAACGATCTAAAACAGCCAGCCACATATACGAATGACTGTGTGCGACGGATGTGCACTATTCCGCTCCATTCACACATTCGCTCTTTGACGCCTTTGAATGTTGCAATCAACTTTAAATGTGGCTATTGTGTCGCGGGAATAAAGGGCAGTTTACAATATCGCTTTTGTTAGAAACGCACAATTCTGACCGCCTGTTATCTGCCTCTGCTTATATCTCGCTGTTATGTTTCTGAACGCTTGTATTTTTACCCACAACGGAACGGAGAAGGTATATGCGTTTAGGATGAGAGGTTGTTTGTTTGTTTGTTTGTGTGCACATCAATATCTTCGAAACGGCTTGACCGATTTAAAAACGGTTTTCTGCAATAGGTTTGTAGTTTATTCGGGCCAAATTTTAGCTAGGAGTTATGATGATAACTCGCCAGGGGGCGATGAAGTAAACATTTTTCACTTGCTAAAGTGCGTGTGAATGCATTTCTTCATTGAGGTGTGCAATAAAGAGTATTTGTATTGTATGTTGGCATCCGCAACACAGATAAGGAATGAATTAGGTATTTTTGTTCATTCATTCTTTCTGTCAATCTTACATCATTCGTCCTAGAATGGTTCTCTTTCTTGATCATCGTGCCGTCCCTTTCGCTCTCGTGTTATATACTATATGAGTGAAAGGGACGGCACTATACGAAGTTCGGATTTCGAAGTTCGGAGCAGGCCTTCTGGACACCGCTACAAGCATGTAATACTTAACCTAAGAGTGCATTTATTTAATTGATTAATACAAAGTCTCCAGTAAAAAAGCCGGCCTTTATTTTATTTCCACCTTCTAAATAAGAAACCAGCGCCAACACCACTGCACCACTGAAAATTGTATTGTATTGCATTCTACACGCATTTTATACGTATTTTGTAAATACAGTATAATCCGCTTATAACGACTCCGCTTATAATATTTGACCGCTTTTAACGACTTCGAAATCACCACACATTAGATTTGATATCAAACATTTTCAAAGTAAATCAGTCCGTTTTGTGCGACGTCCTGTTAGTGCGACGTAATATCACCGGTCACTTGACTGTCGCTTTATCCAGATTCCACTGTATCTGTAAACGTCAGATCAGATTTTGATACGGTGTCTCCTTACTAGTAGATTATACCTAAATAATAAAAAGAGCATTGTGATTAAGACAAGTAAGGTCACTTCGGGGTCAAAGGAATCTTGGCCAAGATGGGACTAGCAGACGACACAGAATGTAGGATGTGTGGCGAGGATGACGAGACAATGGAACACTTACTGTGTGAACGTCACGCCCTTGCCAGCTTGGAGTAGGCATAAAGGAGGGGGCAAATGCACAAAAAATCCCACTGGGTCGAAGTGCATCCACAAGGGCCCTCATCTAAATAAGATAAGATAAGATAAGATTAAGACAAGTAACACTGAATACACCAATACTATTATTAGCATACAGTCTCTGAACTTTTATGGATTTTATAATCCCAAAAAAGTGTGCTCATTTAGAAAGAAACATACATTTATTAGTGACAAACAAAAATTTGTCTATATTTTATGTCTGTTTCGTAATGAGTAATTTTTTTTCTTCTTTCTTCTTCAAAGACATTATAACGGCATTTGCAACTAAATGGTCAAAACTCAGCGTAATGCTGGCAGAGCCTGAGCTGTGCATTTACCATGAGTTTGCATGACCGTACTCGCTAGCGACTGCGTAAACGATTTAGTATGCCGATTCTTAGTTCTATTGCGTAACCGCCAGGGGCGCTGTACTTTTGTCCATACAATGTTTTACGCAGTCGCTAGCGAGTACGGTCATGTAAACTCATGGTAAAGGCACTGGTATTCCGTTCCATTTAGTAGTTCTAAGTTCACTTCAAAAAGCGAAATCGGGAGATAATACGGTCACCGAAAAAGTTATGATAATTGAAAACGTGTCGAATCTGACTCCACACTATACCAGGTCATTATTATTAAGTATGGTCACGGTTCACGACGGATAACTATTATGTTATGTCACACCGAGTGTGATCCCACTCTGGACTGCACGTGTCTTGTGGTTGACAGGCTTATTGAAAAGGAATAGAGTTCAAAATTGAAAGCAGACGTGGCTATGGCATTGTTGTCTAAAGCGTTACTCCTAGTTTTAGGCATTTTTGTAGTTCAAGTGCATAGTGTACCAAGAAAGAAATATGTAGACGACAAATGTGACAATTCCGCCATTGCTGCAGAAATAGCATCGTATGAACAAGTCGTCAAGCAGATTGTAGACTACGTAAGGACCGGCCCGTTCAAAGGGAAGACCTATGAAGAGTGGGTATTGTTGCTAAATGAGAATTGAAGGGTTTCATACTTCGATATCATTGTTAACGCTTTCATTGGATTTTATTTGATATTGGCTTTGTGTTCCACGTCTTTCATGTAATTTATTTTTGTAAATTTTTTTTTTTACATTGGTCGATTGTCATTTATTCATAATAATAACTTGAAACAAACATAAAAAACACAATTAAAATATAAAGTTAAATAATACATCACTAACCTAATTAATTGAATGTTTATTTTAGTAAAATATTAAGCATTGAATTTTTGTTACTACACATCACTACATAGTATAACCTCGTGGCGCCCAAAGATTTTTTGGCTCTTCTTTAACTATGACCCGACTGTCCTTCTTATAGAATATAATAGTTACAGTCATACCCGCCCAAGATTTTGAGTTGAAATTTGTGTAATTACTGGTTTGAAGTGAAACTTTCAGGGTATAATTATGATTATATTAGTATGTGTTTTTAAATTCAATTATTTGTCTACCTTTTGATCTTTACAAAGGCCACTGGGCCTCAATTACTAGATTTACAGAGTTTATTAATATGGCCTTCTGAAAGGCGCGTGGGCAGTAATTGAAGGTTAGTTGAAAAAAGTGCTGGGCTGGAGCCGCCATGCTTATTTTGGTTTATCAAAAGGCGCGTGGGCGCCACGAGGATGAAACAAAGTCGCTTTCTCTGTCCCTATATCCCTATGTATACTTAAATCTTTAAAACTACGCAACGGATTTTGATGCGGTTTTTTTTAATAGATAGAGTGATTGAAGAGGAAGGTTTATATGTACAATAACATCCATTAAATAGTGCACCCGTGCGAAGCCGGGGCGGGTCGCTAGTGGAATATATAATGTGATTAATATTACTTGCAACTCTTGCGAGACATCCGATATTCAGCATAATTAAACCATTTTGTTGTTTTGAAATCATTACAAAAATATTTTATATTTTTCTGTAAAAAAAATATTGCAGTTAATAAAAATGGTAACAAGTGGAAAAATACGGGTGACCTGGTGAGTTAATATCTCTAATTGATTTTTGTTAGTATGGGTTTTGAAGAAATACGTTACTCTTTATGTCTCTGAGATAATCCTGAGGTTCTGTGAGGCGATGGATAAGCGATAATCTTCCATTATGTTTTAACCCTGTGTTTAATTAGTTTTAATTATTATTCGACTTATATACCTTTCTTTTGCATGGATTGCACAGTGCCTTAGGATAAGCCTCTAATACTTTGTAATTTTTGTCACAATAAATAAATAAATAATTTTATTAAAATGATAATAATCATGTTTGCCAAGGATAAGCATGTAAAAAGTTTATAATCTGTCTAAAGTGAGCCATTATGTTGAAAAATCGGTCTCCCCTTGTTTTGCAGACAGAAATTTCATAGAATTTTGTTTGGCAGAAAATGTTTCAAATAATATATCCTTGTATTTTTATTTCGACTATTATTGTTTCAATGACTATTTACGTGAATGAAAATTTCACAGGAACACAATTCAATTAATTTTGTAATATCATTTTTTTTATTTGACAAACTTATCAAACAGTGGAATTAGTGTTTCATTGTTTCGCATTCAGAAAATTCATAGAATTTCGTTTTACAGACACTTATATTAAATAATATTTGATCCATGTATTTTTATTTTTAATATGATTGTATCACCGCTTATTCACTTCACAGAAACATATTTTGCTGAAACACAACTCAAAAATAATATCTATATATAATAGAGGTTTTTTTTTTTAATAAAAGCCCAGAAGGACCTGTTGGAGCAAAATCGACTCTAACGCGGATAGGTTAGAAGATTAAGACGGCAGCTGAAGCGAAGCGAATCTCCCGTCTTAATCTTCGAGGTTATTTTTTTTATAAAAGCCCAGAAAGACCTTTCGGGGAAAAATCAACTCTAACGCAGATAGGTTAGAAGATTAAGACAATTCAGTTTTATTCTAATAATTCAATTTCTGAATAATCTGGTTTACGCTGTACAATCCGATCAATATGATCATCTTAATCAATGTACTTTCGTTTTTTAACATAACTAAATAACATAAGGTCAAAGAATATATGATATATATATGTAATTATATCGTATTGAATATCGAAACATTAAATTTTCTTTGTAATAAAAATCTACGATGAAAATTTCTACAAAATAATTATTTTACGAATTGTTTATTCTATGAAATGATAATATGAGATTTATTTTATGAGAAACAAAATTCTGTACAACTATTGTCTTGGTAATAATTTTTACGTAAACTATAATATTTCATTTCTAATTCTATGATATGAATATCGAAACATTAAAAAATATTGATATCAAAAATCATTGATTTGAGTTTCTACAAAGTTAGTGTTCGGTGTAATAATTATTCTGTGAAATGATAATAATTATGAGAAACATTTTCTGCGAAATGAAATTCTTTAAAAATGTTGTCTATAAAACAGTGTACAACATGAAAAACCAAAATGAATTCATTTACATATCAACCGTATCAAAAATACGGCTAAAAACTAACATGTTTAAAGTCAGGTTTTCTTTGAGAGTCTCGTTTTATTCCATTATGCTGATATTGATTTACCAAATAGTATTTGTCAATGAATTTGGTAAAATTAATAATGAACATAGTTTGGGAAGGAGTACCTAGTTTCTATTCTGTGACACGAGACAACGACGTGTCAATTTTACATTGAATGAGTATGAATATTTCCATCACTTCAAGTCTTTATATGATTATCTATCAATGTCTTTGACATATTTCACGGGGTCGGCGGATGATACACTTCTGATAAGATTATTTACGATAAACCGCACTACAAAAGGACATCTTTCTGTCGCAGCATCGCAATGTAGAAATCGCTTAGAAATGGTTTTCTATACGGCATTACTAGCCCTTTCCGTTATTATTATAAGTTCAAGCGAAGCAAAAGTGTTACCAAAGGAAAATGTTTGCCAATCATTACTTGGAGAGGAATTGATAAACGAAATAGCTTCGTATAAAAGTGTTAGAGATCAAATATTGGATTACGTCACCGGTGGCGAATTTAAGAAAAAAACTTACGATGAGTGAGTACCTCATACAAGAGTAGTGGCATTTTCTTGCAGTATTCACAAGGTTTTACTTATGAGTAAAATGAGACGAAATCTTCCCTTATAGTCCCTAACTGTGTCCTGCCTCACTCACTTTCCTTGTAAATGGAGTTATTATTTATTTTTTCCTAAAAGTTTCAAATATTTTGTTTTATACCGACCGGACCTCGACCAATACAAACGCTACAAAAAATAATTAACCAAATAGGTGTATTCGTTCTTATGTTTACACACAATTCTTTCCCCTCTAGTGAAGAATTTAGGCTTTATCATGGACCAAACACATTTTTGGTCAGTCCATTATTTATTTATTTTATTTATTTATTTTATTAAGAAATAATAATACAACACAAACAAGTACATAGACCCACAAAACCGTTTGCACAGTTTGACTGTGGGATCGATCAGTCTCATCTCTCTTCTAACAGTAAATTATTTTATGAGTTTAACAAGGCAACTTTATATATTATGATTCTACATCTAGGTACAATAGTTTATTTTACAAGTTTAATAAGGTAACTATGTAGCTTTTTACTAAGTTTAGCTTTATTGGCTTCCTGCCTGATGTCAGAGGGCAGGCTGTTGAGTATGTAGGGAAGGCGTTTCTGAAGACACCTATCGCCGTAGTAATTAGTGACCCTCGGCACAACAAACTTGCCCGCTGACATCGACCTGGTTTCACAAACATCGTTTCGGTGTAATTGTAATTTTGTGTACTCTCGATTGCCATGTTACTGAATTCAGTAAAACACTCGTCGCTTCCCATTCACTCCGTTCGGCGTCTTCGAAATTTTCCACTAATCATCCTTGCTCGTTCTCTTCTGTTCCCTCTTCTAGACCACGGAGGCATCGCGTCCTTAGACATTCATGAGGAACTAATTAACAAAGTAAAACGCCTGTATCAGATACATTTTTGGTTTAAGAAAATACGATCACGTTTATGTATTCCGTTCTCAGCTCAAGTCTTCTCTGGGCGCCGCCGAAGAGACATATTTTAACTCTTTTATAGAATGTTTTGTTTCTTCCTTCTTCCCCCTCACCTTACCTTGAGAGATTGTACATGACAGACGGCAGTTGCCACCCGCTGCGTTTCAGTTCCAGCGTGAACCTCTAACATCCGTCCTCATAAATGCCTATCGTATGATAAATCGTTTATGTTATACTCGTTTATAGATTGTAGAAACTACATGCATAAAGCACTTAATTTATCATTACAGACTTGCAAAGTTCGTTGACACCTTCGGCGCTCGCCCTTCAGGTTCGGAAGTTTTAGAGAAATCCATCGACTATATGATACAGCTCGCTCGAGATGAAAATTTACAAGACATCTATACCGAAGAATTGGAGGTAAAATGATCAAAATTCGGAAGACATTAAACAATTTTCATCATTATACAATTATTAAAATGTATTACGCCCGCTCCTTATAAGTTGCATCAAATTTTTCTGTTGATGGTTTCGTTAACATACGCGTAAAGCAGTTCATTAATATCTTTAAAGATATTTTATTTCTATCTTCTAGACGACCGGTTTAGCCTAGTGGGTAGTGCACCTGCCTGTGAAGCTGACGGTCCTGGGTTCGAATCCCGGTCAGGGCAAATATTTGTGTGATGAGCATGAATATTTGTTTCTGAGTCTTGGATGTTTTCTATGTATTTAAGTATTTATATGTATTAAATATATCGTCGTCTAGTACCCATAACACAAGCCTTCTTGAGCTTACTGTGGGGCTAGTTCGATTTGTGTAAGATTGTCCTCTAATATTTATTTATTTACGTTCTTTCTACTCTGACAGTGTTAGAGAAATTAAGTTATTCACTTCCCATTAATCCTTTTATTGATATTTTAGGTGCCTCATTGGGTTCGAGGAGAAGAAAAAATAACGATGTTGGAACCACGAGTGAAAGACATAGCATTGTTAGGTTTGGGACGAAGCGTGTCCACACCAGCTGAGGGTATCACAGGGGAAGTAATCGTATTCAAAGATTTTTCAGAACTCGAAACTGCATCCGATGTTGAAGTCGCTGGAAAAATAGTGTTATTCGATCCTATATTTACAAAATATGGAGAAACTGTTGCATACAGGAGCCAAGGTGCTGCTAAAGCTGCTGCCAAAGGCGCTGTGGCGTCACTGGTTCGATCAATAACGCAATTTTCTATTAATTCTCCTCATACTGGATCACAGACGTATGAAGATGGTGTTAACCAAATTCCAACTGCAGCCATTACAATTGAAGATGCCGACTTTATCAGGAGACTAGTCGATCGTAACGTAAAAGTCAAATTGAATATTAAAATGCAATCCACTTTTGATACCAAAACATCAAGGAATACACTAGTAGATCTAAAAGGTACTGAACACCCTGAGAAACTAGTTATTGTTTCGGGTCATATCGACAGCTGGGATGTTGGTCAGGGAGCTATGGATGACGGAGGTGGTTTATTCATCAGCTGGGCAGCACCTGTTATTCTTAAACGGCTCAACTTAACGCCTAGAAGAACGATTAGATCAATATTCTGGACTGCAGAAGAACTGGGCCTTGTCGGAGCTTACGCTTATGAAGAGAAACACAGGAACGAAAGCCACAATATTAACTTTATCATGGAATCGGATGAAGGAACATTCGCGCCACTCGGCTTGGCTGTAGCTGGTAGTCAAAAGGCAAAATGCATCATAGGCGAAGTACTGAAGTTATTTGAGTCGATTGGAGCATCGGAATTGGTAGAAGATAACAGTCCTGGCTCAGATATAGCAGTGATCGTAAAAACTGGAATACCTGGTGCTGGACTGCACAATGCTGATGAAAAATACTTTTGGTTCCATCATACCGAAGGCGATACAATGAACGTAGAGGACCCAGATGAATTAGATTTGTGTGCTGCGTTTTGGACTGCTGCTGCGTATATTATTGCTGACATATCAGTTGATATTCCACGAGATTAGTTGTGATAAAAAGAGATGATGTCTGATATCGTTTTTGATTATTTCAAATGTATCCGCCCAATAATTTCAGTAGTGCCTACTTGGAATTTAAATAAGCTGATAAATTGTAACGTAAATGATTAATACATATGCCTACTTTGACACCGCTATTCCATTAATTTACCATTGTTAAAATAGTTTGTTAATTTTTGAATCCTTTGACGGCTTTTGAAAAGTACGAGTAAATAACTGTTTAACAGATCCGACTCATTGGATTCTGACCTAGAGATCTTAACCAGTAAACATACAGTACAGCTACTCATCCTATCGATAATTCAGCAGTTCTCGTCATAATATGTTATTGACCAACACCATTTGCTTGGATACGATAAAGAATGAGACGCACACTATTCTATGCTTTATTTCATTGTGATAAGAGCATAAAAGGTGCATGTTTCAATTTTCTTGACTACATACTTCATCGGATAAGATCTCAAAGGCCTATACATAATCATATAAGGCAATATAAAAATATTCTAAGGATCACCGACCGAGAAAAGGGGAATTTTCTATAGTACACCGATTACCTTGCGATAAAGGTCCTAAATTCTCTTATCGTTTACGGCTTCCATGATAAAAAGGATAGTGTATGGAAGAGAATCTGTAAGTATTTTTTTTACTTTAGTCAGTACCGATTATTTACTGCATGCCTAAACAATGAGTGCTTCTTGATTTAAGCGGGTTACGCATAGCATAAACGGGGTAGTACATTTGCTGCAAGAACGATACAGATACCGAATAGTAAGGGTTTGCGAGTTTCAAATCTTCGGACGTATTATCACTAAAAAGCGATCTCTTCCTGGCAACCTTCGGGTAGTCTTATAGCAAAAACTGTGATAGTCTAAGAACGTTCATAAGATATATGATTAGTTCATATTTTTTCTCATCTCATTGTATACTCGAAATCAATACAAAATAGCCATAACATTGGAACCCTCTCCCCTCCTTATGTTGCAGTTGTGTGTCGTCATATTAATATCATGGATCCAATCTTAGCTTTAAGATAATCTTTTGGGAATGGGAAAATGATTGAACGTTGATAGAACAGTTAAGAAAATAATAGGTAACTCTAAGCACTGCTTGATGTGGGTAGTTATTGTTTTCTACTAGTATTGTAAGTAGATTTTCGCTCAAAAGTACTATTACTACTCTCAGAATTTTTATTTAGTATTTAGTACTCTCAGAATTTGGAAACATTGAGTTTTACACAATCTGAATCAAAAACACCATTGATTCTCACAAAGAAAATATTTCTCCAATTTTTAATTCCGTTTTTTATGTGACGTTTTCAAACATGTTTATGGGTCAATCAACTTTTTCTTGTTGTTATTCTGTCCCGTCAGCGAGGAGACAATAAATAGTAAACGAGTTTTTAGATAAATGTTTATAATATGGACTTCAAGCATGCTCAAGAGGTGACCCATGTCTAAACGGATTTATGCTCATCGCTAAAACTCATATTTGGTAAATTTGAACCCTCTAAAATCACAGTTTTAAAGAGTGACTCAGGAGACCCATGGTAACGAGCAACAAAGATTAGTTGATCCACCCTTATATGGACCATTCCTTTTAAAATTTTTGGCCACTTGGTTTCAGAGGCCCTCAAAAATCTCCTTTTTAACACAACGCACGGAGTGTTCGCGTTAAGATTTCTCGTCTAAGATTTTCGAGCTCCTAATCCAGATAAAAACGCTGCCTCGTGCTATCTAATGTTCGTTGTCCTGTTCTTCTCGTTACATTTTTAAATTGCCTGCCTTTGTTTAAATAAAAAGGCGTAGGTTGAAAGGGCGACTAAATAAAAGATAATGAGCCGGTATCACGGCTCATCGGAGCAGAAGGCAAAAGAGCTGATTTGGAAAACTTGCTCTATTTTGGTTAAATTGACACATTTATTTATTAATTTTAGGAGACATTTTTACCCACGACGGAACGGAGAAGGTATATGCGGTTAGGGTGAGAGGTTGTTTGTTTGTTTGTTTGTGTGTGCACATAAATATCTTCGAAACGGCTTGACCGATTTAGAAACGGTTTTCTGCAATAGGTTTGTAGTTTAGTCGGGCAGGAATTTAGCTAGGAGTTACGATGATAACTCGCCAGGGGGCGCTGTAGTAAAAAAAATTCACTTGCTAAAGTGCGTGTGAGTGCATTTTCTCGAGGGCTGCCATTGCCATGTCAATTCCCAATTGCATTAAAATAGTAATAATAATGAAATCCGAGATAACTTACAGAACGGTATAAACTACTGCATAAACTATTACTTCATTTCAGGGCAGCCTATGGCAGCCCCCGACGTATTTTTCTGGGCTTGTAAATATACCTCGCAACCAGTTAACCGTTTAGAAAAAAAATGTTTTTATCTATATGTAATTATTTCCTATAGAGTCGGGGGATTTTCAAATGCATTATTTAGTCATTTTTCAATTGAGAACATCCGTCGGGGGTATTTTCAAAATTTTTAATTTTGCCTTTATTAAGTAGTTTATCGATGCCGTATCAATAAGAAACTGACAGCTATCAGGCTGTCAGTTTCAACTGTTAGACTAGTCCGTACCGAATCTTTATTGCGCACCTACATAACAAATGAACGCTTTCTGATTGGCGTGGGATACGCGGAAGTACTGCCCTGCACTCCATTTTTTTTGTCTGTAAAGTATACCCCCCCCATACATCATCATCATCATCGTTCAGCCGGAAGACATCCACTGCACAGCACACGGTCGCGAGCCACCCGCATCCAGCGACTCCCCGCTGCCTTGACCAAGTCATCAGTTCACCTAGTGGGAGGCCGTCCAAAGCTTCGTCTTCTCGTGCGAGGCCGCCACTCGAGAACCTTTCTTCCTCAACTACTTACTTACTTACTTTCTTAAGTAATAATCCAGATATCCCCCGAGGTATCGATGGAAACCTTCAATTTTAGAACGAAACCAGAAGAAAAACGAAACAATATCACGTTTCATGTTTCTTGCACCGTGTCAGCGTAATGATCGCCATTATCCATTCGAAATGCTGTAATTCGATTCTACAGCATTAAGTGTTCGTTAAAAGTTCGATTATTATTTTTGGGTTCAAAATTAGTATTATTTTTATTAACTAATCCTGCATGGCTCTTTCACATGTCAGATATTACAATCACAGACTACTTAGGAGATACTACGTATCAGACGACCTACTTCTTTAGGTTTTTTTTATGAATTGTGTTATCTGTGGCAGGGAAATATAGAAACTGACATTGAATATTTTTCTGAATGTATAAGTCGTAACTGAACGAAGGGAATGTTTGAATGAAATGAATGAAGGGAATGATTACAATGGGGCTGGCAACTGCCAAATTGATTTTGACAGTTGTTCATAAAAAAAGGTTCTAGCTATGAGAGCGCCATCTACTGAGAGGAACGCATCTGTCAAAATAAGCCTTGTAAATTGGGACCTAGCTATGAGAGAGCGCCATCTACAATTAGCTTTCACTGGTCAACCCCATTACAAATGAAAACATTTAGTGACATGAATGTTACCTAGTCGCGATGAAAAGTGACAGTTTTTCGGTTTTACGTGTCAAATTGAAATTCATGTTTTCATTTGAGCAAAATGATTTAGCGACGCCTAAATTAAATTAGGAAATGAGGGCTATCGTTTTTGTGCTCGCCAGTTGGCGCCACTGTCGAGTAAGGTCCAGCTGTCAAAAATTGTTACTGGTAATTTTATTATGGGCATGAGAACGAAGTTTATATTTAAATCATATTTAAAACATTAAAACCGTACCGTAAAAATATCGAACATCCCGCATTGTAGTGCACTCCCGTTTTGTTCGGATAAAAGGAGGAAATAAGGTTTTGAAAGACAAAACTGTCTCAAAGCACTGACAGTCATCGATCTGTAACTCGTATTTTCCAACAAAAAAGCAAGCAGGTATTGCAAAATAGTCACCATATTGTTCCAATTAGATATTAGCCCGCGTAGCGCAACCACAAAGAGTGACATTTGACATTTCGGAGACCTCACGCTACACTAGCGCCTCTAGCGGCGAATTCATACGCGATAGCCCTCATTAAGCGGCCGCTGCAGAATCGCCTTCAATTTTCCCATATTCTTACGTCAAAGTAAAAAGGTAGTATTATGAAATGACAGGTATTCCGATTTTAATTAAATTAGTCAACCAACAGCCGAGCCTGTACTCCGAATTTCGAAATTTGAATCGTTTCGTGCCGTCCCTTTCACTCTCATGTTATTCACTATATGAGTGAGAGAGACAGCACGATAAGAAGGATTTCGAAATTCGGAGTAGTCCCTCTGGGCACATTGGATTCCATACAATACAAAACGTCACAAACAATTCATAAAATACTATTTTATTCATTCATACGTTTTTGTCGTTTTCATACTCAGACTCACTTTACTTAACCTCCTGAGACCCACCACACAAATAAAAATACAATCGAATTTGAACCTAACAGTTCCGATTACAAATTTGAATTTTATTTTATATCAAATCAATCAAAGCAAAACAAATGCAACTCTATCACTTCAAAATTTAACTTATTTTCCGTTGACCATATTTTGTCCTTTATATAGGACGCGGGGTCTTAGGAGGTTAAGTATGCTTATTACAGTGTCATCATTTACTGTAATAAGCATATTTTTTGGGACAAAATGGCCGACTGTTGAGTTTTTTTTCGGTACGGTCATGCAAAGTCATATTAAAGGCACTGGGTCGGACTGACTCTACCCGGTATGCAGCGGTACCGGGACGAATAGGGACTATTTTTTGGTTTGTTTTTAACTTCACAGACCAAGTACTCGCAGATACTAAGTAGAATCGTAATTTTATTGCGCTTCAAAGTTTTCCTTGAATACTTACAATCTATTTGCTTATAAACACTTAACTCTCATTTCATAAAGGAAAATACGGATCCTATTCAATTTACGCGGCAATTTCATGAAACTGAGGCCATTGAGGCACAGTAGGTAATATTTTTAGTGGCGCGACTTCAGTTTTTTTTATTTATTTTCAAAAAGGCACATAAAGTTTCCAATTTCAATTTTACTTCCAAACTGTGAAGACAGTTTGTTGGCGAGACCGCGCTCATTTTAACAGGTCTATTTATCATCATGCACCTAAGTTACATAATTAAGTAATACTTGTAATTGTAAGAACAATAAAAAAATATATATTAACTAACTAAATCTGTTAACAGTTAAGTTAATCTTTGTAAAAATTGTCTTTTTTAGCTTGCTTTTCACTACATTTAAACTACATTTTTCCTCTTTTCTTAACCAGTTAAATTCGATATGACTAGAAACTCAGCTAGGCCCGACCTGGGTCGGACTGACTAGAAACTCAGCTAGGCCCGACCTGGGTCGGACTCACTAGAAACTCAGCTAGGCCCGACCTGGGTCGGACTGACTAGAAACTCAGCTAGGCCCGACCTGGGTCGGACTGACTAAAAACTCAGCTAGGACCGACCTGGGTCGGACTGACTAGGTACATGTCTGTGACGATGATCAGCGTATCTCTATTATCTTCATTGCTAAAAATTGTCGCATAAAGTACAGCTACTGCTGTTAATCTTCTGTGACAGAGGAGGAAACGTTCCGCCCGCAGGCCGAGTTGACAGACGACTTGATTGACACCACAATTTGCTTTGCTAAAGAATGAAATGGAATGAAATCCGTGAATTCGGTGTCTTTTGCACGTTTTTGAATTTGAAGAGTATCATTGTTATTTTTGATAGACGAATAATTTTCATTTGGATTCAAGAGCAGTCAACATGTTCTGCTAAACAAAAGATGTTTTTCCTATTGTCAATATTTAACGTCCTTTGTTAATGTAAGTTATTTTTAATCACATAGGCTTTATAGTCTTTCCCGATTACAGAAAGCGAGTATTCTAAGAACGCACAGAGAAACATGATTGCTATAAAATTTCTCGATAGAAAAAAAAACCTTTTCATACTCAGCCTACTAAAACGACGCATTATTAAACGGCACAATTAAGTTAAAACAATAGTATTTTATAATAATAGCCTTTTAAACTGAATTGAAGACTGAAATGTTGTTTCTCCTTTTCACAAAATGTCGCGCAATTCAGTGTGCCGTAAGGCATAGGCCTCCTCCAACTGTCTCCACTGGGTTCTGTCAGATGCGACTCTTGTCCAACGTGGTCCCAAGGTTAGCCTGATGTCTTCCCATCTTCTTATTGGGCGTCCCTGTCTTTTGGTGCCATCTCTAGGGTACCACAGAGTAACTTGTTGGCTCCATTTATTTTCTGGGCAACGTAGCATATGTCCAGTCCATCCCCATTTAAGATGATCTATGTGAGTGAGTATATCGATGACCTTGGTTTTCTTTCTTATTTCCTCTTTCTTGACCTTATCCATGAGTTTAGTATTTTACCTCATCTAAACTCTGTCAATAGGAAATAAAACTGCACAGATAATTATAGAGATTTCTCTGAAAAGCCATTCCCGAGGAGTGTTGCATCCCGTTTTGTCGTGCGCGAAAGATTAATCGTTTCTCTTTCACGGGGAGCGTGGCTGACCAAATCGAGGCATCCCCTTATGATATTATAATTTATGGAGGCTATTAAAATGTGCTCCCACAATCATTATTATTATTTTTGCTCAAAATTCGTAATTTATTCATATACATTTGCACTTAAATCGTTCTGATTTATACTATATGTTTAACAAACCCTTACTCAGAAGACAAGGCCCAGTAGCTCGATTCCACTCACACCTCAGATTCGGTTGAAACCGCTCAACCAATCTCACTGGAGCGCAAACTCTTAGAGTATTCCAGTGTTCCAAACCACACGCATGATCGTGCCGGAGGTTTTCCCCTGGATTTTCCCCAGACTACTCTCCAACCGCGCACTCCTATCGCTTTATTGGGCCCGGTCTATAAAGCCACAGTCAGGTTAAAAAAAAAAGACAAGGATTTTTTCAACATTGCTGGATTAATATATTATCTACGTACTTGTATCAACACAATTCAATATAACAAAACTTTTTATAAAATATAATACCTTTTTCAATCACTAAAACGATGGATAATTTTGTGAAGCTGGCCTTGTACTCCGAATTTCGTATCATGCCGTCGCTTTCACTCTCGTGTTATACACTATATGAGTGAAAGGGGCGGCAAGATACGAAGTTCGTAGTAGCCCATATATAAAGTCTTTGCGTATTGCTAAAGGGGCCTAAACGTTTATTCCTATTTCGTAGAATAGGTACTGTGTTAGATAAAAGTAAAGATTTTTAGAGACTATTAAACTGATAGTACTCTATTAGTTACAGAATAACTATAAAGTTTAAATTACGATTCTAATCGGATCGTACAGACATAGCTCTCGGTACCGAAGGTCCCAATTTCCTCACAATTGAGCTGGCTGGCCGCAGGGACCGATACCGGTATTTAAAAAAAACCCTGAATGAGCCCAATATTTTGGATTATTTTTGGTCCTTACGTAGGGCTGAATCATGAATTTAGGTAACAACGTCGTATTATTAGATTGTCCCATTAAAAACGAAATAATGAACCGGTGACCGTAATAATACAGATATTTTTGTATGGAGAAAATCCCAGTAGCTCGATTCCACTCACACCTCAGATTTGGTTGAAATCGCTCAACCAATCTCACTGGAGCGCAAACTCTTAGAGCAGTGTAGGCGAACCTTTATGCATCAACGTGCCATTTTTTCTAAAGAATGTTTAATGGGGTCATTGACGTGCCATCAAACAATGTTGACTTTCTGATTATTTGGAAAATAATAATAATAATAATAAATACTATCAAAACTCTTTATTAATTAGTGTGACTTCTGTTGCTGCAGGTTAGATGACAAATAATTTATGTTAGGGTTGTAAGATGTTACTTTTAGCAAAATGCATGCTGAACTGGATTCATCTGTCAAACGGTTTCTAACCGAGTTTTTAATGTTATTCATCTCTGAAAATAATGACTCGCAGGCATAGATAGATGAAAACATAGGTATGTTTGAGAGGCTCATTAGTGAAACACAATTTCTGCCCAAAATACCTCGGCGTCACTCTCGACCGTTCCCTGACGTTCAAACAGCACCTCTCCAATACGGTCCGTAAACTCCAAACCCGCAACAACATCGTTCAGAAATTGAGCGGAACCTCCTGGGGAGCTAGTGCCGAAGTCTTACGGACGTCTGCCCAATCCCTAGTTTACTCTACCGCCGAATACTGCGCACCGGTTTGGTTGGGCAGTGCCCATACCGCTAGGGTAGATGCAGAATTGAACAAGTCTTTGTCACTGGCTTCCAGTGCTGTGCCGGATACCCCCGCCGGACTTAAGAAGGAAGGACGCCCTGCTTCGGGAAGTGGTCAAGATCCAAAAGAACCCTAGCCTCCCAATCCACTCTGAGTTTCTGAATCCTACTAACCACCGCCTAAAATCCAGGAACGCTTCGTACAGAATTGCTAGAGATCTGCTCGACAACCAATTCAACCTGAAGCAAGAATGGTCGAAACTTTGGAATTGTAAAATGAAGGCGGGAAAGCTGGGATCCGAGATTATTCCAGGCTCCCGAATCACAGGGTCAGACCTCCCAAGGCGACATTGGTGCAACTTGAACAGACTCCGCACTGGCCACGGCCGTTGCGCCCTTTATAAACATCGCTGCGGTTGGGTGGAGTCTCCAGCTTGTGTTTGCGGTGCCGACGCACAGTCCATCCGGCACATCATCGAGGAGTGTCCCTTAACGCGCTACACCGGTGGCCCTCCGGATGACCTGATCACCCTTAGTGACGAGGCCATCAAGTGGCTGACCGACCTGAAGATTAATTTATAATGTATTCTGTATCTGTTTACAACCTGTATGCCATACGCTTAAATAAATACACATGTTTTATGATGCGGCGACGTGCCCAAAATATTGTGCCGCGTGTCATTGGTTCGCCTACCCTGTCTTAGAGTATTCCTGTGTTCCAAACCACACGCGTGGTCGTGCCGGAGGTTTTCCCCTGGATTTTCCCCAGGTTACTCTCCAACCACGCACTCCTATCGCTTTATTGGGCCCGGCCTATAAAGCCACAGTCAGGTTAAAAAAAAAAAGCTTTTGTATTTAACGGTTTTTTACTACTGGCTTTGACTCTGAACGCGGATCGAATAGTAATCGTAATAAGATGGTCACTATATGAATTAAAACCATCAATATCACAAAACAAGTCATCATCATAATATTTAAGAGCTTGGATCTTGTCGGTGGATTAATTGCCAGCTTATTCTACACTCAGCTTTATCATTCACTTCTTTGTATGACGTAGCATTTATTTTATGTTTTATTTGCTCCATGTACGTCATTCTAGGTCTTCCCCTTTTCCTTTTTTCCTCTATCTTTCCTTCTATTATTGTTCTGATCCATTTGTTATGGCGTATGAGATGTTCTATCATTTTTTCTCTTCTGTTTTCTATCATTTTCAATAAAGTCCTCTTCTCTTTAACTAAGTTTAAAACTTCTTCATTAGTTTTCTATACAAAAAAAGTAAATTCATAAATATGATCATGGTTTTTGAAGGATGTTGATTTTAACTTTCTGGTCTAAAGATTATCTACAAGGACTAATGTCTGAATCACCTAGTAGAGTTAATTTAGAATAAAGGAAAAATTGAACGATTCTCAATATAATTTGAGACGATAGTGCCGTTAATGAAGTATGAGTCTTCTGGTAGATGTCGCTGTACGCCTCCCTTAAGGCGTTTGTATAAAAATATAGTTTACGTTAGCAGCGGTACTGCTTAATACGAAGGAACGGTTGATGAATTTAGAACTGGGTAGTGATTACACCTATAGCTCAGTTGGCTAAAGCGACTGGCCGCGAGTGCCGGGAGGTCGCAGGTTCGAATCCTGCTCGGTGCCTAAATTTTTCAATTTTTCCTTTATTCTAAATTTAGGTATGGGATGGCGCATCGCAACTAACGATTCTCAATATGATTTGAAACGTTAGTGCCGTTAATGAAGCATGAGTCTTCTGGTAGAAGTCGCTGCTGTACGCCTCCTTTAAGGCGTTTGTATAAAAATATAGTAGAGTTAATGTCTGTACCTTGTTCAATTGTTCAAATAAACTAATTTGGTTTTTTAGATCTTCTAGCTCAATGTAGCTCGCACCGCTATCCACATCGCAGAGCTTCCGTAGAGAGCGGGATGGTTAATTGAAAATTCACGCGTGTTTGAGGGGGTCACACTCGTTTGCAATGGCCTTGCCTTAACAACTTTTGTGGGGTAATCCAATGTTGTGTACCCATATCTCCGTTGACAACTGCGAACATGAAACATGACCGGGGCAACCCGTGTCCAAATGTCGGTAACAAAGGTAAATAGATAGATAGATATATTTATTTCCTTTATAAAATTACATCATGATTTACATTTTTAAAACAAGATAAATTCACAAAAGGATCGTCAATAGGTATAATAATAATAATGAAAGAAAAATAATTGAAATCAAATAATGTCAAATGTAAAAAATAATAGAAATGTCAAATTTGTATACACGGCTAGAATATCCTAGGCAATGTCATTAGTCAAATTTAAAATAATAGAAATAAAAACAATATAAACGCTCGATTCCAAATATGGTCAAATATCAATACAATGTCTGAATAATAAATAATATGGTAATGTCAAGAATTAAACGAAATAAATAACAGAAATACAATTTAACTATAATATGTACTATGTAATATGTACAGTCGCCATCAAATATATCACTCTTCAGGGTGCTCAAAAATATCTGAACATGCACTTTAACGCCTTGACAATAGAGTCGTTCAGATATTTGTGAGCACCTCGTTCGCTCCGATATATCTGATGGCGACTGTACATAAATGTCGTGTTAGACTCGTGGATTTTTTTAAAGTACCTATTATGTGTATAAAGCGAGAGAGTTCATAATATTACATTTGTTAACAATTAGATTTTTATACCCATAACACAAGCCTTCTTGAGCTTACTGTGGGGCTAGTTCGATTTGTGTAAGATTGTCCTCTAATTTATTATTATTTATTTTTTATTTATCCTCACAGCACAGTCCACCAAACCAGACACCACGTACCCAAGAATCAAGTAATTATTATAAATAGTTCGAAGGTTCAACCAGTGAAAAACTACCTTATAATTAGATTACATTCAGTTCGCTCAACAGTAGGTATAATGTCACTAATCTGCCAGGGCTTTAACAAATTTAATACAGCGAATAATCTAATTCTCACTCTAAATGATGATTACCTAGCGCAAATATATTTCGGTTTACGTAGGAATTTAGTAAAGCATATAGACATGATTTTCTGATGCATACATTTGGAACTAGAGCTAAATATCACCGCTATTAGTCTGACTAAACACGACTGAGTATTGATACAACGTTATTTGATTCAGAGGCTGTATTCCAACATACTGCTGGTGTATAGAAATTAGGCCAGGCAACGAAAAGGTATTGGGGGAAATACTTGTAACACAATTTTTGGCTTTGTAACTTTGTTTGAACTAGTTAGGAGGTGAACATATCAAAAGTTCCCGCCCATAGCCCTTGAGCCGGAGGGGGGAGGGGTGTTTGAAGGTCCCATTTGTTTACCCCCTAACATTAAATTTGTCCCTTCTGCTGTCAATACAGTGAATTCTCAAATTTCCTAAAGGGTCGGCAACGCGTACGTGACTCCTTGTTGCGGGCGTCTATAGGCTGCGGTGGCCGCTTACCATCAGGTGGACCGTACGCTTGTTTGCCACCGGCGTTGCATAAAGAAGTGCAAACAAAGTCACTTTTTCGAGCATTCGTTGCCTGAACTATGCTATACTATAATGCGAAAGTGACTATGTCTGCCTGTTACCTTATCACGCTTTAACTGTTGAAAGGATTCAGATGACATTTGGCATGGAAATCGTTTGTATCCCGAGGAAGGACAATAGGATGGTTTTTACACCGGAAACCTACTATATAAACGACTTCCACGCATATGTCATCATCATCATCATCATATCAGCCGAAAGACGTCCACTGATGGACATAGGCCTCCCCCAAAGAGTGCCATAATGACCGGTCCTGCGCCACCCGCATCCAGCGGACTCCCGCGACCTTTACCAGGTCACGCATATGTAGTCGCGAGCAATATACTAATATAATACGAAAGTATGCCTCTCTGGCTGTCTGTCTGTTACCTCTTCACACTTAAACCTGGAAACCGATTTTGATTATTTATTTATTTATTAAGAAATAATAATACTACACAAACAAGTACATAGACCCACAAAACCGTTTGCACAGTTTGACTGTGGGATCGATCAGTCTCATCTCTCTTCTAACAGTAAATTATTTTATGAGTTTAACAAGGCAACTTTATATATTATGATTCTACATCTAGGTAAAATAGTTTATTTTACGAGATGAAATTAAGCATGGGGATAGCTTGAATGCCGAGGAAGGACATATGATACTTTTTTTACGGAAATAATTCCATATGGGGGTAGAAGTTTGGATGGAAAAGTGGTAATAGGTAAGCGCCTGAAATAAAAGAATAGCAACTAAATTCTAATGCGATAAACGAGTTCTACAACGACGAAGTCGCGGACAAAAGCTAGTTTCTTTATAAAGGTAAGCGGAATAGGTGTGACGATTGATGGTACGTGTTATAAATCAATGTACCTAACACTAATGTATATGTTGGCAACACTGCTGTTCGGTTGTCATCTGTCAAAGGTCTGTGCATGTGAGAGATTAAAAAGAAACGGTTGTGTGTGGATTTCATCATCATCATCATCATCATTTCAGCCGAAAGACGTCCACTGCTGAACATAGGCCTCCCCCAAGGCTCGCCATTTAGACCGGTCCTGTGCCGTTCGTTTCATCACTCCACCTTGTCGGAGGCCTACCGACAGCTCGTCTTCCGGTGCGTGGACGCCACTCAAGCATTTTCTGGCCCCATCGACCGTGTGTGGATTTATGAAAATAAATATTAACTTTTTGCTTGCTAAAACCTCTTGTTTTGCTTATATTTGATCAGTACGATTTTGTTTGATTCCACGAAAACGAATGATATCCCCACTAGGATGGGTCGAAAATCACGAGTTACGGAGTACCGTAATGTAAAATCTAGATTTTTTAATTATTTTTCCTGTAATCTACAGAATACACGGCAACTTTTGAGCACTATTACATTACGATACTCCAAAATTCGTGAATTTCGACCCTGTGGCGTAGCTATCTTGGGTGGCACCCGGTGCGGAAGTTGGTGGTGGTGTCACCCCATCGAAAGTAAAAAGCAATAAATTTTATATGATAAAGGACATGGATCCTGAGCTAGTGCTAGTGGAGGAATCCCCGAAAAAGAAATTTTTGTGCTAGCGGTTTATTTTTTTTTTGTTTGTACATTGTTCTTAAAGTTGAGACACCGGGCGGGTGTCACCCCAAAAAAGGTGAGACCCGGTGCGGCCCATCCCCGCCGCCCCCCTTTTCCTACGCCACTGAATTCGACCCACCCTAATCCCCACTATCTCCAGGAGGTATCACGTAACGGTTCTGGGATTCAGCTTGTCAAAAATGCTTTCGTCTGAACAACATCCGGCCACCGTCTTATCCTTGTCGCATTTCTCAACCGATTTTTTGGGAGATTATTATTATCGTTTTTTTTTTAATTTATTTAGAACACAAACAGTCACATAGAGGTATCCAAATTGACAGTACATGAAATGTACCTATACAAAAGTTAGTTAGTTAATATGTATGTTTTTTATTGTTCTAGTTCTTACAATTACAAGTGTTACTTAATTATGTAATTTAGGTGCATGATAATAGACTTGTTAAAATGAGCGCGGTCTCGCCAACAAACTGTCTTGTCAGTTTGGCGAGTAAAATTGAAACTGGAAACTTTATGTACCTTTTTGAAAATAAATAAAAAAAAAAGAAAACAATAGACCTGGAGGTTCATCATTTCACAAAGTGTTAACTACATTATTATATATTATTTAAACAACACGTAAATGTTAACTTAGTAACTAAGGAAAAGTAAAAAACTATTATAATATATAGGAACAAACTAATCTCAGTCGACAATTAGGTATGATCTAACTTTAACTATAACTGCTGTACTAAAACAACTTACGTTTAACTAGTAATTTTAGACTATATATATTTTATTATAACAAGCATTTATGTGATATTGATCCTTTTCATAATTCTATATCTAGTCTAAAATTACTAGTTATTTTACCACAAAGTCTACATCGCACAAGGCCAATAATATATTATTATTGGATGTCTGTTACTTACTGAAGATTAATATCACAAGTTTGAAATCCTTGTCTGTCGAGTTTCGGGGGGTGTTGAAATCTCCTTCTTTTTAGGGTTTCGTACCGAAAGGGTAAAACTGAACCCTATTACTTAGACTCCCCTGTCCGTCCATCTATCTGTCCGTCTGTCACCAGGCTATATTTTATGAAGCGTGATAGTTAAACAGTTGAAATTTTCACAGGTGATGTAATTCTATTAATGGAAAAATCTCGATACATCTAGTTATTATTGTTGGATACACAATTGCTTTTAACGCCTCTTTATTCGGAAATGTGGAATAAATGTTTCAAATAATTGAATTTCGTTTCAGCGTATTTTTTTCTTTTGATGTTCTTTCATGACATAAAAGTGCGAATACCGTCCTCTACGAATCGTTATTGGTACACTCGAGTACAATGAGACGTATCCATTTTTAGCCTTCATTACAATGATCATTAAAAGTAATTTTGAAATAAAATCAGTTCATCTTCTGAAGTTTTTTAAATATAGTGTTAAGTCTTTTAAAGTGGGTGATAGACGGGCGAGTTATAAAATCACAATCTTATAGTTCACGAACTTGTTCGGCTCGACATCGAGACCGAAGTACGAATTATAGATTCTAGCTCGACGTCGATTACAGCCATAAAAGCTTGCTCAGTCAACGCGATATCGTCGACAGAGAAAGTTTGAAAATCACTTAATAACTTAAGGTATTTCTTAACCACATTAATATATACGGCAAATGCTTCAAGCGATCCGCACCCACACAGACTGCACAAACAAAAGTGCAGCTCGTGGCAGTGACAGACGTACTTAAGAGTCAAGGCGGGCTAAACGAAAATTCCAAACTGTTAGATCGCCGACGAACTCACTCGGCGGTTTTAAAGTACACATACTTAGGATAACACTCCTCCGAGTAAGGTCATCGAGCCATAAGTCCGCGAACTTACTCGCCCGTCTATCACCCACTTAAATTGTGAAATATAGTGTCCGCAAACCAAACTGACGACCGAATTGATATCGCTATCTCTTGCATACTTGAATGGTATTACGAAGTGTGTCTCACATTTTTTTATGAGCTCAATCGTCAGTTTGGATTGCGGGCACTATAGTACCTAGCCGCTGTTTCAATGTGTGATTTTCTGTATCAGTGGCGGGGCTGGATGGTGGTGTTCAGGTGACTATATCAGGATCAGGGCTGCCTGGTGCAGCTCATCCTGGCAGGGCCGCCATGTAGTGTGGAGCGTGCGTGTGTACAATTGTGTTTTGTCGTATTTTTTTTGTAATAATCATCTTGCGATCGGCACAAGCCCTTAACAGATTTCTTGTATAAGTGACAGTGACAGGAGACTGTCCCTCCAGCGAGGAAGCCATCTCTTATTAACAAGGGACTGTTATTTAAGCAAGGTCTTTTTAGCCGTATTAAAATGACGAATAAATTTGAATAGGAACGATTTGCCCACTTATTCATAAACCAAACTCTGGTAACTAAAATGTGTATCTTTCCTTTGTCATTGTCACAATCATGAATGTTAAAGTAACACAGGGCAAAACGAAATTTAGCTGTAATTTAACTAAATTAGGTTTGATGAACATAAAGAACAGAATGGCGCAGGCTGGTGAACGGCAAAGTACGGGAATTCGAGGATCAACGTAAAGTTGACCTTGATACCAAACGCGACCAGCTTAAGGCCCGCCCACCTGCTGCCATCTCCTACAAATAAGTAGACGGCATGCTTCCGTGCCCTCAATGTGCGCGGAGTTTTGTCGCTGAAAATAGGCTACATTAGCCATCTTCAGACGCATGAGCGCCGGGACACTAGTTAGGAGTCAAAGTGGCTTGGCCGAAACCGGTCGGACTCATCATCATCATATCAGCCGAAAGACGTCCACTGCTGGACATAGGCCTCCCCCAAAGAGTGCCATAATGACCGGTCCTACGCCACCCGCATCCAGTGGACTCCCTCGACCTTTACCAGGTCATCAGTCCACCTTGTGGGGGGCCTACCCACGCTGCGCCTTCCGGTCCGTGGTCGCCACTCGAGAATCTTCCGGCCCCAGCGGCCGTCCGTTCTACATGCAATGTGCCCCGCCACTGCCACTTAGGCTCGGTTTTATAAAGATCCGTTAGACCTTATGTCGGTTTGTTATGTCAAAAAATGTACAAAGTTACTGAAATTTGATCTAACGGATCTTTATAAAACCCGGCCTTACATTCTATTATAAGTAAGATGATTAAAACTCAAGTTTTAATGAAAAAACAAGAACTACTTTTTTATGCAGGTCTTTAATACAGAGAAAAAGTATTTATTAACTTTTTCTTAAATGCGTTATTAAGTTTTTTATCTAAGTATTTTACAGTTGAGTATAAAACCATGTAACTTTTCCAACCTTGTGAATAAATCACGATTTTACTGCCGACTTTCAAAACAATATCACTTAGCGCGGGAAGTGTTTTTTGACATTTGACCTATTTTAGGACAATAGCCAGCTTACAAAGTAAATCGGCGCTGTCATAATTTACTTTTCGCTAGTATTTGTATTATACGCATTAGTATGTATATTTTTTCTTTTGGTTGATGCTAACAAATCTGCTTTACTAATATATATAAAAATTGTATTGTATGTTGGAAATTATAGAAAATAGAAGAGGGAAAATGATTGATCATTTTATACGACATGACGATTTTATAAAGAACATCATAGAAGGCAAAATTGAAGGAAAGCGAGGAAGGGGAAGACCGAGGATAAGCTACATGCAACAAATAAAAGGAAAGCTAGCAGTCGTGTCGTATAAGGAGATCAAGGAGGCGGCCCTGGATAGAGTCAGATGGAGAGAGCTACACCGGCAAGAGTCTAACTCTTAAATTTATGATGACGACTAATATATATGTGATAATCCACATCGAAAGGGACCTTATGGCGGCAGGCGCTTACGTTACACCTATTCACTATTGTATTGGAACAGCGGCAATAAAGGCGTAAGTGCCGGCCGCCATAAGGTCCCTTTCAATATGGATTATCACATATATACTTTTTTTTCAACCTGACTGTGACTTTATAGGCCGGGCCCAATAAAGCGATAGGAGTGCGCGGTTGGAGAGTAGCCTGGGTAAAATCCAGGGGAAAACCTCCGGCACGACCACGCGTGTGGTTTGAAACACTGGAATCCATAGTAAATGACGATCGTTCCAATACAAAGGTACAGTTTGCGCAAAAGGGACAGAGTATGCCCCCTCTTAAAATGTTGTAGACTTGTAATTAAGTAAATATTTATTCTTTTTAGTTACTTTCGCCATTGATTATTGATTGAATATAATGTTCTTAATGTAATAGTGTAATTTTGTGTTATTATATGGGCTAAGCCTGAAATAAAGAATTATTATTTCTCTTTATTTTCTTTAAGACTTAGGCTAGATTTTATAATAATTATATAAAAAGTAAAATATAAATCAATATTTACAAAACATAAAATCATTATAAAAACCTAACCTAGTGTGCCGCCGGCAGCGAGGCGGGGCCTAAGCTACCGGTGGTTAGGGCGACAGAGAGAGGAACCTCCTGACTATCCGCGCCGTGTCCAGGAGTACCGCCCTCTGTATCTGACCCTTGACCCAGCCATTTAGCGAGAGTCTCTTGAGGTGTTGGTCGAGAATTTGATCCTATTTCGAGAAAAGCCGAACTTATTGATTTCATTATTGGTCAAGATCCCTACTTAGTTAGTCCAGTAAAAAATATGGTTAAGTCTAACTCATTTCTATAAACAATTTGCTTATAAAGATTTCGTAGCGCTCGCTGTACTCGTAGCCAAAATCAGGCGAAAAACCGTATGTAGAGAAAATCACCTATTAGTCATGCGCGTACCTAGCGGGCTGAGGAACTGAACGTATTTCATACATACTCATGCCTCTATTTCCAAAAGGGGTAGGCAGAGCACATGAAATGAAATGAAATGAAATCATTTATTCTTCAATTTAGGCATGTTACATGCACTTATGAATGTCAAAAAACTACCACCGGATCCTAAAATAAACCTGTGCCTCGAGAATAACCGGCGTAAGAAACTCGGCGAGGTGTCATTTTTTCAAAACAATATAAAATAACAGTATCATAATACTACAGAATTCAAATGCTACAATATAAACATACATACATATTATTTTATATTAAGGACAAAATATTTCTGTGTTAGATTACTTGTGCGGGACGCTGTCACTGCCAAACATCCCTATCCATGATATAATCGTTTATCTTATACATATGCTTTTGAAATAAGTGTCTGTTTCACGACAGACTTATATTTAGAATCCCAACAAAACTACAGACGATGCTACAACAACTCGCAAATGAAAGTGAAAGGGTAGGCTTGCTTATGAACACTGAAAAAACCAAAATAATGACAAACCACCTGAAACAAGACATAAAAATAAACAATAGTACAATAGAATATGTAGAAGAATACATATACTTAGGGCAGATCATATCACCTCATAACCAAATACAAAAAGAAATAGAAAGAAGAATATGTGCCTCATGGAAAAGATACTGGTCATTAAAAGAAATCATGAAAAATCCAGGAATAAAACTTAAAGAAAAGAAGAAAATATTCAATACCTGTATACTTCCCTGCATGACATATGGGTGCCAAACTTGGGCCTTGACACAAAAAACAACCAGCAATTTAAAAACCTGCCAGCACAGCATGGAAAGAAGCATCCTTAATATTAAGAAAATAGAAAAAATAAGACTAGATCACATTAGAGAAAAAACAAAAGTTAATGATATTATGAAAACAATAAAAACACAAAAATGGAAATGGACAGGCCACTTGATGAGAAGCAAAGTAGAAAAATGGAGCAAAGAAATAGTAGAATGGTACCCAAGAGATGGGAAGCGAAGAAGAGGAGGACAGGTTCGAAGATGGGAAGACGACTTGAAACAAGTGGCAGGAGCCACTTGGCGAAACAAAGCCAAAGATAGAAAAATTTGGCGGAACTTGGAGGAGGCCTATGCCGGGAGGCAAGACGATGATGTCGATGTCTACAATAGAATAAAATAAAATACTGTAGTGTAAATTATCGTTTAATAAGGCTTAAAATAAATAAATAAATAAATATATTTAGAATCCGTAAGTTCAGTAATGTGTCTTGGAATTTTATTGTAGAATTTGTAAATGAAATTTAATTCCAGTGCCACATTTAGCAATTGTATAGCAAGTTGTATTGTGCATGTGTTGTGTTCCTGGAGGTGAGCAAGGTTGCCAGAGCTCCTGAGGATGCACTGTGAGAGCGAGGGACCTAAATTTGTCCCATCTACTACCAACACAGTGCATCCTCAAATTTTATAAAGGGTCTGCAATGGCAAGTCTAGCGTAAACTAATCAGTTAGTATCCCCTGTCCCTAGGACTATCAAAGGTGTCAAAATGGCTGGATATCAATCTTCTTACTCTAAACGCGACTAAAAGCTGCTATATCCCATTCTCAAAGACTTCAGCATCTTCCCCTCCACTCACTCACAGCCTTAAAATACATTCATGTGAAACGTCTCATATTGATTGCTCCTGTGGGTTCATAAATAGATGCAGCACCATTAAATATCTAGGCCTTCTGATTGATGAACACCTATCTTTTAAACCGCACCTAACTAGTCTATCTAAAAAAGTGAGAAAACTTATCTACGTAGTAAAACGACTACGAGACTGTTCACCTCTATATATTCTTCGCATTGTCTACCATGCGCTATGTCAATCTGTTTTACAATATTGTATTGCAGTTTGGGGTAGCGCTGGAAAGACCCTACTACTTGAACTTGAGCGTGCTCAGCGAGCTGTAATCAAAGTAATGCTAAAAAAACCTTTCAGATATCCTACAGACTTGTTGTTTAGTGAAACCGGGTTTCTCAGAGTTAGACAATTATTTATTCTCAATGCTGTTATCAGGGTTCACAAATGTTTAGGAAAATCAGCCCTAAAAGATGTCATTATGACTAGACGTACATACAGAGTCCCTGTACCTACCATCCAAACGGCTCATGCTCAACGATCTGGCTATTACATTCACCCATTTACATATAACGCTGTTTGCAAATTCTGCGACCTAAAAACTTGCACTTCGATAAAAGTCAAATCAATATTAAAAAAATGGTTTGCAACTCTATCTTACAATGATACAGAAGACATAATACGCACTTACTCTTGGTCTGTGGTCAGCTAAATCTTTATCAGCTAAGCTACTCGCACTCATTCACGTCACACACGCACACACCACACCCCTACTCACTTACACACTCACACATCTTCAAACATATTACACACAAACACTTTTACTTAGTTTATTAATTTTCATGTTTTATACTCGTAACTGCTACAAATGGTGCATTCCAAGATAC
Source organism: Epiblema foenella (assembly GCA_963556455.1). NCBI lineage: Eukaryota > Metazoa > Arthropoda > Insecta > Lepidoptera > Tortricidae > Epiblema > Epiblema foenella. The sequence continues at coordinate 27,234,645 of OY747099.1, read as the reverse complement.
AGGCTCGCCTAGTTTGGACTGCACCAGAAATCCCGTGTGGTTATTGTATCTTTGTGTTTGAATCAATAAATTTACTCTTTTACTCTTTACTCTTTATGCAGTAGTATATATTTGTGTATGTAATATCTACATATTTACGTATGTATTTGTATATATAATTCCGTGGTAAATGTATATTATCACAATCACAATCACAATCACATCAGCCGAAAGACGTCCACTGCTGAACATAGGCCTCCCCCAATTTGGGGGGGATTTGCCATAGTCGCCACGCTTGGCAAGCGGGTTGGCGACCGCAGTTTGATGGTGGTAATGATCGAAGGATGCTGCTGCCCACCCTCCGATTTTCCCTTATTCGCCTCCTACGAAACCCACGGGAAGAGATGGGGTGGCGCAATTCTTACCCGGCAACCACACGGGGGAAATGTATATTAGTTACGATTATATGTATGTTTATTCTTTCGAAATCGTTTAACTTTTATGAATTATTTTCTCATTGCACCCACATTTGCTAGTTTCTGTTTGGTCCTATGGTCGACTGGTAGAGAATGCCTCATGGCATTAAGGCCGCCCTTTGTACTTATATTCTTTTTGTGCAATAAAGTTTAAATAAATAAATAAATGGCACGTGACTCCTTTGGAGTTGCGGGCGTCTATAGGCTGCGGTGTCCGCTTACCATCAGGTGGTCCGTACGCTTGTTTGCCACCGGCGTTGTATAAATTGTAGGCGTTGTAAAAATGTGATATTGTAGTGATAGCTTGCTAACCTATCTACAACACACTAACCCACTTCCCGAAATCCTAAAATTATAAACGAGAAGCCACGCAGGTACGCGACCCGTAGCGCGCGGGCGTAAAAATTGCCCCTAGTGCCGCACAGACTTGCGAAAACCAAAAAGCTCTCTCACGTCATGGGCCGCAGAGTGTATAATCACCTGTCAGGTGATGTTGTCGCTGCACAAAGTGCGCAAATATTTAAAACTAGACTTAAAAAATGGCTTAGGCGGCGTCCATAAATTACGTGAGGTGTTTTTTTTAATTTTCTGTATGGTGAGATGTCGTGAGATTTCATTCAACCCCCTCCCCCATCCCCCAATCTCACGTGAGATTTTTTTAAATGTGGGTTTCTTACGTAAACGCGTTGGATTGTTATTGTAAAAAGAAAAAAAAGTTAAGACTAGTAATCAATATTGCTGAGAGTTAACGTCGAAGTATAAATGAAATTATTCTCTTTGGAACGAATTAGTGAATAATCTTAATCGTATTACGATTACGCTTAAGATTAAATCTTATAAGCGTGTACAATCTGGATTAAATGGACCAAAATAGTGTATTTTTTTTTTTCAATCAGAAAAAAATTGCGTGATATTTGCCGAGAACCCCCCTCTTTCCAACGTAAGATTAGATGAGATTTGACTTGCCCCCTCCCCCCCTTAAACATCTCACGTCATTTATGGACGCCCCCTTATCGAACAGGCGTTTTACGACTATAATGAGTTATTTTCTTAGTTGACAAGAATTAATTTATTATGACTAAAGGTGTAAATTTTATACCGATAACAACAATGTTATTTAATGTATTATTATACCTACTTTATGTAAATTTTTGACATGTAATTGAACACTACCAACAAATATGAATATGAATATGAAATACCCACGGGAAAAAAGGGGGTGGTGCTATTTTAAACCGGCACCACACGGGGTGTTTTCACGAAAGGAATTATCTCACCAGAGATTAAAAACAAATGGGTATAGCCGACGGAATCACACACCAGGCTAAGCTCAGAGCTATTCACAACGCTTATCGAATTCACTTCATTAGAACCAGTGTTTTAAATATAGTTAGGAATGTGGGGTTCAAGTTAATCTAGTCGCGATTGACAAGAATGAGGCTACAGGTATTATGAATGGTATCTGGCTACGCTCAGTCTTCTCGCGACTTCGCTAGCGGACGCACGCCCTCCGCAGCTGGCACTCGGACTCCGTATGTCGTAGTCGAAATAATAAAACTTTTTTGACTAGTATGCCATGTGATTTGGTGATTTTTGAGGACTTCACGCAAAGGGCCAAAGGTATCCAAACTTTGTTGATGTTTGTTATGAGTTTTCGCTGTAGTCTTAAGGGTTTATTTACAGTTGATTTTATTGTCATTATTTTAAAATAATGTGGAATTATGAAATAATCCTCTTAATGGGTATTTATTTAGATGACTACCTATTGCCACTCATTAGAGGACGGCCAAATGATGATAATAATTTAAATAAATCGATTGACGGATTTTGTCGCGTATTGAAATGTAACCGCGTAGGTATATTTAAAAATAAATACGAGTATGTATTGTTTTATTTATTTTGAAACTTATGACACAACAAAAGTATTTTAATTACGCGAAAGAATTTTGGCTACAAACTAAATACAGTCACAGGAGCTCAAATTTTTTTATAAATTTAATTCAATACCTTAACTATTTATGAACGTTTATAAATAGTTAAGGTATTTCAATGTACATATAATACGTTAATTCTAAAAAGTTGAGACCTTATTGTTCACTATTATAGTGAAATAGGGTTGAAATTGTCAATTATGGGTCAGTCTCATGGAATGAGCCGTTCAATAAAAAAAAACCAACCATACGCACGCTCAAAAACCGGATATACATGCGAAATCAGTAAATCGGAGCTGATGAACAGCAGAGCCACGCCGTTACGCCAAAATGAACTTTAATTTTATTTATACATATGTATGTTAGTCTGTAAGCTATACGTAAATATGGATCTTTTTGTTTCCTGACGCATAAATATGCTATACAATGCAATACAAATACCCTTTATTGCATACAGTATATTGGACACAGTACCTACAGTACAAAATCACAATGACTATAGGCAAACAACGGGCAGTCTTATCGCTAAATAGCGATTTCTTTCAGACAGTCTTAGGATGTGAAATCTAATCATAACAATTCATAGCATGTGGTGCAAAGTTAATACACATGTAACCTACTGATATTTACAACAATAATACTAAATTAAGAATTAAACATACACACGAACATGATATAGTCACCTATATAGTCCAAAGGAGCTAAGTCTTTAATGTGTCATGAGAGAGATAACAGATTGAAAAAAGATCACAAATATTTTTTTAATATGTTACATAATCAACCCTGCGCTCTGTTGTGAAGGAGATGGAGAATAAGTAGTAATTAAAATACTTAACTTACCATATTTTTTTTACCTATTAGAAAAATACCTACCTCTTAGGGCTACCTGTAACTATTAGATGAAAAATCTCTTTTTAACTTGAAATACCCGTCTTCAATTTAATACTTTACTACAAGCCACTCTAAGAGCGTCTGGGGATTCCTACACAAGACATCGAAATCGATATAAATGTGCCTAAAATGTTTGAGTAGTTTCTTCAATTCCTCATAGATCTTGTCATCACATCTTTTTAATTATATGGGATCAACTGTAATGAGAGTGGTCTTCTAAAAAAAATTGGTTTATAAGTGACGGATTTCTGGGGTAACGAACATTTAAAAAACATGCTATAGAATTGAAAACCTCTTACTTCTTTGAAGTCGGTTAAAATAGTTACATTACAGTTGTGTTCGAAAATACATATCCGGAAAAAAATATCAAAAATATGTGATCACGCCTATTGTGATGTGTACCAAAAATTAAGCGTCCGAGTTATCCACAGGTATTTCTCCACGTAATTGCTGGCAACGTAACTCTTATGGTACATAAGTTTTTCAGAAAATTGGAAAAGACAGAATTTTTCTTTTATCTGGTTGTTTTTATGAAACTTGAAAATTTGTTGCTTTGCCAATTTAAGGGTTAATGATGCAAGGCATAAGGTTGATCAGACCTTTTTGAATCTTCAGAAACGTACATATGTTTGGCTGGACCGTAAAGTCAATTTTACAGTGCACTTACTACATCAATCTTCATTAACACCGTATCTAGTTTTATATTATATCGTGCGCATCAGTTCAAGGTAGCCAATATGCAAGGCTTTATAATTAGCTGATCGATAAGCCAGCAACTAACGAAAATATAATATTGCCGTTTGCTGCCTCGCTACCTGTAATTACATACATACACATACATATACTCACTCCCGTATCCCATTGGGGTAGGCAGAGACCAAATAAAGCCAAATACTACGGTCCTTACATACTTCTTTTGCTTCGATTACATCCATACATATCTTCATCTATATCTTGACCTGTAAATAAGTAAAGGAATATAAACCGGTTTAGCCTAGTGGGTAGTGCACCTGCCTCTGAAGCTGACGGTCCTGGGTTCGAATCCCGGTCAGGGCAAATATTTGTGTGATGAGCATTAATATTTGTTTCTGAGTCTTGGATGTTTTCTATGTATTTAAGTATTTGTATCTATTAAATATATCATCGTCTAGTACCCATAACACAAGCCTTCTTGAGCTTACTGTGGGGCTAGTTCGATTTGTGTTAGATTGTCCTCTAATATTTATTTATTTAAACATACACAGACTGCTATGTACCACTGTAATTGGATAAAAAATACTCTTGCTTTTTTAATAAAACGTCCTATCCGTCCTAGCCCTTGTCCGTTTTGGTATTTATTGGTATTACCCTGATGAGGTAGTTGACTTGGCGAGCCATCATCGTTATTTGAGCAGCGGTGTGGTCGCAGCTTTACCAAATAGCTAGTCATTTTTTGTTCATTAATTGCTCACATGTTTTTCAGTAATGGTTTTATAAAGTAACCAAACGGGTATAATATATTCATTTCAAAATAATTTTTACTTGTTTACACTTTCCAAAGTACATAATAATTATATTCCTTTGTTTACAGAGGCGTCAATGCCGGCCTTATTATTTTTGTAATCTGTTACCTACTTGTCTGAAATTACATCGAAAATGTTTAGCGGAAGAATTTGTAACCTCGCCTAAATTTTATTAACAATGTTCACTTGTTATTGTTAAGGTCGGAATCTGGGGCAAATACCCGAGAAATTAATAAGTTGAAATCCAATAAACATTTTGAGAATCTGTGTCCGGGTAATACCGAGGTAAGTAAACAAGCTATTATGAATCGTATTGAATAGATTTCTTGTTTTTTGCGTTATTGGTTTAAGTACTGGTTTATAAAAATCTGGACATTATACAGGTCTATTTGTTATCTGGGCCATTCTAGTTTTTCATGTACATAATTTCCAGACACTTTCTTTTTAAATGCAGATTTTGGAATACTTGGCCCTCACCTCATATTTTTGTATTGATATTTAGAAAGAAATTTAATTGCAGCTTTCGATAGTTTTGGTAATTAACGAACCACAGCTAATATCCATAAATCGAGTAACTCAGTTCAGTGGTCCTTGGATGTCTCACTATTTGTATGAAAATATAGTTTTTACCAGTGTGTTACCCACCTTTTACGGCAATAAGTTAATATGTCAGTATTTTTACATATAAATTCATTTCATTATTTTTGTAGGTAATCAATCAATCTAGGAATATTATAGGTTAGTAAATGGGTTAGTTCAGCATATTCTGCCAACATCGGCGTAGAAATATTGGAGAGAATGGTACCTATAGTTAGTAATTAGTAATGGGTTATTATTAATTAAAATTTATGTGTACATGTCAAATGAAAATAATAATAACAGTACACTAATTCAGTACATATCACAGATTTTTTTTGTAAAACAAAACTGGTCGTGAAAAAGTAAAATGATCCATCTCCTTCATGTTGTAGGTAAGATACATACATGAGCTGCTAAAATCATAACCCTTCCTTTTTGGCTTTGACGTAATCGGCTAATAAATACGATGATAATTTTTTTTTGACGGGGGAAAATTCCTATATGGATACCTCCGCACCGTGGGGGCGGCGCGGTGGTTATGTCGGTTTTGCACCGACTAAAAACCCCCTGCTTGTCCTCTTCAACCCATTTCGGATTGCTGCAGTTCCCGCTCTGATGCTTTTGTGTATGCCTATGCTACCCTAAGTACTCACGACTCACTCACGCGCCCGGATCGCCTCTCTCACCTTTCCGCGCCACCGCTCCTGATCCGTCTAGCTGTCGCTGAACCCGGCCTCCCACCAGCGGGTCTCACCGGGCAAAGCCCCAGCGAAACGGAGGACGGCCGCGCCGCCGCGATCGCGCAAGAACTGCTCGGTTACTAACACCCAGCCACAAACCAAGCTGCCGCCGTCATAAATCGGCCCACCTACACCCTCCTCCCCCCGCCTTTGAGAAATCAAAGGTGGGGGTAGAGTGAGAAAACCCGGGAGCGATCTACCCCCGGGTTCTGGATAGCCACAAACATGCCGCCGCCACCACCAGCGCCCTCCGGGGACCCAACGGCCCGGAACCCAACCCGGCCTAGGACCTTCCGCCGGACCCGTGGGCTCGGGGACGCGTCCAGGGCTGCCCGAGACCCGCGCGTACAAAACGCCTTTATTAATGTCCTGCGGGCGTCCGCGGCGGCCCTCCGCCCGCCGACCCCCGCCAACTCAAGCCGAGGGACACCAACTAGCGGCGGAGCTGAAGAAGCCCCCGCCAGAATGCCTCCCAAACCCGCCGACATTATCCGGGCAATACTGGGTCAGCTAGACCCAGCCACGTCCAAGCAAGACACAACGGCGGCGGAATTAGCCGCCGCCACCATGTCCTCTGCCGCTGCGCTCGCCGCCGGTGCCCGCACTACTGCTGCGCCGCCCGCGGCTCGAGCCCCCACCACTCCACCTGTGTCCACAGCGCCACAAGCGGCGCGCGCCGCTGGGAGCCGCGTCTCAACCGCGCCGCCTGCGACGCACGCCAAAGGCGCACATGTTACCGCCGCGCCACCAATGACGCACACCTCTAAAGGCCATAACACGGCCTCATACTCCGCCGCCGCGAAGAGCCCCACCAAGCCCCCGGCCCCACTGCCGCAACGCGCGCCCGCAGCGCAGCGCCCGAAAGCGGCCTCTGAAACCGCGCCGCGACCCCCGCCCGCCCTCGGAGCGGGCAAGGTGCCCGCCGCACCCCGCAAGGCGCCTGCGCCGGGCCCGACGCCCCGCGCGGCGCCCCCGTTGATACCCGCGCCGCGCAAACAAACGCCGCCGGCCAAACCGTTGCCTCCGCCAATCCGCCCAAGAGGAAACAAGCCGCCGCAGGACAGTGGGTCGACGCCACCATCCAGCGCAAGTCCGGCACACCTCACCCCCACACACCAAACAGCGTCGCCGCCGCTAGTGCAGACTCCCGCACCAACGGCGCAAACCAGACCCGCGCCACCGCCATTCGGGGGCAAGCGCGCGTTAACGTCGCCTCCAGAAGAACGACAAGCGATGAGCCTCCCTCGCCTGGATCTATCTCCGATGGATACGACCCACGGCGAAGAGGATGAAGAAGAAGAAGAACCGGAAACCGAGGCCCCAGGCGAGGAGGAGCGGACTGAGACCCCGCCGCTACAAAACCAGCCGCAACAGCGAGAGAGGCGCCCACGGCCCATCACTGTTGACCACTTCCCGGAGTGGCCCCACCACTTCCGGGAACTGAAACAAATACTAGGACGGTACCCGAACGCCAAACCCTACGGCAATGGCATACGGTTCATCCCAGCGGATGAAACGGAGTACAGAACCGTACAACGTTACCTCGAGGCCCTCCAGGGGGACCTAGCCGCCCAGGGCGTGGAGCTGGCGTGGCAGGTCTACTCCCCCGAAACGGAAATCCCCCTGAAGATATGTGTCAGGGGACTCCCGCCGAATACCGACCCTCAACTTGTCACCGAAGAACTGAGGGCCCTGGGCTTTGACGCCATTTACACCCGGCACGTCAGAGCCAGAGAGGGCAGACCTGGCTGCGTATTCTACGCCCAGGTCCAGAGAACCGCCGACACCATCCCGGCAATATACCAAGTCAGGGACCTGCTTGGCATGCCGGGAACGATCATTGAAGCCTGGCGTGGGAAAAAGGGACCGGCGCAGTGCCACCGCTGCCAAGGTTTCCGCCATGCCTCCACCGGATGCCACCGCCCAGTAAGATGCGTCAGGTGTGCCGGACCGCACTACGCGGGCCAGTGCCCCCGCCCGAAGGAGGAGCCGGGGACCTGTGCAAACTGCGGAGGGCCCCACACCGCAAACCACATCGGCTGCCCCGTCTACAAGCGCGAGGCTAGAAATAAGAAGGCCGGCACGGCCCCCATCACTGCAAGGCGAGGACAAGTCATTGTCCAGCCGAGCGTGGTGGGGGACGAAGAAAATGCAGCCAGCTCCCTCATGGCAAAAGCCAACGACGGGGCGCCCAAACGCCGCCGTCGAAGAGGAAGAGGGAAAAAGAAAAAAGATGAAGTACCCAGAAACATTCCTGAGCCGCCGCCACCACCGGACCAACCAGCACTATTCTATGACGATCGGAGCCCCCAACTATGAACGTCTACGACCCCGAGGACCCCCTTTTAGTCGCCTTCTACGACAGGCAGAGGATACCGTAGCCATATTCTATGCCCGGGCTACAGGGCACAAAAAAAACATTGTCCTAGTAGTGAGTAAAGTCGCCAGATATCCCGAGGATGCGCTGTGATGAGTCGGGAGCGGCTTGCTTCGTGATTTCATCGCAACCATGATCTAAGAAAACATTAAGGTATGATAAGTAAACATTAAGGTATGACAACAACACTATCAGAAGCAAAATTATGGCAGAAAATATTAAGGCGGAGAACAAACATGAAGTATTTTGTAAGAAACTAAAAACTTTTCTTATACAAAAGGCCTATTACTCAATTGACGAATTTATGACAGACGTTGCATGAAACTAAGACTGATTTATTATTTTTTATTTCTATAGTAATAATTAGTTATCTTGTCTTTTCTTACCTTTTCTCTCATCTTTTAACATGTTTTAGTTCAATAAGTTTAATGCATTTATTTTTGATTTGAATTTAATTGTATCTTATTATTTGTGAGACAACCCTTGACATTGTTTTTTTTATATTTTTTTGTAATTAATTTAATTTGAATATTCATTCTAATGACATGTAAATTTAGCCTGTAAGATATTTTTGCTATGCCCTACCAGGATATCAATACCTCTTACTTTGCAAATAACATCTGTGTAAATGTAATGTATTTGATGTGACACCACAATACGTCACCGCCGACGACACACTGACACTTACGTCCGCATGCGATCGATAGACTGATGCTGGCTGATGACGTAAGCTCGTGTCACACACTACTAACCGATGTATCGGATTGCCATACCTGGCGCAGTATATTATTGTATCACTAGCGACCCGTGCTGTCACCATGAGTTTGCATGACCGTACTCGCTAGCGATTTCGTAAACGATTTAGTATACCGATTCTTAGTTCTATTGCGTAACCGCCAGAGACGCTGTACTTTTGCCCATACAAATTTTTACGCAGTCGCTAGCGAGTACGATCATGTAAACTCATGGTAAAGGTACCGCCCCGGCTTCGCACGGGTGCAATTCTGATGCATGTATTGTACATATAAACCTTCCCCTTGAGTCACTCTATCTATTAAAAAAACCGCATCAAAATCCGTTGCGTAGTTTTAAAGATTTAAGCATACATAGGGATTTAGAATGAAGGAAAAATTTAAAAATTTAGGCACCGAGCAGGATTCGAACCTGCCTCCCTTCGCCTCCCTTAAGGTGTTTGTATAAAAGAATACCTAGGGATATAGGAAAAAAAGAAAGATGATTATTATTATTATAGGGATAGAGAAAGCGACTTTGTTTTATACTATGTAGTGAGTAGTGATGATGCGTCGCGCCTTTACAAGTATGTGGCTGGCACTCATTGGGTGCCCGTTCTTGCTACAGAAAGAGATGTAGCGACTGTAGCATGTACAATTACGTGCGATAGAAAGAGATGGCCATGTTTAGGTACGTTTGGCATACCTAAACGGGGGATTTGTTTATGGTGGGCCTTCTGTACGTATACTTACTTATTCTGTGGTTTAGTGTGGACCCGAATAATATGTATCTAGCTAAATACAACGAATCCATTTGTACTCATTTGTTTTGTGAAATAAAGTGTTAATAAATAAATCCTCAAGTAAATCAGGGGTCGCCACGCGCTTGAGATTGAGATTGAGATATTTATTGATAAAATTATAAGTAATTTTACATGTCAATTATAAGTAATATTTACATGTCAATTATAAGCAATTTTACATGCCGATTATAAGTAATTTTACATGTTATTTTTATATTAACTTGCTTACTGTTGCATTATCTATTTATTTATTACATGTCATTTAATTATCAATAGTTAGATGGCCTCAACGTAAACTCATTTATGTTGTAACAAACCAGTTCAGTCAACAGTTTTTTTAGTTTGCAGGCGAATATTGCGTCACTTGCAGAGTTAATAATATCGTTCGCTTGTGATTCTTTTGGAGTCGCAAGTGTCCCTAGGCTACGGTACTGGTTACTATCAGGCAGGCTGTAAGCTTGATGTTTACCATTTGCATAAAAAACCCACATTTTCCCATTACCTACCTTATTGGTGTGAAATGGGACTTTAAGAGCGGGCGGAAAACGACAAGTTCGTCAAAGCAGGTGTCGAGATGCTAATTACATGCTGGCACAGTTGAGAGAGCTTCTAAAATGTTCCTCTGCCGACTTGGAAACAAGTTTTTTTTTAATTCTAGGTTTTTGAACCTTGTACATAACACAACTTCATCATCATATTCCTAGTATAGCTAAACTTTTGATAGATTTAGAAAAATATGGAAGTGATGAATTTAAATTACTAGTACTAGTGTTCAGTGGAATTGACACGATGAGAGACTTCGCTCTGTTCTCATTTGATTTTATTTTTAGACTGACGCTCAGAGACCTTATACATCTCTGAGGATATTTATTTATTAGATTTTATTATTTTCATGTTGACGTGTTATAGATATAGGTCAAAATATTTTATTATGATTAGTGTACCTACTTTATTACCTTTTATCTTGACGCTTAGAGACCTTATACATCTTTAACAAATCTCGATTGTTATTAGTTTCTTAGTCTTATTTTTGACATGTAACACTACATTTAATTAATGATACTTTGATTATTGTATTATTTTTATTTGATGTACCTAAATAGATTTTGACTTGTAAAAGTGCCCTAATTGAGGCCTATTTGCAGAATAAATGTTTTGATTTTTTCTTTGATTTTGATTGAATGCAGAATATTCATATATCTGTAAACAAGGGAAAATATAGTGTACCTAGATTAAACGATTACTATGGCCAGAAAAATGGCGTTACTTAGTGCCTAAAATATACAAATAGTTTGGCTATAGAAGACTCAAATATGTCAAAATTGACATTCAAAAACAAGGCAAAGGAAGTGTTGTCTGCATTGCAATATAATGATTGATATATAGAATGAAGGAAAAATTTAAAAATTTAGGCACCGAGCAGGATTCGAACCCGCGACCTCCCGGCACTCACGGCCAGTCGCTCTAGCCAACTGCGCTATAGGTGCAATCGCTACCCAGTCCCAAATTCATCAACCGTTCCTTCAAAAAAAAATGATTGATATTTGGTTAACCTCATTATGTGCCGGTTTATATTATAAATATAACGAACCCGTTTGTACTCATTTGTTTTGTGAAATAAAGTGACCGTTTGACGACCGCTTTAGCCTAGTTGGTAGTGACCCTGCCTTCGAAGCTGGAGGTCCCGGGTTCGAATCCCGGTCAGGGCATGTATTTGTGTGATGAACACGAATATTTGTTCCTGAGTCTTGGATGTTTTCTATGTATTTAAGTATCTATTTATCTATATAAGTATGTATATCGTCACTTGGTACCCATAGTACAAGCTTTGCTTAGTTTGGGATTAGGTTGATTTGTGTAAGATTGTCCAAAAATTTTTATTTATTTATAAATAAATAAATCCTCAAGTAAATCAGGGTTCGCCATGCGCTTGTGATTCTTTTGGAGTCGCAAGTGTCCATAGGTTGCAGTACTGCTTACTATCAGGCAGGCTGTATGCTTGATGTTTACCATTAGCATAAAAACCCACATTTTCCCATTACCTACCTAATTGGTGTGAAATGGGACTTTAAGAGCGGGCGGAAAACGACAAGTTTGTCAAAGCAGGTGTCGAGATGCTAATTACATGCTGGCACAGTTGAGAGAGCTTCTAAAATGTTCCTCTGCCGACTTTAAAACAAGTTTCTTTTTTATTCTAGCTTTTTAAACCTTGTACATAACACAACTTCATCATCATATTCCTAGTATAGCTATTTTTCTGGCCATAGTAATAGTTTATTCTACACTATATTTTCCCTTGTTTACAGATATATGAATATTCTGCATTCAATCAAAATCAAAAAAAAAATCAAAACATTTATTCTGCAAATAGGCCTCAAGGGCACTTTTACAAGTATAAAAATAATACAATAATCAAAGTAATCATTAATTAAATGTAGTGTTACATGTCATAAATAAGACTAAGAAACTAATAACAATCGAGATTTGTTAGAGAGTCTCTAAACGTCAAGATAAAAGGTAATAAAGTAGGTACACTAATCATAATAAAATATTTTGAGCTATATCTGTAACACGTCAACATGGAAATAATAAAATCTAATAAATAAAATCTAATCTAATCTAATATAGTAGAGGTACTTGGAATCAAATTATGATATTATTCCACTGACAAAATTTGTATATTGCCTCTGTATATATTTTTGAAGAGGTCAGTTTCTGAATAAGCCGTGTGATTTCTATTTATGTTTTGATTTTCACTATTAGCAAAACTCAAATAAAATCTGATACAAACTTGACGATAGGCTCTAGTGGATATTTCGCTCCCATCTCGAAATTTTAATTAAATTTTTAGTGTAAACAATAAAATCTGCAAGCCATTTGTGTCCGTAACTCTTAGAAATAGAACTCTCTTAATTTTTTAAATGTATTTTATCCCTTTCAAGAGTAAATTTACTTTATAGAAAGGAAGAATCCTTGTTATTTTCATCAGTGTGTCTGTTAATTGTTCGTATATATATTTATTTGTTTGACCATCGTCTGCCAGTCCCTGGGATCCCCGGGCTCATCACAAAAGAATGCTATTGTTTATTTTTATCGCTGGGAGCAGGGACCGATACCGGTATTTTTAAAAAACCCTGAATTATTCCAATATTTTGGATTATTTTTTGCTTTTTACGTTGGGCTGGATCATGTATTTAGGTAACAACGTCGTATTGTTAGATTGTCCCATTAAAAAGGAAATAATGAACCGGTGACCGTAATAATACCGGTATTTTTCTATGGAGTGAATACCGGTATCCGATCCCTGGCTGGGAGACGACGGCTTAAAATCATAATTTTTAGATGACTGGGTATTATTCAATTTATAAAATAATAGGAGTGTTAGGGGCCCAGAGGCGCCTTCGTACCGTGTATGGTATGCGAGGTAAAGCAACGTCGGCCCAGGTCAGTTCTTGGATGGGTAACCGCTTTCATTGGGTATTAACTGAGCGCTCCCTTGCTTTGGAAGGCACGTTAAGCCGTTGATTCCAGCTGCTGTCTATGATAGCAGTCGTTAAGCCAAGTTAGAGGCCTTCAGGCGGCTTGAGAACTTCTAACAGTCAAGTTGCCCACTCACTTGACAAGGGGGGTCGAAGATGCATCACGTCCGTAGTGAGCCACTGCTACTCTACAAGTGACCCCTGAGTGGTGCTAAATGGTGCAACAACTAGGAAACTATATAAATGAACTATACTGTCTCCTCGAAGATCTCACAATTCGAATTGCGTTCGATAAAAAAATATATAGATAGATAGATAGATAGATAGATAGATAGATATTAGAGGACAATCTTACACAAATCGAACTAGCCCCACTGTAAGCTCAAGAAGGCTTGTGTTATGGGTACTAGACGACGATATATTTAATAGATATAAATACTTAAATACATAGAAAACATCCAAGACTCAGTAACAAATATTCATGCTCATCACACAAATATTTGCCCTGACCGGGATTCGAACCCAGGACCGTCAGCTTCACAGGCAGGTGCACTACCCACTAGGCTAAACCGGTAAAAAAAAGCCGGTAATATAAAAGCTTTTATTGTGATTAAATATTAAGGATGCGTTGCATCAAACCGTCTGTAACGGTAATCACTAATCAGTGTTTTTCAAAATACGATTGTATGGATAGTTTGACCAGTTTTAATGAGATGACAGCTGAAGCGCCATGACTGACGTCGATGTCTGTAATCGTGAGTTTGTGCAACTCACCCTATTAATATCCTATTTTTAACCTGACTGTGGCTTTATAGGCCGGGCCCAATAAAGCTATAGGAGTGCACGGTTGAAGAGTGGCCTGGGGAAAATCCAGGGGAAAACCTCCGACACAACCACGCGGGCGGTTTAAAATACTGGAATACTCTAAAAAATTGCGCTCCAGTGAGATTGGTTGAGCGGATTCAACCAAATCTGAGGTGTGAGTGGAATCGAGCTACTGGGAGTTTTGTCGGTAGTCCAGCAAGATACTTAGTTAGGCCCGATCTGGGTCGGACTGACTCTACCCGATATGCGATGGTACCGGGACGAATAGGGACTATATGTGTCTGTGTTGTCGCGATCGCGCGGTAGACGTCCCCGGCGACGGGAATGCCTAAGTGTATACTCGTCGTGTCTGAGTTGGACGCCGTAAGCGCAATCCTATTTTAAAGTCACAAGCGATATTGAACCGTTAAGTTTAAGGAGAAAATTTGCCTCCTTGTGCGTGTTCTCATCATCATCATCATCATTTCAGCCGAAAGACGTCCACTGCTGAACACAGGCCTCCCCCAAGGCTCGCCATTCAGACCGGTCCTTTGCCGTTCGTTTCCACCGGATTCCCGCGACCTTCACCAGGTCATCACTCCACCTTGTCGGAGGCCTACCGACAGCTCGTCTTCCGGTGCCTGGACGCCACTCAAGCAGGAACAGGAAGCAGGAAGTTTAAGGAGAAACTTTGCCTCCTTGTGCGTGTTCTATCGGTTGTATAATGGGTTGTGCTCCGAAGAACTGTTCGACATGATGCCCACGGCCACTTTCTACCATCGCACCGCTCGCCGTCGGCAGGGCATTCATCCTCACACCTTAGAACCAAAATGGTCGCGTAAGGTACGGTTTCAGAGGAATTTCCTCCCACGGACGCTCCGGTTGTGGAATGAGCTCCCTGCCGGGGTTTTCCCGAGGGATTACAGTATGGGGTTCTTCAAGAAAGGAGTGTATAAATTTTTAAAGGGTCGGCGACGGGCACGTGACACCCAGGAGTTGCAAGCGTCCATAGGCTACGGTGACCGCTTACCATCAGGCAGGCCGTACGCTTGTTTCCCACCGACATGGTATAAAACAAAAAAGTCTTCTACTCATATAACTTCATTCAAAATAACTCATTTTTTTATACAACGCCGGTGACAAACAAGCGTACGGTCCACCTGATGGTAAGCGGCCACCGCAGAATATAGTCATTGAATAATAAAGTTTTACGTAACTTGTTAACATTATGAATGAGCCTCTCATTTTGAATTCCATTGAGTTTTGTAGCTTCGCTGTATGCAGTAACTTGATAAAAGGTCTAACTTTGTATACGTGTAAAGGGCTTCGAAGTAAATTACCCATAGTAAAGTATTTCAATATTCGCTAACAAAACTCAAAAAGGAGCTCTGAAATAGAAATCCTTTATCAAACAGAAGTGCCCTCTTTAAAAGGGACAGTCACTTCAGAATAAAATCTTGGAAATATTCTAAGAGAGGGCCCGGCGATGATAAGTACGCATTTAATGTTAACTAAGTGCGTGTTAATAAATTCGTGGTATTAAAACATCATAAAAATACTTGGGACTGATGTTAACGTTTATTTAGCACACACATATGTAAATTTGTCAAATATAATCCATCGCTATTCGATCTACAAGATAACAGAAACAAAAGAACAGAGACTATATCTACACATATTGACATATTTAAATTAAATTAAAAAATATATAGAACCAGTATCTGTTTGTAATGTTTTCATGTTAATAAGTAAACTAATCAACCATGACAATTTAAATTCTATTGTATTCATAACATTTGCATGCCAGAATTCCGGCTGAATATGTACTTAACCTAGTTATATTGATTGATTGATTGATTGGCCACAGCATCTTCGCAGATGATTGTTGCAGCGTCAGGAAAGAAAGTCAATGTAAGGTATTGCGGGGAGGCTGCCCGCAATGCTTCCGATGACTATATAGTCCGATGGCAGCGCGGCACTTTCTACCGCAGCGATCACAAACATGGCGCGAGTCCTGAGGTGGAGGCCTGGCACTGCGGATTCTCTTCTGCCTGAGGCTTTCCAACCAGTCTTCATCGTGCCTTTCCACTCCACTCCTGAGGTCACGACGCCACTCAGGTCTCATCTCAGCTTGAGCCTCCCATCTATGGGGTTGAATGTCGAAGCAGACCAGGTCCCTTTTGCAACAATCCTTGAACCTCAGCAGAGGACGCCCAACAGGTCTCTTGGCGTGTGCAACCTGACTTAACATGACCTGGCGTGGAAGTCTGTTGGGGTCCATTCGGTGTACATGGCCAAGCCAAGTAAGCCGTCTTTGCTTCAAGATTGCTGTGATGCTGGAGCAGTGCGTTATGGACAGTACAGTCTCGTTGCTCATATGGTCCTTCCAAGTAACACCCAGGATAGATCTGAGACAGCGCATATGAAAAGCATTGAGTTTTCGCTCTTGTTTGGCATATGTAGTTAATGTCTCCGAAGCGTACAACAGAACACTTAGGACGCAAGCTTGATACACTTGGACTTTAGTGTTAATAGTCAGCTTTTCGTTTCTCCAAACACGCGAGTAGAGCTTTCCAAACGACGTGGCTGCCCTGCCGATACGAGTATCTATCTCCTTGTCATTGGACAACGTAGACGTTGTAGTGGAACCGAGATAACAAAAGTGATCCACAACCTGAATAATAGAGCCATCGAGCATTATAGACGGAGGACGATCAACCCCTTGCACCATCACCATCGTTTTCTTTGTATTGGCGCTCATTGAAAACCGGTGACAAGCGTTCCCAAACCTCGTCACCAGATTCTGCAGATCTTCTTCAGTGTTGGCGACAAGTGCAGCATCATCTGCATACAGAAGCTCGCGGGCAATTATTTCCACACGCTTGTTTTTGGACTTCAGTAGGTTAATATTAAACAGCCTCCCGTCCTCCCTAGTATGCAAATGTACTCCGTTATCACAGTCACCAAAAGCTGACATAAGCAGAGCCGAGAAAAATATTCCGAAGAGAGTAGGCGCCAGCACACAACCCTGTCTAACCCCGCGATTAACGCAAAAAGGAGACGAGAAGTCACCATCGTACACAACAGAAGCATGCATATTATCATGAAAGGCACGAATTATAGACAGAAGTTTGGACGGGCAACCAATATTGCTAAGCACTTCGTATAGGCCGTCACGACTTACAGAGTCAAAGGCTTTGTTGAGGTCGACAAAGGCAATGTTTAATGGAACGCATTGCTCCCGACACTTTTCTTGAATTTGGCGAAGGGTAAATATCATATCGTTCGTAGAACGACCTGCACGAAATCCGCATTGTGTCTCTGGGTAGATACGAGCCGCAAGTTTTCCCAATCGCTTCAGCACTACCTTTGCAAAAGCTTTTCCAACAATACTCAGCAGCGAGATACCCCTGTAGTTATTACAACCGCCTCTATCGCCCTTACCCTTATACAAGGTGACTATATTCGCGTCTCTCATTTCCTGTGGAATTGTTCCCTCATCCCAGCAACGCAGCAAAAGAGCATACAGAAGAGATGAAACGCATCCAAGCTTCACGAGCTCAGCGGGTATGTTGTCACCGCCAGTGCTTTTACGCAATTTCAGCCCCATAATTGCAGAATGAAATTCGTCGCCGGATGGGGGATCATCGAGCTCAACCATGACTTCGAAGTGAGGTAGATCGCACAGAGCCTCAGGTCTAATGTCCACCGGTTCAGAGTACAAGCCAGTATAGTGTTGTGCCCATCTTTCCAACTGATCCGCTCTATTGGTGATAGGATGTCCTTCACTGTCTTTAATGGGAGCACGTTTCCGACTTGTGGGTCCTATCGCACACTTTATACCTTCATACATTCCTCTGAAGTCCCCTATATCCCTACAGTGTTGGATCTTTCTACAGAGACTGACCCAGAACTCGTTCGCGCAGTGCCGGCTGAAGCGTTGAAGTTCAGATTTTGCTCTCTTATACGCGGCCTGCTTCACGCCGTTACCGGGGTCATTCAGTAGACATATATGAGATGCTCTTTTCTTCTCAATTAATGGAAGCAACACACCTTCGCTTTCCGAGAACCAATCCACAACATCTTTGTCTTTTTTGCCAAACACTCGTACAGCCGCTTCTGAAACCACGTTCTTTAACAGAAGCCATGACTCCTCAACAGACTCCGAATCGTCAATAGCTTTAACACTAACTTTTTCCTGAACTTCCGCAGAAAATTGAGCATACAGGTCCTTGTCCAGCATAGCCCCAGTGTTGAGACAAGCCCTACGACACTCCCTCTTGGCTGAGTGAATTTTCTTTGGCAAAAGGCGAGCCTTAGCCATAACTAAGGAGTGATCAGTGTCGCAAATCGCACTGTGGTAAGTACGAGAGTTTAAAATATCGCGTAGGTCTCTTCTCCGGATAATAATATGGTCCAGTTGGTGCCAGTGGCCTGAGCGCGGATGCTTCCAAGACACTTTATGGGCAGGTTTATTCTTAAAATAGGTGCTTGTAATACATAGGGAGTACATTGCACACAACTCCAGCAACCTTTGTCCGTTGTCATTCAGATGCCCAATTCCATGTCGCCCCATGCACTCTGGCCAGTCGCCAACGTTGCTTCCAATCCTGGCATTAAAGTCGCCTAACAGCAAAAGCTTGTCAGCTGCACGGACGTTATTCAGACAGGAGCGTAGCTCCTCGTAGAAGTTATCCTTGACATCAGCTTCAGCCTTCAAGATTGGCGCATAGGCGGAGACAACCGAGACAGAGCCGGAAGCAGACTGCAACTTCAAGGTCATTATACGCTCAGAAACTCCAGTGGGTGGTTCAGTGCAATTAACGAGAGAGTTTCTGATAGCAAAACCGACACCGTGTTCACGCCTTTGATCTGCGCTTTTCCCTTTCCAGAAAAAGGTATAGTTATCCTCCCGAAGACTACCCTCGTCAGGAAGACGCGTTTCTTGTAGCGCAGCTATGTCAACCCGAAGCCGCAAAAGTTCTCTGTCTATAACGGCAGTCTTCCTCAGCGCTTCAATGCCACCTTCACTCTCAACAGAGGCATCAATATGTTGTAACATAGTTCTCACGTTCCAGGTTGCGAATCTTATTATGCCAGTGGGCCCAAATTTGGCCTTATGAGAATTATTTTTCCTTGTATTGACAGGTGCTAAGCTTACCAACTTTTTACAGATGTCATGACACACCTGCTGCTCCACACACCCAAAGAAGCTCAAGCTGGTGGACGGACCAGTACCCTATTGACCGGGGGCTGCCCAGCTTTGGCAGGCGGTAACTGGTCAATTAGCCGCGATGGACTATCCTACCGTCGGGAGTCACCCCTGGCGCCCGCACATGACGTCCATTAGCGCAGACTTATCACCGGTGACTGCGACTCCCCGTGTTGATTTCCGCACCTTGTTAAGGCGCAGGTGAAGTTTCCTCTTCACGGACGCTGCATCGTAACAGCTGTAATTCACCATATTCAGCAAATAAAACATGATTTCATTTCATTTAATTTCACAAAATAAAGTAATTAGTATCATAATGAGTTCCTCTTTTTTTGAAGTCGGTTAAATATAAAAGTAAAACACATAATAAACATTCATTAATGGTATATAAAAGAACATACATAACTATACAAACAAACTTAAGACAACCCCAAAACTAAACTGCGGATCAGTGTCAAAACAAAGTAGGTATAATGGAAGAGACAAAAAATATTTTTTTAAGATTATTTTTGAAGGACGCAGTAAAGGTGAAGAGGTCCATAATGTGACAGCTTGGAAAGTAATCGAACAGTTATAAAAATTTGAGGACTATGAAGTTACGGCAAGAAGATTATTAGAAGACCTAACTGAAGATAGATATTTAAAACGGTCCTAGCGAGGAGTGGAGCGGAGTGGATTTGCGGAGCTAAAATACTAATTGCACATCAAACGCGGTTTTACAAAAAAATCAAAAAATCAAACCATTTATTCTGCAAATAGGCCTCAAGGGCACTTTTACAAGTCAAAATCTATCTAAGTACATCAAATAAAAATAATAAAATAATCAAAGTATCATTAATTAAATGTAGTGTTACATGTCAAAACTAAGACTAAGAAACGAATAACAATCGAGATTTGTTAGAGACGTATAAGGTCTCTAAGCGTCAAGATAAAATGTAATAAATTAGGTACTGTAGAGGTGTTACGGTATGAGGCTGGCCGTGTAGGTCCAGAATCATAACGTATACAAATTGAATTTAAACTATGATTCGAGAATGCATCAAACTGGCATTCTTCTGGAAACAATTGGTTTTCCAGGGACTAATCATAATAAAATATGTTGAGCTATATCTATAATACGTCAACATGAAAATAATAAAATCTATTAAATAAATATCCTCAGAGATGTATAAGGTCTCTGAGCGTCAGTCTAAAAATAAAATCAAATGAGCCTACTACCTAACCCGATTTAATCCGATTCTAAAACATCCAATTATATAAATAGATGAAAAACATATTCTACTTTCGGTTGTTTAATGTGCTTAAACTGACGCCTGACCCAGAAAAGGTCCAACAATGTCGGTAGGCACATCATGAAATGTATCCATTTCAGGGTATATTCGTTAAGTAATTATAATTCGTCCTTTTTAAACCCATGTGTAAAGACCGCTGTCAGGCATTCGAGAGGAAATCCCCGCGTTAAGGGTCGACTGCCGTGTAGGGATCCCAGGAAGCGTATCGAATAAATCTTTAAATTGCTCCCAATTGACCCTTTAGATCCAATGTATAATAGATAAAATTCACCATTCAACACCAACGTACGTGATTAGAAGCTTACAAATAATTTAAAATGAATTTATTCATGACAGGGAAACAAATATCGCTGATTCTCTAACGATAAACTGTGGTAAATCAGGACAGGTTTAGAAAATAGAACACAATAGGAATATAATTGTATTGAAGATTATCACGATGACACTCATATGTGTGATTTATTGACATATAATAAACGGATGTCGAGCGATATCCAAACTTAAAAACGTGAATCTATCGTTTATATCTGTTATTTCATTAATTTAATAAGAGATTAAAATATCACCAAGCAGAAAGAAAAAAAAACAATTTAAATAAATGAAAAACTCCTATATGAAGTAACTCGTATAAATACTAACCGAAATCGTATGAAAAAAATAACCGCTTTTTAAATAATAAAAATAATATGTCGAATTTATCGCAAGCTGTTAATATGTACATGAATTTTTTTCCGCATTCCTATTTATTATGAAAGTTTTACACTTTATTAGGACCAATTAGAGACTCCTGTCTGGCGCACTGTGCAAATTAGAAAGAGAATGGTATAATAACTCGTTAT
Organism: Epiblema foenella; assembly: GCA_963556455.1. NCBI lineage: Eukaryota > Metazoa > Arthropoda > Insecta > Lepidoptera > Tortricidae > Epiblema > Epiblema foenella. The sequence goes on along the minus strand of OY747099.1, from coordinate 27,213,010 downwards.
GAAGCAGAAACTTATGAAACTGTGTTGTTTCTTTCACAGATGAAGGCCTGGACCGCGACGGAGCAGGACACATCGTTGCCCTGCTGTCGCACGCTTCACATCAAGCACGCCGCGTACGCAAGTGCCCTGTATACATTGGTGAGCCATTCTATTGATTATTTCAAAACTCGGCCAGTATTTGAACATGAACATAGGTACCGCACCCAGCCAGGAAGCAAGCCTGACCCGGACAAGCCGGATATACCAGGGGGCACAAGTTTGTGAGGAGTGACACGCTCTGGGATGGGAAGGGAAGGCCGACCAGCCGCAGCCAGTCGACCACAATCGACCGGCTGTGCAGCCTTTAGCCAATATTGGAAAAGAGGAGAGGGAGGATAATACGTCGGAGGATGAGCGTTGGTGATATGCTGCCCGTTGATTCGAGTGAGGACTTCTCTTTCTCTGAGAGCCTTTGGTATTTCTTGCAAGTTATTTGGTTCGTGGTAATCGCCTTAGAAAATAAATAAGTGGATGTGCTCGTAGACGCGATCCCCTCGTCTTTGATTTACAAAATGTAGTTAGCCCCGACAGATTTAGCTGCACAGTACGTCTTGATAGTGTCAATAATGGTAGAATTTGTACCGCAGTACCGCCCCCGCCGGTTCCAGAATCGCTTTGTTAAGATTTTTCCTAAAATAATAACCTCTGGCCAGTACTCTTTGATATTTGTATAATTTATACATTCCTTTACTGGGAAATATCCTGTGCTATGAATGAATATTGAAAGAAAGAAAGAAAAAACATTTATTCGTGGCACAGACAAAGTACAAATTAACATAATACCAAAATACAGAATAGCCACGAAATGGCCCCAAATCAGCATAGTGCTAGCCATTGGCTAGCGCTGGTCTTCCTTTGGGGCCACGAGAAGCCACGAAAGACAAAAAACACTAAAGTCACAAACAACATAACAGTTAAATAAATGTCATAATTTACAATTTAAACAGACAAGAACAGATAAACATGAAGAGTGTCCAATGTTATATTTAGAACTTTCTAACCATGTAATTCCACGGACAACAAGCTTGTCACACTGAGGATACTCTAGTCTAGTATATATACATTTTTTATATACCACGTCGGTGCTTATACAAGCTGTAGGCGGTGTTTAATACAAGCTGACAGCCCACACATTTTATAAATCTGTGTCACGTGACTTCAAATAAATGTATGTGGCGTTTGACGCTGTTATCTGGGATGTTACGTCATCTAGTTGTATTCCCAAATGTCAATCATTGATTGCTGCTATCGCTACCAAAAAGTATAATAGTAGTAGTAGTAACTCTTTATTGTACACAATAACAAAAATAAAAGTACCAAAGAGTATTTATGATGGTCACATTTTTTAATGCAACTTACTGATGTCATAAAATGGCGGCCACTGTGAATATTCGTTTCGCCGCCGAATTCAAAACGAAAATAAAATGTCTAAATATTTTACCTTCAAATACTATAATTTGCGTAAAAATACTTTTCATCTATAATTAATATTGTATCTATACATTCGTTGCGAAACATTTTTAAAAAATTGTGAATAATACTATAAAAAATAATCCAAGTCTAAGAATAACTCAGTTCTAACCTTCTAACCATAAGAAAGGATATTGTTATAGAAATTAATCCAACTCTATTCAATCTACATTGAAAGACAATCACAACGTTGAACCCTTTGTGATTATCAAATCCCGTTTCTGTAAAGGCTGACATTCTTAAAGTTTAAGGGCTGCTTAGCCATACTAAGTGCCTGTATTTCCTTTGTAATGTTTACTTATTAACTCCCAAGACTATTAAATGGGCCATTCTACTTTTGTAGTATGTACATAATTTTCAGACACTTTTATTTAAATGCATATTTTGGAATACTTGGCCCTCACTTCATATTTTTGTATTGTTATTTAGAAATTGCAGTATCACTTCCGATAGTTTTGGTAATTAACGAACCACAGCTATTATCCATAAATCAAGTAACTCGGTGGTCCTTGGATGTCTTAATTACCAAAACTATTGGAAGTGATACTGCAATTAAACCTCTTTCTAAATAACAAAACAAAAATATGAAGTGAGGGCCAAGTATTCCAAAATCTGTATTAAAAAAAAGTGTCTGTAAATTATGTACATGAAAAAGTAGAATGGCTCATTATATATATTTTTTTCGCAAATACCTAATTGCAAAATATTAACTCTTTCATAATTGAAACCTCGACTGCCAGAAAATTCGCGTATGCCATTTAAAGTTTAATTTAAATGCAAGATCAAACGGTAAACGACGATTTCCACTACCGCTTACTAGTTAAAGTTATTAAGTTCATTCATGCGTGGATTTCAATTGCTCTGCCGAAATTACTTAGTCGTACGGAGATAAAATCGGAATACGTAATACAGGCTGATTCGGGAAAATGGGCCATTCTACTTTTTCGGCGCTGTTTTATCGTAGGAATGTGACACGGAATTAGTGTTATGGCTAAACCGCATAAAAATCGGACTATACATATACAGTGGAACCGGATAAAGCGACAAAGGACCGGTGATATTACGTCGCACTAACAGAACAAGTCAAAAGTCTTTGACCAGTGTGTGTTGCCAGTGATGACATATGGATCCGAGACATGGGCGCTAACGATGAGCCTCATAAGAAAGCTCAAGGTCACCCAAAGAGGAATGGAAAGAGCTATGCTCGGGGTTTCTCTGCGTGATAGAATTAGGAATGAAGCTATCCGTAGCAGAACTGGGGTCACCGACATAGCCTTCAAAATTGCGAGACTTAAGTGGCAGTGGGCAGGGCACATTGCTCGCAGGACTGACGGTCGATGGGGCCAGAAACTGCTTGAGTGGCGTCCACGCACCGGAAGACGAGCTGTCGGCAGGCCTCCGACAAGGTGGAGTGATGGTGAAGGTCGCGGGAATCCGGTGGAAACGAACGGCACAGGACCGGTCTAAATGGCGAGCCTTGGGGGAGGCCTATGTTCAGCAGTGGACGTCTTTCGGCTGAAATGATGATGATGATAATGATGAACAGAACGTCGCACAAAACGGACTCATTTACTTTGAAAATATGTGGTATGAAATCTAATGTGTGGTGATTTCGCAGTCGTTAAAAGCGGTCAATGTTATAAGCGAAGTCGTTATAAGCAGATTCTACTGTATAGATATTCGTTTCCGGGAGTCCGAATATGAGTCCGTGAAGAAGACGGTCAGTGGAGTTTTGCGTTCGCGTTCTTTGAAGTCCAATGGACGCCGGTGTCCGCTTCTGTCTGCGTAGGCTCTATGACGTTCTCATGTGGCTTCCAGTTAAAATTCTTGTTATAAATATGTATTGTTACGGAGTGATTTGAACGACAAAAAAGGAAGGATAAGAAAATATACTATTAATATCGAAGATTCTTCCAGATTATAAACGATATATTATGAACCTGTTTTAGATTTATCCTCCTACGACCCAATTTCGAAGACGGTACTTCCGAGGAAGACCCAATGTCCTAATATTAGAACTAATTAATAAAGTACTGAACGCCCGGATCAAAAATTGTTCATATCTGGTTAACCGTATATTTTGTTCTAGTACTATCACAGTGGGTCATTGCTCCAACTCTCTGTTAAAATACTTGGGCTTTCACTGCAAACTGATTTTGTCCTAGTATTATCACTTTGAACCCCAGAAGATTAACTTAGTTTTAATTTTATTCATATTAAGGGTATATAGATATTCGTTTCAGGAGTCCGAATATGAGTCCATGTAGACAGAAAACGGTCAGCGGAGTTTTGCGTTCGCGTTCTTTGAAGTCCAATGGACGCCGGTGTCCGCTTCTGTCTGCGTAAGCTCTATGACGTCATGTGGCTTCCAGTTGAAATTCTTGTTATAAATATGTATTATTACGGGGTGATTTGAACGACAAAAAATGATGAAGGATAAGAAAATATACTATTAATATCGAAGTTTTTGCCAGATTAAAAACGATATATTTGGACCTGTTTTAGATTTAACTTAGTTTTAATTTTATAAATATTAAGGGTCCTTATCAGTTATAAACGCTCATTTATTTCCGTCATTTTCTGTTTGAATTGACACGTATCTTTACGTTTTCCCAATGTTGCTATCTAGAACAGGACTATCGCTACCGTATGTCATAAACTTTAAATGTATTTTTCGGATATTTCATTAAAAAATATCGTTTCAAACATCACTCCAAATCGACCATTTTTAAGCTAAAAACTTGTTTTTTCCGCTTAAATTCTACTACACACAATAAAATCAAAAAGTTGCTATGTTACTATCTAAAACTTTGATAAAATTATCGTAGCCTTTAATAACTTTATTGGTATTGTCAATACTTTTGTCATAATTTGAAATCGAAACATTTTAAAACTTATAAGACCTCTTAATTAAGTTATTTTTTAAGTATTCCTGTATGTATTAGTATCTAAATAAATATTTTATCACACGAATCCTTATCCTGTTGTGTTGAAATATTGATATATTGAGTAGGAAAAAGTGAATTCTAACTTACGTCTCGTAGCTAAATCACCCTGTATAAGGTGCAAACGGAGGTTGAAGCACTCGAGCCCAAAGTTGAAATTTCCGGCGCGCTTCGTATGTGAGGGTGGTTCTTGAGAATTTTTGTTTGAAAACGGCGTGCATTATGCGTTTTATGTACAGTCGCCATCAAATATATACCACCACCTACTTTTCAGCTTTATATTTCATTTCTCCACTACCCAAAGGTTGTCTGGAAGAGATCGCTCTTTAGCGATAAGACCGCCTGTTGTTCTACCTCTGTCTCCCTGTATCTATGTTTTTTGTTTTTATGTGCTATTTTATTATGTGAGGTGTGCAATAAAGAATATTTGTATTGTATTGTATTGTATATCTGTACTCTTCAGGGTGCTCAAAAATATCTGAACATGCACTTTAACGCCTTGACAATAGAGTCCTGTTCAGATATTTGTGAGCACCTTGTTCGCTCCGATATATCTGATGGCGACTACATAAAATGCAAGGATGGAAATATGTATTTTTTATCCCCCGATGTTTAGTTTAGTTTAGTTTAATTTATTTATCTCCATATACAATTACATTATAAAACATGTTCGCTTATCTTGCTAATCGTATATAGATCGTTATAACAATGAAATAATTAAAAATTATAATATGAGGGTAGGTATATACTTAAATATATACCTACATTAAACAATAATCAGGGAATAATACAATTGAAAATTTCATATAAAGATTAAATTGAAACACTAAGCTGAAATAAAAAATATTTAACAGTTGTACCAATGTAAGGGTACCAATCATAACAAAGTCAATTTAATAGATAATGTTAGAAGTTAATATAGCACTATAATACAATTTCTAAGTGATACCAGAAAAATATCGATACTCATAACTAACAAGTAAATAGTGCAATTTATAATTATAATAAAATGTCAATTCAATAGAAATAAAATAAAAATAAAGTAAAAAATCAAGTGCTATTTCAGAATGTTAATATACTCGTTTACAGAGTAAAATGCTGCGCAATGGAGAGGGGATAAGTTTAAAATGTCTATCTTTGTTTATTTGTCTCTGTCTGTGGCATCGTAGATCACTAACGGATGAATATATTTGAGTGCCGGTTTTTTAAATCGAAATCTTTATAGCGTGGACGGCTCCTAGCTTTGATTTTTGTCGAGGTTTTGTTTATTTAATTAACTTTAGCAAAGTATTATTGAGGTTTAGGAATGAAAAATTGTAATTATCTATTTAAAACTTTAATGAGAATGAATTTTCACTTATCTATATTGTCTTAAAGTCTTGAATGCATTGACGACCGGTTTAGCCTAGTGGGTAGTGCACCTGCCTGTGAAGCTGACGGTCCTGGGTTCGAATCCCGGTCAGGGCAAATATTTGTGTGATGAGCATGAATATTTGTTTTTGATGTTTTCTATGTATTTAAGTATTTATATCTATTAAATATATCGTCGTCTAGTACCCATAACAGAAGCCTTCTTGAGCTTACTGTGGGGCTAGTTCGATTTGTGTAAGATTGTCCTCTAATATTTATTTATTTATTGTCTTTCCTCCGTCATATTCTAAAAGAGCCCGGGATTTCCTGTGCCTATTAACTACAAGTTGTAAGGTTTTACAAACAAAAACTTTAAGACGAATGTCTCTTTCTTTCTTACTTTGAAACGCTTTATATCAATATGTCAAGTGGGTATGAAAGGGCTTGAGTTACACATTCTGAAACAATTTTTAATATTTTTTTAAGTACAGTTATTTTATATTTATGAGGGAGAATAGAGAAAAGTTTTTTTTAAGCGGATCGGTCAAAACTTCTTCACATCCAAGAAGTGATCGCTCTTTAGCAATAAGACCGCCTGTTGTCTTCTACTTTAAGCCTAATATTCTGACCTGTGTTTAGGGGAAGTTGATTGAGGGAGTGTGGACCACATCCCAGAGGGGTTTATGGAAGTCCACACTCAGTGAGACTCAGAAGTAATCTCAGGGGCGTATTTACCCTAGGGCCATCAGGGCCATGGCCCGGGGCGCCAATCCGCCAGGGCGGCGTAACCGCCTAGCCGCCCCCGACCGGCAGCTGCAACGTGTGTTTTTATTACAGAATCCTTAGAATTTCATTTCAAGTTTTTTTTTTATTTTCAAACTTTATTGCATTTTTTGAAAAAAACACTATTAAAGCCTCTGCGGTACTGGGGTTGTCGGCCTCGTATCTCTAGATGGCCTCGTTAATACTCGGCCATCTATAACTACTCGGCCAGCAATCCCCTATTTCGCGGCCTCTTCAGTAATGTACTATCATACAATAGAAATGTAGACTATTAAAAAAAAATTACATTATTTTCTTGGTTTATGTGGCGGCGAACCTTATTGGCCCGGGGCGCCAAATTTAAAAAATACGCTTCTGAGTAATCTGTACAACTGTGAATCTGTATATATTGATAATTCTCTTTCCTTATATACTAGCACATACATACATCATAATCATCCATACATCTCGCACGCTCTTAATCACTAACTTATCTTACGCACGTAATATAAGGTTATCTTATCAATTTCGAATTATGTGCCTGGTCGGCACACTGTGTTGTTTTTGAGGTCTGCAAATTCGTATTGTATTAAAGTAGAATAGGCCCAGTGTTCTGCAGACATTGAACTTAAGAAGTTCGGTATTACGATAACAAATTCTATGAATGCGGAAATCAAAATGGCTGCTAAGACGACTATTGATGTCGACAATAACTATCCTGATTCTCGCTTGTAGTTTAGTTAATATTCGTACTGTAGCTCCGATATAATATGATTTACTAGCAAACTAGCTTACTTGTACCCCCCCTATCATTCGCGTACAACTAGTAATTGCCTTTGAAAAATATCTGAAAGAAAAAAAAAGAAAGAAACATTTATCACAGACACAGAAGACACACATATTACAAAAAAAAAAAATATATATATATATATAATATTTTTTGGACAATCTTACACAAATCAACCTAGTCCCAAACTAAGCAAAGCTTGTACTATGGGTACCAAGTGACGATATACATACTTATATAGATAAATAGATACTTAAATACATAGAAAACATCCATGACTCAGGAACAAATATTCGTGTTCATCACACAAATACATGCCCTGACCGGGATTCGAACCCGGGACCTCCAGCTTCGAAGGCAGGGTCACTACCAACTAGGCTAAAGCGGTGGCAAAGAAAAAGAAACAAAGAAACATTTATTCACAGACACAGAAGACACACATATTACAAAAAAAAAACAACAGAAGAAAACAAACCACAACATGTGTGTCCCCGCGGCAGTGAAACGGACACTGGTTCAGCATTATGCTGAGGTGTCAGACACCAACAGCGCTGATTTTCAGCCAGTACCGTCGGTGACTAACGGACCGCCATACACTAAATAATAGCCAAAAGAAAAATAATTAAATATGACTGCAAAATCTGATCTGTTAGGTATTAATAGTATACATTTCTGCAGAGGCCACAAAAAAGGGGATTGCCGGCCAAGTATTTATCTGGAGATACGAGGCGGACAATCCCTGTTCGCGCCGAGGCTTGTATAGTGCTTTTATCAAAAAATTGAATATTATAAAAAAACTCGAAATTAAATTCTAAAGATTCAGTAATAAAAACACGCGCTGCAGCAGCCGGCGCCGGCGTCGTCTTTTGTTTGAACAAAAGATGATCACTGTACCGGCCTAGGTTGGCAATTGTTATATGAAATTAGTAATAGTTGCTTATATGAAATAAAAAATCCATTATGGGCTGCTCGATGCGCCGCACCCGAAACGTGATACTTCGCAGCCTGTTATAATGAACATAAAGTCGATATTTCATTGCATGTTTGAGAAAATTAATACTTAGGCCCATGCTTAATAATTTTCCCACTCCAAATTTCCGACCCCTTAATCTCCATGCCAAATTCAATCTAAATGCGTTTAGCGGTTTAATTGTTAAGAGGCAAAGAATAAGTAATAGTACAAGTACAGAAGCTTCACTTCTTAACAAAAACGGCGTTTAGGTATAAAAAACGTGCCTACTCTGTGCATCTCTGTCTATTGTATAACTTGTATTCATTCCCACGCGGCACGTGTAGCGCTAGGGCTGTCACGCCAAAATTACATCGATGAAGGCAAAAAATATTGTCTCACCAGAGGTCGCTCGAGTACAGTGAACCAATATTAATTAAGTACTTAATTACGTGTTATTCACATAATTGTACCTATGTATGTCAGTGTCATTGTGAATAACGCCACAAATAAAACAACAATTCCACAATAACGCCACAATTCTATACCATTTACAGATATGTTGGCACTGCCGCTCTATGCGGCCTTAAAGGTCGCGTAGTGCTAAACGCGAAACCCCAATCTACCGCAAGGTTACTTTAATACCTATTGAGATTGATTTTTGGTACCTACTAGTATAAGCTCGAAAAATTCTCTGCCAAAGCTCCTATATCCATTTCAGCTTTAAACTTTCTGAGCACCAAAGCACCAACCATCCTTCGGGCAAAATAAAGCTACAAAGTTGAGAACGAAAAGAAATCTATTCCACATTTACTTTGTAAGTTTTCTTATTCGTCGTAATCCTGTTGAAAACTGTATTGATAAAATCAAATACGAAACTCATTAAAATGATAATGACATTTTATATATTCTGTACACTTGCCTTAACCGTCAAAGTCAATTAATTGTATGTAACATGGATTTAACCCAAACATATTTACACATTAGTTACCTCTGTACTGTAATATGATCACACAGACAGCGGTTGAAACCGCTCAACTTATCTCACTGGTGTTCAAAACCACCCGCGTGGTCGTGTCGGAGATTACCCCTGTTACTTTAATTTACTTATTGACAATGTAATTAATTTTCGAATTTTAGCGGACTGTATGCGAAATTTACGAAAGTAGAATAGGCGGTAAACGAAATACTAGCCCTAAATAAAGTTAAAGTTCCCGTGTGGTTGCCGGGTAAGAATTGCGCCACCCCATCTCTTCCCGTGGGTTTCGTAGGAGGCGAATAAGGGAAAATCGGAGGGTGGGCAGCAGCATCCTTCGATCATTACCACCATCAAACTGCGGTCGCCAACCCGCTTGCCAAGCGTGGCGACTATGGCAAATCCCCCCCAAAGGGAAAAATAAAAAACATGTTGGGGGAAGCCTATGTTCTGCAGTGGACGTCTTTCGCCTGAAATGATGATGATGATGATGATGAAATAAAGTTAACACGGAGCTTTGGGGCCCAATCAAAGAGACACTCACCTCTGCCTCGAGATGTAGCCGCACATCTTCGCCAGGTGGGTCTTTGGGGACTGGCTCGGACTTTACAGACTTACCCGCCGTCCAAAGGTTACCTGCCATCTGATTATACGTGGCTGGGAGTCCTAGATTCCTCAAAGCATGGATGAACTTTTCTCACCCTTCTACATAAAACTCGCCACACCACACACTACAGATTAAAATTTAAGGCCTTAAGCAACTACATGTAACAAAGAATATAGCATTTAACTAGTTTTAAGTATCATGTTATGCCATACCCTAACAGGGTGCCATGTGTGTCAAAAATAATATTTTATAACAACTGTACAAATACCATGGTTTGCAATAAACGAATTATGAATTATGAACTTTCGATACGATAAACGTAGAAAAATGGCCCAGAGGGGGGATATGCCAGTAATTTACGCGACTAATGGCGCGGAGCTTGATTTCGAATCGAAGTTTTAATCCAAAAGTTGCCAAAGTAGTGACTAGGCAGTTAATTTCAACTGACTGTCAAAAGTTGCAGTACTAAATTGTTAATGTAAAATTGAACAAACAAGTTAGACTACTTTTTACACACAATCACAACCGTGGATATTAACACTATGAAGAAGTTAAAATAAATAATAAATAAAATAAATATAAATAAATATTAGAGGCCAATCTTACACAAATCGAACTAGCCCCACAGTAAGCTCAAGAAGGCTTGTGTTATGGGTACTAGACGACGATATATTTAATAGATATAAATACTTAAATACATAGAAAACATCCAAGACTCAGAAACAAATATTCATGCTCATCACACAAATATTTGCCCTGACCGGGATTCGAACCCAGGACCGTCAGCTTCACAGGCAGGTGCACTACCCACTAGGCTAAACCGGTCTAATGGATTTAAAGAATAATCCAATTATCTAGATACAAGGGTGGATTAGTCATAACATTAGCATTCATTTTTTGAAATTAACAAGAATAATTACAACTGTGAGTAAAATACTGACTTGTTGAATAATCCAATTTAATTCTGTAGCAATCTTGAAGTTAAACAGTCCGTTCATTATGAAATTTTCTTTATTAGGGAAAATATAAACCACATAAAGTAATTTCAGTGTCGGCGACTTTAATTCGAAATTTACATGACAAGTTTAGTGCTTTCTTTATTTCGTAACAAGCCTTAATGAGAATGTATATTTATCAAAGTCAAGTCAACCGCAATTGTGAGAAACGAGTTTTTCTACCTAGAAGTACAAACGTTGATTACATGTTTAATATTATTCATTGTCGATGACGAGACGTAATTCCCGTGCCTTTCTTGGATTGAGACTTGAATTAGAGGACATTGTTATCACAATTGTCTCAATGAAGCGTTTGTACGAACTTTACTTTGTAGTAGATTTTTGTTGTATCATAAAAACCACTGTCAGCAGTCGAGAGTGTAGATTTTTGCTGTGCTTCCAAATACAAATACAAAAAGGTTTATTTCTCAAAATTTTACAATGTTCAATCTATAGTAAGTATGGGTATTAAAACCAGGGGGAACCTCTCACATAAGCCATAATATGATGTGTCTAGAAGTAAGACATTAAGTTTGGCAGTGATAACGTCCCGCACAAGTAATCTAACACAGAAATATTTTGTCCATAATATTAAAAAATATGTATGTATGTTTGTATTGTAGCATTTGAATTCTGTAGTACTATGATACTGTTATTTTATATACATTGTATATTGTTTTGAAAAAATGACACCTCGCCGAGTTTCTTACGCCGGTACATCTCGAGGCAGAGGTTTATTTTATGAACCGGTGGTAGTTTTTTGACATTCATAAGTGCATGTAACAGACTTAAAATGAAGAATAAATGATTTCATTTCATTTAATTTCACTAGCAATCTGGAGGTTGTGAATTGTGAGGTGTGTACCACATTATTTTAATCGTATTATAAGACACTGTCACTCAGTTTTTTTAATGGGATTGGTTTTGGCCAGCTTCTAGCCAGGGGGTAAAGATGAGGCTGGCGGTGAAGCGAGCTCACCCAAGAAGATGTCTATTCACTCGTGCCTTAAAGAGGTGAAAGATGTGAACATGACTCTATGTTACTGACACAAGGTTGCTCAGATATTTTTGAACCTTTGGAAACGTACATATATTTATGAACTCGATTGTACTACAGCGTCTATCCGTTTAATTCTAAGCAGTGAACAAAACGGATTTTCATGTCCGTTTTGTCCTACGAAATTTGACATACGCTGTCGTAGAACAAAACGGAATTATTTGTCCGGTTTGTCCTACGATGTGAACAAAATCGTAGAACAAGACGGACTACTTCAAAGGTAAAAAGTAAGTTAGAGAAATCGATTGACATAGCTGAAACAATGCACGAGTGTCATTGTCAGATTTAAGTTCGCGTCTTTTCGGTGGACATATCAAAAGTTAAGGGCCACTAAGCTTAATTTTGGATTGGTCTAGTAACTCGCATAAACGGTGTTTCCATAACTATAAATCCATGTAATAAAAACATAACTTATACGTACATAAGCCGTTAATTATTGACCACCGGATGGACAACTTTTGTTTTCACAACTGACAATGACCCACGAATACGGTTTCGATACAAACCCGATAGGGTTTAATGAAACCAAATGTAAGATTTATTAATAACTTCTTCTTTTCCTAGACCTTTTCCTATCTGATTGGGGTCGGCCTTCCCTGTCCTTTTCTATTTTGCACGATTCGGTGCCATATTTGGGTCCTAATTTAAATATTTTAGGTCTCTTTGATCCGTCGTCCACCAGGTGGTGGGCGGTCTTCCGCGTCTGCGGGTCGGTAAATTACTATTTTGACTATATGGTCGTCTGTGCGTCTTTGAATATGTCCAAGTATCTCAAGCGTCGTTCCACTAGTTTATCTGAAATAGGTGTTATTTCACTGAGCTGAGGTGAACTGGGGTCACCGACATAGCCTTCAAAATTGCGAGACTTAAGTGGCAGTGGGCAGGGCACATTGCTCGCAGGACTGACGGTCGATGGGGCCAGAAACTGCTTGAGTGGCGTCCACGCACCGGAAGACGAGCTGTCGGTAGGCCTCCGACAAGGTGGAGTGATGACCTGGTGAAGGTCGCGGGAATCCGGTGGAAACGAACGGCACAGGACCGGTCTAAATGGCGAGCCTTGGGGGAGGCCTATGTTCAGCAGTGGACGTCTTTCGGCTGAAATGATGATGATGATGATGAGGTGCTATTTTGTGGCTGCCTCTGATGTATTCGTTTCTTATTTTGTTCATTAAAGTTACACCAGATGAGCAGCGCAGCATGAAATTTATTCGTGTGACTCTTGTTTCTGCCTCAGCATTCTGATCCATACAGAGTAGAGGATCTTATGCGGTTTTGCATATTTTTCCGTTTTCTTTAAAGAGTATTTTACTGTCGCGCATCACACCAATCAGCTCCTTCCATTTAATCCAGCCATCTTCTTCTGTGTATCACATCTGCATCTATTTTTCTGTCATAGCTGATGCGATTTTTCATATTTTCCCGTTTTCTTTAAAGAGTATTTTACTGTCGCGCATAACGCCAGTCAGCTCTTTCCATTTAATCCAACCATCTGCTTCTTTGTATCACATCTGCATCTATTTTTCCGTCACATCTGATCACTGACCCAAGGTATTTGAATTTATCTACCGACGGTAAAAGTGTTTGATCTATATGTACGCTCGTAGCTTTCCTATCTATGATGTCATCGAATATGCAGAACATTAGTTCAAATTAATAATATATTAAGAGACCTTATAAATTTTAAAATGTTTTGAATTCAAATTATGACAAAAGTAATACCAATAAAGTGATTAAAGGCTACGATGATTTTATTAGTTTCGTATAGTAACATAGCCATTTTTTATTTTGTTATGTGTAGTAGAATTTAAGCGGATAAAACTAGTTTTTAGCTTGAAAATGGTCGATTTGGAGTGATATTTGAAATGATACTTCTTAGTGAAAAATCTAAAAAATACATTAATAGTTTATGTCATAAGGTCGCAATAGTCCTGTTCTAGATAGTAACATCGAGAAAATGTCCTGATACGTGTCAATTCAAACAGAAAATGGCCTAAATAGATGAGCGTTTTTTAACTGATAAGGAATCTTAATGTAATTAAATAAAAATGAAATCTATAGATGTCACTCATATTATTCAAAATAAAATCAAACACTCCGCTTGAAATAAAACTCAAATTGTAGATAATATCTAAACGGCCGGTAAAACCTTGATGATGAAATTTTGAGGAAGATAAATTCCTTATTACTCAGCGTCGTTTAATAATCTTTATGGAAATCGGCCACATTTTTCAGTCTAGTGATGTATCCTTGCCGGGAATATTTGGATATTTATTTATTCATTGTAATGTCATGCATATACAATAAGATGTTACATTTCTAATTTAAGTCATTTCATGACACCCTGTAAGGGCACACAATAGTCATAATATTAAATCTAGATTTAAAAACTCGATTGTACAATTATGTTATATGTCAAATAAGTTAGGTGAATCAACTATTTACTTCACAATTAATTATATAATATATATTATTGTTATTTTATGTATAATGTTAATCTAAGACTAAGTGCTTACATTTTATTTCAATTTACTTATAATAATTTGCTAAATTTTTGTCATCAAGGAATGCGCCCACGTAGTAGTAACAATTTTCTATTAAGAGGTTTTTTAACTTGGTCTTAAATACCTCATCATCAGGTTGCGATTTGATCTCATCTTGTACATTGTTAAAAATTAGAATGCATTTATACTGCGGTCCTTTTTTAAACATGGCCGGATTGGATTTTGGCAATGCTAATTTATTTCTATACCGCTTTCTAGTTTCTAGTATTTAATTTCAGACAACAGTTGCCAATAATCGCAATGTTGCTCTGAAGAACATTGAACCACTTTTCAAACTCAAAACTCATTTACATTTCACACCACCTGCTCAACAATGGCTAATTATATATCATGCAAACTTTACTGAAAGAAATTCGTTATAACCTTTGGCTTGAGCTTGATTGTAATATTGTACTGAATTTCATTATAACCCGCAGGGTGCTAACGTGATTTCACTCTTCGTAGTTGTTATTGTTATATTCTTAAAGTCTAATTTCATGAAATCCTCACGGCGGCGGCGGGGACGCGCTAGCTCTGCGTCGCTCGCACAGCGGCCGCGTTCGAATCTTCGAAACAAAAGACGACGCCGGACGCCGGCTGCTGCAGCGCGTATTGTTCCTAAAATCTTTGGAATTTCATTTGGTGTCTCCTTATAATATTCAAATTTTATTGCATTTTTTGAGAAATAGCCTCGGCCGGAACAGCCGGCCTCCTTCCTTCGCGGCCTTTGCAGTAATGTACCTACTATTAAATACCTAAAACAAAAGCCGCGAGTGCTACAAGACGCTGCATTATTCGGATTAAAACTGCAGGATCTACAAAAATAGAAGACACAATTCTAATAACATGGCGAGTCTCAAATTGATAGGACTTTGGCTGACTGATTGATTCTGTTTGTAGTTAGCCTTGATTTTTCTTTATTGTCTCGCAAGAGGCGAGAAAAGTAGAGTATACTCCTCGAGGATAAAACTGTTTTATCTTGGGTGGGCTTAAATCCCTCACTACACTCAAGACTCATAAAACTCATAAAACTCTCGCTACGCTCGAGAGTAAAATCTGGAGTTCTTCGTTAAGTTCAGTATTCAATCAGTGCTTTATCCCCTTGGTATACAATCTAGCATTCCAACCCAGATGGAAAACTGGACCTTGTTGGGATGACCGGTTTCCTCACGATGCTTTCCTTCACCAAAAAGTCACTGTTACTTGCAGTATTCCTGGGCTCTATTTCACCAAAGCTGACAGGCGCGACAATTGTCAAAAAACAACAATTGTAGCTGATGAAACAGCCATTGTAAAAAAAGTGACAATTTTCACATGAAAATTGTCGATTGTCGACATATGTCACTGACAACTGTCAACTTGGTGAAATAGGGCCCTGATGGGAACGGAAATGATGCTACTAGCAGTATTCCTGGGAACGATATGTTGTATGTGTGGAGTCCGGTCTGTTCATGCTTGCTAGGATATAGTGACTACGTTAATACTAGTGTCTTTTTATAGGGGATTGTGACGAGAGACATCATCCTGTTGTGGATTCGTTTTTATTATCAGTGACTTAGAGACCATATACATCTCTAACAATATTAAATTAATTTTAATTTTGACGCTCAGAGACCATGTACATCTCTGGGGTGTCATTGTCAGATTTAAGTTCGCGTCTTTTCGGTGGACATATCAAAAGTTAAGGGCCACAAAGCTTAATTTGGGATTGGTCTAGTAACTCGCATAAACGGTGTTTCCATAACTATAAATCCATGTAATAAAAACATAACTTATACGTACATAAGCCGTTAATTATTGACCACCGGGTGGACAACTTTTGTTTTTACAACTGACAATGACCCGGATATTATATTAATTTCATTATACTCCTTGTTTAATCTTGAGACCTTATACATCTCTAACTTTACTGATGTTGTAATATTTGTAATAGATAACTTTGCAAGTTTGACACTGTATGACATTAATTTTGTTATAATTGTAAACTCGAAATTATTATTCCTTCTTGAACTGCAAATTAATATTTTGACATGAAAAATGTATTACTTATTATAGTCAGACTTTCTTAAATTGTAAATTAATATTTTGACATGTAAAAGTGCCCTTGTGGCCTATTTGTAGAATAAATGTTTGAATTTGTATTTACCAGTAGCAGTATTTCTGGAAACAGAATTTTATCGACACATCACTACGGGAACCGCGTTCATAACGATTCGGCATTCCAAATATGTTATCAGTTCAACCCTACCCTACCCTTTTCCGTTTAACTCCTTAATTATAATAATTTATAGCCCTAATGAATTGCTCTTCTTTTATCATTTCAGCGTTCCTCGCATTTCGCGTTATCGCATTTAAATTTATTCAATTAAGAGTTTAATTATTCGCAGATTAAGGTACACGTTCCGATGTGGGACACTAACCCATTCATGGACAATGACTCACATTATATTACTCACGAGGCGAAGTGAGAAGTAAAAATATGTTAGTTCAGCATATTCTGCCAACATCGGCGCAGAAATATTTTGGAGATATTAGTCATATAATAATAGTATATTATGCAACTGGTGTATAAGAAGGGTATAAAAAGGCGAGTGGTGTGGGTTGCGATGTGAGCCTTGGCGAACATCGCAAGTAAAGACACCACGAGTCTTTTTATACCAGTTATACACCGTTGCATACAATACTTTTTCTACGACTCATTTCGAATAAAAAGTAACTACCTATTTTTCAGACTTTTCATGCGCCATATTTTCGCATAGTAATTGTGCAACTAACCTACACAATTTCTTCAGTAATGCTATATTACTTCTTCGTGGATTTTTAAAAGAATCAACGAACCTACAGATTTCCTTCATGAATGCAAAAAAAATCGTTTGATTTAAGTAATATAATCATTTATCAGTTTTGAATGTTTTCGTTTTCAATTAGGCATTTGGTGAGAAATCAAAAATATGACACTTTGTTTATGGTTTGATTTTTTTAATTTGCTAGACTTGGCATCCGACCTAAACTGAATTCAAATCCGGATCGAATCTTAACTGTTTCGTTTTCATAAATATATCCGAAAATAGATAAAAGTTGTTAAACAACACAAAAAAGATGGTAAATGTATGTATTTATATTAGTAAACAGTATATTATGCATTAATTAATACATAAAAATTATAGCAAAGTTGCGTTAAGTTGGCAGCACTGATTTTAATCATAAAAGTTTCACTTGAACGCACCAAAGAATGGCTACTAAACATAGTATTTGTAGTAGTCTGTGGCACCCAACTCTGCTTTTATTTTTCATTAAAGTAGGGTAAGGAGTGTGTTTTTGGGCAATAGACTAGATAGACTTTTTACAGAAGAAATAAAGTATGTATTTATATTAGAGTTCATGATTGCGTAAGTCGCGAAAAAAGTACAGGAGTAGAAAAATTACATTAAATAACATTGACTATTGCGAAGTATTATTAAATTAAAAATAAGTAATATTAACATTCTGATTGAAATAACAATTATTATTAAAAAATACACTGGAAAAACATTAATATTAACAAATTCTCAGTAATATTATTAAATGTGAAATAAATTTATTACGATTCTGATGAAACTACTTAATACTTCAAATTCATTATTCATCATTTAAAAATTCAGAAAAATAAATAGTGACTGTATAATTATATCGATAAAACATATCGATTACTATAACGTTCTACTACCAAACACTGCAATATTGTAATCTATGAGCTTCCAACTTTCCGGTATCCAGCCACTGTAAAATCATTATGGACAAAAGCAGTATTTAAATATGAAACTTAGTCCCAAGATTTACAAATCATTTTAATTTGACTAATTCAGAGCATTGAGAGAAACACTACTAATTTCGATTCTCGATATCCTCGGCAAGCAATTACGGGTACCCGGTAATAAATAGGGCAGAAAGATCGGTAAGACTAGTAAGGCTTCTAATAATATCGCTATGAATAACACTGGCCATACTGCAGCAACAGCGACAAAACTCCCAGTAGCTCGATTCCACTCACACCTCAGATTCGGTTGAAACCGCTCAATCAATCTCACTGGAGCGCAAACTCTTAGAGTATTTCAGTGTTCCGAACCACACGCGTGGTCCTGTCGGAGGTTTTCTCCAGGCTACTCTCCAACCGCGCACTCCTATCGCTTTATTGGACCCGGCCTATAAAGCCACAGTCAGGTTCAACAAAAAAAAAACATTTGTGACTTCTCAAACAACTTCGCCTAATGGTGGCCTTCACGCGCGTTTTTTTTTTCGAAAAAACGCTGCTACGCGTTACTGCGTAGAAACGGGGACCGTTTTCGGTACGGTATAAACGGTATGGTAGCGGTATTGGATATCGATACCGCTTCGTTATAAAGATTGAAATAAAAAGGTACGCTACCGGTGTAAAATAAAGGTATCGCTATTTTTCATAGGTGTACTCAAACCTTTATTATAACGGTAGCCAACCGGTATTATTTCGGTACCGAAAAATTTCGATCGTAACTCTTACGACCAACAGCGAACAGGGACTAAGTCAGTAGTCTATCGCGCCGAACGAAATTTAACAAAAATGGGTATTTTAGGTATACAACCAATAACTAGCGCTAATTGGTTGGCGCCGTCGGCGACGCCCTCGTAAAGTCCAAACGATACCTTAATGAAAACGGTTCAGGTATCGAAAATAATAGCGGTACCGTTATATTTTTTTATAATAGCCTATATAGTGTCCCACTGCTGGGCAAAGGCCTCCCCTCTTTTTCGCCACTCGTCTCGGTCGTGTGCCAGCTCCCGCCAATCCGTACAAAATGTATCAAAATCGTCCCGCCATCTCCTTTTCGGTCTGCCTCTGCTTCGGGAGCCATCTTGCTATATTCCGCTACCGAAAAAAATATTTTGCGGTATCGAGACATATCGAAACGAACGGTATGACGTCATACCGTTTTAAAACCTACCTTTATTTTCCGGTAATTCAGTCCCTGCATAGAACACGTGGCGTTGCTTAGCCTTGAAAAGGTCAATTCCCAATAGTCTACATCTATCGTTATTGAGTTAACATTTACAGTGTCAACTATACGGGATGTTTACCTTAAATCGTTGAAGCCACACCTGGCAGATATCATTTTCTACCTTATTGCATCGTGTAAAGGTTCAAATTTAAACGAATAATTTTATACGTCATGCGGTACGGATCATATTCTGATTAAAATGTAGTGATTGTATTGCAAATAAGTTATGGCAAATTTGAAAGCGATTTCCGTGCGACTGAATTGTCATTAATTTGCGGTTTTCATGCATGAATTTGACTTGCGAATGAGAATATCATGCGAATTTTTAATACATTATGATAAATAAATACTTAAATATATAGAAAACATCCAATTAGATTAAAAAATAGTATTATAAAGTTATTATAATTTAAATGAATTTTTATCTGACAAATTTACAATATAGCTATTATAAGTACAGTTTGATGTTAATGTATGTGATTGTTGGACATAATAGATTATTATTGTTATTTTTTGCATGAAATCGTTAATTATTATCTTTATTTACTTTAAGACTAAGGTTAGATTTTGTAATATTTATAAAAAGTAAAGTATAAAACAATATTTACAAAACATAAAATCATTATAAAAATCGAATCTAGTGTGCCGCCGGCAGCGAGACGGGGCCTAAGGTACCGGTGGTTAGGGCGACAGAGAGAGGAACCTCCTGACTATCCGCGCCGTGTCCAGGAGTACCGCCGCGCTGTATCTGACCCTTGACCCAGCCATCTAGCGAGAGTCTCTTGAGGTGTTGGTCGAGACTCTTCGCTATTAGACCGTTCGCAAAGACGACTATCGGGACAATGATCGTTGAATCAACATCCCACATGGCGGTCACCTCGTGGGCCAAGTCTAGGTACTTGCTGACTTTGTCCTTCTCGGCCTTCACGAGGTTTTCGTCATGGGGGATGGTGATGTCAACGAGCACTGCCTGGCGCTTCGATCGATCTGTCAGCACGATAGGTTTATTGGCTACAATAGTCCTGTCCGTGATGACAGATCGATCCCAATAGAGCGTGGCTATTATTATTATTAAATTATTCCACGTCATAAGACATGTCACAGAGAACTGACCTATCATTCATCTATTTGACGATTTTCTGATTGAATTGACATGTATCTTGACATTTTCGTAGTGTTACTATCTAGAACAGAGGGGCTACCGCCAACTGAAAACGAACGAAGTTCGAATATCTCTCTCTGTCGCACTTGCTAATTCGTGTGACAGAGAGGGAGATATTAGAACTTCGTTCGTTTTCGGTTCGCGGTAGCTCCTCAGGACTATTGCGACCTAATGTAATAATTTTTAAATGTATTTTTTTAATTTTTCATTACGAAATATCACTCAACACATCACTCCAAATCGACCATTTTCGAGCTAAAAACGGTGTTTTCCGCTTAAATTCTACTACTATCTAAAACTTTGATAAAATCATCGTATCTTTTAATCACTTTATTGGTATTATCAACACTTTTGTCATAATTTGAAATCAAAACTTTTAAAACTTGTAAGGCATCTTAGTGAGCACATGCGATGGTCTCCTGCAGCGGCCTCGGCATGTGCACTACAAATGAGAAAAAAAAAAACAATTTATGTCACACCTGGCCATAAAATGGCAATTACCGCACGCTCCGCGCGCGGAAAATCCCACTTTCTGGCCAGGGGGTGACATAAAATTTTGTACTTACCTCGGGCGGTAATTAAGAAAGCCTCAGATCGCATAATTATCGCCCTTGCCTTCGGCTCGGGCGTCAATTACCTGCGATCTGAGACATTCTTTGTTTTACCGCCCTTGGTAAGTAATGTACTATTAAAATCTGCTTCACTTGGTTGTTTAAATATTCCGTCTATCATTGTTACTTGAGCTGAGCTTGGAACATTGAAATGCTAGTTAATATTTCGCAAAACTCAGTTATAGCCTGCAGCCGCGACCACTGCGGTTTGTCGGTTCATAACAGTTCATACTGGTTTAAACCGGTCGGCAAGTTTAAATAAATAAATAAATATTAGAGGACAATCTTACACAAATCGAACTAGCCCCACAGTAAGCTCAAGAAGGCTTGTGTTATGGGTACTAGACGACGATATATTTAATAGATAAATACTTAAATACATAGAAAACATCCAAGACTCAGAAACAAATATTCATGCAGTTCATGCTCATCACACAAATATTTGCCCTGACCGGGATTCGAACCCAGGACCGTCAGCTTCACAGGCAGGTGCACTACCCACTAGGCTAAACCGGTCGTCAAGTTTGTTCGCAAACTCGGTCTCTCGATGGTTGAATCAAAGAGGGTCTCAGGACTTGATGTTAAGTAGCCACGCCTGTTTTGTGTTAGTTTTGTGATAACAGCAGCTCGTAACTGGAATGCGGCTATCGATTTGTGAAGGTTTTTTAGGGTTCCGTAATTCAAAAAGAAAAAAAACGGAACTTATAGGATCAATTTGTTGTGCGTCTTTCTGTCAATACCCTTTATCTCGGGAACGCGTGGAGGTATCGAGTCGAAATTAAAACCATATATCTCTGTCTGTTCATGTTTGCAAGGACTAGTAACTTCGTACTAGTGTTCAGTGGAATTGACATGTTGAGAGACTTCGCTCTGTTCTCATTTGATTTTATTTTTTGGCTGACGCTCAGAGACCTCATACATCTCTGAGGATATTTATTTAATAGATTTTATTATTTTCACGTTGACGTGTTATAGATATAGCTCAACATATTTTATTATGATTAGTGTACCTACTTTATTACATTTTATCTTGACGCTTAGAGACCTTATACATCTCTAACAAATCTCGATTGTTATTAGTTTCTTAGTCTTATTTTTGACATGTAACACTACATCTGATTAATGATACTTTGATTATTGTATTATTTTTATTTGATGTACCTAGATAGATTTTGACTTATAAAAGTGCCCTTGAGGCCTATTTGCAGAATAAATGTTTTGATTTTGATTTTTTTTGATTTATACTTAAGTTTACATTCCCTTGAAGCTGTGAAAAAATTAAACTTAACGCAGAAAAATATACGGCCGTGTATGCGGAAAAAAACGTTTATTTCGTCATTCTCAACTTCTCAAGGGAATCTAAATTTAAATAGGTACTTTCTGTTGAACTAGAACTATGAAATTTGGCAAGTAATATCGTCTTACACTACAAGTTGTCCAGGGAACTATACATTAGTTATTAAATCATAAAATGTAATTGTATTTATTTAAAGTAATCAATACCTAGAAATTCTTACGGAACCCTGGGCGAGTCGGACTCGCACTTTTCCCATTTTTTATTACTAGATTTTACACTCTTTGGGGGAGACATTGTGGCACTCTTTGGGGGAGGTCCATGTCCAGCAGTGGACGTCTTTCGGCTGATATGACGATGATGATGATGATGAGATTTTACGATTGAACCGAAGTTAAAGACGATTCAACTGTCGTTATAGCTATGTCACAATAATGATACAATCAGTTCCGTCCGGCGTACAAGGCACACACTCACGGACCCGGAAGACGTAATCACAGCGTCCATCGAAAGATGGAACGCTGCACTTACGGCGTCCAACTCAGACGCAACGCGTACACTTAGGCATTCCCGTCCATCCACGTCCACCGCGCGATCGCGACAACACTGACACATATAGTCCCTATTCGTCCCGGTAACGACGCACACCGGGTAGAGTCAGTCCGACTCTTCTCAGATAGGCTAGGTTTCGTGAATCAGCGACAAAACTCCCAGTAGCTCGATCCCACTCACACCTCAGATTCGGTTGAAACCGCTCAACCAATCTCACTGGAGCGCAAACTCTTAGAGTATTCCAGTGTTCTAAACTACACGCGTGGTCGTGTCGGAGGTTTTCCCCTCGATTTTCCCCAGGCTACTCTCCAACCGCGCACTCCTATCGCTTTATTGGGCCCGGCCTATAAAGCCACAGTTAGGTTCAAAAAAATTGTACTCGCCACGAGCCTCAGTACGCTTATATTTATCAATAAATAATCCTATGTCAAATACCTACGGTCAAATACTGACGTTACTTCGTTTTTCCACTCTAGATAAGTAATGTATTATTAAAAGCGATTTGGAAAAGTAACATGCGAACTACAGTTAATGGACACTTGCAACTAATGGACAGCTGTCACAGACGCGATGCCGACCCTTTATAAGAGGGTTTTTAATGCTCACATCACAGCTAAGAGGAACAAAACCGGCCAAGTGCGAGCCGGACTCGCGCTAGAAGGGTTCCGTACCATTATCTATAAAAACTGCAAATAAACTCAAATTCAAACTCAAACTGTTTATTGCACACATATTACAATATAGTACAAAAATACACATTATAATATGCACCCTGTAAGGGCACAGCAATTAACTAAAAATCTACTTAATACTAACATATCACTAAACTAAATACATCTAATCTACGATTATCTACGATTCATTTAGGAATTCCTGTAATGTATAGTAACATTTTTCTAATAAATATTTGTCGAGCTCTTTAATAAATTTATTAACCTTTTCTATACATTTTATTTCGGATGGCAGCTTATTATATATTTTTATACACATTATGTGCGGCCCCATACACGTTTGCCCAAACACGTTTGTAAACACTGGAATACCGTCTAACAGTTTGCGCTCCAGTGAGATTGGTTGAGCGACTTCAACCGAATCTGATCTGAACAAACAAGCATACTGCCCACCTGATGGCAAACATATTCCATAGCCTGTGGACCCTGACATCTCAAGAAAAATCGCAAACGCGCTGCGAGCCTTGTTAGGGTTCCGTGGTAAACAAGGAACCCTTAGTTTTGCCATGTCCGTCCACCGCTTAGCTCAGTAACCGTTAGTACTAAAATGCTGTAATTTTACATGCGTATATGTATATCAATTACGCCGGTAAAACGGTACAACAAAATGTTGAAAAACATTTTTTATGGTACCTCCCGTACACGTAAGATAGGGGAGAAATTTTTGCCAAACCCCATCGTGTGGGATATTGTTGGAAAGCTCGTTCAAAAATATTGTGGGGTTTCTTCTTTTTTGATTAAGATATCTGTTTGCGTGATATTAAGGTTTAAAGTGATAATTTTTGTTATGGCCAAGTGTCCCCCCTACTCCCAGTTAAACGTTGGGTAATGGGCGTGTAAAAATTCATGATAGTAGCAGAGGCAAGTAAATTATATAGGCTGCCAATACCTATACGTCGTGGAGTGCCTTAAAAATAATGAGCCTGCTGTAGCTAGTTTCATTATGGAGAGGTCCCTGTACCATTAATTTCGTTTAATACTTAGACCTCTGCTTAACATAATAGCGCCATCTATGAATATAACAAGAAATCTCTTAATAGATGGCGCAAATGTGTTAAGCAGAGGTCTATGTGTCATACGAAATGATTGATACAGCGACTTCTTTACAGTGACACTGGCTACAGTAGTCTCATTATTTTAAAGGTACGCTACAACGTATACATATTTTCAGTCTATATAATTTACTTGTTTTTGGTAGCATACAGGGTGTAACAAAATTAGTGAGGATCCGTTTAAGGACATATTTGGTATCGTGTTCTGATTAGGAAAAAGTATAAGATTTTTTTCTTGACGCGAAAAATTTTTTTTTCTATAGTACAGGTCGTCCAAGTCAGCCAGCTGTCCATACAAACGCCTAAAATTTAATGCGTCAAAAAAAATCTTTTACTTTTTCCTAATCAGAAATTCAGAACACGATACCGAATATACCCTTAAACGGATACTCACTAGTTTTGTTACAGCCTTTATAAGTATAATGAATTTAAAAGAAAAACTATCACTAGTAAGTAGACATTGCTAATTTATGAGTAATAGCCGAAATTATTAAGAATTATACTTACACACAACAGATTTCTATTGATTTATTTATTTACGGAGATAACACAGAAACAATCATACAATGTAAGTAAATAGAAAATAGACAATAGATACAGATGTCTCCTTGGATATATCTCACTAAGAACACATAGTACATATATTCAAATACGCGATGCGATAATTATTTGCTTAAGCTAAGTTAGAAGGTAGTAAGTAGGAACATAATACATTTCAGCGGAACTTTTACAAATATTTTGCTAATATATCAACAGGACAAGCTTTAACTAACTAGGACAACAGTATATATTAAGACTTTTAAAACACAGGACTACAGATACGATTTAGTGACAACAGACTTAAACTGGGAGCGGGAGTGCGAGAATAGATCGACTTCATTTAGAAATGTAATGTGGTGACAGCAGATTACCTAGATAATGTTATTAGTTGTGCCAAAAACATAGTAAATATAATATTGCGAACTTTTACTTTTGCATAATGTAACGGGTCGACATCTAAGGTACCCTACATGGCGCGATTGACACGCACTTGGCCGATACGGATGGAAATACAGGTTCTTTAACATAGTGCAACTTCAGAAGGTTTTTCTCCTGAAGAGTCTGTAAATAAATACCACGATATTCCACTTCACAATAATAATGGTCTAAAATTGTTGTTTCAGTTTTCTGTACGATATAGTTTACACCCTGTATGTCTCACATTGACTATTCAAAAGCGAATTCACGCAGGTGATATGTGTCAATACATTTACAATACAATACAATAAAATACTCTTTATTACACACCTCACACAAATGAATCAGCTACAACAGAACCAAAGCAACAACAGTATACAGGTAAAGGTACAACAGGCGGTCTTATCGCTAAAGAGCGATCTCTTCCAGACCGTTGGGTAGTGGAAAATTTTTTTATAATGAAGGAAAAATTGAAAATTTTAGGCACCGAGCAGGAGTCGAACCTGCGACCTCCCGGCACTCGCGGCCAGTCGCTCTAGCCAACTGAGCTATAGGTACAATCACTACCCAGTTTTAAATTCATCAACCGTTCCTTCGTATTAAGCAGTACCGCTGCTAACGTAAACTATTCTTACGCTTCCCTTAAGGCGTTTGTATAAAAAGAATAGTGGAAAAAAATAACATAAACCCATACATTTAAGGCGCGTATACCCGCGAACGACCTTGCGCGTTGGGGCGTGGCGTAGCTACCTACTACCGCTACCCGCGCCCCCCCCGCTGTAACAGGTTTTTTGTATGTGTGTATGTATTTTTTATATTATTATTTTCTAAATACGTTGGAATGTTTGAAGTAATTAAATATATAAAATAGTTAAGTAGGTACATATTCTCAGAATCGAACTCTTATATTTTAGCGTCGCGCGCGAAGCGACACAGCCTTCCCGTCCGAGAGCCGGTGACAGACTGCCGCCCGTCGCCCGCGCACGTATCCGCCCCAACTTTTATGACGGTGTGGTAGTTATTCCAGGTTTTTGACAAAAGTAATGATTATTTTACAATATCCGTTGCTCAGATTATGAAAAACTGAATTAAGTTTTATTTTCTGAATATCCCGTGTTAAAAACATGTCTAGATAGTGAGCAGTAGCGATTTAAAAGGTTGAAAAATGCCTTATTTGACTTTTTTTTTTGTTAGGACAGTCTAGGCGTGTTGCAATTTCCGTTGCTCAGATTGAAGAGGACATATCAATTCTTCAAGTATATTTTTTCGAGACCTATATTTCTGGCCAGTTTTGAGTTTTAGGCCATTGAACGCGACCAAAATGTGGTATTTCACTTTATTACGCGCCTTAATCAGAGAGATCTCTTGGATTGAACCTTATTGGACTTTCGTAAAGAACCATTCAGTTCATCTTTTCTGAGTGAAGTTTATCAATAGTCTGCCTGACCCGAATTCCTTTCACACGTCCGCTTTTGTGACTAGTCACTTAAACTAGTTCCATTTAAACATTAAAGGGCTGTGCACACTGACGAGGTACAGAATTGAATAGATTGCCGTACAAAGGTTTGGTTAGACGAAAACTTACTAAAATACTTGGCGTCCACCGAGCGATCGCGACAAGATTGACCCTTCTTCTATCGGACATCCAGACGTACGGCTGGATACCATCCTTACTTGGTCGAAATTCCTCTTATTCAGACCAAGCGCTTTGCATCATCTTTTATAATGCGCACTTCTAAGGTTTGGAATTCTCTGCCGGCGTTTGTATTTCCGAGCTCATATAACTTAGACCTTTTTAAGGCACGAGTGAATAGGCACCTTCTGGGTGAGCTCGCTTCATTGTCGGCCTCATCTTTGCCCCCTGGCTAGATGCTGGCCAGGGGCGATCCCATTTTTAATAAAAAAATAAAAATAAAATTGACACATATAGTCCCTATTCGTCACGGTACCGCCGCACACCGGGTACTCAGTCCGACCCAGGTCGGGCCTAGCTGAGTTTCTTGCTGGACTCTTCTCAGCTAGGTTAGGTTTAGTGAACCAGCGACAAAACTCCCAGTAGCTCGATTCGACTCACACCTGAGATTCGGTTGAAACCGCTTAACCAATCTCACTGGAGCGCAAACTCTTAGAGTATTCTAGTGTTCCTAACCACACGCGTGGTCGTGCCGGAGGTTTTCCCCTGGATTTTCCCGAGGCTACTCTCCAACCGCGCACTCCTATTGCTTTATTGGGCCCGGCCTTATAGCCACAGTCAGGTAAAAAAAAAACTAAAATACTTGGAAATAAACTTCATCATTTTTTTACTGAATACCTCACTAGCTAACGAACTTAGAGATATGTAATGTGGTAAGTGA
The DNA here is from genome assembly GCA_963556455.1 of Epiblema foenella. NCBI lineage: Eukaryota > Metazoa > Arthropoda > Insecta > Lepidoptera > Tortricidae > Epiblema > Epiblema foenella. The sequence continues at coordinate 27,184,808 of OY747099.1, read as the reverse complement.
CTAAATTATTGTTTAGCAGCAACATAATAGTCTACTTGTACATAAAATATGTCCCATGGATCTTATTTATTTATTATTTATTCCAAAAATACAATTTGCACCTTAACAACTAGAGCCAACACGGCACAAATTATAAGGTTTGACATTTATGTATAATACACAATTAAACCTTATGTCGGTGCATTAAGGTTTCCCTACAAATTTATAAAAGGATTCATTCGATAGATATATTTATACATGACTGTACCTATATGTAGCTAGGTCCGTATGAATAAAGAAAACGCTGTTGCCAATATATTGGCCTCCTCTTAATACACCGTTATAATAAAAATTATTCTATTAGGGCAGGTCAAATTTCAGTAACTCAGTACATTTTTTGACATAACAAACCGACATAAGGTCTAACGGATCTTTATAAAACCGAGCCTTAATCAACCTGACACAGTAATTTGTATATAAGGAGTTTGGTTATTTGGTATTTTAAGTATTTTTACATATTCCTTTTATTAGGTTCAGCGTACTATTTCGAAAGCTATTTTTGTACACTAATTCAATACATATCATAGATTTTTTTGTAATAGAAAACTGGTCATGAAAACGTTGAATGGCCCATATGTGTAATTAAATAGGAAATAAAGATAAAAGTCAGAGGACCTAATGATTTTATTCTCCATCCTAATTATTTGAACCAAAACTTTTGATAGGTTGATTTTATTTTTGACTAGCAGCGCCCTGCGGTGTTATCCGCGGATAAAAGATAGCCTATGTCCTATTCTGATGTCTAAGCTACAATACTGGAAAGTTTCATAGAGATCCGTTCAGTAGTTTTTGAGATTAAGCGGAACGTACATCCATCCGCACAAACTTTCACGTTTATAATATTAATTAGGATAAGGATTTAGAAATCTGTGACAGGTCCTGCTGAAGTTCAGTCAAGCATGCAGTACTTTTGTTTCACCATCCCGCTATATATACATATATTACAGATATTTGTAACCTATTGACATGGAAGTAGTATGTGTACTTATAAATAGAATTATTCGAATATTCTTAACGAAAACGTGGGCGAACTACAAAATACAGCTGACTGAGTAAGGCATTGACATTTACATACACAATCTGGCGTAAATATACCCTTTTTACTACAACCTATCTATTTTTATAGAAAAAATATATACCTGGCTTAGGTATCCATGTGAAAATAAAGTTTTTTTTTTAAATTAGGTTTGCTCTTGACCCACATCTAGCCAGGGGACAACATGTGACCGACGATGAAGCGAAGTCATCCAGAAGATGCGTATTCACTCGTGCTTTAAAAAGGTCTAGGTTTTATGAAATCGGAAATACAGACGCCGGCAAGGAATTCCAAACCTTAGCAGTGCGCATTTTAAAAAATGATGAAAAACTATTCATTCGTAATAATACATTACTACATAGGCTGGGAAGAAAGGGGTTGCCGACCGAGTACATATAGACGGCCGAGCGTAGCGAGACCGGATAATTACGAGGTTGGTAATTGAAGCCGGAAGGTAGGCAACGGAACTCCGTAATAAAACAGTGTAGCTTATCCGTGTTTGAGCTTATTGGAATCGTTATGAGATATACTAGACAATTTCTTTTACTTTGTAGTGTTTTATGGAGTCGTTTTTATTTTTTTATTAAAAAAATATTTATTGACTGCCTACTTGTCAAAATCTACCTACATTTTGAAAGATTACAGTACCTGGTGATGATAATGTTTATTATTTCGTATCGTTTACCAAAACACTAACATAATTTGTAAATCAGATGTTTTTAATTGAAATTTCCTTATTTTCCTAATTTTGCGGTTGGTTCGGAACCCAAAATGTGCGGAGTCCGTCACGCACTTGGCCATTTTTTTTCTGCTTATTAAAGTGTATTTATTTTCACTTAATAAGAGACCAACGGTTGAAACTCACTTGGAAAGTCACTCAAGTCTTCTCGCGCGTCGGAGGGCAGTGTTGCGCGGTCGGTTGCCTTGATAACACTCAACCTGATGAAGGACTCCAATTGTAGTCCGAAACATGTCGCAAATAGTGACTTTCTAAGTGAGTTTTAACCGTTGTTCTCTTATTAAGTGTAAATGGGTGGATCAACTATTAATTGTTGCTCGTTACCATGCGCATAAATCCATTTGGACATGGGTCATCTCTTTTGCACCCTTCATGGTCAACTGATCCCACATAAAATTCATCCCGCGGGTGGGTGACTCGAGCCATTGCCTCAACAACTCATCCCACGGGCTCAGTTGACCACTCTCTGCCGTTTTATGGTCAATTCAGCCCGCGGGCTCAGTCGACTACTCCTTACCAGTTTAGGGTTGACTCAGCCCGCGGGCTTAATCAGCCACTCTACTGATTCAGGGTTTACTCAACCCATGGGAAAATAGTTCCCTAATCTCCACAAAAGATACTGTCCGCGGTCTACGTAACTAGTAGGTATTAGGTAATACTTCTATAAAACATGGATGGACCCAAAATCGATTTATTTTGGCCGGTGGGCATGTCATAATCAAGTAAACCGCACAAATAATGCTATCGAGGGGTGGCACAGCAAGGTTAATAAACTTTTGAAACCGAAACCGAACATTATTCAACTTCTTGTAATACTGCAACGGATGATGAAAAACGATGTAGAAAAAATAAGAAAAAATGAATTTTCTAAAAGAAAAAGCGAAATAATGGAAGTGAATGATCACATTTCTGAAACAGTGTTGGACTTAAAAAAGAAAAAAATTAGCCTCGATTTCTGTATCGAACATTTAAGAATGTAGGTAGCTTCTTTTTTCTTCAAGCAAGCTTAATAGGCACCAATTTCCATGTTTTTTTAAATTTGCATTTAGAATTTACATTATTTTGATGTACTGTCGTGGAAATTAAATATTTGTTTCATGTACCCGTGTTTATTACCCTTTAGGGTTATCGTAAGGGTTATTCCAGTCCAGAAAAGCTTACGTCCCATTAGTGCTGAATTTCATCACATTACCTTTTTAATACTTACCTTCTTCACGAATCCGTCTAGTGACAACCATTAAACCGGTAGGGTGAGTAAACCCTTAAGCCTCGGATAGGGGTCGACTAAACCCGCGGGCTCAGACAACTCATACCTAATAGAGAGTGGTAAACTGAGCCCGCGGGCTGAGAAGACTCTTTAATGCTAAGAGTGGTTGAATGAGCCCGCGGGTTGAGTAGACCTGTAAGTGGGATAAGTGGTTAACTGGGCCTGTAGGCTCAGTTGGGTCGAGTCACCCACGAAAAAAATCAAAAGGGGCCATTCAGCCCGCGGGATGAATTTTATGTGGGATCAGTTGACCATGAAGGGCTTTTGCATGCTTGAAGTCCATATTATAAACATTTTTCTAAGAAACTCGGTTACTGTTGTCTCCTCGCTGACGGGACAGAATGAAGAAAGCAAGAAAAAGTTGATTGACCCAAATATGTCTCACGTTGGTGTAAATTTATGTATTTATTTTGTTTTGTTTCAGAATATATCAATACTAGTGGTGCTGTTATACAGCTGGAGGATCGGAGTAAATGCGAAGCGGTATAAAGAATTGGACGATGTTTACTACGGTAAGTTGACATGATCCTATTATGATTAGTATGATTATATTAAGGGTCCTTATCAGTTAAAAAACGCTCATTGATTACGCCATTTTCTGTTTGAATTGACACGTATCTTGACATTGTCTCAATGTTACTATCTAGAATAGGACTACTGCGACCTAATGTTATAAACATTAAATGTATATTTTAGATGTTTCATTAAAAATATCGTTTCAAACATCACTCCAAATCGACCATTTTCTAGATAGCGACGTAATGTCATAAATTTTAAGTGTATTTTCTGGATTTTTCTTTAAGAAATATCGTTTCAAAAATCACTCCAAATCGACCATTTTCAAGCTAAAAAATTGTATTTTCGACTTAAATTCTACTATAAACAATAAAATCAAAAAATGGCTGTTACTATCTAAAACTTTAATAAAATCATCGTAGCCTTTAATAACTTTACTGGCATTATCAATACTTTTGTCATAATTTGAAATCAAAATATTTTAAAACTTATAAGGCCTCTTAAGGGCCCTTATCAGTTAAAAAACGCTCATCTATTTAGGAAATTTTCTCTTTGAATTGACTCGTATCTTGACATTGTCTCAATGTTACTATCTAGAAAAGGACTATTGCGACGTAATGTAATAAATTTTAAGTGTATTTTTTGGATTTTTCTTTAAGAAATATCGTTTCAAACATAACTCCAAATCGACTATTTTCAAGTTAAAAACTGTGATTCTCCGCTTAAATTCTAATGTAGATTATAAAATTATAAAGGGGCCATAGTACTATCTAAAACTTTAATAAAGTTATTGTATTCTTTGATCACTTTAATGGTATTGTCAATACTTTTGTTATAATTTGAAATTAAAACATTTAAAAACTTATAAGGCCTGTTAAATTTATTTACAAATAAATCAATTATAAATACAACAAATAAATTTATTTATCGTATGGCAATTATATCGAACCGTGAGATCTTCGAGAAGACAGTACGGTTGCCAGTTTTTGTTGCACCATCCAGGAGTCACGTGTAGGGTAGCGGTGGGTACTCCCTACGGATGTGGTGCAACTTCGACCCCCCTTGTCAAGTGAGTGGGCAACTTGACTGTTGGGTCATATACGGATTTAGGTTCGCGTCTTTTCTGTGGACATACCAAAAGTTACTGGCTATTAAGGTTAATTTTGGATTGGACCAGTAACCCGCATAAACAGTGTCTCCGTTTCTATAAATCCCTGTAATAAAAACATAGCTAACATGCACATAAGCCGTTAACTATTGACTACAGGAGGGACGACTTTAATTTTTTCAACTAAGTATGACCCTGTTAGAAGTTCTCAAGCCACCCGGAGGTCTCTAACTCGGCTTAACGACTGCTGTCATAGACAGCAGCCTGCATCAACGGCTTAACGTGCCTTGCAGAGCATGCACTCAGATAACAACCACTCAAACCACTCAAAGCGGTCACCCATCCAAGAACTGACCTGCGGGGTAATCACGCAACTTTTTTACTACCTACCGTTAGGTAGATTTTAATGCCAAATTTTAATTGACTATTATGACATACAAGAATATTTAAATGACATTGAATTTAATAATGCATGAAATGTAGGATTATTTTATTGTGTTATGTTGGTTTATTTATTGTGTTATACTTCTTTTTGTTTTAGTATCTAGTCTGACTTGATGAATAAAATTTGATAATTTAATTATAAGGAATAATAAATAACAATAATATAGTAATAATTAGGCAGGCACGTAAAGAGATGAAATCTCGTGATATAAAATTTGTACGCCGTTTAATCGGCAAAAAGTGGAGATCTTTTAAATTGTGACATAACACCTGTTGTATAACATTACCTACTTTTTGGACAAATAAACTATTGAATTGAATTGAATTGAATTGAATTGTCACCTCATACATTTATACTTCAAAATTGTCAGTAAAATCTATCTACCGTTAGTACATAAAGTTACGTGATTCGCCCAGGGATCGGATACCGGTATTTTCTCCATAGAAAAATACCGGTATTATTACGGTCACCGGTTCATTATTTCGTTTTTAATGGGACAATCTAATAATACGACGTTGTTACCTAAATACATGATTCAGCCCTACGTAAAGAGCAAAACTACTATATACTATGGAGAACGCACATTTGAGTACTTGGCTCCTAAATTATATAGCAACTTGCCACAGAAGCTGTTTGATGAGAAAATGAGAAAAAATACTTTTGTAACCAATGTTAAAAAATGCCTTATAGATAACTATTAGTATATTAACTAAGATTAAAATTGCATGCATCATAATTAGTAAGTAATAAATGGGGTAAACGTCCCAGTGATTGACGCCTCAATGCCCAATAGCTGACACCTGTTTCTCACCTCTATTACTATGACATAAGATTGAAAGTGGTTGAGGTATTGGGTCAATGTTGATCACTGTGACATTTACCTTATTACAGCGACCGCATGAATACTATAACTACATACTTAGATATAATGACACAAGTGTATCAAGAGCATTCTAACTGCCAACAAACTGTTACGCAGTTTGGCAGTGTAGTTAATTTTGTGTAAATTGATGTGTCTTTATGAAATAAACGATTAAAAATAATAAAAAATAATCCAAAATATTGGGCTAATTCAGGGTTTTTTAAAAATACCGGTATCGGTCCCTGGATTCGCCTGCTGGTTGGTCTACTTAACCTCGCATATAGCACGCGGTACGCGGGCGCAGCCGGGCCACAAGCGCTCCATTCTTACTTACACGCGCGCCCTTTTGTTGGAAAAGCGGGTAAACCAAATTGAGAATTAATATTATATTCAAGCGTCATTCGAAGGGATACTGACGCTCAATATCAATTTCCCCGTGCCATAATCTTCTACAAACAATCCTTTGTTTTCTTCCATAAAATCACCGCTATTTTATCATGTTCCCTGTGATGTTTCGTCATTGTCATATTAATGAGAAACGTTATTGAGGAATTAATGGATAGCTACATTAATGCAGTGATCAATGGGCGCTCGTTTATATTATTGGCCATCTTTCTCAATGCCAGCGTAATGAGGGATGACGTTTTTGTGCTCACCAGTTGGCGCCACTGTCGAGTAAGGTTCATCATCATCATCATCATTTCAGCCGAAAGACGTCCACTGCTGAACATAGGCGAGCCTTGGGGGAGCCCAAGGCTCGCCATTTAGACCGGTCCTGTGCCGTTCGTTTCCACCGGATTCCCGCGACCTTCACCAGGTCATCACTCCACCTCGTCGGAGGCCTACCGACAGCTCGTCTTCCGCTTACTTAAGTGGCAGTGGGCAGGGCACATTGCTCGCAGGACTGACGGTCGATGGGGCCAGAAACTGCTTGAGTGGTGTCCACGCACCGGAGTAAGGTTCAGCTGTCAAAAATTGTTATTGGTTATTATGGGCATGAGAACGAAGTTTACATTTAAATCATATTTAATACCTTCAAACCGTACCGTGAAAATATCGAACATCACGCATTGTAGCGCAGTCCAGTTTTGTTCGGGAAAAAAGGAGGACATACGTTTCCGAAAGACAAAACTGTCTCAAAGCACTGACAGTCATTGACCCGTAACTGATATTCGCCTTAATCAAGCTCAGGTATTGCAAAATAGACCATATTGTTCCAATTGGGTCCTTGTCAGTTGTAAAAACAAAAGTTGTCCACCCGGTGGTCAATAGTTAACGGTTTATGTACATAGTTATGTCTTTATTACATGGATTTATAGTTATCCATAGATCACCTCTAATGGGGGTTACTAGACCAATCCAAAATTAGGCTTTATAACCCTTACATTTTGACATGTTCACCGAAAAGGCGCGAACCTAAAATCTGTCAATGATTCAATTAGATAGTAACCCGCTTAGCGTAACCACAAAGAGTGTCATTTGACATTTCGGAGACTTCACGCTACACTAGCGCCTCTAGCGGCGAATTGATACGTAGTAGCCCTCATTGGATTGATTGAAAAATAAAGTATCGTTTAATGTGTCTCTAACAATATTAATAATTAAGGGATATATAAGGGAGACAGACAAGGGATTCATTATTATCCATTATGTTTGCATGGAAACTAAATACGAAAACATAAATCCAATTTATAAAAAATGCCGAGACCTATAATATATTTCGGAGCAAACTGAAAGTGTGGCTCATAAATAAGTCATTTTACGCACATCAAGAATTTATGACATACGAATCTCTAGATAAGTAACTAAAATGGATGCCCTTGTATAAAAAATAACTTAACGTAGGTATGTAATTATTTCAATGTTGTTTATTAATAAATAAATATTAATAAATATTAGAGGACAATCTTACACACATCGAACTAGCCCCACAGTAAGCTCAAGAAGGCTTGTGTTATAGGTACTAGACAACGATATATTTAATAGATATAAATACTTAAATACATAGAAAACATCCATGACTCAGAAACAAATATTCATGCTCATCACACAAATATTTGCCCTGACCGGGATTCGAACCCAGGACCGTCTGCTTCACAGGCAGGTGCACTACCCACTAGGTTAAACCGGTCGTCAAAATGCAATAAAAAAATAGTGTAAAAATTAGTAATGTTGTAAAAATAATTAATAATTATGTTCTAATAGACAATCAATGCATGCTCTTGTATAAATAAATAAAATGGCATTTATTATATCTATATACGTATTGAAAGAACGCTTAATGTAATAACATAATGTAATGGATAATAGATGATGTGAAAATAATAATCAATTAATTTGTAACCATACACTGAAATGTATCTCTTTATTTAATTATATTAATGATACATTTATTACTAATATTCTTAGTCAAAAATAAGTATTAATGTTATGCACTAACAGGGCACATGTGGGACTGAACATATTATGATAAGATCTGTAATACCATGGATGCAATAAATAAATACGTATTATAATAGTAGATTGTATGACAAGGGTCTAAAATGAGTCCTCACTTTGTTCGGGAAAATAACTATCTCGTGGTAATATGGCTTTTAGACCAGAGTTATACACTCTACTTTTCACTTCGATTGCGAGAAAATAAATAAACAAAGGTTAGCCATCCAAAATTAACAATTAATTCCACGGCGAACTTATATGTAATTTGGCAGCATGTTTTTTTTTTCTAAACTGCTTTCATGCTTTGACACACAAAATAGACACCGCGGTTCGCGCGCAACATTCACGCGAAAAAAGCTAACAGACCTTCCATTGAGCGCTTCAAAGTGTTGCTCGAACGATTTAACCAGTTTTTTAATTATTGTGAAATAGGGACTACTACAAACTTAATCTTTAGACTCTTTAGAAAAATTAATTATGTTTCCAGATTGGTCGATTTTAGTAAAGCTGTATTCTGGTTGGTTAATACCCAATACCAAATATTTTTTTAAGAGTTAAATTAGTGTTCTGTGATTGGTGGATTTAATAGGTAAAGTATTTTGATTGGTCAAATTCAAATGTTTTGAAATCATAAATATGTATTCATATTTTCCCTAGGGGTTAAATGTACTACTTTAGCCCCGCTTGACTAGTCTATTATGACACACTTTTCGAGCATGAAAAGTGAAAAATATATAAACTCCAAGGCAATCAAATTTCACAAAACAAGAGTTGCATTAATACGAGCCCGATTCAAGTTCCGTAAATTCAGCGGAGAGAAAACCAACAAAAAGCCCTTGCCTTTCGTCAGCTGTCACCGTTAGATTTAAGAAAAGCGAAAAAACAGGCCGATAAAAGGTAAATGTAAGCCACAATTTGTGTATTTCTGCCGCACAATTTCCAGCCAGGATTGATCGATGACCGAAAGAGCTCAATTGGCTCGCCTGCTCAAAGTTAAAAAAAGTAAGACTGCTTTTTTTTTAATCTGATTATGGCGTATTCTCCCTTTATCAATACGCACAAGACTATTCTTTGTTTTAAAATTGTGTGTAATTTTTCAGTTATAAATAAAAACGTATTTCGAAACTAACAGAGAAAGTTAACCTTTTTTCGCACTCACTGCTTGATAAACACGATAGAAAACTTATGTTTTACAATTATAAATTACTACGCTCATATACGTTTTTATTAAAAACACGAAGATTCAAAGAATCTATTTGCTCAGAATACATGAGAATATAAAAGATGTTGAAAAAAAATGTCCAGTGCATTCAGCCTGCATGCAGGCGTGCAAACATTATTCAAGAGAGACATAATTAAGTCAATAATAATAATAATTAAATATATCCACAAAATTAGAACAAAATTAACAAAACACTCCGAAACTACTATATTAAGTTATATAATTCTGTCGTGCATTTTTAGGTTATTGTCATCTTGAAAAAATTCAGCTAAAAGACCGGAATGATTTAAGTTAAAGGTTTATTTAATATAATAAAGAATAATGTTACTTAAAAAAGATTTTTTTTTGTTATTAAAGTTCCAAATAATTTAGCGCAGAGTTTGAAATTGCTTAACTGCTAAAGCCATGAATGGCTTATTTACAGCTAGAATTCAGACTAAGACTTACATTACATTCAGTTCATTGGTAAACAACAAGAAAGTACTTATCACAAGGCGTAGTCATAATTATTACATGACAAAATATTTGTTAACATCTTTAAGTAATCTAGGGTTGGATAGGTATGAATCTGTATGTGTGTTGGGAGGCTATTTATAATTTTAGGAAGCAAATATAGATTGGTCCTCATGCCGTAAACATTTTTCATTTGTGGTAGTAAGAATCTGTGTGTAATGGATAAACGCCTTAATCTACTATTACGGTGGTATTCATTTAATTGAGTTACATTATTATTTTCTTGTCCCATACATAACATAGTTAAATAATAAAATGTTTTTTTCGATCCCCATGCTAAAAACTTAGTTACTTGTTTTTACCTTTGAGCATCCAAATTGGCTACGTTGGTTTTCCTTGTTTCACAAAATGGTATTCATAAATCTCTCTAAACGCGTCTATTTATGTTCGCCCGCCAAACCTTTAATTAAGGTTTGTGTGATTCATTCGGCATTTTGTTTACATTAATACGTCCAGCGAGGCTGAAAATATCTTTCAGTAATTCATTATACAGATATACAGGGCGTCCCACGGCTATGCCACATGGAGGGAAAGTACCTTAAATATTGTAGATGGAGCATTTTGCTGAATGAAAACATTGTTTGAATTTAAAAAAACATTGTAAATTGCATTCACAGATATTTAAATATTTTTATGGTTGAACCGGGAATCAAACCCGTTACACGTGATAAATTGATTAATTTTGTATTAAAAATGTTAAAATTCATGGTCTTCCTTTTATTTCTGATACTATGTTATTCAGCAAAAAATAATCCATATGATGAAGCCTTTCGATTGGTATGATAAAGCTACAGGGTAATAATTTTTCTTGTGTAACGGGTTCGATTCCCGGTTCACGGTTTAATTATTATTTAAATATCTGTGAATGCAGTTTAAATTTAGAATGAAGGAAAAATTGAAAAATTTAGGCACCGAGCAGGATTCGAACCTGCGACCTCCCGGCACTCGCGGCCAGTCGCTCTAGCCAACTGAGCTATAGGTGCAATCACTACCCAGTTCCAAATTCATGAACCGTTTCTTCGTATTAAGCAGTAGCGCTGCTAACGTAAACTAATATTTTTATACAAACGCCTTAAGGGAGGCGTACAGCGACATCTACCAGAAGACTCGCTTCATTAACGCCTACGCCTCCCTTAAGGCGTTTGTATAAAAAGAAAAAGAGCAGTTTAAATTGTTTTTAAAATTAAAATAATGTCTTCTTTCAGTAAAATGTTCCATCCATAATATGTATGTGTATGTATGTATGTAAGCACTTTATTGTACACAATAACAGGTTAAAACAATATACATGTCACATAAGATTAGAGTACAAAGGCGAACTTATCCCTATGAGGGATCTCTTCCAGCTAACCTTTGAGGGATTGAGTGTATAGTGGGAGTGTATAGTGGGGTTATTCAAGGTACTTCCCCTCCATGTGGCAAAGCCGTGGGACACCCTATATAAATGATAGGACTTTAAATCGAGACATTTATTGTAGGGTATATCGCCGACGAGTCGGTAATATTTACGAGGTGTGGAATATATTATAGTAAATAAATGGAAAACACTGCTTGTTTTGAAATAAAAAAGTACGTTTTATTTTTCTATACTTATTTTTTCCAACACAATTCCTAGATGGGTCATTGTCACATTTAGGTTCGCGTCTTTTCGGTGGACATATCAAAAGTTAAGGGCCACAAAGCTTAATCTTGGATTGGTCTACTAACCCGCATGAACGGTGTTTCCGTAACTATAAATCCATTTAACAAAAACATAACTTAGATATACATAAGCCATTAACAATTGACCACCGGGTGGACAACTTTTGTTTTTACAACTGACAATGACCCAAATACAAATTTAAATAAATATTTTATTTTTATCAACGATTAGGACGATACTAAAATGATGGTGTAATTTAACCCCTTGTCGCATGACTTAAAAAAATATTCGTTTAAATTTAAACCTTGATAAGATGTAATAAGGTCTACAACGATATCTGCCATATATGGCTTCGTATACGGTAACGGGTTAAACATGCAAGTATATTGTGTAAGCACGTTTAGAGTGTAGATTACAAAATTTCGATTGAATAAAACTTCAGTAGATTTATTATATTTTTTAAAACGATATTTTATATTATTTTCGCAGTTTTCCCAAACCCACGACCCATAAATTGAGAAAGTTATAAATATTAGAGACGCCTGAACCAACTCAACGCTCAAAGAGAAACAATTTCTTTCGTACAAAAAAGGAGCAGGTATTAAGCAAGAGAATAGGCTATTACAGAGTAATGATTTCTGTATAAGTAAATACCCACTCACGCATTCCGTTTCACCTTATTGTCGGCCTTAAGTATTCTTCTATCTCGCGAAACAGTCATTTCTTGCGGTTTTTGTCGCGTACCACTTGCAAAAGAGCAAGAAAAGTAATTATTTGGGGAATTAATAGATTTCTTTTTGGTTTAAAAATTTATGTCTAAAATTTTAAATTATCATCATCATTCTCCTAGCGTTATCCCGGTACAGTTGCATCCTGAAGGATGCCCGGGGTCCGCTACCTAATCACAAGACTTGGCGTAGGCACTAGTTTTTACGGAAGCGACTGCCATCTAACCTTCTAACCCGAGGGGAAACCAGACTTTATTGGAATTAGGCTTGTCAAGTGAGTGGGCAACTTGACTGTTAGAAGTTCTCAAGCCGCCCGAAGGCCTCTAACATGCCTAACATTTTAAAATTTCAATTTAAATTTATTTTAATATGACATCAGAAAAAATACATTTATTTTAATAACTAATTTATAGGCGGTATATAGGTAAATAACAATAACTTAAATAATATTAAAACCAGACTTCTTTTTGGTTTAAAAATTTATGTCTAACATTTAAAATTTAAAATTATTTTAATGTAACATAAGAAAAAATATATTTATTTTAATAACTAATTTACAGGCGGTATATAGTTAAATAACAATAACTTAAATAATATTACAATTAACTTAAATATAAAACAGGCCCTTGGGGCACTGTACCGAGGATGCTAGCGGCATTTCCTCGCTGTATCGCAATGCTGATACGTTGTGTGAGGAAGTCGCCAGCTCTTCGGTCACCAGTTACATCAACCAAACGCTTCGCGATTTCAGTAAATAACTTGTGCGCGCTGAGACTCCATGACCCCAACCAAGAGTTTCGACACCAAAGGACCCCTATATTTATTACGTAACATTATAAAGGTAGTATTATTTTTAAAATATATCTAAAGCTAATTTTTCAAAAGATTCTATTCATGAAGAACAAAAATATTACGTTCTATGCTTTCTTATTTTTGAATAGGAATTTTCTTTTCATCAAGAGAGGCTTCTTGCCTTCGTTGAGGAAAATATTTATTTATTACTCGACTGAAATAAAACAGTCATTTCTGTGTAAGTACCTACTGGTTTTTGTATCACACTGAATGAAAATCCACTTTTGCTTCATATAAATATTCTGAGTAGATAATGGTAATAATTATCTTGTCTGCTTTTGTTTTATCCAATTAATCTACGCGGGGGTATATTATCTATTATATATTTTTATTTCCTCATCTTCCACTATTATTTCTAAACACTATTTCTATTATCTATTATATATTTTTATTTCCTCTTCTCCCGAGTATAATAGAAATAGTGTTTTAAAAGAAAAGTCGAACATTTGAAGAGAGAAGTGGATTAAAAATAAGCTACGAGTAGAGTCCCGGTACCGCCGCACACCGGGTAGAGTCAGTCCGACCCAGGTCGGGCCTAGCTGAGTTTCTTGCTGGACTCTTCTCAGCTAGGCTAGGTTTAGTGAACCAGCGACAAAACTTCCAGTAGCTCGATTCCACTCACCTCAGATTCGGTTGAAACCGCTCAACCAATCTCACTGGAGCGCAAACTCTTAGAGTATTCCAGTGTTCCAAACCACACGCGTGGTCGTGCCGGAGGTTTTCCCCTGGATTTTCCCCAGGCTACTCTCTAACCGCGCACTCCTATCGCTTTATTGGGCCCGGCCTATAAAGCCACAGTCAGGTTAAAAAAAAAGGTAAATAAATATTTAAAACTAATTACGTTCTAAATTAACATTAATTATAAAAAACAAATGAAATATAAAGAGCCTAGACACCGTCCCCAAGGTCGCTCATTGGCAGAAATGAACCCAAGATACTGGCGGCGTTTCCCGCTGCACAGCAATGCTGAGCCTTTGCCCGAGAAACGCGCCAGCTCTGGGATCACAGCAAGTTCTTATTAGTTTCTTTTTCAGTAGATTGAATAGTTCGTGAGCTTCTTGCCCCCAAGGACCTAGAGTTTCTACGGCAAAAGGGACGAAAATGTAGTTATTCCCTAGACAACTATATTTTCGGCGCTTAGCTGCCTCTGCATTTGTGGCCGCTCCACCTGGTTTTTGACACGTATATGCTAAATGAGATAATGCTAAAGTATCCACACAGGTGGAGTCCCACACTAAGGGCCGCCTCAATCGCCACGGCACTAACGTCATACCGTCGGGTCTCTTGCCATCGTCCCGTGCGAGGCCATTTGGTTCGAGTACCGCAGGCACGTGAACGCTGACAAGACCCCGACGTATGATGTCGTTAAGACAAGCGTGGCGGGAGAGTCTTCCGGATCACAGCAATTTCTTATCAGTTTAATAAATAAATAAATAAAATAAAAATTAATAAATATTAGAGGACAATCTTACACAAATCGAACTAGCCCCACAGTAAGCTCAAGAAGGCTTGTGTTATGGGTACTAGACGACGATATATTTAATAGATATAAATACTTAAACACATAGAAAACATCATGACTCAGAAATTAATGAGCCGAAACACGAAGGGTTTATCTTGTGTAGTTGCTTTTGCTATGGCTCTGTCTCCATCATCAGATCAACTCGGTGATATGAAAATCTTATATTGTGATCAAGCTTAGTCGGTTGAGAATAACTGTAAATATAACTGTAAATTTTCCCCGAACACAGAGTATACAAATATTGCAAAGTGGATAAAATCTTGTAAAGTCAGAAAAAAAATAAAAAAAAAAAAAATATATTAAATATTAGAGGACAATCTTACGCAAATCGAACTAGCCCCACAGTAAGCTCAAGAAGGCTTGTGTTATGGGTACTAGACGACGATATATTTAATAGATATAAATACTTAAATACATAGAAAACATCCAAGACTCAGAAACAAATATTCATGCTCATCACACAAATATTTGCCCTGACCGGGATTCGAACCCAGGACCGTCAGCTTCACAGGCAGGTGCATTACCCACTAGGCTAAACCGGTCGTCAAAGAAAGATTTAGTAGATTATAGTAGATGATATAAAAACATTATAATGCGTTTCATTTTACCGCTAAGCAAAGAAAATAAACCAGCGGCTTCTTACTTATTCAGAATCTCTTACGGAAGCTGTTTTGAATTTCAAGTCGCGGTTCTGATCGTAAAATACGCTTACCTCCCCTCGAACAGGAAACTTCACATTGTAGAACTTAAGAGTCTATTTGAGTCACTTTTAAATTCCAATTTGATTTGAATGTTTCACGAGTTCTTACGTACGACTATAGCGTGTCACACACTAAGCAGATACGATAAGATATCTGTATCTGAACGCACATCTGTCAATATCGCTCCCTAAACAATTCAATAAGCTAACACACAGCGCAGATAACTTATATTCTATCGTGAAGTATCTGTAGGCACCGACATATATCGAAAGATGGCAAAGATATTATCTGCGTATATAAATTGATCTGCGTATAATATCTGCCGATATAAATATGGTATAGTATTTTATCTGTAGATAGATACAGGTTGATGTGAGACGGAGCCGTCCGCCCGCGCCCCGACCAGCCTCGCTGCACGCGCCCCGTCCCTTTCCGCCCCGATGCCCGCTGTGTTCGCTGCGCTGCTGCTGGCTCATTCATTGTTTACCTTTGGATGGCGTGCGTACTGCGTATGGTGTAGAGATAAACACGAAAACATTCTGTATAAACAATCCGCACCAAAAAACACGTCTACTCAGTTTGAAGGATTTAGACTGAATGTATCGTCTCGTATATTATCGTACCTGCGTAGTGTGTGATAGTTTCAGATCATTAAGTTATTATAAGCAGATAAAATATTATCGTATCTGCGTAGTGTGTGATACGCTTATGAAGGCAAACGAAGTCGTAAAAAATTGTCTCGCTCGGTTGTTAATGTTGAGGTACTGTTACATATGCTCAAATTTAGCACGTAAAAAGCATGCTCATCAGTACGCTTAAGATGAGCATGCTTTTGAGTTGTATGCAATTGCTTGGGGTAAGCATATTACTACCATACTAACTACTACCATGCTCATTAAGCAAGAGCGTCCACACATGCTAATCTTGCTAATACCACGCCCCCTTCCACCCGCTCTGCAGGTAGCATGCCCAAAAATCGCACGAGCGTCGATTTTTGAGCAAACTCGAAGTGAGCATGCTCATTATTAGCAATATTTCGACACACATGCTACTAAGTAAGTAGTAATTGCTCAATAGTGGCAGGCTTTCGTCCTTTAATCAGCATGTGTAACTGTAGCATTAGCTCGATATAGCGTGCTCTCCCCCTCGCACTGATCAACTTGCGAAATTTAAATAAACAGTAATTTAAAAGTTAGTTACAGTAGAATCCGCCTATAACGACTTCGCTTATAACATTTGACCGCTTATAACGACTTCGAAATCACCACACATTAGATTTCATACCAAACATTTTCAAAGTAAATCAGTCCGTTTTCTGCGACGTTCTGTTAGTGCGACGTAATATCACCGGTCCCTTGACTGTCGCTTTATCCGGATTCCACTGTATATCTATATAGGATGTGCATATACGATATTCGCCAAACGACGTAATACTGTATACGCACGATGTATAACAATGCATTAAATGAGGCTTTAAAAATTTTTTTTCGAAAGAAATAACAAACGAACGCGACCGTTCGCGAACGTTTAAGGGTCTGTTGCACCAACATACAATCACAGGCCGGTCTTCGTCAAATATGGCGCCGGCAGCTGTCAACCCATAGAAACTTGTCAAACTTTCCATACAATCAGATTTTAACGAACACCGCTTACGATTACAGACGATTTGGTGCAACCCACCCTAATTGAGGTGTTTTGCGTTTAGTCTCAATTTGTATAGCTACGTGAGCAGTGCCTCTGGTGACCTTAGGGGTAACTATTTTTTGCCAGATTGAGAGCAAACGCCAACGCGTTCATCTGTGTTTTGTGTCGAAAAACATATAGAGGTACAGAGGTATACCTAAGGCGCGTATTTTTCGAGAAGTTCCGTTAAAGACGCAATGTTTCAGCCGAGGCGTCTCATATATCACGGGATTATGAAAATGAGAAGAGCGAGTGATGTATTGGAATGAATTTAGGCCTTCGAAAAATTTATTTACGGAGAACGAGTCTGCGTCAGTATCAGAATTTTACACTCATCGACCTAATCCCAAATTACCATACTATGAGTGCTAGGTGACTATATATATATATATATATATTTGTACATATAAAATGCGATAGTGGGAAAACTTTTGCAAAGATTCTCGTTTCGAATGCTTGTTTTTTTTATGAGAATAATTAAATATGTTTTTTCCTTTTAACTTGTAATAGCTATTACGCTTTTATCTTCTTAGAATGTGAGCATAAAATCATTTGACGGCACATGTTATTTTTTTAATGTTATAGAGTTGTGTATTTATGACTTTATATGGACTATAATTATGTACGAGTCGCGCAAAGGGTTATTTATAAAAACGTCATGAAAATATTATAAAAACGGATTCTTTAAATAAGACGATAAAACGTAAAACTACAGAGTTTTATCGGTATATAATCAGAAGGAAATGAATAAATACTTGACGGGACTAAGAATTCTCATTATCGGCCCGCCCGCGCGTCACAGTAAATATATACGGTGCGTCGGGAGGAGATAAAAACGAATTATTTTTACGTTATCCATAAACAGGACATGAAAATACCCGTTAAACATAAACTTCAACTATGGCGCCGGCAACTACTGTCATACCATAGAAAAAATGTAAGTTAGTTTTAAGAATTACTATGGAAAAAGATGTCGAAAGTACCTAATTCTCAAAATCTATAATGACTTACCTTCAGATATAAAAAATAAGATAAGAAAGTTTATTTTATCATTCAAGGTCACATGTCTTCAACTTAGTTTTGCTATTTTAAGAGGCCTTATAAGTTTTGAAATGTTTTGATTTCAAATTATGACAAAAGTATTGATAATACCAATAAAGTTGTTGAAGGCTATGATAATTTTATCTAAGTTTTAGATAGTAACATAATTCCATGTAGTAGAATTGAAGCGGAAAAAACAAGTTTTTAGCTTGAAAATGGTCGATTTGGAGTGATGTTTGAAACGACATTTCTTAATGAAACTTCCGAAAAATACATTTAAAATTTATGACATAAGGTCGCAATAGTCCTGTTGTAGATAGTAACATTGAGAAAATGTCAAGATACGTGACAATTCAAACAGAAAATGGCGTAAATAGATGAGCGTTTTTTAACTGATTAGGACCCTTAAAGTCTTTTAAATATTTAAAGAATATAGAAAAACAAAATAAAGGCCTTTGGAAGGCACGTTTTCAGCCGTTGATCCCGGCTGCGGTATACGATAGCAGTCGTTAAGCCAAGATAGAGGCCTTCGGGCGGCGTGAAACCTTCTAACAGTCAAGTTGCCCACTCACTTGACAAGCCCAATTCCAATATGGTCTGGTTTCCCCTCGGGTTGGAAGGTCAGATGGCAGTCGCTTTCGTAAAAACTAGGTACGCCAAAATCTTGGGATTAGGTAGCGGACCCCGGGCGTCGTTCAGGATGCAACTGTACCGGGATAGCTCTAGGTTGATGATGATGATGATAAGAATCTAAATAAAAACCGGACAGGTGCGAGTCGGACTTGCCCACCGAGGGTTCTGTACAAATTTGTAAGTATTAATTACGTATCTTAAATTTATAAAGACTATACTTTTTATGGTTTAATTGAAAATGTATATATATAGTTTTAAATTTTTCCCTGTACTTGTAGTATAAGACGATATTACTTGCCAATTTTCATAGCTCGAGATTAACGGAAAATACCCTCAAAATTCTGGTTCCCATGAGAGTGTCTAAATCTAGTTTTGCAGCATAAACAGCCGTATCCTTTTTTACATTAACTTAAATAAGTTTCAAGGGACTATGGACTTGAGTATAATGAGTTCCAGAGATAAAGGGTCTTGACAGACAGACAGATAGACAGACGGACAACAAAGTGATCATATAAAGGTCCTATTTTATAGTTTCGCCGTGTCCGTCCGTCCGTCCCCCGCTTTTCTAAGTAACCGTTAGTACTAAAAAGCTGTAATTTGGCATGAGTATACATATCAATGACGCCGACAAAACGGTAGAATAAAATCATAAAAAAAAATTTTTTTAGGGTACTTCCCCTACATGTATAGTGGTGGTGCAATTTTTTTTCTTCCTAACCCCATCGTGTGGGGTATCGTTGGATATCTCTTTCAAAAATATTATAAGGTTTCTAAAAGCATTTTTTGATTCAAGAATCGGTTGGCGTGATATTAACCTTTGAAGTGATAATTTTAGCTATGGTCAAGTGTCCCCCCCCCCCCCCCCCCCCCCGCCCCTGCCAGCTAAACGGTGGCTACTAGGCATATGAAAAAAATCGTGGTAGTAGTATATACGATGAATTTAAAAGGAAAACTATCGCAGCTAACTAGACATTGCCGTAAAGGGAAAAAATATGTATACAACACAACATCTCAAAAAAGTACATCATCAGTACTGAGATCAGTAAAAACCCTTCTACGGGTCCGTAATTCCGCATATGACCGGTGACGTGATGGACGGGCAACTACGGAACCCTACACTGTGCGTGGCCCGACACGCACTTGGCCGGTTTTTTCTTTTGAAGTATGAAACCCTAAAGTCGTCATTTCCCGGGCTTGGAGATCTCCGGGCACTTTTCAAAACAATGTCAACAACGATTAACCTAATACAATATAGAAACAAAACAAAGATGTGCTGAAACGCCACATGAAGAGCACCAGCATAGACCCATCCACCTGGGAGACATTAGCTGATGGCCGAACCGAGTGGAAGCAAACTGTGTTCATCCGGGTGAAAGAGTTTGAAACTAGGCGATGCGCAGACCAGACCACCTGCGGCCATAACCTATAACTATGTCGGAGGGGTGCTGACTTGCAGCGAATGTAACCGCAAATTCGCTGCAAAGATTGGCTTTGTCAGTCACCAGAGAGCCCATCAGCGTCGCTCTCAGCAATAAAAAAAAAACAGTCGCTGTGGCCGAATACGGCTAGGAGAAGATGATGAATACAATATAAAGGACGCAATTTGACAACAGCAAATTTTAACATCGTTAGTGATATTGATTTCCCTGCAGACTTGTATGAAGCCGATGGTTATCACGTTTCATAAGAAGTTGCTAATTGACGACCGGTTTAGCCTAGTGGGTAGTGCACCTGCCTGTGAAGCTGACGGTCCTGGGTTCGAATCCCGGTCAGGGCAAATATTTGTGTGATGAGCGTGAATATTTGTTGCTGAGTCTTGGATGTTTTCTATGTATTTAAGTATTTATATCTATTAAATGTATCGTCGTCTAGTACCCATAACACAAGCCTTCTTGAGCTTACTGTGGGGCTAGTTCCATTTGTGTAAGATTGTACTCTAATATTTATTTATTTATTTTAATAGACCAGGTATCAGTAAAACACCTAATTATACCATATTATTAATGACCCGGTTTACACACAACAATAAACACCAACTTTGAATGATGGGGCCGATTTAACTATCAGGGAAAACAACCTGTTTCGAAAAGTATTAATGTGTTTTTTTATTAATGTTTCTTTTAATATAAGATTTCAAGCTTACATGGTCATTTACATTAGAATTACGATATTTACCATGTATATTTGTATTTTTGAGTTCCCGATATTTCGGCACTGTTGCAAGCGCCATTATCAAGGATTACCTGACGTGCTGTGAGTTTTAGTTGTGGTCTACCCACACACCATAGCGATCTACCCTCTTCCTGGTTCGCTTTTTTCCCACATTGTTACCGTCACTACCACCGTCCGCCTTGTCACTTGAAACTCGATAAAAAAATACAAATATACATGGTAAATATCCCGTTTCAAGTCGTAATTCTAATGTTTCTTTTAAGTTGTCTAAAAATAAAAGAGAAGTGATATTCGGAATCGCAATTCGATGCCGATTATTACCTTAAACGCTTCATATACCATTTTTGTAGCAGCCAGTATAAGATATGCTACCTGAAATAGTTTATAATGCCCTAGAGTAATTAAAACGGGTCAGTCTGTAAGGAAATTCGATACAAAGTGTATCTGTAATTTAGTCTTGACTATGTTTCCGTTTATAATTTATATTATATACAGGGTGTAACAAAACTAGCGAGGATTCGTTTTAGGGTATATTCGGTATCGTGTTCTGATTAGGAAAAACTAGAAGAATTTTTTTTGACGCAATAATTTTTTGGCCATTGTATGGACAGTCGGCTGACTTGGACGACCTGCGTCATAGAAAAAAATTTTTTTTGTGCTTCAAAAATATTTCCACGTTTTCCTAATCAGAATACGATACCGAGTATGCCCTTAAACGGGTCCTCACTCGTTTTGTTACATCCTGTATATGTTCACTGTATGAAGATTTAAATTGATTAAGCCCAAGTTTGATTTCCGCTACCCTAAGGTTGTCTGGAAGAGATCGCTCTTTGACGATAAGACCGCCTGTTGTTTGCCTTTACAAATTATAATTGTGTACATGTACTGTACTGTGGTTTTTTTTTTGTTGAGGTTATGCAATAAAGAGTATTTGTACTGTATTGTTTATAGAAATAGAAATCAATAACAAACAAATAATCCACTTGACAAGTTAAGGGTAGCTAGAAAGTGTTCAGAACTTAATGGAACTAAAAGGTTCTTTGGGGATACCTACACTAGGAAGATTATCTTCTGTCTAGGACCATTTTTTTGTATATCTCTTTGTTGGGCCCTGTCTGTGGCTTTATAAGTCGGGTCCAATATGTGTGACTATCCGTACAAACGTCCAAATTGACGCACTCACACAGACACCCGTCGCTACACGGTATACTTGAAATCAACTGAGCTGGTCATGTTGTATCGAAGCAATACGTTCAAGACTTTATTTTACCGCTCTTATAATAAGATTCAAAATGTAATAATATTTCTATATAAATCCAATTCACTCTTACATCATTATTATTCTTATTTGATGTTCAAATTATTTTTTGGTTAACGTAATTGATGTATTTGATCCTAACGTAATTTTCTATGATATAAATTGTAATCTAAATGTAATCTTGTATTGTAATATGGGCTAAGCCTGAAATAGAGAATTATTATTCTCTTTATTTCTTTTTCGTCGTAGGCTAGGCTTTTACAATATCTTTATTAAAATTAGATATAAAAATACACTTACAAAACATAAAATATTATAAAATCCTAACTTAGGGTGCCGCCGGTAGCGAGGCGGGGCCTAAGCTACCGGTGGTTAGGGCGACAGAGAGATGAACCTCCCGACTATCCGCGCCGTGTCCAGGAGTACCGCCTTCTGTATCTGACTCTTGATCCAGCCATCTAGCGAGAGTCTCTTGAGGTGTTGGTCGAGACTCTTCGCTATTGGACCGTTCGCAGAGACGACTATCGGGACAATGATCGTTGAATCAACATCCCACATGGCGGTCACCTCGTGTGCCAAGTCTAGGTACTTGCTGACTGTCCTTCTCGGCCTTCACGAGGTTTTCGTCATGGGGGATGGTGATGTCAACGAGCACTGCCTGGCGCTTTGATCGATCTGTCAGCACGTTATCAGGTTTATTGGATACGATAGTCCTGTCCGAATTCTTATTATTATTCGCGTGTGCCGCGCATGTGTGAAATGAAGCGCAGATCAGAAAAGGTGTTAAGAGACTAGTTGTGGTACTGCTTTAAATAATATAATTATTTACTGTGGCGCCGTCTAAAGCAATATGCTGGTTTTCAGCGACATTGTTTTCATTATAGCTCGGTACGATATTTTGATCATCGATACCGGTTAGCAGACTTTAATCTATATACAGGGCGTCCCACGGCTATGCCACAAGGAGGGAAAGTACCTTCAATATTGTATATGGAACATTTTACTGAAAGAAGACATTATTTTAATTTAAAAATAATTTGAATTACGTTCACAGATATTTATATAATTTTATGGTTGAACCGGGAATGGAACCCCGTTACACGAGAAAAATAATCAACCTGTAGCTTTATCATACCGATCGAAAGGCTTCATCATAAGGATTATTTTTTGCTAAATAACATTGTGTCAGAAATAAAAGGAAGACCATGAATTTTAACATTTTATATGAAAATTTCTCGTGTAACAGGTTCGATTCCCGGTTAAACCATAAAATTATTTAAATATCTGTGAAGGCAGTTTAAATCGTTTTTTAAATTCAAATGATGTCTTCTTTCAGTAAAATGTTCCATCTAAAATATTCAAGATACTTTCCCTCCATGTGGCATAGCCGTGGGACACCCTGTATATAAAAGAAGAAGTCCTGACTGATTTATCAACGTACAGTCGAGACTAAAGCTAGAGAGTTGATTTTAACACAGTCGGTTATATTTATAACGTAAGCTAGGGATTAGAAAGGATGTTTTGTAATTCATCCCCTGAAGGGGTAAAACCAGGGATGAAAGTTGGTATGGGAAACGTAAAATTCTTGGACTCAGAAACTTGAAATTGTTTGCCTAAACAGGTGAAAAAGTGGTTAAATGTTTGTACGGGGAGCAAATATTTTTTGAAGGGTGATATTTAAAACTTTGTTTATAGACTTTATGTATAAATATTAAAAAACATATTTCAGCGTTTTTCGGAATTCCTCCCCTGAAGGGGTTAAAAGTTTGTTTAGGGAGCAAATCATTTTTGACGCGAGAGACTTGAAACTTCGCACATAGACTCTTTGTTTAGATATAACAAAACACATTTCAGAATTTTTCGAGGAATCTCCCTTAAACGGGTAAAAACGGGTTCCAAGTTCGTACGGGGAGTAAATCTTTTTTGCACTGTGAGATTTGAAACTTCACTACAACTAAAAAAATTAAATTGTAAAAAAAAACAGCTGAATATTGACATAGTAAAAATAAGGACTTAGGCTTATTTAGAAGTGTAAAACAGACGAATATTACATCAATCTAAAAAGAATATTCATAGAAGAAGCAAGACTGAATATCAACTGTTTGTCATCCATACGAACATAATTATATTCTAACGATTTAATTAATTTGAACCTTTTAAAGACAATTCAACCTTTCAACCTTTTAGAGACAGTCGAATATCAGTTACATTAAATATACCTTATTACAGATATTATACATAGACTACTGAATTTCATCATCACATCATCATCATCATTTTCAGCCTGTAATCGCCCACTGCTGAGCATAGGCCTCTCTTCGAGTACGCCACTCGTTCTGGTCCTGAGCCAGTCTCATCCAAGAGTGACCCGCGATCTTCCTAATATCGTCGATCCATCGAACCGGTGGACACCAGACGCTCATTTTACCACTAAATGGCCACCAGTCTGACACCATTTTGGTCCACCTGCCATCACTCTGCCTGGCAAGGTGTCCTGCCCAACTCCATTTGAGTTTGGTAATGACATATCCGACGTCACGCACTTTTGTGTGGCTGTGTTTGGGTACTGAATTTAAGTGTGAAGAAATATTTTGTAAAACATCTATTCTTAAAGGGCTTATGTTTTAAGCTTTTAAAATAGAATGTTCGTTTGAAAAACACAGACTGTATATTCTATGAATTTTAAAGCAATTTTAAATATAAAACTCCTGTGTTTCAGAGATATTGATATATAATAAAATATATTGAAATAAGGGCCAGGTATTGGTCCGAAACATGTCGAGCGATATTCGACCTTAAATAGTGACCTGTTTATTATATTACAAATGTGCAGTTTCGTAAGTCATGTTTAAATTATGTTGCAATTTATCAGGCAACCCTTAGCTGGGGCAATTTTAATACCAAAAGTAGTGAGGATCTGTTTAAGGGCATATTCGGTATCGTGTTCTGATTAGGAAAAAGTAGAAGAATTTTTTATTGACGCAATACATTTTTGGCATTTGTATGGACAGTTGGCTGACTTGGATGACCTGCCCTATAGAAAAAAAAAGTTTTTCGCGTCAAAAAAAATTTTCTTCTACTTTTTCCTAATCAGAACACGATACCGAATATGCCCTTAAACGGATCGTCACTACTTTGTTACATCATGTATGTAATATTAGTACTTGTATTGAATTTTCATACAAAGTTTAACCATTTTTTTTCAATTAATTGTAACTTAGGGAATGGAGGCTTTGTTTAGAAATTATTCTGGAATATATTTTTCAGGGATGTAACTAGTCAAGTTTCGTCTGCGAAATTTTTATTTTATATTTACCTATTACAGACGGTGCCAGGTACATATTATTTCAATAATATTATGTTAAATATAATTGTTTCGTGTCCATCAATGTCTCGAGCTGCAAGTTAACATTTTGAATATTACGTACCTACTTCATTTCAAACCTGAATATACTGCATTTAAGCTCAGTTTTATAAAGATCCGTTAGACCTTAAGTCGGTTTGTTGTGTCAAAAATTGTACTGAGTTACTGAAATTTGATCTGACATTTGGTCTAACGGATCTTTATAAAACCCGGCCTTAGACTTTCTTTCGTGCTAATTCTTGTTGTTATAAAAATGATAAATCACTAAGTACTACTTACAGAAGACTAAGATTAGCCGGGCCAGTAATCGGTATATAAAAAACAATAGTATATTATGCATCTGGTGTATAAGAAGGGTATAAAAAGGCGAGTGGTGTGGGTCGCAAGTAAAGACACCACGAGCCTTTTTATACCAGTTATACACCGTTGCATACAATACTTTTTCTACGACTTATTTCAAATAAAAAGTATTTCCAGACTTTTCATGCGCCATATTTTCCCTTAGTAATTGTACAACTTACCTACGCAATTTCTTCAGTAATGCTATATAAGTAACTTTTTCGTGGATTTTTAAAAGAATCAACGTACCTATACATTTTCTTCATGAACACAAAAAATCGTTATATTTAAGTAATACAACATAGTATTAAACGACAAAATTAAGTTAAAATGATGGTATTTTCCCTCATCTAAACTCTGTCAAGAGGATATTTAATAAAACTGAACACAATCGGTCATTTATCGAGATTTGTCTAAAAAAGCCATTCCCGAAGAGCATTGCATCCCGTTTTGTCGTGCGCAAAAGACATAAACGTGTCTCTTTCAAGGGGGGCGTGGCTTACCGAAAGCAGCAAACACGTGAAGCAAGAAAAAATCGTCATTTGTTTATTAATACTTTCCTATCAGGTAGCTCGTAAAGCGGCTAGTAAAAAGGTTGCGTACCTACATATTTAGATACTTATATAAAAATACTTAAATTATTTACTTTGCTACAAAAACCGCGCCCAACATCGCCGTCGAAATTTCCATGACTAAGCTAAGCAAATAAGTACTTATAAAAATACGAGGAAAATTCAGCGTATTTGCTGAAGCATTAAACTCGGTGACGTGTGATAAGTCACCTAAGCGAAGTCTTATGTAGGTAGTTAAGAGATGTCACAAGAAAATGACATTTTTAGTGTTTTAAAACCCTGGATTTTTATTAAATAGACATATGCAATAAAATAGAATATAAACTAACCTTAAAATAAACTAAACTAAAAACTAAATATTTACAAGTAAAAAAGAGGCTCCAGCTCGGAGCTCGGCGGTAGGGTGCCCAGAAGGCTGGCCGCATTGCCGCGCTGAACAGCAATGCTGATCCGCTGAGCGAGGTACGCACCAGCCTTCTGGTCACCCGTCGCTTCCACAAGGCGCTTCGCTAGTTCCTTAAACATATAATGGACTGCAGATCCCCACGGCCCTAGAGTTTCCACCCCAAACGGCTCAAACATAAAGAGTAAATTATAGACTTGCTGCATTTTTTCCCATGGTTAGAGTTGTGTATGCTCGTTGATTCGGAGATCACTTCAAATTCAGTCGCGGAGTATTAGTTCGATGTTTTATTAATCCAATCGATATGTGGTAACAAAGTGGGGGTAGCTGGAAAGTCTTTTGGGGGTACAGTTGGAAGACTATCCTAACTTATCTTCCTCCATGTGATATTTATTTATTAGATTTTATTATTTTCATGTTGACGTGTTATAGATATAGCTCAAAATATTTTATTATGATTAGTGTACCTGCTTTATTACCTTTTATCTTGACGCTTAGAGACCTTATACATCTCTAACAAATCTCGATTGTTATTAGTTTCTTAGTCTTATTTTTGACATGTAACACTACATTTAATTAATGATACTTTGATTATTGTATTATTTTTATTTGATGTACCTAGATAGATTTTGACTTGTAAAAGTGCCCTTGAGGTCTATTTGCATAATAAATGTTTTGGGCAGGTCGTCCAAGTCATCCAACTGTCCATACAAATACCAAACATTAATTGCGTCAAAAAAAAATGTCTTCTACTTTTTCCTAATCAGAATACGATACCGAATGTGCCCTTAAACATTCCTCACTAGTTTTGTTACACCCTGTATTATCTAGCTGCGCGTAAAATTGGTTAAACATGTCAAAAGTAATAAAATTCTGAATAAAATGTACTTTCGTAATCAGTAATCAGTCGTTTGTTTGCTAAAACATGGTACAACAAATAGGTCATAATCTAAAATATAAGGAACTACATGTTTGGTCACAAGGTCATGCAAATATTTAAGGTATGTCATGTGTATCGCATGCATAATCTATCTATATATATAAAAGAAGAAGTCCTGATCTACCATCAACGCACAGCCGAAACTACTGGAACTAGAAACTTCAAATTTGGTCCAGAGCTTACTTTTATAATGTATGCAAGGGATAAGACGGGATTTTTGGAAATTCCAACCCTAAGGGGATCAAATAAGGGTGCAAAGTTTGTATGGGAGAAAATTTTTTTTTTGAGCTGAAGACTTCAAAATTTGTAAAAAGGTTACGAACTTAAATCCAAAGAAATTGTTTTCAGGGTTTTGCAAAATTCTAACCCTAAGAGGGTAAAATAGGGGTGCAAAGTTTGTATGGGAGAAACTTCTGTTTTAGAGTTAGAGACTTAAAACTTTGTATATAGACTCTCTGATTAAATATAACAAAACTAAATTCAGTGATTTTCTAAATTCATCCCCTAACGGGGTGAAAAGGGGCTTCAATGTTTGAACGGGGACCAAATCTTTTTTGAAGTGAGAGATTTCAAACTTCGTAAATAGACTCTCTGTTTAAATACAACAAAAGTTATTTCAGCGTTTTTCGAAATTGCTACCCTAAAGGGGTGAAAAGGGGGTTCCAAGTTTTTACTGGGAACAAATCTTTTTTGAAGTGAGAGATTTCAAACTTCGTAAATAGACTCTCTGTTTAAATATACAACAAAACATGTTCCAGCATTTTTCTAAATTGTTCCCCTGATGGGGTAGAAAGGGGGATCCAAATTTATGCGGGGAGCAAATCTTTACTTTTGGCTAAAATTCGTTATAGGTGTCATCTTCGAGGTTCCTCGGGGTGCCGATTACGAAAATGACATCCATTTTCAAATCCAAGATGGCAGGAATTTATTTTTTCTTTTGAGTAATTTTTCACAAAGGATTAATAGCATCAGACAACTGACAGAAACAAATAAACCTCATTTATATCTTTGTTACCATCTAAAATCTACGCGGACGAAGTCGTGGGCGGCTGCTAAGCTATCTATAGATATAATAAAGCTACAGAGGTTCAAAAATCTGTACATTGAAGATATTAAAAAAAAAAATCGATTGAGGGGTCTTAAAATCAATAACAGAACACATTTCAACAGTTTGTAGAATTTGTGTCTGTTTGTTTGTTTGTCTGTCTATTTATTTGTCTCAGAATCACGTGAAAACTAGCCAATAGATTTTAGTACAACCCTCACTAATAAGTTTAATGGACCTTCGGCCAGGTTATAGGCTTTAAAAATCATACAGATTGGGGATGAAAGGGGATGAAGACAGAGCGTGAAATTTGTATGAGAAGTCCTTCAATTCGTGACTTAAAGGCTTGAAAATTAGTAAGCATATAATTGGAGACAAACTAAAAAGAATCCCATTCAAAAATTGTACAATAAACATCAGATAATATGTGAAAAAATGGAGGGTGGAAAAGTGCTTAGGGGATTAGCGACAAATAACCAAAAATCCCTCAACCCATAGTAACTGTTTGAAATGAGAGATTTAATTATGTTAGTCAGTCGCTGTCAACATTGCCTACCTGCCTCCGTCTACCTAAAATTGATATGTCTTCAGTGGTCACCTAGAACGTTGTCAGAGTGGTCGAGTGTGATTGATAACGGTCTTATCTGAGACCCTACAAAATCCCACTAAATCCCAGTAATTCCCACTATTCCCACTAATCTTTTAAATGTGAAAGTTCGGATGTTTAGATGTTTGGATGTTTGTTACGGCTAAACAGATTATGATGAAACTTGGTATGTAATGAGTTTATAGACTGAATAAACATATAGGATAATTTTTATCCCTTCATCGTCCCTCAAATTTATAAATCGGGGTCGGAATTTGAATCTATGAACCAGCTTCGCGGTAGCCCCTCAGAGTCCTGTAGATATTTACGATGCCCGCTGACGTACGAACATTCGTCTCAGATGAACCAGTGTAAGTCTGAGCTCCAAATATGCACAAAGTTGTCACGAATCGTAGGGTCAAGATAAAATAAGGAAAAGTATCGTGAGGCGAGTCTAGACATCCGTCTAGACTCGCCTCACGATACTTTTCCTAAAATCCACACACACATCCGTAAATATCACGATATTTGACGTTTGACGTGTCAGAGACGTGCCATTACACCAATTCATTGCATTACACAGATGACATTTGGCAAAGTCGAATCGAAACTAATGAAGATTATTTCGTACTTGCACAATTTAATAATTTGAGCCTTATAGTGGCTACGATAAAGTACGTATTTGCATACGTAAAGTTTTTTATCATCGTAGTTACAAACAGTAATGTCGCTACCAATTGATTATGATGAGAATATTTTTTTTGAACCTGACTGTGGCTTTATAGGCCGGGACCAATAAAGTAATAGGAGTGCGCGCTTGGAAAGTGGCCTGGGGACAATCCAGGGGAAACCTCCGACACGACCATGCGGGCGGTTTAAACACTGGAATACTCTAAGGCCGGGTTTTATAAAGGTCCGTTAGACCAAATGTCAGATCAAATTTCAGTAACTCAGTACATTTTTTGACATAACAAACCGACATAAGGTCTAACGAATCTTTATAAAACCGAGCCTAAGAGTGTGCGCTCCAGTGAGATTGGTTGAGCGGCTTCAACCAAATCTGAAGTGTATGTAGGTGGAATCGAACTACTGGGAGTTTTGTCGCTGGTTCACTGAACCTAGCCTAGCTGAGAAGAGTCCAGCAAGGAACTCAGCTAGGCCCGACTCTATCTGGTATGCAGCGGAATCAGGAAAAATAGGGATTATATTGTGTCCGTGTTGTCGCGATCGTGCGGTGGACGTCCTCGCCGGCGTGGTAATTTTGTGTCTGTCCTACGGACCCATAGAAGCTATTACAAATCTTTTTGGTTACTTTTGGTAAGTTTATCCAAAATACTTGTGGGTAACATGTAAACAGTGATTACCTAGCTGATTAGTTATAAACAATCAAATCACTGGGAGGTACAAGTAGTAGGTATATGAACAGGTTTTGTCCTATGGTCGTCCAGTGTCCACCTAAATTCGGTCTTCAGCTGTCCGCCGGTTTTATCAGGCTTTGTTTCGAATGTATTGGAATTAGGAGGTACATGGGAGATATTGAGGGATTTCAATTTTTAGGTTCTTAGAAAAGAAAATAAAAGTCAATCGTCGGAATCGGAAAGTAGCTACTTACAAGGAGAAGTAACTTTAGGCAGCATTTTCTACCTCTCAGTCTTCGGGCTTACAATTTTTTTAAATATAATTGTAATACTATAATGTGCGCTGTTAACCATCTGCACTTAAGAATATTACTTTTGTTTTAAGCATTAACATTTGCTAACGAAAATTATAAATTGAAGTTAAGGAATGCGTACGCCTCCCCAGGCTTTGTAAGAGAGAACTGGTTGAAAAACTTGGTAACCGAGGGTGATTATTTGTTGTTAGACAGCTCAGTTAAAGCGATTGGCTGCGTATGTCAGGATGTCACAGGTTCGATTGTACGTTTTGGAGGTAGAACTTTAACTAGAAAAATACCTACGATAAAGGGAGAATTTCTTACAGATATTTTGATAGGGTGCTTAGAATTTTTGTAAACATGTTTGTCTTAGTAAAGTACAAGTACCTATAAAAACATTTTCTTAATAAACTAGAAGTGTTCAATCAATTTTCCTACCGAGGGATAATGCGTAGAGGTTTTCACTGCAAGTAGAGCGTATCATATTGTTGCAGGACATTAAAAATCTTGGGTTATAATGAAGGACTCCTACCACTTTGCATTTCGAGAATCATCAAAATTTTTGTTCGATTCAAGCATAATATATCTTCTCCTGTAGTCGCTACATCAAGCATGTCAGTACTAAGGGTCGGAAAGTAAGGAATTGGGTAACGTCATCGAACAAGAAAGTATGTGTAGACGTACGCAACATCAAACCGTGACACCACTATGCTACATGTATGTGATGAGGTAGTTTCTTAGCAGTCATTAGTGTTTTGTTACATAGTATAAGAAATCATCAAAAATAAATCATACGCATAAATGCTATATGGGATCGAGACGACGGCGTTCTCCGGCTTGGAATGAAATATGTATTTAACGTCTGCCCTACTTAGTCAGTACCTATTACCAACATACATACATATGTACCTATATTGGTATTAATAAGTCAGTAGAAGTTCACGCGAACGAAGTCGCGGGGCAAAAGCTAGTTAACTTATAAACTAAAAAACTTTGTGTATCTGTGATGTAACACTATTGAAAAAAACCAGCGAAATAATCGAAACATGTTAACATTTTTCGATATTTTCGACAAAATTCAGCGCATGAAATCAAAAGCTCTCAGCTATCTCTCACACTTTTTTCATATCGTTTTAACAATAGAAAGAGAACGCTTTTAAAATTGAAGCACTCTCGATATAAAGCCCTGGGCTTACAGGAGAACACAATTAATATGGCGCGCGTCAAAGCTCTTAAGTAGTTGACTGAGAGACTATTATTGCTTAATCCACATGCCTTATTACTTGGGTCGTGCTATACTGTAGGTTAATTCTGTTCGTCATTTTGCATCCTATTTGCATTTCACTGTGTTTTGCTCGCTTCATGCGCGAGCTATGGTATCAGAACAATTTTATGGCATCCTTCTACCGTTATCCCAGTATACTTGCATCCTGAAGAATACCTAGGGTCCGCTACCTAACTCCAAGATTTAGCGTAGGCACTAGTTTTCACGGAAGCGACTGCTATATGACCTTCCAACCCAAAGAGAAACTAGACCTTATTGGGATTAGGATTCTGGCCAATGAGGGCTATCGCGTATGAGTTCGCCGCTAGAGGCGCTAGTGCAGCGTGAGGTCTCCGAAATGTCAAATGTCACTCTTTTTGGTTGCGCTACGCGGGTTAAAATCTAATTGGATATTTTGTAGTACCTGATTTTGATTATGGGCAATATGAGTTACGGGTCAATAACTGTCAGTGCTTTGAGACAGTTTTGTCTTTCGGAAACTTATTTCCTCCTTTTTTCCGTACAAAACGGGACTGCGCTACAATGCGGGATGTTCGATATTTTTACGGTACGGTTTTAAGGTATTAAATATAATTTAAATGTAAACTTCTTTCTCATGCCCATAACAACCAGTAATAATTTTTGACAGCTGGACCTTACTCGATAGTGGCGCCAACTGGTGAGCACAAAAACGATAGCCTTCATTTGGCTGTTAGAAGCCGCCCGAAGCCTTCTAACCTACTTAACGATTGCTATCATTGACAGCAGTAGGGGTCAATGGCTCAACGAGGCTTCTAAAGCACGGGAGTGCTCAGTTAATAACCCAAAGCGGTTAGCTATCGAAGAGTTGAGCAGTGCCTTTACCATGAGTTTGCATGAGCGTACTCGCCAGCGACTGCGTAAAGGGGGCGTCCATAAATTACGTGAGGTTTTTTTTTTTATTTTCTGTCCCCCCCCCCTCCCCTCCTGGTGAGATGTCGTGATATTTTATTCAACGTCCTCCCCCATCCCCCAATCTCACGTGAAATTTTTAAAATGTGGGTTTCTTACGTAAACGCGTTGGATTGTTATTGTAAAAAGAAAAAAAAAATTGCTTCGTGCTTTTATTTACGACTAGTTAAGACTAGTTATCAATATTGCTGAGAGTTAACATCGAAGTATGAATGAAATTATTCTCTTTCGACCGAAATAGTGAATAATCTTAATCGTATTACGATTACGCTTAAGATTAAATCTTATAAACGTGTACAATCTGGATTAAATGGACCAAAATAGTATAATTTTTTTTTGTTTCAATCAGAAAAAAAATTGCGTGATATTTGCCGAGAACCTCCCTCTCTCCAACGTAAGATTAGATGAGATTTGACTTGACCCCCTCCCCCCCTTAAACATCTCACGTAATTTATGGACACCCCCAAACGATTTAGTATGCCGATTCTTAGTTCTATTGCGTAACCGCCAAAGGCTCTGTACTCTTGGCATGCAAATTTTTACGCAGTCGCTAGCGAGTACGGTCATGTAAACTCATGGTAAAGGCACGGTCCTTCGTCGCCTTACCTCGCATACCACACGCGCTGCGCGGGCGCCGCTGGGCCACGAATGCCTTTATAAATTAAAATGGTATGACTAAGCATCAAAATATATTTATATTTTCTTTGAAAATAACTACAATATTTATGACCTACTGTAGCTGAGCGGATAGCCACCCGACTATCAATCCGAACAGAGTAATTGGGTCATTCAAATTTTTTCATGACCAGCGGGGTAATCACGTAACTTTATGTACTAACGGTAGATAGATTTTACTGACAATTTTGAAGTATAAATGTATGATCTGACAATTAAACTTTGACATCAAAATCTACATAACAGTAGTAGAAAAAGTTACGTGATTACCCCGCAGGTTTCTATTACGAAAAAATCTATGATATGTATTGAATTACTGTACAAAAATAGGATTTCGAAATAGTACCTGAACTTAATAAAATGAATTTATACGTAAGATACTTAAATATTAACACATTGCTGTAAAAGGTGGGTAACATAGTGGTAAAAACCATTTTTTCATGCAAATGGTGAGACATCCAAGGACCACTGAGTTACTCGATTTATGGATATTAGGTGTGGTTCGTTAATTACCAAAACTATAGGAAGTGATGCTGCAATTAAATCTCGTTCTAAATAACAATACAGAAATGATGTGAGGGCGAAGTATCCCAAAATCTGGAATTAAAAAAAGTGTCTGAAAATTTTGTACATGAAAAAGTAGAATGGTCCAATTCTGTATTTACTTATTCCTTATTTTGTTTTTGTCCTTTGACGACCGGTTTAGCCTAGTGGGTAGTGCACCGGCCTGTGAAGCTGACGGTCCTGGGTTCGAATCCCGGTAGGGCAAATATTTGTGTGATGAGCATGCATATTTGTTTCTGAGTCTTGGATGTTTTCTATGTATTTAAGTATTTATATCTATTAAATATATCGTCGTCTAGTACTCATAACACAAGCCTTCTTGAGCTTACTGTGGGGCTAGTTCGATTTGTGTAAGATTGTCCTCTAATATAATTTTTTTTTTATTTATTTTTTTTCACTTATACTGATTCCCCTCAGGCGGTTGTCGGTCATACGTCCGTATCCATTACTTTAACGTCGAAATAAAACGGAAAGCTAATTTCTAAAAGAATTTTTTTTCCATATCATCTCAGCATCGTGTTATTGAGGAAGTTTTCTTCTCAGATCTAAAGAGCTGTACGTATAGTCAACCATTCAATCATATACGCCTTTTGTCGAACCATACGGTTTAATGAAGACAAGTGGGAGGGATATGTAAAAGCCTGTTCATATTTGGTATTGACATGTGAAATATAGACGATAATGGCGAAATTAAGATGTAATTTTATATTGCAAGTGCTGAATCAATTATTGTAGTAGGTATTTCAATTGTTTCATACAGAAAAAAAATGCAAAAAATGGACCGTAATTTCGCACGCAGCTTAAGACGGGAATCGAACCCGCGCCTCTGGTTTGTCGGACCAGCGCCCTTACCACTAGGCTACCCAGACCACTACGTCATCGCAGCAAATCTTAACTTTGCATTCACAAGCCGCTAGCGACCCCTTTGTATTTTCTTCAAATGTTCACAGCCTTTCACCACTCTAATGGGTAAGTTAGGCGCGGGTTCGATTCCCGTCTTAGGCTCCGTGCGAGATCAGGGTCCATTTTTTCTTTGAATTGGTCTCTGTATCGAATGATTGAAAATTTGTTCGTGGTAATTTTCACGTTATATTAACTCGAATCAAAAAACAATTTAATTAAAAATAAATTGATTCGTGAAATAGGTTAGCATATTTATCGTTATTTATTTTGGACCTTATTATCATAGTATTACGTACACTTTTTGTTATAACGTTTGTGGAAAGCAAGCGTACCTACTCGTTGCCCACTCATAAAAATTATACACTTCTTTTATGACGAGCTTTAAACTGTAGTCCCTCGGGTGTGTGTGCGCATATACCGAATACGACATAAAGCGAATATACCTATCCATGTAATGTGAATGGAAATCGTACTATTATTATTTGTATCTAGCAACATTTGTATCCATTATAGTATTTTATGCAACGGTTTTATAAAAAGGATACAAAGAGGTCGAGTGGTGTGGGTTGCGATGCGAGCCTAGGCGAACATCGCAAGTAAAAACACCACGAGCCTTTTTGGACCTTATATATCGTTGCATATAGTACTTTTTCTACGACACGTTTCAAATAAATAATTGTTAACCTTTTAAGCTTACCTACTCAATGTCTTCAGGAATTACGTCACATACTTCGTGGATTTTTAAAAGAATCAAAGTACCCTACACATTTTGTACATGAACACAAATAAAATAATTTATTTAAATAATGTTAATCGTTTATCAGTTTACAATCGTTTATCAGAATTTTTTTTTTTATTTATTAATATTTTTTTTTAGAAAAAATTGAGGTAAATAAATATTTAAAGCTAATTTAGTTCTAAATTAACATTAATTATGAAAAATAAATGAAATATAAAAAGCCTAGACACCGTCCCCAAGGTCGCTCATTGGCGGAAATTATTTTTAATTGGAAATTTATTAAGAAATTAAAATATGACACTTTTTGTGGTTTGTTCTTTTGTTAATTAGCTAGACTAAACTAATTTCGAATCCGGTCTAAATCCAACCTGTTGGTTTTTATTAATATGTCCGTAAATATAAAGAAATTCTTAAACTTGTAACACATAAAGATGATAAATTTATTTATTGGTATTAGTAAATAACATAATATGAAAAAAATATGGCGAAGCTGCGTTAAGTTGGCAACAGTGACATGAATTTTAAAGGTTTTATCTGAACGTACCAAAGAATGACTACAAAACATAGTATGTATAGTCTGTGGCACCTAGGCGTATCTTTTTGGTGAAAACACGATACGCTTATGTAAATCGTTTCATGAAAGCAAAGTTATTTCGTATGTCTTTATATTAGTGTTCGTGACTATGTAAATGACAGATAAAAGTACACGAGTATGAATAGTACATTTTGATGCAAGTGCGGAAGGTTTGTCATTTCGCACGAGTCCCGAGTTGTCTTGGCCCGAGCCGCGAGGCGAGGGACAGGACTCGGGACGAGTGAAAATGACACTTCCGCACATATATCAAACGACGTTTTTTTATACAGTTGCGAAAAAATAACAAAGAAACAAAACTAAATAAAATAGTAATGAAAAGAGAGACAAAACAAAATGTATTTACTTGCCATTATGGACTTTGCACGTACCTGGTCTACTTCTGGCGTAGTTTACACACATTTTATTTAACAATCGTAGAAATCACACATATCACAAAAATATTATTAAAACAATACGTCATTACAAAATTATTCGTGAAATTATGAATGAAAGAGGCGGGAATTAAAAAGTCGGTTTAACTTTTAATTGTTAGACTGTTTTCAACAAGCCATGGTTGTCAGCATTCAGCCAAAACCAAAATTATTTTGCGAGATATTTTACGTCACGTGGTTGTTTAATTAAATTTAAACATGAAAAATCAGTTATTTTTAATTTTATAATTAATTTATATTTGATTTTTTGTTAAATAAATGTATGTTTTGGCGATATACGCTTGCGTTCATTCATCCAGCGCGGCGGTCCTGCATAATACTCTATTAATCTTAGGTCTCGCATAATACTCGTTTCCGGTCATTGGTCTACTCAATCAAATAACTTTTTGAAAGCAGTTTTAGATTTTTAGTATATGATAACCTGTTTAATACGCAATTGTAATGTTTTAAATATAATAGAAGTATAGTCTTAATGCCAAATGTTTTATTAAATAAATGAGTAAACTGATTCAACCTAAAACTCTTGTGTTGGATGTTTGGATTGGACCAACAGTAAATTTAAAAAAAATGGAAAAGTAAAAAGCACTAGTACGCGAAATCCAACTTTGCGCACGATATATACAGCTACATAAAGTACCACTTTTTGAGCAACTGTATTAAAAAAAAATTAACACAATTATGTCACTAATTTAATGTTTTCTTTTGTTTCAGGTGTACAGATAGCATATTTTGCAATAATAGGAACCCAAATGTTTATGATTATGCTGAGCATAATCTTGTTTTACGGGATTTATAAAGTGAGTACATAGATGTCTGTCTGTTACCCTTTCGCGCTTAAACCGCTGAACCGACTGAGATGAAATTTGATACGGATATAGTTCAAGTCCATGGGAGGGACAAAGGATATACTTTATCGTAATATCAGATGGTGCTTCTTACATAAGTTTGTAAAACCCAGTGGTAGGAACCAGGTTTCGAACCGGGGATCGTTACCGGTATTCTTACTACCGGTTTTAAATAAGGTATAACCGGTTATAATTGCATTTCGCTATTTATATCGCTAAAGCTCTGATTAGCGGTATAATCAAAACCGGTATTCAAATATGTTAGTGGTTTCGCTAATTGACAACAATACCTCTATTACCCATAAAAACCATTACCGGTAACAGCTGTCAGTGTCAATATACTCGATTATATGTTTCTGCAAACTGGCGTATTGTAAAAAGTAGGTATTTACACCTATTTGTTGCGTTTTAGTAGTAATGTCTAATTGACATCTTACCTATCAAGTGCAATGAATAGCGGTATGGAATACAGGTATTTAATATCGTAAATAGTCTATACATAGAGGTATAGATAAAAGCGGAATGACAACAATACCTCTAATTAGAATATAGGTATTATTTTATTAGCGGTAATAGTTTGTCAATTTCCATACAGGTATTAAACAAAACCGGTTTTACATACCCTGGTTCCAACCCGCGACTAAAGTTTCAAAGTCGCGTGTCTTACTGCTCGAGTACAATTGTTTCTCCTCTAATTTTGTGTGGGTCTATAAAGGGCTCTCGATTAATATCGGTCGAGCCCTTAGGGGATATAAATTTTATGTGCGTTTTAAAGTAGGGTCTTTCCCCGAACATAT
The DNA here is from genome assembly GCA_963556455.1 of Epiblema foenella. Taxonomy (NCBI): domain Eukaryota; kingdom Metazoa; phylum Arthropoda; class Insecta; order Lepidoptera; family Tortricidae; genus Epiblema; species Epiblema foenella. Next base: position 27,145,723 of record OY747099.1, on the reverse strand, counting down.
CTCCCGAGGTCATGAGTATCCAGATGATTCTTTTTTACTATTTTTATTTCATTTTATATTTAAATGTGTAGGTACGTGTCAAATACACATGCATAACTAAAAATTTGCAACCGATAGTTGTTTCGTGACGCAAAACTGAATTAACATTACTAGATGTTATTATAATAGTAGTTTATACAATCGTTATATAATGTATGCTATTTAGTCGAGAAGCGCGTTTAGACCTCGAGGATTGGCGAGTGTTCTAAGATTCGATATTTATAAAGCTAATTATGTAACTATTGCATATACTATTTTTTTCTACGAGTCAACGGAAATAAATAAGGATGTTGACTCAAAATTTGACCACTACATAAGATTACTTTAAAAGAAACAAGGTAAAAAAATATGCCAAATGATGGAAATCCTATTCAAATATCCCAAAAAATAACGAAGCTACAACAGTTTCAATGTTGCTGGATAGAGAGAGAAAGCGCGACAGATCAGTAACGTTATTGACCACGAGCGCCATAGTAAATGACGATCATTTCAATACGAAGGTGCGTTTTACGGAGAAGGGACAGAATATATACCCTCTCTTAAAACTTTGAAGACTTATAATTATGTAATTATTTATTCTTTTGAGTACTTGTTTCGCCATTTGATTAAGAATTTGATCCCTTTCTGAGAAAATTTGAACTTATTGATTTTTTTATTTGATATCAACATCCATATTAAACAAACCGAAATAATTAAATAACGTAGTCTTGCGGAAATGAAGATTAGGCACATGGGTTGATGGCTCGTTGATGTATTTTGTTCTATGTTCGCGGAGTCACGTGATTGGTCAATTTCATAAGAGTACAGTAACGGCGTCACGTGATTGGCCAATTTCATAAGAGTTCAGTTGAAGGGAGCTCCATAGAGAAAAGTATATGATTTTAGTTTCGTCTATGATATCTTAATTCAAACATTGAAGTCTACTAGTAGAAAAATGAAATAATATAACAGTTCCTTCTTATCAATTATGATGATGGAATAAATGATCTTTATTTTACAAGTATGTCGAAATCCGAAATGGCACTTAAAAGTTATAATCTACTAGCATTTCTCAAAAGAAGACCACTGTCGAGAAAAGGCGCCGAAAAAAATTCTACTAAACAACTGATTAATAACTGACTAAAATTCTTTTAAATGACTGATCATTTTGTTCCAAAAATATGCTTAAATACAATGGTAATACTTAACGTACCTACTCGTACTTAAATTAGGTAAATTTGAGTACGCAAACAACAAACGAACTGAGGAAAAATTTACAATGTGTAGTTCCACAAGAAAACATGTCAAAACTATACGTATTACCAAATTCGAGATAAGGGATAATGTAATGGAAATTACTTTGATGATGATATCGCGGACCTCGTTGGAGATGGAGAGACGAACTTGACATCTCGGATCAGATGTGGTGGGAGAATGCACAAGACAGGGACACGTGGAAAATAAAGACGGAGGCCTTTGCCCAGCAGTGGGACACCTGAGGCTCTTTATAATAATAATTATAATAATGATATTGCAGGAAAATGTGGCGTTCTTGGTGCCATGGGTCGTCGGTTGCATGACCTTCATGGCGCTAGAAGCTATGGCAATGGTCTACTCCAATATACTCAGAGATCACGTGAACAGAGTAAGTACTAACATATCATTACATTTCAATATACGTAATACAACAAGCGATGTAATCGCTAAGGAGCGATATTTTCAGACAACATTTAAGTACCCAAAGATTACATAGATAAAATTGAACTTCATAAAACGAGATGTTACTCACTTTTATCACTTTAACATAAGACACAATGTGAGTCTTTCAATATACGTAACACATCAAGCGATCTAATTACTAAAGAGAGATATTTTTCAGGCAACATTTAAGTACCCAAAGGTTACATAGATAAAATTGAACTTCATAAAACGAGACGAATGATACTCACTTATATCACTTTAACACACGACACAATGTGAGTTTTTCAATATACGTAAAACAACAAGCGATCTAATCGCTAAAGAGCGATTAAGTACCCAAAGGTTACGTAAATATAAAATTGAACTTCATAGTGCAACTCACAAGATAGTTTTTAGGTTGAAAAACGAGGTGAAAAAAGCTCACTTTGACACAGGTAACAATGTGAGTCTCTTTCGGCACAGTAATTATCTCCTTTTATACGTAGTATATCCTAGCTTCATGGTTCTGTCCCACTTGCATTGTAGATTTTCTCAGCGCCATTGCAATTATACTGCTTTGTTGACAAACGCGAAAATCAAAACAAAAGATTTCGTGTGTCGTAACAATTTGTCCAACAATTCGTATATTGTTCGCTCCAAACACGGTTAGCGTTGTTTGGACTCAGTTTGATTGTGTTAGCGCTGCATTCGAGTCAAAGGGCCAAATTGAATTCGGTCCAAACTTGATACTTGCACGGTCTTGGTAGTTCGATGTGAAAGTTTTGTAGTCCGCAATTGGGGCCATTTGGCTATGGACGTTTTAGCGAAATTAAGCACTCTTTTCACTCTGTACCATTAATTTGTAGAAGTGTTCCCAAATACCTACAACTAGTTTACTATATACATTAACTATTAGGTAATCGTATTGGTTTACTAATGTGCATAAGACTTTTTGGTAATTGAAAAATACTTATTTTTCAAATATTTTCATTTCGATAAGTTTTATTTTCCGTCAATTTTTTTTGAAACCTTATATCATTTATATTTGTAAAAAAACCTAACCTAATGATATTTTCTTGTAATAAATCATTGGACTTATTACAAGTTCTGAAAAGTTACCGGTTTAATTGTTTGGAACATCAAACTTATGCGAAATGAAAATATTTGAAAAATAAGTTGGCCATATTTATTGGATCATGGGTTTGCAATACTTGGCGAAATTTGCTTTTATTTATAGGTACAAAAGGCAACTTAAATACTTAACAACAAAAATTGAATATATTTACCGATCCTGCTCACAAAATTTCACGAGAACTGGTTAAGAAATGCGACCTGTAGAGAAAAACTCATTATTTTTTCATTTCCAAAACTAACGTCAAAATAATTATATATAACTATCGAGCCTGCTCACAAAACTTCACTAGAATCGGTTGAGAAATGCGACCTGTAGAGAACAACATACCGCAATTCGCCCGCAGTAACATACGTAATCATTGGGAAAAGAAATGTTATTAAAAAATTCCAAAAACTGATTCGACAAAATTCTATATAATTGCCGGACAAACCGATATTAACCGGCAAAAATTTACTCTCATTGAAAAAACAAATTGTTTTTGAAAATTTCCATAAACTGACTACAAAAAAAATCTAAAGTAACCAACGTGCTCGAGCACAAACCATTGAAAAAACAATTTTATTTTATTTTCCAAAAACTGACACGAAAAACAAATATGATTATCGAACTTGCTTATCGAAATTTCACGAGAATCGGTTTAGAAATACGACCTGTAGAGGAAAACAAACCGAAATTCGCCCGCAAAAACATACGAAATCATTTTAACAAGTTGGTTTTGAGAGTTTTCATAAACCGAGGACAAAAAATCTATATAAATGTCGAACCTGCTGTTAAAATTTTACGAGAATCTGTTGAAAAAATGCGACCTGTAGAGGAGAACAATCGATAATCTGGATATCGGACAAACGAAAGCATTTCTGTCGAAGCTGAAGCAGGGACCTTCGTTTCACTTATTAGAATGGATGTCTTAGAGTCAATCCAAAAGTTCAAAAACAAACAATTATTCTTTATAAAACTATTAAATTTGTCGAACCCTCCTCTTGCTACACTATCAAAACAGGGCTTTACACCTTGTGGTTAGTGGTCTAAAATAGCAGTTTGCAATTACAATCAGCTCCCGCCTCGGTGAGAGATGAATTTGCATAAATGTTGCTTCATTAACGACAGTAAGTACGACTACTTTGAGTTTTAAGACGGACACTCTTATTATACTCGATATTCCACTTTCACACCATTGTAATGGAGCTTCTATTACAAAACACGATTTTTAGGCAATGTGTGTCCATTCACAAGCCTTGCCCACTATGAAAAGATGATTTAGGCGTTCGTAATGTTAGAGGTACGGCACTTAAGTAAGTGGCTTGTAAGACCGATAAGGGAGCGACAGCCACCACCACATAGCTGACAAGTAATGGGCTGTCCTGTCAATGTCCGGGCTGAAGATAAAAGAGGCAGAGCAGCGCGCTGATGTCTTAATTCACTTCTGTGGGATAAGAGATCAAACTAAGTTTGGTCGTGCTCCACTACTCCATTGCGTAGGGTCTCCCTCCACTAATCACTATCTTGTGATACCTTTTCCAGGTCGAGGGTTTGATCCTAAAATACACCATGTCACGTTTAACGCTGTCCTTAAAACGTAATATAGACCGCCCGATGGGTCGTTTGGCGTGCGCTAATTCGCTCAGGAGAGTTTTCCATGGCAAAGGAAAAGTCTCCATTGTTTGCACGTGTCTCAGCCAATGCAGCCGTCTTTGCTTCAGGATGGCCGCAATGCTGGCGTAGGGTGAAAATCATGTCGGTGTTGGAGCGACAAGCACAAAAACCACACTGTGACACAGTATACACGCGATCTGCCAGTTTTTGAAGCTTATGCAGGAGTATTCGGCCAAGCAGCTTTCCAGCGATACTCAAGAAAGAGATGCTGCGATAAGAATTACAGTTACCACGGTCACCCTTCCCTTTGTAAAGCGTGAAAATATTTCCATCACGCATATTTAGTTCCTTTAGCTGCCGCCTGCCATTCCTTGGCCATTCCAACTGTCATTGGGGCTAGTTTAGCTGGATGGCGCAGGTAAATATGCTGCGTTCACATTTCACTGTTTTTAACATGTCAAAATTTGTTTTTAATGTCCGTCTTGTGTAATTTGTTTTTATTTTGTTCTCTTCTTTCTTTTTCTTACGGTTACTCACCGCAAACAATTGCCCGCATTATGCTGAGATGGTACCGTTTCGACATAATACAACTTTTTAGTTATTTTTTATTTTCTTGTGTTAATTCTTGTTATTGTCTCGAATAAATATTTCTTATTTCATATCCTGAAGGATGTATTCCTCGTTCTAGTATTTTATGAAAAAAATGCAATTTAACGATCTCAGCACGTATATCATCACTGCCTGGACTCTTCCCAATCTTGAATTGTTGAACTGCGGTGCGGAAGTCTTCAATAGCGGGAATATTGTCAAGTTCATACCGGCAATTTTGGGATTGACTCTATTTCTTCAGGCTGTATATCAATGGGCTGGGAATAAAGTTGTAAAATAAATAATCTTCTACCTAATAAATCGCTTACTAAAATGATTGTGATTGTATCTTATGAGCTGACATGAACGCGCGAATAATGTCAAATATTAATTATATTAGGAAATCTGTATTGGAGTGTAGACACATTTGACTGAGACAAGAGACTGCTGGTTGTAAGTGCAGTTATTAATATTTATCCGCAATAAAATTAAACTGATTTTTTGACTGAGTTCGACTTCCGGCCGCGTACGAAACTAATATTTCTCAATATATGAATGGGTTATATATATTTCTAGAATCATCCAGGTGACTCCTATAAGAACTTTCCGTATCCTCTCCGGTAGTGGCAAATTTTCTCTCATTGCCCTATTTGTATTGTTCTAACAATGCTAATATTATTACAAACGCGGAAGTTTAGATCTTTGGATGTTACTTATTCAATTGATAATAATCGCAGTGACAAAACTGGGTATGCGTGATTATAGCCTGGATTAACATAAAAAATATGTTATTCATGCTTTAAAAATTACCTTAATTAGTAAGTAATTACGAGGCTTGTATTATTAGAACCAATTACAAATCATAGAGTGGAAGTGAATGTTTCGAACTAGCCAATGTCAAAGTTGTTTATTATTCTTAAGAGTTCACGGTTCGTTGTAGGGGACCACATAATAAGCGGCCTTGGCCCGTATTCTGCTACTCATGCTACATACGTAACAATATTGATTGATTATTGCCCTTACTCCTTACAGATAACCGTGGCTAGATAACTGGTGAACTGTGAAGATTTTTTTTCCTTGGAGATAACTAGTTATCTCCAAGGATTTTATATTCTTTGAACTGTGAAGATTTTTTTTCCTTGGAGATAACTAGTTATCTACAAGGATTTTATATTTCCTCTCAGAAAACTTAAAAAAATTATAGTTATCTGCGAAGAACATAAAATCCTTGGAGATAACCAGTTATCTCCAAGGATCGGATTTTCCTCACAGAAAACTGTTACAAAAAATAGTTATCTGCGAAGAATATAAAATCCTTGGAGATAACTAGTTATCTCCAAGGAAAAAAAATCTTCACAGTTTTCCAGTTATCTAGCCACGGTTATCTGTAAGGAGTAAGGGGATTATTGCTCGCGTACCAAGAGCATTTTGAGTAAAATTTAAGAACTGGTTTCGATGACAGTGGTCAATGTCAATGCCCTAACCTCCTTATTTATACCTTGCGAGTAGCTTAAAGTCCCAATATTCGCCTAGTCTCCTACCCACTGGCGAAGCCCATATTAGATAGGTCGATACCGAGATGGACAGGTCGCGTCTCCCCGTAACTTCACCCGGTTAAGGAAGTCAGTACTTGTCAGGCGTCTTCGTGTTAGGAAGGCTCCGGATGCGGATGGTGAATCGTATTCTGAGACTTTTCCCTAAAACCCCATTCCTCATTTTTGTCGGCAACTTCAATGACGCACTGACCAATGCTCACTTTTCAGCTGCGTGGAAAGTTGCATCGGTCATAGGGATAGCGAAACCAAGTAAATACCTCCTCGGCTGCCTCTAATAGGCCGATCAGTTTACTTAGCTATCTAGGAAAGCCATATGAGCGGATCTTTCTTACTAAGATTCTCAGGTTTACGGCTGAGAATAACTTCACCATCGACGAGCAGTTCGGCTTTAGATCCGCGCACTCGTGCATCTAACAGATGCACCACGTCACGGAGCACGTGCTAGAAGGTTTCTCTCGATTCCAGGGGCTCAGGATCAGTGCAATTTCAGCCAAATCCAGCCAGCTGTTTTCGAGATTAAGAGGAACGTACATCAATCCATCCATCCATCCAAACTTCGGCACAAACTTTCAAGTATATAGTATATTTGGATTAGGATAACTAAAATATAATATTGTAATATGAAGCTAAAGAAAGTACTGGAAGATTACTCCTCTGGAGACCTACATTATAAATGTAATCAGCGTACCTTCCTATCAATTTAAAGGAAATACTTTGACTATTCGAGCGGAATTGAAATGTGCGGTGAATAAATAATGGATAGTGTGGTACGTTGGTGAATGGACTGTAGCTGTTAAGCAAAAAAAATAACCCCGTACCGTATATTTTAATAAAAGTATATTTCAAAGGTGGCACGTTGCATGGGATTATATTTCTGGCATTTGGCATTACTACGAATATTTGATATTGATTCTTGATTTTGCACGCTCAAAGCTATAGTATGAGGTATAACGACATGCTGAGTATACCATTCAGCAGCTTAAAATACCCCTCTGTACGCACACGTTTATTTAAAAATAACCCCATGAATGCCATGACCCCTGCATCAGTGCCTCCTCCTGCTAGTTGGCGAGAAAGGCGTCTAAGTCATCCCGCCATCTCCGTTTAGGCCGGCCTTCTCTGCGTCGCTCTTTTGGCATTCACTTGGTAGCTGTATTAGCCCACCTGTCCGAATGCATGCGACAGACGTGACCGGCCCAGTCCCATTTGAGTCTAGCAGTCTTTTCGCCTACATCTGCTATGTATGTTCTGGATCGCAGCGTAGTGTTCCGGATGCGATCCATCTTCTTAACACCTAATATGCTACACTCCGTAGCCCGTTGACAAACCTTCAATTTGAACTTTTGACTCACCGTGAGTGACCATGTACAAATAGCCTTAAATCAAAATATTCGTACATATAAAATATACCCTTGGTATTTAGCGCACCATTGTTTATGCATCCTCTAAATTCATTCGGTACTACAATGCCACTGACATCTGTAGCTCCACTTAATAGAAGACAAATGTGCCATATTAGCGTAGACAGGGGCGCGCTGGTCCGCAAGCCACGCCCTACACGGGTAGGGTCCGCATAAATCTGGAATAAAATAAGAATAATAGAATTGGATTCTCAAGGCAAGGCGTCTTGCTCTGTCCCAGATAAAGAATGTCCGTAACGTGCAGGGGACTTTATTTAGTTATTTATACTCGTATTGTATCGATTTTCATATAAGTTTGCATACGTCGTTTGCAAAATCACAATAAGACCTTGAAACCAGTAAAATTAAATTAATGTTATCTATACTAATATACTAATTGTTTTAAAAATTTTAAAACTTAAAAACTCTCGAGATTCACACTTTCAGTGCCACTAATATCTATATCTATAAATGAAGAAGTCCTGATTGACTGACTGACTGACTGACTCATCAACGCACAGCCGAAACTACTAATGCTAGAGAATTGATTTTTGCACAGTCGGTGCAAACATTTATAACGCAGGCTAGGAATAAGAAAGAATTTTTCGAAATTCATCCCCTAAGGGGGTAAAACAAGGGATGAAAGTTTGTATAAAAACACGTATTTAATAAAGTGAGAGATTTGAAACTTTGTATATAAACTCTCGATTTAAATAGATTACTGGCATATTTCAGCGTTTTTCTAAATTGTTCTCCTTAAGGGGGAGAAACGGGGTTCAAAATTTGTACAGGGAGCAAATATTTTTTGAAGTGAGAAATTTGAAACTTCGTAGACTCTGTTTACGTAAATACAACAAAACAGATTTCAGCGTTTTTCGAAATTGCTACCCTAAAATAACGGGTTCCATGTTTGTACGGGGAGCAATTTTTTTTTGGAGTGAGAAATTTAAAACTTCGTACATATACTCTCTGTTTAAATACAACAAAACGTGTTTCAGCGTTTATGGAAATTGCTCCCCTAAAGGTGCGAAGAGGGGGTTCCAAATTTGTGTGGGGAGCAAATCTTTACTTTTCTTAAAAATCGATATGTGTGTCATCTTTGTGGTTCCTCGGGGTGTCGATTATGAAAAGAACATCGATTTTTAAAATCCAAGATAGCGGACATTTACCATTCTTAAAAATCGGTATGGTGTCGTCGAGTTTCCTCGAGGTACCGATTACAAAAATTACATGAATTTTCAAATCCAAGATGGTGGACATCTATTTTTCTTAAAAATCGACATGGGTGTCATCTTTAAGATTGCTCGGGGAGCCGATTAAGAAAATGCCATCCATACATACCTACATATGTAGGTAAATACAAACATACGAGTCAAACTGAGAACCTCCTTGTTTGTAGACGGTTAAAAATTACGCTTCCTACGCGGACAAAATTGCGGGAAAAAGCTAGTCACTACATAGTATAAAACAAAGTCGCTTTCTCTGTCCCTATATCCCTATCTATGCTTAAATCTTTAAAACTACGCAACGGATTTTGATGCGGTTTTTTTTTAATAGATAAATAAATAAATAAAATAAATAAATATTAGAGGACAATCTTACACAAAATCGAACTAGCCCCACAGTAAGCTCAAGAAGGCTTGTGTTATACGACGATATATTTAATAGATATAAATACTTAAATACATAGAAAACATCCAAGACTCAGAAACAAATATTCATGCTCATCACACAAATATTTGCCCTGACCGGGATTCGAACCCAGGACCGTCAGCTTCACAGGCAGGTGCACTACCCACTAGGCTAAACCGGTCGTCAAAACCGAAGGTCAAATAGATAGAGTGATTGAAGAGAAAGGTTTATATGTATAATAACATCCATTAAATAGTGCACCCGTGCGAAGCCGGGGCGGGTCGCTAGTATTATATAAAGTACATACACTGACAGTTTCAAGGGCCAATACAAAAATAATATCTCATTGATTAACGATTCACTGACCTTGCCACTATGATAATAACATCAAAGGTCTTTGTATGATAATTTTAGACACTTAAACTGTATTTTGCTTTATGAACGTTAATTTCGCCTATGAACATTGTGGCTTTTGATTGTAATAATCAATATTTTATTATGAGTTGCTATTTGAAAAGGAAATGTAAAAGTAAATTAACGTTTTACATTTTTTGTTATTTCAATGAAGTAATAAAAAAGTAAATTAACGTTTTACATTTTTTATTATTACATAATAAAAAAGTAAATTAACGTTTTATATTTTTTATTATTTCTATGTGATAATAAAAAAGTAAATTAACGTTTCACATTTTTTAATGTAATAATAAAAAGGTAAATTGACGTTTTACATTTTTTATTATTTCAATGTAATAATAAAAAAAGTAAATTAATATTCCCCTTCCATTATACTATAAATTAAATTCACAAATTGTATCAGTAACATATAAAATTGGTTAAATTTTGGAGGAATAAAAACTAAAATTGGGTTCTATAAATAAAAAAAACAGAAATATCATAAATATTTATTTAGAATTGACCGGAAATGATAACGAGAAATTATTTAGTATTAATAACAACAAAAATTCTATATCCAAACTCACACAAAAAAAGCCTTTCGATTTCGTTTTTTCCATCTGTCTGTTTGCCGATATGTCAGAGGCATTTTACTCAAAAACTTAAATGAATTGGTATAATGTAAGCCACTACATAGTTATGTAGTATATTTTACGATGGTAACCCTTAAATACAACTGAAAGTTTAACATTTTTTGACGAAGAAGATGAAGATATGCTTTCAATTTACAATACCTATAGAATATTGGTTTTAAATGTTGACTAGTAGTAGTTCGTACGGGACACTTTATTGTGCCTGGTCCCTTTTTTTGACTACCGCTTTAGCCTTGTTGGTAGTGACCCTGCCTACGAGGCTGGAGGTCCTGGGTTCGAATCCCAGTCAGGGCATTTATTTGTGTGATGAACACGAACATTTGTTCCTGATTCTTGGATGTTTTCTATATATTTAAGTATATATTTATCTATAGAAGTATGTATATCGTCGCCTAGTACCCATAGTACAAGCATTGCTTAGTTTGAGACTAGGTCGATTTGTGTAAAATTGTCCACAAATATATATTTTTTTTTACAGTAAAAAAGAATGTTTACATTGTTAATTTTCTAAAGATACTATTAATGATGCAAATTAATGTAAAATCGAAAATTAAATTACGAAAAGTCAAAGTGATTTTGATAGTTCTTTCATATATTGCTACTTATAAACAAACTGAGACAACTTCACCCAATATATTGAGGAGTAGAACCAGTATTTAACGGAATGCCTCTCAAATTAAGAAAAAAACCATTTTGTTAACTTCAATGTAAATAATCTGATGGCAATTTTTACATAAGCAAACATAAGGTCAAACTCATATTAAATAATTTGGGGGCTCCGTAGTTTGTCCCAAAATTAGGCTTTCGCTACAAAACTTTGAGAGCCACTGTACCTCCGTACACGTAGACGCGTAGCACGTGTCACGTGTCACGTGCCTACGTCGTAACGGCTCTACGAGTTCCACGTGGCCGACCAGAGCCATTTATACCGCTGCCCCTACCACAAATATACATACATAATGAACTAAATGGTAAAGGCAGTGCTCGTAGACCGCGTAGCCATGCTTTTCCCGTATGTAGAGGAAATTGCGTAGCGCTACGAAAAGCTTGGTAGCGAAATTGTTAAAGTTTGCAATAATTTTGACTCCATGCGTTTCCCCGTATGTATAGGAAAATACGTATGTAGTGGAAAACCCTGGATAGCATACTTTGAAAATTTTATAAAACTGCTGATAGTTGTTTGAACTAAATGGGATGTAGCATTGTTGCTTAAATCTGTTTCTCTTTTGTTTCAGCAATTCGACGCGATGTGCAAAGCAGAAATATCTTTTTTAATACCAAGGATAATACTAAACGTAAGTTGCAGTAGACACACACTAATTTACTAATTGATTACTAATTGAAAAGGGCTATTTCAATTAGTAAATGACACACCCTTCGAATGAAGTTCACACATAAAGAGACAAATTGACAATCACAAATCATCATCATCATCATCATCATCCTAGCGTTATTCCAGTACAGTTGCATTCTAAAGGATGCCCGGGGCTCGCTACCTAATCCCAAGAATTGGCGTAGGCACTAGTTTTTACGGAAGCGACTGCCATCTGACCATCCGACCCTAGGGGAAACCAGACCTTATTGGAATTAGGCTTGTCAAGTAGTGGGCAACTTGACTGTTAGAAGTTCTCAAGCCGCCCGAAGGCCTCTAACTTGGCTTAACAACTATCATAGACAACAGCCGGGATCAACGGCTTAACGTGCCTTCCAAAGCACGGGAGCGCTCAGTTAATAACCACTCAAAGCGGTCACTCATTCAATAACTGACCTGGGCCGACGTTGCCGTATTGTGAATCACAAATAAAATAAATAAATCAATATACAACTTATTGTCTACTGAATAATTCAATTTATTATCACTACATAGTACAAAACAAAGTCTTTTTCTCTGCCCCTATATCCCTATGTATGCTTAAATCTTTGTAACTACGCAACGGATTTTGATACGGTTTTTTTAATAGATAGAGTGATTGAAGAGGAAGGTTTATGTGTATAATAACATTCATTAAATAGTGCACCCGTGCGAAGCCGGGGCGGGTCGCTAGTAATACGTAAACTAAATTCATGCACCATCAGTTTTAACTCAACATAAAAAAGTCGCCCACAATATTATAAAAGTCCCGTCCATCAATTAAAGTATACCGCAAAAAATGTGACATTTATTAAAAATGTCCAAAGTTAAGAATAGATTCTTATATAAATTCACGGACGCAAAGCTTTCAGAGGTCAGCTGGAAGGTAAAATGAAGGAAAGTAAAACAAGTAAGAGTAAGAGTAAAGAGTAAATTTATTGATTCAAACACAAATGATACAACAGGTTACACGGTATTTCTGGTGCAGTCCAAACTAGGCGAGCCTGTATCTTCGAATGCACCATTTTTAGCAGTTACGAGTATAAAAAATGAAAATTAATAAACTAAGTAAAAGTGTTTGTGTGTCATATGTGTGAAGATGTGTGAGTGTGTATGTGAGTAGGGGTGTGGTGTGTGCGTGTGTGACGTGAATGAGTGCGAGTAGCTTAGCTGATAAAGATTTAGCTGACCACAGACCAAGAGTAAGTGCGTATTATGTCTTCTGTATCATTGTAAGATAGAGGTAAGGTTTATCATAAGTAAAATTGTTATTTGCCATTACTTAACAATCAAGTTTTCGAATCAACTGCAATGGGGGCTATCGTTTTTGTGCTCACCAGTTGGCGCCACTGTCGAGTAAGATCCAGCTGTCAAAAATTGTTATTGATTATTATGGACATGAGAACGAAGTTTACATTTAAATCATATTCAATACTTTAAAACCGTACCGTAAACTAATCGAACATACCGCATTGTAGCGCGATCCCATTTTGTTCGGAAAAAAGGAGGAAATAAGTTTCCGAAAGACAAAACTGTCTCAAAGCACAGTCATTGACCTGTAACTCATATTGCCCATAATCAATCTCAGGTATTGCAAAATAGTCACCATATTGTTCTAATTAGATATTAACCACAAGTGACATTTCGGAGACCCCACGCTACACTAGCGCCTCTAGCGGCGAATTAATACGACAGCCCTCATTTGGTTAACCTCTTCACCGTGAAAGTACATTTCGTAAGTTGCGTTTCACACGCCAAAGTCACAGCACAAACGATCGAAAATGAACCTTAATTGACAGCGCGTAGGTTGCTTTACATCGACTTGATATAAAGTCATGGCGTGTTGGGCAATCGCCAGCCGTTTCTGTCCTCTGCTATCTCTTTTACTCTCTGATATGACATGACAACCTTCTCTTTTGTTTGCTAGAAGTAGTTTCTTCTTGGCCTTTTTCTTCCTCTCTTTTCTTTAATCTTCCCTTCTATAATGGAACTAAATGTACTGACTTTGAATAGGTTAATATATCCTCCTGACACCTGGCGTCCTTTACAAAGTGCTAAATAAACCTTACAGTAAAGTCCGAATATTTTTGAACTTCTTATTTGGCCAACAGACGGCCGACCTTTTGGTAGCATCAATTCCCGAGTGTTTGTTTTTTCCTAAAGTCCTTTATAAAAGACAAAAAATACCTAAACAAAAATATGCTCAATGTCTTTGTCAAGTAATATTAAAAATGATTTGTTTTAGTGAAAACTCGAGAAAACCTTAGTTTATATTTTATTTAACAGAAAAGGTCTCGGACTTTACAACAGAAACAGTTTAATGCTTTGCAAAGTACATTCGGCCGTAGTGGCAAGTGATTTCAGTAAATGCTCAGGAGGATATAACTCAATTATTTAAAAAAGTCAATTAAAAAAAATGTCTTTATTATACATTTATCAGTACCATACATATTGGTACCGATGATTTCTAACCCTTTAAGAGTAAGATCAAAATGTTGAACAAAAATTGACCACCATTATTATGATAGCATGACAGTGTTGAGACCTCACATCTACTGCATTTTTTATTTATTGCGAATTATAATAAGGTCACCTTGTTAGTCTTTTCTGACGCAATTTATTTTGCTCTATACGGGGACGAATAGCATAATTATGATGTCACTGTATACTTTAATGTCTGCCCTTCGCAACCCCCCGTGCCTTTACCATGAGTTTACATGACCGTACTCGCTAGCGATTGCGTAAAAAATTGTGTGGGTAAAAGTACAGCACCTCTAGCGGTTACGCAATAGAACTAAGAATCGGCATACTAAATCGTTTACGCAGTCGCTAGCGAGTACCGTCATGCAGACTCATGGTAAGGGCACCGGTCTCCTTGCGGCGTCTCTCTCCGAGCTCCTATTATGTTCTCGACGCCATTTCAATCAAGCATGCAATCCGTAATACTCAGATTAAGAGAAAAAGATAGATGGAAGATTACGAACACCCTAATGGAGCCGGCTTGTAAAACATGCCTAATAGGTAAGCATGCTCACGCACACGTAAACAAACTATACTGTAAATACTGATAAGTTAATGACTACAATAAACACTGGGAAACTCAAAATAACTTTTTATAGACTAGTGAAGGCGAAAAAGTCGTTTTTGGGAAATTGTATAAAATTCTACAATAAAATTCCAAGACACATTACTGAACTTACGGATTTTAAATTTAAGTATGTCGTGAAACAGACAATTATTTCAAAAGCATATTATAAGATCAACGATAATATCATGGATAGGGATGTTTGGCAGTGACAGCGTCCCGCACAAGTAATCTAACACAGAAATATTTTGTCCTTAATATTAAAAAATATGTATGTATGTTTATATTGTAGCATTTGAATTCTGTAGTATTATGATACTATTATTTTATATACATTGTATATTGTTTTGAAAAAACGACACCTCGCCGAGTTTCTTACGCCGGTTCTTCTCGAGGCAGAGGTTTATTTTATGAAGCGGTGGTAGTTTTTTGACATTCATAAGTGCATGTAACATGCCTAAATTGAAGAATAAATGATTTCATTTCATTTCACAACACTCGAAACGTGTTTTTCACATCATTGAGACACGTTCAGAACAGTTCATTGTTTATTTTTTTGTGTGTGCGTGAGCGTGTGCTTACTTATTGGACATGGTTTTATTTAAGTCTTCTTTGGGTTGTTTGAAATCTTTTTTCGTGGTCGACGTAGTGGTCTAGGTAGCCTAGGAGTAAGGGAAGCGCAGCCTCGATTCTTGTCTTATGGTGCGTGCGAGATCACGGTCCGTTTTTAGGGTTCCGTACCAAAATGGTAAAAAAGGAACCCTTATGGTTTCACTTTGTCTGTCTATCTGTCTGTCTGTCACATCGCTAAATATCTCAAGAACTACTTATACTGTCGATTTGAAATTTGGAATAGTTATAAGAAGGCTTACCTGCATACATAGAACATGACTGTTTTAATATTTTTTGTTAAATTCTGTGAAAACACACACGTGTTACATAATATTGATATTAATGTATATTTTACGGGAAAAATATAACTGTAGCTCTATCTAGTTTTTCTTTTTTTTATCGTCAAATAACATTTCTATACTAAGTTTGTAATTTAATCACCTTTGCATGTATTTTAGTTATAAATTCCTACGAGATTATGCTGAAAGTACCTTCTTTCAAATAAAGAAATTTTTTTTAAATCGGTTTACGTGTTAAAGAATTATCCTTGAAAAACTACCATACATACAAAGTTATTCAGCCGCTCAAATGTGTAACAATAGTCGCCGATAGATGGCGCTGTACCCATGGGACCCAATTTTCACACCAGGTTGTTGAGATTTTCCTGATTTAATAGGGTTGGAACCGGTACACATCTGTATACGGAACCCTCGGTGCGCGAGTCCGACTCGCACTTGACCGGTTTTATTTTTATTTGTTTTGTATCAACCAATTCATACGTCTACTTTTTTGTGCAGTGCTTGTGCATCTGGTGCGTGCTACGGCTATACCACCTCCTCCGAGCCGGCGTCACCTGGAAGGGGGCGGCGGCCATCGAACTGTGACTATTGAAGGACGCTCCCCCGGGGACCCCCGCGCCCTGCGAGTCGACCTTACTGCTCGGGGGGGCGGAGAGTGACACTGACGCAAGCTTACATTCGGTTTGACCGCGATACCTAGTGATTTCCAACTACAGTGGCCAAGAGACAACCCTACTCTGCAGAGTCGCTGGTTCGTGCTGGACATGACGCCATCGTCACGTGTGCAGGGACCGATACCGGTATTAAAAAAAAACCCTGAATTAGCCAAATATTTTGGATTATTTTTTACTCTTTACGTAGGGCTGAATCATGTATTTAGGTAACAACGTCGTATTATTAGATTGTCCCATTAAAAACGAAATAATGAACCGCGGGGTAATCACGTAACTTTTGTAGATTTTAATGTCAAATTTTAATTGTCAACTCATACATTTATACTTCAAAATTGACAGTAAAATCTATCTACCGTTAGTACATAAAGTTACGTGATTCGCCTGCCGGTGACAGTAATAATACCGTTATTTTTCTATGGAGAAAATACCGGTATCCGATCCCTGCACGTGTGATTACTCCGAGCTCTTAGCTTTATTACTCAACGAAGGACACTCACATGAGACTTTCGCTTTGTTTAACCACGCCGACTAATAAAACCAGGGCACTCTTTGTTAGAACCAAAAGTAACTAACTCATCCCTCATCCTGGATAACCTTAACTAAACATAGCATCGCTGCGCCCTGCGAAACAACTTTTGATGTTCAAAAAGAGTTTCATCGGCTCTGTTGATTTTACATTCTATCAGAATGAAAACGTTGATCAAACAAAAACAGCGCATTTCTTTAGGGGAATGTACAGTCAAGTTATGTAGCAATAAAGTTTGTATGCATAGTTGCTTTTTTCTGCAATAACTGTATATTAACTATACAAGCCTCAGGGCTTCTTGTTGTTATAAAACTGTAAATACTGTTCGTATATCTGTAAATGTTCGAAACTGTATATATCTATTATAAGTTATTCGTTTTTGCAGAGAGTAAGGAGTGATAATGATGCCATTCATTTATAAATCCCAATTTGAGAATGAAAATATAACAAGAGGGCGTTGTCTCGGTGTTATATGAGTACAACACTGAGTAAGTTAAACATCAACTAAATATTTTTTTTTTTTTTTCTGAACCTGACTGTGGCTTTATAGGCCGGGCCCAATAAAGCGATAGGAGTGCGCGGTTGGAGAGCAGCCTGGGGAAAACCTCCGGCACGACCACGCGTGTGGTTTGGAACACTGGAATACTCTAAGAGTTTGCGCTCCAGTGAGATTGGTTGAGCGGATTCAACCGAATCTGAGGTGTGACTGGAATCGAGCTACTGGGAGTTTTGTCGCTGGTTCACTAAACCTAGCCTAGCTGAGAAGAGTCCAGCAAGAAACTCAGTTAGGCCCGACCTGGGTCGGACTGACTCTACCCGGTGTGCGGCGGTACCGGGACGAATAGGGAAACTAAATATTAAAGGCCCTTTCCTTCACATTAGAAGCGTTTAACGAGAGTTAGTTCGATTCCTACGTCGCGGCCACTCTCGCACCATAGTGATAGTATTTATTATTTCACAATAGCTTCTGTCATTAACAAGTCGCGATCCCCGCCGTCGCGTATGTCCTATGGTACACGGTATGGTGAGACATACGATCGACAAAATTGAATCATGACCCACCATAAGGTCATTTTGCTAAGTCATCCAAATTCTGGTAGGTTGAAATTCGCCTGAACATATATTTCTATGGTAACGAACTTGTTATCATTTTATTAGACACTGACATTTACTAACTACCTTCTTATACAGTTTGGATAACCATGACTGAGTCTTGGCCTCCGCTATATTCGTTGATCACAAAAGAGACATGCTATTACTATCTCTGTTCTTCACAGTAATATACCATAGCCTTCTTGTGCGAGTGCGACTGTATTTAAGGGAACAGGTTTTTGGAATAGGTTTTGGCATGGACTTGTAAGTACATATTCCCGCCCGCGTATGTTTTGTTTGTTTTTTTTTTTTTAGCGTATCGAGTATCTAGGCGTACGAAGATTCTGAAGACTCGAAATGTGTTACAGTCTTACTATTCCGCGCTACTACTATACCTAGTAGTTCTACTTGCCTACAATAAAATCAATTTAACTTTATACCAACGTTAGACTACTAGTGGTACTAGTGGTAGTTTTTTGACATTCATAGGTGCATATAATATGCCTAAATTGAAGAATAAATAATTTAATTTAATTTCACTACTTAAGTACCTGCAACTGTGACTCACTTAATATTATCATCATATATATATTTGTCGCGTAAAGACGTAAAAATAATGACTTGCAGGACGTGCATTTACGGGAAGCACTCGTTTACTCATTGAGACCCGTACTCGTAGATATTCGTGGACCTAGTCTTTGGCGCTACTACTGTACTATAACGCTAAGGAACATTTTCAATGTAATAATATAACATGACATGATACTTACCATACGTGATGTGCTTATTATTTTATTTATTAACAATCATTAATTTTAATTTAATATAATATTAGTTGACAGAACTGTTCTCTGATCTCTCAAAGCATGACATTGAAATTTATTTATTCGTTTTTCATTTTAATATTGACTTCACATACATTTTTTTTTCTCTTACTAGAAATAGAACATTAAGATTCAATGACATGCTAATAGAACCATAATATTGTACGCCATACAATGGCTGATTGTGAAGAACTTTTGAATTATTTGTCACCTTTTTCAATACTCACTTTCATACAATAAATTATTTGTATTTGTATTTGTATTGGATCTAATCTTTTTGTGGACGCGTACTCGCAAGACTCAGTACGTGTTTTGCCTAGTATGTCTCAACTCTAGTTATGTATTGGTGCTCATAACGCATCAGCATGTGAAAATCTACTCCGGTAAAAAATTCCGTGTCGTTTTTGACGCCAACGCCTTTTTCTTTTATTTTATGAATAAAATAAATTTATGTCGTCACACCTGGCCATAAAGTGGCAATTACCGCACGCTCCGCGCGCGGAACATCTCACTTCCTGGCCAGATGGTGACATAAAATTTTGTACTTACCTCGGGCGGTAATTAAGAAAGCCTCAGATAGCATAATTATCGCCCTTGCCTCCGGGTCGGGCGTCAAATATCTGCGATCTGAGGCATTCTTTGTTTTACCGCCCTTGGTAAGTAAAGTACTATTATAACTCCTTACTCCCTGGTATTTGTTATAAAAATACTCATGTAAGTTAGACGCTTGCCGCTTGTATATACAGAGGCAGTTAAAGTAAAAATCTTATTGTTTTAATAAGAACAAAAATGTATACATATACCTATGTCATTATATGCCCTCGAATGTAGATGTAAAACAAATGACCGTCTGAAGGCTCATTTAAGCGACCTTTAGGAGTGGCAGCTTTCAAGGTGAAAACTATCATGGTGTGTGAACGATTACGTCGCAACTGGAGGTAAATTTTTGTTTATCACTTCCAACTATAGTTTAAATTGTTCGCTCGCTTCCACGTACATGCTTATTATTATGCCAGAATGAAACAATGAAAATGCGATTGTTACTTGTAAAGTATTAACCGAAATAAAGCCTTTTATTAAAAAATAAATGTACTGAAAAATAATTATATCGTATCGTTAACAAATTGTGTTAAAAATTTTAGAGCAAATATTTTATGTAACATATTACGGATTCCGAGAAATGTAAGTAATAAACGTGTATTAAAATTAAAATATTGTTTTACTCATCTTATTAGAGTCAAAGGAGTTTAAACCTTCTAACACGGAAATTAGATTTCATTTAAATGGAGTGGCGAGGAGCCGATCGTGTGCTCGCGACTCGCGACCATTGCTGTTCTCATATGTGATAATCCATATTGAAAGGAACCTTATGGCGGCCGGCACTTACGCCTTTATTGCCCCTGTTCTAATACAATAGTGAATAGGTGTAACGTAAGCGCCTGCCGCCATAAGGTCCCTTTCGACGTGGATTATCACATATAGTTACAGCCCGTTAAAGCTCAGCGTGACGTCACTGTATTAAAAAAATGTTCAATAAGGTGGCGGACGTCACACGGATCTGTAACGAGCTATATCTTCATATTTTTTTATTAGATTGACAAACAAAACAACACGTGTCCAATATTATAATACTGACCGACTAAATAGAACTTTTTAGTAACATTCTCCTTTTTTCCAATCGATGCCCTTAATTTAATACTGCTGATTATACAAAACCATAATACCATTAAACAAGGTACGAGGGATGTTCAATAAGTAATGAGAATAATATTTATTTATTTATTTATTTATTTATTTATTTATTTATTTATTTTAAGGAGTACCAACAGCTACTAGATTATGATAAGAGACTTAGATAATAACACAAAGCCAATTAAAGGAACTCACAGATAGAAAACTAAAACTCTTAACAATTCTTATAAACTGTTTAGTGAGAAAATGTAAAAAATATTGGACAGTATTGCGAATATTATTGACACAGTATATAAGTAGGTACACACGCTAGGGCTCGGTCTGAAAACCAGCGCTGGACATTTTTTTTTGCCCAGCACATGCTGAGACCGAGACCCATTGCCTCAATTTTTTTTTGTTTTTATTTTATATCTTAATTTGTAGTTTCTTTTTGCTGTATTTTTGTTGGCTTTATTTTGTAACTTTAATTCGTGGCAATAAATAAATTCTGATTCTGATTCTGAAGTAAAAAAAAATGTGTAATAGTCATTTGTTTTTTTAAACGAACACATTGTATTTTGTTTTGTTGGAGCGAATTGTCAAAACTGGGCTTGAAAATTACCAAAGAACAGGTTCGTTTATACTTGCAAATATCATTAGGGGTTCGTGCACCTTCTTATTTTACAATTGCGCGGTGGTAGGCGAAGTTTAAGAGAGGGAGAACTTGCACTAATGACGACCCAGGCTTGGGGCGCGTAACTTCAGCAGTAACCGATCAAGTGATAACAAAATTTAGAAATTTACTTTAACGGGTCGCAGTGTTCCTGTTCATTTTGAAGCTGAAGAAGTTAAGATTTTGATAGGGAGCATCTATAGTGTTATTAGTACCCTTTGGGTATGAAAAATGTGTCAGCGCGCTAGGTGTCCAGAATGCTTACGGATGCGCAGGAATACTATAAACTGCGGATTTCACTCAACTGATTGGAATTGTTACAACAAGATTGTGACAGATTTTTGCCTCATAACTAATATGGACGAAATGTGACATCTCCATTACAATCCAGAAACTAAACAAAAGTTCATGACTTGTAAGTGGCCGTCATCTGAGAGTCCTGGGAAATGTAAAGGGATTCCATCATCTGGTAAGGTAGGGTTGTCTTTTCTGGGATAACCAAGGGGTGGTAATGATCTAATACCTTGATCAAGGAGCCACTACCACAGGAGCTTTATACACAGAACCAATATAAAAATGCGTGACGTTATACGCGACGAACGTCGAGGCAAATATTCTAAGGTTTTTCAGTTTCATCAAGGTAAGGCTTCAGCGGATAAGTCCAAGGTTACGATGGCTGCCATTAAAGATACTCGCTGAAATCAATGATAAAGCATCCTCCATGTTCATCAAGCATCCCTCCTGGCGATTTCTAACTATTTCCGAGGCTAAAACACCCCAGAAGTTACAAATTTAAAGATGATGACGCAGTGATCGCCGTAGTATAAGATTTTTTTAAAGTTTAGGATAAAGACTTTGTTAGAAAGGAAATTTTATATTTAGATAAACAATATTGTAAGTATATACCCCTAAGAGATGACTTGAATGAAAAATAAAATAGATTTTATTAAAAAATACCTGCGCCCTTATCATTTTCATTACTTATTGAACACCCCTCGTAGAATACAAGTTTGAATGGCGTAAATAGATGAGCGTTTTTTAACTGATAAGGGCCCTTAAGTCATTTATCTGCTAAACATAAGCTTAGCTAGAAGATATCCCTAAGGATATTGCCATTTTCTCATAATTTTTTGATTGGAAAATATTCCAAGTGTATAAGCAATTTCCTCTGAATTTAAATTCCCTAATCTAATACGGAAAACTGATCCAAGATTCGACTCGCTAATCGCAATATTCAGCTTAAAACAAAATCCAAATCGCTTCCAAATTGAAGCCAGGCCTTTTCACATTTACTTCCGTTTTATTTTCAACTGTGCCATTATCATTTTCGCTACAACAGCGGTGCTACGAAAAACGAAATTTGGAGTCCGCCCTTTGTCGCTGAAACGTGTGAGAGTTAGACGGATTGGAAACCTAACAAACATCTTTAGGCCGGGATTTATAAAGATCCGTTAGACCAAATGTCAGATCAAATTTCAGTAAATCAGTACATTTTTTGACATAACAAACAGATTCAGATTCAGATTTATTTCATGATATAAATTGCAGTACAAATTTGCATAAGTCAAAATTATAAGAATTTACATCACGATCGTCAAAAATAATATAAAAATATTCAAACAAATGTAATACATTTCAAATAAATCGTATCTCCCGGTAGTCAGGATCGTTAAAATGCAATAAATTTAAAGTAACAATAGTGGTACACGTCAATAAATAAAATATAACAAACAAACAAGTACAGAGATAATGTCAATAAAAATATCAGAAAAAATAGATTAATGGTAAACAAATTAAATTCAAGCAAATAAACCGAGATAAGGTCTAACGGATCTTTATAAAACCGAGCCTTAGTCTTCTTTAATTTCATTGTTTTACTAGCGACCCGCCCCGGCTTCGCACGGGTGCACTATTTAATGGATGTTATTATACATATAAACCTTCCTCTTCAATCACTCTATCTATTAAAAAAACCGCATCAAAATCCGTTGCGTAGTTTTAAATAAGCATACATAGGGATATAGGGACAGAGAAAGCGACTTTGTTTTATACTATGTAGTGATGATAAAATATTGACTTCCCGCCATAATGCTGCTATTTGGTGACATATCCTCCTAAGACCCCGCGTCCTATATAAAGGACAAAATATGGTCAACGGAAAATAAGTTAAATTTTGAAGTGATAGAGTTGCATTTGTTTTGGTTTGATTGATTTGACATAAAATAAAATTCGTAATCGGAACTGTTAGGTTCAAATTCGATTGTATTTTTATTTGTATGGTGGGTCTCAGGAGGATAGTGTATTCTGAGAACCTTTATTATCATCCTCCTAGCGTTATCCCGGTACAGTTGCATCCTGAAGGATACCTGGGGTCCGCTACCTAATCCCAAGATTTTGTAGGCACTAATTTTTACGGAAGCGACTGCCATCTGACCTTAAAACCCGAGGGGAAACCAGACATTATTGGAATTAGGTTTGTCAAGTGAGTGGGCAACTTGACTGTTAGAAGTTCTAAAGCCGCCCGAAGGCCTCTAACTTGGCTTAACGACTGTCATCATAGACAGCAGCCGGGATCAACGGCTTAACGTGCCTTCCAAAGCACGGGAGCGCTTAGTTAATAACTCCTCAAATCGGTCACCCATCCAATAACTGACCTAGGCCGACGTTGCTTAACCTCGCGTACCGCACGCGGTACGCGGGCGCCGCTGGGACACGAGCGCTCCATTCTGAGAACCTTTATGAGTCATACAAAAGATATAACATGCATTTTAAAATGTATTTTCGTAGCGATTTTTATACATTATTGACGACCGCTTTAGCCTAGTAGTGACCCTGCCTTCGAAGCTGGAGGTCCCGGGTTCGAATCCCGGTCAGGGCATTTATTTGTGTGATGAACACGAATATTTGTTCCTGAGTCTTGGATGTTTTCTATGTATTTAAGTATATATTTATCTATATAAGTATGTATATCGTCGCCTAGTACCCATAGTACAAGCTTTGCTTAGTTTGGGACAGGTCCCGGGGTAATCACGTAACTTTTTTCATACCGTTAGGTAGATTTTAATGTCAAATTTTAAATGTCACCTCATACATTTATACTTCAAAATTGACAGTAAAATGTATCTACCGTTAGTACATAAAGTTACGTGATTTGCCTGCTGGTTGATTTGTGTAAGATCGTCCACAAATATTTATTTATTTATTTATTTAATATCAGCTATTTGTCTATTTTATAACGTCTGCAGCTCACAGAGCCACTAGTTAGGTACCTACAGTCGGGGAATTTAGATGTTTATTACTTTTGGACTCTAGTTCAATCGTAATAGAGTCCAAAAGTACCAAACATTCAAATTCTTTGACCGTACAATAGTCAACATTAGCATCATTATATTGTTTCCCAAGTTTGATGTCACTATTACACCCCGTTCGCTTTCAAGCAAGATATCTTAGTCAATATTTACCGGAGCGAGGAAACTTCCCGCCTAATGGGCCAAACCGGAGCCTCATTAGAAACACTTTAGGAAAAACGCCCCTCTATTCCATAAGGGATTGCTGATATTCGCAATACAAAACTTACCCCTCATGTTAAAATTATTAAAAAGAAAAAATCATCTTACAAGAGAGTATAGAATGGGGGCTATCGTTTTTTTGCTCACCAGTTGGCGCCACTGTCGAGTAAGGCCCAGCTGTCACAAATTGTAATTGGTTATTATGGACATAAGAACGAAGTTTACATTTAAATCATATTCAATACCTTAAAACCGTACCGTAAAAATATCGAACATCACGCATTGTAGCGCGGTCCCGTTTTGTTCGGAAATAAATTTCCGAGATACAAAACTGTCTCAAAGCCCTGACAGTCATTGACCCTTAACTCATATTTGCCATAATCAAGCTCAGGTATTGCAAAATAGTCACCACATTGTTCCAATTAGATATTAACCCGCGTAGCGCAACCACAACGAGTGACATTTGACGTTTCGGAGACCCCACGCTACTAGCGCCTCTAGCGGCGAATTCATACGCGATAGCCCTCATTCTGATTGAGCATTGAAAGTAGTAGACGACGTAGTAGTAGTGGACGTCTTTCGGCTGAAATGATGATGATGATGATGATGATGATGATGATTGAAAGTAGACACTTGTGCTAGTATCTGTGAAGTTTTAATCACTACATAGTATAAAACAAAGTCGCTTTTTCTGTCCTTATAGTAAGTAGTAAGTAAGTAAGTAAGTTCTTTATTTGCATTAAACACGGTAAATAATAGGTCTTACAATAATATATATGATCACACATTTAGCAACTTCTTTGCATGCAAAAATTAACACATCCTAAACTAAAATTGATTATACAGTATCTAATGTTTCTGTACTAATCTATGCCATAAACAAATAGTTCATAAATGCATGCTCTAGGTAATATTAGTGTTATTGATTAATGGCAAAAAACTCATTAAGATTGTAAAAATTATATCCCTATGTATGCTTAAATCTTTAAAACTACGCAACGGATTTTGATGCGGTTTTTTTTAATAGATAGAGTGATTGAATAGGAAGGTTTATATGTATAATAACATCCATTAAATAGGGCACCCGTGCGAAGGGCGGGTCGCTAGTTAAATATTAAAGTAAACGAGTAGAAAAATGGAAGCTCGAGTATGGAGATTGTTTTCGGGAAAGGTGAGTATAAATCTTGATGATGATAATGATGAAAAAGAAATCTCTTCAATAACTTTTCGAATGGGGTATCAAATGAAAGCGCTCCATGAATATGTAATAATCAAAATCATATATAAAATTTTTGAAGAAAATATCTATGTACAGTAAGTAATTTATAGTCCCTAGGTTATAAATAGTCTAAGGGCGGGTTTTATAAAGATCCGTTAGACCAAATGTCAGATCAAATTTCAGTAACTCGGTACATTTTTTGACATAACAAACCGACATAAGTTTATAAAACCGGGCCTAAAAGTGTCATAAATGCTTCAGATAATATTTTGCTGTTAAAGTTCAATTTTATATTGATGTGTTAGACCTTATATGTTGGTCAATTTATGAAAAAATATGTACCGAATTATAAAAATTTACACTATCGCGTTATGTACATATTCCAGTGATTCGATTGGATTGAGTTACGTAAACTCAAAATCCTCTCGATCGAAGTCCATTATTACTTGCAGGTGGCCCGAGAAGAAATTGAAATCATAAAAACATCCGAAAATTTTCAATATTTACATTTTCAATCAATCGACAATTTGGGGATCAGAGAAAAAAGACCTAAAATATCGGGGTAAATCTTCGGACCTGTGCGCGGATACTGTGTGTCGTGTACCGTGCCTTAGATAATTAGAAACATAGTGGATGGGTAGAAAACATTTTTCGGGCCTACCCTTCACATTTTTCGAAACTTTTGTGGGGTAGTCAAATGTTTTTTTTATTGCTCATTTTTTTTTTAAAGACTTAATCTAATACAAGGCTTCGCCTAACTGCGAAGCAGTATGTTGGCGAATAAATTAAAAACACTCGTTCCTTAACACCTACTATTACCGATATCTGTGCCAACAGAAGATACTATTTTTATATTATGACATATTAAATCCTTATTCTTAAATGTCCATGATGTGTACCTATATCTCAGTTTACATATTGCTGAGACGACAGTTCTGCCGCGAATATGACTGGTGCCACCCGTGTCGAAACGTCAGTAAAAAAGGTAAATACATAAAAAGAAAGAAAGAAAAAAAAGAAAGCATTTATTTACTGCACGAAAAAACACACCGTTACAATCAGAATAGACTCACAGTACATTGAACATTATAATATTTCAAGCTTACATGGTCATTTACATTAGAATTACGATTTGAAACGGGATATTTACCATGTATATTTGTATTTTTGAGTTCCCGATATTTCGGCACTGTTGCAAGCGCCATTATCAAGGATTACTGTGCGAAAAAAGCGAACCAGGAAGAGGGTAGATCGCTATGGTGTGTGGGTAGACCACAACTAAAACTCGCAGCACGTCAGTTAATCCTTGATGGCGCTTGCAACAGTGCCGAAATATCGGGAACTCAAAAATACAAATATACATGGTAAATATCCCGTTTCAAATCGTAATTCTTACATTGAACATGATTATAAAGTGCGTCTTCGCGGCAGTGAATCGGTTACTGTCTCAGCATTATGCCGAGGTGTCAGACACCTGCAGTGCTGGTTTTCAGACAGCACCGTAATATCAGGTTAGACCCGTTTAAACTAATCTTTTAAGTATGCACTGTATTACCAAAATTGATCCTGATATTTTGTATAAGGCATCTTAAAGGAGAATTTCAATTTCTACATTTTTTTTATACAACGCCGGTGGCAGACACGCTTACGGTCCACCTGATGGTAAGCGGCCATCGCAGCCTATAGACGCCCACAACTCCAAAGGAGTCATGTACGCGTTGCCGACCCTACATGTATGAAAAGTAAAATAATTTTGAAAATGATGTTCTCTCCTACGTTGCTTCAATGTACTAATACGCATCTAACTACTATGTATTATGCATCTAAGCTCATGCATCCGCCAGATGTGAGCAAAAACAACACATACGCGTCAAACTCGTGAACGGGTGCTGTTTGTGGGGTCCGGTTTGTTCATGTTTGCAAGGACTAGTAACTTCGTACTAGTGTTCAGTGGAATTGACATGATGATAGACTTCACTGTTCTCATTTGATTTTATTTTTTTAGACTGACGCTCAGAGACCTTATACATCTCTGAGGATATTTATTTATTAGATTTTATTATTTTCATGTTGACGTGTTATAGATACAGCTCAAAACATTTTATTATGATTAGTGTACCTACTTTATTACCTTTTATCTTGACGCTTAGAGACCTTATACATCTCTAACAAATCTCGATTGTTATTAGTTTCTTAGTCTTATTTTTGACATGTAACACTACATTTAATTAATGATACTTTGATTATTGTATTATTTTTATTTGATGTACCTAGATAGATTTTGACTTGTAAAAGTGCCCTTGAGGCCTATTTGCACAATAAATGTTTTGATCTTGATTTTGATCATTAGAAGGATTGCTTTCAAAAAGCGTTTTACTACCTATAATGTAGAGGTCAAGTTATACTAGAGGCGGGTGCTAACAAGTCGTCACGTGTCTTGAACACGGCTGCCCTTTCATGGCAGTCTCCCATTGAATCGCTAGTTTGGATACAATTTTTGCGTCTTGCTCATCGTTCTTTGTTCCTTTGATATCTTTGACAAAGTGTTTTATACGGGAGAGATTGCTGTAGGAAAATTGCAAACGTGACACACCTATATAGACGACCGGTTTAGCCTAGTGGGTAGTGCACCTGCCTGTGAAGTTGACGGTCCTAGGTTCGAATCCCGGTCAGGGCAAATATTTGTGTGATGAGCATGATTATTTGTTTCTGAGTCTTGGATGTTTTCTATGTATTTAAGTATTTATATCTATTAAATATATCATTGTCTAGTACCCATAACACAAGTCTTCTTGAGCTTACTGTGGGGCTAGTTCGATTTGTGTAAGATTGTCCTCTAATATTTATTTATTTATTTATATGAAATATTTTCGAGTTTCTATCAACAAATGATTAAAATGAAAGGAGGCTTATCTCCCTCAACACATTTGAATGTAGTTTCGTTCATATTTAGAACAACCCAACTGGAGAAGGACCTGGAGTGCTCCCGCGAACCACGAACGAAGTTTTTCCTCTCTGTCGCACTTGCAAGTTTGCATATAAGTGCGACAGAGAGGAAAAATTTCGAATGCCGTTCACAGTAGCTGTACCAAATGCTTGGAACCAGTACGGAAAATTAAATGAAATGAAATCATTTATTCTTCAATTTAGGCATGTTACATGCACTTATGAATGTCAAAAAACTACCACCGGTTCATAAAATAAACCTCTGCCTCGAGAAGAACCGGCGTAAGAAACTCGGCGAGGTGTCATTTTTTCAAAACAATATACTATGTATATAAAATAACAGTAAAAATAGTACAAAATTCAAATGCTACCTACAGTATAAACATACATACATATGTTTTAATACTAAGGACAAAATATTTCT
The DNA here is from genome assembly GCA_963556455.1 of Epiblema foenella. Lineage (NCBI taxonomy): Eukaryota > Metazoa > Arthropoda > Insecta > Lepidoptera > Tortricidae > Epiblema > Epiblema foenella. Next base: position 27,116,170 of record OY747099.1, on the reverse strand, counting down.
GTGTTAGATTACTTGTGCGGGACGCTACCTACGTACCGGACCTACGTACGCTACCTACGTAGGAAATACCTGTAACGTACCGGTCTTTAGTCCTTTTGTTCCAGAAAACCGGTAAAAGAAAATACCGTTATTAGCACCGAAAAACACACCACGTTGCTGTTTCGTGTGTGTGCGCGGCGCAGCGGCGGCACTTACTATTACTGAGATAACATGCGTAGCGCGCGTGCGATGGAAATTATTGTGTTCTCTTTCTCTCTCCTCCACCCTACTCGCACTTTCGAGTATCGGTATTTTACCTGCTAAATACCGGTAAACAAAATAAACTATTATTATTATTCTCTTTATTTATTTCTGGTCTTAGGTTAGGTTTTACAATATTTTTATAAAAAGTAAAATATAATAATACACTTACAAAACACAAAAATATTATAAAATCCTAACCTAGCGTGCCGCCGGCAGCGAGGCGGGGCCTAAGCTACCGGTGGTTAGGGCGACAGAGAGAGGAACCTCCTGACTATTCGCGCCGTGTCCAGGAGTACCGCCTTCTGTATCTGACCCTTGACCCAGCCATCTAGCGAGAGTCTCTTGAGGTGTTGGTCGAGACTCTTCGCTATTAGACCGTTCGCAGAGACGACTATCGGGACAATGATCGTTGAATCAACATCCCACATGGCGGTCACCTCGTGTGCCAAGTCCAGGTACTTGCTGACTTTGTCCTTCTCGATTATTATTATTATATATTTTAGACAGGCAGCTGACGCTGATACGTCTAAATCATAGTTTACTTGGCACTGGTTAACACTGCTTAGATCTTAGTTTGAACTTACCGGTTATTTTTATATTTATTACAAATTTAGAAATAAAGGAAACATTGAAATCCTGCTCGATGCCTAGATTTTTCAATTTTTCCTCTATTTCTAAATTTACCGGTTTTTACAATACCGCTCATAAATGCGCTCAATACCGGTATCAAGTCTAAAACAGGTTTCTATTTCAAGATCAAGATACCGGTTCAAAGTCACAGCTTTGCTTAGTTTGGGACTAGGTCGGTTTTAGTAAGATTTTCCACAAATATTTATTTATATATAGTCGAATCTCGTTCAACGTAATATATGTCGGCCCAGTAAGTGTTCTCTAGTTATGAGAACCAGTTGCGACGGCGGCACGTATCAATTGAGCTGAATGCTTAAATAAGTAAGTGAGCCCTTTATTATAAATATCAAAATTGACATCATCATCATCATCCTAGCGTTATCCCGGTACAGTTGCATCCTAAAGGATCTCCGGGGTCCGCTACCTAATTCCAAGAGTTGGCGTAGGCACTAGTTTTTACGGATGCGACTGCCATCTGACCTTCCAACTCGAGGGAAAACCAGACCTTGTTGGAATTAGGCTTGTCAAGTGAGTGTGCAACTAGACTGTTAGAAGTTCTCGAGCCGCCCGTAGGCCTCTAACTTGGCTTAACGACTGCTATCATAGACAGCAGCCGGGATCAACGGCTTAGCGTACCTTCCAAAGCACGGGAGGGCTCAGTTAATAACCACTCAAAGCGGTCACCCATCCAATAACTGACCTCGGTCTACCTTGCTTAAGCAGTTATTACACTATCCTGAATCAGCCGTCCTAACTAGGACGCGAGGGAGGGGATAGGAAGGAAGCTTTTAGGATCCTTGCTTCCTGAATGCGATTACACTTTCAGTCAGGATTCTGAATTCAGGATGGTGTAATAAGCGCTTTAACCTCGCATACCGCAAGCGGTACGCGGGCGCCGCTGGGCCACGAGCAATACATATCAAAATTGACAATCACTACATATAGTATAAAACAAAGTCACTTTCTCTGTCCCTATGTCTCTATAATGTATGCTTAAATCTTTAAAATTACGCAACGGATTTTGATGCGGTTTTTTTTATAGATAGAGTGACTCAAGGGGAAGGTTTATATGTATCAGAAATCAGAAATCAGAAATATTTATTCGTGCAAAACACAAAAAAAAACAAGAAAATAAATAAAAACAGAAGAACAAGGTATTGCATGAAATGGTTCTGTCTCAGCGTAGTGCTGGCGCGATTGCCAGCGCTGATCTTCCGACAGAACCATTAGCAATAATACATGCATCAGCATTGCACCCGTACGAAGCCGGGGCGGGTCGCTAGTGTTAAATAAAAACAACTTCTAGTCTTTAACCTGACCTTAATCTCTTTGAAATTGACTTCGTGTCCTCGAGTTCTTGCCATTTAGCATACAAATGCTTCCTTCCAACCTGCCTGTTATTATGAGAAAACAATAGATTTATGCAAATGTCAAATATAAGGCTAAAATTATGTTCCAAAGAATGGGGTAATTGCGTCGAGTAGCGAACACCTTACTATGACGGTTTGCGACCGCTGAAGTGAAAGGATATTTTTGTCGTTTTCTGTAGATTCCTGTTAAATAACTTCGAGAGATAGGGCGCATCGGAACGTGATTTACCCCCTTATTCATAAACGTCTATCAAACCTATATTAGTTAACTAGCCGCTAAAGTTCGTTTGTCCTTATCTGTCACTTTGACACATGTGCTTGTGAGACAGTGACAACAGACATTTTAGTTAGCAGAGGTTTGTTAAGTTTTATGAATAAGGGGGTTAGCTCATATTTGGAGCAGCCCAGGTAAAGCCCGACCATAGTCAAGAGGGCGTTATTATTCTCATTTAAATGGCAAAAAAAAAACATTTATTCTGCAAATAGGCCTCAAGTCAAAATCTATCTATATCAAATAAAAATAATACAATAATCAAAGTATCATTAATTAAATATAGTGTTACATGACAATAATAAGACTAAGAACTAGTAACAATCGAGATTTGTTAGTCGCAATAATGACAATTTAATTTAATTATACCCATACATTGTTAATGTTCCGATCTTGACAATATTTTCGGCATTTTGTTATTTATTATTTAATATTAACACGTTCACTGCGGGACAAATCTTGGTGAACTTTAATCTGGTGCGGTTGAGATCGAATCAGCCCAAACCTAAGCTCATTTACAGTGCGGGTGAGGCCTTATGGACCTCAAATTTCAGTAGTTACTTACATCCTTCATAATTTTGCCTAGACAAGTATTAGGTGTTTTCTTTTTTGTGGTCTTCATTTGTCAGTAAATGTTTAAAATACACTTAGCTTCGCCCTTGGTTCTGAACTCTGGTTAAAGAAAAAATACCTAAAGAATTTTTGAGATCTTTTAGGCCTCAAAACGCACTAAATTTTATCTAAGCCTAGTGAAGGGAATGGCAGTTATCGCTAAATTATCGATGAAAAATCATCATCTCGTCGACCATCTTCGATACAATATCTCAGACGCCATTTTTAACCGACTTCCAAATCTAAAAGGTGGTTATCAATTCGGTTGTATGTTTTTTTTTATTTATTTTTTTATGTTTGTTACTCCATATCTCCGTTATTACTGGACCGATTTTATAAATGTTTTTTTGATTGTATCTATATGCGTACAGATCCACAAAGATGAAACCCATATCGATTTAATAAAAAAATAAATGTCTGCCATCTTCGATTTGAAACTGTATGTCATTTTCGTAATCGGCACCCAGAGCAAACTCGAAGATGACACCCAAATTGATAATTAAGAAAAATAAATCTCAGCCATCTTTGATTTGAAAATGCATGCCATTTTCGTAATCGGCACCACGAGGAACCTCGAAGACGACACCCATATCGATTTTTAAGAAAAATAAATCTCCGCCATCTTTGATTTGAAACTGCATGCCATTTTCGTAATCGGCACCGCGAGGAACCTCGAAGATAACACCCATATCGATTTTTATAAAAATAAATATCAGCCATCTTTGATCTGAAAATGAGTGTCATTTTCGTAATCGGCACCCAGAGGAACCTCGAAAATGACACCCATATTGATTTTTAAGAAAAATAAATGTCCGCCATCTTGGATTTGAAAATGGATGTCATTTTTGTAATTTGCACCCCGAGGAACCTCGAAGATGACACCCATATTGATTTTTAAGAAAAATAAATGTCCGCCATCTTTAATTTGAAAATGAATGTCATTTTCGTAATCAGCACCCCGAGGAATCTCGAAAATGACACCCATATCGATTTTTAAGAAAAGGAAAAATTTGCTCCCCGCTCAAACTTGGAACCCTCCTATCACCGCTTAAAGGGAGCAATTTCGAAAAACGATGAAACATTTTTTGTTATATTTAAACAAAGAGTATATACGAAGTTTTAAATCTCTCACTTCAAAAAAGATTTGCTCTCCGTACAAACTTGGAACCCCCTTTTGAACCCTTTAGGGGAGCAATTTCAAAAAATGCTAAAATATGTTTTGTTGTATTTAAACATAGAGTCTATGTACGAAGTTTGAAATCTTTCACTTCAAAAAAGATTTGCTCCCCGTACATACTTGAAACCCCCTTTTCACCCTTTTAGGGGAGCAATTTCGAAAGACGCTTATATATGTTTTGTTGTATTTAAACAGAGAGCCTATGTATGAAGTTTCAAATATCTCACTTTAAAAAAGATTTTCTTCCCGTACAAACTTTGAACCCCCTTTTCACCCCTTTAGTGGAGCAATTTAGAAAAACGCTGAAATACGCCATTAATATATTTAAACACAGACTCTATATACAAAGTTTCATGTCTCTCATTTTAATAAATACGATTTTTCATACAAACTTTGGACCCCCGTTTCACCCCTTTGGGGGATGAATTTTGAAAAATCCTTTCTTAGTGCACCCCTAGACCTTATAAGGAACCTACGTGCCAAATTTGGAATCTCTAGAACCAGCGGTTTGGGCTGTGCGTTGATATGTCAGTCAGTCAGTCAGTCAGTTAGTCAGTCAGTCAGTCAGTCAGTCAGTTTCTTCTTTTATATATTTAGATTTATTATTTCGATTTCAAGTAAATAAGGTTAGCGGCCCAGTGGATGAGACTATAAGGAGGGAATTCACAAATTTTTACAAATAACTTCTGTACTATCAAACATACCGACTTCATGTCTGTGCAAATATGTAAACCACTTCTTTCTGCATGCTATGCCGTTTACCTGATATATAGTGATGATATGTAGTGAATAATGCTTTCCCATCGTATTTTGACGAAAACGACTGATATTTATCCTTTTATCTCAATTTGTTTCAGTACTCGCCGTAAGCTGGTTGAAAAAGTACGAACAATTTCGATAAAATACGAAGGGAAAACTCATTTTTATGTTATTTACCTTTTCGTGTTGTTTTTATTCTTTAATATACTACGCGAATTTTTAAGTATTTAGGTAATTATATGTACTTACGATCAGTCACGATTGTTTTTGTATTTAGGTTATAAGTACCTACTATTCACGTGAAACACGCTGGTTCTGTATCGACAACTATGGACGCACTAACGTTAAGCGGTCTACTCCCGCGCCGCCCGCGTCCCGCTCAGTGCGGCCTTGAGGTCACTTTCTTGAGGCGTAAATAAACCTCCACCCGCACTGTGTGGTTAAAATATCTACCCAGTGCGTTCGAGGCTTATTTCAACCTCAATCATTTTTTTTGTACCAACGAGTCCGGGTTTGAATAACATAAAGAAATGTATATTTGTCTTTATCGTACGCCTTGTAAGTAAACGGCAACAGCTCCCGCACGGGAGAGATAACACGAACTTTTAGCCCCGCACCAGCGTATAGTCGAGCTTGGGGCGGATTTGCCTCAAGCCGCAGTGAACGTGTTAAACACTTAACCTAAACTACCACAGTTAAACTGACAACAATGACAACCTATGATTCAAATTATTGTAAAATATTTGTAAGAAATTAGTTCCAATGAAATTCAGCTTATATGTTTACAAACGTTACATATTTCGTGCTTATAAACGTTACATATTTCGTGCTTATAAACGTTACATATTTCGTGCTTATAAACGTTACATATTTCGTGCTTATAAACGTTACATATTTCGTGCTTATAAACGTTACATATTTCGTGCTTATAAATGTTACATATTTCGTGCTTATAAACGTTACATATTTCGTGATTATAAACGTTACATATTTCCTGCTTATAAACGTTACATATTTCGTGCTTATAAATGTTACATATTTCGTGCTTATAAACGTTACATATTTCGTGATTATAAACGTTACATATTTCCTGCTTATAAACGTTACATATTTCGTGCTTACAAACGTTACATTATTTCGTGCTTATAAACGTTACATATTTCGTGCTTATAAACGTTACATATTTCTGGTCCGGCTTTTGTTAGTTGTTTTTACTGGGCATTTTCCGCAAGTCGACATCAAACGTGCCTATTTTGCGTAAAAAAGTGGTAGCACTACACTACACGGATCAGCCCAACTGCAACAGCTTGTTTGTCTTATATACATGACACGACTACTTTTTAGGTACGTATTCACTGTGTCCGCCTGAAATAAAGAAAGAAAGAAACATTTATTCACAGACACAGAAGACACACATAAATGACAAGAAAAAAATACACAGAACCAACAACATGTGTGTCCCCGCAGCAGTGAAACGGACACTGGCTCAGCATTATGCTGAGGTGTCATTGACACCTACAGCGCTAATTTTCAGCCAGTGCCATCGGTGACACAAGGAACACCATACAGTTGCAGAAAAATAAATTAATAAAATAAAAATAACTGAAATAGTGAAAACAATTCGACAAAACATGAATAAATAAATTAAAAAATTAACAAAAATAAAAAACACTTGCTACTTACATACAGCGTCGGGAGTACAAAAACAAAAAAGCTACAAATTTGAAATAGATAAATGAATACTGTTGGTATACTTGTTAGGCGCGTACCCGGCGCAATGACCCTACTTATTTATCTGGATCATTAAGGATAATTCACACTAGACCGTTCCGTGTCCGGGCCGGCCCGTTTTCTATGACAGAAAATCAACGGCCGCCCTGCCACGTACGGGCCCGGTGACGCTCGGAAACGGGCCGGCCCGGACACGGAACGGTCGCTCTATTATCAATGCAAACGTTTGACGGCCGATCTACTTACGTCCGAGGCTCGGAAACGGCACGGTCCCGGCACGGCCCGGACGCGGAACGGTTAGCACATTGACACACAAAAAAGCTCGGAGACGGGCCGGCCCGGAGACGGAACGGCTCGGACACGGAACGGTCTACTGTGAATCATCCTTTAATGTGAATAAATTCTGTCCTCCATTAAAAAATATGCGTAGAAATCATGAAAGTTATAATTAAAGATACAAATTCTTCACGCAACATTGAAAATCTCAATTTGGTATCATATTTATAGACACTGCTAATCGCTCGCTCTGCTCCGAGCAAGTTAAAAACTTTATTGTGAGAGATCTATCGCGTTATACGTTTACGTTTGACATCAAATTTACATTAAAAGGCCTTATAAGTTTTAAAATGTTTTGATTTCAAATCATGAAAAATTGTGATAATACCAATAAAGTTATTAAAGGCTACGATGATTTTATTAAAGTTTTAGATAGTAACATAGCCATTTTTTGATTTTATTGTGTGTAGTAGAATTTAAGCGGAAATAACAAGTTTTTAGCTTGAAAATGGTCGTTTGGAGTGATGTTTGAAACGATATTTCTTAATGAAAAATCCAAAAAATACATGTCTGTGATTTGAAACCACGACCTCAAAATTCACTGCATTCCGCTTGGAATTTTTCTGCAGTGGTAAACGTCCATAGGTATCTCCTTACAACCAGGCAGGCCGTAAGCTTGTTTGTCACCTTCGTTGTATTAAAAAAACCAAACTATAAAAATAATTTAAAAGAAGAAAAACAAGTTCAGTACCCTAGAAATGTAAAATTAATTATAACTTTGTAACAGCGATTTTAAGCAGGGACCTATTATTGTTGAAAAGATTTTCGCAGACCTAGATTTCTTATACGTCCTTTATGGGTGAAAATGCGTTTAAAGTTATATATCTAATCATCATCATCATCATCATCATCATTTCAGCCGAAAGACGTCCACTGCTGAACATAGGCCTCCCCCAAGGCTCGCCATTTAGACCGGTCGTGTGCCGTTCGTTTCCACCAGATTCCCGCGACCTTCACCAGGTCATCACTCCACTCCACTCCACTCCACTCATATATCTAATGTCTTACCAATATCACGTCAATGCGCCAAGAAACATAGACCCACTCAATGCGGAAGAACCCGGTTTGTGCAGATTCTGTCCAGATTAACTTTATGATTTATGTGACTTTAGTTCATCGCTCACTGTATAAGTTTAAAACTTAGCCGCTCCATCATGATCTACCCTCAAATTTCATTTAGAGTTTGTAAAAAGAAAGTAGGAAGTAGGAAGGTCAGGTTTTTCATTTCAACGTATATTGTAAACTCTTCTCGTGTTTTTTATTTTCTATTCATCTGCAATTATCTGGGTGGTCGTGGTCCAGCGTCGCTCACGTATCTCGTGCAGTATGCGAGGTTAAGCGTCGGCCGTGGTTAACTCTTGGATAGTGACCGCTTTGAGTGTTTACTGAGCGCTCCCGTTCCAAAGAAGGCACGTTAAACCGTTGATCCTGATTGTTGTCAATGACACCAGTCGTTAAGTCAATTAAGGGGCCTTTGGGGGGCTTAAGAACTTCTAACAGTTAAAACTAACCTAATCCCAATAAGGTTTAGTTTCCTCTTTTTTTTAACCTGTCTGTGGTTTTATAGGCCGGCCCAATAAAGCGATAGGAGTGCACGGTTGAAGAGTAGCCTGGGGAATATCCAGGGGAAAACCTCCGACACGACCACGAGTCTGGTTCGGAACACTGGAATACTTTTAGAGTTTGCGCTCCAGTGAGATTGGTTGAGCGGTTTCAACCGAATCTGAGAGTTTCCACCTTGTTGGAAGGTCAGAAGGCAGTCGCTTCCGTAAAAACTAGTGTCTACGCCGATCTTGTGACTGTCCGATCATTCTTGGATGAACTGGACTATGATGATGTTGATGATTCTTTTTTTATGAAGAATGGGATTGCTCTTAGCATCAAGCCAGGGGGCAAAGACGAGGCCGCACTCGTGCCTTAAAAAGTCTAGGTGTATAACCTAGACCTGCTGAGTTCCGAGTTCATATAAACTCGGAAGTACAGCCGCGGACATGGAATTCCAATGTGTATTATAAAAGTGCTTGGTTCGTAAAAGAGGAATTTCGACGAGGTAAGGGTAGCCAGGGTAAAAGAAGGGTTGGAAGACCAAAAAAACGATGGGCAGATGACATTGTAGAAGTTGCAGGAAAGAATTGGTGGAATTACGGCAAACAAAGAGAAAAATGGAAAAAGATGGGGGAGGCTCTTACCCAAAAGGGATCCACTTCTAACCAATAGATAAATACATAAGAAAACACAACAAAATATGTAAAGAAATGGAATAGAAGCTATAATAATAATAATAATAATAATAAAAGGGTAGCCAACCGTACGTCTGGATGTCCCATTGGACATCCAGACGTATGGTCTTCCATTGAAGACGGTATAAACTCATTCATCGGCAAGTATAGGGTATTTGATTGATAATCAAATCAGCAACGTTTTTTTCTATCGGAGTCACATGTATTCCGTGGCAGTGCATCCCAAATCTTATAAAGGGTCGGCAACGCGCACGTGACTCCTTTGGAGTTGCGGGCGTCTATAGGCTGCGGTGGCAGCTTACCATCAGGTGGACCGTACGCTTGTTTGCAACCGGTGTTGTATTAAAAAAAATGGCATCGTTTATATGGAGTCGTAACATGCAATGAAATACTGATGTTATGTTCGTTACAACAGGCTTTAAAGAATCACGTTTAGGGCGGAACAACTGTGAACTGTAAAGGAATTTCATACAAAATTGAAGGCCTTGCCCGGGAAGTATTTTTTTTAATTTTATTGTAAACATGGCGCCTGTGTTCATGAACGGCTGTGACCGCGAAAGCGCTATCGTATTTTTTCTCTCTGTCCCTCAAATGACATTTCTCATTGGAGTGATAGAGAGAGAAAATACGATGGTGCTTCGCGGTAGCGCCCCAGGCTAAACAGCTGAATTATATTTTTTATTTGTCTAGTGGCTGAATGATTATCGGACCAAAAATATCCGCGTTAATGCCTATTACACACGAACACACGAACTGATATTAACAATACAAATCTGTGTGATCCAATGTGTTGGTGAATAATTTTAAAATAATGTCTTTACGTACGTCACCGGAGACCATATACAATATTTGAAATCCTCTGCATTTATTTTATTTATTATATAAATTAAGATTATTATAATAAGGTTGTGTATAATGGCCCTAATAGGGTCTATTTGAACACTACACACGCGAAAAATGGACGACTTTCGTAAAAAAAATATTATGGAGGGTTTCGAGGAAAAAATAAAATTTATTTTTTGAGAGGTATATTTTTTTATTCATTGCATATGTTTGAGAAAACCACTATACATGCCTTGCCGTGAAAAGGCCTTGCGGGCATCGTATCACTATCCGGCCTCCCTACGGTCGGCCGTCTATACCTACTCTCCCGGCAAGCTCTTCTTTCCCGGCTTCAGTAATGTACTATTCTTCCATACCTCTCTTCCCATCACCTCGTTACGTCAATACTTATCTACAATACAATACAATACAATACAATACGAAAAGGTTTATTTCTCAATTCTTTTTTTATCTAGGGTAAATTATACCTATTATTATTCACCTCTATCATATAAATAAAATTGAATGTGTCAAATATCAGGACAGAAATGAAATAAAATGAAATATTTTATTAATACCATAGTTACAGGTCACGATGCGACATTATTGGGTCGCATAAATTATACAATAGGTACATTAATATTTAGGTAATTAAATTACATTGTCATAGGTAGACTCAATAATTCGTTAACTATAAAACTAGTGGCTCCGTGAGCTGTAGACCTCGTGAGTGAGTTTTTTACCTTTTCCAAAATCTGACATTATAAAAAAGATAAATTATGAATATCGAATCTGCTAACAAAATTTCACGAGAAGCGGTTGAAAAATGCGACCTGTAGAGGAGAACAAACCGAAATTCGGACGCAGAAACTTACAAAATATTTGAAATGAAAATTGTTTTTGAAGATTTCCAAAAACAAACTCGACAAAAAAATTCTATATAATTATCGGACCTGCTCACAAAATTTCACGAGAATCGTTTGCGAAATGCGACCTGTAGAGGAGAACAAACGTTCCTTCCCTTCATTCGGACCTTCGTTTCATTCGGTCAATAATTCCTGTATTAGCCACATAACATCTAATAGGTAACAAACTAGAGAGATAACTATATCCAAAGAAACCTGGAAACCTTTTAAATAGTTATATTCTTTCACACAGTCTAACACAGAAGTTATCTATTACAAATATTACAACATCAGTAAAGTTAGAGATGTATAAGGTCTCAAGATTAAACAAGGAGTATAATGAAATTAATATAATATCCCAGAGATGTGCATGGTCTCTGAGCGTCAAAATTAAAATTAATTTAATATTGTTAGAGATGTATATGGTCTCTAAGTCACTGATAATAAAAACGAATCCACAACAGGATGATGTTTCTCGTCAATCCCCTATAAAAGACACTAGTATTAACGTAGTCACTATTTCCTAGCAAGCATGAACAGACCGGACTCCACAAAATAAAACAAAAAGATTTCTCACTTAGCCTTGCAGCACGTAATTAGGTTCGTACAGTCATCCACTTTTCGACTCTATTATCTATGTAGTAAGGACCACAAACAGCAGACAATTTACTTCTCGGACACTCGCGTAGAGAAGTACTCCTATATTAATGGGCCACATACATCACTGCTCATGGGTGTGAAACGCCGTTTTCACACCATTTAACCCTCCATCGCTGAAGGGCCTTTGTTTCACGGATTTAGCTTCCTGATTATTAAGTGATGATATGACTCAGGTCTACCTAACCCTTACTTTTGGGATAATAGATATGGGTAAGGTAAGGTATCTGTAAATTCTCTATCATTATGAATAAATTATTACTATCATGAATTTATTCTCGCGACTTCGTACTTGGTACGCGTAGCTTGTTAAAGGGATTCCTCGATTTATTAAACCACGACCCCAGTGTAAGAGACACGCTTATTATAATCCACACACGACAAAATAGGTACGATAAATATGTAACTGTGTGAATTCTTAATAAACCTCTTGACAGAGTTTAGATGAGGTAAAAAAAAACACAACTTTGCATTTTTTCGTTATTGAGAAATTTTAAGGAATCGTCGTTCCGCTATTGTCAGCGAAACAATCATATTTCATTTTATTTTATTTATTTATATTAGGAGAACCAACAGCAGGAACAACAATGTAACAACGAGCATATTAACAGAAAAGCCAATTACATGATCTCACAGATAGCGCAGATAGATTCTTGATGATCAAGAATCATAATGTATCTACATAAAAAATAATACTTATTGTTCCCTCGTCTGGGCAGAACGATGTTTCAAAGAATTAAAAAAAAACAGTTATCTTCCAGTCTTTAGGAACGTTTTCTAAATTGTATTCAAATAATTTACTACGTTGAATAGAGCTCCAGAGCACAAATTGCTTTCCAGTTTGTCAAGCCTCATCGATTCCTGCCTCGCTCGAACTGTGAGAATTAAAAAAGGAGGGTAGATCATTATCTACTCGCGTCGCGTCGCAGCCACATTTGTATTGCCGCTATACCTTGTTTTTTTAGTATTAGAAGGAATGACAGAGAACGACTTCGAGGTTTTTGTCATGCCCGTTCTGAGGGAAAAGTGTCAAATAATCTAAATTAATAGGTATTAAAACAGTTAATTCATGCTTAATGTTATTCAAAAATAAGGATATATATTTACTTAATTATGTATTTTGATATGATAGGGCATCAATTACTTTTTAAATTACGTTTCGTTTCATTCATCTAAAAGTTGTACAAAAACCCAAAGAGGCGAAGATTTTAAGAAATCTTTAAAAAAGGAATATGTCATAGTAACTAACTGTTATTATAATCTTTCGTGCGAATAATGAAAATTCAATGTGTGTGTGTTTATTACCACTGTTTCATTGTTTACCTAATTTATCTACACCCATACAGTAAATCCTCTTTTATGTGCTCAAAAAGTGTAGGTAAGGACCAACTTTACAATATCGCGCCGGTCCGGGGCGGAGCTGGCCATAACAGCATCAAAAATGGTATCGTTATGGTCATCTCCGCCCATTACGATATAGGCTCGTGCTCAAAAAGACTTCAACGAGCTCACGAACTCGAACTCTTGCACTTTCAACGCAATGGTGCCTCAACACATGAAAGAGGAATTAACGTATGGATGTAAATAAAGTAGTGTATACAACTGTACACAATTAGGCCTTAAAACACTCGTGTGATCCTATTATGAAACTCGCTGACGCTCGTTTCATAAAACCACACTCGTGTTTGAAGGCCTCTCATTATGTATCATTTGCATAAACTACTATTATAATCTTAAACAAAACAAGGTATAACGTTACTCAAAAGACTAACGATAGATTTTTAAATTGTCGCACCAGTCAAACTTTGTCGTTTGTCTATACATACAGCTATTAATTATTATTATCTTTCGTGCGAATACTGCAAATTCAATGTGTGTGTGTTTATTACCACTGTTACTTTGTTTATCTAATTTATAATCTTAAAAAAAAACAAGGTATAACGTTACTCAAAAAACTAACGATAGATTTTTAAATTGTCGCATCAGTCAAACTTTGTCGTTTGTCTATACATACAGCTGTTAATTATTATAATCTTTCGTGTGAATAATGCAAATTCAATGTGTGTGTATTTATTAACACTGTTAATTTGTTTATCTAATTTCTAATCTTGAAAAAAAAAACAAGATATAACGTTACTCAAAAGATTAACGATAGATTTTTAAATTGTCGCATCAGTCAAACTTTGTCGTTTATCTATACATACAGCTGTTAATTATTATAAATTTTCGTGCGAATAATGCGAATTTAATGTATGTGTGTTTATTACCACTGTTACTTTGTTTAACTAATTTCTAATCTTAAAAAAAATAAGCTATACGTATGAACGGGGACTAAGCTTTGATTATACCATACATTATTAATGATTGCTAATGAAGTTGCGTCCAGGAGTTTCTCTAACCACTGAGATAGAAATAATGGAAGCAGGAAGGAGTAGTTACCTCATTTATGTATTCCTATTTACTAGGAATGGAGGTCAATGCATTTCTAATGTATGTTTATTAGGTATTTGTATATTGTTTTGAAAAATTGATACCTCGCCGAGTTTCTTACGCCGGTTCTTCTCGAGGCAGAGGTTTATTTTATGAATAGGTGGTAGTTTTTTGATATTCATAAGTGCATGTGCCTAAATTTAAGAATATATGATTTCATTTCATATGGATAAGTGGCTTACCATTATTCTGCAAACAAATATGTACTTAATTGAATTTGTTTAGCAGATTTTTCATTACATCTCATCAAGAAAACACATTTTTTTTACAAAGGCTCGCAGTACTAACCTCAACTAACCTACTTTTCTGGTACTTATAACTAATAGTTTCTACAAAATGACCTTTTAGATGAATCAGAAAATACGTGGTTTGTAAAAAAAAAAATCTGTGATATAAAAATTTCGCTGAACAAAACATTCTATGAAACGTTTGTCGATGAAATAACGAGGTACATAATAAAAATGCTGACTTAGTTATAAGCGGTAGAAATGTATCCTATAGGTGATAAAATTGGTAACTTTAGGTACTCTTAAGCGATAAAATCGTTTCTGATTTTCGTTTTTTTTTTAATTTTTAATTATTTTGTCATCATCATCATCCTCCTAGCACTATCCCAGTAAAGTTGCATTCTGAAGGATGCCTGGGGTCCACTATTTGGCGTAGTCACTAGTTTTTAAGGAAGCGACTGCCATATGACCTTCTAAAGCAGTCCATATTGGAATTAGGCTTGTCAAGTGAGTGGGCAACTTGACTGTTAGTTCTCAAGCCGCTCGAAGGCCTCTAACTTGGTTTAACGGCTGTACTGATTATGTAACATATGGTTTACTGTGCATAGCAACAGATTTTTACAACCCAGGAAACCCATTAAAAAAAACCGGTCAAGTGCGAGTCGGACTCGCGCACCGTTCCGTATACAGATGTGTACTGATTCCAACCCTATTAAATCAGGAAAATCTCAACAACATGGTGTGGAAATTGGACACCATGTCCAATAATAAGTTAATATAAAAAAAAACATGTAAAATTACTTATAATCGGCATGTAACATTACTTATAATCGACATGTAAATATTACTTATAATTGACATGTAAATTGACTTATAATTTTATCAATAAATATCTCAATCTCATAGGTACAGCGCCATCTAGTGGCGACTTTTGTTACAAATTAGAGCGACTGAATAATTTTATATGAAAAAAAAATGTTTCTGAATCTGCAACCTTTCATATGACACCCCACTCGACATATTCATTAGACCTTCAAATTTTGAACCATCTTTTTTCACAGAAAATAAAAAATATATATTAAAAAATCATGTTCTATGTATCTAAGTTAGCCTTCTTTATAATTACAGTGGAATCCGGATAAAGCGACAGTCAAGGGACCGGTGATATTACGTCGCACTAACAGAACGTCGCACAAAACGGACTGATTTACTTTGAAAATGTTTGGTATGAAATCTAATGTGTGGTGATTTCGCAGTCGTTAAAAACGGGCAAATGTTATAAGCGAAGTCGTTATAAGCAGATTCTACTGTATTCCAAATTTTAAATCGATAGAATAAATAGTTCTTGAGATATTTAGCGATGACAGACAGACAAAGTGAAACCATAAGGGTTCCTTTTTACCGTTTTGGTACGAAACCCTAATAGACATATAGCATTTTCCTAAATTACAATACAATACAATACAAATACTCTTTATTGCACACCTCACATAATAAAATAGCACATAAAAAACAAAAAACATAGATACAGGGAGACAGAGGCAGAACAACAGGCGGTCTTATCGCTAATGAGCGATCTCTTCCAGACAACCTTTTTTCTCTTTTTTTCCCTTAAATTATTAAATTGAGTTGAATAAATTAACTACGTTATTGTGTAAGGGCGGCGCCTCAAGTATTGTTATTAGCAGGAGGGTTAGGAGTGCCCAACAAAACGACGAGTAATAAACCTTCAACTAATAAATGGGCCATTCTACTTTTTCATGTGCATAATTCACAGACACTTTTTTTTTAATGTAGATTTTGGAATTCTCGGCCCTCACTTCATATTTTTGTATTGTTAAGAAAGAGGTTTAATTGCAGTATCACTTCCGATAATTTTGGTAATTAACGAACCGCAGCTAAGATCCATAAATCGAGTAACTCAGTGGTCCTTGGATGTCTCACCATTTGTATGAAAAAAAAAATGGTTTTACCACTGTGTTACCCAACCTTTACAGCAATATGTTAATATTTAAGTATTTTTACCTATAAATTCCTTTTATTAGGTTAGTTACCATTTCGAAATCCTATTTTTGGACACTAATTCCATACATATCATAGATTTTTTTTTATAATAGAAAACTGGTCATGAAAAAGTAGAATGGCCAAAATATCTCTCATTAGGTTTCCGTACCTAAAAGGCTAAACAATCGGTCAAGTACGTGTCGATTCCGTACCGACTACTATTTTTTTTTGAACCTGACTTTGGCTTTTGGCGCCCTTCGTTGAAGCTTTTACCCAAAACCTTTAGGGAAATATAATATTTTGTAATGAAACTTTTCTTTTTCTCATTTGTCATTTAGGCGCCCCCTTGTCATCCGGCGCCTAGAGCGGCCGCTCCACTCGCTCTACCCTAGATCCGGCCCTGGATAGGAGTGCGCAGTTGGAGAGTAGCCTGGGGAAAATCCAGGGGAAAACCTCCGACACGATCACGCGTGTGGTTTGGAACACTGAAATACTCTAAGAGTTTGCGCTCCAGTGAGATCGGTTGAGCGGTTTCAACCGAATTTGAGGTGTGAGTGGAATAGGATGTGACATTCGGACGGACGGACAGACATGACGAAACTACACTCACGTGCAAAAATAACGGGTACACTTATTTCCCTATAAAGTGTATCCATTATTTTTGCTAGTAAGTATATAAGGGTTCTGTTTTAACCATTTTCTCCTAAACTAGACCTAAACTTTGACTTTACCACGTTTTACCCATAGTGGACTTATGGCTTATTTATTTTCACCCTAATTGATAGAAAGGTACTTTATAATTCAAATGGAGACATTTAAATTGAGTCCCGCACCAATTACTTTAATCACTTAGGTAATTAACTTCGTCAAGCACACCTTTAAAAATAAACTATTTTTCCTTTAGGTACTTAACTAACTTACTTCTGACTGACTGTTATTACCAATTTACTTCACATTTATATTTGATGAATACGGACCCAGAAATTAGGGATGTCACTTTCGTATTGAAAAATCGATTATTTAATAATCGATTATTTGGCTCCAAATTAAAAATCGATTAAGAAACAATCGATTTTTGAAGAAATAATAACCGATCGATTTTTTATTTATTTTTCCTATGGGCTCGGTTCCACGGTGATTATTATCATGATATATCCACCATGATCAGTATCACAAGAATGTTTACGAATATTGTAATATCTGAGCAAATCCAGATATTTTGAAATATTAGCTTCGTTGGTAGAAATGTCCTCATAATGCAGACATCGACACAATATTTATATTACAAAAGCGCGCTATTCGTGCCATATATGAGATGCGCGATAATTAATCCGAATACTATATAAAGGTAGAATTCATTGTGACTTGCAAAAGTGCTATCTGAAGGCCTATTTGAATAAATGATTTTAAGTTTGAGTTTGAGTTTGAATGCCAGGGTCCTTTCTAGGACTTACGACTAATTCTCATATCTAAGGTGGTAGCTTACAATATTCTTTGATAAATTATGTTACGATTAATCGGTTGTGATAATCATAACCGATTTTTTATTAATCGCTTTATAATGCAAAATCCAAATCGATATGAAAATCGATTATTTTTTAAATAATAATCGATTTTTAATAGATTTTTAGCCCTATCAGAAATTATTATTAAGATGGTAGTTAAGAAATCTCTCACTTCGTTAATATAAGGTCAACCCAAAAACATATAGACAGAGGACCGACATCATACAAACCTTCATATGATAGTTTAAACAAGTATATCGCTCAATAGAGAGGACTCTTCTCAGCTAGGCTACCTATGTAGGTTAAATGTACCAGCGACAAAACTCCCAGTAGCTTAATTCCACTCACACCTCAGATTTGGTTGAAGCCGCTCAACCAATCTCACTAAAGCACAAACTCTTACAGTATTCCAAACCACACGCGTGGTCGTGTCTGAGGTTTTCCCCTGGATTTTCACCAGGCTACTCTCCAACCGTGCACTTCTATCGCTTTATTGGGCCCGGCCTATAAAACCACAGTCAGGTTTAAAAATAAAGGGGATTAGGTAATATTTTTATAGCGCCGGGTATTACCAGAGAAGAAGGTATTAATCAAAATCAAAAACAAACATTTATTCTGCAAATAGGCCACCAGGGCACTTTTACATGTCAAAATATTAATTTACAATTTAAGAAAGTCTGACTATAATAATACATTTTTCATGACAAAATATTAATTTACAGCTCAAGAATGAATAATAATTTCGAGTTTACAATTACAACAAAATTAATGTAATACAGTGAAGATAAACTAGCAAAGTTATCTGTTACAAATATTACAACATCAGTAAAGTTAGAGGTGTATAAGGTTTCAAAGTCTGCTTAATTAAGGAGTTAATATAATATCCCAGAGATGTACATGGCCTCTGAGCGTCAAAATTAATACTAGTTTAATATTGTTAGAGATGTATATGCTATCTAAGTCACTGACAATAAAAACGAATCCACAATAGGACGATGTCTCTTTTCAATCCCCTACAAAAAGACACTAGTATTAACGTAAATGTCTTTGCAAGCATGAACAGACCGGACTCCACAAACAGCACCCGATCACGAGTATGACGCGTATCAGATTATCAGCCACCAATTATCCTATACACGTTCCGTGCTAAACTGGCCCCATGAAGGAGTTCAACAGAAAAGTTGCAGACAGTTAATCTACTTACAAAATTGCAACTAAATTTCAACTCGATCTGGGCAATTACCAAGTTCTAACAAACTGGATCATGCAAATTAAATGTGGAAGGAGCAGCTCTGTTGTTGGGCGAGGCCGACAAATTATCACTTTTATGTAGCTATGATTTTATGTTACAAACAGCAATCCCACTTTTAAATAACTGTGATTTTAAGGTTTGACCATACCGCTGCTCAAAAGAAACGAATGACGCTTTTAATTCATGACATTCTCCCTTTTGTCACAGCGCATCAGCGTAGGTAATACAATATACTTAGATACTAACTAAGATACAATGGACCCAGGAAGGGTGTAGCAACAAACAGTTAAGTTACTCGTAATGTAATATACAATTTATTAATAGTGGCTGTAAACATTTTACAAATTCGTATCTTCCATAAAGTCAGCTATGAATAGTAACACTTTCCGATCACTTGTGATTTAAGGATATTTGTGAAGAAGGTGTCACTACGTACAGTTTTTATATGGATGGGTATTTTATTATATATTTTTATTGCTCTATATTATGTATTCATTCTTGTATATTTGATGGCTGAGATACGCGTCATACTCGTGAACGGGTGCTGTTTGTGGAGTCCCATCTGTTTATATTTGCAAGAACATAGTAACTATGTTAGTACTATGTCTTTTTATAGGGGATTGACGAGAGACATCATCCTGTTAAACTGGGCAAACGGGACGGTGAAGAGCTGAGAGTGGGGCAATTTGGAGTGGGGCAAAGGAATCACCGGGGACATCTACTGGCTGGTTTCATGGAGAAGGAGGGACTCTACATGATGAACTCCTTCTTCAGGAAACGTGAGCATAGGAAATGGACCTGGATGAGCCCGGATGGTGCAACGAGGAATGAGATAGACTTTATCATGTCGACGAAAAAGCATATATTTAATGATGTCTCTGTGATCAACGCGGTCAAGACGGGCAGTGATCACCGTATGGTACGAGGCACATTAAATATTCAGTTCAAGCTAGAGAGAAGTCGATTGATAAAGTCTACGCTCCGCCCGGCACCAGCCCAACTACAAAACCCCGAGAGCTTTCAACTCGAATTGCAAAACCGTTTCGAATGCCTAGGGAGCGACGTGGACGAAAACAACGATGGGTTTGTGGAAGCTGTCCATACGGTCGGGTCCAAGTTCTTCAAGACCCGTCGTAAAAAGGTCCAGAAGATCTCTGACTTCACTCTGAAGCTCATGGATGTAAGACGTGAGATGATCCTGCAGTCTCCAGATGATGCATCTCGCTTTCGGCGGCTCAACAGACAGATCTCGAAGTGCCTGAGGCGCGATTTACGCCGATTTAACACTAACTGTGTTGAAGAGGCTATTGAGCGCAACAGAGGCTCTAAGGTTTTCGCTAGAGATCTGTCTGTTGGTCAGAGCCAGATGACTAAGCTGAAGACCGACGATGGCAGGATCATTTCTTCCAAACCTGAGCTTCTGCGTGAAGTTGAAAGGTTCTATGGGCAGCTATACACAACCACCCGAAGACCCGTCGTTGATCTAGCCAAAGACCCTAGAGCTAGATTAACCCGACACTATACCGAAGATATCCCGGACGTCAGCCTGTATGAGATTAGTATGGCTCTCAAACAGTTGAAGAACGGCAAAGCCCCGGGTGACGACGGAATTACAGCCGAAATCCTGAAGGCGGGCGGTAAACCTGTCCTCAGAGCCCTTCAGACGCTGTTTAATTCTGTAATTCACGAGGGGAAAACGCCGCAAGCATGGAACAGAAGTGTGGTGGTGCTTTTCTTCAAAAAAGGCGATAACACTTTGCTGAAGAATTATAGACCCATCTCACTTCTGAGCCATGTTTACAAGCTGTTTTCGAGAGTCATCACGAACCGTCTCGCGCGCAGGTTTGACGACTTCCAGCCTCCCGAACAAGCCGGATTCCGAAAAGGCTACAGTACCGTAGACCACATACATGCCTTGCGGCAGGTTATACAGAAGACCGAAGAGTATAACTTGCCACTTTGTTTAGCATTTGTGGACTACGAGAAAGCCTTCGATTCGATCGAGACTTGGGCTGTACTGCAGTCTCTCCAGAGGTGCCAAGTTGACTACCGGTATATCGAAGTCCTGAAGTGCCTGTACGAAAACGCCACCATGTCCGTCCGACTACAGGACCAGGAAACAAAGCCTGTTCCACTGCAGCGGGGAGTCAGACAAGGAGATGTGATCTCTCCGAAGCTCTTCACCGCTGCACTGGAGGATGCTTTCAAATTTCTGGACTGGGAAGGACGAGGCATCAACGTAAATGGCGAGTACATCACTCACCTTCGATTTGCTGACGACATTGTAGTCATGGCTGAGACCATGGAGGACCTCAGTACAATGCTCGTTGATCTCAGCAGAGTTTCCGATCGAGTTGGTCTGAAAATGAACATGGACAAGACGAAGGTCATGTCTAATGCCCATGTCGTACCAACTCCCGTAATAATCGGCGGCTCGGCGCTCGAAGTTGTTGACGAGTACGTATACCTGGGACAAACAGTCCAGTTAGGTAGGTCCAACTTCGAGAAAGAGATCACTCGTCGAATCCGACTCGGCTGGGCAGCGTTCGGGAAGCTTCGCAGTGTATTCTCGTCCAGTTTACCGCAGTGCCTCAAGTCAAAAGTCTTTGACCAGTGTGTGTTGCCAGTGATGACATATGGATCCGAGACATGGGCGCTAACGATGGGCCTCATAAGAAAGCTCAAGGTCACCCAAAGAGCAATGGAAAGAGCTATGCTCGGGGTTTCTCTGCGTGATAGAATTAGGAATGAAGCTATCCGTAGCAGAACTGGGGTCACCGACATAGCCTTCAAAATTGCGAGACTAAAGTGGCAGTGGGCAGGGCACATTGCTCGCAGGACTGACGGTCGATGGGGCCAGAAACTGCTTGAGTGGCGTCCACGCACCGGAAGACGAGCTGTCGGTAGGCCTCCGACAAGGTGGAGTGATGACCTGGTGAAGGCCGCGGGAATCCGGTGGAAACAAACGGCACAGGACCGGTCTAAATGGCGAGCCTTGGGGGAGGCCTATGTTCAGCAGTGGACGTCTTTCGGCTGAAATGATGATGATGATGATGATGATGATGATCATCCTGTTCTGGATTCGTTTTCGTCGACTCTTATACATCTCTAACAATATTAAATTAGTCTTAATTTTGACGATCTGAGACCATGGTGATGGTTGTAGTATTTAAAGCGGATAACTCGATTCAGTCAGCCACGCCCCCCGTGAAACAGACACATTTATGTCTTTTGCGCACGACATAACTGGATGCAATGCTCTTCGGGAATGACTGTTTTAGACAAATAGGTAATATACCATCATTATAACTTAGTTGTGTTGTTTAATAATGCGGTGTTTTAGTAGGCTGAATAAAAAAAGGAAAATAAGTATGAAACAGTAACGTATATATGAAATTTAATTTTCGGTTTAAAATAATACTGTTATAACAGTTTAACTCATGGATTATTATATCGTAACTTAACAATGGAATGACGGATCTTACTCCACCGTGACAAAAATTTTAACTAGTAAGGGAGTAAGGAATTGTGTCTGATCAGTGATCTCATTTATATATTAAGCCATCGTCTCCCTTTGGAAAAAATAAATAATAGCATTCTTTTGTTATGAGCCCGGGGATCCCAGGGACCGATAGACGACTGGTTTTAACACAATACTTAAGTACCTAGCATAAACTACATTGATGTTGTCATGATCAGCGCTGTAGGTGTTTGACACCTCAGCATAATGCTGAGCCAGTGTCCGTTTCACTGCCGCGGGGACACACATGTTGTGGTTTGTTTTCTTCTGTTGTTGTTTTTTGTAATATGTGTGTCTTCTGTGTCTGTGAATAAATGTTTCTTTCTTTCTTTCTTTCTATCCTGTTTTTGGTTGTTGTGTTTATTGGCAAAAAAATATTTGTGTTTTGTAAAATTATTTGGTGTTGTGTCTTATGGATCCGTACTCATTAGTTACAAATCTTGCGAGCAAAATCCAATGAGCTAGTCTAACTGTATTGTCCCAAGCAAAAAGTTACACAATATCCAATCCTAACAATGTTTGCTATCTCCACTTCCATGTTTCCCACATGCGAGAGAACAACGGATTCACATTATTCACTGGAGTCTGTTTGTCTTGACATTCATAAATTATATTTGTATGATATTTGACACATTTACATGCAGAAAACTGGGAGATTGCACAGCATAGGGCAACCAGGTCGCTGAGTCAGACGAGTAAGTACCTATATAAGTTTTTTTTTTAAATGGGATCGCTCTTGGCCAGCACCTAGCCAGGGGACAAAGATGAGGCCGACGATGAAGCGAGCTCACCCAGAAGGTGCCTATTCACTCGTGCCTTAAAAAGGTCTAGGTTATATGAGCTCGGAAACACAAACGCCGGCAGAGAATTCCAAACCTTAGAAGTGCGCATTATAAAAGATGATGCAAAGCGCTTGGTTCGAATAAGAGGAATTTCGACCAAGTAAGGATGGTATCCAGCCGTACGTAAGTAAGCAGTACTCTTTATCTCACACGTAATTACTCGTACGTTCCGTCTTTGTGTGTGCTACGGCTTCTTGAATGTCTAATAATTGTATTTTTACATGTATGTAGGTTTACATATCTATATGTAAGTTTACGGTTCTTTTTATAGTCGTTTTTATATGTAAGCACTTTATTGTACACAATAACAGCTTAAAACAATATACATGTCACATAAGATTAATAATTTAGTATAGCAGTGTGGACGACACACGAACTTCCTTTGTGTTCACACTAAAGTAATACTCGTAGTACCGTCCAATAATTACACGATAAATTACATTACGTGCTACACCCGTCTGAATCAGGCTTTACAGGCTTAAAGAAGCGAGCGCCGGTAAAAAAAAACTTTTATTCTGCAAATAGGCCACAAGGGCACTTTTAAATGTCAAAACAAAATATTAATTTATAATTTAAGAAAGTCTAAACATAAGAATACATTTTTCATGAAAAATATTAATTTACAGTTAAGAAACAATAATAATTTCGAGATTAGAAATATAACAAGATTAATGTCAAACAGTGAAAATAAACTTGCAAAGTTACCTATTACAAAGATTACAGCATCAGTAAAGTTAGAGATGCATTAGGTTGATTAAACAAAAAGTATAATGAAATTAATATAATATCCCAGAGACGTACATGGTCTCAGAGCGTCAAAATTAAGGGTGGATTGCACGAAACCGTCTGTAATCGTAAGCGGTGTTCGTTAAAATCTGATTGTATGGAAAGTTTGACAAGTTTCTATAGGGTGACAGCAGCCGGCGCAATATTTGACGATGATCGACCTGTGATCGTATCTTGGAGCAACCGACCCTAATTAAAATTGTTAAAAATTTACATAGTCTCTAAGAGTCACTTTTTTATACCACGTCGCTGGCAAACAACCTGACAGCCCACCTGATGGTAAGTGGTTACCGTCGCCTATAGACGCTTGCAGCACCAGAGGTGTTCCTCGCTGATAATAAAACCTAAAGTAAGTAAGTAAGTAAGTAAGTATCTTTATTCGCATAAGACAGAGTACAATAGGATCTTAGTTATAGTGTTTAGAACTAGCTATCTCGTCCCGCGGTGACATGCAAATTTTTAGTTATATCTAGGTTTTGGTCATTAAAAATAACAGCAATGCACAAACATAGAGAGATAAGAAAACATGGCAGGTAGTATTAGTATTAAGTATATAACCAACCAATCATTAATTTAGCATTCATCAAAAAAAAAATTATCAATAAATAAGTATATAAAAAATATATACTAATATAATAATATAAAAAAAAAACAAATGGGATGTCAATATTAAATTCACTGAGTCACAATTGAAGTTATATAGTCACTTGGCATAAAATTCTCACATTTGTGTTCTAAAAATAATCCAGAATAGGATGATGTCTCTCAGTATAAATGTCATATCAATCTGATACCATCGTCAAGTCGAACAGACCCCTCGGAGTGGGTATCTGATTACTGCACATGATGGGTTGCCGCGAGGGCCCTTAATGGACCAACGTAGTACTTATTCAGTTAATTGCAAAGTAAAGTAAGTATTGTTAAATTGTTGCTAGTAATTTAAACATACAATGACAACTATTCTAATATTTATATATTCCATTTATCATCACAACATTTTGTTTCTGCAATCAAAAAAAAAAAATCAACAACAAAAAAAAAAAATTAAAAGCAATAAAAAAAACTAACAATTTAAGTGTTATGTCTTGAATGATGTTCTGTAGGTATCGTAACTCTTTAAATACATGCATGTTTCTCTTGTGTCACATTGTGTAAATTATCAATTCTTAGCATATTGTGTTATTTTGAAGTTTCGTTTTTTGGTCTGAGCAACAGATTTTGTATTACTCAGTAGTGGAAACTGTTTGGCTAATGTTATGATTATTATGATTAACTTGATGTAATATTTTTTCCTGTTTGTTTCCCAAATAAATAAATAAATAAATATTTACTGAGATCAATTTTATTGTGCAATATTATTGCGAGCTGAAACTTCACGTATTCAATGAAACTCTAAAGTGAATGCATTCCAGCGCCCCTTGGTGTACCTACAGTCAAGTTTATTAATATATGTACACTGTTGCACTCTACTAGTTTGTATTAAGGTCCAAAAATGGATAAATATTTGTGAACATCTGTAATATTGCGCCGTAATGTAACAGAATGGCACAGACACATACTTTACGTCGGGATGATTGATTGGTCGCAATGACGCGTTTTTTCTTTATTGTTATCTTATGATAAAGGATATTAAGCTTTTGAAGATCTACGAAGAAAATTAAATGTGTTTGTGAAGTCTCCGACTCAGAACTAGTGTCCGCCAATTCTTGGGATTATGTAGCGGACCCCGGGCATCCTTCCGGATGCAACAGTACTGGGATAACGCTAGGAGGATGATGGTATGAAGTCTCCACAGAAGACATGAAGATTAGGTCACTGAAAATGCACTTATTAGGTAATGGATAAAATCGTACCATTTTTTATGTTCGGATAACTGATCGTAACAGGCGTAGGCCTGTACACGCAATGACGCGCACCTTTGTTTACCTTTGCCATTTACTCATTGGTTGAACATTTCCCGAAATTTTGTGGCAGATTTTGTTTTTATTGTTCTTCGTTTTAGACGTCATTGAATGAATGTTTTTATGTTTATTTTCAGTAACTGGGATGTATATTTTCAATGAAATATAAATTTAAATTGGGCAACTGCGAGTCTGCAATGGGCCCCATTCTACAAGTTAGCACCAGGGACCGATACCGGTATTTTTAAAAAACCCTGAATTAGCCCAATATTTTGGATTATTTTTTGCTCTTTACGTAGGGCTGAATCATGTATGTAGGTAACAACGTCGTATTATTCGATTGTCCCATTAAAAACGAAATAATGAACCGGTAACTGTAATAATACCGGTATTTTTCTATGGAGAAAATACCGGTATCCGATCGCTGGTTAGCACACGTGTATAAAAATGCCAAACATATATATATATATATATATCATTGGGATTCATTACCCCAAATCGATTAATTCTTGAATGTACCTAAAACTAACTTAATACAAATCAGCTTTTCCGAATCCCTCTGATTAGTCTCACCAGCTCAAATGTTACTTACAGCACACCAAGACAAGAGAATCCATTAGTACCCATTAACAAGTGAATACGCTATTAAGCAGAGATTTTAGCGTAAAATCTTTATAGTATTTTCGATACATGATAAGTCACTCAGATATTTTAGATATACGGCGCGTGATACTCACAAGCATTGACGTAAATTCTTGGGAATTTTATTCTAGAAAAGAAGAAATGGAAAACTTGTCTTGGTACAGATTTTGATATCACAACAGAATTTTCTTAGTAAATAAAAGAAACGTGGACAACTTTACACAAATTGACCTAGTCCCAAATTACTCAAAGCTATTATATGGATAATAACGTAATAAGCAGAGATCGGACAAACTTAGATTATTGCTCGCAATAATGTAGACATGACTCCAAAATTAATCAAAATGTTAATAAATTAATTACTTCATATGATAAAAAATTTCAATTTCCGGAAATAATAGTTTAAGCGTGCTTATAATTATTAGCAAAATATTATTTAAAGTGGTTATCGTTTTCGTAAATATTTTTGTGTAATAAAGAAATTACTACTTTAAACTGACACGATTATTTACACTAGAAATAATACCCAATAACTACCACGTGGTAAATATCCTATGATTATTATATCTGACGAAGAATTTTTCTAGTGGATTGCGAGCGGAGGTTTTCAGCACTATATAAGTATGTTTTTGATGTAAAAAGAAATAGGCTGGCTGCAGAAAATTTGGAAAAATACTGATTATTTACAATTTTTTTTTATTTTAAATACTGATTTTGATCCTGATTCTTGGATGTTTTCTATGTATTTAAGTATATATTTATCTATATAAGTATATATATCGTCGCCTAGTACCCATAGTACAAGCTTTGCTTAGTTTGGGACTAGGTCGATTTGTGTAAGATTGTCCACAAATATATATATTTTTTTATTATATTTAGTAAATATATATTTTAACAAAGTTTTGTATTTATTGACTAGGAATCAAATTATATATCAAGTAAGAAATTAATCAATTCATTAACATTTTGATTAATTTTGAAATCATGTCCACATTATTGCAAGCAATGACGCAAATTTGTCCGATCTCTGCGGGGCTAGCACAACTGCCGCTGCGAGGCGACGCGAGTAGAGAAAAATCAACCCCCCTCTTTCTAATTCGCACAGTTCGAGTGAGACAGGAATTGCTGAGTCGCGCGAGATACGACTTGGTAGCAAGTTGTGCTAGCCCACCTGGTAATAAGCGACAATATGCATACTCAGGGCATTCGCACATTAAGCCACTAGCGGTAGCCAGTAAGGGCGATAACCAGTGGTTAGAGTCCTTGCACATTAAAGCCACTGGTCGCGTTTTAGTGGCTTAATATTTTTATATGTTTTATTAGATATTCTGATATACATTGTCATACTTTTTTCTTTGCACCCTTTATAAAATATCTGTTTAGCACAATGGTTGGCTGGTAGAGAATGCCATTTGCCATTAAGCCCGCCATTTGTACAATTTGTGTATTTTGTGCAATAAACTTTTAAATAAATAAATATAAACTAGTGGCTCCTTGACTTCGAGCGAAAATTTGAAAATTTCCAAAAACTGAATCGATAAGAAAGTCGGGCTCTATTTTTCTTTTCAGTATTTTTTTTTAATGCAGATTTTGGAATACTTGGCCCTCACTTCATATTTTTGTATTGTTATTTAAAAAGAGGTTTAATTATAGTATCACTTCCTATAGTTTGGGTAATTAACGAACCACAGCTAATATCCATAAATTGAGTAACTCAGTGGTCCTTGGATGTTTCACCATTTGTATGACAAAATGAGTTTTACCAATATCTTACCCACCTTTTACAGCATTATTTTAATATTTAACTATTATTATCGACAAATTCCTTACAGGTACTATTTCGAAATCCAATTTTTGTACACCAATTCAATACATATATCATAGATTTTTAGAACACAAAAGTGGTCATTAAAAAATAGAATGGCCCTTATAATGGAAGCTGCTCACAAAATAAAACAAGAAACCGTTGAGAAATGCGATCTGTAGAGAAAAGCCGGACTGCACCGGAAGTTTCGAAAGCATTTTCGCTGAAACTGAAACGGATACGCTTTCTTGAACAAGGCCAGGGGTTCGAAGTTGCACCACGTCCGTAGGGAGTACCCACCTCAACCCTACACGTGATCCCTGTGCGGTGCTTTACATTGATCTCACACGCGGCCTAAGACGGGATTTTTTTTCTTATACAACGCTGGTGGCAAACAAGCTTACGGTCCACCTGATCGTAAGCGGCCACCGCAGCCTATAAACGCCCGCAACTCCAAAGGAGTCACGTATGCGTTGCCGACCCTTATAAAATTTGAAGATGCACTGTGTTGACAACAGAAGGGACTTTAGGTTCCTCGCTCTCAACACAGTGCATCCTCAGGAGCTCTAGCAACCTTGCTTACCTCCAGGAACACAACACTACATACTTGTATAGTAGATAATGTTATTATGGCTGTGGTCTTCTGCAAGGCGGAGGTACTTCCCCAGTTGGGCTGCTCCAAATTCGAGCAAGATGACATTTTTCTGTGCCCTACCTCTCTAAGGGGATCCTCTCTTGGGAATAGAACCCGCCTCTGATTTGCCGAGCCAGCGGCCTTACCACTAGGCTACTCAGCCCACTACGCCATCACAGCGAATCTTTGCCTCGCATTCTAAGACTACTACTAGCGACCCCTCTTTATTTTCTTCAACCGCTCACATGTTATCAACTTGGACTGCAACATATCAAACAATAATAATTATTAAAAATTAACCTCCAATAAGCCGCGCAAGTCTCTTATCCCTTTAAAAAAATATCCGTTCAAACTCAAAATATTCTTTATTCAAATATGCCTAGCAACAAGCACTTTTGAATCGTCAGTTATATATTACATCAATTGAATCTAATTATTCATAGCAATTTATTGATGCATATGAAATTTTAAAAAAAGACATGAATTACTGTAACGTATGTCAAAAGAGAGTATAATAAATTCACAAAAAGATCGTCAATACGTAAAATAAAAACATAATAAATAGTATAATCTAGACAGTTTCTAGAATAAAATCTGAATATCAAGAGGAAAATTTAACGTCAACATCTAATGTCATAATTATTAAAATATAATTAGTATTTCAACCACAATTATACCCACGGTGTTTTATCATTCATGTAGTCTTTTGTGCTATAATATGCTTTCGATATGAGTTTACGCTTTACATAAGTCTTGAATTGATTAATAGATAAATTAGTCACTTTTTAGGTAGTTTATTATAAAATTTTACACGTTAAAGGTCATAAAACGGGAACAGTTTAATCATATGTTACAGAGGATAAAATGAAATACTAAGAAAAAATGGACCATTATCTCGAACGCAGCGCGCCTCTGGTTTTGCCAAACCAGCGCCCTTACCAAAAATCTTTGCTTTGAAAATTTGATCGTTGTAACTTCCAAGTTAAATTAACACAAATCAAAACCAATTCAATATAAAATAATATGATTCGTTAAAAAGATAAAACACAAAGTTGTCAACAAAAAATAATTCCTCAAACAGAAAAACCCCTTTAATGTTCGTAATCAGATTTATATTGCCACTAAAAGAAGACGTTTGAAAGAAAAGTAAAAACATTGTTGAAAACTTCTAAATTACTTTCCTCAGTTTTGTTGATAGGGTAAACATAAAGAGACCTAATCTTAATTTCAACGTTTGTGGGCTTTCTTTTTGTGTAAGTTTTTGGTATTTGAATTTAACTGGAATTTGAATTTAATTTAACTGTAATGAAAAAAATCCAATGTCTGACACATTAAGGCCCTTATCAGTTATAAAACGCTCATCTATTACGCCATTTTCTGTTTGAATTGACACCTATCATGACATTTTCTCAATGTTACTATCTAGAACAGGACTATTGCGACCTAATGTCATAAACTTTAAATGTATTTTTTAAATACTTCATTAAGAAATATCGTTTCAAACATCACTCCAAATCGATCATTTTCAAGCTAAAAACTTGTATTTTCCACTTAAATTCTACTATACACAATAAAATCAAAAAATGGCTATGTTACTATCTAAAACTTTAATAAAATTATCGTAGCCATTAATAACTTTACTGTCATTATCATTACTTTTGTCATAATTTGAAATCAAAACATTTTATCACGAGTGAATGACATGACAACTTATATAATGGTAGATCTTCTATCATCAGTCAAGAAAGCATGTGAACTAAAATAAGCGTCACACGAAACTAAGCAATTGGTTTACGTACTAAGGCTCGGTTTTATAAAGATCCGTTAGACCTTATGTCGGTTTGTTATGTCGAAAAATGTACTGAGTTACTGAAAGTTGATCTGACATTTGGTCTAATGGATCTTTATAAAACCCGGCCTAAGTCGGTCCGCATAAGCTGGCACTTTAACTTGTAACTCCCAACAGAATGTAATCCTTAATACATACATGTTATTTAGCAGTGCTACAGTAGCACTTGTGTAACTAATAACTATACAATATTTTTATTGAAAGTCCAATATATGAGCCTTACAACGGTTTTTAAAGATCTCCAGTGACTATCTTGAACTGGGGGCGGAATGATACAGCATTTAGATATAATACCTATTAGGTATGAGGCCATCCGTAGCAGATCCAAAGTAACCGATATAGCCTTTCGAATCGCTAAACTTAGTGGCAGTGGGTGGGGCACATTGCATGTAGAACCGATGGCCGTTGGGGCCGGAAGGTTCTCGAGTGGCGACCACGGACCGGAAGGCGCAGCGTGGGTAGGCTTGTGGGGACAAGGTGGACTGATGACCTGGTAAAGGTCGCGGGAGTCCGCTGGATGCGGGTGGCGCAGGCCTACTTCCAGCAGTGGACGTCTTTCGGCTGATATGATGATGATGTTGAGGTATGGATATAATTATGCAGTTTGATAGCGAGAAAGAGTTTAAACACAGAACGAGCGAACGATGATATTATCCCCTAAGTAGTTAAATGGGGACAGAAGGTGTTTGTAAGTGTGGAGGTACGATATAAAGCGAATTTGACATTCATAAGTAAATAAATAAATAAATAAATATTAGAGGACAATCTTACACAAATCGAACTAGCCCCACAGTAAGCTCAAGAAGGCTTGTGTTATGGGTACTAGACGACGATATATTTAATAGATATAAATACTGAAATACATAGAAAACATCCAAGACTCAGAAACAAATATTCATGCTCATCACACAAATATTTGCCCTGACCGGGATTCGAACCCAGGACCGTCATCTTCACAGGCAGGTGCACTACCCACTAGGCTAAACCGGTCGTCGAGTATAAGTGCATGTAACATGCCTAAATTGAAGAGTCAATGATTTGATTTGATTTGATTTTATTTCATTTCATTTCAAAGGGCTTCCACACAGACGAAGATGCGGGCAAAAAGTAGTAATACATAATTGACGCAGTCGCTAGGACTTTAGTCGGCAGGCGCGGATCCAGGATTTTGTTCAGGGGGGGGGGGGGGGGGGGCACTTTCGAACTTTCCGAAAATAAAACTGACTTTTGATAACTGTTTTTATCGTCAGAACATATTTCCTACGCCAGGACATAGATAATTGCCCTCCCCTGACACAGGCTTCAGGGGGGGACAATTGTCCCTGTTGCCCCCCCCTGTACCCGCGCCTGTTAGTCGGTCTATTATATTAGCTTGACCAACCCTAAATTGTATCCAAATAAAATCCTCTAAAACTAATCTCGTTCCACACCCTCGTCCGCTACAGGACTGCTCGACCGTAAAACCCTTTGAACACGTGGCATTATTCGTCCTAAGTCGAGGGATCCACCTTCAAAGGCGGCAGTTCCTTAAGACCTTTGTCTGAGTTATCAATTTGACCGTGTAAATCCGATCGTCCTTTGAGATCCCGAGATAAACTGACTCGTTTACGGCGTAAGAATATCTGGTGTCAAACGCTTTAAGCTGACTAGTTTAAGGTTATTTTTGATTGGCATGATAGTTAAGTTAAAGAACATACGAGACATAGCGGAAATCTTTTTACAGCTAGTCCAATTACGTGTGTCCAGGCCGGTGACAAACGTCCTTTGATCATGACGACCGGTTTAACCTAGTTGGTAGTGACACTGCCTTCGAAGCTGGAGGTCCCGGTTTCGAATCCCGGTCAGGGCATTTATTTGTGTGACGAACACGAATATTTGTTCCTGAGTTTTGGATGTTTTCTATGTATTTAAGTATATATTTATCTATATAAGTATGTATATCGTCGCCTAGTACCCATAGTACAAGCTTTGCTTAGTTTGGGACCAGGTTGATTTGTGTAAGATTGTCCACAAATATTTATTTTATATATTTATTTATTTATGACGGTTTAAATGTAATTTTTGGTAGTTTCAAAGGATGTAATTTTCGGTTCTGTGACACAACTAAGTGCAGCAAAGCAAATTTCGCGGAATAAATAATATTTAGTACCTAAGCAAAAAAACCGGCCAAGTGCGAATCGGACTCGGGCAGGAAGGGTTCCGTGCCATTAAATTTACTTATAAAAACGGCAAAAAAATACATTTGTTGTATGGGAGCCCTACTTAAATATTTATTTTATTTTAATGATTCATTTTTAAAGCGAATATATAATTAAATAAATATTCTATATGAACACTATACGAAATATTTATTTTTTATTTATTTACCATAATACATTATGCAAATACTTTATGACGTTATTACATGCAAGGGAAAGAACAGCAATAACGTTATCCGTTGGTCCCAAACTAGGCACAACCTGTATCTTGGGCACCGGGGGTACAGATTTACAATAATTAAACGTTTATTTCTTAACAACAATGAATATTTCAAACGGCTGCCTATTTCCGTTACCAATAGCGAGCAAAAACGAGCAAAAAAAATCATGTTTGTTGTATGGGAGCCCCCTTTAATATTTATTTTGTTCTGTATTTTGTATTAGTACTTGTTGTTTTAGCGGCAATTGAAATACATTATCTGTGAAAAGTTCAATTGTCTAACTATCACGGTTCATGAGATACAGCCTGGTGACGGACGGACAGACAGACAGGCAGAAGGACGAACAGCGGAGTCTTTGTAATAAGGTCCCGGTTTACCCTTTGGGTACGTAACCCTAAAAAATTAAGTAGGTACTTGAACCATGCATTTTAGAAAAAAAACTATAACGATTTTAACCATATTACTCGCTCCTGCTAACTCCCAAGAATGCGCTGTATTGAGAATGAGGGAATACAACGAATCTTCAAGTCTATAAAGAGTGAGCAACGCGATTCTTTTGGATTCCATAAGCTTGTTTGTCATAGTCCTTGTAAAAATAAAAGTCATGCCTAAGGTTGTCTGGAAGAAAATCTTTAGCAATAAGACCGACTATTATTTACATCTAAAGTCTGTATTTGTTTTATTTTTAAAAGTGTGCAATAAAGAATATTTGTATTTATATTAGAATTACGATTTGAAACGGGATATTTACCATGTATTTGTATTTTTGAGTTCCCGATATTTGGGCACTGTTGCAAGCGCTATTATCAATAATTCCTAATTCTCATTTAAATTACCATGTAAGCTTGAAATCTTATATTATATTTGTATTTATGTTATATCTCAACTCGGTAAAAGAACGAGATACATTTAATCAAGTTAATCTCGCCGTAATCGAAACAATCGTTTGGTTTCGCTTCGGACCCGCAAAAATACCGCAAAAGAAATTTTTCGGTAGCGGAATATAATGGTACCGCTACTTTTTTCGATACCTGAACCGTTTTCATTAAGGTATCGTTTGGGCTTTACGATCGAGGGTGCCGCCAACGGCGCTAACCAACCAGCGCTAGTTACTGGTAGTATTCCTAAAATACCCATATTTTTTTAAATTTCGTTCGTCGCGATACATTTTACGTACCCATCCTAAGAGTTACGATCGAAATTTTTCGGTACCGAAATAATACCGGTAGGCTACCGTTATAATAAAGGTTTGAGTACACCTATGAAAATAGCGATATCGTTATTTTATACCGGTAGCGTACCTTTATGTTTCAACTTGTGTAGTTCTACCTTTATAACGAAGTGGTATCGTTATCCAATACAGCTACCATATCGTTTATACCGTACCGATAACGGTCCCTGGTAAGAAGAAAATGAAAATGGGTAAGAAGGAAACCCGAACCTAAACTAAAATAAGTATATATCAAGGAATGAAAATAATCGCTTAGTCGTTTCATAAGAAAGTACATTAATCTTTAAGTTCGTTCATTATACTGGACTATACTGGGAGAGTTTACGTGAGATTTACGGGACCCAAGAGACGGGAAGAAAAATATTTCTTTTACACTTTGCAAATAAGTGGATTCAGCAAATTAATACTAGGGGCTTTTACAACAGTAATTATTATCACGAGAAATTCAGATTTTCCCCTGTACTTTATTTTTATTTTATTTTTTTATTTATTTATACACAAATTAAATGTAAAACTGAATTAACACTATTAATTTTACTATTACATTGGTCCAGACAAGCATCTAAAGACTAGTGTGCAGTAACAGCCCAGGAAGACCGAGGCCTGTGTTAGGGCTAGTTACATATTTGTTGCGCGACTTTATTTTGTGAGAGCGATCGGGTTCATTATAATTGTGTAGATATGACCAATGTAAAGTTAAAATTATTAAAAACAATTAAAAACAAAATATATATATATATGCTTATAGGATATCAATTTGTTCATTTATAGTTAAATATATTAGATATATAATCAGGTAGTGAAATATATATTATTGAGGTATTTAGATAAGTAAATTAATAAACAGT
The DNA here is from genome assembly GCA_963556455.1 of Epiblema foenella. Classification (NCBI taxonomy): domain Eukaryota; kingdom Metazoa; phylum Arthropoda; class Insecta; order Lepidoptera; family Tortricidae; genus Epiblema; species Epiblema foenella. Next base: position 27,080,463 of record OY747099.1, on the reverse strand, counting down.
TTAAGTGGTATGCATATGGTGGGTTATACATATTTAAGCGACTGGTTTAAATGGAATATGTCTTAGCGGTATTTGTTCAAATTTGTGACGTAGCCGCAGCTACACCGGCGCACGCTACGTCACAAGCACCGGAGGCGGCGCGCGGGGAGAGAGCGGTACGACACAGCGGCCATCCCCACCACGCTCGCCGACCGGCTCCGACGCGCAGCGCGCATAAAACCTGATGCACAGGGTAGAGCGGCGGCAGTGTGAGCCACGGCTCGCTGTGGTGAACACTGCCCTCCCCTCCTCTCCGAGGCAGTGCTGGCAAGCCCTCACTTTGCCCGAGTATCCCGACCTCTCCGAGGCTGCGCTGGCAAGTCCTCGCATTGCCCGAGTATCCCGACCTCTCCGAGGCTGCGCTGGCAAGTCCTCGCACCGCCCGAGTCACTCCCGACCTCTCCGAGGCACTGGGGTTCGCCTCGTCGCCCGAGACGCCTAGTATTTGAGGCAGAGTGGTCCCGCCGCACTAGCCACGATTCTAGGATCCTTGAAATAACATTCCGCTCCAGTCCTACTTTAACAACCGCCCGCCCTTAGATATAAGTGCGTATTAATACTTCCGTACCGCAGATTCGCGATAACCCCGTCATACCGTTCCGCGCCGTAGTTTATCTTAAACTAGGGTTTCATTATATCAATAAAGGGGCGTAAGACCCATCTTTATTATAGATTTAAACCTGTGTTTGACTCTCGATCCCTGATATCACCTCTGAGCTAGTCTGGAAACCCTCACGAGACCCTAAACGGTCGAGGGATATGGGTGTGCGCTAACCCCGCACATCACAAATTATGGAAATATGTTGCGGTAGAAAGTATTAAATTCCGTGAAAGAGAAACTCAGGAGAATTTTTTTTATTTGATTATTAACGTATAGAGGTTTCAGATTTCGCGATACATTTGTTTTGCCTAACACTTCCAGCAAATCTTGCAATTCACTGGGTTACACTTATAAAATAAGACTATAATACTTGCCAAATTTCATGGTTCAAAGTCATCAGAAAGTGTTCTTTAAATTTTGATTGTCTTGAGTGTCGAAATATACGTTTTTAGTGCCATAGAAAACCTACTTCAAATGAATGAAATCAATTTTATTCTGCAAGTAAGCCGCAATAGCACCTTCACAAATCAAAATTACTAGCGTTTCTCATAAAACCACTGCCAAGAAGAAACTCAACAGTCAATCACTTTCTCCAAAAATATGCTTATTACAGTGATACCATTAAGGATGATTCACAGTAGACCGTTCCATGTCTGGGCCGTTCCGTCCCCGGTCCGGCCCGTCTCCGAGCTTTTTTGTGTGTCAATGTGCTAACCGTTCCGCGTCCGGGCCGGGCCGGGACCGTGCCGTTTCCGAGCCTCGGACGTAGGTAGATCGGCCGTCAAACGTTTGCATTGATAATAGAGCGACCGTTCCGTCTCCGGGCTGGCTCGTTTCCGATCATCACCGGACACGGAACGGTCTAGTGTGAATCATCCTTATTTAATCTATGAGAACTTTACTGAATGTTGGAATTGGATTAAAACATTTAAAGCTGCTAATAAAATATTCTGTTTAAGAGTCCTTATCAGTTAAAAAATGTTCATCTATTTGGGCCATTTTCTGATTGAATTGACACGTATTTTGACATTTTCTCGTTACTATCTAGAACAGGACTATTGCGACCTTATGACGTACACTTTAAATGTATTTTTTGGGTTTTTCATTAAGAAATATCGTTTCAGACATGACTCCAAATCGACCATTTTCAACCTAAAAACTAGTTTTTTCCGCTTAAATTCTAGTACACATGTTACTATTTAGAACTTTAATAAAATCATCGTAGCCTTTAATCACTTTATTGGTATTATAAATACTTTTGGCGTAATTTGAAATAAAAACATTTTAAAACTTATAAGTCATCTTAATCCGAGACAACCATACAGCACCATGTTTCCTTCCCAAAAGTTTTCATAGAGCAGTAGCAGTAGCAGTAGCAGTAGCAGTAGTAGTAGTAGTAGTAGTAGTAGAAAACAAACTTAATAATAGATATTTGGTTTGGTTGGGTTTGGTGGTGTAAGGTCTGGTTTCCTCCCGGTTGGCAGGTCAGATGGCAGTCGCTTCCGTAAAAACTAGTGCCTAAGCCAAAATCTTGGGATTCGGTAGCGGACCCCGGGCATTCTTCAGGATGTACTGGGATAACGCTAGGAGGATGGCGATGATCACTTTTCATAAAAATAAAACATCAAGATATATCATATTTTCCAATGAAAGGAGATTATGACTGATTGCCGATGAAAGATAGTCACGGTTATAGCTACCAGTTCTGTAATCGAGGGACTTACAGAAAATTTTCTGAATCCTTTCAATTCGAGACTTATGGACATCAAAATATGGGCTACACACAACACTGCCGAACTCCAATATACTCCGTACAAAAGAGTAATACAAAACTTTTAACGTAATAGTAGTTTATGCAATAGTTATATAATGTATGCTTTTTTAGTCGAGAACTGCGTTTAGACCACGAGGCTTGCCGAGTGGTCTAATTAAGGTTCGAGACTTAAAAAGCTAATTATATAACTATAGCATACACTACTTTTTCTACGAGTCAACGGAAATTAATTAAACAAACCGAAACTATCAAACAAACTAGTCCTGCGGCAATGAACATTAGGCACATGGGTCGGGCGCTCGTTGGTCTTTTGTTCTATGTCCGCGACGTCACGTGATTTGTCAATTTCATAAGAGTACTGTAATGGTGACACGTGATTGGCCAATTTCATAAGAGTACAGTAAAAGGCGACACGTGATTGGTCTATTTCATAAGAGTTCACTTGAAGGGAACCAATAGAGAAATGTATGTGATTTTAGTTTTGTCTACTATATCGTAATTCAAACATTGAAGTCGACGAGTAGAAAAATGTATTTTTAAATGGTTTACTTAAACGCAGAATCATTTCTAATTTTTTGTATGCTCTTGCAACAATAATATCTATATGTTCATTAAAGGAGTTTATTGTCCAGAGTAATGCCTAAATCTCGAATTGATGAAAGTGTCTCATAATTATGAATGTCAATAGTAATGTGCACGCGCGTGAGTATTTATGCGTGAGTGCGTATATACGCGTGTGTGTCTGCGTTTCTGCGTTTATGTACCTAGCGTTATCCCTAGGAGGATGGCGATGATTACTTTTCATTCGATTTTTCCAACACCAACCAACGTAATGAAAGTAAATTCAATTCCAGCAAAGTGCCTAGTATTGATTGACATAAACATCGTGTCTTCCACTGGAATAGAATTAGCTATCGTTGCCGGGAATTTATTGAGAGTGAGTCCCGGCACGCACTTATTGATGCGCCGTTACCAATTCCCGTTCCCGGGATCTTGTCACTGGAAATATTGCTGGGAAAAAACCTATGTTGCTGGTACATAGACATAGAAATATATTATTTAACAAGACAAGGCATGACTTAACAGTAATAGTTACACGTTCAAGTATAACGTTACAGAATATCTAACAGACAAAGATGTATGGAATAATTTTTATTTTTAAGTTTACTAATTAGTTATTATCAATAGTTTTAAGTTGAAAACACAGACCATCAATTTAACTAGACGTCGCCTGTGTACGTACTTCGCGTGCCAAAAAGTAGTCAAAACGTCAACCTTCTATGCGGTCTCGCTCAGTTCGCCTTGAACGGTCGTTGCCACGAGACGTCAACCGAAATACGTAAAAATGACTCGTTGTTCAGTATTGAGTTGTAGAAACTGTTCAGAAAATGCTGACCCAAATAATGGACATGTTTCCTACCACAAATAAGTAAATTCCTTCTAAAATTATGTTTAATTCCATTTTAAAATCATTTATTTTAGATTTATCGTAGTTGTAATATGAAAATAGTCTATTTGCGACAGATGTACGATTACTTCATGTTCATGATTCATTACCTACGTTAGTAACAAAATTGTAGGGCCTGCCTATATTAAACGCGCAATGGAAATCAAACGATCGATCTTTAGCTTGTGACGCTCGGCTACTTGGTAAGGGGAAATTCTCATTCATCTGTCCAATGAAGCGAATAGTGATGTTCACCTTTCGATTCGCCACAGTTCTTATCGATTGTTGAAATCGAGGTATGGTAATATTCTCGGATTCGATAAGATTTGAAAGGACTCAATAAGAAATCGACACCGCTTACGGATTTGAACCATTTAAATCTTCAAATCCGGGTTTACCCATTTCTAGAGCTCAGTTGCAATTTGGGAGTGAAGCTGTAGAGACTAAAATATTGAATTGTTACGGTGAACTTATAAAAAATATAATAAATAGAGCTTACTGGATTGCAAGCAGTGTTTTACTGAGCTACGCTCAAACCTAAGTCAGTCAACCTGCCCAGGGTGCCAAGGGTCCGCTACCTAATCCCAAGATTTGGCGCAGGCACTAGTTTTTACGGAAGCGACTGCCATCTGACCTTCCAACCCAAAGGGAAACCAGAAATAACTTGACTGTTAGAAGTTCTCGAGCCGCCCGAAGGCCTCTTACTTGGCTTAACGACTGCTATCAAAGACAGCAGCCGGGATCAACGGCTTAACGTGCCTTCCAATGCACGGGAGCACTCAGTTAATAACCACTCACCCATCCAATAACTGACCTAGGCCGACGTTGCTCCCGTGCACGGATACTTTTTATTATAATAAATAAATAAATATTAGAGGACAATCTTACACAAATCGAACTAGCCCCACATATGTTTCCTTTGCTATAGTTTTTTTATTTCGTTTAGAAACCTTCAATTAATTACTTTATTAAACAAATGTTGACCTTTAAACGTTTTCGGTCCCTGTTGTTTTAAAATTCAGTATCCCTTGTTGTGGTTTACATAACCTTTAATTCGGAATGAGGCAAACTTCAGAATTTTGTAATAACGTTTCAGAGCCTCGCATTGTTTTATCTGCCTCGTCTGTAATCGTAGACTCGTAGAAGGGTTTTTACTGATCTTAGTACTGATGATGTACTTTTTTGAGATGTTGTGTTGTATACGTATTTTTGCCCTTTACGGTAATGTCTACTTAGCTGTGATAGTTTTCCTTTTAAATTCATCGTATATAATACTACCATGATTTTTTTCACATGACTAGTAGCCACCGTTTAGCTGGCGGGGAAGGGGGGGACACTTGACCCATAGCAAAAATTATCACTTCAAAGCTTTGTATCACGCCAACTGATTCTTGAATCAAAAAATGCTTTTAGAAACCTTATAATATTTTTGAAAGAGCTATCCAACCATATACCACACGATGGGGTTTGGAAAAAAAAAATGGCCCCACCACTTTACATGTAGGGGAGGTACCCTAAAAAAATTTTTTTTTATGATTTTATTCTACCGTTTTGTTTGCGTCATTGATTTGTATACTCATGCCAAATTACAGCTTTATAGTACTAACGGTTACTGAGAAAAGCAGGGGACGGACGGACGGACATAGCGAAATTATAAGGGTTCCTTGTTTACTACGGAACCCTAAAAAGAGATGTAATGAGTCTCTTAACAACAAGAACATGCCTATAATATAATAAATAATTCAAATAAGTTGATATATCTATACCGCTTTGAAAATCTACTTATCGCCATCTTTCATGTGTTGTATTAATGTGATATAAAATGGTTGTACACTGTTTTATAGACAACATTTTCAAAGAATTTCGTTTCGCAGAAAATGTTTCTCATATTATCATTTCACAGAATAATCATTACGCCGAACACTTACTTTGTAGAAACTCAAATCAATGATTTTTGATATCAATATTCTTTACTATTTCGAAATTCATATCATAGAATTACAAATGAAATATTATTTTTTCTGATATTATTTAGTTTACGTAAAAATTATTACCAATACAATAGTTATATAGAATTTTGTTTCTCATAAAATGAATCTCATATTATCATTTCATAGAATAATCAATTCGTAAAATAATTAATTTGTAGATAATTTTATAGTAGATTTTTAATACAAAGAAAAGTTAATGTTTCGATATTCATTACGATATAATTACAAATCATTCATTCTTTGACCGTACGTTATTTAGTTAATATAAAACTTATTACGCAGAAAAACATGTTATTGAGTTGCAGTTTCTAAACATTCCAATTCATGCCTTTGCCTTTGACAAAATGCATCCTATAAAATTACAACACTGCGTTCACAACAACAATGCGGGTAAAAATCTAGTAAAACTGAACTGTTTAATATTCTAACCTACCCGCGTTAGAGTTGATTTTTCCCCAACAGGTTTTCTGGGCTTTTATAAAAAAAATAACCTCGAAGATTAAGACGGGATCGTTTGTCAAAATCTGACAGTTTTAACTTTTAACTTGATAGACTAATAACTACTATAAGCTGACCTCTCATCTAAGAACAAAGTGTATGGTAAAGATAGCAACCAGAGGTCTTTCTTTTAATTACTAGTATCTCAGAAACGGTAAGAGGTAGCTCAAAAATAATGCCATTTTTGAGCAATTCACACCCTATGCATGCAAACAACCAAACAAGCATGATTTTTCAGGACGCATAATCTTTCTGGGCTTATATAAAAAAAATAACCTCGAAGATTAAGACGGGAGCAAAGCTCCCGTCTTAATCTTCTAACCTATCCGCATTACAGTCGGTTTTGCCCTAACAGGTCTTTCTGGGCTTTTATTAATAAAATAACCTGTATTATATATAGATACTATATTTTTCTATGTACACATAGTTATTGTGTTGATGTATTTGAAATACCATGAAAAAAAAACACCGAACAAACACTGTTCGTTAAAACATAATTCTACTGTTTGATAAGTTTCTTAAATAAAGAAATAAAAAATATAAATTCATTGAATTGTGTTTCAGCAAAGATGTTTCTGTATAGTGAATAAGCGGTGATAAAATGATATTCAAAATAAAAATACAAGAACCAAATATGTATTTAATGTAAGTTTCTGTAAAACGAAATTCTATGAATTTTTTATCTGCGAAACAATGAAATACCAAACGTAATTCTACGGTTTGATAAGTTTGTTAAATAAAAAAATGATATTACAAAATTCATTGAATTGTGTTTCTGTGAAATATGTTTCATTCAAGTAAATAGTCATTGAAACAATAATAGTCAAAATAAAAATACAAGAACCAAATATTATTTGAAACATTTTCTACGAAACAAAATTCTATGAAATTTCTGTCTGCAAAACAAGGGGACACCGATATAAAATGTATATGTGTAAGTAAACATTACATTCAAATAGTAGCCTCCTCAAATTGCTGTGCCCGCGCAGGGCGTCACATGTGTCTATACTTATATTGTAACTCCACCTGCTCATGTATAAATGTGATATGCAATAAACGTTTGATATTTGATATTTAACAACGCTCCAGTCAGTGACACGTGTTTAAACTGTACATAATAACACGCACCAAAACTTTCTATCGAGATAATATCATATTCGGCTGGTTAGGTCGTTAAGTGCCGTATTTTCAACGAGAATGTACTGCGGTTATAAAAGTGCTTTTAGTTTCATTGAAGGGTGTATTACAATAAATATATTCAAATCTATATGACATGACTTTTTTTTTATACAACGCCTGTGGCAAACAAGCTTACGGTCTACCTGATGGTAAGCGGCCTACGCAGCCTTATAGACGCCCGCAACTCCAAAGGAGTCACGAACGCGTTACCGACCCTCATAAAATTTGAGAATGCACTGTGTTGACAACAGAAGGGACAAATTAACACAGTGCATCCTCGGGAGCTCTGGCAACCTTGCTCACCTCCAGGAACACAACACTACATACTTGTATAGTAGACAATATTTTTAATTCAATAAAATAAAACTTGCATGATTCGTTTGGTTTTGACCTGGAATCCATGCTTTGAAGTATTTACTACAGTAAATAGGACTTTTGTCTCTTCTGACATGACATGGTTTTTGGGTTATTTATATACCTACCTTTTTTATATGTTTCAGTTATTTTTATTTTGTTTATTTATTTTTTACAATTGTATGACGTTCCGTGAGTCACCGATGGTACTGGCTGAAAATCAGCGCTGTAGGTGTTTTACACCTCAGCATAATGCTGAGCCAGTGTCCGTTTCACTGCCGCGGGGACACACATGTTATGTGGTTTGTGTATAATATGTTTTTCTTCATTTATCATTTTTGTCATGTGTGTCTTCTGTGTCTGTGAATAAACGTTTCCTTCTTTCTTTCTTTCTTCTTCTTTGACTTTACCAACACCGTTATGACCGGCAATTTTGGATCTGAAAGCTGGCTATCGCCGCCCCTTCGACCGTGTACGTAACCGGTTGTTGATGTATACTGTTGATGTATAAGAACTGATACAAGATCCGCTTAAATAGTTTCGATTGAACTCTTGTTTCGTACAATAACGAAAACTATTCGATCGCAACTGGATACGAAGGTTTGGTTACGTATAGATACGGCCAAATGGGTTTTCAAATTTAAAAAAAAATTCAAAGTTATTTATTCTTTTATCAAATAACGTTAACAAGGTTGTCGAATCCTCCTTTTAAGCAAAAACTTGTGTTAGAAGGAATTCGCTCTTTCATACAAGGTGTTGAGTAAGTTAAGGGTAAAAATAAAATAAATTTAAATTAATCTTAAATCTATACTCAAGAACAAAGAAAAATGAGACACTACCAATCTTGTTTTGTTGCATTACGCAAATAATTATATAAAATATTAATTTTGAGTTTCGTTAGTTGTTAGTTGCACCGCCAACAAATCTTTCTGCTTCGCCTTAAGGTTGACTGGTAGAGAATGCCATACGGCATTAAGTCCGCCTTTTGTACGATAAGGTTTCTTTTGTGCAATAAAGATTAAATAAATAAATAAATAAATCTGGATTACGAAACAATTTGTTCAGATCTCCCAGCTCTTAAGTTTGGTTACAAAAGTCTTACAGGGATAAGTTCGCCTTTGTACATGATTGATCTGTTTTTTTTTTTCTGTATAATTTATTTTACTTGTCTTGTGTACAATAAAGTATTTACATACATACATACATACATAAAGTTGGAACAATTTTCTTACATAGTAAACATCTCTAAAACAGTAGATTTTAAGGATCGCAAGCTTGTATGCCATCATCATTGTAAAAAAAAACCCTAATCGCGCCCTGCCTGGGCATCCCCAATTCTCCGATCAAACAAGATTGATTAATCCTTGATTATTAAGGATTGCCGCTTATTTACATTTCATTTAATCCGGCCATAATGTGTCCTAATCCCTCGCATTACGTGTTGCGTCAACAGTAATTAAAGCTGAGTAAATATTGTCGGTAGTTTGTACAAGTAAATTTATTTCGGCAAATACCGTTAATGTGTATATTATTTATGCAAGTTAATAAGCGTTTATTAGCAAAAATATTTTGTAGTTGTAAGGTAGTTTAGAAGATAAAACTAACGTAATTTTTAATAATAAAGCCGATAAACTAAGATTATTCGATAATATGTTTTCTACTGAATAAAACAATGAATTTTATTAAATGAAAGCACAATACAAATTCTAAACTAAGATAAAAGTAAACTATATATACGTACTATATAAAGTAAATTATAAAAACTAGCCTAATCGAATAACCCACCCCGAGTCACACCCGGTGCAAAGGTGCCCATCACACTAGCGGCATTGCCTCGTTGAATAGCGACTGCCAGCCTTTGCACCAGGAATGACCCGGAGCGAGGGTCTAAACCCCTCTCCCTTAAACGGCGCCCTACGTCCGCAAAAAAGGTTTTCGCTTCCGAGCACCAACAACCCATTGTTTCGACCGCAAGCGGCACGAACAAGTAGTTAGTGAGCACGGCGTACTTTTCCCGCTTCCGTGCTGCTGCTAGCTCAGCCGCTGCTCCTGCCGCCCGCATAGTCCGGCCAAGGTGCGAAGCATACTACTGAATTGACTTCGCGATTTCAGTAAATAACTTGTGCGCGCTGAGACCCCATGGACCAAGAGTTTCGAAACCAAAATTTACAAAATTGTACTCTCTGCCGAGGTCCCTATATTTAGTATGGGTTCAAAAAAAAAGTTTATGTATGTACGTAAGCACTTTATAATAACAGCTCGATTCCACTCACACCTCAGATTCGGTTGAAACCGCTCAACCAATCTCACTGGAGCGCAAACTCTTAGAGTATTCCAGTGATCCAAACCACACGCGTGGTCATGCCGGAGGTTTTCCCCTGGATTTTCCCCAGGCTACTCTCCAACCGCGCACTCCTATCGCTTTATTGGGCCCGGCCTATAAAGCAACAGCCAGGTTCAAAAAAAAAGTACATAATAACAGCTTAAAACAATCGTACATGTCACATAAATTAAGATTAAAGTACAAATGCAAACCTCTAAAACGACTTGTAAAATGTATAAAACATTTGATGTGTAATGTATTTGTTTTATAAATAAATGAGTATGAGTATGTGTGTGTATGTATTACCAGGGGGTTGGAAACGCATAAACCTCTGAAGTTGAAAGAGTCCATAGGCTACCATCGGAGGGCCCGTATACCCGTTTACCACCGACGTTGTACAAAAACCGTGTATTTGTCAATAAATTCCGAACATAAATCATTCAACAACTGAGGGGGTACTACGAACTTTGAAATCCGAACTTCGTATCATGCCGTCCCTTCTACTCATATTGTGTATAACGCGAGAGTGAAAGGGACGGCACGATACGAAGTTCGAATTTCGAAATTCGTAGTATAGGCCCAGGGGCGCTACCGCGAACAGCAAACGAAGTTTTCCCTCTCTGTCTCACTTATGTGCAAACTTGCAAGTGCGACAGAGAGGGAAAATATCGAATGCCGTTCGCGGTAGCACTCCTGGGCCTGTACTTCGTCCGTACTTCGAATTCCGAAATTCGTATCGTGCCGTTGCTTTCACTCTCGTGTTATACACTATATGAGTAGAAGGGACGGTATGATACGAAGTTCGGATTTCGATGTTCGGAGCAGGGCTCGGAACCGCTTATTACTATTTTTGAAATATCTCCTAAACAATTATTACATATAAATAACAATTTAGTCATATAACCCGCCCCTCATCGTCCCGGTACAAAAGTGCCCATAACGCTAGCAGCATTTCCGCGCTGAATAGCGATAGAAAGTCTTTGCACCAGAAACGATTCGGAGCGGGAGTCCTCTCCTCTTTGCCTAAGTCGAACTAACTACTTTTCATATCTCCATTTTTATTTTAAAATTTGTTTTTGTTAGCCTTCATCTATGATATAAATGATTTAAAATACGAAAAAATATCGTAAGACGCAATTAACCGAAATTTATAACGGTTAATTGTATGAAGACGAAACCGATTTCCGAGCCCTGAGGGGCTACCGCGAACCAAAAACGAACGAAGTTCGAATATCTCCCTCTCTGTCACACTTGATTCGTGCGACAGAGAAGGAGATATTCGAACTTCGTTCGTTTTCAGTTCGCGGTAGCCCCTCTGGTTTGGAGTAGTCCCTCTGTTCGTAACGTAAAGTCAAAAGGGTGTTTTTTGTGGCGCGTCATTTACAGCTAGTGGAAGGCTACACACGATGAATATTTAATAGCACCGGCCGCCGCATTTCATAATTCATTTAGCATGGGTTTCGCAACCAGTGTAGTAAAAGATACTGGTTTTAAGAGGCCTCATAAGTTTGAAAATGTTTTGATTTCAAATAATGACAAAAGTATTGATAATACCAATAAAGTTATTAAAGGATACTATGATTTAATTAATGTTTTAGATAGTAATATAGCCAATTTTTGATTTTATTTACAGCTAGTGGAGAGCTACACACGATGAATATTTAATAGCACCGGCACGCCGCATTTCATAATTCATTTAGCATGGGTTTCGCAACCAGTGTAGTAAAAGATACTGGTTTTAAGAGGCCTCATAAGTTTGAAAATGTTTTGATTTCAAATAATGACAAAAGTATTGATAATACCAATAAAGTTATTAAAGGATACTATGATTTAATTAATGTTTTAGATAGTAATATAGCCAATTTTTGATTTTATTTACAGCTAGTGGAGAGCTACACACGATGAATATTTAATAGCACCGGCACGCCGCATTTCATAATTCATTTAGCATGGGTTTCGCAACCAGTGTAGTAAAAGATACTGGTTTTAAGAGGCCTCATAAGTTTGAAAATGTTTTGATTTCAAATTATGACAAAAGTATTGATAATACCAATAAAGTCATTAAAGGATACTATGATTTAGTTAATTTTTTAGATAGTAATATAGCCATTTTTGATTTTATTTACACACGATGAATATTTAATAGCACCGGCACGCCGCATTTCATAATTCATTTAGCATGGGTTTCGCAACCAGTGTAGTAAAAGATACTGGTCTTAAGAGGCCTTGTAAGTTTGAAAATCCGGTTCGAAGGACCATTAAATGTAGCGGCCAGTTAGCAGCTACCCTTGACTTGTAGTTACGGGTAGTTGATGGAGTGCGGTGAAGGATCGTTGAAGTTTGTAGAAGTATATTAAAATAACGTAAAGATACAGTAAAGTTAATAGTTGGTTGCTCTTTCTCTAGATGCGTATAGTTCACCGTTTTGTAATGCACTGTTTGTCTTTTATAATTTAACATATTACTAATTTAAATATTCGCTGCCACGCGACTCAAAGTAGGTCGCAAGTAAGCATAAAGAAATGTACGGTGATGAAACCGTACAGTTTTGATTACAAATTATGACAAAAGTATTGATAATACCAATAAAGTTATTAAAGGATACTGTGATGTAATTCATGTTTTAGATATTAACAGCCAATTTTTGATTTTATTGTGTGTAATAGAATTTAAGAGGAAAAACAAGTTTTTAGCTTGAAAATGGTCAATTTGGAGTGACGTTTGAAACAATATTTCTTAATGAAAAATCCAAAAAATACATTTATTGTTTATGACATAAGGTCGCAATAGTCCTGTTCTAGATAGTAACATTGAGAAAATGTCAAGATACGTTTCAATTCAAACAGAAAATGGCGTAAATATATGAGCGTTTTTTAACTGATAAGGACCCTTAAATAAATATATAAATATTAAAGGACAATCCCACACAAGACGACCTAGTTCCAAACTAAGCGAAGACGATATCCTGACATGACAAGGGGATATCGATTTATGGCATGATATATAGAATTTATTCTTTGACGTGGGCTTCCTCACTTAACGGGGTCCTTTCAGTATTAGAATAGAATTTTTGTTTTTTTTTTGTAGCCTATTGACTGTCTGCTGGACAAGGAAAGGCTTCTCCCCATGTTTTCCAGGCATCCCTATTGAGCAAGGTTCGAAAGGATAATTATCTTGATAATTATCAAGATAATTATCGTGATTTTTATGCTTTGATAATTATCGATTTGATAATAACCTAAAATTGTAAATTCGACATGAGTTAAAAAAATACGTGCGTGAATTCGAACGTTAATAATTCCGCTCTGTATATGTGTTTTAATGATGTTGTAATGATTCATTGATTATATTTTAATGGTTAATAAAAAAACTAGTAAATTATTGTATTGCAACTATTTATTTTGCAGCCTAAAACACCATAATCTTTTATATATTAGTACAGAGAGAGTATACAGTCTTTATTGGTAAAAGTACATTTTACAGGTCATATCATACATCGGAAAATGAATTTAACTAATAAAATAATGTATACTACCCTACCCATAAGAGGGATAATCGTCCGATAATTATCGGATAATTGTCAGAAAATTATCGCGATAATAATCAAAGACCATAATTATCTTGATAATTTCGAACCTTGCTATTAAGCGATTCTTCCTCCGAATTGCGGGCAAATGCATCCAGATCATCCCGCCATCTCCACCATTAGGGCCTGGGCAATAGGATTGTTAAATAAAAATTTGACTACTGTAAAATACTACTCCAAAAAAAAAGTCAAGAATACCAATGGCGAAAATCTTATAAAAATATCTCAAAAAATAACGAAGCTACAACCGTGTTAATGTTGCTGGTTAGAGAGAGAAAGCGCGACAGATCAGTGACGTTATTAACCTCGAGCGCCATAGTAAATAACGATCCTTTCAATACAAAGGTGCATTTTGCGGAAAAAGGACAGAATATGACTTCGTTTTCTTAAATCTAGATCTCGTAGAGTTGATCTGCTAAACAGGCCGCTATGTAATGCATCTCCGGCATATAAATATATACGTATTCAGTCGAGCCCCGTTATTTGAATTCCCAGTCGCAAAATGACTAGAACTCTTGTATTTCAACGATGTTCGACAAAACTCAAAGGCACGAAAGTAATAGCAGTACAACTTTTGAATGTGAAATTTTGCATAGTTTCGTGACTAATGCTGAATTCTGAGAGCATACCATTTGTATCAGTTGTTTGTTGAAGTTATTATTAAATTTGTAACAGTAGCACGATGGGCCATCCGTAGGGACGTTCCCAAAACTAGCTAAATTATATGCAGTGGACGTCGTTCAGGGGAATTTAGAAAGAAAGAGGGAAGAAAATGTATTTATTAACGTCTATACATTCATATTACACATTAATGAAAAAAAAATGTATATATAAAAAATAAAAATATATTTAGTTTGTCACTTCGCTTCATTCCGTGCAGTATACAAGCAGAAATATCCCTTTGGAAACCATCGCAACCATGTTTTGTAACCAGTTGCAAGGGAAGAATTTTTCTCCTTTATTAGCAACTCGTTGTGAATGAAGAATATGTTACATTAATACACAACCAGTTGCCAACTAAGCATTTTTAACTCTATAGTTGCGACAAAATGTCACGGGAGTCGACTGGATGTGGGTGACGCAGAACCGATTATTGAGGCACTCTCTGGACGGCGTGGTCCAGCGAGGTTAATCATCAAGGCGTTGGTCAGTTTTTGGATGGGTGACAGCTTTGAGTGGTTACTAACTGAACGCTCTCGTGCTTTGGAAGGCACGTTAAGCCGTTGATACCGGATGCTGTCTATGGCATCGTCAAGCCAACTTGGAGGCCTTCAGGCAGCTTGAGAACTTCTAACAGTCAAGTTGGCCATTCACTTGACAAAGGGGATCGAAGTTGCACCACGTCCGTAAGGAGTACCCATCGTGCAACAAGATTGCCATACGATAAAACAAAAACTGGTTTTTATTAAAATTAGATCGGTTTGCTCAGGATTTTGTCTTTCACCGAAAAGCTATTAATAAATATGAAATATTCCAAATTTGAAGCTTCTAGGTCTGCTAGAAGTACCTTAGAATTTTGATGATCGGTGAGTCAGTCAGTGAGTGACAAAATTAAGAAATTTGGCCCGTTATAATTCTTAAAAATACTGGTTCAAATTGAATGAAATTTGAAATATACCGTGTCTTTACAATGCCTGCATGGTTACTGAAAATTCAGTTTTCTAGTTTTATCCACAACGAAGTTACAGGGGGTCGAAAATGGCCTGAATTGCTTCGAGAAAAGGATGGTACGGCCGTGCCGCTTTTTTGCTCGACTTGGTGGGGGCACTGCCGTGCCCCCTGATTATATTTGGTTAACAATATCTTTTTAGAAAAACCTTTTGGGGTTTGAACTCCCAATTTCCAGACTCGGCCATCATATCCAGATGGTGGAACGCCAGTGGGAAGATCTACCTTTGAAATTCACCTAACTTCGTCAACATCCGACTTAAAAGTCCTCACCAATGTACCTCGAAGAGACATTGTCAAAGCAAACAGAACAAACCCTTCGTTATTATAATAACTTGTTCTTTTCCGCTCCGAACTCGAGAATCGCCTATTCAAAATTAATAAAGACAAACTTCGGGGAAATGATAACAAAATCCAAGTACAAACATGGTCTCTGTTCGTTTTCATTGCTATCAATCACGAGGAGATATTCTTTAGTTTTAATTAGATTTTTGGATATGAGGCTCTCTCATACTGGCAATATAGTTTTGATTTGTATAGAAAAGACCCACAAAATAAGTTGGACTAAAACGTTCCGTCGTAAGTCATTCACCCTTGTGTTCCATTCCCTTTATTAATTTAGAAAACGGTAATATAGTTAATTAGTTTTACTGAATGACTAACAATCGCGGATACTAGTAGCAATATTACCACGTGATACTAGCTGGTTGTTATCACAGGCCACAAATCACAACTGGGTCATTGTCTGATTTAGGTTCGCGTCTTTTCGGTGGACATATCAAAAGTTAAGAAGCCTTATAAGTTTTAAAATGTTTTATTTCAAATTATGACAGAAGTATTGATAATATTAATAAATTAATTAAAGGCTACGATGATTTTATTAAAGTTTTAGATAGTAACATAGCGATTTTTTGATTTTATTATGTATAGTAGAATTTAAGCGGAAAAATGGTCGATTTGGAGTGATGTTTGAAACGATATTACTTAATGAAAAATCCAAAAAATACATGTAATGTTTATGACATAAGGTCGCAATAGTCCTGTTCTAGATAGTAACATTGAGAAAATGTCGAGATTCGTGTCAATTCAAACAGAAAATAGCGTAAATAGATGAGCGTTTTTTAACTGATAAGGACCCTTAAGGGCCACAAAGCTGAATTTTGGATTGATCTAGTAACCCGCATAAACGGTGTCTCCGTAACTATAAATCCATGTAATAAAAACATAACTTGTATGTCCATAAGCCTTTAACTATTGACCGCCGGGTGTACAACTTTTGTTTTTACAACTGACAATGACCAAAGTACGATTTTACAAATAGGTAATCGGGTCATACTTAGTTGAAAAAACAAAAGTTGTCCCTCCTGTGGTCAGTAGTTAACGACTTATGTGCATGTTACCTATGTTTTTATTACAGGCATTTATAGAAACGGAGACACTGTGTGGATAAGCAATGTGTTCCTATATAGAATAATATTATGTTGGATATATACAGGAAACGGTATCTACATATTATATACATATATACAATAGATAGGAAACACAGGAAGAGACGACAACAGAGAGATCTCTCAGGGACCGAAGTCCAATGAGAGTTGTTGGGAAGTTATATTTATGCAACTGATTTTAGAAACTTCGATAGCGCGATGCAGAACATGTCAGATTTGACAGTTGACAGGAGTGACGCCACAACTGTTTATGCGGGTTACTGGTCCAATCCAAAATTCAGCCTTGTAGTCCTTAACTTTTGGTATGTCCACAGAAAAGACGCGAACCTAAATCCGCGTATGACCCAATCGCTACTTTAATGACTTACTTTTGACTAAATTATATCATAAGCTATTATTTAACGGGGCTGCGAACTTACAGAAATATTGTGAGTTTGTGCCCACGGGCTGTGAAATAATTTCGCTCCCATCGCACAAAACTAATTTGAACACCATTAAACTCAGTCGAAAGATCAATCCCAATCCAAAGTGCAGTGAAGCGATTCTTCAAACCGTTCAAACCGTACTACATAAGAGGTGTGGTCTAAATCGAAATTCGAAGTTCATATCTCTATCACACTTGCTTATTGGAGTGACAGTGATAAGTTATATGACCTTTGACCTTTTTGGCTCCGACGGAAGACCAGCGTCGACCAGTTAGGTTGGCACCATGCTGAGTCGGGACCATTTCGTGGCATTATTGATTGTTTTCTTTTTGTTTTACACCTTTTTTACTGTTTCTACTCGTTTTTCAACTTTAATCCTTGGTACGTGTATCACTCCTGTGCCACGAATAAATGTTTTTTCTTTCTTTCTTTCTTTCAAAAATATTATTAATGAAACGTAGTTCAATAAGCAATTAAAGAATTTTCTAGTAGACAAATGTTATTATAGCCTCAAGGACTTTTTTAATGATTAAATACGGTAATTCTTAGTGTTTCCAATTATTATTGTCATATTGTGTACCTAACCCAAATTATTATTTACATCACATGACATTTAATTTATTGCAAATCAAATTGTAATCTGAATAATATCTGACTATTATATTATTATTATTACTATTACGCATATTTGTAGATTTAGATCCTAGTATTTATATCGAGTATTATACAATACAATACAAATACTCTTTATTGCACACCTCAATCAAAGGATACAGTACAGTACAAAAACACAATGAGAAAAGGCAAACAACAGGCGGTCTTATCGCTAAAGAGCGATTTCTTCCAGACAACCTTAGGGTAGCGAAAATCTAATCAGAACGATTCATAGCAGGTGATGCATAGTTAATACATATGAAGCCTACTAATAATTACAACAATAACATTTAATTAAGGATAAATAAACATACATAAATATAATATAAAAATATATGTACATAAACATATACAAATATATAGTCAGCCACATAGTCTAAAGTGTCTAAAAAGTCTTAAGTGTGTCATGAGAGAGACAAATAGTGATCATTAAGCTGTTTTTTGAAGACAGCAAGAGATTCAGCACGCCTCAAATCAGGAGATAAAGAATTCCAAAGCCGAATAGCTCGGAAAGTGAAAGAAGAATTATAAAATTAAATTGAGAAAAAAAAAATAAAAAAAAAATAAAATTAGATTGAATTATATTGAGTACTCCAACATTATTGTTTGACATTTGCAATTATTTTATCCATAAATATTTCGATTATAAAATTTGACTTTACAAATAGGCTTGACTTGTGTCTTTCAATTGCTGTGCCCTACCAGGGTCCATGAGAAACCTTTTACAAATGTGACACCGAAATGTGAATCATGGATGCAATAAATGAATAAATATACTATTCGATTCTCGAGTTCCAATGGTAACGGCTAAGTTCACACGAGAAATCTAGTTTCAGTTCAATTTTCAAGTTCTGACCTAGCGCATCCCGGAAGATATTGGCGAGCGAGTTGGATCGCCCCCGGATATTGGCGAGATGGTTTAGCAGGGGCGCAATGAAACTAGTTTTAACCGACTCATGAATAGAATGAAAATAAATAAAAAAATAAAATAAAATAAAAATGTTTATTGTACACAAAATTGCTACACAAGTGCTACATACTAGAACTAGATAGTACAAAAGTAATATATGCTAGGTCGAGACTTTCGACCCATAAACTAGGTGTGACCTGTGTTTTAGGGGTCTGAGTTCATAAAAAACAGGGTCGTGACTAACGTGGTTTAGACAGTGTAACAGCAATGCGAAAAATAGTAAGTAGTTGAAGAGTGGTGACACAAGGAATTGTATTGCGATACAAAGGAATTTTGACTATATCACACTCATTAGGAATAGTTGTTTAAACTAATTAAAAACTAAGCTTACATATACCATGAACTAGTGATGCCTCTATGTGTATGTGTGTGAGAGAGAGAGAGAGAATGTGTATGTGTGAAAGAGTGAGTCCGTGCATGTTTATTTATGCGTGAATGTGGTTTCAATTATTTGCCTTTATGTAAAATATCTATAGGAGGTTTTCGGTGTCTTGATATGAAAGGGTTAGCAGCCAGTCTTGAAGCTTAATCTTGACTTCATATTTTATTAATGTGTATATTGAGATCATTTTATTAATTTTATTGTAGAGTCGGGAGCCTTGTGCAGATAACTGTCGACGGGCAAATGCTGTGCGGCAGGGAACTTGTCTACAGACAGCGTGGCCATGTCGCTTCTTAGTGACGTTGTCATTAAGTGGTAATAGCGAGTGTTGCCGCACTATTATACGGTGTATATATAACTGTCTCACTGTGAGAACTTGTATAATGGTTAGCAAGTGCCTCATTACTCCCGAGTACTGTACGCGACGATTTTAAACTTATTTTCCTGGGATCATAACACCTGTGGCTTTATAGGCCAATCCAATAGTAGCGCGGTAGGAAAGCGCGGTTGTTGAGTAGCCTGGGGAAAATCCAGAGGAAACCTCCGACACGACCACGCGGGTGGTTTTGAACACTGGAATACTCTAAGAATTTGAGCTCCAGTGAGATTGGTTGAGCGGTTTCAACTGAATCTGAGGTGTGAGTGGAATCAAGCTACTGGGCTGTTGCCGGTCCAGTAAACTTAGCCTAGCTGAGAAGAGTCCAGCAAAAAACTCAGCTAGGCCCGGCTTGGGTCGGACTGACTCTACCCGGTATGCGGCGGTGCTGGGACGAGTAGGGACTATAACTTGTAATTGTCTTTCACTTCAGCAACTATTACAAAGACTTTTGTGGGTGAATCATTAAATTACGTTAACAGTCTTTAAACGTGAGAGTCAGGATGGCGGGTGTACCTAAACAAATATGTAAATAAAGTGTACCAAAAATTTGTACTTAATTTGTACTATTTTGTACCACTTTAGAAAAAAATTGTACCCTTCCGCATTTAAAGTTATTACAAAGTGAAGGTACACCCGCCATCCTGACAGTCAGGATGGCGGGTGTACCTGGGAAAATTATGATCCTACCAATTATCAACCAATGTTAATATCTCAATTTTTTGTACCAAATTTGTACTCAAATATACAGTAAAAACTTCAGCCATCTAATTCGTAGTTTGCGAGTTTTACACGTTTTATGATTTTCTACTGCTGGGCAATACGGTTATTCTAAGTAATACATGTATGGGGATGTCAAACAAATACAAGTATTACGCTTACAAGTATAGAGTGC
Source organism: Epiblema foenella (assembly GCA_963556455.1). Lineage (NCBI taxonomy): Eukaryota > Metazoa > Arthropoda > Insecta > Lepidoptera > Tortricidae > Epiblema > Epiblema foenella. The sequence continues at coordinate 27,059,853 of OY747099.1, read as the reverse complement.
CCCCCCCCCCCTAATTTAATATTTTTTTGTAAATTCACATCACTTTTATGTAGCGGTTTATAGAATACACCTTCCTATCAAATTTCATAACTGTAGTCTCAGCAAATCAGCTGTGACATACGGACGGACGGACAGACATAACGAATCTATAAGGGTTCCGTTTTTGCCATTTTGGCTACGGAACCCTAAAAAGGGCCGAAAAAATTAAAAATAATAAAATAAAAAGATCTCATAGCACAAAAAATATACAAAGTTACTTAACAATAGCATCAAACATTCAAAGACATGGTTGATTTGAACCCGGCTGCCAAAGGACGCTGGTAACTAGGGTAGTCCCAGAGGGCTGAAATGAAGGCTGTCAGAGAATTCCACGGTTCGCCGGTTATGGAACTTCGGTACACACTTGAATGTGGCAATACCTGTGGGTTGCGAAATTTGTACGAGTCAGCTCGGAGCTCGGAACCGGTTATTACTATTTTTGAAATTAAATAAATTCCAATTTATTCATTTACAAAAGGTCACATGTCAATAAAATCTAAATTCTAAAAAAAAGAAACACTGACATAAGCATGTCTAGTCAAATAACCCGCCCCGGGTCATCCCGGGTGATAAGGTGCCCATCACACTTGCTGCATTACCGCGTTGAATCGCGATAGACAGCCTTTGCATCAGAAATGCCCCGGAACGGGGGTCATGACCTCTCTCTCGCAAACGTCGCCCAACCTCCGCAAAAAACGTCTTGGCTTCTGAGCCCCAGCAACCCGTCGTCTCTACCGCAAGCGGGACAAATAAATAATTTGTCAAAGTGGAATATTTGTCCCGTTTCCTGAGAGCAGCCACTTCAGCGGCGGCGCCTGCGGTCCGGATGGTTCGACCAAGGTGTGAGGCCGCGAAAGTGCTGACGCAAGTTGCATCCCACAGCAGGCACTTACCCTTCTGCCATGGCATCAAAGCATTTTTGTCATTTTTGAAATATCTCCTAATAGTAGTTTATGCAATCGTTATATAATGTATGCTTTTTTAGTCGAGAACTGCGTTTAGACCACGAGGCTTGCTGAGTGGTCTAATTAAGGTTCGAGACTTAAAAAGCTAATTATATAACTATTGCATACACTACTTTTTCTACGAGTCAACGGAAATTAATTAAACAAACCGAAACTATCAAACAAACTAGTCCTGCTGCAATGAACATTAGGCACATGGGTCGGGCGCTCGTTGGTCTTTTGTTCTATGTCCGCGACGTCACGTGATTTGTCAATTTCATAAGAGTACTGTAATGGTGACACGTGATTGGCCAATTTCATAAGAGTACAGTAAAAGGCGACACGTGATTGGTCTATTTCATAAGAGTTCACTTAAAAGGAAACCAATAGAGAAACGTATGTGATTTTTGTTTTGTCTACTATATCGTAATTCAAACATTGAAGTCGACGAGTACAAAAAGTACTTTTCATATCTCCATTTTTATTTTAGGATTTGTTTTTGTTAGCCTTCACCTATGAAATGAATGATTTAAAATACAAAAAATATCGTAAAACGCAATTAACCAAAATTTTTAACCGGTTAATTATATGAAGACGAACCCGGTTTCCGAGCCCTGATACGAGTATTATATTGCGATCTATGCCCTTACCATGAGTTTGCATGACCGTACTCGCTAGCGACTGCGTAAAAAATTGTATGGGCAAAAGTACAGCGCCTCTCGCGGTTACGCAATAAAACTAAGAATCGGCATACTAAATCGTTTACGCAGTCGCTAGCGAGTACGGTCATGTAAACTCATGGTAAAGGCACTGATACACGGTGGGTCAGAGGTGGCCAAACGGGAGGTGGTAGTGTTAGTGTAAAACTGCTGATTGTTCAAGACTGGGCGTTTTAAGTTTGCTTTGCAGCAAGTTGCTAGGAATTTTTATAAGGCAATTTTGCGGTTTTAAATATGTATTTTCTTCTGTTCTAGATGGATGACCCCAGCGCTAAGTCAAGCCAAGCCAAGTTTTTGGTGCGAAGGCTATCCATGGCTACTCAACGAGGAAACATCGCCAGTGTTATGTGCCTTTGCACAGGAAACTACAAGGGTTTATTTGATTAGTTTAGTTTTTATTAATTAATTAAGTAATAAAACATAATTTAAAATATTGTTCACTTCTCATGCTCGAAAAGTGTGTCATATTAGACTTGTAAAGCTGGGCTAAAGTAGTACATTTAGCCCCTAGGGAAAATATGAATACATACAAATGACTTACAAAAAAAAATAATTTGGCCTATTAATACTTTACCTATTAAATCCAACAATCACAGAACACTAATATAACTCTTAAAAAATAGTTCGTATTAGATATCAACCAATCAGAATATAGAGCTTTACTAAAATCAACTTTAGAAAAAAAACATGCCGTCTAGTTCGCCGTGGAATTTATCATTAATTTTGGGTGGATGACCTTTGTTTATTTATTTTCTCGCAATTGAAGTGAAAATTAGAGTATATAAAAGCCATAATACGGCTCACTTTAGACCCTTGTCATACCATTTACTATTTTTAAGAAGTTCTTTGCATATTTTGTTATATTGTACCTTTATAATTTACTTCTTCATTATCATGAGAATTTAATATAATTCTTAATTAAAAGACATCTTTGTCGATGTCAATAAAATAACAAAAATATCAAGCCATGAAAGTAATATTTAACTAACAATGGTTAACATTTTTCTTTAGGAAACGCGATACGCGATATGTTTAGTGTTTTACACTTTTGTTTACAAGATCAGAAAACTGGCAGCATAGGTAGGTAGGTACATAATAGGTGTCACCACCAACAATAATATTTTTAGATAGGTTTAGACCGACTGCCGGCACGCTGATAATTTTTCCTTTGCAATCTATTCAGCAGAAATTACGATATTCTGTGGGTATTTGCAGAAAAGGGGTTCAGAGTTCCTTTGTTCTCTCAACCGCAATGCTAGAATCCTCATCCATTGTACACATTTAATTAAGACTCAGTTTATTTGTGTAGACGTAATATATTATGTGTGTTTACGGGGAAATGGTTTCCTACATCTTACAGGTAAAGTACCGAGCAATATCGGAAGTCCGCAGCCATTATAACACCACCATTTGTCCTGTAAGTATGTTGTCCTGGTAGTGAATAAGCTCACAATTATTACTAGAATGTGGTTTTAGGGTTCCGTACCCGATTTTTTTTACTTCCCATAAACTTAAACTGAAGTGAAACTGGGTCGGACATGTCTGCCCTATGCATCCGGAAATATGGGCGAAAATAAGTACGCAGTGGACCCCACAAGATGGCTACCGGAACAGAGGCAGACCAAAAAATGTCCTGGTAGTGAATAAGCTCACAATTATTACTAGAATGTGGTTTTAGGGTTCCGTACCCGATTTTTTTTACTTCCCATAAACTTAAACTGAAGTGAAACTGGGTCGGACATGTCTGCCCTATGCATCCGGAAATATGGGCGAAAATAAGTACGCAGTGGACCCCACAAGATGGCTACCGGAACAGAGGCAGACCAAAAAATGGCGGGACGTCGGACGCATTATTTTCCTTCACTTGGCGGGAACAAACTAACAATAGGGCCGAATGGAGGAAAAGAGAGGAGGCCTTTGCCCAGCAGTGGGATACTCAATAGGCTAGAAAAAAAAACTTAAAATTTGGTGATGTATATTATCTACTAGCTTTTACCCGCGGCTTCGCCCGCGTAATAAAAGTAATTTTTAACCGTCTACAAAAAAGGAGGTTCTCAGTTTGATCCGTATGTTTGTATGTATGTATGTAGATGATACGTATGGATGTCATTTCCGTAATCGGCACCCCGTGGAACCATAAAGACGACACCTATATAAATTTTTAAGATAAATTAATTTCCGCCATCTTGGATTTGAAAATGGATGTCATTTTCATAGTTGGCACCCCGAGGAACCTCGAAGATGACGACCATATCGATTTATTCATTTTGAAAATGGTTGTCATTTTCGAAATCGGCACCTCGAGGAATAACAAAAATGACACCCATATCGATTTTTAAGCAAAAGAAATGTCCGCCATCTTGGATTTGAAAATACATGCCATTTTCGTAATCGGCACCCCGAAGAACCTCGAATATGACACCCATATTGATTTAAAAAAAAAAATGGCCGCCATCTTTGATCTGAAAATGAGTGTCATTTTCGTAATCGGCGCCACGAGGAACCTCGAAGACGACACCCATATCAATTTTTATAAAAATAAATATCCGCCATCTTTGATCTGAAAATGAGTGTCATTTTCGTAATCGGCACCCAGAGGAACCTCGAAAATGACACCCATATTGATTTTTAAGAAAAATAAATATCCGCCATCTTGGATTTGAAAATGGATGTCATTTTTGTAATTTGCACCCCGAGGGGAACCTCGAAGATGACACCCATATTGATTTTTAAGAAAAATAAATGTCCGCCATCTTTAATTTGAAAATGAATGTCATTTTCGTAATCGGCACCAAGAGGAACCTCGAAAATGACACCCATATTGATTTTTAAGAAAAATAAATGTCCGCCATCTTGGATTTGAAAATTGATGTCATTTTTGTAATTTGCACCACGAGGAACCTCGAAGACGACACCCATATCGATTTTTATAAAAATAAATATCCGCCATCTTTGATCTGAAAATGAGTGTCATTTTCGTAATCGGCACCCAGAGGAACCTCGAAAATGACACCCATATTGATTTTTAAGAAAAATAAATGTCCGCCATCTTGGATTTGAAAATGGATGCCATTTTTGTAATTTGCACCCCGAGGAACCTTGAAGATGACACCTATATTGATTTTTAAGAAAAATAAATCTCAGCCATCTTTGATTTGAAAATGCATGCCATTTTCGTAATCGGCACCACGAGGAACCTCGAAGACGACACCCATATCGATTTTTATAAAAATAAATGTCCGCCATCTTGGATTTGAAAATGGATGTCATTTTTGTAATCTGCACCCCGAGGAACCTCGAAGATGACACCCATATTGATTTTTAAGAAAACGAAAAATTTGCTCCCCGCTCAAACTTGGAACCCTCTTTTCATCCCTTAAAGGGAGCAATTTCGAAAAACGCTGAAACATGTTTTGTTGTATATTTAAACAAAGAGTCTATATACGAAGTTTTATATCTCTCACTTCAAAAAAGATTTGCTCTCCGTACAAACTTGGAACCCCCTTTTGAACCCTTTAGGGGAGCAATTTCAAAAAACGCTTAAATATGTTTTGTTGTATTTAAACATAGAGTCTATGTACGAAGTTTTAAATCTCTCACTTTAAAAATGATTTTCTCCCCGTACAAACTTTGAACCCCTTTTTCACCCCTTTAGTGGAGCAATTTAGAAAAACGCTGAAATACGCCATTAATATATTTAAACACAGATTCTATATACAAAGTTTCATCTCTCTCACTTTAATAAATACGGTTTTTCATACAAACTTTGGACCACCGTTTCACCCCTTTAGGGGGTGAATTTTGAAAAATCCTTTCTTAGTGCAACCCTAGACCTTATAAGGAACCTACGTGCCAAATTTGGAATCTCTAGAACCAGCGGTTTGGGCTGTGCGTTGATAGATCAGTCAGTCAGTCAGTCAGTCAGTTTTTTCTTTTATATATTTAGATACATATAAAAGAAGAAGTCCTCACTGACTGACTGACGTTGGTCAGTCAGCCGAAACAGCCGAAACTGCTAATGCTAGAGAATCGATTTTTGCACAATCGATTACATTTATAACGTAAGCTAGGGATAAGAAAGCATTTTTCGAAATTCATCGCCTAAGGGGGTAAAACAAGGAATGAAAATTTGTATGAAAACATTTATTTATTAAAGTGAGACATATGAAACTTTGTATATAGACTCTCTGTTTAAATACAGTAATGGCATATTTCAGCGTTTTTCTAAATTGCTCCACTAAAGGGGTGAATAGGAGGTTCAAAGTTTGTATGGGGAGCAAATTTTTTTTTAAATGAGATATTTGAAACTTCGTAAATAGACTGTTCAATTAAAGCAAAAAATTTTCAGCGTATAACTAAATTGCTCCTCTAAAAAGATGAAAATGGGGTTCCAAGTTTGTACGTGGAGCAAATCTTTTTTGAAGTGAGATATTTGAAACTTAGTAGACTCTCTGTTTAAACACAACGAAAAGCATTTCAGCGTTTTTCGAAGTTGCACCCCTAAAGGGGTGAAAAGGGGATTCCAACTTGTGTGGGGAGCAAATCTTTACTTATCTTAAAAATCGATAAGAGTGTCATCTTCGAGGTTCCTCGGGATGCCAATTGCGAAAATGACATGCATATTCAAATCCAAGATGGCGGACATTAAATTTCCTTAAAAATCGATACGGGTGTCATCGTCGCAATTTCTCAGGGTGCCGATTACGAAAATAACATCCATTTTGAAATCCAATATGGTGGATATAAATGGGTCTTAAGCCATCATCTCCAGAGCCCGAAGATCTCCGGGCAAATAACAAAACAATGTTATTGTTTGTTCCTTTCGTCCGGTGGCAACGGATAATACATACATACATAAACTCACGCCTGTATACCCTGTAAAAGGGGTACGAAGAGCACATGAAATTAAATTCAAGTGCCACATTTAGCAATTGTAGGTTTAAATATGAAGCAAATGTGATATTGCAGTGATAGGTTGCTAGCCCATCGCCCACAACACACTACGACCCGGTTCCCATAGTCAACGACACTCACGGGAAGAGGACTCTTTAGTGAACCAGCGACAAAACTCCCAGTAGCTCGATTCCACTCACACCTCACATTCGGTTGAAACCACTCAACCAATCTCACTGGAGCGCAAACTCTTAGAGTATTCCAGTGTTCCAAACCACACGCGTGGTCGTACCGGAGGTTTTCCCCTATATTTTCCCCAGGCTACTCTCCAACCGCGCACTCCTGTCGCTTTATTGGGCCCGGCCTATAAAGCCACAGCAGTGGCGGTGCGTCAATAAATTTCTTAGGGAAGCCGGAATTAATTTTCCTTTCTTATTCGTCATGAGCTAAAAGAACTGTAATGGCTGAAAATTAGGTAAGCCGGTGGGAATCGAGTTGTATGGACGCTCCGCTACTGAGCCACAGTCAGTTTAAAAAAAAAACCCACGGGAAGAAGGGGGAAGTGCTACTGGCCCGGCACCCCACGGGGTAAAGCAGTATATATACACAATCGCAAATTAATTCAAGAACGTGATATCAGATTTCGTTTCTGCGTGATATATTAGGACCGAGCCACGCCTTAATGAGCCCGAACCGGAACCAAGTGATATTTTCATGTCCCACCTAGATAAAGACATGAAACTTGACTTATACTGTTTTACTACACCATAAATATTTAGTAGGCACGTTGTTTGTTTGGCGAAGGGTTTTGTAGGCGGATTTCGTTTTATATTGTAGAATGTTACCGTTTTACCCGTTCAAGACCCATGTTGAGGTGTAAGTCAACGTGAACGTGAATTATCATTATTATTAATCGTTTATTTCATAAAGACACATCAATTTACACAAAATTAACTACACTGCCAAACTGCGTAACAGTTTGTTGGCAGTTAGAATGCTCTTGACACACTTGTGTCATTATATCTAAGTATGTAGGTAGTTATAGTATTCATGCGGTCGCTATAATAAGGTAAATGTCACAGTGCTCAACACTGACCCAATACCTCAACCACTTTCAATCTTATGTCATAGTAATAGAGGTGAGAAACAGGTGTCAACTATTGGGTATTGAGGCGTCAATCACTGGGACGTTTACCCCATTTATTACTTACTGATTATGATGCATGCAATTTTAATCTTAGTTAATATATCACATGTGCAATCAGCATATCACATGTGAAGTTAGCATATCATTGGGGATATAAATTATACTTTTTTTTAAGTTTTATTAATAGAACTAAGTTTTTAAAGTATCAGGAACTATAGCGGGTCCCGTAGACAGGAATAATATCAATTTTTAGTCCATTTGGGGAATATTGTTATGCTACGTGTGTGAAGTTAGCATATCGTACCTAGATAGGTACTTTCTTCGTGCTATATTGTTTGAGATATATGTTTAATAAAAATGGAAACTATAGGTCTACATTAAGATAAAAATCTACAACAATATTTTTTGTATGACCGTTTGTTTCATATTTAAATAAAATAAAATAAATCATTTGGTAGAAATCCATATGTTTTATTTTTTCAGCAAAAACGGCAGAACTATTGCTGAAACGTATCAGGAACTATAGAACTATGCTGCATGCTAATAGAACTCCAATTATTTTGTGATCTTCTGGAACTTGATAAGCTAACTTGACGGACATAATGTCATGCCTCTACGCGCAATTTTACTGCCAGGTGGAAAAATTCTGCTACCTACGCACTATTATGGCGTGGCACACGTAGCATGAGTGAGTGTTGCATTGGACGTCTCAAATCGGTTTTATAGGAAATGTAGTGGTATTGATGACTAAGGCTACGTTTCCATCAGAGCTGTGCGAGGATGTGTTTCCATACATTTGATACCTCGCAAGCTAGCCAGCAAGGTGTCAAATGGAAACACATCGTCTCTGATGGAAACGCAGCCTAATTCGTTTTCAAATTAGAGCACAGTTTAGTTTAAAAAGAAGGTATAACAGAAAAATGTTGTTAATTTTGTGAGCGCACTATTCGCTAACAAACTGCCCTCAGTGTGGCGAAACTTTTTGTATACCTACTTTGAATATAAATAAATAAACAAAAGTTTAGGATTGGAGCAGAAATCGAACCTGCGACATCCTGGCATACGGTTTTTGAGATAGGTTATTTATTATTTGGCGCTACGAATCCATTCGTGAGCGAGCCCGATTTACACTTGGCCAGTTTTTTTCTTTTGGGTCGCATTTTAATTAGGACCCTTAAGTAATTGGTATACTAAATAAGTGGCGGCTACTCCAGTTACCAGGCGCCACTGAAAATCAGCGCCACGACTTAATGCCTAATAGCTTATTTCGTGGCACCAAGCTGAGTGGCGACCATTTTAGCATATATTAGTTGTATTTTAATATTCCTTTGTTTTATTATTATTTTAATATTGTATATGCTAAATAAATATGTTTTCTTTCTTTCTTTCGTTCTAATTACATATTATAATTGAAGGGCCTGTTTTAGATTTAAGTTTTTTTTAATATCCTATGCAGTGTCCCACTGCTGGGCACCCCCTCTTTTTCGCCACTCGTCTCGGTCGTGTGCCAGCTCCCGCTAATCCGTACAAAATGTATCAAGGTCATCCCGCCATCTCTTTTTTTGTCTGCCTCTGCCTCGGAAGCAAGATAGTTTTAATATTATTTTGTTGCGAATGCAACTCTTATTTAATTTTATACATATATAATAACTTAGTATGCAGTAGCAAAACGCGCCCGTCGGGCACGGTTAGTATAAGAGCGGCTTTTTTAAAGCCACCAATAGCAACGCTTCACATACGCTTTATCCCTACCATTATAACAAATTATCAAATCTTGCTCGTCATTACCTATTCTTTGTTCTTACATACAATCACTTCTGCACATACCTCTTTTAGCCAAACTATTTTGTAAATCAGCATCTATTGAAATTATACAGTTAACTTTACATCGAAGTTTTATTTGAGTCGTCGAGTTCCATCATCACCGGCAGCGGCGTCTACAATTTAAATGTTATTGTTGTTAAGGTATTCCTTGTGCGAAATATCGACGCTGGAAAGGCAAAATGGGATAACCGACACGAGGTGAATTTTACAGGAGAGCCAAAAAACTGCGAGGTTTTTTGAAAAAAAATCATTAAAATTCGTCTAATTGGCCAAATTCTTAAATAAAGCATTCGATATGATCGTATTGATGTTTTCTACATGATGTGTATGTTATTTTGCCTATAAATAAACTATTTCGGGATTTAGTGTCGCTTAAGCAAAATGGTCACGGGAAAAGATATAGGTAAAATTATCTAACCGACAGGTTTCTGGTGAAATTTGTCAGGTAAAAGGGTCCAACCAAAATTTTACACTACAATTTATGGAGGTAAAAATATCTAACTGCAAAATATACTTGCTTTATAGTCAGGTAAAAAAACATATATGTATAAATCCCCATGAAATAAACCATGAAAAATTGTCTAATCGCCTTTGAATAACAATTATAACACGGGATAAATTACTTAAGTTACAATTGTTTTAATATTGTCATGAGGAGAAAACCTGAAATATCAGCAATTTAAATTGAAGGAGTCAAATTTAATGTTATTGATGTCAACAAAATGATATAAAACACTGTTTTGTAAATCAGTTATCTTTATTTCAAATAAGTAACAAACGGTATTAACTACTTAACCTTATTGAGATCAAAACTCAATTACAACAACATGCCCAAACAAAACAGAATTATGACGTACTTCAGTCTAAAACAGGTAATAAACTTAAATTCTCGAACTTAACTGAGATCAAAATGCTTGGCATTTCTATATAAATAAAAAATCTTATTATGAATAAACAATAACAACAAAATTCAAAATCTCACTTAACTTCACTCACTATTTTAGTACTAGGTGGTAAAACAGTCTTACAAACTTATTTCAGACACATGAATTTCTTAACTTATATAAAATCAAATGTATACCTAAAGTGGGTACCTATCTCAGAAAAATGTCATATAAAAATATATGGAACCTATAAATTCCATCCTTGTCTTTTCATCTTTACCTGAAATCAATATTAATATTACCTATGAAAAGCAAATACATGACATAAATATTTTAAAACTCAGTAAAACACGTAACTATTAATGTTAAAACTAAGCAAGTTTTCCTTCCGAACTGGTACCTACTCGAAGGACGAACGCGTTCATTCCGTGTGGCATGCGGGCGACGTCTCGCGAGGCACTGTTTGAGCAAGATGTCGTTTAGGTCCAATACACGCGTCGGAATTGTCAGAAAGAGATGCCTATGCGACACTTTTTTTATGCTGGATGATAGCTAGTGAGGAGAGTGGACTGTACTGGGACGTAATGATGATGGAAATACGTAGTTATTTAAAGAAAATATATTATTTAAACAATCAGCACAATATAGTTTGACCAGGCGAACGTGACACAAGGTGACAACTAAAACATAAGTAGAAAAAGTAACTATTGACATATGGTATATAAAAAAGGTCGCACCACAGCCAGTCGCTAACATACCGGACCCCCAGTGGGACACTAACACCTGGTGGCGACTGACTGGGGTTCGGCTTCCATTAATATAAGTTTACGGGCCGGTCGGCGCAGCAAGCCGGCCCTGGTATGGACATCTGCTACGCGGACCGCTCCGTCAGGCCCTAAGTAGACCTTCGCTATTCTTCCTAGGGGCCATAGGCCGCGAGGGAGGCTAGGGTCTGCTATTAACACCACGTCACCCTCACCTAGATTTGATGCATGACTGGTGGTGTGACCTCTCGGTCGAAGCGTTGGTAGATATTCACGCACCCATCGTGCCCAGAACATGTCAGCGAGCCGCAGAGTTTTTCGCCAATCGCATCTTCTCACTAGATCTGCATCGGAAAGTGTTGAGGTCCATGGTACGACTGACGATGTGCCAAGGATGAAGTGGAAGGGAGTGATGGCTTCTGGTGTGTCCGGGGATGAAGTTATGTAAGTCAGGGGGCGTGAGTTTACTATGGCCTCAGCTTCGAGTAATAGCGTCGTCAGGACGTCTTCTTTTAGTGGTTGTTTTACGAGACAGGATTTTAGAGCGGTTTTAACTGTTCGCACAAGCCTTTCCCATGCGCCGCCCATAAACGGGGATGCCGGTGGGATGAAGCGCCATTCGATTCGGTGATTTGTGGCGTATTCTCTCACGGATTCGTCGTGTAGACAGCGCCATTCGATTCGGTGATTTGTGGCGTATTCTCTCACGGATTCGTCGTGTAGACAGCGTAGCTCGCGGGAGGCTCCAACAAAGTTTGTTCCGTTGTCGGAGAAAATGGTTGTAGGAGAGCCTCTGCGAGCGATGAAGCGCCTTAAGCTCATTATGGCGGCATCAGATGACAGTGAAGTGACTATTTCCAAGTGAAGTGCTCTTGTCACTAGGCAAGTGTATAGTGCGACGTACCTCTTCTCTTGGCGGCGGTGTACTGTTACCATGATGTAGCCAAAATAATCGAGGCCTACGTGCGTGAAAGGCCTTTTGTGATGATCGAGTCTTTCTGTAGGTAAATTACCGGTCTGGGGCTGAGAAGGTTGACTTTTCCATCTTCGGCATTGCAAACAGGCATGTGCTACAGCGCGGATACTATTTCGTGCTCTGAGTATCCAGTATCTCTGTCTAAGTTCATTCAGTACCAGCTCGTTGAAATGATGTGACGCTCTGATGTGCTCGTAGAGGATGAGAAGTCGTACAGCGTGGTTGCGGCCGTCGAGGATAATCGGGGACTTCAAGCTCTCGCTGACCCCTGGAGCAGATTTTATACGTGAGTCCAATCTCAGTAAGCCCTCTTGATCGAGAATCGGTGCGAGTTTTGCAATTCTGCTAGTTCTGGGCACTGGCTTTAAGGATCGTAAGGCTGTTAGCTCGTCAGAAAAACTATCTGTCTGGGCTCGTTGTAGTACCATCTTTTCGGCTTCCACGATGTCTGCAGCGTGTAGGTGGTAGGGTGACGTGAGACTATCTAAGTACAGTTTAGAATTTGGAGCTATAGGCCGAGACAGTTTAAGCCGGAATAATCGTGCGCCCTGGAGGACGCGGGCGGTGGCGCGAAGTAGACGCAGCCAAGAGCTAAAACGCGATGGGTTAGGGACTGAACTCGATGACGGGGAGTCGAGGAGCAGAACCACCAGATCCGATTTTAACTCGAGGTCTGGTGAGGTCTCTTCCTCGTCAACAACGGACTCGGTCGGCCAAGTTCCAGGTGGTTCGATAAGAAACTGCGGACCGGTAAACCACCGATGAGACGCGGTAAAATTAATTTTCTTTGGTTTAGTTGCGTCATCGGCGACGTTGAGAGAGGTAGGGATCCACCTCCAATTGGAGGGATTGGTGGTTTCCAGTATCTCTCCCAGCCTGTGCGCCACGAACGGTTTGAACGCGCGAGCATCGCTCCGAATCCACTTGAGGACTGTGGTTGAATCGGTCCAAAAGGTGGTTTCGGAGGATTTAATACGATGGGCCCGGACAATTGTTTGGGCAAAACGCGAAGCGATCAGGGCGGCTTGTAATTCCAAACGAGGAATCGAGACCGGTTTGAGAGGCGAGACGCGTGCCTTGCTCCCAATGAGAGCCGTAGATACGGTGCCGTCGCTATAACTGAAACGCCAATAAGCGACGCAGGCGTAAGCTTGCTCACCACCGTCGGCGACCACGTGCAGCTGAACATCCAAAACATCCGACCTAGTCATGTACCAGCGAGGTATTTTTATATTGGCCGCAATCCCTAACTGTGTAAACCAGTCATTGCATTCACTTACGTACACCTCGGGAAGTTGCGCATCCCAACCAACACCTGCACGCCATAATCTTTGAATTAAAATGCGACCCCAGATAACGACTGGCATTAGCAAGCCGAGGGGGTCGTAAACTTTCATGACATTTGACAATAGGCTGCGTTTGGTTAATGTGTCAGTCGGTATCTGGGGTATGGTACGAAAGCCTAACGAGTCGTGCCGTGGGTTCCATTTAACACCCAAAACGCCAACCTCGTTACTAGGTGGCAGATAGACGTCGGAGCTTGCGTCGCTTCGAAGTTCCTTGGGGACGAGTGAAAGAGCCTCTGGATGGTTTGACGTCCATGCGCGCATTTCAAAACCGCAAGCCTTATGCACAGTGATGACATCAGCGGCCAGGTGCGCTGCATCAGTAGCACTGGAGTGGCTACCGAGGTAGTCGTCCATATAGTGGTCGTCGATTATTGCTTTACAGGCAAAGGGGTAATCGGCTTCCAGCATCTTCGCGTTTTTGTTTTTAATGTAGAGCGCGATAAATGGACTCGACACCGCTCCAAATATCATTGAAGACATTCTGTACTCCTTCAGGTTGCCGTCCTTTCCTCGCCAGAGAAATCGTTGGGCGTCCCGATCACGTGGAGAGATTTTTACTTGGGGAAACATCTCCTTGATGTCCCCATTCAAGGCAACTTCGCCTTCTCTAAAGCGGAACAAAATGTCGAGGAGTGGAGACAGCAAGTCGGGGCCTTGCAGAAGTAGGCTGTTAAGGCTTACGCCTTTTGTGGCAGCAGCAGCGTCATGGACAGCTCTTAGCTTCCTTTTCTGAGGATGAAGAACGCCAAAGATAGGCAAGTACCAACGAATGGAACCATCTGCGTTGACGTATGAAACGTTTGATGAAAGTCGCTGATGGTAGGTATTTGGATCGCACTCTTCAGCATAACCTTTGTCGATAATGTCGTTTATGAATTGTTGAAAAGCTGCAGAAAACGCTGGGTCCTTTGACATTTGACGCTCGAGAGCCTTAAAGCGTGACAGTGCCTGCGGGTAGCTGTCGGGTATGATTTTTGGCAAATCCTTTTTCCAGGGCAGCCCAACTTCAAAATGGCCATCGTCTAACTGACGGGCCGACGATTCGATGAGCGCTACGGCTCGTTTGTCATCATCGTTTGGGCATGGAACATGTTTCGTAATACCCAGAGCATCAATATCGTATTGGCTTTTGATGAGAGCATCTAGGTCGTCCGAAATGTGATTCACGAACTCCAGTGGCTTGGACGAGACGGAGAGTGCGCCATGAAGCACCCAGCCTAATAAAGTTCTAGAGGCAACGGGTTCGTTCTTTTTCCCACATCGCACTTCGCGACTCAGAGATAAGTGCCAATCTGGCGCACCGATGAGGACAGTTGGAGGAAAGTCAGCGTATGAAAGCTCGTCGGATAAGTCTGACAGGTGAGCGTAATCCATGAAGTTTATTATATCGGGATTTTGTGCGCGAAGGCCTAACGGTTTAATTGCCCGCGCGTGCTGCACTAGGTAGCGATCAGCCTGGTAACGTCCTCGAATGTAGAAGTCTACGTAACTTACTTCGACTTCCTTGGTCATACCGCTGACACCTTCAATGCGTAGACGTTCTTGACTGGTGGGCTTCGCACCGATGCGCGCTGCTACCTCCCCGTCGATCAGCGTCGCTGTACTGCCCTCGTCGAGTAGCGCTGTCGTCTCAAACACGCCGTCAGGTCCCTCGAGTACAATCGGCACCACTTTCAGCAGACCGCGGGGACGCGAAACCGACGACAATGATCCTGTTGCATTAATGAAACAGTCAGACGTGTTCGTAATTTTAACAGTGGGCTCATGTTTGCTGTCGATAACGTCTATGTTATTAAGCCCGGTAGCGTTAGCAGAAGACGTTTGAGTGTTATTGCACTGACCGCTGGATGCCGCGCTATTTTTAGCATCAGAAGTCGCTGTACCATGGAGGAGTGCGTTGTGACGTCTCGAACATCCATCAACTCCACAACGTTTAGCGCGGCAGTTGTTCCATGTGTGCGGATTAGATTTTAAGCAACGGTAACATACTTTAGTCTCTCGAACCCAACGCCATCTATCCTCGAGTTTCAGAACTAAAAAGCTCTTGCAGGTTTTTATATTGTGAGGTCCTTGCTTACAATATGTACAACGCTCGGGAGTTTTATCGTTAGATACAGTGGCGTGTACAGTTTCCTTTCTTAATTGTAATTTAGAGGAATTTGTCGGAAACGGTGCCTTAACAGTACCGTCAACAATAAAATTGAATCGTAACTGTTTGTCGGCCTCGGTCAAAAGGAAGCGTGACAATAACTCCAATTTTGTAAGTAATTGTTCCTCGGGTACGTAAACGGAGGCGAAATCCGTAAAGCGAGATCTAGTGTGCTCGCTCAGCTTTATTAAGACGCACCGAAAGATCTCCGGTGAACACAGGTACTCATTTTGTTTGAGTAGTTTAAGTGTAGTAACGAAATTTCGCAATTTGTTGGCTAACGTGTTTAAATCCTCAGGGGAACTTAGCTTAGGAATGCTGCGCAGTTCGGCGACCTCCCTGGCCACCAGCAGTTCCGGTCGTGCGTACGTCTGCTCCAAGGCGTTCATGACGTCCTCAGGATGCCCGGAGGTCCAAAAGAGTAAAGCGACGGACTGGTACGCCGAACCGCGTACGGCGCTGTTCAGACGATCTAGGTTCTCTGAAGGGGAAAAGTTTGATTTAGTTCTCTCGTAACTACTCTTAAATGCCATCCATTGACTAACTTCACCTGAGAACGTAAGAAGTTCGGGTTTCTTTGGTCTGTTGGATAGAGCATTAATCGCTTGGGAAAGTTTAGTTATGGGGTCTGGGGCAGAAAGTTCAGATAGTAGTTGTTTGCGAGCCGTATTGTCGCAGTCGGTGATTAAAGCGGAATGTGTGGGTTTTGAATGGGTTGAACGATTGACATCGGGCATGAAAAACGATACCGCGTTGGTGGGGGGAACCGATTGTGCATGATGTCCTTCAGGTTTATCACCCAAGGTGACAGTCGGCATCTCACCAGGCATGTTTACATGAATTGACTTAGTCATGTTTATATTTTGTTGCAAAACCCAATCTACAGTGCGCTTTTCGGAATTACGACTAGAAAAACACGAACTACGAGATTTGGCTGACTTATCTGATGCTTCCAGAGCAGCTAGTTTTGCTTGTAACTCCGCGTGTTCTGCCTCAGACTCTAGACGAGCGAGCTCGGACTCGCGTTCGCGTTCTGCTTCCGCCTGTTGACGTGCGAGTACCGCTTTCTGACGTGCGAGTTCAAACTCGAGCTCTGCCTGTTGACGTTCGCGCTCCGCCTGTTGGTGTGCGAGTTCGCGCTCACGTTCCACTTGACGGCGTATTGCGTCTGCTTCTAGAGCTAGTTTCTGAGCGCGGACTGTCGCCGAAGAACGCGACGAGTGAGTGCGCTCGCTGCACGAATGTATACTGTGGACACTAGAAACGCTTTTAGGTGGCGCATTGGCATTTGCCTCGTTATGCGTGTTAGCACGAGCATTTGGGCGTTCGGAAGCGGGGCCAGGTTGTGCCTCGCCGCGGGGAACGGTGCCCGCCTGTTGTATGCTCGCACTATCAGGCATTGCCGTAGCGCTGTCGGTTGTCGTGGCTGAAACCGGCCGGGCGCCGCGCGGCGCGCCGCGTTGCGCCCGCTCGACTTCTGTAGCCGTCAGGTCCGCCTTTCCCTTGCTACGTGTTTCCACCATAGTGAAAATGTACGTAAGTGATGCGTGAAATGTTTTCAAAATGAAATGAAAAACTACGATGACTTACGTGAAAAAATTTGACGTTTGATGTAATTACGAGGAATGGTATAATTACGGCGAGAATGGACCAAAATGATAGCTAGTGAGGAGAGTGGACTGTACTGGGACGTAATGATGATGGAAATACGTAGTTATTTAAAGAAAATATATTATTTAAACAATCAGCACAATATAGTTTGACCAGGCGAACGTGACACAAGGTGACAACTAAAACATAAGTAGAAAAAGTAACTATTGACATATGGTATATAAAAAAGGTCGCACCACAGCCAGTCGCTAACACTGGAGGTGGGCATAACCGCCTTTATAAACGTAATGAAATAGTACTAAATGTGTAATATTACAAAAAAAGAACAGGTAAATATATCTAACAACCATTTCGTTTGAAACTATTTGTATTTTAGTACATTCTATACGACAAATTGACTAAAATTCGATTCAAGCAATTTGGGATAAAAGACAATAGTATTTCAAAGTCATTTCAGGTAAAAATAGGTAAGCGACAAAGGGCTTATATTTAAAATTAGGTAAAAGTGGATAAGCTCCAACGGTTTCGATATGACAGTCAAGTAATTTTATCTAACCATGTTAATTTCTGTATATGAATATAGGTAAAAAGTATCAAACGGCATTAAAAAATATAACACGGTCAGGTAAAATACGATAACCAACAAGTGAAAGGTAAGTTGCAATAAAGAAAAACTATCCATGTTAAGTTTAATTTGTGCTGACAAATAAGTAAAATCCTCTAAGGTTCATTGTGTGGAATAATATTTTATCTAAACTCCATTTTCCACAAATTTGTCAAAAATGAAGGCGTTTAGTTAAAAAAATATATTAGTGATCCTCTAAATCACCGATGGGATAAGCGACACAAAAGTTGTCAGATAGATGCGAGACCTAGCCCATTCGATAGAGAAAATTCTGCCGATTTCAACGGTGTGTATAACTCAATATCGCCAAAAATGTCGGTTATCCCATTTTGCCTTTCCAGCGTCGATATGTGGCCATCCCTAGTTAGCAGAGGGGCTAAGATGATCGCTTATTCGAACATATAGCATTCGTCCCTCTCGAACTTACATACTTGATAGTAAGCGACGTCCGATATAAAAGTCCCTTATCTTCATCTCATCTTAGTCCCTCAATGGTCTCATTAAAAATCAAAATCAAAATCAAACATTCATTCTGCAAATAGGCCACAAGGGCACTTTTACATGTCAAAATATTAATTTACAATTTAATTAAGTCTGACTATAATAAGTAATACATTTTTCATGTCAAAATATTAATTTACAGTTCAGGAAGGAATAATTTCGAGTTTACAATTATAAAAAAAATAATGTCATACAGTGAAGATAAACTTGCAAAGTTATCTCTATTAGGTGCGGCAGCAAATTTTTGTACAGGATGTAACAAGACTAGTGTGGATCCGTTCAAGGGCATATATTCGGTATCGTGTTCTGATTAGGAAAAAGTAGAAGAAAAATTTTTTTGACGCGAAAATATTTTTTTTTCTATGGGGCAGGTCATCCAAGTCAACCAACTGTCCATACAAAGGCCAAAATTTTATTGCGGCAAAAAAAAATTTTCTACTTTTTCCTAATCAGAATACGATACCGAATATGCCCTTAAGAGTCCCTATAACCGAATTTCGCAAAATACTTAGTTTTTCATTAAAGATTCTGGCGTTAATATCCATAATTTTGAAGAAATTCTTAAAGTATTTGATAGTTCGTTTCTTAATCTAGATAGTAACATTGCTCAATATTTGTTTTTTAAGGGCTAAACCTGGTAAAAACGCATTCTCTTGGCAGCGTTTTTTGAATATTTGCGGTTAGGCGAGAGGTTTCGATTGTCAATTTTGACACAAAAACGACTGATTTTGGTACAAAATGAAGACATTTCAATTCAACATATCATAAGTTTTGTTACACCCTGTATAGTCGACCCGCCCAAGTCCCCATGGACCCAGTGTTTCGACCCCAAACGCCTCAAATAAATATCCGCTCCCTAGGGAGGCATACTTGCGGAGTTTCTTCTTCGGTAGAGGATATATTTCTTTTTATATCAAACAAACACATATTTAGGCTGATTGCGTAGAAAAACTTTGAGGTAGTGATAGTCAGTGAGCCACCAGCATTTCGGCAAACTGGGTTTTTTTTATACAACACCGGTGGCAAACAAGCTTACGGTCCACCTGATGGTAAGCGGCCACCGCAGCCAATAGACGCCCGCAACTCCAAAGGAGTCACGTACGCGTTGACCCTTTATAAAATTTGAGGATGCACTGTGTTGACAATAGAAGGAACACATTTAGGTCCCTCGCTCTCAACACAGTGCATCCTCGGGAGCTCAGCCCTTAGGGGGACTATCACTACATAGTATAAAACTAAGTCGCTTTCTCTGTCCCTATATCCCTATGTATGCTTAAATCTTTAAAACTACGCAACGGATTTTGATGCGGTTTTTTTAAATAGATAGACTCAAGAGGAAGGTTTATATGTGTAATACATGCATCAGCATTGCACCCATGCAAAGCCGGGGCGGGTCGCTAGTTAGGCTATAAACTCGTTATACAACATTTAACACAAACATTACGTTAAGATAAATGCAACCCGTATTTTCCACAACGGTGACGCCCTTAGCATTTCTCGCCTCACTGCTACATGAATCAACAAGGGAATATGGTCTCTGCGTAGAAGGTAGATGGTACAAAATTCACTTGGTGTGATGTGATAGCTTGCAGTTAGCACTTTCACGGTCGATGCACTAGCCTTGGTCTGCAAGCTAATCAATAATGGATCGCTGGACGTATTACTATCTATTAATTTGCTTTATTTTTTACACATTCAGTGCCTTTACCATGAGTTTACATGACCGTACTCGCGAGCGACTGCGTAAATTTGTATGGACAAAAGTACAGCGCCTCTGGCGGTTACGCAATGAAATGAAATAATAGTATTTTATGCAACTGATCATAATGAGAGGTCCTAAAACTCGAGTGTGGTTTTATGAAACGAGCGTCAGCGAGTTTTATAATAGGATCACACGAGTGTTTTAAGGCCTAATTATGTACAGATTTAAGTATATATTTATCTATATAAGTATGTATATCGTCGCCTAGTACCCATAGTACAAGCTTTGCTTAGTTTGGGACCAGGTTGATTTGTGTAAGATTGTCCACAAATATTTATTAAAATATTTATTTATATTTATAAAAGTTAACTGAATGACAAACAATCTTGTTTAAGGGTAAACCCATTTAAGTCCGAGGCAGCCGCGAAATGTAACACTAAATCAAAGCTAAGCCTTGTTTAGAGCATTGCCCGACTCGTTACAAAGCGCGGTTACCGCTACTATCAATCTCTATAACAACCTCATTCCCCACAAGCAGAGGGCTTGTTCCGAAAATGGACACTATTTTTTAGCCCATTGTCCGCCAACGAGACAATTAAAAGTGGAAAAATATTTCAGGAGTCTTTTATATCGAGCTGTCGGTAGGCCTCCGGCAAGGTGGAGTGATGACCTGGTGAAGGTCGCGGGAATCCGGTGGAAACGAACGGCACAGGACCGGTCTAAATGGCGAGCCTTGGGGGAGGCCTATGTTCAGCAGTGGACGTCTTTCGGCTGAAATGATGATGATGATGAGTCTTTTATATATAATATTACTAGCGACCCGCCCCGGCTTCGCACGGGTGCACTATTTAATGGATGTTATTATACATTTAAACCTTCCTCTTCAACCACTCTATCTATTAAAAAAAACCGCATCAAAATCCGTTGCGTAGTTTTAAAGATTTAAGCATACATAGGGATATAGGGACAAAGAAAGCGACTTTGTTTATACTATGTAGTGATAAATAAATGAGTATGAGTATGTACAAGACAAAATAGAAAAAGAAAATAGTTTATTAGCGAAACTAAATAAGGTAAACATCCCTATGTTGGACACTGACCCAACACATGGCACTTTCAATCACTTTTTACATATTTGTGCAGTAGTTTATGGGCGGTAATTGATTACCATCAGGCGATCCGTCTGCTCGTTTGCCCCTTATAACATAAAAAAGTAGTAAATATAATTCTCAGAGGCGCGGTGATACCGATGCCGTGGTGCATTTTTATATCCCCCCTTCTTCGCATTCCGCGCTAATCTGAAAGCATTCATGTAAAAGTAGGTAGGCGTGCACTCTTGCGGTAAAGAATCTGTACCGACTCGGCTGACAGATAACCCTGACAGCTGTTTAATGGGTAGGTAACGGTAGCCATAACGGGTACACTTTGTATTGAATTTCCATAGAAAGCGTACCCGTATTTTTGCGCCTGAGTATAGATTTTGTACGAAAATATTATATTCAATTCAGCAACTTACCGCGATACCGCTGCAGATCTTGAAGATGAGTTGCAATCTCTTTGATTCCCTTTACCCTTGCTTGCAATTTATACCTTGGTACCGTAGAAATACGGCCCGCTATTTATCTCACGTAGGTAAATATATACGAGATTGCTAAAGATACGTACGGAATAGGGTCGGGAACTCGGGCAAGTTTAAAACTACTTGAATAAGGTAACGATATTGGATCGAAACTTAGTGAGCATAATGAAAGGCATGTAACGCTAAAGTATAGTATTTGCTTTTCAATTTTGACCTATCCACTTAAAGAAAACAATGCTTTTGTTGGCGAAACTGCAAAAAATACTAATAACCACGTTGCAAAATGTCGTAACAACCGCCCTGAATATTCAACTAATCATCGACTCTATCTCCATAAGCAAAAGATTACAAGTGCACAAACAGATGCTTTTTATTCGTACCATTCTCAGGTATTCAGGTAAGCGACGCCGGATGTTCACCATTGGGCCATGCTTATAACGTTACATTTCTATTAAAGCAATCTAAACTTTTGGCAAAGGCCCTAGAGTTTATAATCCGGTAAAGTGTTAATGCACATGCAGTCTTTATTTACGAAGCATGCTTATCTTTAATGATGGACGATAATGAGGTGGCAAACCGCAGGATAGGACAATGAATTGGACACGAGAAAAACACAAATACTATAACCAGAGATCGGAAAAATTTGCGTCATTGCTCGCAATAGTATGGACATGACTCCAAAATTAATCAAAATGTTAATCAATTAATTCATTTCTTACTTGACATATAATTTGATTCCTAGTCAATAAATACAAAAGTTTGTTAAACTATATATATATATATACTAGCGACCCGCCCCGGCTTCGTACGGGTGCACTATTTAATGGATGTTATTATACATACAAACATTCCTCTTCAATCACTCTATCTATTAAAAAAAAACCGCATCAAAATCCGTTGCGTAGTTTTAAAGATTTAAGCATACATAGGGATATACGGACAGAGAAAGCGACTTTGTTTTATACTATGTAGTGATTAGAGAAAATAATCAGTTTTTTTTTCGTAATTTTCTGCATCATCTATTTCTTTTTACATCAAAAACATACTTAAGTGCTGAAAAACTCTGCTCGCAATCCACTAGAAAACTTCTTCGTCAGAAATAATAATCATAGCAGGATATTTACCATGTAGTAGTTGTTGGGTATTATTGCTAGTGTCATTATATAGATAGTGTGTAATCGTGTCAGTTTAAAATCGTAACATCTTTATTATATAAAAATATTTACGAAAACGATAATCACTTTAAATAACATTTTGCTAATAATTATAAGCACGTATAAACTATTATCTACCGAAATTCAAATTTTATTTCAAGAAGTAAATTAATTGATTAACATTTTGATTAATTTTGGAGTCATGTCCATATTATTGCGAGCAATGACGCAAATTTGACCGATCTCTGACTATAACAAACATACGAACATACGATTTTTAAACAGGGTGTATATAATGAACTCTATTACATTAGTGCTAAAGTAGAATATCTAATAAGACCAGATATCAGTGTCACATTTGAAGTAAGATTCGACGTTTTTAACAAAGCCTCAAATATCCCGACTGACAACCGCTGTCAGATCGCTCGGGAAATGGTGATGGGCTTGCCACTTAGTTGTAAGATTGGTTAGGCACGTAAAATGTTGCTGATTCCATAAATTGTTAATTTAAATTCAGATTCTTTGTATATTTTTTAAGAAACAGCGATTACATTTTGTTATTTATGTATTTTATGTCTTTAATTGCTAAAAGTACCTACAATTATATAGAAGCAATACACAATAACTCACATTTTGTAACAATATCTACTTGGAGACGTTCATTTCATTTTCGTTTCAAAATGGTTTAGCCCAACTTGTTATTAAAATCGAAACAAATAACCACGAGACAATACTGAATCGTCAAAATGAATGGATAATCCCATTTTCATCAGTAACACGAAAAAGCGTCCAATATTTACAATTAATTTTTCGGATTTCGACTCACAGCAGCGAAATAACCGAATTTTAATTTCGGTGAAAAGCTTCTCGCGATATAACACGTGCGATACAGTTGCTTTGTTACTTTTGCAACCTCGTATTTACTACAAA
This sequence comes from Epiblema foenella, assembly GCA_963556455.1. Taxonomy (NCBI): domain Eukaryota; kingdom Metazoa; phylum Arthropoda; class Insecta; order Lepidoptera; family Tortricidae; genus Epiblema; species Epiblema foenella. The sequence continues at coordinate 27,036,063 of OY747099.1, read as the reverse complement.
GTGGTTGACTGTAAAGTCGGTTTATCTACACCCATATAGTAAATCCTCTTTTATGTGCTCAAAAAGTGTAAGGACCAACTTTACAAGATCGCGCCGGGCCGGGGCGGAGATGGCCATAACAGCATCAAAAACGGTATCGTTATGGCCATCTCCGCCCATTACGATACAGGCTCGTGCTCAAAAAGACTTCAACGAGCTCACGAATTCGAACTCCTGCACTTTCAACGCAATGGTGCCTCAACACAATACATGAAAGAGGATTTAATGTATGGATGTAGATAAAGTAGTGTATACAACTGTACATAATTAGGCCTTAAAACACGTTTGATCCTATTATGAAACTCGCTGACGCTCGTTTCCTAAAACCACACTCGTGTTTTGAGACCTCTCATTATGTATCAGTTGCATATACTACTATTACGGACGAGAATTTTACTTGATAACGTCATAAAGAAACATTGATGAAAAAATTCGTACTTTTATGAATCGAATTGACTTATTATCAATTAACTTTTTTTTTTGAACCGGACTGTGGCTTTATAGGCCGGGCCCAATAAAGCGATCGGAGTGCGCGGTTGGAGAGTAGCCTGGGGAAAATCCAGGGGAAAACCTCCGACACGACCATGCGTGTGGTTTGGAATACTGAAATATGCGCTCCTGTGAGATTGGTTGAACGGTTTCAACCTAATCTGAGGTGTGAGTGGAGTCGTGCTACTGGGTTTTTTGTCGCTGGTTCACTAAACCTAGCCTAGCTGAGAAGAGTCCAGCAAGAAACTCAGCTAGGCCCGACCTGGGTCGGACTGTCTCTACCCGCAGGTAAATCACGTAACTTTATTTACTAACGGTAGATAGATTACTCCGCGGGTGTGCGGTGGTACCGGGACGAATAGGGACTATATTATACGCTTACGCGTTTTTATCCTTTGAGGCGAGAAACCTAAAACAAAAAGCTAAGTTTAGGTATAGCTTCAATTCAGTTGGCCGATTTGCATCAAAATAATTCTTTCAAAAAGCTATTTTACATTTAGAACAATAATATTCAAAATCCAATAACATTTTTGTAGAAATTCGCCTAACAAGACTCAGGTTAGACATACATTACGTCACACTATCGTGTTGGCATCCGTCCATCGATTTATAAGACGTTATCACGTGCTTTGAATAATTACATGTAAATATTGTGATAACTGACACGTCAAAAGTGCTTGGGTCATACACGGATTTAGGTTCGCGTCTTTTCTGTGGACATACCAAAAGTTAAGGGCTACAAAGCTTAATTTTGGATTGGACCAGTAACCCGCATAAACAGTGTCTCCGTTTCTATAAATCCCTGTAATAAAAACATAGCTAACATGCACATAAGCCGTTAACTATTGACCACAGGAGGGACGACTTTTGTATTTTCAACTAATTATGACCCGCTTATATCTGATCTAAGGTTATTTTGACTTTGACTTTGAAGCATACGACCAACCTTGAAGGATGCTTTCGGGGGTCTATTTATAACCCCGGCTTAGTTAGGGCATCTAGTTACGGTCCCTTCGGGGACCAACTTTTAAAAGCTAGGTGAGGGTTTGATAAAAGGCGGAGTTCTGAGCTAACAGACATAAATAGTATAGTATATACAGGGTGCCCCATGGCTATGCCACATGGAGGGAAAGTACCTTGAATATTGTAGATGGAACATTTTACTGAAAGAAGACATTATTTTAATTTTAAAAACAATTTAAACTGCATTCACAGATATTTAAATAATAATTAAACCGTGAACCGGGAATCGAACCCGTTACACAAAAAAATAAATTACCCTGTAGCTTTATCATACCAATCGAAAAGGCTTCATTATATGGATTATTTTTCGCTAAATAACATAGGTTCAGAAATAAAAGGAAGAAGTTGGCTAGAGCGACTGGCCGCGAGTGCCGGGAGGTCGCAGGTTCAAATCCTGCTCGGTGCCTAAATTTTTCAATTTTTCCTTTATTTCTAAAATTTGTAAAAAACAAAATTTTTCGAATATCTTTATGGTCCCATATCTTTTTACGATTTTAATTAATTTGTTTGATTTACTATTTGTTGCGATAATTTGAGTTTTCTATCCATAGCCATGGAATTCATAACATGAGTCGTCATCCCTATTCCGATAGAAAAAAAAAATTTCGGAGTGCACATGCGCAACGCCTGGTCCGAATTTACGGATAGTTCAATAAATAAGTAAACTAACTCACGCAAACCTTACATTAGCATCAGACAAATCGAGCGGTTGTTTTCATAAAATGTTGCTGCGATACGCTGCGGTTGCGTGCGATGCGTAGCGGAACAATCGTTACGCAGCATTTTGTTTGTCACGCATAACTCATAATAATTATACTTAAGTAATTTAATAATTAAAAATTTGGGAGTGTACTCAGAGCATTTAGCATCAAAATTTGGTTACACCCTGGTTACACATAAAAGGGTAATTTTTTTTTAATTTATTTCTTACAAAAAAAGTTTACATTCGTTTACATAAACATCACAGTTCACAGTTTGTTGGCGAAAGAAACACTCTTTATTTTTTTACTCAGCCATCTAAATATTATGTGTGTTAAAAGCCCTTATTCCTTTTTTCTTCAGGCTGCACAGCACATTAGGGGATTTTGTAAATGTCATTTATCGTAATCATAATCATAAAGCATGCCACACATTGCAGCGGCCTGCGGTGGCGGCAGCGGTGGCGGCCTGTTGTAAACTATGACAATCCTAACATTCATTCAGACACACGCGGCCTTGATTGTCATAGTGCAGGCCGCCACCGCAGGTCGCTGCAGTCTGTGTCAGGCTTAAACTGCTCGACGGATGCGTATTGTTATTGATCGAGTGAAACGAAGGTTTCTGCTTCAAACATCGGCAAAAAATCTTTTGTATGTCCGAAATTCCGGTTGTTCTCCTCGACAACAGGCGAGTCACGTAACTTTATGTAATAACGGTAGATAGATTTTACTGACAATTTTGAAGTATAAATGTATGAGTTCGGGATAATCGCGTAACTTTTGTACTACCGTTAAGTAGATTTGCGTATCAAATTCTAATTGTCAGCAGCCGAATCACGTAACTTTATGTAACGGTAGATAGATTTTACTGTCAATTTTGAAGTAAGAGCTGACAATTAAAATTTGACATTATATGTACCTAACGGTAGTACAAAAGTTACGTGATTACCCTGCAGGCGAATCACGTAACTATATGTACTAACAGTAGATAGATTTTACTGTCAATTTTGAAATATAAATGTATGAGCTGATAATTAAAATTTGACATTAAAATCTACCTAACGGTAGTACAAAAGTTACGCTGCTGTGGGGTAATCTTCAAAATTGACAGTAACACATACATTTATACTACAAAATTGACAGTAAAATCTATCTACCGTTAGTTCATAAAGTTACGTGATTACCCCGCAGGTTTTATTTCTCAACCGATTCTCGTGAAATTTTGTGAGCAGGTTAGATAATTATATAGTTGTTTTGTCGAGCCAGTTTTTGGAATTTTTTTAAATGTTCTTTTTCAATGATTTCGTAGTTTCTGCGGGCGGATTTCGGTTTGTTCTCCTCTACGTATCACATTTCATTTTCCCTTCCAAAACCCGTTTTATTTTGTCTACAGTAGATTACAGGTTTTATTTTAGTTTTTTTAGTAAAATACGTTTCTTTTGGATAGTGCTTATGTATGGGCAAGACCTACAACAATACTAAACTTATGGTATATATTTAGCATCTTGTTTTAGTGATGCTAAACCTCCGAGTTGTATATTTTTTATTCATCTTCATTTATTGGTATTCATCATACTATATCATTGTACAAGAGATTACATGTCAATATATATGAATAGAATACAATTAAAATTCACTGTAGCAAATAATGCTAATAAAGTAGCAGATTTTAGATAATGTCAGTTTCACATGTCAAATTGAAATTAAAATTCACCTTGGCAAATAATTATAAAAAACCTATAGCTCAGTTGGCTAGAGCGACTGGCCGAAAGTTCCGGGAGGTCGCAGGTTCGAATCCTGCTCGGTGCCTAAATTTCATTTTTTCCTTTATTCTAAATTTGTAGTTTACGATAGCAGCGGTACTGCTTAATACAAGAATTAATTTGGTACGGGATGGCGCATCGCAACTGACGATTCTCAATATGATTTGTGACGTTAATGCCGTTAATGAAGCATGAGTCTTCTGGTAGATGTCGCTGTACGCCTCCCTTAAGGCGTTTGCGACATCTTTATATCAGAAAATAGCAATAACTCGCAGTATTTTGGCAAAGTTCAACAGCGAATTTCGGACGCAACGGGCATATCTAAACCTACAATAAGAAAATTTTTGCACCAGGAAGAAGAATATTTCCCAATAAGATTTATTTTGTTGTACTTTATGTTTTAAGGTGAAGATAATGTTTCGTTTACTAATAAAACTGAGTACTTATTTTCAAAGTTATTGAAGGTGGTTGTAACATCTCTATATTATACATACAATAACATTTTTCACTTTATCATTTGACACTAAACAATAAAGTTCCATAATAATGGATACGAATACAATCATTGATTGACAGTTCGGGTGCCATCGTATTCTGATTGAGATCCGAGTTTTCCCGAAGGAAAATCATTTTGGAGTACATCTGTACATAAGTTGTGTAAGTTGTGTACATAAGTTGTTGTAGAAGATATTCTAAAGCACAAGATAATTATCATCCCAGGTAAGTATACTGATTATCGTATATACATTTCTGTTCGCATGTTTGTTTCTCAGTGTTTATCTATATTAGTTACCCTGCAGCTGCTAAAGAACAGTACACACATTATCGTTTCAGAATTCTCAAAGAATTTACGAATAAAATGTTTTCGAACAAAATTTGATGTGGCGAAACGTGGCGTGGGTGCGAGTAATATCATGTAAGAGTATTAGGCATCCATCCATCAAAGGCCTCAAAAGGATATTAAAACGTCTAAGAGTACTTGTGACTGACGGTACTCGAGCCAGGCACATGCCGCGCTAGACACGTGCCGTGACAGACAATAATATTCTTTCCTACAGGGCCTGTTAACGTACTTATATCTATCGTCTGTTGGTGTCTGCGCGGCCAAGTAACGATAGATATAAATACTTTAATAGACACTGCATAAAATAATATTATTTCGTCTGCCACGGTACGTGTTTTTTTTTTGAAACTGACTGTGGCTTTATAGGCTGGGCCTAATAAAGCGATAGGACTGCGCGGTTGGAGAGTAGCCTGGGGAAAATTCAGGGAAAAACCTCCGGCACGACCACGCGTGTGATTAAGAACACTGGAATACTCTAAGAGTTTGCGCTCCATTGAGATTGGTTGAGCGGTTTCAACCGAATCTGAGGTGTGAGTGGAATCGAGCTACTGGGAGTTTTGTCGCAGGTTCAGTAATCCTAGCCTAGCTGAGAAGAGTCCAGCAAGAAACTCAGCTAGGCCCGACCTGGGTCGGACTGGCTCTACCCGGTGTGCGGCGGTATCGGGACGAATAGCGACTACATGTGTCAGTGTTGTCGCGATCGCACGGTGGACGGCACGTGTCTGGCACGCTCAATGTCTGTAGATATGAATCGACCTTAAAACGTGGCTTCCGTTGTCCTAGGTATACTATTAGTTTCAACATTTCGCGTAGAACTGTGAGCAGCGATAGGCAATTTCTGAACATTTGTGATAATCCACATCGAAAGGGACCTTATGGCGGCAGGCGCTTACGTTACACCTATTCACTATTGTATTGGAACAGCGGCAATAAAGACGTAAGTGCCGGCAGCCATAAGGTCCCTTTCAATATGTATTATCACATTTAGTAACTTCCTTAACTGTGAAACAAGTCTAGCTGTAGAAACATTTGTAATGTTCATAATGAATCGTTTCACTTTAATTTTCATTAAGTTACTGGATTTTTTAAGACGTTATTATTTTGACGGGTCAAATGACAAGTAATGAGCTGTCTGAATTCTGGATTTTCATGCCATTAAGCCAATACAAAAAATGAATAAAAATGACTATGGACTTAGAAACAAAATTAGAAATATGATATGACTAAAGAAAAAATTGAAAGGAAACTTCCATTTTGGAAAGTAACAATCCACGCATTCCTAGATGAGATGTGTAGTGCGAATTAATGACGCCTTAGAAATTACTGTAAATATGGAAGTTAGGAGATGCATAATATCTGCATTACCAAGTTGGCAATTAGGTAACTCAAAAGGTTTCTTTGGCTGGATACTTCATATTCGTCTATTGTTTCCCCCACTCTCAACACATCGCACCCTCAGATCTTGCGCCACCGGGAACACATTACAACACCACATACCTATAAAACAAGTAGTGGTGTTATTAGAAAGAAAGAAAGAAAGAAAACATTTATTACTGACGACACACAAAAGAAATAAACACGAAATAAAAATGACATAAAACATATCATCATCATCATCATATCAGCCGAAAGACGTCCACTGCTGGACATAGGCCTCCCCCAAAGATTGCCATAATGACCGGTCCTGCGCCACCCGCGTCCAGCGGACTCCCACGATCTTTACCAGGTCATCAGTCCACCTTGTGGGAGGCCTACCCACGCTGCGCCTTCCGGTCCGTGGTCGCCACTCGAGAACCTTCCGGCCCCAACGGCCATCGGGTCTACGTGCAATGTGCCCTACCCACTGCCACTTAAGTTTAGCGATTCGAAAGGCTATATCGGTTACTTTGGTTCTGCTACGGATGGCCTCATTTCGCGAAACATATATGGACACGAAAAGCTCTCGTCTCAGCATAATGCCGAGTCAGAGAGCCGACGCTGGTCTTCCGGCGAGACCTAGGAGCGAAGCGATAGTTATTACCGCAGCGATCTTCTATAAGGCGGAGTTATTTCACCAGTTATGCTGCTTTAAATATGAGCGAGATAACTTTCGCTCTGCCCTATCTTTTCAAATCATGGTTTAATATACCATAAGTGCTGTATGCCGGCCATGTGCTGTGCATAAGGCCGAGTATGATCATGTAATCAAACGCAGTACCATCTGAGTTTACATGCTAAGTTGGGAGAGTTAAAATCTAGTATTTAAATTTTCGGCAGGCACAAAGGAATGGTTGAGAACCATATCCTAATAGTGTCTTCACGAGTGGATTACATCGGCAGTTAAACGGTTTTTGCCCCTGTTACATTTTAACTTCTGTAATCTTTTATTTTTAAATACATTTAAAAAGCGACAAGGTACAGAGGTATGGCCCTTATGAGGCCGACCGGATATAAGTTTGAGGTAGGCTTATATGTAGACAAGAGGGCCCATTTCACTTGCTAATATAGTTACCTATATAAATTAGAAACTTTGTAAGTTTGTAACTTTAAGACGTAAAAACGTTGGAGTGTGAATCACTCAAAGTTAAGTAGTTTATAACATAACCGGCATTTATCTACCAAGGGCAAGGAATAGTCAGTAGAAGTTCACACGAACGAAGCGGGCAAAAGCTAGTATGTAGATAAAATAAATCACAATAATTTAAGGGACAAAACTAGAAGATTCCAGGTTCGAATCCTGGCAAGGTCGCCATAAGGTGATGTGTGGGGAACGTACTTAAAGACGAACACGAGTGATCTGTTTAAGGAGTAATTTATTACTGACTACAATGAGTGACACAATGAGTGATATACATACTATGTCTTACAGTTAGGGTTACTCCACCTCAATGGCATATACCGCAAGTTAAAGTTAACTTAGCTATGAACACCTAAATCAAACCCTATAAATCATACTCGAACCGTGAATTTCAATATCAACCAGGCGAGTATCATCAGTTCAATTTCTGAATGATCTATGTACACAGTAAATATTCATATAAGGCGACAAAAGTAAACCGGGCTCTATTTCCTGGGGGTGACGTTGAAATATTAGTTTTCCAGGTGAACGAATAGTTTTTTCCAGCTTGTTACTGTTACGGCGCGCGGCGGGCGAAAAATAAAAGGTTTTTACCTTTGACTACGGCGTTTAACTTTCATGATTTGGGTGAAGTTGTCTATATATAAATAGGTTCAATTTATTTTTAGCACAAGACTTGATTGGATACCTTTTATATGTTACAAACTATAAAGAAAGAAAACATTTTTTGGTGACGATACAAACATAAAATATAGATAAATAATAGTAGCTTACCACCGGAAGACGAGCCGCAAGACGAGCTGTCGGTAGGCCTCCGACAAGGTGGAGTGATGACCTGGTGAAGGTCGCGGGAATCCGGTGGAAACGAACGGCAAAGGACCGGTCTGAATGGCGAGCCTTGGGGGAGGCCTATGTTCAGCAGTGGACGTCTTTCGGCTGAAATGATGATGATGATGATGATGAATAGTAGCTTATGCAACTGATACATAATGAGAGGTCTTAAAACAAGAGTGTGCTTTATGAAACAGTTTTATGAAACGAGCGTAAGCGAGTTTCATAATAGGATCACACGAGTGTTTTAAGGCCTAATTATGTACAGTTGCATACACTACTTTATCTACATCCGTTATTAAATCCTCTTTCATGTGTTCAGGAACCATTGCGTTGCAAGTGTAGTGAGGTCTTTACGTACACTTTTTGAGCACATTAAAGAGGATTTACTGTATGGGTGTAGATAAAAGAAATTTATGTCACACCTGGCCATAAAGTGGCAATTACCGCACGCTCCGCGCGCGGAAAATTCCACTTCCTGGCCAGAGGGTGACATAAAATTTTGTACTTACCTCGGGCGGTAATTAAGAAAGCCTCAGATCGCATAATTAACGCCCTTGCCTTCGGCTCAGGCGTCAAATACCTGCGATCTGAGACATTCTTTGTTTTACCGCCCTTGGTAAGTAATGTACTATTATGCAACTGATACATAATAAGAGGTCTTAAAACACGAGTTTGGTTTTATGAAACGAGCGTAAGCGAGTTTCATAATAGGATCATACGAGTGTTTTAAGGCCTAATTATGTACAGTTGCATACACTACTTTATCTACATCCGTTATTAAATCCTCTTTCATGTGTTCAGGAACCATTGCGTTGCAAGTGTAGTGAGGTCTTTACGTACACTTTTTGAGCACATTAAAGAGGATTTACTGTATGGGTGTAGATAAAAGAAATTTATGTCACACCTGGCCATAAAGTGGCAATTACCGCACGCTCCGCGCGCGGAAAATTCCACTTCCTGGCCAGAGGGTGACATAAAATTTTGTACTTACCTCGGGCGGTAATTAAGAAAGCCTCAGATCGCATAATTAACGCCCTTGCCTTCGGCTCAGGCGTCAAATACCTGCGATCTGAGACATTCTTTGTTTTACCGCCCTTGGTAAGTAATGTACTATTATGCAACTGATACATAATAAGAGGTCTTAAAACACGAGTGTGGTTTTATGAAACGAGCGCAAGCGAGTTTCATAATAGGATCACACGAGTGTTTTAAGGCCTAATTATGTACAGTTGCATACACTACTTTATCTACATCCGTTATTAAATCCTCTTTCATGTGCTCAGGAACCATTGCGTTGCAAGTGTAGTGAGGTTGAGCGTGAGCCCGTTGAAGTCTTTTGAGCACGAGCCTGTATCGTTATGGGCGGAGATGGCCATAACGATACCGTTGTCGATGTTATTATGGCCATCTCCGCCCTGGGCCGGCGCGATATAAAACTAGCCTTTACGTACACTTTTTGAGCACATTAAAGAGGATTTACTGTATGGGTGTAGATAAAAGTAATTAAAATAACATGGAATCGTCACGAAAAGGTCTCGCCTCACTCAGCATAATGCCGACTCAGGGAGCTGGCGCTGATCTTCCGGCGAAACCTAGGTGGTTAGTGACGGTGTCTGTAGCACGCATAAGCATAACATATAGAAAACCAAGGGACTATTATTAAACCTGACAGTCCACTTTCTGGATCAGCCTCAGATGCTTTATCGGTGATTAGAAGCTTGTCCATTATTTACTTATATACAAAACACAATCTGAAATTATGTAGCTTAAGTAGGTACTAACTTGAAGCCAAGGTAATTTTCACATGCCTAACGGCGGAACATATCAAGTGTAATTTATGTGTATAAGATCTGTTGTATAAGTACCATATTATGTTCTGTGAATAAACATTCATTATATTCCACTTCAACTCCCGCAAATTAGATTTACCAGACTCACAGACAATCTCAAATTGTGCATAATTTTCTTTAGAACTTTGTTACCACAATGTAAGTCATTAGAATATTGATAAAAACTAGTGGTACGCCTCTGGAAGCGTTTTGTCCCTGATTATAAATAAATATTAGAGGACAATCTTACACAAATCGAACTAGCCCCACAGTAAGCTCAAGAAGACTTGTGTTATGGGTACTAGACGACGATATATTTAATAGATATAAATACTTAAATACATAGAAAACATCCAAGACTCAGAAACAAATATTCATGCTCATCACACAAATATTTGCCCTGACCGGGATTTGAACCCAGGATCGTCAGCTTCACAGGCAGGTGCACTACCCACTAGGCTAAACCGGTCGTCAAAACACACACACACATTATACACTAAAAGCATCTAAAATGCAGTTATCGAGCATAAATAAAACGTTTTGTCTAGGGGTGTTTTAGCAAATGGTGTAAAACCGTGCCGTCTGCTTAAATTCAATAAAGTACAATTTTACTCAACATTAAGCATTTGCTTGTCGTAATACTCTTAAATGTAGCGTAAAATATACAGCGAGAAAGGTCGGCGTAAAAATATCGTCCATTTGTCGTCTAGGCTGGTATTCATAACGTCGACAACTCGCCTCAGGAGGTGAACCGAGTTTTTAGAATTCAAAAAAAATGTGTGAGAGCCATATGCAATGCGTGGACAGGTGACAGCTGTGTTCCACTGTTTAAAAAATTGGGAATTCTGCCTCTGCCGAGTTTGTACATTAGGGAAGTATCTGTTTTCGTAGAGTCTCATCTGTTCTACTTTAAAATGCGTGAGGAGACTACGTTAAGACAGATGAGACTCAGAGGAAAAAACCTTCTGTACAGACCAACAAGCAGCAAAGCTATTTATGAACGCAATATTTCAAATATGTGCATTGAAATTTTTAATCATTTACCCGAGGACATCAGATCTCTTCAGGGAAAAGCTTTTAAAGTAAAACTGAGCAGATGGCTATTGGAGAAGTGCTTCTATGAAGTCAGACTTTTTCTCGGCAAATATTAATTGAATATATAAAATAATGACCATTCTAGATGTATATACTTATAATTATGTGTTGTAATTAAGTAATACTATTATTAATGAATTGTAATGTATAATATTTGCACGCCTGTAGATGGGCTGAATACAAGAGACAAATAATTATGTAACATCCAGTGAAAAACTGTATTCGTAGCAAATAAATAATTTTGAATTTGAATTTGAATTTAAATTTGAGTATGAGTCCAATGCCCATACGAATTTTACATAGGTCCTGTAATGTTCTTAAATAAAAGACGTATGTGAGGGATCTTATATTATCTTATCTTATTTAGATGGGGGCCCTAGCGGATGCACTTCGACCCAGTGGGATCTTTTGTGCAATTGCCCCCTCCTTTATGCCTACTCCAAGCTGCACTCCAGCGTTTCCACGTATGTGAGAGATACGCGCATTTATTTTATAACTTTGTTGCATCGTTTCTTGGTTAATCTGTCGTCTTCAAGTCTTGTCTCTTAGTATGAAAAAGAAGGCGAGAGGCCATCTTGGATTTCCTTATATAGGTCACAGGGGTAGCGTTCGGAGACGCGCATTATAGTTGTGACGTTTGGATACACGTATTAATATACTACAGGTCATTATGTCAATAAAAAAAATTTTGAATGAAGGAAAAATTGAAAAATTTAGGCACCGAGCAGGATTCGAACCTGCGACCTCCCGGCACTCGCGGCCAGTCGCTCTAGCCAACTGAGCTATTGGTGCAAGCACTACCCAGTTCTAAATTCATCAACCGTTCCTTCATATTAAGCAGTACCGCTGCTAACGTAAACTATTCTTTTTTATACAAACGCCTTAAGGGAGGCGTACAGCGACATCTATCAGAAGACTCATGCTTCATTAACGGCACTAACGTCTCAAATCATATTGAGAATCGTCAGTTACGATTTGCCATCCCATACCCAAATTTAGAATGAGCTTTGTTTTCTAGGCTAGATGATACTTAGACCAGTAGCGACCTAGACTGGTAGCTACTTAGACCAGTTGCAGTTTAGACGAGATGCGTTTTAGACTAGCAGCGTTTTAGACCTGTTACCGCTTGTACTAGTTGCGTTTTAGACGAAATGATGATAACCCCTATGTAGTTATACATATTACAGTGCAAACAGAGAGATCTGTCAGTTTACTTAGCTAAATTGTGTATTTCATCTTAAGTAAATTGGTGAAACGAGTAAAGATTTGTTATGAACCTTATAGCTGCACGTGAATGTTCTTGCAATGGGAATGTTCGTGTGCTTTGCGAGTAAATAAAATGAAGAACGCGTTCGCATGGCATTTCATTTATGTCGGACGGTTCATGTGCGGCATTTTATATAGAATTTTATGACATTCACAGTTTTAAATGTTTTTCTACAGGTATATAGGTGGATTAAAGGATGTTTGGCAGAGAGGTAGGGCACAGGAAAATGTCATCTTGCTCGAATTTGTAGCAGCCCAACTGGGGAAGTACCTCCGATTTGCAGAAGACCACAGCCATAATAACATTATTTACTATACAAGTATGTAGTGTTGTGTTCCTCGAGGTGAGCAAGGTAGCCAGAGCTCCCGAGGATGCACTGTGTTGAGAGCGAGGGACCTAAATGTGTTCCTTCTGCTGTCAACACAGTGCATCCTCAAATCTTATAAAGGGTCGGCAACGCGCACGTGACTCCTTTGGAGTTGCGGGCGTCTATAGGCTGCGGTGGCCGCTTACCATCAGGTGGACCGTACGCTTGCTTGCCACCGGCGTTGTATAAAAAAAAGAGAGATTATAGAGCAAATAGTGGTGTCACTATGGGCGTAGTATTCTGTAAGCTGGAGGTACTTCCGCACTTGGACTCCTAATCTAAGCGAGATGACCGATTCTGCTGTTTCCTAACGTAAGTAAACTGTATTAAAATATAAATATGAAATAAATATATAAATATTTTTGGACAATCTTACACAAATTAACCTGGTCCCAAACTAAGCAAAGCTTCTATGGGTACTAGGTGACGATATACATACTTGTATAGATAAATATATACTTAAATACATAGAAAACATCCAAGACTCAGGAACAAATATTAGTTTACATCACACAAATAAATGCCCTGATCGGGATCCGAACCCGGGACCTCCAGCTTCGAAGGCAGGGTCACTACCAACTAGGCTAAAGCGGTCGTCGTATTAAAGTACGGTATGAAATCACAATGTTAGTAGACGATAGTCAAATTGAATGTCTACTCGTTAGGCGTCCAACGGCAGCACACATGTATATTTACGTATGTGAAATAGCCTTGGTTGTTGGTTCAATCCGTTCTGAATATATTATCATATAATTACGGAGGAAATCTAGATAGCGTAGGTCACGGATTTCTGAAGGTCAACGCATAAACTGATTCATTATAGAATTTACATACTTAGCTTCATTTTTCATAATTCAATATTAAACTTATGGAATAACTGACGGCTTCAAGATAAGTTCTTCAGTAGTAAAACGCCAGCTGCTTTGCATTAAAATCGCAATTTGATAACGAATTGAATATCGGATACAAAAGATTTATTCGAAGAACCAACAGCTACTATCATTTACAAATCATAACATAATATAATATACAATATAATAAAAGGCCTACAAACTAAATTTAAAATAAAAACTTAAAAATAAATAATCTAAAATAAGGGGTCCCCCCGCGGCATAGTCCCAAAGATGCTGGCAGCATTTCCTCGCTGTATAGCAATGCTTATGCGTTGATCGAGGAAGCTATCAGCCCTTTGGTCACCAGTGGTGTCCACTAACCTTTTAGTAAGTTCTTTGAAGAACTCTTGGGCCCTGGGACCCCACGGACCGAGGGTCTCTACACCGAACGGAACAAAGTTGTATTCGGTGCCGAGACCCCTATATTTGTATATATATAGTGATACCACTACATTTATATCGGATTATTCTACTTTTTCATGACCAGCTGGGTAGTCATGCAACTTTCGTACTACCGTTAGGTAGATTTTAATGTCAAATTTTAATTGAAGTATAAATGTATGAGTGCGGGGTAATCACGTAACTTTTTTACTACCGTTAGAAGATTTTAATGTCAAATTTGAAGTATAAATGTGTGAGCTGACAATTAAAATTTGACATTAAAATCTATCTAACGGTAATAAAAAAGATACGTGATTACCCCGCACTCATACATTTATACTTCAAAATTGACAGTAAAATCTATCTACCGTTAGTACATAAAGTTACGTGATTCGCTTGCAGTTTTCTATTACGAAAAAAATCTATGACATGTATTGAATTAATGTCCAAAAATAGGATTTCGAAATAGTATCTGAAACTAATAAAAGCAATTTACGGGTGAGACTACTTAAATATTAACATATTGATGTAAAAGGTCGATAACAACCATTTTTTCATAAAAAATGGTGAGACATCCAAGGACTACTTTACTCGATTTATGGATATTAGCTGTGGTTCGTTAATTACCAAAACTATCGGAAGTGATACTGCAATGAAACCCTTTTCTAAACAACAATACAGAAATATGAAGAAAGAGTCAAGTATTCCAAAATCTGCATTTAAAAAAATAGTGTTTGAAATTGATGTACATGAAAAAGCAGAATGGAATGGTCCAAATGTTATTTATTAAGGATCGGTATTTAAAAAGTTTTGTATATGTATTCTCTTTCAGCTATAAGGAATGTAACGATTCAATCTGAAAGTATCTTGTAAAATCAGCGGGCAGTCGCTCATAATAGGTGGGCCCAATGACACGTGGGTTCTTACCTGCAAGTGCTATTAACCTGCATGCTGTGCTGCATTTGCCTTATTATTTATCGAACCACTATATTTATACTTGGTATCTATCAAATTTAATATAAAGTTTCACTCGTATTTTTAAGAATTTTATAATTGCCCAAGTTTTAATTGGATTCACTGAACTGAATCGCTAAGTTACTTGTGCTGTTTCAAACAGATTTTCTGGTTTTAGCAGTTCTTGAATTAACTTGGGACTTTAAATATAAACCGCGAGTTTCAAACATAATGGAATATAATAAACGGGTCACTCACTTCTTTAAAGGCGAGTATGGCTCAACATGTTTCTGACCAATACCCTTAATCATGAGGACCAGCCGCGACGGCCGCGCATCTAGCACTGCGCGCTCGCTGATCGATACTCGACCTTACAGACGTGAGTGACCCGTTTATTCGGACTTTTATTTATTTACGAAATAGTTTCGCAATATTTAACTAAACCCATAAATACAATTTAAGCACCATACTAATTTAATTGGATTTAATGGAGTGATGACCTGGTGAAGGTCGCGGGAATCCGTTGGAAACAAACGGCACAGGACCGGTCTAAATGGCGAGCCTTGGGGGAGGCCTATGTTCAGCAGTGGACGTCTTTCGGCTGAAATGATGATGATGATGATGATGAATTTAATCACCTTTTTCAAGGTTTGTCCAACGTTTCAAATGTATCAACATCTTCTAGCCGTACGGGTTTTTAAAATTGTAATTATTTTTTTATTGTACGCGATTAAGTCCCGTTTGCCAATAGTAATATGTGTGAAAATCGTGTAAGTTTAAATCAATATAATTTAAGTACGTATGGAATGAATTCTTGTGGTTTTCCTGGGGCAAGGAGGTATGGGCGGAGTTCTTCAGTGCCTTTACCATGAGTTTTCATGACCGTACTCGCTAGCGACTGCGTAAACGATTAACCCCCTTATTCATAAACGTCTATTAAACCTATATTAGCTAACTAGCCGCTAAAGTTCGTTTGTCCTTATCTGTCATTTTGACACTTGTGCTTGTGAAACGGTGACAAGAAACATTTTAGTTAGCAGAGGTTTGTTAAGTTTTATGAATAAGGGGGTTAGTATGTATTAGTTCTATTGCGTAACCGTCAGAGGCGCTCTTTTGCCCATAAAAATTAAGCAGTCGCTAGCGAGTACGGTAATGTAAACTCAGGGTAAAGGCACAGAAGAGAGTATATGGTTTGAAATATTCGGTAACGCGTGAGTGAGCCCTCTAGAATAGGGATAATGACTCATGTTAAAATTTATAACATAGTGTGGGTAGAAAACCATAAAATTATCACAATAAATATCGAATTAGACAAATTAATCAAGATCAGTTCATCCTGAAATTTTTAAGGGTCGGCAACGCGTATGCTCCTTTGGAGTTGCGGGCGTCTATAGGCTGCGGTGGCCGCTTACCATCAGGTGGACCGTACGCTTGTTTGCCACCGGCGTTGTATAAAAACCCAGGGACTGGTAGACGACGAGTTAAACGTCCGCAGTAAGTTAAGTAAGTAAGTTGACGACCGCTTTAGCCTAGTTGGTAGTGACACTGCCTACGAAGCTGGAGGTCCCGGGTTCGAATCCCGGTCAGGGCATTTATTTGTGTGATGAACACGAATATTTGTTCCTTTGTTTTCTATGTATTTAAGTATATATTTATCTATATAGGTATGTATATCGTCGCCTAGTAACCATAGCACAAGCTTTGCTTAGTTTGGGACTAGGTCGACTTGTGTAAGATTGTCCACACATATTTATTATTTATTTATTATAAACTTGCGATACTTTAGGTCTTACGATCCTAACATAACACAAGCGTATAATAGCATAATTAACGTTTTTATATTTAGTGTGTAAATATGCATGCTGCATGGTATTTTGTGGCTATTTGTATGCCTTAACAGGCAAGACGTAGTGATACAATCCGTAAACTGAAACACCGATGTACATACCTGTGTTTAACAAATAAAATATTTTGTATTTGTATTTGTATTTGTAGGTAACGTAAATAGGTGGTCCGCCGTACCAAATCGTTTCTCACTCCTACACTCCCCGTAACTTCTCTGAAACTTGCGCTAAGTATCCGAATTTACCCCTTAGGTTCCAACTTTACAACAAATTTATCGTGTACCAAATCGCAGGCGTTGGTGCAATTTATCACAGCGTATCTCGGTCGTGAACGCAGGTACACTAAATAACCGAATTTTAATAAGGCTCCCGGTAATTAAGTCTACTTAAGACTGGCTTTTTGGACGATTTACTTGCGAAGCGCGTGTTAGCACAGTACAAAAAAATTGAGAATTATTTAAGAGAGAGAGGGTTGATAACACTCAACCTGATGAAGGACTCCAATTGTAGTCCGAAACATGTCGCAAATAGTGACTTTCCAAGTGAGTTCCAACCGTTGTTCTCATATTAAGCACAGTACAAAAAAATTGAGGATTATTTAAGAGAGAGAGGGTTGATAACACTCAACCTGATGAAGTACTCCAATTGTAGCCCGAAACATGTCGCAAATAGTGACTTTCCAAGTGAGTTCCAACCGTTGTTCTCATATTAAGTGTAAATATGTCTCACGTTAGTGTAAATTTATGTATTTAAGAGTCCTTATCTGTTAAAAACGCTCATCTATTTAGGCGATTTTCTGATAGAATTGACACATATCTTAACATTTTCTCAATGTTACTATCTAGAACAGGACTATTGTGACCTAATTTCATAAATTTTAAGTACATTTTTTGGTTTTTCATTAAGTAATATCGTTTCAAACATCACTCCAAATCGACCATTTTCAAGCTAAAAACTGTGTTTTTCCTCTTAAATTCTAGTGCACACAATAAAATCAAAAAATGGCTGTTACTATCTAAAAGTTTAATAAAATCATCGTATCCTTTAATCACTTTATTGTTATTATCAATACTTTTGTCATAATTTGAAATCAAAACATTTTAAAACTTATAAGGCCTCTTAATATTCCGCTGTAGGGCTGGCTGGCTTTTAAATATCGAAGCCTTCCTTAATGTCTTTAATTTGAATAATTACAAAATAATTAATAATTCGTACTGATTAAAGGATACGATGCTTTTTGTTAAAATATTAGAAAATACGCTGTATAGCATTAAAGCAGAAAATAAAACCGGTCAAGTGTGAGTCCGAGTCGACCAATGGTTCCGTACACCAGCGGGATAATCACGTAACTTATTTACTACCGTTAGGCAGATTTTACTGTCAAATTTTAATTGTCAGCTCATACATTTATACTTCAAAATTGACAGTAAAATCTATCTACCGTTAGTACATAAAGTTACGTGATTCGCCTGCAGGGCTCGGAACCGGTTTTTACTTTTTTTGAAATATCTCCTAAAGTATTAGTCATATATCCATTTTTATTTTAAGATTTGTTTTTGTTAACTTACATCTGTGAAATAAATGATTTGAAGTACGAAATAATACCGTAAAACGCAGTTAACCGAAATTTTTAACCGGTTAATTGTATGAAGACGAAACCGGTTTCCGAGCCCTGCCGTACACAGATGTATACAATCGAGGGTATAAATATGTATACATTTTTGGACCTTATTTTAAAGGAATAGGATGAAAAACTGTATACATATAAGGACTGTACCGGTTTCAACTCTAGTAATTCAGAAAAAAACTCCATAATATGGATTAGAAATTGAACATCGTCGAATTTTGTTACAAATTTGATCGACTGAGTAACTTAGTATGTATGGTGGTTTTTTAATAATAATTTCTTATCACGTGAACCGATTTAAATTATTATTTTTATTATGTGAATGAAGGTACTTTCAGCATAATCTCGTAGGAATTTATGAAACAAAAATATATGCAAAGGTGATTAAAAATTGCAAACTTGATTTAGATGTTTTTTGATGATAAAAAAAGGAAAACTATATAGAACTGTAGTTATATTTTCCTGTAAAATATACGTTGATATCAATGTTATGTAATTATTTCACATTTTTTCCTGGGTAAGCTTCGGAGATAAGGGGGAGGGATTTTTTTTACATTTCGGCTTAAAGAAACTTTATTGTCTAAAGAAATCACAGAAATTTCACTTACAAGACAACTTTTATAGTTAACTTAAGTATCTAAAACAATCTAACAAGTTACGCAATAAGCAAGCATTTCAATGTAACAATTATACAACAAACAGTTGTATTTTTAAACTTACGAGGCCAAGAAGAGTAAAATTTAAACTAAGAATAGACCCTATTAGTTCTGACATAAAGCTAAAATTTAAGTATCTTTTCTTCTGCCAACCATAACTACTCAACTTGTTTACAGGGCTAGTTGAACGAAAATGTTTCCACATTTTCCCTCATAAATCGAAAATGACTCAATGTAAAAAAAAATGTTTCAAAATGTACAGCTCAAGATCTTTCATGACACCCCACTTGATATATTCAAATTTAGAACCAGCTATTATCTATAATTTTTCACAGAAAATAAAAACGAATATTAAAAAAAAGCATGTTCTATGCATCTACAAATACAAATACAAATACAAATTCTTTATTTGCTTGAACACGGTTACAAAGATCTTATATTTAGAAAGATTTATTTACGTTATTTTAAGGTACCGTACCAAAATGTTAAAAAGGAACCCTTGTGGTTTCACTTTGTCTGTCTGTCAGATCGCTAAATATCTCAAGAACTTCTTAATTACTTATGGCTATAGATTCGATTTGAATTTAGATCTAGATGCATAAATCATGGATTTTTATTATTTCTTTTTATTTTCAGTGAAAAATAACGGATAAAACGTGCTGAAAAGTTTACGTTACAGATACAGATACAAATAATTTTATTGATAAAATTATGAATACATTTTATAAGTCAACATGACATAATAATATTGTAAGTAAGTATCTTTATTCGCATAAGACAGAGTACAATAGGATCTTAGTTATAGTGTTTAGAACTAGCTATCTCGTCACGCGGTGACATGCAAATTTTTTGTTATATCTAGATTTTGGTCATTAAAAATAACACCAATGCACAAACATAGAGAGATAAGAAAACATGGCAGATAGTATTAGTATTAAGTACATAAACAACCAATCATTAATTTAGCATTCATCAAAAAAAATTAATAAATAAGTATATAAAAAAAAAAATGTTTACATTCGTTATTTAACATATGTTTCATTGTTTATATTCATTAGATCACATAATTATTATTTTTTAACTACATTAAAGAACTAATCCCTTTTCTTGGTAATTTTTTGTTAGGTACCAGTAGGTACTAGCTGTAAATGTCATAATAATTCTCACCGTATCTCACGGTTGGACGACCGGGATCCGGCGCGGCGACAACTAAATTTAATATCTCTTCGAGCGATTAAATGGAAGCCAGAATTTAAATGGAAACGTGGTGAAATATCGTCGGTAAACCACGATGAGTAATCAAATGTGAAAAATTAATAGTTATTTATGTGATACTCGGTAACTTAAAATTAATAGTTATTTGTTATACCTACAAAATCCTCCAAAATGGCGCTCACAAGCACTAGCCAAACTAGAAGCCTCGGTCTTTGAACATAAAGCCCTAAACATGCCAACTGATAACATGCATACTATACAAAACTTCAACAAACTGTATACCGTGGAAATACCGCCAAGAGACAAATGGACAAACGACCAAATGTACTTCAAGGAGGGGAGCCACATATGGTATACGGACGGCTCAAAGAAAGGTGAGGATGTAGGTTGCGGGATCTACGGTGAGAGACCAAAGCTCAAAACCAGCGTCAGCATGGGCAGAGAGGCCTCAATCTTTCAAGCTGAAATCTTCGCCATTAACAAATGTGCGGAGATAAATCTTGATAGAAACCTAAGAAACCAACACATCTACATCAACTCGGACAGCCAGGCTGGCCTGCTGGCACTAGCATCTCTAGAGTCTAACTCTAAAATAGTCCAGAACTGTAAAGATAACCTTAACGACCTGGCAAAATCCAATAAAGTAATACTTAGATGGGTACCGGGTCACTCCGATATTGACGGAAACGAAGTAGCAGACAAACTCGCTAGGAAGGGTGCAGATACACCTTTCATCGGCCCAGAACCTTTCTGTGGGATCACCAAACAGAAAGTAACCTCTCTGCTAAGCAATAAATCGGAAGCTATAGAATTGTGGAAGTTCACTAAAGGACTAAAACAATCAAAAGCTTTAATAAAAGGCTACAATGCCAAGTTGTCTAAAGAGCTATTACAACTCAAAAGACACAAAACCAGCGCAGTGACAAGAATACTCACTGGTCATTGCAAACTTAACAAACATCTATCCCAAATGGGTATAAAACAAAGTGCAGCATGCAGGTTCTGCCAGGAGTCGGAGGAAACTGCCATTCATATCCTCTGCTCCTGTGGACCACTTATGCGAAAAAGAAGTATCTATCTAGGGAGGCACATTATGCCCACAGAGGAGATACAACAGATTGCGACCCAAAGAATCTGGAAATTCCTGGAGGCAACGGGTATAAGCAAAGAACTTTAAGGGCTGCCACAATAGATCAATACTGGTCGAGGCGGCAAAGAAGGCCCACAACTAACAATAATAATAATAAATATACCTACAAGGGTGAAAAGTTGTATTTTTACCGCGAGTGTGGAATTGAAACACGAGCTAGCGAATGGATTCTAGGATTGAACCACGAGCTAGCGAATGGATGCTATGGTTGAACCGCGAGCGAAGCGAGTGGTTCGAAAATAGAATCCTGAGCGAAGCGAGTGGTTCAAAAATAGAATCCTGAGCGTAGCGAGTGTTGCAACACACGAGAGGTAAAATAACTTTGCAGCCGTGTATAACACAAATCTTTTCACCTCACTAGAGAGAGGATTTTTTTTTTCCTCCTCCTTGTCCTAGCGTTGACAGTTGTGTCCTAAATATAGTTGTCCACTACCTAATCCCGAGATTTGGCGTAGGTACTTGTTTTTTAACACAACAGCACAATATAAAATTATTGTTGCTGGATTGTCTGGACTGGCCTTTACATGTTATTTATGTTTTAAAAAGTTACAATTAGCGCGTTCGGATTTCAAACATTCTTTGCACTCTTGTGGATAAAATGCAATTTTGCTATCTGTTTTTAAACAATAAAAAAGGGCTTTCCGAGCTAGTGAGGTGAAAAATTGTTATTTTAGCAAGTGTGATGAAAAAATCCATTATCATTTAAAATAACACTCAACAGACACTGACTAAATAAAAGGCACTTTCAATCTTACGTCATGATGACAGGTGATTAATAGGTGTCATATATTGGGCACTAAGGTGTCAAGTTCTAGGACGTATACACAATTTATTTTCTGGCTGACTAAAATCACAAAATAAAAAATATACAGAAGGGCCGATCCTGCGGTTCTTGAAAATACATACCTAAACTTGCCCGACTCACTAGGGTTGCTTCTGTATTGATTCTGAATTTTAAAAAGGAGTAGGTAACATACATCGATTCGTTTATACATACATCTTATCATGTTTACATTCCGTAGAGACTGCTTAGATGTTAAAGAGCATCAAATGTCCATTAAAGGTCCCGACACCACACATGACGAAGACTGGAGCATAACAACTTGTTACAACTAACTAGTAACTAGCTAACAAGATATAACTATGATAGTGATCCCACTAAAAACACAAACGTGAAAAAGTTCGACAAAAACATAAATGTAAAAAGGGTGCCAACTTCAGCGAAAATAGTTGAAATCTAGAAGTTCCATATTTTTATTAAATAACAATTTCGTCTATGGATTTCAAATACGTAATTAATATTTTCTTAAATGATGATTTTTTATCTTTTCATCTTCAAAAGTTGAAAAGCCTTTATCCTTTATTCGAAGAAAGTAATAATATCGGTTATTCATTTTGACGTACGTGACACAAAGTACCTACGTTGCGGCGGGTACGTCAACTGATTCAATGCGCGCACAACTAGCACTCGCGACAGTCGCGACAGTCGCGACTAAGCTCTGTCTGAGACTGTCCGAGAATGTCTGTAACTGTAACGTCTGTGTGCGTGCGGCGAAAATGGCACTGTACTGAGCGAACTCTCTGCTCCGACGCGCGCCGCCGCTATTTACATTGTGCTAAAATCAACCGCAAATTCCAAAATACGGATAGAACAAACTCAAACAATACCTACATCAAAGTTCGAACGATTTACGAAACAAACAAAAAAAAACATTTACAACCGGACATTATTTATGCGGTTATGACAGAAGTCGTTACGAGGGAAACCGGACTGGAAGGGGGAAAGACAGGAATAATGGAAAGGATTGCCCGCAGCGGGAATGTTTGCGAATAATACGAATCATCATTACCATTATACTTCAGAATTGAAGGCGGTGACGATTCACACCGACCGTCACTAAATATACTAATACTAGCTACCCGCCCCGGCTTCGCACGGGTGCACTATTTAATGGATGTTTTATACATATAAACCTTCCTCTTCAATCACTCTATCTATTAAAAAAACGTTCATAATTTGGAAATCAGAGGGGGGGGGGACACTTTGTATGACTTTGACAGCAAATAGCTCACCAACGGTTAACTTAAACCGAATTTTTTTTTAGAAACCTCCATATCATTTGCGAGGCTTATCCATGGATACCCCCTATCCATAAACACAATTATGTGCGTTGATTTTTTTTCAATCAACCCTGTTACATGTATTGTGTGCCCCCCTTAATTTAATATTTTTTTGTAATTTCACGTCACTTTTATCGTATACATTTTTGTATACGTAATAACGACAGAGAGTTACATATCATTTGTTGTCCCTGTCACAGTTTCACTTTTTTTTGTCGAGCACAACTTATTTTATATGACAGTTGTGCCCAAATACGTCACACAAGGGATTACCCGCCCAACTTGAGGAAGTAATTTATAGTAAACGGGCAGCCATTTTAAACCTATTCTCAATTTATCTCCATAAAACCTTTTCCGTCACTCTTGGTGGCCCGCGTATAGGGTCTCTTTAGATATATTTATACTCTAACCCCCGTATTCATAAACGTCTATCAACCCTACATTAGTTAACTAGCCGCTAAAGTTCGTTTATCCTTATCTGTCACTTTGACACGTGCTTGTGAGACAGTGACAACAGACATTTTAGTTAGCAGAGGTTTGTTAAGTTTTATGAATACTCTCATACTCTCATACTCTTTATTGATAATATTGTTAAATATTACATGTCACATTAAAATTTTGCACAATATATATAAAGTAACATTATCTTAGTACAATCATTATTAGATACAGTGTGAACAAATTGTTGTTAATTATTATAAATGACAGTGAATAGCCATTATTAATTAATTTATACATGTCAAATATAATTTATTTAATTAATTAGCGTTATAAAAGTCATTTAATTTGTAGAACGTATGACCGATTAACCAGTTTTTTAACTATTAGTAAAAGTGTTAGGGTTGTCGACTGTTTTGATGTGGATTGGTAACATATTATATACTTAATAAGGGGGTAAGACTAGAGATGTGTTACTTTTTTCATGTCTGTCGCCCAAAAAAAAGCTTAAGGATTTTAAATTATATTCGGTGTAACAGCGCCCAATCACATTAACGGCGGCTAAAACGTGAGATGCCTGATAATAGTGCTAAATGTTTTCCGATAACTATGTATGGGCTCGATTCTAGCTTGCGCGGGAAAATTCGAGTTAAAAGAAAATCTCACCACCCGTGAGCCCCGGTGCAAAGATAAACGTGAATTATTTCAGCTCTGCGTTACTACGACGGTCCCAAGTAGTCGAATCTGCAGAACAGCTACGTTTTAAGAGAGTTTTTTCGTAAACAACTTTACTTTACTATAAATGTTGCTGTCGAAACCCTAAAACCCTAGGGCCATGGAGTCCGGACGCCCACAATTTGATAAAAAATATAAATAAAAAATTACGGGAGTCCAACGCAGATCGCTGGCTCATTCCTCTGCCAAAGGATAGGCATTGCGATCCAGCGGGGTAATGTAGCCAGCCTTGTGGGCAGCCTGTCACAGGGGATCGATTTGGGGGATCTTTATTAGGTGTATATTTAGTAATAGGTTAGTTTTAATGTTATTTTTTATTAATAATCTTATGTAAGTTATTTCATACAATTTATTAAAAATGTTTATTAAAAAATATGACGAAGCAAAAATTTTAGTATTTGATTCGGGTTTGCTTAGGGTGGCCACGCTGACGCTTCCTTGGGGATTTCAAACAAACAAATGAATTTAATCTGCAAGTAGGCTGCAATGACAGCTCAAAAACTACTAGCTTCTCTCAAGAGCCCACTACCGAGAAGAAACGCGGAAAGAAACTCGACAGACTGTTATTTTCGTCAAAAATATACATATTACAATGATACTACTTAAGAGGCCTTATAAGTTTTAAAATGTTTTGATTACAAATTATGACAAAAGTATTGATAATACCAATAAAGTCATCGTAGGCTACGATGATTTTATTAAAGTTTTAGCTAGTAACATAGCCATTTTTGATTTTATTGTGTGTAGTAGAATTTAAGCGGGAAAAACAAGTTTTTAGCTTGAAAATGGTCGATTTGGAGTGATGTTTGAAACGATATTTCTTAATGAAAAATCCAAAAAATACATTTAAAGTTTATGACATAAGGTCGTAATAGTCCTGTTCTAGATAGTAACATTGAGTAAATGTCAAGATACGTATCAATTCAAACAGAAAATGGCCTAAATAGATGAGCGATTTTTAACTGATAAGGACCCTTAACCCATGAAAGTAAATATAAGTGATAAACAAAAAAAAGAAAAAAACTAGGATAAGAAAAACAATAGGTATGCATTTACAATGTGAAGTTCCACAAGAAGTATATTTACAAACTATTGAGCTCGTTTGCCATCTGCGTCAGTCGTTAGAGACTGAGATAGATTAACTGATCCCTATTCGTCCCGGTACCGGGTAGAGTCAGTCCGACCCAGGTCGGGCCTAGCTGAGTTTCTTGCTGGACTCTTCTCAGCTAGGCTAGGTTTAGTGAACCAGCAACAAAACTCCCAGTAGCTCGATTCCACTCACACCTCAGATTCGGTTGAAACCGCTCAACCAATCTCACTGGAGTATTCCAGTGTTCCAAACCACACGCGTGGTCATGCCGGAGGTTTTCCCCTGGATTTTCCCCAGGCTACTCTCCAACCGCGCACTCCTATCGCTTTATTGGGCCCGGCCTATAAAGCCACAGTCAGGTTCAAAAAAAAAAATTAACTGAAATCTTCCTCCAAGTTTTGCTCCATCTTGAATGAGGCGATGAACAGACGTAAATGGAAGCACATACTCAAAGTGTAAACTATACAGTGATGACCACGACCCTCAGCTATGTTGGAACGACCATAGAGAGAGAGAGTCCAAAGACGGCGAATTATTCGGTGTGCCCGTATTGGCGTTGTCACTAGATACCTACACCAAAGCGGCTACAATCTGACCTTTCAACCTAACGTATTTATACACTATATGAGTGAAAGGCACGGCACGATACGAAGTTCGGATTTCTAATTACACACACACACAGAGGCAACACATTTTATAAAGGGTCGGCAACGAGTACGGGACTACTTTGGAGTTGCGGGCGGTCTAAAGGCTGCGGCAGCAGCTTACCATCAGGTGGACCGTACCCTTGTTTCCCACCGGCGTTGTATATTAAAAAAAACTACAGTATAAAATATTATTGGTCATAATATTTTTTAGATGTGTTAATTACCACAACCTTAATTCTAAAACAATAGTGCGATGCGAATGAAAATAATCTCAATTACAATTCAATTCAATTCATACAAAAGAAAATAAATTTATTTCTCAACTGTCAAATGCACTCTTAACAAGCGGCGATGTTGTTAATTCAGTTTTAATTCAGCCAATGAAACGACTTCGTATTCATCCCCAGTCATTTAGAGGGCTAAAGGGTTACGAAAATTGTATTAGGCTCGTTAGACCTTTTTTATTTATTTATTTAGGCAAGGCAACAAAATGTAAATTATTTCAGACATATACAACAGCTTAATAAGACAAGTGTTAAAGTTATATTTCAATAATAACCAAGCACAACTTTCTAATGACATGCTAATAACAAATTATAAGAATTAAATTTAATGAGATCATGGATTAGTAAATTACTTAACTATGAGACAATCTTTAACGCTATTTTTGAATGAGTTCAGACTTAAACGAAAAATATCAACGTCTTATAAATTTTATTATAAGATGTGGACATACGTGCCATTGGACTATTTTGAGTGACATTGTTGGAAGCTACAGGTACTAGAAAGTCGGTTTGTTATGTCAAAAAATGTACTGAGTTACTTAATCTGACATTTGGTCTAACGGGTCTTTATAAAACCCGGCCTTAGCATACTTATTAAAAGATTTTTCGGTAATGCCTGCTTAGATCGTGCGCCGATATTGCGAAAAAACTTCGCTTATTTGGTTACAGTGCAAATTTTTTGGGCGAAAGTTACTTTATATTAAAATTTTCGTCGTAATATTGTCGACAAAAATCGTTCCTTTTTTATACTTTGACGACTTTATTCTGCCTTATTGGAATTGTCAGACACGGTGAAACTTCTTTGTATAACAATTGTTTGTGACGATTTACCTGTATATTTTGAATCTTTGTATTCTTAGAGACGATGGCAAGAGACCGGATGGAATGTCTTTGATTCCGTGGAAGATGGGACGTGTACTAGTGTGGGACGCCACTTGTGTGGACACGTTGGCCCCTTCCCATCTCCACGGAACTTCCACCAGAGCGGGTGCGGCTGCTGAGGCGGCCGAAAAGGCTAAGGTAAACAAATATAGGGGTCTCTGCACCGAATACAACTTTGTTCCGTTTGGTGTAGAGACCCTCGGTCCGTGGGGTCCCAGGGCCCAAGAGTTTTTCAAAGAACTTGCTAAAAGGATAGTGGACACCACTGGTGACCAAAGGGCTGGCAGCTTCCCCGCTCAACGCATAAGCATTGCTATACAGCGAGGAAATCATGCCAGCATCTTTGGCACTATGCCGCGGGGGGACCCCTTATTTTAGATTAATTATTTATTTTTAAGTTTAGTTTGTATGTCTTTTATTATTTGTAGATTAGAATTTAATTTGTGTTATATAACGCTATTTATTTCATGATTTAACTTTGGTTTTTTAAATATTCCAAATGTAAATTGAAAATTACCAATAGAATTCTCATCTTTGTATGAAATGCAACGTTGTTCCCTGATTCCACTGTTAAACACGCTGAACTCACTACAAGCAGCAGCTCTAGCTAATTGTCTCGTTAGAACTTTATCTCTATGTCCACTAAATAAAACAGATTTTACAGTGACTCGCGTCTTGCAATAGATACCTTAAACGTTGAACTAATTACATAAAGCCGTGTTTACCTCATACCACCTCGACCGTGATACCACGGTTGCCTAGGATTATTCACAACGCTTACCAAGCTCAAAGAAACCACTGTAACTTTGACTTCTGATTATGACAGTATTAAATAAATGGTTAGAAAGTTGCTAGATTAAATTTCATTGATTTGCTTTATAAGTATGTAACTTGTTAACGGGCTGTGCGTTTGTTTGCCACCGACGTGGTATTATTAAACTCAAAAAACGTTTGAGTAAATTTTGAGTGAGTCACTCAAAGTTAAGTAGTTTATAACCTAACCTGCAGAATTTATCTACCAAGGGTAAGTTGCTAGATTAAATTTCATTGATTTGCTTTATAAGTATGTAACTTGTTATTGTAGAATACAAGTTAATTGTGTTTTTTCCTTTATGTAATACCCACGAACCTTCTTATGTTTTATTTTGTATGAAACTATAGGTCTGTTCTTCTATTCTTAATTTTTTTTTTGTTTCATAAAACTATGTATTACTGTTTGTTTCTGAATAAATAGAAAAAAAAGTGGCATTATAAATATATTTATATAAATAAGAAACTTTGTAAGGAATGACCTCCCTGCCGAGGTTTTTCCGAGGGACTACAGTATTATGGGGTTCTTCAAGAAAGGAGTGTATAAATTTTTAAAAGGGTCGCCAACGCGCATGTGACATTCCAGGAGTTGCAAGCGTCCATAGGCTACGGTGACCGCTTACCATCAGGCGGGCCGTACGCTTGTTTGCCACCGACGTGGTATTAAAAAGAAAAGGTTGTAGCTTTGAGACGCAAAAACGTTTGAGTAAATTTTGAGCGAGTCTCTCAAAGTTAAGTAGTTTAAATTATAGCCTAACCTGCAGAATTTATCTACCAAGGGGAAGGAATAGTCAGTAGAAGTTCATGCGAACGAAATGCTAGTTATGCGACGACCGGTTTAGCCTAGTGGGTAGTGCACCTGCCTGTGAAGCTGACGGTCCTGGGTTCGAATCCCGGTCAGGGCAAATATTTGTGTGATGAGCATGAATATTTGTTTCTGAGTCTTGGATGTTTTCTATGTATTACACTACATTTAATTAATGATACTTTGATTATTGTATTATTTTTATTTGATGTACCTAGATAGATTTTGACTTGTAAAAGTGCCCTTGAGGCCTATTTGCAGAATAAATGTTTTGATTTTGATTTTTGATTTATTTATGTCTATTAAATATATCGTGGTCTAGTACCCATAACACAAGCCTTCTTGAGCTTACTGTGGGGATAGTTCGATTTGTGTAAGATTGTCCTCTAATATTTATTTAAATATTTGCTGCGTTTCAAAGCGACACGACCAAATAATGGTAAGTCAATTAGGCTGATTACCTGACTTGGCGCGGCGGTACTGAGATGTGGAATTTTGTTCATTCGCGTGAGCAAACTTACTAACGCAAAGATTTTTATTATACATATATATAATATTATTATCATATTTTTATTAGATTATTATTTTTTTTTTATTATATGGTGATTAGGCTAAAGTAATTGGTAATATTTAAGTTCCCGCTCGCTACGAGTACGTGTTCTTTTGTAAGTTTTGTAACATTTCTCTGCAACTTTTTCTATTATATTTTTATTATATTATTTTTTTTTTTATTATATGGTAATTAGGCTAAAGTAATTGGTAATATTTAAGTTCCCGCTCGCTACGAGTACGTGTTCTTTTGTAAGTTTTGTAACATTTCTCTGCAACTTTTTCGGATGTAATATCTTCTATAGGGTAGTGCATAAATAATATAAATTTTATGTCTTGGTGAGAGCTGTTGAGGAGCTAGATGAATGTATAACATTAACCTAAAATAAGTTACTTCAATTTGTACGTCTATCTCTGTTTGTCTCTCCAAATAAATATTTTTTTCTCACTTGACAGGATAAGTACCTACTGTGAATATTGTGTGCAGTAATATCATGCGCGGGAGCGAGGCAGTACCACATTATATAAAGTCCGACCAGAGATATATATATATGAGCATGGGCCATGCTGCGAAATTTCATTGAAACTAATTTCTTACTCTGTCAATAGTGAAAAATGAAATCGAAGACAAAGCGTTCAAAAGGGAACTAAAAAATTTTCTCCTTAAAAAAAGTTACTATTCCATAGACGAGTACCTGAATGATGAATCTCTGCCCAAATAAAATGATACCTAATACCCCATGAGAATACTTCGCTAATACTTATACCCCAGGCTGCGTGTACTTAATTTATGTGTGTGTGTGTGTGTGTGTGTGTGTGTGTGTGTGTTTGTGTCTACATCACCTAGTTGTAACTTTAATTTTAAGAAATATTTGCTTTGCCCTAACAGGGTTCATGTGTGAATCAACCCTAATATAATAACACCTTCTTGTACCACATGATTATGATGCAATAAATGAATTATGAATTATTATGTATTAGTTTTTATGACAGGTTGTCACTGTTGTCAGTGTCACTGTGTTTGCTTATTTGAACAATAGTAAAGTGTTGAAAATGACTAAAATGCCCAAAACGATTCATAGTCAAGAGCAGAACATTATTATTAATATACGTAATAAAATTCTGTAAATAAAAACTCGGGAAATTAAAATAATTCGCTACAAAACGTTTCAATAGTACATTACTTACCACGGGCGGTAAAACAAAGAATGTCTCAGATCGCAGGTATTTAACGCCCGAGCCGAAGACAAGGGCGATAATTATGCGATCTGAGGCTTACTTAATTACCGCCCGAGGTAAGTACAAAATTTTATGTCACCCCCTGGCCAGGAAGTGGGATTTTCCGCACGCGGAGTGTGCGGTAATTGCCACTTTATGGCCAGGTGTGACATAAAATTAATATCGAAACCGACAGGTAAACAAGTCAAAATGCCATTATTCCGACTATACTAAAATAATTAAATATATCGTCGTCTAGTACCCATAACACAAGCCTTCTTGAGCTTACTGTGGGGCTAGTTCGATTTGTATTAGATTGTCCTCTAACATTCATTTATTTATTTATACTGACATTTAAATGAGAATAATCGCGCCCTCTTGACAATGGTCACATATATCTGGCCGGGCTTTACGTAGGGGCGTGTTACTGACTCGACTGACAGATGACACTGCCAGCTGACAACGGACAGTTTTCCTCACATCGTAATACCGCCGCACCGACAAATCAATATGTCTCCTAAGAGTAAGCTGAGAACGACTGCTCGCACCCACCCTTTCACGTTGTAATTTAAGAAAAGCCTACTTTGTGTACTTCCACTCCATCCTGATTCAAGGAGTCGATCTGTGGGCCACGTGTGCTAGCTGGGACAGAGTGTTTAAAATACAGAAGCGTGCGGTACGCATAATCGCCCAAAAACCCCTCAACCATCCAGCAAAAGAAATCTTTAGAAAACATAAGATCTTAACATTACCAAGCGTATACATACTAACAGCAGGTGATTACGTACGATCGAACTTATATAACTACAAAACACATCGACGAACGTCGCGCAGGCAGCCGCTACTGGTGGCGCCGCGCCAGCGGCTGGCGAAGGCTCGCGCGGCACTCAGCGTTGTCGGACCCAACATATACAACTGTGTCCCATTACACATTAAAAACTCAAAAAGTGACGCTGTGTTTTCCAAAAAACTTAAAGCGCTGCTCATTGACTTGGCATGTTACAGTGTCAAAGAATTTTTAAAAAACAACAACCCGTTGACCCTAACACAACAAGTATAACAAATAATGTGAACCCCTAAATAGAAAATTGTACATAGCTAGGCACATTAATGGCCTTATTATTGTAATTATAATGTGAAAATGACATGGAAATGATCTGTACATTTATGAATAAATGATCTGAATCTGAATCTGCTCGTGAATAGCCACATGCAACACAAGTAATAGCCTTAATTAAACAGACAAACTTTATTACCTAACTAGAGAGTTGCTGGAAATTTCATCTCGTTTTCTTGTATTATATAAAGACTTACGCTGTTGATACTTAGAGAACGAACTTAGGGGACTGTCTCGTGAATGATAATACTTGATAGCAGATTTGGAACTTGAAATTAGTTTCCTTAGCTATCTGTGCCTTTACCATGAGTTTACATGACCGTACTCGCTAGCGACTGCGTAAAAAATTGTATGGGCAAAAGTACAGCGCCTCTGGCGGTTACGCAATAAAACTAAGAATCGGCATACTAAATCGTTTACGCAGCCGCTAGCGAGTACGGTCATGCAAACTCATGGTAAAGGCACTGTACATGGCTGGCGCTTATCTCGGAGAAGGAATCATTATTGCCATCCAGCCTGGCAATGCCGTCAGCAATTTTCTTTCATTCAGTGCCAGACTAGCTGAGTTTAGTCCCAATTTTATTACTCCACGTTACTACAGTGCTCTCCTCTCAACCGCACTTAAACTTTATGCTTTATGCCTACATTTTATTAGTCAAAAGCCTGTGGTGACTGCTTGATATTCGTGCTATATTCACAATGTTGCCTTTATGTCTGTACTCATCTCATTATAACTAGTGTCACATGAGTCATTTCTAAAGCGGCAATTACACTTCGTCGTTCGCCGCATACTGCATGCGGCGACCGCAAAAGTGTAAAGAACACGTTAGTCGGCCGCCTTCGGCGATCGACAGCTGCCATTATAGGTACGACGTTTGTTGGCCTAAGTAGTTTAAAATTAATTCGGCGACCGCATTAGGTGAATGATGAAGTGTAATTAACGCTTTACTGTGTTTTTACAAACACTGACTACTTATTTTTCACTTCTTATGCTCGAAAAGTGTGTCATATTAGACTTGTCAAGCGAGGCTAAAGTAGTACATTTAACCCCTAGGGAAAATATGAATACTGTTCGGCGCGGTTCTGTATGAGCGCGTTTGCGCCGAATCGCCTTGTACGTGTAGCTTCGGGGTTGACCTAGTGCAGGCCCACTCCCGAACAACGATGCGCGGCATCCGCTATGAGCGTGCGGGTGCTGTACGGCGCGCAGCGTCGCAGTGGAGAGGCGAAGTGAGCGAGACGCATGCGATGCCGTCGCACTCACTTTTTTGTTGTGGATCCGTAGGTTGGAAGAAATCAAACGCCAGTTCTTGAGTGAAAGAGAAGGCTTGATGGTGAAGCTGGTTGCTGAGCGAGATGGGTAGATGTTGATGGCTTGAGTTTCTGGCGTAGAATGAGAACGGCCATACAACCGCCATTTTATTTATATAGCAGCCAGCTTAACCATAAGGTAGACAATCTTTTATTTTCCAAAATTCAACTTTTTTACATCATTTTTCACTTTAGATCTAGATTTTACATTCCAGTACTGACTAAGTCTAGTTATTTCTAGGTGTTATATTATATTATTTCGATACAGAATTACTTATGAAATGACAAAGTATGTACTATATATGTATTAAACAAACCAATTTTGTAATATTATCCGATTTCTATATAATAAATACTAAGTTATAACAATTTTAGGCTTTATTTTTCGCCTGTAACTAAAAGGTGGTTTTAAACTTAAGACCTAAGTATGTTGTTGCTACAATACCTTAATGCAGAATTACTATACAATAATATCTATGGGTTTAAGTTAACGGTTAAGCGAATACAGGTAAGTGAATGTAGAATAGATAACAAAATTTGAACTTTACATACAAATTTGATATAGCGAAAAGGTGAGAAACGCATTCTTATGCGTTTAAACTTAAACTAGGGTTTGGCGCAGTGCCATTGACGCAGAACTACTAATGAAAAACAAGGTTGTGGTGACTCTAAAGCACAAAACTAAGTTAAAAAGTGATTTTACGAAACAATATGGACAACCTTGGTAAGAAAAATAAAATGTGAACCCAGTTTTTGTTAATGTGTTAACTACTATTAGCAAGCTAAGTAGTAGAACACGGCTTTTAATGGAGCCACCCGCTATTGGCATCTTGGCAAGTAATATTTTCCAATTAAGGTGGGGCTATTCGAACACCATAAGGTGTGACCCCGTGCGAATACACTAATACGATTTAATATGTTTATTACATACAGTTTTGTGATCGCACACATATATGTATATGTCAAGTCCGGTAGTTTGGATGGCAAGTAAACTTAAACCGATCCGTTCATATTAAGATGTTATAAAGTAAGAATGACTGCTTGACATAAGTATGAAACTATTGCCAGGAAAAAGCTATTCAGATGGTAAAATAACGAATAAGGCTAGTAGGATTGACGTCTGCCTTAAACAAATACATATTTATAATTTACAAAACATTCAATTTAGACCAATCATAATACTTCACCTATTAAATCCACCAATCACAGAACACTAATTTAACTCTTTAAAAAATATTTGGTATAGGGTATTAACAAACCAGAATACAGCTTTACTAAAATCGACCAATCAGAAAACAGATCTCATTTCTCTAAAGAGTCTAAAGATTAAGTTTGTAGTAGTCCATATTTCACAATAATTAAAAAAGTGATTAGCTGTTCGAGCAACGCTTTGAAGCGCTCAATGGAAGGTGAGTTAGCTTTTTTGCGCGTGAATGTTGCGCGCGAACCGCGGTGTCTATTTTGTGTGTCAAAGCATGAAAGCAGTTTAGAAAAAAAAACATGCTGCCAAATTACATATAAGTTCGCCGTGGAATTAATTGTTAATTTTGGATGGCTAACCTTTGTTTATTTATTTTCTCGCAATCGAAGTGAAAAGCAGAGTGTATAACTCTGGTCTAAAAGCCCTCGTCTGGTCTAAAAAAAATATTACCCCTTGAACTATTTTCCCTCACTTTGTTCGGGAAAATAACTATCTCGTGGTAATATGGCTCATTTTAGACCCTTGTCATACAATCTACTATTTTATGATTTATTGAAACATAGTCCAAAAAGCGCAAATATTCGATACTAGTATGTTGTTTATGCACTTATATATATAAATAAAATGTACATGTAACTGTTCCGTATTGACCTCTCCAGAAACGCAGGAGAGATTTTTATTTCTAATCCATCTTTACAAAAGTTACGTCCTAAAAACTATTTTTTTGGTCTAAAATTGCCAATGTTTGATGCCATATACTTATCTCGAAGACAGTGAGTTTTGTAGTACTCATAAATATGGTAAAGTAAATATTATTTCGGTAAACCTCGTTGTTCTTAATACGATAAACCATGAAAACCCGAGAAAACAGAGAGTTATATAAAATAAATATTTTCGGGACAATCTTACACAAATCGACCAAGTCCCAAACTAAGCAAATATTACGATTGCTTCTGGGGTGCAGCCTCAGGGGTAAGAGTGGTCCGTCTAGTAGCTGATCTCGCAACCAAGTGAGCTGGTCGGGAGTTCACCCTCCACAATGCATTTATACCCCTTCCACGTTACTACCGGTTTTATAATAGTGTTACTATTGACTAACGTTTGCCATGTAAAAGTTAATTTCCCTCAATCATAATAATAAAATCATGACACAAAGCTTGTACTATAGGTACTTGGCGACGATATACATACTTATATAGAGAAATATATACTTAAATAAATAGAAAACATCCAAGACTCAAGAACAGATATTCGTGCTCATCATACAAATAAATGCCCTGACCGGGATCGAAGGTCATTGGGAAATGCCCCTAAATGCTTGTACTGGTTCGCTTGAAGTGATCTGTCCGTAACAGTTTCGAATGCCGCCCCCATTGGCTATTTCAATCGGACTTACATTCAAAGTTAAATCACGTCGTTTACTCCGTAAAGCGTAAAATTAGTTTATAGAAAGTCATTTTTAGAGCAATTGCCCTTATAATTAAGTTGTTCGAGGTCGTAGCTGCGGTCACGCCTTCCTTTGCAAGTTTCTAGAACTTCTGTTTTCTCATTAAGGCTCAAGATTTACGGATATTTTAATGAATGAATGAATAATTTTTATTTCCAGGCAATAGACCCATTACACAAAAATTAAATGAAACAGTGTATACAATAATATAGGTACAATACAAATCATAGAAATAAACATATGTATAATACAAACTATTTGCGATTCGGTTGCCGATGTACAGACAACCAATGTAAACAAATAAGATTGCGGTATATGTTTTTGTCAACCGTCTTAATAAGTGCATTATTAGAAGACCGTATTCTGTGCCAAAACGACGCTATTCTATTTCTAATAATGGCAAAAAAGTCGGGTACCCTGGCGTTAGCAAACATAGCCGATGCACTACAAAATCGAGGCTGTTTGGTGATAATGCGTAAAGCGTCATTGTACTGTACTCTAAGGGTGCTATATGCTTTCCGAGTATACTTCGTCCAAAGTTGACAGGTATGAAAACTTTGACAGTATGCCCGAAACAGCGAGCGAAATGATACCTATTTCATTTCGTCAGTGATTAAATATTGACCGTATAATTTTAATGGAATAGCTCCAAGCATTCAATTATCAAACAGCGATAGTGAATATGAATTCCGAATCGTACTAATGAGTTTTATGAGTGATGAAAGCGCTCGTGGGGGTCCATATTGGCTCATATAAAATTTTATCATCGATTTTTTCTAATAATACCGCTTTATGATCATAATCATCACTCTTCCTAAATTTGTTTTTCCTAACCTTGTTTGTGAATAATTTATATTACTACCTTCGTTATTCATAATAATGAAAATTCCGAAAATTTTTACTCATAATATTATCGTTCAGATTATATTGGTTCTCATAAATGTTGTTTTCTATATATTTTTAATTCCTAAAATGTTAACTCCTAATGTTATTATTCAGATTATATTTGTTCTCATAATTTTGTTTTCCATAACAGTTTTCTTCATAAATGACATACTTCATTTTGCTAATAATAATGTCATTATCAGAGACCATGTACATCTCTGGGATAATATATTAATTTCACTCCTTGTTTAATCTTGAGACCTTATACATCTCTAACTTAATATTTGTAATAGATAACTTTGCAAGTTTATCTTCACTGTATGACATTAATTTTGTTATAATTGTTAAACTCGAAATTATTATTCCTTCTTGAACTGTAAATTAATATTTTGACATGAAAAATGTATTACTTATTATAGTCAGACTTTCTTAAATTATAAATTAATATTTTGACATGTAAAAGTGCCCTTGTGGCCTATTTGCAGAATAAATGTTTGTATTTGTATTTGTATTACTAGTAAAGTATATGAATTCCTAATATTGTTTTTCATAACAGTTTCCTTCATAAAGGATATATTTCAATTTTGTGGCCCAGCGGTGCTCGCGTAAAGGGCGAGGTCAGTTCTTAGATGGGTCATGGGTCCGGATGGGATTTTCATGATGTCCGGAAATAGCCGACTAGGCACGAGGCACGCCCGAGCGGCATCGCTCACGTATTACCCGAGCAAGTGTAAACGATCAAAATATAAAGCTTTTGTTGCACGCCAACTGTCAAGTTAGCGTAGTCGGTTAATAACATTACAATGCAGCTGTACGTCCTGGGCCTTGCAAAGCGTCATTAAAAAATAAAAATAAAATAAATATTTTTGAACAATCTTACACAAATCAACCTAGTCCCAAACTAAGCAAAGCTTGTACTATGGGTACCAAGTGACGATATATTCATATTCATATTCATTTATTCATAATGTCAAAATTACATGTCAGATATTATTTCATTTTACATATACAATCAATTTTATTAATAATTAATAATCATTATATTCTACAGGTTTACAAATTCGTCGTAGCTGTAGAATGTGTGCTCGAGAAGCCAACTTTTTAGCTTTCGTTTGAAGCATTGTACGGAAGGTTTGAAGCATTATACATACTTATATAGATAAATTGATACTTAAATACATAGAAAACATCCAAGACTCAGGAACAAATATTCGTGTTCATCACACAAATACATGCTCTGACCGGGATTCGAACCCGGGACCTCCAGCTTCGAAGGTCACTACCAACTAGGCTAAAGCGGTCGTTAATTATTTGAATACTCGTATTATTAATATGTTTGATAATTGTTTATTTCAACTTAATAACTAAACTAAAACTGTAAATAAATGGAAAGTGTGTCTATCTTTTATGGAGTATAAAAAGTATTTTTTTTGTTTTTTTTTTGTAAATAGTTCTAGTTTTATATTCAACTGTTAATTTCACATTTAATTGTAGCCTACTTTGTACTTTATTCAATTACAATAATTGTCAAATGTATTTATTGAAAATAATATGAATGTGAATATGAACTTATAGTATAAATGTAATAACTATTATGAATGTAAATAAAAATAAATAAATAAATAAATGAATATTAGAGGACAATCTTACACAAATCGAACTAGCCCCACAGTAAGCTCAAGAAGGCTTGTGTTATGGGTACTAGACGACGGTATATTTAATAGATATAAATACTTAAATACATAGAAAACATCCAAGACTCAGAAACAAATATTCATGCTCATCACACAAATATTTGCCCTGTCGTCAGCTTCACAGGCAGGTGCACTATCCACTAGGCTAAACCGGTCGTCAAATGTAATGTAAAATAGCATTTTGTTATTTAATTAATAAATATTCCATAATTTAGCGCACCACCGGTTCTCGTCGCCAGCAGCCGCCACTGCTTCAATCGATCTATCAAACTGCGTAACGTAGTTAAGTCCCGTACCTTGTATATTCGGGCCTTGTGTAATGTGAAACAACTTCTTTGTTTGCTCATAAAGTGTAGCTTACACGAGCGGAAGGTAGCCTTCGCCTGTCAATCTACCGTTTGTGAGAGGATCGTGAAAAGAACGTAAGAGTAATCCAGACGTGACTCGTTACCGAGGATGCGGCTTACTAGAATTACGATTTGAAACGGGATATTTACAATGTATATTTGTATTTTTGAGTTCCCGATATTTCGGCACTGTTGCAAGCGCCATTAACTGACGTGCTGCGAGTTTTAGTTGTGGTCTACCCACACACCATTGCGATCTACCCTCTTCCTGGTTCGCTTTTTTCTTACAGTGATACCGTCACTACCACCGTCCGCCTTGTCACTTTAAACGTCACGACACACTACACTCACAGTATCAATACGCGAGTTCTTTCTGGAAACAGTCTCTTTTCGATTTGAGAACTTTCGGATCACTGGACGCCAGATACTTGACAGTTGAAACCCGGTTGAAATTCTTATGCCTTTGGATTTCAATGGCTTCCTTAACCAACATAGGTATGTAATGGCGTTCTGTCGAGAGGATCTGAGGGTTGTGCAACTCAATCCAATGATTTGTTCCTGCCTCCAAAAGGTGTTCTGCGATTGCTGACTTCCGAGGTTCGTTATTTAAAACTCGCAGCACGTCAGTTAATCCTTGATAATGGCGCTAACAACAGTGCCGAAATATCGGGAACTCAAAAATACAAATATACATGGTAAATATCCCGTTTTAAATCGTAATTCTAATGTAAATGACCATGTAGGTAAGCTTGAAATCTTATAATGTGGCTTACAGGTTACATGTACATGGGGGTCGCTCAGTTGCTATTCACGATACTTTGGCGTAACGGTTCGAGCGAATCAATAATAGACGATATTCCTATTTTTTACTCAGCTGCGCAACGCAAAGGAGGATAATGTATTTACAGGACGTGTATGTATGCATGTACATACTGTAAATATACATGCATATTAAATAGCGGACCCCGAGCGTCCTTCAGGATGCAACTGTACTGGGATAAAGATAACGTCATGACGGGTCCATAACAGTTCCGTTGCCATGGAAATGGCACGTTAACAAGGCATTTCAAAATTCGCGGTATGATGTCAAGTCATACGTAGCCCCGTGGTATATCGTAAGGCTGATCGACTGACATGCACTTTTTATAAAATGTTTTATGTCACGCCTGGCTATAAAGTGGCAATTACCGCACGCTCCGCGCGCGGAAAATCCCACTTCCTAGCCAGGGGGTGACATAAAATTTTGTACTTACCTCGGGCGGTAATTAAGAAAGCCCCGGATCGCATAATTATCGCCCTTGCCTTCGGCTCGGGCGTCAAATACCTGCGATCTGAGACATTCTTTGTTTTACCGCCCTTGGTAAGTAATGTACTATTAATCTTTTGATGAAATTAAATGATTTGTGACATTATACTCATACTCATAAGTCTACCGGTCCTGGGATCCCAGGGATCTTAACAAAATAATGGTATTGTTTATTTTTTTTTCGCTTGGAGACGACGGTTTAATATTATGTCCGTTATTCCAATGAATTTAGTGCATAAAAGCAAAAGTGCAATGAATTTAGTGTATAAATAAATATGACTATGATGAATACTTTTGGTTGTGTTATATGTTACAACACCATTACATAGTGAGAACCATCCTTTATCCTCACTAGATACATTGCGCTCTTGAGCGACCCTCACCCTCCCGATATATTGAATCTTGGCGTTCTACGGATTTCGATAATATTTGGGTAACATTCAACAAAAGATATGAGAATATCCCCCGTAAGGGTTCGGTAAAGTGTCAATATGAAAGAATTTATGTGAAAACATGTACAATGCTCGTACGGCTTGCTATGGAAATAGGTAGACCCCTGTCAAAGGCATCGTTCTATTGAATCCACATTATTTATTTGGATTCTGCGTGCATCGAGGGCAATTTTCCTTACGCAGTAGATAAAATTAGTTACAAAGGATGGTAGAATTTATTTTAAGTAATTTTATTTTTCATTCAGAGCACACGTGATTAGGTTGCGAGTTTTTTTTTTTGAACCTGACTGTGGCTTCATAGGCCTGGCCCAATAAAGCGATAGGAGTGCGCGGTTGGAGAGTAGTCTGGGGAAAATCCAGGACGAAACCTCCGGCACGACCACGCGTGTAGTTTGGCACACTGGAATACTCTAAGAGTTTGCGCTCCAGTGAGATTGGTTGAGCGGTTTCAACCGAATCTGAGGTGTGAGTGGAATCGAGCTTTGTCAGGAGAGTTTTGTCAGGTTGCGAGTCATGTGGCTGCGGCTGGGACTTCATTAATAATGATAATAAATGCGGTGATTTATAATCATAGCAATTTGTATTTTTTTGTTTTTTTTTTTATACAACGCCGGTGGCAAACAAGCGTACGGTCCACCTGATGGTAAGCGGCCACCGCAGCCTATAGACGCCGGCAACTCCAAAGGAGTCACGTACGCGTTGCCGACCATTTAAGAAATTTATTTATTTATTTAAGAAGTTCAACAGCGTTTACAGAAAATGTGTACGGATTAGTTATTATACTTTAAGCATAGCCAATGACAGAACTCTCTTAGAAAGATATAAAATTAACTCCGAGTTGGATTTAAACATGTGGGTGTATCTAAGTCAAATTTGAGAAATCACTGTGATGACAGCAAAAGGGACAAATTTAGGTCCCTCGCTCTCAACACAGTGTATCCTCGAGAGCTCTGGTAACCCTGCTCACCTCCAGAAACACAACACTATATACTTGTATAGTAGATAATGTTATTATGGCTGTGGTCTTCTGCAAGGTGGAGGTACTTCCCCAGTTGGGCTGCCAAATTCGAGCAAGATGATATTTTGCTGTGCCCTACCTCTCTCACTTTGCCCTACTGCTCTCAACGTTTACGTTTTGACAGATGATATACCGGCTTACCTACAGCGGAACCCGCCTAGCGGGTGCTAGCGGGCCATCCGGTATCTGAGAAAAGTTACGCAGCGCTCCCTAGGCGGGTGGCTGAGGCTCCCGGCAGTGAAAGTGTTAAGTAATAGGGATGTTGTCATCAAAAAAGAAAAACAATAATTGAAATTTGAAATTATTTATTTTGCAAGAACATACACGGGTATTAAGATTACATGTCAGCGAGATATAATATTTGTCATGAATGTATGTTCCGCCACAATATGGCATGCAAAAATAACAATAATAAGCCAGTTTAAAATGTCAAATTATCAAAATATTCATTTAAACTATAAAATGGTCTAGTAAGCAAAAATGATTTTAATTTTTTACAAAATTCGTTTAAATTATTCGATTGTTTTATGTCATTATTTAAGAAATTATAAATTTTAATTCAATTATATTCGATTATATTATAATAAGTTCGATTTTTCTCGAAAAAGTATCAAAATTCTTAATCATCATCATAAATTTAAGAGTTAGACTCTTGTCGGTGTAGCTCTCTCCATCTGACTCTATCCAGGGCCGCCTCCTTGATCTCCTTATACGACACGACTGCTAGCTTCCCTTTTATTTGTTGCATGTAGCTTAACCTCGGCCTTACCCTTCCTCGCTTTCCTTCAATTTTGCCTTCTTTGATGTTCTTTATAAATTCTTAATCAAATAGCGAAAAAAAACTTATAATGAAGTCTCCAAAGTTTAATGAGGGGGCATATCCTGTCCCTTTTCCGTGAAACGCACCTTTGTATTGGAATGAAGGTCAAACCTTTACTTTGTAACAGATTATTTCCCTTTTTTTTTGTTTTTGTTGCATGTGCGGTTACGTTAGCGCGTAATATTAGTATCTATTAGTCAAGTATCATGGCACTACCTGTGAGTTCCTGTAATTGGCTATCTGTATCTACTTGATTGTGTAATGTTATATAATAGCTGTTGGATCTCCAAATAAAATAAATTAAATAAATAAATAAATTTACTTGGTCACTGTTCTGTCGCGCTTTCTCTCACCATATTTTTTTCTATTTAGGCATGTTACATGCACTTATGAATGTCAAAAAACTACCACCGGTTCATAAAATAAACCTCTGCCTCGAGATGAACCGGCGTAAGAAACTCGGCGAGGTGTTTTTTTTCAAAACAATATTCAATGTATATAAAATAACAGTATCATAATACTACAGAATTGGAATGCTACAATATAAACATATATACATATTTTTTGATATTTAGGACAAAATATTTCTGTGTTAGATTACTTGTGCGGGACGCTATGACTGCCAAACATCCCTATCCATGATATAATCGTTTATCTTATAATATGCTTTTGAAATAAGTGTCTGTTTCACGACAGGCTTAAATTTAGAATCCGTAAGTTCAGTAATGTGTCTTGGAATTTTATTGTAGAATTTTATACAATTTCCCAAAAACGACTTTTTCGCCTTCACTAGTCTATACAAAGTTATTTTGAGTTTCCCATTGTTTCTTGTAGTCATTAACTTATCAGTATTCGTTGGGAAATTGTATAAATTCTTCCTAACATACATGATTATTTCAAATATGTACAGCGACGGCAGGGTTAGGATATCTATTTCCTTAAAGATTTCTCTCAATGACTCACGCGACCTCAAGTTATAAATTGCTCGTATAACCCTTTTTTGCAATATAAATACAGTTGAAGCTTCGTTGTTTTATGAGATATTTAAAATAGGATTATCATAATTTTGGCATATTTTTGCCTTGTTTCTCTTAGAGTAGACAAATTTTGAGTCAAC
Organism: Epiblema foenella; assembly: GCA_963556455.1. Classification (NCBI taxonomy): domain Eukaryota; kingdom Metazoa; phylum Arthropoda; class Insecta; order Lepidoptera; family Tortricidae; genus Epiblema; species Epiblema foenella. The sequence continues at coordinate 26,992,244 of OY747099.1, read as the reverse complement.
AACGCTATTTTGTTGTATTTTTGTATATAATTTGTAGTTTGAGGGTAAATTGCAAAAAAATTGACATTCCAAAAAATAAAATGTCCTCCTATTTAAAAAATCGGTAAAAAATAAGTATTAAAGTAACATATTTTTCAATTTTGTTTTCACGTTGTCCAACTCATAGTTTTCTAGTATTCATAAAGTTTTATTGTATAAATTGGACACATTTATAAAAATCTCAATTTCACATAAAGTGTATTTCTGCTCCCATACAAATTTCATATGTCCTTTGTGTAACAGAGGATATTCAAAAAATCATAACTTTGACTAAAACAGCCCGGGCCAAAAAAACAGTATTTTTTAAATACGTATTGACAAGTTTTTTAGACCTCAATTTCGCATCCTTTGTGTTACATTGTGTCATGTTGTGTGACGTTACTCAATTTTTTTCCCATACAAATTAGCTTTCAATTACTTCCTTTGTTTAACATTTTTGAGAATATTCCAATGTGTTACGTATTTTTTTTTTTGCAATCCACCCTTGAAGCAATTAGCTAAAGTAAATGCAACTTACTAAAGCAAACAGGTGAGTTGAGTTTATTTTCGCCGATAGCGCGCCAAGATTGCGAGCGGCATCGCTCCCAAATGAGCCGTCCCGGAACCTACCTTCAAAACAATGAGGCATTCATTCCCCAACCGTGAAATCAATACATACAGTGAAGAAAACGTAAACACGTAACTTTTTATCCTTATTGTCACAGTGATAAGAGCGAAAAACGTGTTTTTTTATTTACTTGACAGATTCTTAAGGAATTATTGGCCATAAAAAAAGCTCCATAAAAGGCACTGACAGCTGAAAAATCTTAGATGTAAGGTAATTTATTTATTCATTGTTTGTTACACAAAAATGGTTTTCGTATGTCCGGCTATTCTCCTCTGCGAGTGGCATTTATCGATTGCCGTGAAATTTAGGAGCAGGTTTGATAGGGGAGTAGAATGATATATTTACCTACGTCTAGGGCAGCACATTGAAACTTGAACGTAACGAGGGATTCAAATAGTTACTGTTGGCACATTATGCTTTTCACACTAGCTATTCATAAAATAATATTTTTTCTCAAATAAGGGAAGCAAAGTACAAACTCGACGACCTCTTTAGTATAGTTAGTAGTGAAGTGACACTCCCTACGAAGCTGGATGTCCCGGGTTCGAATCCCGGTCAGGATATTTATTTGTGTGATGAGCACGAATATTTGTTCTGGAGTCTTGGATATTTTCTATGTATTTATATTTTTCTATATATGTAAATACAAATACAAATACAAATACAAACATTTATTCTGCAAATAGGCCACAAGGGCACTTTTACATGTCAAAATATTAATTTATAATTTAAGAAAGTCTGACTATAATAAGTAATACATTTTTCATGTCAAAATATTAATTTACAGTTCAAGAAGGAATAATAATTTCGAGTTTAACAATTATAACAAAATTAATGTCATACAGTGAAGATAAACTTGCAAAGTTATCTATTACAAATATTAAGTTAGAGATGTATAAGGTCTCAAGATTAAACAAGGAGTGAAATTAATATATTATCCCAGAGATGTACATGGTCTCTGAGCGTCAAAATTAAAATTAATTTAATATTGTTAGAGATGTATATGGTCTCTAAGTCACTGATAATAAAAACGAATCCACAACAGGATGATGTCTCTCGTCAATCCCTTATAAAAGACACTAGTATTAACGTAGTCACTATGTCCTAGCAAGCATGAACAGACCGGACTCCACAAACAGCACCCGATCACGAGTATGACGCGTATCTCAGCCATCGCCTCCCTCGACCATCTGTTAGGGAAGGTGGCGACCCGATCAACGACGCCACCGTAGGCAAAGCCCTTAAAGCGAGCATGACATATTCAAGCTGGCGGACATTGATAATAACAAAGTTAAGGCGACTGTGAGGCGAGAAATAGCATCGTGTTACATAAAACGTAACGGAACTATTATACAAGAATATATCCTAAAATAAACATAGATATATTAAAAGTAACAGGATTAAACTACCACTGGCTTGAAAGCATTTTTGTCATTTAAGAAATCGTTGACAGTATAATACGCCTGGCTTAGCAAATACCTTTTAATATGGGACTTAAATTTACTGAATGGCAAATTAACTATTTCGATAGGTATTTTATTATAAAATCGTATACAGTTCCCCACAAATGACGTGCTAACCTTTCGGAGACGACTGGCCTTCACTGCAATCTTGTGTTTACTTCTAGTGTTGTAGTCATGGATATCACTGTTAAGCTTGAATTCCTGTAAATTTTTCCGCACATGCATAATATTTTCAAGAATGTATTGGCATGCTACAGTAAGAATGTTTGCCTCTTTAAATTTATCTCTGAGAGATTCTCTGGCTTTTAGTTCGTAGATGGAGCGTACAGCTCGTTTCTGTAGCACGAAGATGGTCTGGATGTCAGCCGCTTTACCCCACAACAGGATTCCGTAGGACATAACACTATGGAAGTAACTATAATACACCAGCCTGGCCGTTTCAACGTTAGTTAACTGTCTAATACGTCTAACTGCATAGGCCGCAGAACTAAGTTTGCCAGCCAGAGTGGCAATATGCGCATGCCATTGCAGTTTTGAATCTAAGGTAATGCCTAAGAACACTGTGTTGTCTTCAAATTCCAGTTCATCATCCTTTAGTTTGATCTTAGAATAGTTTATTTGCTTGACATTTGGCAAAGTGAATTTGATGCACTTTGTTTTCTTGGAATTTAGAAGTAAATTATTTGCTGTAAACCAGTTCACAACAGCCTCATTAATAACATCATAGTTTTTCTCTTTCCGTCCTATCTTGAAGATAAGTGACGTATCATCTGCAAATAGCACTATATCATGTTTATGTTGCACCAAGTTTGGTAAGTCATTGATGTAAACTAGGAACAGAAATGGACCCAGAATCGAGCCTTGAGGGACTCCAAGCGCAACAGTTGTCCCTGCAGATTGAGTTCCATTAATGACTACTCGTTGAGTTCTTTCCGACAGATACGATGAAACAAGGTCAAGAGCACCGTTTTTTATCCCATAATGTCTTAACTTTCTAATTAAGTTCACATGATCAACGCAATCAAATGCCTTTGATAGATCACAGAACACTCCAATAGCATCTTGAGCCCCTTCCCAGGCATCATGTATATGTTTAATTAGTACCACCCCGGCATCGGTGGTAGAACGACCTCTAGTGAATCCGAATTGATTGCTATTGAGTAGTTTATTGCGATTAAAGTGGGACATAAGCTGATTAAGAATAAGTTTCTCAAAAACTTTGCTTAATGCCGGTAGTATTGATATTGGCCTGAAGTTGGTAGGGTCAGTTTTTGCTCCCGATTTAAACAAGGGGATAATTTTACTGTGTTTCATCAGGTCAGGAAAAACTCCAGTATCAATACATTTATTGAAAATATCAGCTAAGAAAGGTGCGATTGATTCTATAATGGAATGTAATACTTTTACTGAAAGGCCCCAGAGATCTTCAGTCTTCTTTAAAATTAATGACTTAAAAGCTTTTATTAAAGTTATGGGAGACACATAAGTAAAGCTAAAGATTTCTGTACATTCTGTTACATTTGCTTTCAATAAAGATTCAGCGACATCTGGTGATGAGTTTAAGGACTTCGTAGTCTCGACAGGTACGTTAGAAAAGAACCGCTCAAAATGATCCGCTACTTCGTAGTCAGAACTTACCAGAGTATCATCGATTCGTAGGCTGTAGTGCGGATCTTTTATTTTACTTTTCCCAGTTTCAGTGTTGATAACTTGCCATACAGTTTTGACTTTATCTTTGGAGTTTTGGATCTTTTTTGACAAGTAATCGGCTTTAGCGGCGACACACATTAATTTAAAAGATTTCGAATAGTTCCTAACATACTCTAGAAATTCCGGCCTTTTATCAGTAGTTCTCGAATCGTACAACTCATAGAGTCGGCGTCTTCTCCCGTGAATATCTGGGGTAGCCCAGTCGCTGAACTTAGGCTTGACCTTGATTTGAATTTTCTTTAAAATAAAACTGGCATCAAATTCGGTTTTGATGCAGTTAAACAATTGAGCATATAAACGGTCAGGGCTTTCCTGAACAATTGGAAGGTAACGTAATCGTTTCGTGATATTGCGATTGAATAAATCTAATCTTTTTTCAGAAATAGGTCTGCACATTGTGTCTCGTGGAGCTTCATCAGTTTTTCCGCTGAAAGAGACTTGTTGTCCACAGTGGTCAGAACTTAAGGTGTTTATGATTGACTTATTAATAGCTTCCTTGTTACTGAAAACGTTATCTATACATGTTGCGCTGGTTGCTGTAATACGAGTAGGTTCATAAAATAAGTTCACTAAGTTAAATGATTTAAAAGTATTCACTAGGCTCACGCACATGTGCGATTTCTCAAGCAAGTTAACGTTAAAATCACCACACACAATAACACATTTTGCACTCTTGAAAATACTACTCAGAACTTCTTCCATAACAGACTCAAATAGACTGTAATCCGCGGATGGGGGCCTGTATACGCATATAATTATAAATTGATCTAACTCTACGCAAGAGACTTCTATGTGACGCTCGACGGACATGTCAACAATGTCTTTACGCTCTTTACATTTCAAGTTATGTCTTACCATAATTAAGGAGCCTCCTCGCCTACATGACTTCCTAGAATATGAGCTTACTATGCTATGATTGCTAAAATTAAACATAAATTCATGATTTCTAAGCCAGTGTTCCGTTATACAGAGAATATGAATATTTGAACATTGTATAAACAAGTCAATTTCAAGTTCCTTATTCGAAAATCCCTGTATATTTTGATGAACTATATTAATACTAGTGCTACATCTATCAACGGGTTCGAGGCCGGTGATAACACGCGTTGTCTTATCGGTCAGTTTAAATTACTGGCCGGTTCGGACTCCATTACCGACCCCACGCTACTAAAGCGTAACACAGGGACCGCCTTAACATTATCCGACGTCGTACTAGTTACGACTAGGGTAAGTATCTGTTTATCTATATAAGTATGTATATCATCGCCTGGGTTGTTATTATTATTATAAAAATTACAATAGGTACGTCTACGTAAGAGCGTAAAGTCTCATGTTACAAGCAATTATTTTTTACTGTTTAGTGTTTTTTGGAGTCGGTTAAATTTTTTTAATTAAATTTTTTCTGAATAGCAGATGTGAAAAGTACCATTTTATCTCACTCCGATTTTAGCGATGCAAGAATACAGGCCCCAAGCGCTGATTACAAACTTAATGAAGCGTACGCTTGTTGGTTTAACCTTTACCGGGGAATAACAGTGTTACGTGAACTCTAGCCCATCAGGTCTTCCCACCTAGCCCATCTAATTCCCTTAAATCATATCATAGCCCTATAGAATCTAAGAAAAGTTGTAAATGAGTCGGTGGTTTTAACAGCCTACCACGCTTATGTTACGTCGACTCTAAGTTACGGCATTATTTTCTGGGCAAACTCAGTCGAAAGAGAAATGGCGTTTAAAGCCCAAAAAAGACGTATTAGATCTTTATGTGGCATTCGTCAACTGGACTCTTGTAAACCATATTTTCAAAAATTACGTATTTTGACTCTCCCATGCCTGTATGTATTTGAAGTTGTAATGTTTTTAAGATGTAATCTGCACCTATATCCAAGTTTTAGGAGTACACGTCTAAGGAACAAAATAAGCGGAATGTCTTCCAAAACAGCTCAATTTAGGAAAAGTGTTCTGGGAATGGCCCCTAAAATTTATAACAAAGCACCGAAAGATATTATAGATATAGATAATTTGGCTCATTTCAAAAAGAAGCTATTTGATATTCTGGTAAGAAAAGCCTACTATACTGTTAACGAATTTTTGTTAGACTGCGATTAATGGAATTTAGCACAAGCCTGGCTCCATTAATAGCTTCATTCGATTTGTATGCCTAACGGCGCAACATGGTGTTTCATAATATTGTATTTTTTACCTTTGACCTTTGTACTTACCTGTGTTGAACAAATAAATACATTATTATTATTATTAAAACGCAAGCACTAAAAGGACGCAGCGAAGCATCTAGATCTACTCTTTTTCACTAATCTAACTAGTTTATTAAATTGTTTTAGGTTGTGAGCCTCTGATTAAAATACAGAGGGGTTGTTAATAGTAGCGGCAAAATCAAAGGCAAAGATCACTGTGATGACGTAGTGGTCTGGGTAGCCTAGAGGTAATTATTTTTGTAATTAATATGTTCGTTTCAAGTTTTGAGTTTCTTCCGTAGTTAGTTGCACCGCCAATATTTTTCTGCTTCGCCTTAAGGTTGACTGGTAGAGAATTCCAAGTGGCAAAAAAGTCCTCTTTTTGCATTGTGAGGTTTTTTTGTGCAATAATGATTAAATAATAAGCCTAATTCTAATAAGGTTCGAAGGTCAGTTGGCAGTCGCTTCCGTAAAAACTAGTGGCTACGCCAAATCTTGGGATTAGGTAGCGGACCCCGGGCATCCTTCAGAATGCAACTGTACCGGGACAAGGTTAGGATGATGATGATGATAATGAATAAATACATATATTAAGATTCCCGCCCGCGGCTGCGAGCAAGATCACGTTACATTTTCTTTGTATTTTGTTCTCTGTATCAAATAATTTATCTGGATCTAGTTTAGATAATGTTTACATCCAAGAGTCTAGAAAGAGCAAGCAACATAATAATGTTGTATTATGGCATGTGCTTTCCTTCATTTCCATTGAATTAAACGGTACATTACATAGACATTATTATTATTTTCATCACATTATTCAATCAATCAATCAATCAAACATTTATTTTGCAAATAGGCCACAAGGCACTTTTACATGTCAAAATATTAATTTACAATTTAAGAAAGTCTGACTATAATAAGTAATACATTTTTCATGTCAAAATATTAATTTACAATTCAAGAAGGAATAATAATTTCGAGTTTACAATTATAACAAAATTAATGTCATACAGTGAAGATAAACTTGCAAAGTTATCTATTACAAATATTACAACATCATTAAAGTTAGAGAGGTGTGTCTCAAGATTAAACAAGGAGTATAATGAAATTAATATAATATCCCAGAGATGTACATGGTCTCTGAGTGACATCATGGGTCATGAGTTTGTATGACCGTACTCGCTAGCGACTGCGTAAACGATCGAGTATGCCTATTCTTAAGTTCTATTGCGAAACTGCCAGAGACACTGTACTTTTGCCCATACAATTTTTTACGCAGTCGCTAGCGAGTACGGTCATGTAAACTCATGGTAAAGGCACTGAGCTATAGCTAATTAGCTAGCAGCTAGCTGTCGACACAGAGAACCCCATATACATAAATGAAGGGTCGGCAGCGCACTTATGACTCATCTGAGTCCATATGCCATGATATCTGCTTACCACCAGCAACTAGAAGCGCTCGTGGCCCAGCGGCACCAGCGTACCGCGTGCGATATGCGAGGTTAAGCAACGTCGAGCCAGGTCAGTTCTTGGATGGGTGACCGCTTTAAGTGGTTATTATCTGAGCGCTCCCGTGCTTCGGAAGGCACGTTAAGCCGTTGATCCCGGCTGCTGTCTATGATAGCAGTCGTTAAGCCAAGTTAGAGGCCGTCGGGCGGCTTGAGAACTTGTTACAGTCAAGTTGCCCACTCACTTGACAGAAGGATCGAAGTTGGACCACGTCCGTAGGGAGTACCCACCGCTACCCTACACGTAACCCCTGGGCGGTGCTAAAAGTGCAACAAAAACTGGCAACTGTACTGTCTTCTCGAAGATCTCACGGTTCGAAATAATTGCCACATGATAAATAAATAAATAACCACCAGCAATCCTCGTTTTCCACTGACGAGGGATAAAATTAATTACGATTTTAATTCGAAATCAGTAGAAGTGTAACGGAATGTAAATAAATAATTTCAAACATTGGACTTTAAATTCTAAACCCCATCCAAGAGAAAAGTTAAAGAATACAGTCAAGGACAATTTTTATACATTTTTTTCTCCTCAGTCAATTGAAATAAGGCCCAAAAATGTATACATATTTATTATAAACTCGAATACAGGGGCTTTGTCGCTTTCCCCAGTTGGAAATTAGTGTCACAGTTTAAACGACATTAAGGTTGTCTGGAAGAGATCGCTTTTTAGCGATAAGACCGCCTGTTCTCTACCATCAACATGTTTAATTATTAATCATGTTTTCAATGTATTTTCTGGTGAACAATAAAGAGTATTTGTATTTTATTGTATTGTGTGAAACAAAGGTGTTAAGAGGACTTGTAAGTTTCAAAATGATTTGATTTCAAATTATGACAAAAGTATTGATAATACCAATAAAATGATTAGAGGATACGATAATTTTATTAAAGTTTTAGATATTAACATGGCCATTTATTGATTTCATTGTGTGTATTAGAATTTAAGCGGAGAAACAGTTTTTAGCTTGAAAATGGTCGCTTTGAAGGGATGTTTAAAACGATATTTCTTAAAGAAAAATACAAAATATACATTTAAAATTTATGACATTAGGTCGCAATAGTCCTTTTCTAAATAGTGACACTAAGAAAATGTCAAGATACGCATCAATTCAATCAGAAAATCGCCTAAATAGATGAGCGTTTTTTAACTGATAAGAACCTGAAGGTTATTACTTTTTTATTTTTTTTATAGGGGGCAAATGAGCAGACGGATCGCCTGATGGTAAGCAATTACCGTCGCCCATAGACACCTGCAACATCAGAGGAGACGCAAGTGCGTTGCCAGCCTTTCAGAAGGGAATACGCTCTTTTCTTGAAGGTTTGAAGGTCATGTCGGTCCGGAAATACCGCAGGCGACAGTTCATTCCATAGTTTTACGTTTTTTTCTTTTAGTAATTATTTCTCATTTATAAAAAAAATTGCAATATGTTTTCTAGTCAAAAAAAAACCGAATTTAAGGGTCCATATTTTCACTTGTAGGTTATTTTTCCCAAAAAATCAAAACGTATAAGCCTAATATTAAGGAATAGAATATGTTGCCGATTTTTGTATAGAAAAATTCTGCTACAACTGGAGAATCCCGTTGTCTTAAGACCATTGTGAGGCCGACTGTACCAAACAAACTCACGCCCAAAGGTAAAGTAGCTCCTCAACGAATTTCTAATACTTCTGTCACTCTCACATGTAACTGAAAGTCGAATAAATACGTCACAGAATAAACATAAGACAGATATCTCTATACAAGAGGTCATCGTCTTCCTAACATTTCCAGCGGGGTAATCACGTATCTTTTGTACTACCGTTAGGTAGATTTTAATGTCAAATTTTAATTGTCAGCTCATACATTTATACTTCAAAATTGACAGTAAAATCTATCTACTGTTAGTACATAAAGTTACGTGATTCGCCTGTAGGTCGTTCTCTAAGGAATCCTGGGTCTTTGACACCCATTACCAAGATTTGGACTAGTTACTAGTCTGCTCATATACAACAAGTACTTGAGTTCAGCGGGGTAGTCACGTAACTTTTGCACTACCGTTATAGGTAGATTTTAATGTCAATTTTTAATACGTATTTTATTTCATCATTCAAGGTCACATGTCAATAATACTATAAAAAAAAGAAACACGGACATAAGCATGTCTATTCAAATAACCCGCCCCAGATCATCCCGGGTGAAAAGGTGCCCATCACGCTCGCTGCATTACCGCGTTGAATCGCGATAGAGAGCCTTTGCATCAGAAATGACCACTATGAAATTGATTTTTAATTGGCTCATACATTTATACTCCAAAATTGTCAGTAAAATCTATCTACCGTTAGTACATAAAGTTACGTGATTAGGCTGTAGTTTTAATAGTCTTGCCTGAAATCATAATTTAGTTAAAATAAGTCTGTAAATATTCGAAAAAACGTAAGGATCAACAGTCACTTTGGATAGCAAGTGTCCATTTAAAAGTTTGAAATATGTCTGTCTCAGCTTTCAATAGCCAGACTTATAGTAACTCCTCCTCTTCCTCTTATTCGAACCAAGCGCTTTGCATCATCTTTTATAATGCGCACTTCTAAGGTTTGGAATTCTCTGCCGGCGCTTGTGTTTCCGAGCTCATATAACCTAGACCTTTTTAAGGCACGAATGAATAGGCACCTTCTGGGTGAGCTCGCTTCATCGTCGGCCTCATCTTTGCCCCCTGGCTAGATGCTGGCCAAAAGCGATCCCATTTTTAATAAAAAAAAACTTCTGTTTATATTTATTCATTTATTTGAAGAGCACGCAGTTTGCAGAGGCTCTGTATAGCATTTATTCTGTGACTACGTACGAATAACATTCTACGACTCGAAACTTCCCGTAAGAGTAATTTACTCGTAAACTTTCCAGTGTGTTGGCAATCAAGTAAACAAGTTACGAGTCTTTTCCAATAATTAAAATCATGTCAAGATAATGTAGCAAAATTCCCTGTTAGTCTTAATATAGTTGGCATAAGGTAGAATTTTATTGGCTTCTGGAAAACGATTTTCAGGCACGTATCCAGAGGGGGAGGATAAATCCCAACTATCCCCAGTTCGAGATCCAGATTTTTTTCAGAATTTTAAACTTCATGGTTTGAAAATGAGAGGCGGGGGCCTAATTTCCAAACGATGAAGTTTAAAAATCTGATGAATAGAGGGGGGCACACTTTTTAGGACTAAATTAACGGCTAAGTATGATTGGAATATGCCTGCTGGTGCGCAGATTTGGATTTTAATTTGACGTTCCAAAACCGAAAACCTTTTAAAACTCAAATCATCACCATCATCCTAGCGTTATACCGGTACAGTTGCATCCTGAAGGATGCCCGGGGTCCGCTACCTAATCCCAAGATTTGGCCTAGGCACTAGTTTTTACGAAAGCGACTGCCATCTGACCCTCCAACCCGAGGGGAAACCAGACCTTATTGGAATTGGGCCTTCCAAATCACGGTAGTGCTCAGTTAATAACCACTCAAAATGGTCACCCATCCAATAACTGACCTAGGCTGACGTGGCTTAGCCTCGCATACCGCACACGGTACACTGGGCCACAAGCGCTCCTAAGGCACTGGTCCCACCGGCGGCGAGCAGCGAGTACTCTCATAGTAATTCTACTCGTTTTCTCGCTCAAGCGAGTAGAACTGCTATTATGGGATTACTCGCTACTCGCCGGCGGTGTCTAAAACGCTAGCGCTCTTAAAACTCAAATACACTAAATAATATTACACATTAAATCAGAATAAGTTATTTTTTTTTTCCAGAATTTCTTGTTTCTGTTTGATTCCCAAGTCAACAAGAAATCTGTAAATGTTTTCCTGTGCGTAAATAAAAATGTTCTCAGCATGGAACGGCGTAATGCATTGGAAAACTATTAAGCCAGACAAAAGACCCCGCCAACGCCGCACGAGTGCTCTTCGTTTCTCGTTCGATAAAACGCGTTTACTTACAAGCTGTTATCTGCCGCCAACAGTCGTGTTAAACGATAGATTGTCTCAAACAAACTGCTCGAAGTCCTTTTTACATGTGTATAAAAATATATAATAAATTACCTTTGGACATCAAGGAGCTTCCTTTGAACTTATTTAAAAGAAAATTGTTTCTATGGCTTTGCAACAAGTGTTTTTACTCTGTGAATGAATATTTAAAACTATGACATTTAATTATTATTTATATGACTTACCTATACAATGTAAATTAATTTAATAAGGCTTGACATCTAGAAATAAACAGTTTATATATTTTTTGATTTAACCTTAAAAATCTAGCATAATATTATGTAACATTGCTATCTTTTAAATTAATTGGTTACGCATAGTTCTCACTAAAAAAATTTGCATGCTACCCTAAGCAGAGTATGGCTGATCTCAATCCTAAGATTAACACCGATATGTAATGTAACCTGTACTCAGCAAATAAATTCATTTCATTTCATTTCATTTCATTTCATTTCATTTCATTTAGACCTAGTAAACTTAGCCAAGTATAAGTGTACCTTTTTTTTATAAAAAAATGGGATCGCTCTTGGCCAGCATCTAGCCAGGGGGCAAAGATGAGGCCGACGATGAAGCGAGCTCACCCACCGTTTAAATCTAAAGAACAATAGTCATTTGCTATTCCGCTAAAAGACCATGTTAGTTTTTTTTTAATACCACGTCGGTGGCAAACAAGATGACACTCACACACACACACAGCGGTTCTTCAAGAAAGGAGTGTATAAATTTTTAAAGGGTCGGCAACATGTGACACCCCAGGAGTTGCAAGCGTCCATGGGCTACGGTGACCGCTTACCATCAGACGGGCCGTACGCTTGTTTGCTACCGACGTTGTATAAAAAAACCCCCATCTGATAGTTCATTGGTGATAATGAATGAGATACATCCACTTGCTTATTTTCGCATGCAGTTAACGCTCATCTGTTTAGGCCATTATCTGGTATCTTGACATTTTCTCAGTGTTACTATCTAGAACAGGACTATTGCGATCTTATGTCATAAATTTTAAATGTATTTTTTCTATTTTTCAATAAGAAATATCATTTCAAACATCAATCCAAATCGACCATGTTTGTTTTTCCCGCTTAAATTCTACTCCACATTATAAAATGAAAAAAATGCTATGTTACTATCTAAAACTTTATCAAAATCATCGAATCCTTTAATCACTTTATTATTATTTATTTATGGTATTATAAATACTTTTGTCATAATTTGAAATCAAAACATTTTAAAATTTATAAGGCCTCTTAATGCTCCCACCTTCATTTCTCACTCGCAAATACAAGTAAAGTACAACAAACCACAACCAATAATGACAAATCCTCCAACTGATCGTAACTTGTGGTATTGGAATAAAATTGTTACTTAGTGCTAAAATGACGCAATATTAGCAGTTTATTAAAATTAAAAATACTGCAACACTTTGGTTTAGAATTTTCATAAAAACCGGTTCCATTCATTGAATATTATTATGAATTCAACGTTGCAAAACCCTGCCTGGGGATATTAAAAATGCGTGAATAGGCGAAATAGCTCAACGTAACAAGTAGGTCATAGTTAATAAATGGCGGTAAAATGATGATTCACCTGTGAAAAGGCCGAGATCACGAGTTACTGGATTTGAGGATAACGAGGTTATTCATAGAGGGCCTCGATTTGGCTCGTCACTTTAGCATCCCTTATTTTAATATTCCTTATCTTCACAGAGTCGTTAGGCAACTTCGTAACTTGGCGGGCCCTTTATTTATTTATCGTAATTATTTCGAACCGTAAGATCTTCGAGAAGACATCATCCTCCTTGCGTTATCCCGGTACAGTTGCATCCTGAAGGATGCCCGGGGTCCGCTACCTAATCCCAAGACTTGGCGTAGGCACTAGTTTTTACGGAAGCGACTGCCATCTGACCCTCCAACCCGAGGGGAAGCCAGACCTTATTGGAATTAGGCTTGTCAAGTGAGTGGGCAACTTGACTGTTAGAAGTTCTCAAGCCGCCCGAAGGCCTCTAACTTGGCTTAACGACTGCTATCATAGACAACAGCCGGGATCTACGGCTTAACGTGCCTTCCAAAGCACGGGAGCGCTCAGTTAATAACCACTCAAAGCGGTCACCCATCCAATAACTGACCTGGGCCGACGTTGTTTAACCTCGCATACCGCACTTGGTACGCGGGTGCCGCTGGGCCACGAGAAGACAGTACGGTTGACAATTTTGTTGCACTTTTAGCAGCACCAAGGGGTCATATGTAGGGCAACGGACCTGGTGCTGCTTCGACCCGCCTTTTCCAAATGAGTGGGCACCATGACTATTAAAATCTTCCTATATATTGAAATGTAATAAGAATGTGAAAGATATGAACTCAATCGAGGGTCGGAGAGCCGCTGAAAAGCAACACGAAATATTTCTTTTCAGTCTGCGAGATAATACAAGTGATTATGAATGCAGAACATCGAGTTTTTATCCATTTTATTACGGGTATTTTTCATTGAAAGTAAGAGGGTCTATTTCTTGCGTCATTAATAAAATATAGACAAGCGAACGAAGGTTTCAATGTCGACGGGAACACTCTAGCGTTGGTATGTAAGTATCTATGTTAGTGTATCGTTTTGCTTAAGTGTATGAATATTTATAAGATTTCAAGCTTACATGGTCATTTACATTAGAATTACGATTTGAAACGGGATATTTATATTTGTATATTTGAGTTCCCGATATTTCGGCATTGTTGCAAGCGCCATTATCAAGGATTAACCCCTAATCCTCCTAAACCATCCAAAAATATTATTTTATTTATTTATTTATATTTATTCTGCTTCCGAGTTCCTCCCCGCTCCCAAATCACTCCGTACCTACTTTAACGCCGCCAACCATCTTAGCATGTCCGCGCGCCGACGCCTGCACCTCGCGACTCTTCTGTTTGGTGGTACACCATGAGACCCCACCGTAACTTTTTAAAAAGATACAATGGTCCAAGAGTGCGTGTCTATACATAGGACAGCGGTTTTCCGAGGTAGTGTCAGGATTGCGGCGTCTAAGTGCTGGAATGACCTCCCACCTCCTATCCAGGGGGCGCCTAGCAAGGATACCTTTAAGCCTAAACATAAAGGCAATTTTTGACGCTCCAAAAATCCAGCACTATAGCAGCAAAAAATATACCAACCGGTTAAAATCTATTTCAAAATTTTTAGTTCTCTTGTTGTTGTACCTCAGATATTTGTATGTAAGTAATAAGTGGATTTTTTCTTTTTGTATTATTTATGTATTTTTTTCTGTTGCAGTCATATTTCATTGTTGTTGCTATTATTTATTGTACGGTGGTCCGTGAGTCACCGACGGTACTGGCTGAAAATCAGCTCTGGAGGTGTCTGACACCTCAGCATAATGCTGAGTCAGTGTCCCATACTCACTGCCACCGGGACACACATGTTATGTACTTAGTTCGTTTTTCTTCTGTTTTTTTTTATCTGTCTATAAATATTTCTTTCTTCCTTTCTTTCTAAATCAATTTGGCATAGAGTTCGAATCAATTTGGCATAAAGATCAGCCACGCACGGTGGCGTATCATACCGCTAGCTACAGACACAGAGGCTCCTAATAATACAACCTTCACTGTGAGAGTAACAAAACTAGGCCTTGGCAGCACTTAACTCACTAGAAGAAATCGGAGCACCGTGCCTTTAACAAATGAAGTTAATAAAACAATGTTATTTCACCGGATGAGACTTCCAAGAAATTATTTTTCCTTCGAGAAAAAGAACAATTGCGTCTGCTTTTTATTAACGCACGTTGCTTATAATAACGGAACCTATGACTACTTAGTTTTGATTTTTTTCCTTTTAAACTCATTATCAGCCATGATGTTTGTTACATGCCCAGAAGCCACCGTTTAACTGGCTGTGGGGGAGGACACTTGGAAAATAACAAGAATTATCACTTTAAAGCTTAACATAACGCAAACGGATGTCTGAATAAAAAACGATGAAAGGTAGGGCATGCAATCTCGCACGATGATTTCGATCCCGGTATTTGAGGGATCCCGCAGGGTTCAGAAATAATATCACATCTAGTTATCATTTTATATTCGGTTATGTTATTCTCATAAATCACACGCTCCCTTGTGATAAGAGCCACGTTTACATCTTAAACTCACGAGAGAAAGAGACACAACACTTTTCGGGAATGGAGTTTTTGGGCAAATCTCGATGAAACGAATCTAATAAGTGGTAAAGTATTATTTGATTTTGATTTGGAGGAATTTTCACTTTCTGACTGACAACAAAGTTCACAACATTCACTTCATTTCTAGCTCTGGTCCAACGAAATGTTCGGCCGTTTTTTTTTAAATACACTTTTTATTAACATGGATGTAACATTGCAAACATGAACAGACCGGACCCCACAAACAGCACCCGTTCACGAGAATGACGCGTGTGACGGACGGACAAGGCGGAACTATAAAGGTTGTTTATTACGGAACTCTAAAAAGCAGTAAGACTTGCAGGTCGTAATCTTATTTGTCACTGTCTTAGTATATTAAAAAAAAACCGGCGAAGTATAAACAATAAAGAGATCCGTACCAACTCCTACTAGTCCACATTTAAAACCACTATCCAATACATTGAATCTAAAACGGTCGTATCTTCATAGGGAACTCGCCTTTTGTTTGGGCAAGACAGCAAAATTTCAAAAACCGTAAAACTTATCTTGTTCAAACCAAAAATCGTTGAAAGTATTTATTAATGCACACCACCTCCATTTTTTTTCGAAATTTAAACTGCATAGTTTGGAAATTAGAGGGGAGCGGACACACTTTTTACTTTTTTTCTATTAATAAATTTGTTTTCTACTATTTACTTAACAAAAAATAAATGTACGTCATACAAAGAAGTGAAGGACAAAGCTGAATGTAGAATAAGCTGGCAATTACTCCACCGACAAGAGCCAAGCTCTTAAATATTATGATGATGATGACTATTTACTTGATTTGTGCAATAAAGTTTTTACTAAACTAAACAAAACTAAACTTTTTATGACTTTAACAGCTAATATCAAATCATCGTTTTTAGAAACCTTTATATCATTTTTAAAGTCCTATCCACACGACTATGTGCGTTGAATTTTTTTTATCCATCAGTTATATGTATGGAGTGCCCCCCTAATTTAATATTTTTTTGTAATTAAATTCACATCACTTATTATGCCGCGTTTCATAGAATACACCTTCCTAACAAAATTCATTATTGTAGTGCTTATCCGAGTAAATCGGCTGTGACATAAATACGGATGGACGAAAGTATAAGGGCTCCGTTTTCGCCATTTTTTTTTTTATTTATTGCAAACAAAACATATACAGCATTACAGTCGAAACCAAAGCACTGTATAATTTAGGTTATAAAACACATAATTCACAATAGGAAAATTCAAATATCAATCAACTCTCATCCATCATCTCACAGTACCGCAGACATATTCGATACACAACCGTCCATCGACTTTCAAACAAATCACATTCTGGTGCCCATGACAGAAGCGAGTTCAGCAGTCGCAGAGCGCGTACAGCTGGCGAGCTTCTATGCGCCACAGTGCGTGTAATTGGGACTGCCAAAAGGTTGGGACTTCGCGGTCTTAGGAAATTTTTAGGCAGAAACGGGATAGCGAGCCTAACAATTCGTGCTACGAGCTCAGGGCAGTCACAGACAGGCTACGGAACCCTAAAAAAACAACTTTTTCCGTGAGTCCGCAAGTTGACGCAGGCCCGGCTGTATAACCCCGCAGTAAGTAAACAAGGCGCATGCCTCCGGCAGCTGGGTCGTTCTACTTTTTTATAACCAGTTTTCTATTACAAAAAAAACTATTATATGTATGGAATTAGTTGATATTTTGACATGTAAAAGTGCCCTTGTGGCCTATTTGCAGAATAAATGTTTTGATTTTGGTTTCGAGTGTACAAAAACAGGATTTCGAAATAGTACTTGAACCTAATAAAAGGAATGTATAGGTAAAAATACTTAAATATTAAGAGGCCTTATAAGTTTAAAAATGTTTTGATTTCAAATTATGACAAAAGTATTGATAATACCAATAAATTGATTAAAGGATACGATGAGTTTATTAAAGTTTTAGATAGTAACATAGCCATTTTTAGATTTTATTGTGTGTATTAGAATTTAAACGGAAAAACACAATTTTTAGCTTGAAAATGGTAGATTAGGAGCGATGTTTGAAACGATATTTCTTAATGAAATATACAAAGAATACATTTAAAATTTATGACATTAGGATCCAATAGTCCTGTTCTAGACAGTAACATTGAAAAAATGTCATGATATGTGTCAGTTCAATCAGAAAATCGTCAAATAGATGAGCGTTTTTTAACTGATAAGGACTCTTAACATATTTCTGTAAAATGTGGGTAGCACAGTGGTAAAAACCATTTATTCATGCAAATGGTGAGACATCCAAGAACCATTGAGTTACTCGATTTATGGATTAGGTGTGGTATGTTAATTACCAAAACTATCGGAAGTGATACTGCAAATAAACCTCTTTCTAAAAATCAATACAATGATATGTTGAGCGCCAAGTATTCCAAAAACTGCATTTAAAAACAAAGTGTCTTAAAATTATGTACATGAAAAAGTAGAATGGCCCAGTAGCGTCACGGGATGAAAGCAGGCTAATAAACAGAAACGCTTTGTGTTTTTTCAATCTGGCTCACTTCCAACCTTATCTAAATTTTCCAGTGTAAGACCAAACGACGCTTTGATAAAAGCCTTTAACAGATATCGAACTTAATATCCGTTCATAATCTTTGCTTGGCCTAAAATTTCTTCATCAATCGTTAGGAGGCCTTATAAGTTTTAAAATGTTTTGATTTCAAATTATGACATAATTATTTATAATACCAGTAAATTGATTAAAGGCTTCGATGATTTTGATAAAGGTTTAGGTAGTAACAGCATTTTTTTCATTTTATTATGTGTAGTAGAATTTAAGCGGGAAAAACAAGTTTTGAGCTTCAAAATGGTCGATTTGGAGTGATGTTTGAAATTATATTTCTTATTGAAAAATAGAAAAAATACATTTAAAATTTATGACATAAGATCGCAATAGTCCTGTTCTAGATAGTAACTGAGAAAATGTCAAGATACGTGTCAATTCAAACAGATAATGGCCTAAACAGATGAGCGTTTTTTAACTGTTAAGGACCCTTAGATTTCTTATTGAAATACTATTTTTGCCCGCCCGTTTTCACAATAAGCAGAAACGCTATGTATTCTTTAAATCTAGCTCACTTCCAACCTTATCTAAATTTTACAGTGTAAGACCAAACGACGCTTTGCTAAAAGCCTTTAACAGATATCGAACTTAATATCCGTTCATAATCTTTGCTTGGCCTAAAATTTCTTCATCAATCGTTAGGAGGCCTTATAAGTTTTAAAATGTTTTGATTTCAAATTATGACATAATTATTTATAATACCAGTAAATTGATTAAAGGCTTCGATGATTTTGATAAAGGTTTAGGTAGTAACAGCATTTTTTTCATTTTATTATGTGTAGTAGAATTTAAGCGGGAAAAACAAGTTTTGAGCTTCAAAATGGTCGATTTGGAGTGATGTTTGAAATTATATTTCTTATTGAAAAATAGAAAAAATACATTTAAAATTTATGACATAAGATCGCAATAGTCCTGTTCTAGATAGTAACTGAGAAAATGTCAAGATACGTGTCAATTCAAACAGATAATGGCCTAAACAGATGAGCGTTTTTTAACTGTTAAGGACCCTTAGATTTCTTATTGAAATACTATTTTTGCCCGCCCGTTTTCACAATAAGCAGAAACGCTATGTATTCTTTAAATCTAGCTCACTTCCAACCTTATCTAAATTTTACAGTGTAAGACCAAACGACGCTTTGCTAAAAGCCTTTAACAGATATCGAACTTAATATCCGTTCATAATCTTTGCTTGGCCTAAAATTTCTTCATCAATCGTTAGGAGGCCTTATAAGTTTTAAAATGTTTTGATTTCAAATTATGACATAATTATTTATAATACCAGTAAATTGATTAAAGGCTTCGATGATTTTGATAAAGGTTTAGGTAGTAACAGCATTTTTTTCATTTTATTATGTGTAGTAGAATTTAAGCGGGAAAAACAAGTTTTGAGCTTCAAAATGGTCGATTTAGAGTGATGTTTGAAATGATATTTCTTATTGAAAAATACTCATACTCATTTATTCGTAAAGCCAATTTACATGTCAAAAAATTTTAAGCAATATCAATATTACATTACAATATCAAATTATTATGTCACATTATGAAAAATACGATAGATTATAAAAAAAATTATAATTAAAATAGCTCAATAGAGAAAATGAAAACTCATAATAATACATAAAGTGAAATAGAAAAAATACATTTAAAATTTATGACATAAGATCGCAATAGTCCTGTTCTAGATAGTAACTGAGAAAATGTCAAGATACGTGTCAATTCAAACAGATAATGGCCTAAACAGATGAGCGTTTTTTAACTGTTAAGGACCCTTAGATTTCTTATTGAAATACTATTTTTGCCCGCCCGTTTTCACAATAAGCAGAAACGCTTTGTATTCTTTAAATCTAGCTCACTTCCAACCTTATCTAAATTTTACAGTGTAAGACCAAACGACGCTTTGATAAAAGCCTTTAACAGATATCGAACTTAAAATCCGATCATAATCTTTGCTTGGCCTAAAATTTCTTCATCAATCTTTAGATTTCTTATTGAAATAATATTTTTGCACGCCCGTTTTCACAATAAGCAGAAACGCTTTGTATTCTTTAAATCTAGCTCACGTCCAACCTTATCTAAATTTTACAGTGTAAGACCAAACGACGCTTTGATAAAAGCCTTTAACAGATATCGAACTTAAAATCCGTTCATAATCTTTGCTTGGCCTAAAATTTCTTCATCAATCGTTAGATTTGTTATTGAAATCCTATTTTTGCCCGCCAGTTTTCACAATAAGTAACAACCTTATCTAAATTTTACAGTGTAAGACCAAACGACGCTTTGATAAAAGCCTTTAACAGATATCGAACTTAAAATCCGTTCACAATCTTTACTTGGCATAAGATTTCTCCATCAACGTTAGATTTCTTATTGAAATACTATTTTTGCCCGCCCGTTTTCACAATAAGTTCTAATTCGATATTATTCATCACATTTTTAGTGTACAATCAGCATAACAAGCAGTTCGTTAATTCCTATAATCAAAATTATAACGTTATTGTTCACCCTTGCATAGCAGCGCTTACGATTTTCTTTTCTAACTTATAGCTATATTAAATAATGTGAAATTTTATGCGGAGATGACAAATGCGTCGGGCCTCATTATTTAATAATTAACAATTTAAAAATGTTCACAACGAGAAGACTTTTTCGGGACCGTTTTAAAGTAGACTAAATTTGCTACAATATGAGAATAGAATAGTCTCTGTAGACCCATTAGTTTCCGCAATAAAGCCTTTTAATGTTTGCGAAGTTCGAAAGAATGGTAAATTTTGAATAGCTTTATCTCGGACACTTTTTGATCTTCGGAAACAATTCTAGTCGCATATTGTGCCAAATTTAGTGTACTTTAAAAACGTCCCGAAAAGATACTACCAAAAACTAATACTTTAGAGTAATATTGTTTTTTTTTAGATTTTTGACAATATATTTTAATAATCTAGAAAACTTATTAGGATCCTAAATAACTAGTTTTTAATAGTACCATTACAGGCATTTGTAAAGTAGACTTAATTTTCTACAATATGAGACTAGAATTCTCTCTGTAGACCAAATAGTGTCCGAGATAGAACCTTTCAAAGTTTATCATTTTTTATCGCGGAAAGGTGTACAAAGACAATGTTAGCCTCTTATTATATCAAATTAAGTCTACTTTAAAAACATCCTGAGAAGGTACTATCAGCACCTACCTAGTCCTTTAGGGATACAATCGGTTTTTCGATTTTTGACAATGTTGCGTTCGGCGCTCGACGTCACAAACTTCGATTATTCATTTGGCCAACATCATAAACAAGTCTGCAAAAAATCAGAACTACCAGATTTGACGCAAGCTCTGAATGTATAAAGGAAACTGGATTATATATCGATAAATCAATTTTTTTCATTTAAATTTCCTTGTCCTATTAAAACCAGCTTAATTTTGCGGTTAGTTGACTGAACCCTAAATCGTCGGTTACAAGCAAAAGTCACTAAGTAACAAATACCTAATTAAAATAAAGCTCGTATATCAGCATCGTTTCAGTACTGAGATACGAGGTTTCGAAGAGTAGTGACAGATTTGATAGTGGGTTTTGCTTCTAACCCGACGAAATTTGCCCAGTCCGACACGAACTTGGCCGCTTTTTCTCTACTCATAGCGGTAGCTGTGCTACCCCCCCGCTGGTCATCATTAATAGCCCCGTCAGCCACTTGAACCAGTTTCAAACTAATTAATGCCTAACTTTGTTCAAAAGTTCTCATTTGCATTTACTATCGTCATAACATATTCACAAGTTTGTTGGTAATCTGATATTTCAACTGACGCTGAAATGTAGCGTGGTGTTATAGAGTAAATGGGCAGGTTTAAGGCCCCTATTACGAATCGCTGGATTTTCCTAGTTTTAGTACTTTATTGCACCCAGTCGAAAACATCAATTTTTGCGTCGTCTACCGGTCCCTGGGATCCCAGGGATCATAACAAAAGAATGATATTGTTTATTTTTTTCGCCGGGAGACGATGGCATGAAAATTGAAAAAGGTATAATAATATAGTATTCAAAAGGTGTTGTTATCTTTTTCTTACTAAATTGTGTTGACAAAAATATGAATTTGACCAATTTACGATGCTCACTACCAATAATTGACAATTTCTATTTCCCTAAATCGAAAACCATTTCGAAAAAAAACGCCTGTAGAAGGAAAAAAATGAAATGTTTTTGCTGTAAATGATTAAAATAGTTAAAATGAGAAGTGACGTCCCACAGCTGATCCAATACTAGCATTATAAAAAAGAGTTTTCTTGCGGATATCCGTTTGACATCTCTTTGACTGACTTTCACACTTGAAAATCATTTTATTGTTAGTAAGGTTTTATAGAAAAATATGGTACGAATAAGGACTTTAAGGTTTAAAAACATAATCGAACAAAATAATTAAAAATTGAGGCCACAGTTCACAAAGAGGATATATTGTGGTTGTGAATAAACATTTAACTAATTGTTGTTTTATAAAACATCATATTCATTTATGATTTATTAGAGTGTTAGATAGGAGCTCAAACTTAGGATTCTGTGCGCTTCAGGAACCTACTGTCTGTAATCGGGTAATTTAATTAAACTTTTCAGTGCTACTAAAATTTGAGACCACTAGTCACTAAATAAAGAAATGACATGCAAATAAATAACTAAACAGAATTCACAATAACTTTTCTGTTTCGTAGAAATATAATATCAAAAGTCCGGTACCAAAAACACGAAAGGGGTCTTAAATTGTATTATTCTAACTTTCTAAAGCCATTCCAGTGTTGGGTCGGAAGCTGTATATTATGCACTGAGGTTTCGGGCTTATGTGTTCATGTAACAGTAATTTGTGGTGCTTCAAATTACTATGTCAATAATGAAGAAAATAACTAAGTTCATTTTATTATTTATTTATTTTATTAGGACGTTAGGATATATGCTAAGTAGACGACCGGTTTAGCCTAGTGGGTAGTGCACCTGCCTGTGAAGCTGACGGTCCTGGGTTCGAATACCGGTCAGGGCAAATATTTGTGTGATGAGCATGAATATTTGTTTCTGAGTCTTGGATGTTATCTATGTATTTAAGTATTTATATCTATTAAATATATCGTCGTCTAGTACCCATAACACAAGCCTTCTTGAGCTTACTGTGGGGCTAGTTCGATTTGTGTAAGATTGTCCTCTAATATTTATTTATTTATTTATTATTTAGTATTATGTTTTCTAACTATTTTTATTCTGACTTTACTAATAAACAACACTAACTGTTTATTAGTAAAGTCAGAATAAAATATTTCTCTACTATTGTTTAATGTCGTATTCTATATTTATCATTGTCTGGCTGCGGCTTACTGTTTTAGATTCACTAATATATTACTACTTATTCTTTGTATCAGGATTTATGTTACAAGTCTTTAATGTTTTTGAATAAACAATGCTTCCTCTAAGCCGCTTATTTTATTATTCTAGAATCTAGATTACATTTCTGAAGCTATTGTCTAGGGAATGTTTTCTATTCATTCGCGCTTCGGCGTTGATGCTATCAGCCTCAGTGCTAGTACTCGTACTATAAGTAGTTTTGTAAACTTAGTAATTCGCAACCAAAACAGTATTTTAATTACTTATTTTTCCATACACAGGTTGGTTCGAATACAACCACTGTAGCCAAGCGGTTTTAAATTCTCTAATGCATTTTGCATATTTTAACAATTTGTTAAAGTATATAAAAACATATTGTACCACGGTGGATCAACTTTTATTGTGTTGTTATTTTGACCCGTTGTCCAAAAGACACTAGTGGCGCAGTTTATTAAAAATATTGCATTAAGTTCTGCTAACATGCTTAGTAGATGGACCATTATTGAAATAGCTTATAAGTATCATAAATAAGTTTTTCTACTCCTGTACTTTTTTTCGCAACTTACGCAATCATGAACTGTAACATATATACATACTTTATTTATTCTGTAAAAAGTCTATCTAGTCTATTGCCCAAAAATACACTCCTTACCCTACTTTAATGAAAAATAAAAGCAGAGTTGGGTGCCACAGACTACTATAAATACTATGTTTAGTAGTCATTCCTCGGTGCGTTCAAGTCAAACTTTTATGATTAAAATCAGTGCTGCCAACTTAACGCAACTTTGCTATAATTTTTATGAATTAATTGATGCATGATATATTATTTACTAATATGAATACATACATTTATCATCTTTTTTGTGTTGTTTAACAAGTTTTATCTATTTTCGGATATATTTATGAAAATGAAACAGTTAAGATTCGATCCGGATTGAATTCAGTTTAGGTCGGATGCCAAGTCTAGCAAATTAAAAAAAAACAAAGCATAAACAAAGTGTCATATTTTCGATTTCCCACCAAATTCTTAATTGAAAACGAAAATATTCAAGCTGATATATGATTATATTACTTAAATAAAACGATTTTTTTTGTGTTCATGAATAAAATGTGTATGTACGTTGATTCTTTTAAAAATCCATGAAGAAGTTATATAGCATTAGTGAAGAAATTGCGTAGGTAAGTTGCATAATTACTAAGGCGAAATATGGCGCATGAAAAGTCTGAAAAATACTTACTTTTTATTTGAAATGAGTCGTAGAAAAAGTATTGTATGCAACGGTGTATAACTGGTATAAAAAGGCTCGTGGTGTCTTTACTTGCGATGTTCGCCAAGGCTCACATCGCAACCCACACCACTCGCCTTTTTATACCCTTCTCATACACCAGTTGCATAATATACTAATGTCTGATAAACTTAAATAGCATAAAATCACGTTTGTAATGGAATTTTGTCCCCTGAACAACTAGAGGTAACCACGGCAACGAGTGGCACTAAAAGTTGATTCACCCACCAATGGTTTTTTTTTTTAATTTGCCGTACAATGGCTCACCAAGATCCTTATAACGTGAAGATTATTCCAACCGTTAATCTGTAAAACCTTTTTGACGACGGACGGACACTCAGACGGACGCGTTATTGGAAATAGGGCTCCGTTTGGACCCATCGGGTACGGGAACCCTGAAAATAAAATAAAATAAATAAATAAATAAAATAAATAAATAAATATTAGAGGACAATCTTACACAATCGAACTAGCCCCACAGTAAGCTCAAGAAGGCTTGTGTTATGGGTACTAGACGACGATATATTTAATAGATATAAATACTTAAATACATAGAAAACATCTAAACCTAGAAATAAATATTCATGCTCATCACACAAATATTTGCCCTGACCGGGATTCGAACCCAGGACCGCCAGCTTCGCAGACAGGTGCACTACCCACTAGGCTAAACCGGTCGTCCAAACACCACACATGCACACACACACACATTACACATGCCTAAAATACAAAAACAAGAGAAAATACAATTGTAATTATGCATATTCGGCTCGGGACATTCCATGAAACAAAGTTAACGCCAGTGTTTTCAGGTCGGAATTTTTTAACGTGAAATATGAGATTTGTATGGTGATTTACAGTGGTTTAAAAATAAGTTTTTGGGTCATTCTACTTTATTATGACCATTTTGCTATTACAAAAAAAAAATGTATTGAATTAGTGTATAAAAATAGTATTTAGAAATAGTGAACCTAATAATAGGAATTTATAGGTAAAAATACTTAAATATTAACATACTGCTGTAAAAGGTGGGTAACACACAGGAATCGGATACGGGTATTTTCTCCATAGAAAAATACCGGTATTATTACGGTCACCGGTTCATTATTTCGTTTTTAATGGGACAATCTAATAATACGACGTTCTTACCTAAATACACGATTCAGCCCTACGTAAAGAGCAAAAAATAATCCAAAATATTGAGCTAATTCAGGGATTTAAAAAAATACCTGTATCGGTCCCTGGTAACATCGGTCTCTTTCCAAATAACAATACAAAAATATGAAGAGAGGGCCAAGTATTCCAAAATCTGCGTTAAAAAGTGTCTGAAAATTATGTACCTACAGTGAGCTTAGTAAGCGGCTTATGGAGCAGGGACCGATACCGATATTTTTAATGAAAAATCCAAAATATACATTTATAATGTTTGATATTAGGTCGCAATAGTCCTGTTCTAGATATTAACATTGAGAAAATGTCAAGATATGTGCCAATTCATACAGAAAATGGCCTAAATTAATAAGCGTTTTTCAACTGATAAGGACCCTTAACACTTATTGGAGCGGCGTGCACTCACACATGCATATACATATATCTAACAGGGATGGAAAACAAACCTCGGATTCTTTTAGGGCACAACCAGGTGCATGCTACCAGTGCTTGTTGCTAGGCCTATTTGAATAAAGAATATTATTATGAATATTATTATTTCCTCATCTCTTCCTACTATTGTGTTTGTACTTGTTGTGCATTAAAACTCGCTGACCGTGGATGACTGATTAATAACTTTGCACTAAAATAACAAATTAAGGCACGCATGGGCATGCGCAAGTGTTTGACATGTTTATCTTCTTCATCACACAGAGTCGATAAATCTGTGCTGTTAATGTACGGCTACGGTAGTGCCCGGCCCGATACTTCGCGCCCATCGGCTGGACGGGTTGCTGGATCAGGCATTACCGAGTCTAGTTCTTTTAATTTATTTATATTCTTGTTTTCTGTTATTTTTTACGCTTGTTTTTCTCTGTTCTTTTAATTGTAGTTATAGCTTCTTGTCATTTTTAGTTTATTTTTATTTAAATGTGTTACCTTCTGGGAACTCACTTAATGGTTCTGTCAGAAGATCAGCGCTGGCAATCACGCCAGCACTACGCTGAGACAGAACCATTTCATGCAATACCTTGTCTCTTCTGTTTTTATTTATTTTCTTGTTTTTTTTGTTTTGCACGAATAAATATTTCTGATTTCTGATTTCTAAAGAAACTCGCTCCTATAGCTTTATTGGGCCCGGCCTATAAAGACACGGTCAGTTAAAAAAAAACTCTGGGAACAATTGAACTAGAAACCACGTATGCATTTAAAAAGTCATACTCACACTCACAAAGTCCGAATGTTCCCATAAATTGAAGACGGGGGTCTATTCGACTAAATGTTTTGAAATTGTATCGGATTTGAAATTGTTGCACGAACATTTCTTCGCTTGATATGTCTGGCAGTAATACGTGACACTAGATGTCAAAATTTCTTTATAGAGAGTCGACGCGTGTCCATAACTATACTTCAATTTGTTAATCGAGATCTCGAGTGAAGTCAGACAACAACGCACACTTTTACCCTGTTTCTAAACGAAACCATGTTTAAAAATTGTAATTATTTGTTTATGATTCAATAAGAAGAATGTAACATTATAGTTTGACACCAAAGCGTTACAATTGTTCGATACTAAATCTAGTTGTATACGTCTAGAAACAAAAAACTTACTTATCTTACGTGTGACGAATGGAATGATATATTCAAAAAATACTCTTTCATTCAATCAATTCGTTCGGTTCTTTTGTTTATTCTCTTCTAAATCAATTTCAATAACATGTATGTGCTTAACCAAGTGATTCGATTTTAAATAATAAAAGTGTTGTTTTCTACAATATATTTTTTTTATACAATGCCGCTGGCAAACAATCTTACGGTCCACCTGATGGTAAGCAGCCACCGCAGACTATAGACGCCCGCAACTCCAACGGAGTCACGTACGCGTTGCCGACCCTTTATAAAATTATTTTTTTTCATCCCGAGCACAGCACCCAAACGAACGTCACTAAAGATCCGTGTCGCGGTGCATATGCCCTGTGAGATGAGTACAGTACTCGTGTCAGGAGATGCCCGCACGGCAATCTCAAACTTAGTTCCAATTCAATGCCTTTAGTGAAATACACTCTCCATTATAATTATGATGAATTTGACTTGTTTACTGAATGCATCTAACTTAATAATGACAATTTGATTATTCTCGTGTGATGTTTCTAATTACTACCATATTTTTGAATGTTTAATGTATCTATTATTGTCGTAAATTGTGACATCTTGACATGACATTTTAATGTATATAATTATCTTGCATGCATTTGACAATACATCAAATGTGATGCCAATTTTCACATGCCTGTCGAGGCTAAACATATTAAGGAACCTAAGATTAATTGTAACATCTATACTTGTACCATATGTTTAAAGTGAATAAAACATTCATTCATTCATTCATTCATTCATTCATTCATTCATTCATTCATTCATTCATTCGTAACCCTTAAACACAACGAGTTCGAGAAAAAAAATACATAATTTTCTTTCTGCCATAAATGGCAATTTATCGGTAAAGTTACCGTGAACGCACCTAATCGTAAATTGCCCTGTAGGAACAGAAGGTAAAGGCAAATCCAAAGAAAAGTGCGTTGTGGGCGAAACTTCCAAGATAATTACAACTTTATCATTGACTTCGTATTAAGTCTTTGAACCGTAATGGTATTGCTATTGGGTCGTTGTCAGTTGTAAAAACAAAAGTTGTCCACCCGGTGGTCAATAGTTAATGGCTTATGTACATGTAAGTTATGTTTTTATTAGATGGATTTATTTGACGACCGGTTTAGCCTAGTGGATAGTGCACCTGCCTGTGAAGCTGACGGTCCTGGGTTCGAATCCCGGTCAGGGCATGTATTTGTGTGATGAACACGAATATTTGTTCCTGAGTCTTGGATGTTTTCTATGTATTTAAGTAATTATATCTATTAAATATATCATCGTCTAGTACCCATAACACAAGCCTTCTTGAGCTTACTATGGGGCTAGTTCGATTTGTGTAAGATTGTCCTCTAATATTTATTTATTTACTTATTTATTTATAGTTACGGAAACACCGTTTGTGCGAGTTACTAGACCAATTCAAAATTAAGCTTTTTGACCCTTAAGTTTTGATATGTCCACCGAAAAGACGCGAACCTAAATCTTACAATTACCCTTTGAGAGTAAGGACTACTTAAGGGTCGTTATCTGTTAAAAATACTTATTATAATATATTGAGGTTATTTTTTGTGTGAATCTTACCTATCTCGACCTTTTATTTATGTCCTATCCTTTTGGAAGGCGTTCATGAGGATACAGATCCAACACGAAGAGGCCCCTTTGAGATACGATAATGTGTTGGGATGTGTACACCTAGCGGATACTATTTCTGTCGATTATTATTATTATTTGTATGTCCGGACCTTTGGGAGGCGTGCGTGGAGCCGAAGTACCGAGGCACCGAAGTACCAAACGAATACCACATAGCCAACACGTAGAGGCCCTTTTGACACTTTAATGAAATGCAAGGGATACACCGAGCGGATGCTGTCCCTGCCCGTGTCATGGGACGCACACAGAGACAGCACCCGCCAGGGTGTACAGGAACTATTTCTGATTGATGGAGTCTAAATGAACTGGGTTATTGAGTGAAAATGATGGATTAATGGCTGGTCTGTTGCGTGAGACAACGAACGGCTGCCTAATAAAACTGTCTCAGATATTTATTTCCGGCAGGCTGTGACTCGCTCTCTGCTAGATGGGCCCCCATAAAATAGCAAGATTATAAAATGGCCTTAAGGGCAACGCCGGTCAGAGAGCTGGGGGTGGAGAGGTGGCACTGAACTTTAAACATATCGCCAACTCGCCACTTAGGAGACCACATCCACCCCCGAGCATCAGCTCTTGCGACTCCACTCTGGACGGCCGGTTCCACCAACCACACAGGCCACCCCCAGGAGGATTCAGGTACGTAGGGCCGCTACTCCCTGACAACTCGCCACAAGCCGCCTTACGTTGACTGATTGCACTGGAAAACCAGTGGGCGATGGGGTCGTCACAGCCCCACGCCTTTTTATTATTATTATTGAGCTTAAGTACAGTATATCGTGTAACTAATATTAATGCTTTATTCAATGGCCCTGTAATTAACGTTCTACATAAAATATGCGCAACGTAACCTTGTATCATACTCGGACGTACACATATTTCATGTCTAGTAAATGGCTTTAATGTTCAAAAGCCACTCTTCGTTTTACGTTTAGATACATGCATACATAAATAAACGTTTTTTTTATATAACGAGCTGAAATTATGGTTTAAACTATAACATAACATTGGTTTATACTATATTTAATTAGGAGATGCTATACTATATTGGCTTATACTATATTAGGAGAAGGATCGGTACTAAAACTAACTACGTTATCTCTGATACATCTCCAGTATACTTATTAATTATATTTATCACAAACAAAGTCTCAGAGGTAACACTATTATCGGATATACGCTTCGGAAAATCAAGAATAGTGCTATGAGTACAACGTAATTAAGCACATTAAAGGCTTCATCATATTACGCGGTAGCGGCGCGAGACAGAAGCAAAAAAAAATAAATAAATAAATAAAGCATTTATTCACGAAAACAGTACTCTTTTACAGCTTGTTATAACTTCCGCCAAACTGTATAACAGTTTGTTGGCAGAAATAAGCTCCCTTTCTTTACATTTACTGTTTTAAGTTAGCTATTTAGTTAAGTACATCAACTGCTGTAGTAGTGCAAGTTACAAATTTAAGTTTTTTATAAGTGTTATAACATAAACTATTCTAATAATATTCGCTAATTAAGTTGTTGTATTTTCAAATTGTTTTAACATAAGCTTTTTAAATTCAGATTTAAAGATATTTTTGCTGGCGCTTTTCCTGATACTTAACGGTATATTGTTATAAATTTTAGGAACGAGATAAGGTCTGGTTCTCTTACCATAATAATTGACTACTCTAGGTACAATTAACGCTTCATTGGCCAACTTTCTCCGCAAAAGCGTGTTAGTCACAGGGACCTTAAACTCACCCAGCTTGTATTGTTCTAATGCAATTTGGAACGACACCCTCTCAAAGACTGGCAGCATATTACACTAAATACGCAAAAGCGCGGATATTAGACTAGTTTGCCACTTCTGGTCCGATTCTCAGGTTCAGCGCCACTGCTGTCATGCGTTTCTGCACGGCAGGACACGAAGTTCGGATTTCGAAGTTTAAAGTCCAGGGGCGCTACCGCGAACAGCAAAGGAAGTTTTCCCTCTCTGTCGCACTTACTTCCGAACGTGCAAGTGCGACAGAGAGCGAAAACTTCGTTTGCTGTTCGCGGTAGCGCCCCTGGGCTGTAGAAGAAGAAAAAAAAAACATTTATTCGTGACGATACAAACATAAAATATAGATAAATAAACATAATTAGAAAAAAACAAGTAATCGCCATAAAAAGGTTTCGCCTCAGCGTAATGCTGACTTAGGGAGCTGGCGCTGATCTTCCGGCGAAACCTAGGTTGTTAATGACGGTGTGTGTAGCACGCTTCGCCTAAAAATTGAACGCGACCTAATACAACTTGACACCGCCGTCTCGTCACGTCGGGCCATCACATGAATGTCCAACTGTCAAAAGGTGCGTCCAGAAATGGCGGGGCCTGTACCCACGTTTTCCGAGTTATGGTTAGGTGAGGCTGGGATTGAAATGAAATGAAATCATTTATTCTTCAATTTAGGCATGTAACATGCAATTATGAAAGTCAAAAAACTACCACCGGTTCATTAAATAAACCTACTGACCACTGTTTGGAGAACAATCAACAGAATATATATTCAACATCGACCTTTTACATCTTCTTCTATACGTTTTAAGAGTTTCTAGAACAGTGAATTTACAAAGCGCCAAAATTTTCTTAATTATTATGCAAAAACCTATTTGAAAGAAAGAAAGAAAAAACATTTATTCGTGGCACAGGAGTAATACACATACTAAGGATTAAAGTTGAAAACGAGTAAAAACAGTAAAAAAGGTGTAAAACAAAAAGAAAACAATCAATAATGCCACGAAATGGTCCCGACTCAGCATGATGCCAACCTAACTGGTCGACGCTGGTCTTCCGTCGGAGCCAATCGGTGAAATTCACGGCGGGTAACACATAAACAAAAACGAACTATAGAGACATATTACAAATAACTAAAAAGAAAAATTCGCACATGAATAAATGACACGGCTATATTTAATAAAAAAATAAAAATAAAAAATAAAACTAAATATCTCGTATCCGTGAACGCGACTTAACAATAAACGTCATACATTATCGCCTCCAAAGACAACTAGCGCCAGCGGCCACTACGTAAACTACAGCAGACGACAATCAAAAAAAAAGCTACAACACTGACAACCCTAAGAAATTTAATGAGTCTTCCGTAAGTTGTATACATCCACGAAACTACGGGAATAGTAACACTTATTCTTCTTAATAGGTCTTTGTTCTGAACATTTCCTCACACATTTTTCACGCCGCCCCGCTAACGCGGTAACTTAGTCGGACTGTATACTCTGCATATAACGGTAATAAAATACACACGTACACTCGCTTAATTCTTTAATTAAATATGGACTTTAAATGGATGGAGTAAGATCGGGTTTGTGTAATCAGGATGGTATGATGTGAGGTTGTAAAAGTTACGCTTTGATCAGACGAAAGCCGAAACTAAGTTAGTTTGGGAGTATGTGGAGTTTGCTTGTAGTTGTTTAGCATCATCCATTTATATGTATGGTATTATTTATTCTTACTTGTAAACTGAGTTAACAAGTGAATGTTCCATTGATTCTTCTTTTTTTACTAATACTCTGTCAATTTGTCTTTTGTGTTTGTGAGGTTTTATGATTTTAAAACATTAAAAAACCGTGTTTTGCTTCTTTATTTTCGGCAGTTTTTCAAAGAAACTAAGTTATTGTAGACTCTTATGAGGCCGGTGATCCCAGGGACTGGTAGACGACGGGGTAACAGGATACAATACCAGCCAATTGCGTGTCGGATTTCGCACATTTAGGGACCGCAAAATGAAGTTGGTTTTAAAAGGACAAAGAAGGCAATTTAAAATTTAAAAACTAATTTATCACCATAATATATATAGGTATTTTTTGGTAAAATTGTATTATTCATCATTTCGGGGCCCCCTTTAGCTTTATGGAAGCCACGCTTATAAACATAAAAAATAATTTTTGACAATTTGTATGGCTGCAATGTCAACAATATGATTATACTGTGAAAATTTGAAGGCTATCTCCAACCGTTTGGCTGTAAAACCTGTGTGACAGATGACAGACAGACAGACGTGTGACAGCAATAAGATTCCGTTTGGACCCTTCGGATACGGAACCTTAAAAATGGATACGAAAAAGAAAGTGGAAAATGTATATTATTATGTAGTAATATTAAGCATTATAAAACCAGTCTAACGTAATTTTGATGCTTCTAAATCTGTTAGAGCTAATGAGCTAGCTAATCTTCTGAGGGTTCCCCTTTGTAGGTAAATCAATTTAGGGTAGCTTTCAACCACGAGTTATGATCGAATTACGTGTACATGATTAATGCAAAGTAATGGAGCGTAAGACCTTCAGAGTCAAAGACAAGTCGAAAAACTTCACCTTAAGGCTCGGTTTGCCGTTCCGTTAGATCTTATGTCGGTTTGTTATGTCAAACAATGTACTGAGTTACTGAAATTTGATCTAACGGACCTTTTTTTTTGTTAAAAAACCGGCCAAGGGCGAGTTGGACTCGCGCACGAAGGGTTCCGTACTAGTATCTATAAAACAGCAAAAATAACTTAACCAAAATTACAGTTAAATCAACCTATCTCAAAAACTATAAGAGATACTTTGATCAAACCAAAAATCGTTGAAAGAGTTAATTAGCATGCATCACCTCTATTTTTTTTAGAATTTTATACCCCGTAGTTATAAAAATAGAGGGGGGGGGACATACTTTTTACGACTTTGAGAGCTGATATC
Source organism: Epiblema foenella (assembly GCA_963556455.1). Lineage (NCBI taxonomy): Eukaryota > Metazoa > Arthropoda > Insecta > Lepidoptera > Tortricidae > Epiblema > Epiblema foenella. The sequence goes on along the minus strand of OY747099.1, from coordinate 26,958,142 downwards.
TCAAAAACCGTTCACTTTAAGAAAAATGTTTTTTAGAAAACTTTATATCATTTTAAAAGACCTTTCCATTGATACCCCACACGGGTATGTACATCGAAAAAAAAATTTTCATCCCTCAGTTACATGTATGGGGGGCCCCACCCCCAATTCTTTTTTTTACTATTTAGTGTCATAATTTTGTAGCGGTTCATACAACACATATTCCCATCAAATTTCATCACTGTAGTACTTATAGTTTCCGAGTAAATCGGCTGTGACAGACGGACAGACGGACAGACGGACAGACGGACAGACGGACATGACGAAACTATAAGGGTTCCGTTTTTGCCATTTTGGCTACGGAACCCTAAAAATGGGATCGCTCTTGGCCAGCATCTAGCCAGGGGGCAAAGATGAGGCCTACGATGAAGCGAGCTCACCCAGAAGGTGCCTATTCACTCGTGCCTTAAAAAGGTCTAGGTTATATGTGCTCGGAAACACATAAAACCTGGCCTAAATGTAACAATTTTATACTTATACCTTATTTTTTCGGGTTTGAGAGAATTATGAATGAAATAATGTTTACTTATCTTAGTGAAGACTACAGATCATGTAACTTTTGACTTTATGACAATAGTTTTATATGTCGTAATAGTTTTGTATGTTTATTGCACAAAATAAATATGAGTAAGTTTTAAAGTTCTTTAAGTTCATTATCAGTTGTAAAAACAAGTTGTCCACCCGGTGGTCAATAGTTAACGGCTTATGTACAAGTTACGTTTTTATTACATGTATTTATAGTTATGGAAACACCGTCTATAAATGCGGGTTACTAGACCAATCCAAAAAAGCTATGTGGCGATTAACTTTTGATATGTCCACCTAAAAGACGCGAACCTAAATCTGACAATAACCCATAAGCGTATTTGCGAACATTAGAGAAAATTACAGTCCGTAATAATTTTGCAAATTGCGGTGTGACGAAAATAAATATGAAATTGAAATCGCTTTGCTGCCCTCAAGGCAAGGCCATTCCATTACAAATGACTCCCTCCAACACGCGTGAGTTTGCAATTAACCATCCCGCTCTCTACGGAAGCTCTGCGCGTGATTTCGTAAATATTTAGTACATTTTAATTGATTTTTGGAACACTTGATCACTTATGAAAAATCTATCCGGTTATTTTTTTTATACAATGCCGGTGGCAAACAAGCTTACGGTCCACCTGATAGTAAGCGGCCACCGCAACCTATAGACGCCCGCAACTCCAAAGGAATCACGTACGCGTTGCCGACCCTTTATAAAATTTGAGGATGCACTGTGTTGACAACAGAAGGGAGGGGTGTTTTGGTAAACAATAAAAAACACTTCCTTTTTGTTAAAAAAAATCAGTTTTGTTGATAATTACGAAGCATCATTAAAGTTCATTTTTACGATGATATTTACGATTTTTTGACAGAGTTACCAAGGCTTTTTCAATATTTTGTTCGGTTATTTTGTTTCTTTTTCAGTCCACAGAATTTTTGTGTAGTAAATTCTACATTACTTTTTCATACTGGAAGCTCAAACTTCAGTATTTTCGTCAAATCTCTGAATAGGCCTTAAGTGCGAACATCGCCAAACTCTTTAAATCCGATTATGGTTTGCCACACAATTATGCCGAAAGGAAAAATATTGAGGAGAATTCTTATCATCATTTACATTTCATTTCTGAATTTATGTGCAATATTCTTATTTTTCCGACGTTCTTGGAAATTTATTTATTTATTTATTCTTTATTGCACAAAAAGAAATCTTACCGTACAAAAGGCTGACTTAATGCCATGAGACATTTTCTATTAGTCAACCTCCAGGCAAAGCAGAAAGATTGTAAGCGGTGCAAGTAATACCAGTAAAAAACGACTGGTAAAACAATACTTACAAAATAAATAAATAACAGTTACGTAGACATCGCCACATATAAGTGAATAAATATGTATATATATATATATATACATCCAGGAACTCATTTGGCGTCATGCACGTGGTGCATCATTACGACGTCCACCAGTTCTCCTTATATTTTTTATCATCTCTCGATGAATATTGCTTAGTTTTTTGATTTCCTACTCCATAGGATACTTCATTTTCTTGGTCATTTATTTTCCGCGATATTCATTTTGCAGTTAGGCCCAAACATTTTTGGACCCCACACACTAGTGGAGCTTTTTCGGCCTCCTACGTATATCAATATTATTTATTCATGCCGCGGATATTTTTACGTCCAAATCAGACGGTTGGGATTTGAAAGTGCGACGTTGCCAGCATTGTGATTCGTTTATTTATACTTGTCTCTTTCTTTCACGGAGTCTCGTAAAAAGTATTGTCTATTGTACTTAAATAATTATTTTTTTATAGGGTGAACCTATGAGAGATGGGTAGACCGCCATTTTATTTGGTTATTCTCATTTTTGTATATATACAAGATGTTATTATAAGATTAATTTGACTAGATTTTTCTGATAGATTATTCTCAGCATGTAATCGCCAATTGCTGAGCGTATCTTCGAGTACCTACTTAAGGTACGCCACTAGCTAGCCTCATCCAGGAATGACCCGATCGAGCTGTGATTGTCTTACCACAAAACTCTATTTAAATGGTACACCCAAGAAATCCAAATATCGACATATTTGTTAATATTATCAGAACCTGAAAATTTTCTTCGCTATATCAAAAATTGCAATTTTTGCCCGTAAATACCTACATTTATTAACCGAGTGTTAACGAAGGTCTATGTTTTAAGATTGGACGAAAATTCTTTCGTATGTCCGGCTGGCCGCGATTTGTCCGTTTGTTCTCCTCTACAGGTCGCATTTCTCAACCGATTTTCGTGAAACTTTGTGAGCAGGTTCGATAATACGATAATTAATTTCTTTTCGAGACACTTCTTGGAAAATCCAAAAAAAAATTTTTCGTTCAAGGCTCTCGAGGTCTACAGCTCACAAAGCCACTAGTGTATGACCGAGTTTAACGAAGTTTAGATGTTTTAGATTAGACGAAAATGCTTTAGATTAGTATGTCCGGCTGTCCAGCTGTACGGCGGTTGTCCAGCTGTCCAGAGGCTGTCCGGTTGTTCTCCTGTACAAGTCCCATTTGTCAACCGGTTCTCGAGCAATTTTGTGAGCATCTTCGACAATTATATAGATTTTTTTGTCAAGAGTTTTTGAAAATTTTTCAAAATGGCGGAGTTATGCAAAAAAGACAGACTCGCGAGGTCTACAGCTCACAGTTCCACTAGTGTACCTAGTTATAAGTTTAGTTATCTGATTGTTGCGAAACCCTTCCAGGAGAGTTTATGCATTTATAGGAGAAGGAATGAGTAGAGCTATTTGATTAATGTATACGGACGTCAGATATCGTACAGTATGAAAAGTATGGGTCAAACCGACATCCGTATATGTTTCGTGCAGCTTTGAAGCTATATACGGACGTCAGTTGACGATATATGCTATTCATGCCGTATCATATTCGACGTCTCATTATTTTTCCAGTGTTTTTTTAAATACTACGACGGTGGCAAACAAGCATACCTTCTGCCTGATGGTAAGCAGAAACCGTAGCCTATGGACACCTGTGATTCCAGAAGAACAAGCGCGTTGCCGACCCTTTATTAATTTGAGTACTCGTTGTGTTGACAGCTAAAGACTAATGCCGGTCCCTTACTCTCAACACAACGCATGCTCTGGAGATCTGGTCACCTTACTCACCACCAGGGACACAACACCACATACCTACAAAGCAAGTAGTGGTGTTATTATAGTTGTAGTCTTTTATAAGGACTGTGAGATGAAAGTACTTCCCCAGTGGGGCGGGACATGACTTTCCGATGTGCCCTACTTCTCGAAAAGTAGTGCTATACATTCTCGTATACGGACGCCAAATATCGATTCACTACGCACCATTTTTGACGTTCATGTTTTATTCTACAGTAGTGCCATAGATTCATGTATACGGACGTCAAATATCGTGCAGTATGAAATGTCTGCTTCAATCCGACATCCGTATAATATGTATCGCGCAGCATTGGAAATGTATACGGACGTCAGTTGACGGTATATACTATTCATGCTGCACCATATTCGACGTACGATTAATTTTCTAAAGTACCCATAGCTTTGGAAATGTATATGGATGTCAGGTAGCTGTGTATATTATTCATTACGCCCCATATTTAACGTCCATGTTTTATTTTACGGTAGTGCCATAGATTCATATATACGGACGGCAAATATCGTGTAGTATGAAAAGTATGTGTCAAACCGACATCCGTATTTGTATCACGCAGCTTTGAAGCTATATACGGACGTCAGTTGACGGTATATATTATTCATGCCGCACCATATTCGACGTCCGATTAAATTAACTGCGTAAAAGTTTACTTGGACTACACTTAATACGGATGTTGACACCAAACAAGAAAATCAATAAGTTAGAATTTTCTCGAAAAAGGATCAAATTCTTAATCAAAAAGCGTAAAAAGTAATTCAAAAGAACAAATAATTACATAATTATGTCTTCAAACTCTTAAGAGGGGGCATAGTCTGTCCCGTTTCCGAAAAACGCACCTTTGTATTGGAACGATCGTCATTTCCTATATCGCTCGTGGTCAATGACGTCATTAATCTGATGCGCTTTCTCTCTATAATCAACGACATTAAAACGGTTGTAGCTTCGTTATTTTTTGAGATATTTGAATAGGAATTTCACCATTTGGCATATTTTTTTGCCTTATCTTTTGGAATAGTCTTATGGAGTAGTAAAATTTTGAGTCAATATCAATATTAGTCATGAAATTACCGATGTTTCGTCCCTAAAATTTAAAATTTGTTAATTAATCTGTTGCTGAATTTATTGTATTATTTCAAATTATTCATGATTTACATTTTCACTTTTTTTTACTCTCGGACGCTCGAATATCGATTTTAAACGTAATCGGACTTTAAATGAACAAGATTAATATGGCCGTCACTTTTTGTAAATCTGATGTCAGATTCATTCTAACTGGCTTCTCGGATGCTCAGATATCGATTTTGAATGTAATCGTATCTTAAATAAACATAATCAAGATGACCGCTACTTTTAGAAAATCTGACATCAGATTCATTCTAGTTAGACCAGTTGGCCTCTCTGATGCTCGGATATCGATTTTGAACGTGATCGTATCTTAAATAAACAAAATCAAGATGGCCGCCACTTTTTAAAAATCTGATGTCAGATTCGTTCTAAGTGGTCTCTCTGACGCTCAGGTATCGATTTTAAACGTAATCGGATTGTAAGTTAACAAAATGAGATAGTCGCCTCTTTAAAAATCCTACGTCAGATTCTTTCCAAGTAACCTCTCGGACGGTCAAATATCGATTTTGAATATAATAGCACCTTAAATAAACAATATTAATATGGCCGCCACTTTTCAAAAATATGACGTCAGTTTCGTTGTAACGGGCCTCGCGGAAGCTCAGATATCGATTTTGAACGTAATCGGATTGTAAATACAGAAATTCAGATAGTCGTCTCTTTTTAAAAATCTGACGTCAGATTCTTTCTCAGTGACCTCTCGGATCAGTTTTGAAAGTAATCGGACCTTAAATAAATAATATCATGATGGCCGCTACTTTTAAAAAATCTGACGTCAGATTCGTTCTAACTGGCCTCTCGGACGCTCAGATATCGATTTTGAACGTGATACGACCTTAAATAAACAAAAGATGGCCGGCACTTTTTAGAAATCTGACGTAAAATTCTTTCTAACTGGCCTCTCGGACGCTCAGATATCAATTTTGAAAGTAATCGGAATCGGATAAGGTCGGTGCCGTCTTTTGTTTTCGGGGCGCGCTGGTGGCGGACGAGCGCCCTGGACCACGTCGCCGTGCGGAATTCACGAAATTAGACTTTAAGGATATAACAATAAAACCCAGAAGATATACACTTTGGCATTGTCGAGCAGGTGGTATGATAACCTACTTATCACCGGGACTAAGGAAAGGGTTTCTAACACCATTTTTATACGGATGTCAGTTGACAGTATGTACTATTCATACCGCACCATATTCGACGTCCCAATATTTTTCTAAACTAGGTCTAATAAGTTCATGTATACAGACGTCAAATATCGTGCAGTATGAAAAGTATGCGTCAATCCGACATCCGTATATGTATCGCGCAGCTTTGGAAATGTATACGGACGTCAGTTGACAGTATATAATATTCATGCCGCACCATATTCGACGTCCGATTATTATTCTAAAGTAGTGCCATAGATTCATGTATACGGACGTCAAATATCGTGCAGTATGAAATGTCTGCTTCAATCCGACATCCGTATAATATGTATCGCGCAGCATTGTAAATGTATACGGACGTCAGTTGACGGTATATACTATTCATGCTGCACCATATTCGACGTACGATTAATTTTCTAAAGTACGCACAGCATTGGAAATGTATATGGACGTCAGAGATAGCGGTGTATATTATTCATTACGTCCCATATTTGACGTCCATGTTTTATTTTACGGTAGTGCCATAGATTCATATATACGGACGGCAAATATCGTGCAGTATGAAAAGTATGTGTCAAACCGACATCCGTATTTGTATCGCGCAGCTTTGAAGCTATATACGGAGGTCAGTTGACGGTATATATTATTCATGCCGCACAATATTCGACGTCCGATTATTTTAACTGCGTAAAAGTTTACTTGGACTACACTTTATACGGATGTTGATACCAAACAAGAAAATCAATTAGTTGGAATTTTCTCGAAAAAGGATCCAATTCTTAATCAAATAGCGTAAAAAGTAATTCAAAAGAACAAATAATTACATAATTATGTCTTCAAACTTTTAAGAGGGGGCATAGTCTGTCCCTTTTCCGAAAAACGCACCTTTGTATTGGAACGATCATCATTTCCTGTATCGCTCGTGGTCAATGACGTCATTAATCTGATGCGCTTTCCCTCTCTAATCAGCGACATTAAAACGGTTGTAGCTTTGTTATTTTTTGAGATATATAAATGGGAATTTCAACATTCGGCATATTTTTTTGCCTTATCTTTTGGAATAGTCTTATGGAGTAGTAAAATTTTGAGTCAATATCAATATTAGTCATGTAATTACCGCTGTTTCGTCCCTAAAATAAAATAAAATTTGTTAATTTACTTGTTGCTGAATTTATTGTATTATTTCAAATTATTCATGATTTACATTTTCACTTTTTTTGCTCTCGGACGCTTGGATATCGATTTTAAACGTAATCGGACTTTAAATGAACAAAATTAAGATGGCCGCCACTTTTTGTAAATCTGATGTCAGATTCATTCTAACTGGCCTCTCGGACGCTCAGATATCGATTTTGAACGTAATCGTATCTTAAATAAACAAAATCAAGATGACCGCTACTTTTAGAAAATCTGACATCAGATTCATTCTAACTGGCCTCTCTGACGCTCAGAAATCGATTTTGAACGTAATCGGACTGTAAGTTAACTCTTTTTAAAAATCCAGAATTCCAGATTCTTTCCAAGTAACCTCTCGGAGGGTCAAATATCGATTTTGAATATATAGCACCTTAAATAAACAATATTAAGATGGCCGCCACTTTTCAAAGGTATGACGTCAGTTTCGTTCTAGCGGGCCTCTCGGAAGCTCAGATATCGATTTTGAACGTAATCGGACTGTAAATAAAGAAATTCAGTGGTCTCTTTTTAAAAATCTGACGTCAGATTCTTTCCAAGTGACCTCTCGGATCGGTTTTGAAAGCAATTGGACCTTAAATACAAAATATCATGATGGCCGCCACTTTTTAAAAATCTGACGTCATATTCGTTCTAACTGGCCTCTCGGATGCTCAGATATCGATTTTGAACGTGATAGGACCTTAAATAAACAAAATCAAGATGGTCGTAACTTTTTAGAAATCTGACGTAAAATTCTTTCTAACTGGCCTCTCGGACGCTCAGATATCAATTTTGAAAGTAATCGGAATCGGATAAGGTCGGTGCCGTCTCTTGTTTTCGGGGCGCGCTGGCGGCGGGCGAGCGCCCCGGACCGCGTCGCCGTACGGACTTCACGAAATTAGACTTTAAGGATATAACAATAAGACCCATTTGATATACACTTTGGCATTGTCGAGCAGGTGGTATGATAACCTACTTATCACCGAGACTAAGGAAAGGGTTTCTAACACCATTTTTATACGGACGTCAGGTGACAGTATATACTATTCATAACGCACCATATTCGACGTCCCATTATTTTTCTAAAGTAGTGCTATAGGTTCATGTATACAGACGTCAAATATCGTGCAGTATGCGACATCCATATATGTATCGCGCAGCTTTGGAAATGTATACGGACGTCAGTTGACAGTATATACTATTCATGCCGCACCATATTCGGGGTCCGATTATTATTCTAAAGTAGTGCCATAGATTCATGCATACGGACGTCAAATTTAGTGGCAGTATGAAAAGCATGCATCAAACCGACATCTGTATATGCATAAAGTAATAAATAACCCTAAAGTTAGTAATAATTTATTTTTCTAATTCCTTATCCATATCCAATAAGAAAGCTACGATCAAAAATATCCTAATTTATTTTTTCCAGACAATTTTGCATGGTAAATTACCCAATTTAAACAGGTACTAAAATAAAAAGAAAACAAGTTAATAAAGTTCGTCTTATTTTTAAGTAGTTTCAAAGAAGTACTAGGTGATTTAACTCACCATTTTACTCACAAACCATTTTTGTAACTGATTTTAGACATGTGGTATACCGTTAGAATAGCCATGAAATGGAGAAGTTTTTATGATATTGGAAGATCTGAGGAGTTCCACCTTTTTTTTGTGCCATGTAGTTGAGCTTGAAAATTTTTATTTTCTGTCCTTTACACTATGTCGGCTCATAACTTTTTTAAATAAAAAAAATAATAAGTTTTCTGTAGGATACTCATAAATTAGAGATTAAAAACATACAGAAGTTTTTGGGCTATCAGCTTAAAAAAAAAAACAAAAAACCTGATTGGTAAATTTTCGGTAAACGCCGAGACATAATTTAAAAAAATCATAAACAAAATACCGTGGGTAGAACGAGTGTAAATTGGCACTAAATGTGTTGCTACTGACCCTACCAACCCAACCTAGTCTTTTGGCAGACGATTTGCCAAACAGCTTGTATATCATTTCAAATTGTAATATTATCTTATAAAAGCTGATGTAAAGTAACATATATATTAGATAGTGCCTACGCTTTTATAATATTTATATGATAAATTGAAATGATATATAGCATAGCAGACCCACGTTACTAGAATGCATATTTCTACTAACAGCTTATAAATATTTTTTTGTAATAATTAGTTTCTTACATAAGGTAATTTGTTTGTCAAGGCACTTCGGATACCAGTAAGTAGAAGAATAGACGTCAATTAGCCATATATGTCATTCACTACGCACCATTTTTGACGTTCATGTTTTATTTTACAGTAGTGCCATAGATTCATGTATACGGACGTTAAATATCGTGCAGTATGAAAAGTCTGCTTCAATCCGACATCCGTATAATACACATGTATCGCGCAGCATTGGAAATGTATACGGACGTCAATTGACGATATATAATATTCATGCCGCACCATATTCGACGTCCGATTAATTTTCTAAAGTAGTGCTATAGGTTCATGTATACAGACGTCAAATATCGTGCAGTATAAAAAGTATTCGTCAATCCGACATCCGTATATGTATCGCGCAGCTTTCGAAATGCATACGGACGTCAGTTAGCTGTATATATTATTGATTACGTTTCATGTTTTCCATGTGCTGTTGTTTACCTCCATATTTTATTCTACAGCATGGCATGAGCCATTTTCTATAAACGTAACTTACATTGCATAAGTCCCACTAGGGAATTGAGAAAGTTAGTGACTAGGAAAAATCGTGAAATCAGGACTTACTCCTGTAGCCTTATCCTTAGTGACGAGTCCAAACAGAGAATTGCCGAATTTCGGGAGATCTCGTTCAGGAATCTGATGGATAAGATCAGATTCCCGTTGGACCATACCCCCCTTGGATCGGCCGGAACACCCTACCCCTACTTTCGAGGATAGTGAGTAAGCCGAATGCCTTCCGAGTAGCTTAGAGTCCCAATGTTCGCCTAGTCTCCTACACACCGACGAAGCCCATATTAGATGGGTCGATTCCAAAGTGAACAGGAGATCGCGTCTCCCCGTAACTTAACCCATTTTACTGGTGTCGGTTAAGGAAGTCAGTGACCTTGTCAGGCCTTCGTGTTAGGAAGGCTCCGGGTGCGGATGATGTATCCAATCGTATCCTGAGACTTCTCCCTGAAACCCTCATTTTGGTAGGTATCTTCAATGCCACGTTAACCAATGCTCATTTTCCAGCCGCGTAGAAAGGTGCAACAGTCATAGGGATTGCGAAGCCTGGAAAGCCCCAGACCTCGTCTGTCTCTTATAGGCCGATCAGCTTACTTGGCTCTCTAGGAAAGCTATATAAGCGGATCTTTCTCACTAGGATTCTACTCTAATCTTTCTCACTAGATTTACAGCTGAGAATAACGGCATCATCGACGAGCACTTCGGCTTTAGATCCGCACACTCGTGCATCCAACAGGTGCACTGTGTCACGGAGCACGTGCTGTACGCTTTCAGGCGATTCCAGGGGCTCAGGACCGGTTCGATCTTTCTCGACGTATCAAAGGCTTCGACAAGGTCTGGCATTACGTGATGATATACAAGTTATATTAGCTCGGTATGCCTGACAGACTCGTACTCAACCTACGATATTTTCTCAGGAATCGAAGCTTTTGATACAGACTATAGGGAACGTACTAGGACCCACACCCCACCCGGGCCGCTTCAGGTCATTCAGAATCGTTTTCTCCGTAGGGCGACTGGTGCCCCGTGGTGCCAGTCGAACCACAGTTTGCACCACGACATGGGTATTAGCACTATGTATGGTTTCTTTAAGCACGACTGCCAGACGTTATTTTGACAATGCTCCCCATCATAGAAATCCTTTATTGAGGAAGGCTGTCGACTATGTTCCCATCTCTCCTCCCTTCTGTCGTAACTCGACGATCACTGATTAGGAGCCGCACGGTCCGGCATCCTAGGCACACACTCACGGGCCCGGACGACGTAATCGCAGCATCCATCGAAAGATGGAACGCTCCGCTTACGGCGTCCAACTCAGACACGACGCGTACACTCAGGCATTCCCGCCGGCGGGGACGTCCACCGCGCGATCACGAAAACACAGACACATACAGTCCCTATTCGTCCCGGCACTACCGCCCGCGCGGTTGTGTTTAAGGTTTTCCCCTGAATTTTCCCTATGCCACTCTCCAATCGCGCACTCCTATCGCTTTATTGGGCCCGCCTATAAATCCACAGTCAGGTTTTAAAAAAAGTGTCATAGATTCCATATATACGGACGTCAAATATAGTGCAGTTTGAAAAGTATGCGTCAAACCGACGTCCGTATATGTATCGCTCAGCTTTGAAAATGTATACGGACGTCAGTTAGCTTTCTCTATTACTAGCGACGCGGCCCGGCTTCGCATCGGGGATCCAGTTTTTTAATGTTGGAATGTATGTCATTTTCAAAATCGGCACCCCGAGGAATCACAAAGATATCAGCCATATTGATTTTTAAGTATTCATATGGATTTTTAAGAAAAATAATTGTTCACCATCTTGGATTTGCAAATGCATGTCATTTTCGTTATCGGCACCGCGAGGAACCTCGAAGATGACACCAATACCGATTTTTAAGTAAGACAAATGTCCGACACCTTGGATTTGAAAATGGATGTCATTTCTCTAAACGAAACTCCGAGGAACCTCGAAGATGACACCCATATCGATTTTTTAAGAAAAATGTATGTTCGCCATCTTTGATTTGAAAATGCTTGTCGTTTTCGTAATCGGCATCCCGAGAAACCTCGAAAATAACACCCGTATTGATTTTTCCACACAAATTTTGGAACCCTCTTTTCACCCCTTAAGGGGAGCAATTTCGAAAAACGCTTAACAGTTTTGTTGTATTTTAACAGAATCTATATACGAAGTTTTAAATCTCTCACTTCAGAAAAGATTTGCTCCCCGTACAAACTTGGAACCCCCTTTTCATCCCTTTAGGGGACCAATTTCGAAAAACGCTGAAAGACTTTGTTTTCTTTAAACAGAGTCTATTCACGAAGTTTTTAATATCGCACTTAAAAAAAGATTTGCTCCCCGTACAAACTTTGAAATCCCTTTTCACCCCTTTAGTGGATCAATTTAGAAAAACGCTGAAATACTTCATTAATATATTTAAACAAAGTCTATATACAAAGTTTCATATCTCTCACTTCAATAAGTATGTGTTTTCATACAAATTTTGGTCCCCCGTTTCGCGCCTTTAGAGGGTGAATTTTGAAAAATCCTTTCTTATTGCACCTCTAGACCTTATAGGGAACCTACGTGCCAAATTTGGGATCTCTATAGCCAGGGGTTTGGGCTGTGCGTTGATATATCAGTTAGTTAGTCAGTTTCTTCTTTTATATATTTAGATTTATTACGCCCCTATTTGACGTCCACGTTTTAATCTACAGTAGTGCCTAGTAACGTAGGTAATATAGATATATCACTTCTAATTGTAATATAATCTTATAAAATTTTAAGGCACTGAAGTAAGCGTCTCAGGATTTTATAATCTTTATATAACAATTTGAAATTATACGCATTATTTAACGCATATTTCTACGAACAGCCTATACATATTTTTTAATTTTAGTTTTTTTTTTAATATAAAAGCTTGTTCTGTAAATTTATTTTTTATTTCCTATTTTTTTACACTTAGGTATTTAAATCACAAACAACAACATACGTTTTAAAAACAAATGTCCGTGCGCCACCTACTATTATATATTTGTATATGTTTTGGTTGCAATATTGCGCCCGATCTAATGCCGCGTAAATGAGCTGGCAACGTCGCATTGGGGACGCCAAATACGCGGTGTCATCATGAGAAGATAATCGAAGTATACGTCTGCCGTATATCCGCGCAACAGCAGCGCCACACGTCGACTGAGTTTTGGCCGTGAACTTTTCAGAATACAATTGCAAGCGTCTGGCCGATTTTTTGACTTCCATCGATTTTTGGTGTACAGGTAGCCAAGGCCAAAAGGACTTACGTGGCATAGGTAAAAAAAGTGGCGTCCGGTATACGGACGCATTATGCCGGTGGACGCCAGTTTAAATGTAATTTCGCCTTCAGCGGACGGCAGATTGATTGCGGGATATATATATACATATACGTATGTATAAATATAATATATATACAATGATGAAGGCTACCTATACTTTAGAAATTCCTTACACTAGTAGCGATAAAATCGCGTACAGACTTTTTGAAGGCGAACTTGTTGGGTACATTTTTATTTATAAGACGAAGTTTATTAGAATTACCGTATTGATTTGGGATCAGTTTGGATGCCCGTTTTTCTCCATCTCTGCACGCTCAGGTCGAGAAGGGAGGAAATGTCTGGTTTAACATTAGATAGATTGGCGTTTTGCGGAGCTCATATCTAACCAACGATTGGGAATAGGTAAAAAGTGTATCCAATAAAAATTGTACAGCATTTTATAAGATCTCATTATGTATAGTTTTAGTATAGCTTTTTTTTTATGAGGCATCGTTTTCGAGATTTAAACAAAAACGAAATACCGGGAAATTCTTTGTGCCCTCCCCCTCCCCTCCTAGGGTTTAATTCCGACAGGTGGAGACTTTTTGTCTCCTACCCAGTCCAAACATGCCATCTGAGTGCCGGCCTCCTCTCTCGACATACCACCCTAAACGATATTATCCGCCGAACTCTTGCCACAGTCAATACGCCAGCCATCCCCGAACCCAACGGTGTGTCAAGAGACAATGGCAAGAGGGCGAATGCAATGACTTTGGTCCCTTGAAAGATGGAGCAAGTGCTGGTGTGGGACGCTACATGCGTTGATACACTGGCACCCTCCCATCTTCCAAGAACGTCATCTAGGGCTGGTGAGGCAGCTGATGCGGCCGACACAAAAAACATCGAAGTACCAGGATCTTGGCACCCGATACCATTTCATGGTTTCTGAACTTTCTTCTTTCGACCATTCCATCTACACTCCCCATCTACACTCATTTACCAAGCTATGTACCCAAAGCTCCCGACTAGGATGCGATGTCTCCAACTGTCAACATTTGGCAAAACGCATTGTTCACCAGCATTTTCATATTCAGAATTTCCAACCTGATTTCAAACCAATACGCTGAGCAGAATAGAACCCCAAGCCCCTTGAGGCGAGCGTCCAGTAAACGATTGCCGTTGGGTTTTCTCGTGATATTTACTAGCAGATGCATTTCACCCTGGAATGCACTTTATTTTCCATATCTTGAACATAAAATGTGGACGTTTTAGTCTTTTGAGACTAACGAACGTCATGATATGTCATAGTATGCTATCGTAGCATTTATTACTCTTCTGGGAACTTCAGCATTATGTTTTAAGTTATTGTGTAATTTTTGTGATGGTGTCTGTTTTTGATCATTGATGTAAATGTTTTGATGATTAGGGTGATGTGATGATGCTCTTAATAAAGTTTAAGGCAGTGGCTGGGTATTTTTTGATTTTATTGTATAATCAAGAAAAACAGTTTTTAGATCTAGGATATCAGTCCGAAATAGTCCTATACTGGATTGTAAAGAAGAGAAAATGTCAAGACTCACGTCAATTCACACAGAAAATGGCCCAAATATTTTTTTTATATTGATTTAATCACATTTTGTATACCACATCGGTGGCAAATAAGCTGACAGCCTCCGTGATGGTAAGTGGTTACCGTCGCCTATAGACGCTCGCGTTGCCGAGCCGTAAAGAACCACGCCTTTTTTGAGGAGTACCATTCTGTGGCCCATTGGGAATACTCTACAGGAAACTTAATGTTCTTGGTATAAAGTGCCTGTTGAATCGTACTGTACGAGAACGCAATGGCTCTAAGGTGCGGGGATGAGCTCGCTGCCGATGATGAAAGGTGGCCGTGGGCATCATGTCAAACAGTTCTTCAGATTCGGTTGAAACCTCTCAACCAATCTCACCGGATCGCAAACTCTTAGAGTATTCCAGTGTTCCAATCTACACGCATGGTCGTGCCGGAGGTTTTCCCCTGGATTTTCCTCAGGCTACTCTCCAACCGCGTACTACTATCGCTTTATTGGATTCGGCCTATAAAGCCACATTCATGTTCAAAGAAAAAAAATTCTTCAGAGCACATCCTCATAGATCAGCATTTTCAACTGATAAGGGCCCAAAAAATCTCCTGTAATTTTTTCCATAAAATCATTTTCGAATTTAATTAGTATCGCTTTCCCCTCACTATCGTCCTCGATATATGAGATTATATTTGCAATACGAAAATTGTTCAAAAATTTTTCACCTCCGTTTTTGTTTCACCTCGTTTAATGCGTCTACATAATTCTTCGACTACCATTTTTTTTGAACCTGACTGTGGCTCTATAGGCCGGGCCCAATAAAGCGATAGGAGTGCGCGGTTAGAGAGTAGCCTGGGGAAAATCCAGGGGAAAACCTCCGGCACGAAGCGATAGGAATGCGCGGTTGGAAAGTAGCCTGGGGAACATCCAGGGGAAGACCTCCGGCACGAAGCGATAGAAATGCGCGGTTGGAGAGTAGCCTGGGGAAAATCCAGGGGACAACCTCCGGCACGAAGCGTTAGGAATGCGCGTCCGAAGTCGTCAAGCATTATTACTGCATGAGTAAGGCGCAAATTGTTATTTCAGCCGCCTCTGAAATTCCACACTAATATTACGCAACAATTTACACAATCTCACATTTCTTTTACGCTCGCAATTTAAGATCAACCCTAAGGAATTGAAGTTAAAGTACAAAGTCTTAAGGAATTAAGAGTTAGATAGGAGGTAATGGAAAATAGTCCATGATATTTAGTTTTAATAACGACCAAGCCAGGGCTGTGAGGTTCCCGTTCATTATGTTGGTGTTACCGCGTGATGTAAATATATCATAATTAATTTCAATAAATGTGTATTAATTTTGTGTATGCGGCCAACCGATTTATTAGTGAAACCTCAATAAATGGGTGGCGGAGCGAATTGTCCGCTCGAAAAAGTGTATTGTGATTAATGAAATTCTGTTGTTTTTGTTTCAATCCGAGCTAATATACGGAGCGGGAAGTGGTTTTGTTATGAGTTATAGCGATTTTTTTTTGTCGTTTAAATTCATGAAAGTTTGAACAATTAAAATGTTGTCGCGAAGAGAATTCAGCGTTCAGGCCACGTGTTATATTCGTAGTTATCGCGTGGTAAAGCATCCGTTACTTTCTCTACAGTCGTGACAGAAAGTGATAGATGGATAGACCATCATATACCCCCAGCCAGGCCAAATATTGGTACAGTGACGAGCACTGGAATTTCACCTTCATCTTCCTAGCGTTGCCCCCCCCCCCCCCCCCCCTTCTGCTCTAAAAGACCCTTGGCACGATTTAGCGTTTGAATGTGCGTTTGAAGTAGTTTTAAAAAAGCTTCTCCCATTTCCCAACCTAGAGAGAAAAGTAGACTTTGTTGGGATTGCACTGGCTGGCATCACGATGTATACCACTGGAACTTTACACTATTTATTATCTAATACGAATTTTATATCTCGTTGTTTATACGTGATAATTTTAATAACTGTGACCATGTGTTCGCTAAGCTTAAAAACTGTGAGGGCATACGTCAACTAAAGTTGTATTTTCCATAGTTAAGAGCTCACGTGCGTTTATCGAACTAAATAATATAATTAAGCAATAATTACAAAAACATCTTTTTTCATGCCATTTGAACCCAGGTTTTAGAGACGATGAAATGTTTGTATGGGGTCCAACTACGATCAGAGCAACACAAAAGACGAAAATCACAACGTAACATCACGCATGCGTGGCCTCGTACTACTGTTGTATGAAAAAAAGGGGAATGTGTTCCTAAATGTGTTCCTTCTGCTGTCAACACAGTGCATCCTCAAATCTTATAATTTTTTTAATAATAAATTATTATAATAATAAGAAATAAGAAATATTTATTCGAGACAAAGACAACAATTAACACAGTAAAATAGAATATAAAAATTAACAAAAAAGTTGTGTTATCTCGAAACGGTACTATCTCAGCATAATGCGGGCTATCGCCAGCGCTGGTCTTCCGATGGGACCGTCGAGTGATTTCACGGTGTGCAACTGTACGAACATAAAATAATAATAATAATAATAATAAATAATGCATTGCAATGCAATTAAGCATAATCTTTCGTTTATGCTTAATGCTTGGTGCCAACCAAGATTCCCGGTTGAGACTAGCAAAAATTTTAAAAATCTTTGAATGCATTTTGTTTCTTTTTAAAAATAAGGGAATGTTTCCTTTCAGTAAAATGAGCTAACTAAAGGATTTAAAGCAGGTTCCCTCCAGGGCCCATAACTTTTTTCCACCCTGTATACTTAAATACATAGAAAACATCCAAGACTCAGGAACAAAATATTCGTGTTCATTACACAAATAAACGACATGAAGCTATTTATTTATTTATTCTTCATTAAGGAAAACAAACAGCATCAATCACACATAAAGTTAATAAATTGAGGTCGATCATAAGCCAGTAAAGTTTTCACAAATGTATCTACACTTATAAGGAAAATATGCCAATTTTTTTTTGTTTCTTTATAGCTTTGAAGCTCAACTCCATTTGCTAATAGATTGACTCCGAATGCCCCCCTTCTGGGGCACCAGGGAACACACAACACAAACACAAAAGTACAATACACAAAAACACAAAGTACATCATAAAAACACATCAAATTAATCGTTTTTGAGTTGTAGCTTCCAAACATCAATTAAAAATCTTAAAGTCTAACCCCCCTTATTCATAAAACTTAACAAACCTCTGCTAACTAAAATTTCTGTTGACACTGTCTCACAAGCACATACGTCAAAGTGACAGATAAGGACAAACAAACTTTAGCGGCTTGTTAACTAATATAGATTTGATAGACGTTGATGAATAAGGGGGTTAAACAGCATGTTTCATATCTATTTTATAAGAAAGATTGTGACCGACAAGCAGCAAGCAAATCCGTATTGTACGAAGGGTCAGCCTGAAAACCAGCGTTGTAGTAGGTAGGCCTGCTGCAACACATGCTGAGGTTCGCTCCTTTTTAACATCATAATTTTAAGTCTTTAATTCTACATGTAAACATATCAATTTGTGCCTACTAAGTTTTATTGCAAGGCTTGTAATGTTTTATTGCATTGTAAACACTTATCAATTTGGTGTTAAATAAAAATTTTCTGTCTAGTCTATGTCTATGTCTAAAATCCTAAAAAACAATAGACTTTACTGCCTAACTTTGGCTACGTCCACATTAAAGACATGAAGTTATTTATTTATTGATTCTTTATTAAGGAAAACAAACAGCATCAATCACACATAAAGTTAATAAATTAAGATAGATCATAAGCCAGTAAAGTTTTCACAAATATATCTACACTTATAAGGAAAATATGCACGAAGTAAAAAAAACATCATTTTCTTTTTGTTTCTTTATAGCATTGGAGCTCAACTAATAGATTGACTCCGAGTGCCCTTTCTGGGGCATCCGGAAACACACAAAAACACAAATTACAGCAGAAAAAAACATCAAATTAATCGATTTTGAGTTGTAGCTTCCAAACCTCAAAAATTTTAGTCTTAAACAACATAAAATAACAGCATGTTTTATACCTATTTTATAAGGAAGATTGTGACTTGTGCAACTACAAACTGAAATTACTCATTTAAATATTTAAAAAAAGTATATGGTATTATGGATGGTTTTTTTCTATTTCAAAATGTTACAGCTCAATTGTACACGACTTAAGTTATAACATAATTTTACGTTAGCTATATTTGTATGTCACTTGTATTTAAACGTAGCTTAGTTCCGGTGGAAAAGCAACCTAATTAGTAAAACACCCCTCAACTCACGGTTTACGCTCGTTACGTCACTCCGTTCCGGCAGTTCATCAGCGTGAACAAAGGTTCACGTCTCGTTCCATATATTCATGAACGGCGGTGCCTTGCTATTCATAACTCATCTCTTTCGTCTCTAATTCGAAATAACTGCAGGCACATATGAAATACAAGTTAATACGGAACAGGTGCCTGATATAGCCCTTCGAATCGCTAAACTTAAGGCAATGGCCATTCAGTTGTGATGAAAATATTGAAGTTTGAGCTTCCAGTTGTGAAGAAGTAATGAAAGAAAGAAAGAAAGAAAAAAGGTTTATTTGGTGTACATACATAAAAAGAAGAATACAAATTAGAAATGGGTATACACCAAAAAGGTTGTCGCTCAGCATGTGCCACGACTGATATGTCGTGACGCTGATTTTCAGGACAACCAAAAAATATATATAGTCTTAACCTAATTAATATTAATATATATATAATGTAGACTTACCCCCTTATTCATAAACGTCTATCAAACCTATATTAGTTAACTAGCCGCTAAAGTTCGTTTGTTCTTATCTGTCACTTTGACACACCTGCTTGTGAGACAGTGACAACAGACATTTTAGTTAGCTGAGGTTTGTTAAGTTTTATGAATAAGGGGGTAACACTACAAAAAAAATGTTAAATTATTATATTGTGTACTGAAAAAGCAACAAAGAAATGAAATAACCGAACAAAAAATATTTAAAATGCCTTGGTAACTCCGTCATAAAATCGTCATCATCGTGGAAATAAACTTTGATGTTGCAGATTTTGAAATTATCAACGACTATGATATGTTTTTTCTTTACAAAAAAGATAGCTCTTTTATTTTCCAACAAAGTAACCCTATAGATCTGTAAGTGATCCACTATTCTAGTACTACTGAAATGTACTAAAATATACTAAATACTTACGAAATTACGCGCAAAGCTTCTGTAGAGAGCAGGATGGTTAATTGCAAACTCACGCGTGTTAGAGAGGGTAATTTGCATTGGAATGGCCTTGCCTTAAGTAGCAGTGGGCGTGAGATGCACGTAGATCCGATGGCCGTTGGGTCGGAAAGGTTCTCGAGTGGCGACCATGTACCGAGATACAACGTGTGTAGACCCCTCACAAGGTGGACTGTTGCCCTGGTAGGTCTCAGGAGTCTGCTGGATGTGGGAGCAGGACCAGGCATTGTGGCACCAGGCCATAGCGGTGGACGTTTTACAGATGATATGATGATGATGACGTAACAGATGCTGCACGAATCGAACAAAGCGTGTAGGCGTGGTGTCCATATCGGTATCTCGCTCTTGCGCTCTCAAAAGCTGAAAACTACGATCGAATGGCGTCAGTCGACGCCCCTCTTTACTAACGCACTGATTTGCTACGAATGCTATTATAATACTGTCATATGGATGTGTCAAGATCTGAATAAATTAGTTCCTGTTTTGTCCTGCTACGAACATACTCACATGGGACATATTTGTACAGTCAAGGGCACCAACATATATACATTTTTGCATCTTATTCCATTGAAATAAGGTCAAAAGAATTTATACATATTTATGCCCCTGACTGTACCTCATTGCCTTAAAGTCGTTTAAACTGTCACACTAAATCTTTAACCAATAATAGTGACAAAGTACCAAAGTGTTCAGATACTAAATAAGTTCGACTGTACGTGTTTCGATACCTACCAAAATTTAGGTAAGTAGGATACGAACCTACTATCTGGCTCTTTGTATCTCGCATTTAGAGCGAAAGAAACGAAAAGAGGGAGAGGAAGATATTTAGTTTTAGGTTAGTGGTACGCCCCGAAACGTTGTAAATTACAGGCCAGATTATACTTGAGGATCAGAAAGACTCCGAAAACCATGAAATTCGGGGGAAATGTAATCCTTTTTAAATTGTAGCCGCAAATTGAACTCATTTATTTTACAAAAACGAACCTTACGCCCCCAGATTTAAAACATGAAAGCCTAGCACGGACGGCTAAACAGGACTTATGTATTTATCCCTTGAAGCGAAATTAATTTGCAGTTTTTAAAGTAGACTGGCTAGCGTTACTTCATTAAAATTAAAGTAAAACAACGTTTATTTAAAAACGGTGGTTGCTTGAAAGAGTACTTGTAGATTTTTTAAAAATTCTGTGGTTTGTGAAAACAAGCGCCAACACACAACACAGGAGAGTTAGTAGCAGTATTTATTTTATTAATTTTAGGTTAAAAGGCTTTTCGCTCAGGTTTAGCTTAATTAATGCTTCCACAGTATATATCGCAGCCTTTCGAGGAAGTTTCAGGTTTGCGGCGTCCAAGTGTTGGAATGATATTCCCCACCCATCCAAGGAGCATCATTTGAGTAATACCTTTAAACGCAAGCTTAAGGGCTATTTGTTGACGCTCCAAAAATCCTATCCCTAATCCATCCAGCACTTAATATCCCATTGTGTCACTTTTTATATAATTTTAACTGTTCTAAAGCTGTTACTTGTTTTTTTCATTTCAGTTTGTATCCCACCACTGTTGAGTAAATTCCTCTCTCTCTTCCTCCTCATGTTCACACCAGTTTGCCCTGTTTTGAGTTAGTCTCATATCAAGCCTTCTTGAGCTTACTGTGGGGCTAGTTCGATTTGTGTAAGATTGTTCTCTAATATTTATTTATTATTTATTTATTTATGTACCAAATTGTGTTTGCACTGTTTTGAATGACTGAGTAACAAACATCTAAACTTTTTAATTATCAATTTTACATGTCATGTTTCTTATTTAAATATAATTCTAATACAAATAAAATAGTTAGTTGTAGGAGTTACGATTAATTTAGTCACAATTAAAAGAAATGTCGATTAATTTCCAAGAAATAAAATTACGAGGAGAATTAAATGAGATATTTAAGTATTGGTAATACAGGTAGAATAATTAATTACTTATTTCTGACATTGACGGGTGAAAGGCATAACAAATTTTGCGGTTGTAATTGTTTATAACGATCAGAAACAAATGATAAACGATACTTCTTTGAAGGTTCTTTGACAGTAATAGACGAGGTTAAACAGTTAATTAAATTAATGTTTTCATACAATTATGGAAATATCCGTCTTTCTTCCCTTGTTACAAGTTCGAAACTTTAAGTTGGGAATTCCTAATTTTAAGTTTTGTAGCGGGGGTGCGTGAGCGGTAGGCAACTGAAACATAGACTTACTCGATGAAGAGTTTATTGTAACGAGATTATTACAATATTTGGTGGGGCGACGAGTTCCACAGCCAGTTCATGAAGGTCGAAACTGGAAGAGATGCTCGTCGTGGAACGGTTACCCGTCGTCTACCGATCGCTGGGATCCCAGAACCATAACAAAAGAATTCTATTGTTTATTTTTTTCGCCAGGAGACGACGGCTTAAGCTTACTGCGGACAGGAAGGGAGCTCGTAGTTCTCACTAAGAGAAGCAGGGGGCACACTAATGTGCTATTTAATCGTAGGTGAGATTCGATTCGATAACATGCTGCGATTTTCATGATATAAATTATATCAGATATACTACGCTTGATGTAAAAAGGTAGCAGGTGTAGTTTGGCACAATACTGTGTGTGTTGTTTTCGAATTTTTAATTTAAATCTAAAAAAACGTATAAACTTTTTGTGGAATCAGCAGATCTTTGTTTAAGAAAACCGTATTGATAGATACAGAATACATATTTAAGAGTTGCGTCTGGTTGTGACCCACGCGCTCAAGTATTTTGTCTATAAGACACCACTTAGATCGGTCGATAATTCTCAACGTTACTTCTATTTTCTTTCCTGTGAATGGGTGTAACGAAGGCAGATTTCCATAAGCGCGGATAAAAGTTAGTTTTAGTTTTTAAATAAATAAATATTTTTTGGACAATCTTACACAAATCAACCTAGTCCCAAACTAAGCAAAGCTTGTACTATGGGTACCAAGTGACGATATACATACTTATATAGATAAATAGATACTTAAATACATAGAAAACATCCAAGACTCAGGAACAAATATTCGTGTTCATCACACAAATACATGCCCTGACCGGGATTCGAACCCGGGACCTCCAGCTTCGAAGGCAGCGTCACTACCAACTAGGCTAAAGCGGTCGTAAAAGTGATCTATTAAGACCCATATAAGATTGTAAGACCTTTTCAACCTATGTTTACAAATAAACAAATTTGAATTTTTTTTTAAAGAGTATAGCTAGCGGGTGCGAGATGCTTAAACATAAAATGGTCCAAATATCACATACATCAAGGTTGCCCTAAATTTACAAGCTCCTTACAACTAACAACCATCTAAGCTACGTAACTGCTTACACAAGGAGATTACTCCGATTATGCAAGATTATACAAGATTAATCAAACCCAGGCTTTGTGGGAACTAGCAAGTAGCTTTTGAAGCTTAAGCAGTAGTTTGAAACGGAATTTTGGGTGTGACAAATCTGTTAACGGACGGTTTTAGTATGCTTTCCGAGGTGTTGATTTACCAAGGATTCTTATGTAGATTTCAAATCAAAGCGAGGAATTGAATAATTTTGACCTGTAGTATTGTGATGTACGCGGCCAATCGCTTTAGCCAACCGAAACAACCATGCTCCGCCCCCAAATTCTTCAACCAGATATGTTACCGCCTAATTTTTTTTATTTTTTTGCTTTTAATTTGAAATTTATAATTTGCGTGCGCAGAGTGACTGCCTAGTATAAAAAATTAATTTCTAAAAAGCTTTGGTTTAGTACAAGTAACGATCAAATTATACCTTTTCAGAATGTTTCGACGGACCCAATGGGACCTCTTAAACAGTCTACACTTTGAAGATTGCTTACTTCAATGTACTCTGCTGCAAGTCAATTGGGTCATGTTCGCTTATATAACAATCAAGGAGTTGTGATACGCCTGGTCTTTTTTATCCGTTAATGGTTTTATTATTACAGGTTTTTTTTTTAACCAAATTAATTTTGCGGTTGGCTAGGAACCATAAATGTGCGAAGTCTGACACGCAAATGGCCGGTTTTTCATTGATATAACGTCGTTGTGCTTCGTGTGTCCATGATTAATTTACGGCATTCTAATTCGCGCGTAATTGCATTTTCTCGTTCATACCGAGGCTGCCACAACGCAATTTCATTTGGGAACCATTTGCTCTGCGCACTGAAGTATTGTATTGCATCGAGGTATTTTATATCCTTCGAACCGTACCTGTTTTTAATGACTTAACATTTCCGCCGGGTTCATTCATATTAATGACATATTATGTTGTAATGTGCAATTTTCTACTGTTCTGTTAGCACGGGAAAGATTACACCAGAGCTCGGACTCTCAGGTATCGTACTTAAGGAAGCAAGTGGATACGGGTGCCCTAGCGAGAATAACCAAAACTATCAAAACTAATCGTAATTACCAAAACTATCGGAAGTGATACTCTAATTAAATCTGTTTCTATATAACAAAACAAAAATATGAAGTGAGGGCCAAGTATTTTAAAATCTGCATTTAAAAGAAAGGTGTCTGAAAATTATGTACATGAAAAAGTATAATGGCTCAATTGCGAATGAAGAAACGATTTTCGACATCAAAACGTCCATGTGCCCCGTAGATGTCGCTACCTGTTCTATATTTTCTGAAATATTAAACTAAATATATGATTACGGAAATGAAACCGTAACAATGTAAAATACTTTTTTTTATTTCGCATTAGCCTCAGCTTGAACTTGAAAACCCTCAATCCTATCAAAATAAGACGGAACGTTTTGTTAAGTATTTAAAGACGATTACTAACTTTTTTTCTTTGCAATTTTTCATTCTATAACGGTTTGTGGAAAAAATCCGTTATAGGGGACACATTTGATGATTGGGGTGGCACCCAAAGTTGAAAACTTTATTAATTTATTTGTTTGTTTTCCCCTTACATTGATTATATAGAATGACAACTATTACTAGGTTAAACAACTTAAAACTATTCTTATGGATCAGGGTGTATAGGGAATTAAACTAAACGTCTTAATCAAAGAATTTATTAAGCTATAAATCACAATTACTCTAATTATGCTAATTACGTTAATAAGCTATGAAAATACGATCTACGGGTCCTAGCTAATCGTCCGATCCCCAACGAGCGCTGGCAAGAAGTGGCTCTCGTCGCTCCGATGTGGTCTGGTGCTCTCCCCACCTCCCTGCTCCTCGTCCGGCTGGTGCGTGGCGGGAGAATACCGCCGGGCTGTGACGTAGGCGCAGCAAGTGAGACAGGGAATCTTGCCATCTCTGTCTTTCTACGGCGTCGGTAATACGGCCGTTCCTGACTGCGAAACGTCCTCGTTCGCCCCACGTTCAAGGAGTCTGTCGTCATCAGGGTGCTCATCGGCTGTAAGCAGAGAAAACAAGATTTTTACAACCAGTTTAGCTGTAGAGCATGATTACACTCAAACCGAACAAAACTCTTGCGTGATAATGTCTGTGCGCACTTAGCCATTATGACGCAAGATTACCTTTCATACAGTCTTCCACATAAATACAACAGTCACAATTGTGACCAATGAAATCTATAACAAGACCCATTCATACGTTACAGAGACCATTAATAACACACATACGTTCACGCATACAACGTCATACACTCTGAAGTTACTATGGCCACAGAAATAAATAATAAACTGGTAATGTATAACGCGACTGTTGTCGCACTGCTACTTCCATAGAAGTGCAGTCTGCCGGGAACGGAGTGACACTGACACCCACAACAAGGTTCAGTCTGCCGGGCAACGAGCCACATTAAAAATGTCATTCCGTCCCGAAAAGTTTACGCTGTCACCCACCAACATGAGTACAGCCTGCCGGCTGGCCAAGCCGTACTACAGATACAGAGTATTGTAGTCTGCCGCCCTTGAAAGGGCGCACTGCCACTCATCACACGAGTGCAGTCTGCCGGCTACCAAGCCGTACCCCGAGACATCAGGGTCTGCCGCGACGAATCGCACTGCTACCCAACACATGGGCACAGTCTGCCAGCTACAAAGCCGTACCCCAAAATAATGGTAATTAAGTACTACTCACATTCAAAGAATGTAGCGCATGTATCGGGGGTCCACTCTCCACGCCAGGGTACCATATACTCGGCGGCAGCCCGCGTACGCTTCCCATATGAACCGGACAGCAGTTCAAGTTCGTAGCGATCGTGAGGTAGGACTGAAACCACCTTATAGGGACCCCTCATGCCAGAATCTAATTTACCAGTACTCTGCGCTTGTTTAATGACAAAAGCAAAATCGCCCACTTTATAGGCACGTGGTTGCTTACGGCCCCTATTAGTAATTTCATCTTGCCGCCTTTGTCTTGCAGCCAAACGCTCGCTCACACGCTGTCTTTTCAGTACCATTAAAGCTTCACGATTCCCGCTTGTATTCTCGAGAGCAACGTCACGGACTAGAGAGCGCAAAACTGGTGTGGTGGCATCAACACCCACAAGCAATTTGAGCGGGGATTCATTAACAGCAGCGCTTTTAGTCATATTTAGAATCAACTGAACTCGCCATAGGGCATCGGACCATTCAGTACGTCTGTTATTCGCTTCTACTCTAATCAAGTTATGTACTGTGCGACAATAACGCTCAGCTTGACCATTTTCATGGTGCATTTCAGGTGTGATAAAATGGAATTTACAACCCAGCTCTGATACCCAATTTTGAAAGCTGTTACATTCAAACATTCTACCGCGGTCGCTAACAATAAGCTGAGGTGTACCAAACAATGATATTACATTCGTAAATGCACGTTTTAAATCGTCCGCGTCTTGACGATACAATGAGTACAACAAGCAATATTTTGAAAACGCGTCTACAACTATCAGAACGTATTTGAATCCTTTGGATTCCGGTAATGGACCTAATACGTCCATATGTATGGTCGAAAAGGGGGTGTCGGGCTTAGACCATGATTCGATCGGCTGATGGGGTGCTCGTGGAATCCTTTTACAAGTCAAGCAAACAAGACAATGTCCTATGTACTTTCGAACGAATGCTCTAAGCCCAGGAAACCAAAAATGCCTCAGAATAAGTTCAACCGTTTTATCGATTCCAATATGGTCATGCTCGTCATGAAAAATCCTAAGTAAGCTGAGCCTATGACCCTTCGGAATAAAACAAAGCAGTCGAGCATCATCACCAGCATTACTATACTTGTAGTACAGTCGCAATAATTTACTGTATTTTATTACCTCATGCTGATTATTTAAGTCGAAACCCTGTGGATATCATGCATGTACGTAAGCCAACCAACTGGGCACAGCAGGCTCAAACTGCCGATTCCGAGACTCAAAATCTTATTGATAGCTTGAAAGAAGGACGCTTGGACTCAACGCGCTATGAAGTTCGCAATAATTTAACTTCATAGCGCGTTGAGTCCAAGCGTCCTTCTTTCAAGCTATCAATAAGATTTTGAGTCTCGGAATCGGCAGTTTGAGCCTGCTGTGCCCAGTTGGTTGGCTTACGTACATGCATGATATCCACAGGGTTTCGACTTAAATAATCAGCATGAGGTAATAAAATCCCTTTGCGATATTCGATGTTGAATCGAAAATCCTGCATGTAAACCCACCAACGGGCAACGCGAGGAATGAGGTCTTTTTTTCTCTCAGTCAATTTAAGAGAGTTACAATCCGTTACTATCTTAAACGTAACGCCTATCAAGTAGTGACGGAAATGTTGGAGAGCCTTTACGATTGCTAAAGTTTCTAATTCATAGCTGTGGTACTTGGACTCAGCGCCCTGGGTTCTCCTACTGAAGTATGCAACTACTCTCTTTTGCTTCCCATCATGTTCTTGCAATAAGATCGCGCCGTACCCACTCGCGCTCGCGTCTGTATGCAGTTCTGTGGGGAGGCTCGGGTCAAATATGGCAAGGACCGGCTCATCAGTAAGACATTTGACAATATATGTTCGAGCTTCTTCCTGCTCGGTTCCCCAGACAAAAGGTACCCCTCGTCGCGTAAGCCTAGCAATGCACGCAGTCTTTTGCGAGTAACCGGAAATATATCGGCGAAAATATCCAGCGAGGCCCAAAAACTGGCGTACTTGCTTAACATTTGCTGGACGGGGTGCATCAATCAAGGCCTGAACT
The DNA here is from genome assembly GCA_963556455.1 of Epiblema foenella. Lineage (NCBI taxonomy): Eukaryota > Metazoa > Arthropoda > Insecta > Lepidoptera > Tortricidae > Epiblema > Epiblema foenella. The sequence continues at coordinate 26,929,944 of OY747099.1, read as the reverse complement.
TTACGCGGACTCGGCCGTACCTGACCTCTACTAATGAGCCGTCCCAAGTACTCTATTTCTGTCGCGAGAAAATTGCACTTTTTCAAGTTGATGGAAAATCCCGCAGATGTCAACGTGTTTAAGACCTGGCGCAACAGAGATAGACCTTCGTCTACGGTTTCGGATAGTATCAAAATGTCGTCGATATATACGAGGACGCTACCACTCTCGATAAATGGCTTCAGGGTCTCTGATATGATCTTTTGGTAAACAACCGGAGCATTGGCCAAGCCATATGGCATTTTTAGATACTCAAAATGGCCTTCAGGCGTGACAAAAGCAGTTTTGCTCACCGAATCTGGGTCCATCCTAACTTGGTGAAAACCTGTAGCCATATCGAGAGTCGAAAAGTACCTTGCTTTGCCTAGCCTATCGATATGGTCATCTATGAGAGGCAGCGGGAATCTATCTTTGACTGTTATCGCGTTTAAAGCGCGATAATCGACGCACATTCGGTCCGTGCCATCCTTTTTCTTCACAAGTATGATTGGACTCGCGAAGTCAGAGTTAGATTCCCGAACAATGCCTTTATCCTTAAGGTCTTTTATAATATCGCGAACACGCAATTTCTCGTCGTGTGACAGCTTATAAGGCCGATAGTTGACAGGCTCGCTTCTAGTCAATTTAATCGTCATGGTGCCGGTCGTGACTGTTGAGGATGCAGTGCCACTAATGAACGACTGAGAGAACTCACTAATAACTCCGAGCAAGCGCTGCTTTTCATCACCAACTAAAGGAGTTTTGATTACGGGCTCTAATTCGCTAATATGTTGTACAATAGAGCTGTCAGTCCTCATCAAGCGCTGCACCCCGTTTGTCCTAATGTACGTAACTCCGTTTCGGTTTAAAACGTCTGTTCCTATCAGAATCGATGCGTTCATACACGCTTCAGGCACGACATATAAATCAACCTCAATCGATATATCGGGGAACTCTATTACTAAAGTAACGAATGAAGTTGATTCGATTTCCTGACTCCCTATACCCCGTAGCACTCGGTAAGTGGGGACGTGATGGCAAGCAAAGTGTTTCAGAGCCGATCTGGATATCAAGGAAATGCATGAACCACTATCTATAAGAACATCCAAAGGGACTCCCTCTACTACAGCCGTTATTACGTCATCGTTGGCTACTGAATCCCGTTTGCGACACAAGTTAACATTATTAGGGCGCTTATTATTCGTTTCTGCACGCTGCTTCGCAAAGCAGGATTCAGCATTATGACCGGGCTTGTGACAGTACGAACAAGTAATCGAAGATCTATTGCTCGCGCTCACTATACGTGGTGGTGCCGTATTCGTATTCGTATTAACCGCAGGCACGGATGCGTTGCGATCACCGCCATCCGCAGCTGGGCTCTCTAATCGGGGTTTCTTATAGCAGTTGCTACGCTTGTGACCTATACCACCACAATTGTAACATTTCAATCGATTCTCCGACCTACTCAGCTCACGTTTACGCGTATTTGAAACTGCGGGCCTACTGTTAGAACGGGCAGGATCATGGGAAGCAACGCGCGGATCAGTCTTAGGCTTTACAAAAACCGATAAGAAATCAACAATCTGATTTGGTTTAAGCTTCGCGTTAGTGGCAGCTGCCTTAATCTGCGAGTCAGTAATACCTCTAAGAACTATAGCAGTTCTGAGGTCGTCCGACAAACCGGTCACAATATTTAAACGCAATAGCGTCCGACGCGCATATTCCGCATATGTTAAGAAACCTCTCGAATCTGTACGCATCACATCATAAAGCACAGTTGCCACATCTATGCTTCGTGGACAGAGGGACCGAAATTCGACTTTAAAATTACTCCAGGTGCGATCGTTTGTCACCCAGTCATTGAGCCACGAACGTGCGTCACCTTTTAAGCAATTTGCAACACGTGATAAACACTCATTATCGGCCCACCGATTTCTTTCGCGCGCGCGGTCCACCTCTGCACACCAAACATAAAAGTCATGTATTTGCGGATCAAAGTTAGAAATATAATAATGGGTCGGTCTTACTTGTAATAACGACGAAAGCGTTCCCACGATCCTCTCCGTTACCTCGTCGCCGGAAACATCACCAAGCGCTGCCGCAACGGAGCCCTGGGTCTGGTCGGTCGCTGCTGGCCGGCCGCTGACCACGGATATGTCATCACACGCAGAAACATGTACGCTTGGCGGCGGTACAACTGGAGGCGGCAATGGTGGTGTGGTTGGTCGCTGTGGAGCAGAGACAGAAACAGCACAAGGTTCTGATACCGACGAATGCGGGCGCAGCGTTGGGGATGGAGGCTCTAGTCTATCCACGATTTTCCCCAATTTCTCTAAAATCGTACCTAACACTACGTCGGTTTCTGTAGCCCGCCTCTTACTCTTACTACGTCGTTTGTGCCGACTACCTTCAGACATTTTACTTAAACAGGAAGCTGAAGAACTAATTCAAAGTATTTGCATAAGCATGGTTTAGGCAAATCGCAAAATCAATAAGCAGGGCATAAGAGGTAGCACATAATAAGCAACAGTTAAGATCAAAACATCTACCTTCTCAAGCTATTATTACCTACAAGCGCAATATCAAAACCGTTACGTGTACAAGTATTTAGCAAGCCGCAATACAACGCACAAAATAGTTTTTAGCAATTATGAAAATAGAAACACCCATTTAGCTAGACGAAGTTAAAATGATTTAGATTAACAAGCACATTAAAAAAAGCACAATTATTATTCGACCACAAAACTATTAAACGAATAGCAGCTAAGTACTCAACACCGATCACCGAACTTTGCAATCTAACTTCTATAAAGAACAAAGGATTAGCGCGTCAGTTAACGTAATACGGTTTAAATTATTCAAACGGATAAATAACTGTCTGGATGCCACTCGCGTGAATATCATATCCCACCTTCTGATCTTATGGATCAGGGTGTATAGGGAATTAAACTAAACGTCTTAATCAAAGAATTTATTAAGCTATAAATCACAATTACTCTAATTATGCTAATTACGTTAATAAGCTATGAAAATACGATCTACGGGTCCTAGCTAATCGTCCGATCCCCAACGAGCGCTGGCAAGAAGTGGCTCTCGTCGCTCCGATGTGGTCTGGTGCTCTCCCCACCTCCCTGCTCCTCGTCCGGCTGGTGCGTGGCGGGAGAATACCGCCGGGCTGTGACGTAGGCGCAGCAAGTGAGACAGGGAATCTTGCCATCTCTGTCTTTCTACGGCGTCGGTAATACTATGTTAATTAATTTTCAGACACAAGACTTCTAAGACTAATTTTGCTCTCCACAGGCAGAAGATCACTAAAGTCACCTTGATCTACTACTTAGTAAGTTGGTTGGTAATATTTTTGAGAATCGTCAATTTTCTGTCCTTATGCTTGAACTTATATTGAATATAAAAACATTAAAACACCGAATTGTCTTTTTACTCCGCCTAGAGCATTTTCATTTTTTTTGTTTTTTTTTTTTTCATTTATTTGGGTAAGCAAACAGCCACTACAAATAGTACTTAAATTACTTATAGCTATATTGTTTACAATATGTGTGGCCCACAACACTTACCACTGATTAATATGTTTAATGGTTCATTCAGAGCAAGTCTGGTAGGTAAGTATTCATCGTAAGTCGTTAGGACTCACGGTGGCAAAAAATTCATTTAAAGATACCGCAGCTGACCTTTTTAACATGTAGATAAACATACAAAGTTGTATTAAAACCGCACTCCTTTTCTTGTTACAAATTGAATTTGCAATGAAGTCAGTACGAATGTAATCGCAAAGAGCGGTGCGTCGTTTTGCTCCCAGTAAATGTGTAAACAAAACGAATTATTTATAAGAGAAAGAAAAGCCGGTTAAGTGCGAGTCGGGCTCACGCACGTAGATTCCGTAGCATACTCTCAAGGTGTGCACTTGTGCAGGCAATGAAACAATGGGTATGTCTAAAGTCAGGAGTCCTTTTACGTTGGTTATATTTAAAAAGTATATCTATGTACAGTTTAGTTATTAATTAAAAAGCTATCAGACTAGATGATTTTAATTTCAACCTAGATACCTCCACGCCTATGGACGGCCTCTTATATAATCTCATAACTTTCCTTTCCTTCACGATTTTCATCGACACGTAAGTACCTAAAACTGGTATGCATGTGTTTCTCTTTGTCTCCAGAATACGAATTTACTGGTGGTTAAGTGGAGGGGGGGGGGGAAAGCCATAGCTGTGACGTCTTAAAGATGTTGGCCGATTTTTGTCCAAATCTCAGGTTCTATCTTACCAATCAGTATATGTGAGGTGTCATTTGAAAGCTTATTAAACGTAATACAATTACTTCTTAACACTTATACCATAAACACAGTTTTTTTAATATTTTGGATATCTATTTAAGCCGTACTGATGTTGTAATATTTGTAATAGATAACTTAGCAAGTTTATCTTCACTGTATGACATTAATTTTGTTATAATTGTAAACTCGAAATTATTATTCCTTCTTGAACTGTAAATTAATATTATGACATTAAAAATGTATTACTTATTATAGTTAGCCTTTCTTAAATTGTAAATTAATATTTTGACATGTAAAAGTGCCCTTGTGGCCTATTTGTAGAATAAATGTTTGATTTTGATTTAGATCTATGTCGGTACACAGTACTTCTAGTTCAAAGGAGAATGGGCAAAATGTCCCATCGGTGTATACAGTTGAGACATACCTCGTTTGAAAGGTCTTAATCGTGGCAGTATTTCATTGTATGGCACCAATGTTGGACAGCGTGCAGGGGCCGAGTAATTGACAAAAGTATGTATCGCATAAAAACGTTTATTATACAAAATGCAAATGATATAATTAAATATAAGGTATCTCATACGAAAGATAATGATAATTGGGCCACGTAAGGCTGCCGATATTGTCGCTGAAATATTTACAGGACTAGAATTAAGAAACCAAAGATATATGCGAACGAAAAATCAGCTACTACTCAAGGATGCCTACGTGTATACACTAGTGACTTATATCACGTTAAAGGCCCTAATGTAAGCTATTTTTTAATATATACAACTTCGAGCTAACGCGTGCAGGGATCGGATTATATTGAGTTTTAGGATTTAACTCTCAGTTAACTCTACGTTAATTGAGTGTTATAACTTATTCTACTTGACACCAGATGTCTGTAGTTGTATACTTTTTTCTAGATTTATATTGTTGACAACAAACAGATAATCCGGTGGTGTATCTCTAGCATTAAGATGTTCGATTACTTTTAAGGAAGAGGTTGAATTACTTTTTAAAGAAATATCTGACAGGTCGTGTCAATCAATTATCTACATGTCATATCATAAAAAAATATCAACATTTTTACAGGGATTGAAAATAGTGAATAATATAAAAATAAACGGATAAAATACAGAGTCCACGTATTGGACACACGATTCTCAGTACATTCGTAAGTAATCTGCATTGATCTATAATACATTTTTATTAATCTAGTTATTTGCGGGCGTGAGCCCTGATATAGTTTGCAAAGCCGAAGCCTGTAAATCGGGTCGATGCTGTGATGTACCTAGTTGTACTTGGGGCCAATATTTCCTACTTGACGTCGTACATCAAGGTCTATGAGACGGGCGTCTTCAAAATGAGATATGTGTGTATGGTATGTCTGTCTTATTTTTCTTGCATTTCTGATATGCAACGACAGTGGCAAATAAGCTTACGGCTTGCCTGATGGTAAGGTAGAGACCGTAGCCTGTGGATGCTAGCGACTCTAGAAGAATTAGAAGCGCGTCGCCCACCCCCTGTTGATTTGAGGATTTCTATGTATGTGTGTCGATATTAATGTAGGATTCTCACTTTCAACACAGCACGCCCTAGGGTATCAGGCGGCTTTACCACAAAATAATTAATAGTACCTTCTTACATACGGAAAGTTTTCATTTCGGCTTGCCGCATATATAGTACTTAGCTCTACGTTCCTAGCGCGATCGGGTATCTGGACACCACGGAGGTTCAGCCGAAGCGGAACAAGTCTAACTTTACTCACACTAGGAACACAACACTTCATACCTAGAAAGTAACTGTGTTATTATGGCTGCGGTCTTCTGTAAGGTGGAGGTAATCCCCAGTTGAGTAAGATGGTAAGAAATATGAGCAAGCTGATAGCCCGCTGTACCCTACCTCTATGCCTGAAATATAACCCTTGACAGAAAATAAACTTTGAGTTAGATACAGGAATTTCGGAGTCTTAAGATGTTGTTCTACAATATTATTATGGGCAACTGACAAATAGATGCCGCAGTTTACTAAGGATTAAGGTACTCTTTCTTGCTACTGTTACCCATAAAGTTCTAAGCTGCATAATGAAATGAATGAATACCTATATATAGGTAAAACTTTTATAGGTAACATTATAAATGAGATTCGGATTTGAGTTGCCTATTACAATTTCTTGTTTTAAGATAGGAAACGGGCGAAATTATAATATCTAATCTGTGTCTGTACATTTAACCCGACTGCGACAGTAGGCCTGTTATGTTATTCGAGTGTATGTATGTATCTTAAGTGTGGGTATGTGTGTATGAATGTAGCTATGTCTATATCTTGGGTACGTTCTGCAGCTTCACTATTTCATCGTCCTGTCAAATACGAAAGTTGTCACTCAAAAGGCATTACATGGAAACGTTAAACGCGAAGTTGAACCCTATAATGCATGGATATAGGTTGATATCGCACTGCACACCGAGACTGATATATATATCGTTGGCGTTCAAAAGTTGACAATATGATGAATTTGAACAAGCGAGGTGTCTTCTTCTTAGTCTTGGATTAACATATTGCCTTATGTCTATAGATACATATTACAAATAAACTATATTTATGCGGTCATGAACACGGAGATAATTTTCTGGGGCAGGCTATAGTGTACAGGTTAATGTATGCTTCGTTTGTAACTATAAACTTCATCTATTTATTCCATTTTCTGAACACAGGCCTTGAGATGGTTAACAACGTCTATCTCTGATATTGAAGCTAATTTCGCTGATGTTGGATGATTATTTAAATAGGAGATCTTCGAAGTGAACAAGGTGGGCCGTTGGTATCGCATTGGTTTACTTTTTGAGCAACCTAGCTAGTTGCGTCTGCGAGCCTCGGTAAGAGAAGGTAAGAGCTACATAGTTGTAGTAACTATATACTTTTTGTTTCACGGTTTAGATATTTACTGTTTTACAATTTTCTCCTAGCCGGACCTAAGAAATCTTACGCGTTAAATATTTTTAATGCCGTGGTGATAACACGCCACCGACCCTTTATTGTTTTTTGGATGTACTGTGTTCAAATTAAGAAACATACAAAATTATGCATATCCCTTACTACTGCGTTCTTCTGAATTCCACACCATATGTCTACACTTGTAGCTAGTTATTACGGCTATAGTCCTCTTTGAGCGGAGGTACTGTTACCAAACTGACGACCATCAGTTTGTCCATATCTCCATGCTTGTATAAGTCGCAATGCGTTAGGCTATATAAATGACATAACTATCCTTCCCTCCGTCTGTCTGCTTCCCGATCCCGACCCATGTTTCCTCGGTTTGCGAATCTCTGTATCTATGCATTTGACATTGCGTTACTCTGTTAGGTAAGGTACCTAATAAAGAACTTTCTTCTCTTCGATTCTTCTGTCCGTTTATCTGTCTGTTTGTTTGTCTTGTCCATCTGACTAGATAGTCACAGATTTACACATTGATGCTTTACCTAACTGGATGTTTATAAATAGGTTATAAAAACAGTAACAATAAGTGCAACTTAATTTTAAAACTAACGCGTTAAGAGTAAGTTATTATCATTCTAGAATGCTTAACTTGGGATTTCCATGTTATCGGACATGTTAATTTTATATGTGATAAATACGTAAAGTTTGTAGGATTGCATAAATAGATATACTAATCCCTTATAAATCTCATTGCGCTAACCCCACCCAAGATTCAGATTCCGATTATTTATTGGTAAAAATAAGAACATTCATCACAAGAATCATGATGAAGAGTCATGAATACAATAATTAAAAATATATACAAGTTTTGTAAAATTGGTTAGTAAGTCCGCATATGTTACAGTCAATGACTTCTTTGCAGAAATTCGTGTATATACATGCCAGTTCAGTGAGCATATATTTTAATTTCTTTACAAAAATTGGATCGCTTGTTGAGTGTTTAATTTCAAGCGGCACACAGTTATACAGGTTGGGTCCGACAACACTAAGCGCCGAACGGGCCCGGGCCTTAGCGAGTCGTCGGCGAGGAGGCACCAGGAGGTGCTGCCTGCGCGACGGTCCCTGGTTACCTTCGCCATAGGTTTTATATCGATGGAGGTTGGATCGGACGTATTTATAAGCTGTCAATATATAAGTAGACACAAGGCAAGGTCAAGTCGTCGACACCTTGTATTAAAATAGAGTGGAAGTAGCCAAAATATGCTTTTCGTGGGTTTTCAGCTATTAACATAGGTGCGAGTCTAAACAGCGCGTAACACGCCGAGGACACGACATACATGGTCGATATGTGGAGACCACGCCAGCACGGAGTCGATCATGAAACCTAGGTACCTAGTAGCGTCTGCCTGTGGAACGACAGTATTTAACTACGATATTTAACGACATGTTATTTAAGTAATTTTTTCTTAATTTAAAGTGTACGATATTCGTTTTATCGACACCAAATTCTACTTACATATATTTAAGGCCCCAGTGTTTTTTTATGCAGGATTGAAATTGGTATTTAAACAGCTTTTATTGTTTATGCATTTTATAATATCTGTTTGTCAATTTTATCAGCAGAAAACAGTATTGAACCATTATTGAAAGCGGCATTTACACATTATCGTCAGTATTAAATTGACATGCTTCTCGGTATATTTGTAACTTTGCTAACATGCATTAAGAAATATCGCAATATTGGTATTCATTTCACATTAAACATTTGTACGCATGAATGAAATAATGTGGACTATCTTAAAAAATCGACCTAGTCCCTATCTAGACAAAGCTTTTACTATGACTATGGGCACTAGGCGACGTTACACATGCTTGCCTACATAGATTGATAAAACATACATAGAAACTATCCAAGACTCAGGAACTAAAATGCCCTGACCGGGATTCGAACACAGGTCCACCAGCTTCGCGGTTAGGATCGCTTCACATACGCAATAAACATTGGGATAAAGATTTATTAGTTTAACACCAGTTCTTTCAGTTTAAACCGGATCGCTGAATCAGTGGCGATGGTGGAAATACACAAGATTTTAGAGGGCGCGACTGGCATTATCAAGAAGTTTGAATTAACAATATTATTGAATGCTAATTTGCTTGAGGCATTATCACAATACTATGATACACGTCAAAATGTTTTTGGTACGTATAGCAAGTAAACAGCAAGCAATACGAGTGGATTGACAATGATTGCACTGATATCACAATGACAACGGCTGTATTGGGACTTTGGAAGGGGCCGTTTACAAGTTGATTTATTCTTGAAACCATAAGTCCACGATCACGCTATTGCAAGTCAGCAAGTACATCATCATCATCATTATCATCATCAGCCAATATACGTCCCACTGCTGGGCACATCCCTCCTCTTGTTGATGAAAGGAATGAGACAGTGGGGACTACTCACTCATTGTCAGTGGAGACTTATTTACGTACCTATACGCCTTTGAATTTTATGGCGGATCTATGCAGGTTTCCTGACAATGTTTTCCTTCGCCGATTATGTAACGGTAATTATTTATTATTATTATTTATTTACTTCATCATCATCATCATGAGGAATTATATAATATATCGCCCCACAAAACTATTTATGTTTGACTGTGGAGTCGAATGTCAGCCTCAAGTCTCAAAAATAGATAATACTTAGTTATTAGGTAATAAGATGTAATATGACAATAGGTATATAAGTAGCTAATATCATGGGTGATTAATAGAGGGTGAACCGGGTGGGTTATAGTGGTTTTATAGGGCACCAAAAATCTACTATACGAGATACTTTTTCAGGCGATATTTAAACCTAGATTTCTTAGCTTCGCGGGCAATGTCCGCGGGCAAGGTGTTGTGTGCGTTTTTTAAATGTCCTATCCCCGTAGCAGTTGGACACTGTAGGTACAGTGTATGTGCCTAGTAATCTGGCACTACTTCAATATTTGTGTTGAATTTTTGGTTGAAGGAGACATAATTCATATTCGTAATCACATGAACCCTCATATATAACACGACGGTGTCAGACAAGCGTACGGTCTGCCCAATGTTAAGCAGAGACGCTAGCAATAGTAATAATCGTTACATTATAATCTAACTAGCGAGATTGTAAACTGTCAGATTGTAAACCGATAACTGTTTTGTACTTTCCATCAGCAAGTCGACGAAGCCCCGAGTACCGCTCTGAAGAACTTAGACAACGAACGAATCTAACCTAAACTGCAAGTTTCATGTCGGAAGAGTTGGAACTATAAAGTACTATTTACAATTTAAGGCATTATTTTTCTGACGGTGACATATACAACGCATCCCAGAAGGTCATCTAACATAGTATACTAAATATAATCGGGCCTCGCATTTTTCCATTCTTGTATTCGTATAGTCCGTCTGTTAACCCTACTGTACCTACGTTGTTATATAAGTGAAAACAAATCCCTCTAACGCATCTCCAGCCTTTAGAAGCTCTGTTTGACACTCTTCCAACACTGCATACCTACACAGTAGTTCCTACCTAACATAGTCTCGTTTTTTCTTCATTTTTGGATTATTTTGTATAGCCCCTTTGTTGACACAACTGTACGTTGTTACACAGTACTTACCTAGCGTGAAAGTGACTACTTAAATATTTAATTACCATTGGTTTTTCAGGTACCTAATCAAGTCATGATAAGGACGGTTACTATAAGCAAGAAGAAAAAAGAACCGTCCAGGTGTGTGTTGCGCCCGGGCCACGTAGGATTTCGTAGTTGCGGCTCGTCACATTGCGACTTAAAAGGGTTTTTTTTACTACAAACTACGGATGTATTTGCTTATGATCTTAAGTGGCCGGTGCTCAGCACAAACGGATGTCTGGACGCTTGCGACTACAAAAGTTCACCCACAGTCATGAATTTGTTATTGTTGTAACCTTCAGGGAGGTGAAGGTACTTCGCCAGTTGAGCCAAATATTCCGCTGAACCTTACACCTTACCCGTATGCTAATGATCTGGTACTAGGGAACGTACCCATACTACGTGTCCCATTGTTTACAACTTTTGACTCCCGCCCCCCATCGGTGATTACCCATAGTATACGCCGGTAATATATAGCTTTAAATCGTTTTGAAGACGGGGAAGTTAAAAAAAACTGGATTTGGTATAAAGGAAAGGTTTTGTTCCATCGGAAACGGTGCTGCGAATTTAAAAATCGTTCAACGCTTTACCATCATTTGAATGTAGCTCAAAAAAGCATAGTATTTTGAGCTCCCCCATCCCTCCTCCCGGGTCACTAATTTTGGGTACGTTCCCTTACTAGCGTCGACGGCGAGATGTTTTGGTTTATGATACGTAGAATTAACAATGATTATCTTATGTGACATGCATATTGTTTTCATATTATTACATACATACATTAATGAGGTTTTTAAGAGGAATTGAATGATTATGAATATAAGCAAAAAGAAAAGTCGTGGAATTTAAAATAAGCGAGTTTATGACCGATATTCCATTTATGGTCGATATAGAAAGATTGTAAAATGCAGAGTTCGTATAACTGGAAATAGTAGCTTTATTGAAAAGAGAGTGAATGCTTGGAAATCTGGTACAGTAAGACAGATAATATAGCAAAAGGCACGTCTGACTGTGCATAGCGGAGCATTGGTGCCAATGCCAACATGGCAGTGAAAGTGGAGTGTGGAAAGTGAAGTTGAAAGAAAATTAGCTGCGAAGAAAAAATCTATCGGTAATAAAATGTAGCATATCCTTTCTCATCTGACAGAAACAACAGTATCCTAAGAAACGTCAAGCAAGTTAGAATAGTTAAGTGCGGTCGAAACTGTCAGGCCAAATTCTGTCACATGAACGCAAGCAAGAATCTAACTTATAGTCTTGAGTTCCAAATCGTTTTTGCATGTATTGAAGCAATTTCGCCTCAGAGTTTCGTACAGTCGAACTCATAAGTAGCTGTATACTTTGATACTTTGTGGTTTCCACCGGTTGCAAATGTTAGTCATCATCATCCTGCTAGCGTTATCCCAGTACTGTTGCATCCTGAAGGATGCCCGGGGTCCGCTATCTAATCCCTAGATTTGGCGTAGGCACTAGTTTTTACGGAAACGACTGCTTCAGGTAGCAGCCTTCCAACCCGAAGGGGTACCAGACCTCATTCGAATTAGGCTTATCAAGTGAGTGGGCAACTTGATTGTTAAAAGTTCTCAAGCCGCCCGAAGGCCTCTAACTTGGCTTAACCACTGCTATCATAGACAGCAGCCGGGATCAACGGCTTTACGTGCCTTCCAAAGCACGGAAGAACTGACTTCGACCGGAATTGCTTAACCTGGCATACCGCAGGCGGCACACGGGCGCCGCTGGGCCGCTAGCGCTCCTCCGGTTGGAAATGTTAGTATGACAGTTTAACATGGGGTTAAAGTGAAAAGGTAAATTCCTTATTTGTTCGACTGTACAAACTATATTTGTAAACACAGATCAATAGGTCATCATAAGTCTTACAACTATTTTAAATATTTTAGTGTATCACTACATTTTGGCATAAGGCATACAAATAAATAATCTCAAACTCACGGACTCAAAAGTCAAAGATGGGGCGTGCTAGACAATTAAAATTCTTCATCTGTCAAGTATTGGTAGGCTACTTTCACTAGGAATGCAAATAAGCTTTTTTGAATTCTACCAATTTTTCTAACTTAGAATATGTTTCTTGGCATTTTATTATATATTTTAGGTGCCAGTCCGGAAATAATTTTAGACTGAACGTTTTTGTGCAATAGCCCCAGAAATGACCCCGTATCTCAGTGAAGAAGTGACTTGTATTTGAGAAATGTTATGAGAGTAGGTACACGAAATAAGTTTGTCAAGGATCGTAGCAAATGGAAAACAGTGATCTCTAACACTCTGCCTCTACCTACCCTTCTGGGCAATAGGGTTAATGATATGTATGTGTGCAGTGTGTAACATAAAATATTTGAACGTACTCGTTGACTACATGCTACCAATATATCCGCACCAGTATATCACGGCGTGCAGTTGGATATCAACCTATCTGTATGCATTTCTGTAGGGTTAAACTTCACGACAGATGGTCGCTGTTAGTAAGCGGCAGTGTACTATTAGTATACCATAATTCATTCAAATTCAATATCTATATTTTATAAATGTGGCATCTCGAATACCTCCAAAGAAGAAGTATACATACTTCTGGTAATCACTATTAACTTGTTTCTCTGTATGGTTCGAAGGGATTCGATATGCCGTTACTATAAAGTTATGATTACAAAATATAGTGAATAAAATAATTTAAAAAAGTGTTGTCATTAAAAAAATGTAGAAGAATGTGAGCATGAAATGCTTTTTGCCCCAATTACGGCAGGTCGATGCCGTACTGGCCTTCGAGATATTTTCTACTGTACAGCTTTGCGGTCTCAGGCACTAATTTTTGCACCAGTTCACTGACGGCCAATCTGCTTATGGTGGTTTTTGTAATAACAGTATTTTAGACGACCGCCATTTAAAGGAGGATGTCAGAATTGAGCTCATTTATGACCGACCGCCGAGCTGTTCGTTGTAAACAAACTGGGCAGTCCTCTTATCCCGTAATCTGCATCTGAGATTGTTTCTTATTCAATGTTATTACAATGGGACATCTGGCCCCTATTTCATCAAGTTGACATATGTATGTATTTGACATATGTAGCCTGACAAATCGAAAATTGTCATGATTGTGAAAACTGTTTCACCAACTACAATTGTAATGTTTTTTGACAATTGTCGCGCCTGTCAGCTTTGGTGAAATAGGGGCCTGATGGAGTCAAACGAATTTCGAAGTAATTTTTTAACTCTTTGACCACCGAATGTCAAAAGTGTCAATAAATCAATAACATGTCATTTATTTTGTCTCTTATATCAGACGACGGCGTTTAAAGGGTTAATTACTGCATCAAAATATATGAGCACATCATAAACACTTTTTACACCTACTTTTCTTCCCTTTTTCTCTTGTAGATTATTTTATTTTAGCACCTCTGAGCCGCGAACCTACCATTTGAGTCGCAGCCAGTATGTTGGTCGCATCAAAGCCGGATTCATACTATTGCCACGTGTTGTGGTTTGAAGCGCCAGAATGATGTCGGTTTCATACATTTAACTAGTACGGTTTGGTTCACACGCATCTGATGCTCTCCGACGATGTGCTATGTTACGTTGTGGCGCGACAGAAGTGACTCTGATTCGCAGAGCAGTTGAGGTGCGGGGGGTAGGGAAGCGGCCGCGACACAACAAATCTGACGAGTGTGCACGGGCGTGTGTTCTTGTGTATGTGACGGGCTCTGAAGCCGCATCGCGTGAAAAACGAAATGATGCATACACTGCTTTTAGCCCTTGACGCGCAATGCAAAAAAGGGGTATTACCATGTATAGAATCAATTTATTTTTACTGACACCATAGATTGGAAATAATCTTCTTCAAAATCAGTTCTTAAATACCACAACAGTGGCAAATAATCATACGGCCTAATGGTAAGCCTATATAATTATATATAGATGTTGGCGACTCCAGTACACTCACCAGCCCGTTGCCGATTCATTGATGAGTTGAAAATGGTTATACTGACACATATAAAATCTAAAAATATTTAATTTAGGTTGTTTTTATTAAAGATTGTAAACTGTTTAAATGTAGGTTCCTCACTCAAAGCATCATTGGGAGCTCAGAATCTGTCTAATGAGAACTTTGTGTTGTGCATGTTTTATAAGCTACGAGTGTATCACTGATTCAAAATATCGTCAGAAATCGTCATAATGTGTCATAGGCATCGCAGCACATGAGATCGTTTAGATCTTAATTTTACTGGCATCTGTTTTGCACTTTCAATGTTTCTACATTTTCCTGTACCGTTTTTGGATGTCTCTGTGGTTTACTAGTAGAGAATGCCACTTGGCATTAAGGTAGGCATTTGTACACTGTATTTTTCTTGCAATGAAGTTTAAATAAATAAATCTTTAGACATCGTCATTATTTTATTTATATAATGCGACATGTACAGTATGTATACGCTCGTGATTATAACCGTCCGGCATCAGAGCGCATCAGAAATCATCACATCTGAATATTATGAATCCGGCTTTACAAGCACTTCCGATCATGAAGAAGCGGAAATAGAGGTAAGTTTAAACCCATTTAACGATAATAGTTTGAAAGTGTCTTGTGTGGTCGTGGCCTGGTGGGCATGGACAGCGTCTTCATATTTTTTACCCATCGAACGCCAAGAATGTATTAATGTTATTATTGCGTACGTTGTCAATAATTTTTAGGTAAGGTTTTATATTCAATCTCTTAAATAAAAAAAATAGTTCATGCTCCCTGGCAATCGCATTTTCAGTTTTTTATGAATTATTTTTAAAAAATGTACTGAATTTGTAGTTAAGAATAATATTAATAATAATTGTTTATTTTCCGACCAACATGGATCATGGTGTTAGTTGACAGTTTTATCTTACGCATCGTTGCATAAAAACAGTCTAGTCGAGTCTCCGTGAACATTCCCGGCGCAGTGCAGAATCGAGGTAGCCCCATCAGCATCCTGAACGCGTTATTATATTGAACACGCATAGGGTTGTATTGTCTCTGCGTATAATTCACCTACAGGGCGCTTGTATAAAAGTTGGTACAATATGCTTCAAAAAGGGTACCTAACCTTTACTTCCTTGGAACAGCGAGCGAATCTGCGGGCTATCATATTAGCCCTGACGCAACGCTCTGCGCTAACGTTCGATATCGGCATCGTCTTTTAACTCTGACAGCCTATTCCGAACTTCGAAATCCGAATTTTGTATCGTGCCGTCCCTTTCACTCTCGTGTTATACACTATATTAGTGAAAGGGACGGCACGATACGAAGTTCGGAGTAGGTTCTCTGGTGTTAAGTAATTGTGTTCATGAATCTTTTTTTGTTTTTTATTTCACCTGACTGTGGCTTTATAGGGCGAGCTCAATGCCGGCAGATGCGCGGTTGGAGAGTGGCCTGGGGAAAATCCAGAGAAACCTCCGAAACGACTGGAATACTTTGAGTTTGCTCTCCAATGAGATTGAATGAGAGGCTTGAACCAAATCTGAAGTGTGAGTGGAATCGAGTAACTGGGAGTTTTGTCGCTGGTTCACTAAGAGTCCAGCAAGAAACGATTCAATCCGACCCAGGTCGGGCCTAGTGAGTGAGAGCTTGGTATGCGGCGGTACCGGCACGAATAGGGACCATATGCGTCCCGCATATGTAACCGCAACGATCCATCTTTCGATGGATGCTGTGATTACGCCATCCGGGTCCTTGAGTTTGTGCCTAGGACGTCGGACCGTGCGGCCGGAGGAGTCACGACAGAGGGGGGGAGGGATGGGGAACGTAGTCGACAGCCTCCCTAACTAACGGATTCCTATGATGGGAGCGTTGTCAAATAACATCTGGCAGTCTGCTTAAAGAAACTATACATCCCCATGTAGTGGTGCAGACTGAGGTTCGACTGGTGCCAGTCGCCCTACGGAGAAAACGATTCTGAATGATCTGAAGCGGATTGAGCGGTGTCCTAGGCACGAGAGTAAAAACTACACTTGCATAAGACAGATTACATGGACGTACTGGGACGTAAGGGTACAATTATTTCAATTTGGGGTTTCTGGAGAGCATCTCACCAGCACCCTCAAGCTTCAATAAGGGATTGAATTAATTGTACCCTTTCAGTAGTACATTTTTTTTGTTCTATTTGCCCATGTTGTCAGGGAGCATATATATATAAAAAGCTTTCGTCTGTTAAGATATTCGTGTACGCATTAATAACAAAAAAGACACATGTCAACATTTTGACTACAAGAGATCGAATATAAATTATATGAATATGATGGCAAGAAAGTTACTTTGACAGAAAATGCCATAATGGTACAAGAGTCCAAGGGGGGATTTTTGGATTTACTTGAGCGAGTCAGATTAAGACATGGGGGATACCTTGCACTCTGAGAACCTCCTCCATTTTTATGAATGGAGGAGGTTCTCAGAGGGCTTATGCCCTCATGTGGGGTGCATATACTCTGATGCCCGGGATTATGTTCGTGTTGTTGTTTCTTTTTATTTTTGCAGACGCTCCCCCCACAGGCAGAGGGGTACACCTATTAAATATTTTCTTCCTACTATCCAATTTTCAAAATCCAATAGGTCCTAATTACTCTCGAGTAAATC
Source organism: Epiblema foenella (assembly GCA_963556455.1). Taxonomy (NCBI): domain Eukaryota; kingdom Metazoa; phylum Arthropoda; class Insecta; order Lepidoptera; family Tortricidae; genus Epiblema; species Epiblema foenella. The sequence goes on along the minus strand of OY747099.1, from coordinate 26,912,459 downwards.
AACATTTGAATCGTGACCTCCCCTATAGTTATTACCCGTCAGCGAATTAAACTGCCGGCTAGCAACAGGATCTCATGACCAATACCCTCTTGGGCGATAAATTATAAGGTGGTTACCTAGTAGGTCACTAGGCAGTGGTGGTGAGTTTGTATTCTGAAGCCCCATGGACGTCATCTGGAGTTCTCTCCACAATCACTCAAACACGTAAAAAATAATGTTTTCTGTCGTTTTCTCTCGATTGATAATATTATTGAATGATAGCTAACCGAATATCTTGTTAGATTACTCTAGTGGAAAATACGTAGTATAATAGAACCCTCTTAACCATCGTACAAGTTATCACTAGAGAGAAAATTACTGACGATGTTTCCTTCTGGCCCGAGAACTACAGCTAACCTCGGCAAGCTCATGATCTAGAATAAAACCTTATTTACACACGTACGAGTTTTGCATGCGAGTTTGGTTATATTGCAGGTGAGTCATCGGGGTAAAATGACTTTAATCGATTTATCAAACCGTGCAATGTAGTTAAACTCGCATGCGAATCTCGTATACGTGTCCATAATAAAGCAAGTATATAGAACATCGACGTTCAGTCTCAGATTGACCTTTTTCAGCTCTAATTGGGACATTTTTATGCGAGAAGTGCATGAGTAAAGAATGCGAGAGTTAAAAAGATGTCAAGGGCAACACGCCTACAACCTAGGGCTTATGAGCATCGGAACCTCTTTAGCCAGAAATTACGTACATAGCACCGGACTGTCCCATTTCTGGACCCCATAACATAATGAATAATTTACGCCTCCAGTATTGCAACCACCCCCGGATCAAATGGGCTAACACTAGTTCCAAGCTTTTTCACTCCGTTCTTAGGCCGCATTTACGCACAGGCGTACTCATAGCAGTTCTGGCCCTTCAGGTATACTCGACGGTAATCACCAATGCAGCTTTCTTTCAGGAGCAAGAAGTCCGCACTCTCTGACACAGATTTTTGTAACAAAGCAACGGTAACATAGCAATGGTAACAAAATACACGCAAGAGCAAAGAAAAACGGTTTAATTTTCATTAGCTTAGATGCACGAATATAGATTTTTTAGGTTATTATTATATTAACCCACAGTTCGCCTTTTGTACTAAGCTATGTTATGATGAATAAATAATCAAATATCTAACGGTTATTTTATTGATTGCATCAAGACCACCAAACCACCAAAATCAAAATTCTAGTTTCAATATTTGAGTCTCTATCACACTTATGTTATTTTAGCGGCAGAGAGAGAGAGAAAGAGAGCGATACGTTTTTGTAATTAGTACAGTCGCAAGTCCGAATATGAATCCGCTAAGATAATTCGGCGGCTTATTAGAACACTCGTAGCATTTATTATTTACATACTAACAAAACTGTTCTCATGGCTCGGGAATAATAATAAGCATTATTGAGCGCTCTTAGTCGAATTCCCGAATAGTGGCATAGCACCAGCGGGGCTCAGATAATCGCTTATATGTCGGACATACAACATTCATCCCTTACTGTCATGTACGAAAGTGCGAGAGGGACGAATGATCCGACATATAAGCGGTCATCTTAGTCCCTCAGATACAGAAACTTGGCATTTACTGCGGGCCTTAGATGCCAACTGTCATGTTGTTAGCGTGTATAAACGACCATGTGAAGCTATCATTATTTACTAGCGACATCTCGCGTGCAGTAGCAGAATCAAACGACACTGTATTTTTATGTAATTAATTGATTTAATACAGTTATTTTATATTTATTTGTTTAATAAAAATATAAGAAACTCATTCCCGTTCATTTCGAAGCTCTAGTATTGAATTATTAAATTATTGGCGCTACTGTCTATGCACAAACGTCCCATTACTATGAGAATATTTAGTTCCAGTAATCGCCACATTACAGTTATAAAATGAGCTATTCCAACTTCCCTGCACGCGATCGGTCTTCGGCGCCGTACAAGAAATTAAAGCTACTGCTGAGAGCTTTCAAATGATATATGTCTCAACTGTATACACCAATGGGACACCGCCCATACTAATTTGAATTTGTCATTTGCTAGTAATAATCCCCCTTATTCATAAACGTCTGTCACACCTATATTAGTTAACTAGCCGCTAAAGTTCGTTTGTCCTTATCTGTCACTTTGACATTGACGTTGGTGAGAATGGGACGAAGAACTTTTTAGTTAGCAGAGGTTTGTTAAGTTTTATGAATACGGGGGAATGTCATTACTGGTAAAGTATATGAATTCCTAATATTGTTTTTCATAACAGTTTCCTTCTTAGGGATATATTTCAATTTTGTGGCCCAGCGGTGCTCGCGTAAAGGGCGAGGTCAGTTCTTAGATGGGTCATGGGTCCGGATGGGATTTTCATGATGTCCGAAAATGGCCGACTAGGCACGAGGCACGCCCGAGCGGCATCGCTCACGTATTATCCGAACAAGTGTAGTAAACGATCAAAATATAAAGCTTTTGTTGCACGCCAATTGTCAAGTTAGCGTAGTCGGTTAATAACATTACAATGCAGCTGTTCGTCCTAGGCCTTGCAAAGCGCCATTAAAAAATAAAAATAAAATAAATATTTTTGAACAATCTCACACAAATCAACCTAGTCCCAAACTAAGCAAAGCTTGTACTATGGGTACCAGACTATATACATACATACTTATATAGATAAATAGATACTTAAATACATAGAAATCATCCAAGATTCAGGAACAAATATTCGTGTTCATCACACAAATACATGCTCTGACCGGGATTCGAACCCGGGACCTCCAGCTTCGAAGGCAGGGTCACTACCAACTAGGCTAAAGCGGTCGTCAATTATTTGAATACTCGTATTATTAATATGTTTGATAATTGATTATTTCAACTTAATAACTAAACTAAAACTGTAAATAAATGGAAAGTGTGACTATCTTTTATGGAGTGATAAAATGTATTTTTTTTGTTTTTTGTGTAAGTAGTTTTAGTTTTATATTCAACTGTTAATGTCACATTTAATTGTAGCCTACTTTGTACTTTATTCAATTACAATAATTGACAAATTTATGTATTGAAAATATGAGTGTGAATGTGAATTTATAGTATAAATGTAATAACTATTATGAATGTAAATAAAAATAAATAAATAAATAAATATTAGAGGACAATCTTACACAAATCAAACTAGCCCCAGAGTAAGCTCAAGAAGGCTTGTGTTATTGGTACTAGACGACGATATATTTAATAGATATAAATACTTAAATACATAGAAAACATCCAAGACTCAGAAACAAATATTCATGCTCATCACACAAATATTTGCCCTGACCGGGATTCGAACCCAGGACCTTCAGCTTCACAGGCAGGTGCACTACCCACTAGGCTAAACCGGTCGTCAAATGTAATGTAAAATAGCATTTTTTTATTTAATTAATAAATATCCATAATTTAGCACACCACCGGTTCTCGTCGTCAGCAGCCGCCACTGCTTCAATCGATCTATCAAACTGCGTAATGTAGTTAAGTCCCGTACCGTGTGTATTCGGGCCTTGTGTAATGTGAAACAACTTCTTTGTTTGCTCATAAAGTGTAGGTTACACGAGCGGAAGGCAGCCTTCGCCTGTCAATCTACCGTTCGTGAGAGGATCGTGAAAAGAACGTGTTAGAGTAATCCAGACGTGACTCGTTACCGACAATGTGGCTTACTAGAATTACGATTTGAAACGGGATATTTACCATGTATGTTTGTATTTTTGAGTTCCCGATATTTCGGCAATATTGCAAGCGCCATTATCAAGGATTAACTGACGTGCTGCGAGTTTTAGTTGTGGTCTACCCACACACCATACCGATCTACCCTCTTCCTGGTTCGCTTTTTTCACACAGTGTCACCATCACTACCACCGTCCGCCTTGTCACTTGAAACTCGATTACGGTCACGACACACTACACACAGTATCAATACGCGAGTTCTTTCCGGAAACAGTCTCATTTCGATTTGAGAACTTTCGGACACTTCATAGTTGAAACCCATCTTCCCGGTTGAAATTCTTATGCCTTTGGATTTCAATGGCTTCCTTAACCAACCTAGGTATGTAATGGCGTTCTCTCGAGAGGATCTGAGAGTTGTGCAACTCAATCCAATGATTTGTTCCTGCCTCCAAAAGGTGTTCTGCGATTGCTGACTTCCGAGGTTCGTTATTTAAAAATCGCAGCACGTCAGTTAATCCTTGATAATGGCGCTTACAACAGTGCCGAAATATCGGGAACTCACAAATACAAATATACATGGTAAATATCCCGTTTTAAATCGTAATTCTAATGTAAATGACCATGTAGGTAAGCTTGAAATCTTATAATGTGGCTTACAGGTTACATGTACATGGGGGTCGCTTAGTTGCTATTCACGATACTTTGGCGTAACGGTTCGAGCGAATCAATAATAGACGATATTCCTATTTTTTACCCAGCTGCGCAACGCAAAGGAGGATAATGTATGTACATACTGTAAATATACATGCATATTAAATAGCGGACCCCGAGCGTCCTTCAGGATGCAACTGTACTGGGATAAAGATAACGTCACGACGGGGGAATAGTTCCATTAGTTCCGTTGCCATGGAAATGGCACGTTAACAAGGCATTTCGAAATTCGCGGTATGATGGCAACTCGTACGTAGCCCCGTGGTATATATATCGTAAGGCTGATCGACTGACATGCACTTTTTATAAAATAAGTAAAATAAATAAATAAATATAAATAAACATTAGAGGACAATCTTACACAAATCGAACTAGCCCCACAGTAAGCTCAAGAAGGCTTGTGTTATGGGTACTAGACGACGATATATTTAATAGATATAAATACTTAAATATATAGAAAACATCCAAGACTCAGAAACAAATATTCATGCTCATCACACAAATATTTGCCCTGACCGGGATTCGAAACCAGGACCGTCAGCTTCACAGGCAGGTGCACTACCCACTAGGCTAAACCGGTCGTCAAAATATTATACTCATACTCATAAGTCTACCGGTTTCTGGGATCCCAGGGATCATAACAAAATAATGCTATTGTTTTTTTTTTCGTTCGGAGACGACGGTTTAATATTATGTCCGTTATTCCAATGAATTTAGTGCATAAAATCAAAAGTGCAATGAATTTAGTGGATAAATAAATATGACTATGATGAATACTTTTGGTTGTGTTATATGTTACAACACCACAGTGAGAACCATCCTTTATCCTCACTAGATACATTGCGCTCTTGAGCGACCCTCACCCTCCCGATATATTGAATCTTGGCGTTCTACGGATTTCGATAATATTTGGGTAACATTCAACAAAAGATATGAGAATATCCCCCGTAAGGGTTCGGTAAAGTGTCAATATGAAAGAATTTATGTGAATACATGTACAATGCTCGTACGGCGTGCTATGGAAATAGGTAGACCCCTGTCAGAGGCACCGTTCTATTGAATCCACATTATTTATTTGGATTCTGCGTGCATCGAGGGCAATTTTCCTTAAGCTATAGATAAAATTGGTAACATATGATGGTAGAATTTATTTTACCATCATATGTTACCAATGACCTGAATGATGAGTGTGTTATGTTATGAATGACGACCGGTTTAGCCTAGTGGGTAGTGCACCTGCCTGTGAAGCTGACGGTCCTGGGTTCGAATCCCGGTCAGGGCAAATATTTGTGTGATGAGCATGAATATTTGTTTCTGAGTCTTGGATGTTTTCTATGTATTTAAGTATTTATATCTATTAAATATATCGTCGTCTAGTACCCATAACACAAGCCTTCTTGAGCTTACTGTGGGGCTAGTTCGATTTGTGTAAGATTGTCCTCTAATATTTATTTATTTATTTATTTATTTATTTAAGTAATTTCATCTTTCATTCAGACCACACGTGATTAGGTTGCGAGTCTTTTTTTTTAGAACCTGACTTTGGCTTTATAGGCCTGGCCCAATAAAGCGATAGTTGTGCGCGGTTGGAGAGTAGTCTGGGGAAAATTCAGAGCAAAACCTCCGGCACGACCACGCGTGTGGTTTGGCACACTGGAATACTCTAAGAGTTTGCGCTCCAGTGAGATTGGTTGAGCGGTTTCAACTGAATCTGAAGTGTGAGTGGAATCGAGCTACTGGGAGTTTTGTCAGGTTGCGAGTCATGTATGTGGCTGCGGCTGGGACTTCATTAATAATGCCAGTAAATGCGGTGATTTATTATCATAGCAATTTGTTTTTTTGTTTGTTTTTTTTTAATACAACGCCGGTGGCAAACAAACGTACGGTCCACCTGATGGTAAGCGGCCACCGCAGCCTATAGACGCCCGTAACTCCAAAGGAGTCACGTACGCGTTGCCGACCCTTTATGAAATTTGAGGTTGCACTGTGTGGACAGCAGAAGGGACAAGATTCCTCGCTCTCAACAAAGTGCATCCTCGGGAGCTCTGGCAACCTTGCTCACCTCCAGAAACACAACACTATATACTTGTATAGTAGATAGTAGATAATGTTATTATGGCTGTGGTCTTCTGCAAGGTGGAGGTACTTCCCCAGTTAGGCTGCCAAATTCGAGCAAGATGACATTTTGCTGTGCCCTACCTCTCTCACTTTGCCCTACTGCTCTCAACGTTTACGTTTTGACAGATGATATACCGGCTTACCCACAGCGGAACCCGCCTAGCGGGTGCTAGCGGGCCATCCGGTATCTGAGAAAAGTTACGCAGCGCTCCCTAGGCGGGTGGCCGAGGCTCCCGGCAGTGAAAGTGTTAAGTAATAGGGATGTTGTCATCAAAAAAGAAAAACAATAATTGAAATTTGAAATTATTTATTTTGCAAGAACATACACGGGTATTAAGATTAGATGTCAGCGAGATATAATATTTGTCATGAATGTATGATCCGCCACAATATGGCATGCAAAAATAACAATAATAAGCCAGTTTAAAATGTAAAATTATCAAAATATTCATTTAAACTATAAAATGGTCTAGTAAGCAAAAATGATTTTAATTTTTTACAAAATTCGTTTAAATTATTCGATTGTTTTATGTCATTATTTAAGAAATTATAAATTTTAATTCCATTATATTCGATTATATTATAATAAGTTCGATTTTTCTCGAAAAAGTATCAAAATTCTTAATCATCATCATAAATTTAAGAGTTAGACTCTTGTCGGTGTAGCTCTCTCCATCTGACTCTATCTAGGGCCGCCTCCTTGATTTCCTTATACGACACGACTGCTAGCTTCCCTTTTATTTGTTGCATGTAGCTTAACCTCGGCCTTCCCCTTCCTCGCTTTCCTTCAATTTTGCCTTCTATGATGTTCTTTATAAATTCTTAATCAAATAGCGAAAAAAAACTTATAATGAAGGCTCCAAAGTTTAATGAGGGGGCATATCCTGTCCCTTTTCCGTGAAACGCACCTTTGTATTGGAATGAAGGTCATTTACTATAGCGCTTGAGATCAGCGACGTCACTGTTCTGTCACGCTTTCTCTCTCTCTCACCATCTTTTTTTCTATTTAGGCATGTTACATGTACTTATGAATGTCAAAAAACTACCACCGGTTCATAAAATAAACCTCCGCCTCGAGAAGAACCGGCGTAAGAAACTCGGCGAGGTGTCATTTTATCAAAACAATATACAATGTATATAAAATAACAGTATCATAATACTACAGAATTCAAATGCTACAATATAAACATATATACATATTTTTTGATATTTAGGACAAAATATTTCTGTGTTAGATTACTTGTGCGGGACGCTATCACTGCCAAACATCCCTATCCATGATATAATCGTTTATCTTATAATATGCTTTTGAAATAAGTGTCTGTTTCACGACAGACTTAAATTTAGAATCCGTAAGTTCAGTAATGTGTCTTGGAATTTTATTGTAGAATTTTATATAATTTCCCAAAAACGACTTTTTTGCCTTCACTAGTCTATAAAAAGTTATTTTGAGTTTTCCAGTGTTTCTTGTAGTCATTAACTTATCAGTATTCGTTGGGAAATTGTATAAATTCTTCCTAACATACATGATTATTTCAAATATGTACAGTGACAGGGTTAGGATATCTATTTCCTTAAAGATTTCTCTCAATGACTCACGCGACCCCAAGTTATAAATTGCTCGTATAGCCCTTTTTTGCAATATAAATACAGTTGAAGCTTCGTTGTTTTATGAGATATTTAAAATAAGATTTTCACCATTTTGGCATATTTTTGCCTTGTTTCTTTTAGAGTAGACAAATTTTGAGTCAACAACGCTATTTTGTTGTATTTTTGTATATAATTTGCAGTTTGAGGGTGAATTGCAAAAAAATTGACATTCCAAAAAATAAAATGTCCTCCTATTTAAAAAATCGGTAAAAAAATAAGTATTAAAGTAACATATTTTTCAATTTTGTTTTCACGTTGTCCAACTCATAGTTTTCTAGTATTCATAAAGTTTTATTGTATAAATTGGACACATTTATAAAAATATCAATTTCTAAAAAAAGTGTATTTCTGCTTCCATAGGTACAAATTTCATATGTCCTTTGTATATTCAAAAAATCATTACTTTGACTAAAACATCCCAGGCCAAAAAAACAGTATTTTTTAAATACGAACTGACAAGTTTTTTGTCCCTCAATTTCGCATTCTTTGTGTTACATTGTATCATGTTGTGTGACGTTACACAATTTTTTTCCCATACAAATTAGCTTTCAATTATTTCCTTTGTTTAAAATTTTTGAGAATATTCCAATGTGTTACGTACAATTTTTTTGCAATCCACCCTTGTAGCAATTAGCTAAAGTAAATGCAACTTACTGAAGCAAACAGGTGAGTTGAGTTTATTTTCGCCGATAGCGCGCCAAGATTGCGAGCGGCATCGCTCCCAAATGAGCCGTCCCGGAACCTACCTTCAAAACAAGGAGGCATTCATTCCCCAACCGTGAAATCAATACATACAGTGAAGATAACGTAAACACGTAACTTTTTATCCTTATTGTCACAGTGATAAGAGCGAAAAACGCGTTTTTTTATTTACTTGACAGATTTTTAAGGAATTATTGAGTATACAAATATAAATACAAATATACAAATAAAATTACAAACATCTATTCTGCAAATAGGCCACAAAGGCACTTTTACATGTCAAAATATTAATTTACAATTTAAGAAAGTCTGACTATAATAAGTAATACATTTTTCATGTCAAAACATTAATTTACAGTTCAAGAAGGAATAATAATTTCGAGTTTACAATTATAACAAAATTAATGTCATACAGTGAAGATAAACTTGCAAAGTTATCTATTACAAATATTACAACATCAGTAAAGTTAGAGATGTATAAGGTCTCAAGATTAAACAAGGAGTATAATGAAATTAATATAATATCCCAGAGATGTACATGGTCTCTGAGCGTCAAAATTAAAATTAATTTAATATTGTTAGAGATGTATTTGATCTCTAAGTCACTGATAATAAAAACGAATCCACAACAGGATGATGTCTCTCGTCAATCCCCTATAAAAGACACTAGTATTAACGTAGTCACTATGTCCTAGCAAGCATGAACAGACCGGACTCCACAAACAGCACCCGATCACGAGTATGACGCGTATCTCAGCCATCGTGAGAGCGAGAGTGAGCGAGCATCTCCGTTGCAGCTTACACAAAAATGGTTTTCGTATGTACGGCTATGCTCCTCTGCAGGTCGCATTTATCGATCCCGTGAAATTTAGGAGCAGGTTTGATAGGGGAGTAGAATGATATATTTACGTCTAGGGCAGCGCATTGAAACTTGAACGTAACGAGGGATTCAAATAGTTACGGTTGGCACATTATGCTTTTCACACCAGCTATTCATAAAATAATATTTTTTCCCAAATAAGGGAAGCAAAGTAGAAACTCGACGACCTCTTTAGTCTAGTTGGTAGTAAAGTGACCATGCCTACGAAGATGGATGTCCCGGGTTCGAATCTCGATCAGGGTATTTATTTGTGTGATGAGTACGAATATTTGTTCTGGAGCCTTAGATATTTTCTATGTAAATACATAGAAAATATCTAAGGCTATATAAGTATGTATATCGTCGCCTGGGTTGTTACTATTATTATAAAAATTACAATAGGTACGTCTACGTAAGAGGGTAAAGTCTCATGTTAGAAGTAAAGTAATTATTTTTTACTGTTTAGTGTTTTTTGGAGTCGGTTTTATTTTTTTATTAAAAATTTTCTGAATAGCAGGTGTGAAAAGTACCATTTTATCTCACTCCGATTTTAGCGATGCAAGAATACAGGCCCCAAGCGCTGATTACAAACTTAATGAAGCGTACGCTTGTTGGTTTAACCTTTACCGGGGAATAACAGTGTTACGTGAACTCTAGCCTATCAGGTCTTCCCACCTAGCCCATCTAATTCCCTTAAATCATATCATAGCCCTATACAATCTAAGAAAAGTTGTAAATGAGTCGGTGGTTTTAACAGCCTACCACGCTTATGTTACGTCGACTCTAAGGTACGGCATTATTTTCTGGGCAAAATCAGTCGAAAGAGAAATGGCATTTAAAGCCCAAAAAAGACGTATTAGATCTTTATGTGGCATTCGTCAACTGGACCCTTGTAAACCATATTTTCAAAAATTACGTATTTTGACTCTACCATGCCTGTATGTATTTGAAGTTGTAATGTTTGTAAGATGTAACCTGCACCTGTATCCAAGTTTTAGGAGTACACGTCTAAGGAACAAAATAAGCGGAATGTCTTCCAAAACAGCTCAATTTAGGAAAAGTGTACTGGGAATGGCCCCTAAAATTTATAACGAAGTACCGAAAGATATTATAGATATAGATAATTTGGCTCATTTTAAAAAGAAGCTATTTGATATTCTGGTAAGAAAAGCCTACTATACTGTTAACGAATTTTTGTTAGACTGCGATTAATGGAATTTAGCAAAAGCCTGGCTCCATTAATAGCTTCATTCGATTTGTATGCCTAACGGTGCAACATGGTGTTTCATAATATTGTATTTTTTACCTTTGACCTTTGTACTTACCTGTGTTGAACAAATAAATACATTATTATTATTATTAAAACGCAAGCACTAAAAGGAAGCAGCGAAGCATCTAGATCTACTTTTTTTCACTAATCTAACTAGTTTATTAAATTGTTTTAGGTTGTGAGCCCCGGATTAAAATATAGAGGGGTTGCTAATAGTAGCGGCAAAATCAAAGGCAAAAATTACTGTGATGACGTAGTCATCTGGGTAGCCTAGTGGTAATTATTTTTGTAATTAATATGTTTGTTTAAAGTTTTGAGTTTCTTCCGTTGTTAGTTGCACCGCCAACATTTTTTCTGCTTCGCCTTAAGGTTGACTGGTAGAGAATTCCAAGTGGCAGTAAGTCCTCCTTTTGCACTGTGAGGTTTTTTTTGTGCAATAAAGATTAAATAATAAGCCTAATTCTAATAAGTTTCGAAGGTCAGTTGGCAGTCGCTTCCGTAAAAATTAGTGGCTACGCCAAATCTTGGGATTAGGTAGCGGACTCCTGGCATCCTTCAGAATGCAACAGTACCGGGACAACGCTTGAATGATGATGATGATAATGAATAAATACATATATTAAGATTCCCGTCCGCGGCTGCGAGCAAGATCACGTTTCATTTTCTTTGTATTTTGTTCTCTGTATCAAATAATTTATCTGGATCTAGTTGAGATAATGTTTACATCCAAGAGTCTAGAAAGAGCAAGCAACATAATTGTGTATTATGGCAGGTGCTTTCCTTCATTACCATTGAATTAAACGATACATTACTTAGACATTATTATTATTTTCATCACATTATTCAATCAATCAAACATTTATTCTGCAAATAGGCCACAAGGGCACTTTTACATGTCAAAATATTAATTTACAATTCAAGAAGGAATAATAATTTCGAGTTTACAATTACAACAAAATTAATGTCATACAGTGAAGATAAACTTGCAAAGTTATCAATTACAAATATTACAACATCAGTAAAGTTAGAGATGTGTAAGGTCTCAAGATTAAACAAGGAGTATAATGAAATTAATATAATATCCCAGAGATGGACATGGTCTCTGAGTGACCGTACATTTGAGTTTGCATGACCGTACTCGCTAGCGAATGCGTAAACGATCGAGTATGCCTATTCTTAGTTCTATTGCGAAACTGCCAGAGACGCTGTACTTTTGCTTTGTATGAGCATTTTTACGTAGTCGCTAGCGAGTACGGTCATGTAAACTCAAGGTAAAATCACTGTGCCTTTACCATGAGTTTGCATGACCGTACTCGCTAGCGACTGCGTGAACGATTTAGTATGCCGATTCTTAGTTCTATTGCGTAACCGCCAGAAGCGCTGTACTTATGCCCATACAAATTTTTACGCAGTCGTTAGCGAGTACGGTCATGTAAACTCATGGTAAAGGCACTGAGCTATAGCTAGTTAGCTAGCAGCTAGCTGTCGACACAGAGAACCAAATACATTTAATAAATGAAGGGTCGGCAGCGCGCTTATGACTCATCGGCGTCCATATGCCATGATATCTGCTTACCACCAGCAACTGGAAGCACTCGTGGCTCAGCGGCACCAGCGTACCGCGTGCGATATGCGAGGTTAAGCAACGTCGAGCCAGGTCAGTTCTTGGATGGGTGACCGCTTTGAGTGGTTATTATCTCAGCGCCCCCGTGCTTTGGAAGGCACGTTAAGCCGTTAATCCCGGCTGCTGTCTATGATAGCAGTCGTTAAACCGAGTTAGAGGCCTTCGGGCGGCTTGAGAACTTGTAACAGTCAAGTTGCCCACTCACTTGACAAGGGGGGTCGAAGTTGCACCACGTGCGTAGGGAGTACCCACCGCGACCCTACACGTGACCCCTGGGTGGTGCTAAAAGTGCAAAAAAAACTGGCAACCGTACTGTCTTCTCGAAGATCTCACGGTTCGAAATAATTGCCATACGATAAATAAATAAATAATCATCAGTAAGTAATCCTCGTTTTCCACTGACGAGGGATAAAATGAATTACGATTTTAATTCGAAATCAGTAGAAGTGTAACGGAATGTAAATAAATAATTTCAAACATTGGAATATTTACTTTAAATTCTAAACCCCATCCAAGAGAAAAGTTAAAGAATACAGTCAAGGACAATTTTTATACATTTTTTCTCCTCAGTCAATTGAAATAAGGCCCAAAAATGTATACATATTAATTATAAACTCGAATACAGGGGCTTTGTCGCTTTCCCCGGTTGGAAATTAGTGTCACAGTTTAAACGACATTAAGGTTGTCTGGAAGAGATCGCTTTTTAGCGATTAGACCGCCTGTTCTCTACCATCAACATGTTTAATTATTAATCATGTTTTCAATGTATTTTCTGGTGAACAATAAAGAGTATTTGTATTATATTTTCTTGTAGGACTTGTAAGTCTTAAAATGATTTGATTTCAAATTATGACAAAAGTATTGATAATACCAATAAAGTGATTAGAGGATACGATAATTTTATTAAAGTTTTAGATATTAACATGGCCATTTATTGATTTCATTGTGTGTATTAGAATTTAAGCGAAAAAACACAGTTCTTAGCTTGAAAATGGTCGCTTTGGAGGGATGTTTGAAACGATATTTCTTAAAGAAAAATACAAAACCTACATTTAAAATTTATGACATTAGGTCGCAATAGTCCTTTTCTAATTAGTAACATTGAGAAAATGTCAAGATACGTATCAATTCAATCAGAAAATTGCCTAAATAGATGAGCGTTATAACTGATGTACCTGAAGGTTTATACTTTTTTTTATAGGGGGCAAACGAGCAGACGGATCGCCTGATGGTAAGCAATTACCGTCGCCCATAAACACCTGCAACACCAGAGGAGTCGCAAGTGCGTTGTCAGCCTTTCAGAAGGGAATACGCTCTTTTCTTGAAGGTTTGAAGGTCATATCGGTCCAGAAATACCGCAGGCGACAGTTCATTCCATAGTTTTACGTTTTGTTATTTTAGTAATTCTTTCTCATTTATAAAAAAAATAGCAATGTTTTTAGTGAAAAAAAACGAATTTTTAAGGGTCCATACTTTCACTTGTAGGTAATTTTTCCCAAAAAATCATAACGTATAAGCCTAATATTAAGGAATAGAATACGTTGCCGATTTTTTATAGAAAAATTCTGCTACAACTGGAGAATTCTGTTGTCTTAAGACCATTGTGAGGCCGACTGTACCAAACAAACTCACGCCCAAAGGTAAAGTAGCTCCTCAACGAATTTCTAATACTTCTGTCACTCTCACATGTAACTGAAAGTCGAATAAATACGTCACAGAATAAATATAAGACAGATATCTCTATACAAGAGGTCATCATCTTCCTAACATTTCCAGCGGGGTAATCACGTATCTTTTGTACTACCGTTAGGTAGATTTTAATGTCAAATTTTAATTGTCAGCTCATACATTTATGCTTCAAAATTGATAGTAAAATCTATCTACCGTTAGTACATAAAGTTACGTGATTCGCCTGTAGGTCGTGCTCTAAGGAATCCTGGGTCTTTGACACCCATTACCGAGATTTGGACTAGTTACTAGTCTGCCTATATACAACAAGTACTTGACTTCAGCGGGTAATTACGTAACTTTTGCACTACCGTTAGGTAGATTTTAATGTCAATTTTTAATTGGCTCATACATTTATACTCAATCAATCAATCATTTATTTCTAAGAATATGGTGCAATATTATAGGTTAGTAAATGGGTTAGTTCAGCATGTCCTGCCAACATCGGCGTAGAAATATTGGAGAGAATGGTACCTATAGTTAGTAATTAGTAATGGGTTATTATTAATTAAAATTTATGAGTACATGTCAAATGAAAATAATAATAACAGTATAATCACAATTAATTCAATATCTAAGTTCTAGGTATGTATATATCTAAACAATCTTATATTGCTCTAGAAAACATCTAACACTATAAAAACATTTATCTAACAACCAACCATTTAACTTAGATTTAAACAAATTACCATCCAACATCCTTAATTCCTCGGGTAGACGGTTGTGAATGGCAATACACATATTAAATTCATTCCGCTTGTAAATATCTTTGTGACATTGCGGTGTCAGTAACAGGTTTTTCTCCTTTAAGTCTAGTCTGCCTTTGCGAATTTTCCCCACGTTTATTAAAGTAACCTTCGTATTTTTTTACAAATACGCATACTTCTCTGAGGTATAAACAGGACAAAGGCAGAATGCGCAATTTCTTAAATAGTGGAAATACAGCTATCATCTAACCACGCACTACTAATGACCTGGATGCACTTCTTCTGAATCCTAAAAACTCTATCTACGTCTACCGAATTGCCCCAAAATAGACAGTAAAATCTATCTACAAATAAATCATAATTTAGTTAAAATAAGTCTGTAAATATTCGAAAAAAAGTAAGGATATACTCAACAGTCACTTTGGATAGCAAGTGTCCATTTAAAAGTTTGAAATATGTCTGTCTCACCTTTCAATAGCCAGATTTCTAGTAACTCCTTCCTCTTATTCGAACCAAGCGCTTTGCATCATATTTTATAATGCGCACTTCTAAGGTTTGAAATTCTCTGCCGGCGCTTGTGTTTCCGAGCTCATATAACCTAGACCTTTTTAAGGCACGAGTGAATAGGCACCTTCTGGGTGAGCTCGCTTCATCGTCGGCCTCATCTTTGCCCCCTGGCTAGATGCTGGCCAAAAGCGATCACATTTTTAATAAAAAAAAAATCGGTTTATATTTATTCATTTTTTTGAAGAGCACGCAGTTTGCAGAGGCTCTGTATAGCATTTATTCTGTGACTACGTACGAACAACATTCTACGACTCGAAACTTCCCGTAAGAGTAACTAATTTACTCGTAAACTTTCCAGTGTGTTGGCAATTAAGTAAACAAGTTACGAGTCTTTTCCAATAATTAAAATCATGTCAAGATAATGTAGCAAAATTCGATGTTAGTCTTAATATAGTTGGCATAAGGTATAATTTTATTGGCTTCTGGAAAACGATTTTCAGGCACGTATCTAGAGGGGGGGAAAGTTGGGGTTTATCCCCTCCCCTCCGAAAACGTTTTTAGCCGTCTGTTTATCAGTGATTACAGGGTTTTTTCACATGGTTGTTTCAATGTTTGTCCCCCCCCCCCGAACCAAAAGTCTGGATACGTGCCTGACGATTTTCATTACACCTGCACATGTTGGGATTAAAGTTTACTTTGTCATTTAATGATAAATTCTAATTTCTGAATCTCGATTCACCTAATGAAAACTCAAGTACAGTCGAGTGCAAAAATATGGGTGCATGCAAGCTACTCTAAAATATGTCCCATAGATCTTATGTCGGCGCATTAAGGTGTCGGTACATCATGTTATGAAAGGATTCATTCGATACAATTATTTTTACACTTGACTGTACAGTACGATTATCTACTGAAACTTGGACACTGACAGATGTTAATCCTGTTTATATTTTGTCTTAAAATCAATATAATAAAGGAAATACCGCCAGCATCCTCTGTACAATGCGCCAAGGGCCTGTTTTAAATTTAAGTTACTCTCATAGTAATTTTACTCGTTTTCTCGCTCAAGCGAGTAGAATTGCTATGGGATTACTCGCTACTCGCCGGCGGTGGGACCAGTGCCTAAAACGCTAGCGCTCTTAAAACTCAAATACACTAAATAATATTACACATTAAATCAGAATAAGTTTTTTTTTTTCAGAATTTCCTTTTTCCGTTTGATCCCCAAGTCAACAAGAAATCTGTAAATGTTTTCCTGTGCGTAAATAAAAATGTTCTCAGCATGGAACGGCGTAATGCATTGGAAAACTATTAAGCCAGACAAAAGACCCCGCCAACGCCGCACGAGTGCTCTTCGATTCTCGTTCGATAAAACGGGTTTACTTACAAGCTGTTATCTGCCGCCAACAGTCGTGTTAAACGATAGACCTAGTAAACTTAGCCAAGTATAAGTGTACCTTTTTTTTATTAAAAATGGGATCGCTCTTGGCCAGCATCTAGCCAGGGGGCAAAGATGAGGCCGACGATGAAGCGAGCTCACCCACCATTTAAATCTAAAGAACAATATTCATTTGCTATTCCGCTACCAGCGCTGTTATATGGGTGCGAAGCCTGGGCGGCGAAAAAGACACATGAACAAAGGCTTCATACTACAGAAATGCGTATGCTACTATGGGCAGGAGGAGTCACGCGTAAGGACAAGGTTCGCAACGAACACATACGGGGGAGCTTCAAGGTTGCAAAAATAGCCGATAAAATGAAAGAGTCCAGGCTCAGATGGTATGGTCACGTACTGCGTAGACCGGATGACCATGTCGTGAAAAAGTGCCTATCCATGGCTACCGGAAAGAGGGGGAGAGGAAGACCACCGACGACCTGGATGACAAATATCCAGAGAGACATGAAGGAGATGGGCCTCAAGGCAGAGGACGCATGGGAGCGAAGCAAGTGGCGCCGCATGATTGGGAAAGCCGACCCCGTGTAACGGGATAAGGCGAGGCCAAAGAAGAAAGAAGATTCCGCTAAAAGACCATGTTAGTTTTTTTATACCACGTCGGTGGCAAACAAGCTGACACCCACACACAGTATGGGGTTCTTCAAGAAAGGAGTGTATAATTTTTTAAAGGGTCGGCAACATGTGACATCCCAGGAGTTGCAAGCGTCCATAGGCTACGGTGACCGCTTACCATCAGACGGGCCGTACGCTTGTTTGCTACCGACGTTGTATTAAAAAAACCATCTGATAGTTTATTAGTGATAATGAATGAGATACATCCACTTGCTTATTTTCGCATGCAGTTAATGCTCCCACCTTCATTTCGCACTCGCAAACTACAAGTTTTATACAACAAACCACAACCAATAATGACAAAACATCCAACTGATCGTAACTTGTGGTATTGGAATAAAATTGTTACTTAGTGCTAAAATGAAGCCGAATCAGGGATCGGATACCGGTATTTTCTCCATAGAAAAATACCGGTATTATTACGGTCACCGGTTCATTATTTCGTTTTTAATGGGACAATCTAATAATACGACATTGTTACCTAAATACATGATTCAGCCCTACGTAAAGAGCAAAAAATAATCCAAAATATTGGGCTAATTCAGGGTTTTTTAAAAATACCGGTATCGGTCCGTGAGCCATATTAGCAGTTTATTAAAATTAAAAATACTGCAACACTTTGGTTTAGAATTTTCATAAAAACCGGTTCCATTCATTGAATATTATTATGAATTCAACGTTGCAAAACCCTGACTGGGGATATTAAAAATGCGTGAATAGGCGAAATAGCTCAACGTAACAAGTAGGTCATAGTTAATAAATGGCGGTAAAATGATGATTCACCTGTGAAAAGGCCGAGATCACGAGTTACTGGATTTAAGGATAACGAGGTTATTCATAGAGGGCCTCGATTTGGCTCGTCACTTTAGCATCCCTTATTTTAATATTCCTTATCTTCACAGAGCCGTTAGGCAACTTCGTAACTTGGCGGGCCCTTTATTTATTTATCGTAAATATTACGAACCGTAAGATCTTCGAGAAGACATCATCCTCCTAGCGTTATCCCGGTACAGTTGCATCCTGAAGGATGCCCGGGGTCCGCTACCTATTCCGAAAACTTGGCGTAGGCACTAGTTTTTACGGAAGCGACTGCCATCTGACCCTCCAACCCGAGGGGAAACCAGACCTTATTGGAATTAGGCTTGTCAAGTGAGTGGGCAACTTGACTGTTAGAAGTTCTCAAGCCGCCCGAAGGCCTCTAACTTGGCTTAACGACCGCTATCATAGACAGCAGCCGGGATCAACGGCTTAACGTGCCTTCCAAAGCACGGGAGCGCTCAGTTAATAACCACTCAAAGCGGTCACCCATCCAATAACTGACCTGGGCCGACGTTGTTTAACCTCGCATACCGCACTTGGTACGCGGGTGCCGCTGGGCCACGAGAAGACAGTACGGTTGACAATTTTGTTGCACTTTTAGCAGCACCCAGGAATCATATGTAGGGCAACGGACCTGGTGCTGCTTCGACCCGCCTTTTCCAAATGAGTGGGCACCATGACTATTAAAATCTTCCTATATATTGAAATGTAATAAGAATGTGAAAGATATGAACCCAATCGAGGGTAGGAGAGCGGCTGAAAAGAAACACGAAATATTTCTTTTCAGTCTGCGAGATAATACAAGTGATTATGAATGCAGAACATCGAGTTTTTATCCATTTTATTACAGGTATTTTCATGGAAAGTAAGAGGGTCTATTTTTTGCGTCATTAATAAAATATAGACAAGCGAACGAAGCTTTCAAAGTCAATGGGAACAATCCAGCGTTGGTATGTAAGTATCTATGTTAGTGTATCGTTTTGCTTAAGTGTACGAATACTTATAAGATTTCAAGCTTACATGGTCATTTACATTAGAATTACGATTTGAAACGGGATATTTATATTTGTATATTTGAGTTCCCGATATTTCGGCACTGTTGCAAGCGCCATTATCAAGGATTAGGAGGATTAGGGGTTAATATATCCCGTTTCAAATCGTAATTCTAAGTACGAGTATTTAAGACATAAGAATTTTATTCGTACATAAAAGTTTACAGGTATAGTTGAACATATCATCATTTATAAGTAATGTACAGAGTGGATTTTTCGTTATGCGGTTCGACTGGCCCCTACACTAGGCTAAGCCTGTCCCGTAGGTAGCCAATTCAAAAATGGATTAACAATAAGTGCGCGAGAAGTCAGAAAAGATGACAGATGTATACATTATGAATAGAATGAAATCATGGTCTAAGAAAATAAGGTCTGACAATTTGGATCCCGACACCACACGACGATACACTCACGCTTACAGCTGCATACCGTCGATAGGCTGATGCACAGCTGATGATGATGACGCAGCTCATTTCGCCCACACTACTAAGCGATATATCCATCCGGTTCGAAGGACCATGTAAAATCTTCGCAGGTCCGTAGTGGTAAAATAGTGGACTGTAGATTTAGGAGCTGGTGTAATCCAAAATAGAAAAATATACAGGAAAGTGAGTGTAACAGTCTTTGGGAATTGCTGAACAACCGTCAGTTATTAACGTAAGACAATTTTGAAATCTAAACATTGCCATATGAAAATTGTCCATATTAGCTCGACTGGTTATGAATTTAATATTACATTGAATATTTTATTTAAAAAATATGCAATTATGATTGAAATAATTATAAGATGAATTTATTACATACAATTAATTGGGTTATTTTTATATGAATTATTGAATACAATTTTGATTCAAGAAAAAGGATAAAAAACGTTTTAGTTTTTAAACGATTCTGAACACCGGATTGCCATACCTGGCGGAGTATATTATTGTATTATGAATAGAATCACCGTAAAATATGCCTCTGCAAGTTTATAATACAACGGTCACCACAGTCATCATGCTCCTAGAGTTTTGCCGGCTGTGCCCCTAGCAGCTCGGCGTCCGCTTTTATACATCATGCCAAAAATTAGATAAGAAACCAGTTCCAAAATCAAAGTTTTACCAAAGCTGCTGCCATCTGCTTCCAAGCTGGATGGAAAACTAGGATGGGATTACGTCTAATTCACGATGTTTCCCTTAACCAAAAAGTCTGGATAACTTTTTTGACAAACCTACATTAGTGTGCCCCTTCTGTTATCTAAGATGCCTTATTATGGATTTATTATGGATTTGATATCGCGACTATAAAATGGTTCAGCAGTTATTTGTCCGGCCGTGCACAGACTGCGTTGCGTAGAATGGATGGTGGTACTGTGTGGTACTCTCTTCGTCCGGTGACAAGAGGAGTACCACAGGGCTCAATACTGGGTCCATTGCTCTTTATACTATATAGCGCTGATATCACAGTATAAAGAACTGTGGAAACCATCATTACGCACACGACTTGCGACTCTATTTCTCAAGCGCACCGTCGGACATATCAACTACATTAAACAACGTCAAAGCTAACCTAAGGGGTGTCTATTATTTTATCGAAATATCTTACATCGATTTTCATTTCACCGAAAACTGTTCGACGAATTTCATTAGGTTTTTTTTTCTAATCACATAATAATCAATTCATTGCATTTTATATAATTGAACCACTTTTCATAGTTAATCGTTTCGAATCCGTCTCTAGACGTAGCGTAACAGTACATCGAATTTACCTTTCATAGAAATATTCGTTATTCATAGTATTAATTTAACGAAACACGATTCACAGATAGTACGTTCCATATATTATTCTTTCCAAGAACAATGTTTCATCGAACAACCAAGCAAGCATGATTTTTCAAGGCGCATAATCTTTCTGGGCTTATATGAAAAAATCTGTCGGTTTTTTCCTAACAGGTCTTTTGTACATTTTAGGTTTTGGGTATTTTTGTTTTTGAGAATTTTTGTTTTTGAGTACTTTTACAGAGTACACCAAGAATCTGGGAAAAAAATAATTTTATACGTATATCAAGAATAGTAATCAGTGGTGAAATGATGTTCTAGGTAATAAGAATTTTGGGAACTGAAACCTTCGTTAAACCAAAATTATACTAAAGGCCATTCGATGAACGACTGCGTCGATGAACAAATAAAATACTGAATTAAAATTCGATGAGTTGATTCTTGTGTAAAAGGTAATTCGATCAAATGTTTGAGCGATCTAACGAAGTTCGATGAATGATTCCTCAGTGATAATAAAATTCTGGGAATAGTGTTATAGGAAACGATAATCGATGTAACGATTTTCGGTAAAATGATGGATTCCCTAACCTAAGTCGTATTTCCGCTTGGTCGGAGAAGAACTGCTTAGTTCAATTCTGGCAAATCGAAATATGTCGTTTTTGGATCTAAGCGTCAAACCAGCGGGGTAATCATGTAACTTTTGTACTACCGTTAGGTAGATTTTAATGTCAAATTTTAATTGTCAGCTCATACATTTATACTTCAAAATTGACAGTAAAATCTATCTACCGTTAGTACATAAAGTTACGTGATTCGCCTGCAGGATTACGGGTTCTTTTCACGCCCTTACTTCCGGCAGTATATCCATCATGAATGAACCAACAGAGCGGGTGGTAGAAGCTAATAACCTCGGCCTACTCATGGACGGGAATCTGCGCTTTGAGAGCCACATACTTAATGTTGTGAGCAACTGCTTCTATCGCCTAAAGTTACATATAACTGTGTCGAATTGCGTGTCGAGCTTTGTAAATAGCTTAAATTATCCAGGTTATACTATTGTGACGTCATCTATGATGGATGTATTGTTAGTCGTTCTAAAACGCGACTACAAAACGAGACAAGAAGACGAGTACAAAACGCATGCGCTCGATTCTGCTTCCGAGTTCCTCCCCGCTCCCACATCACTCCATGCTTTAACGCCGCCAACCTTCTTAGCATGTCCGCGCGCCGACGCCTGCACCTCGCGACTCTTCTGTTTGGTGGTACACCATGAGACCCCACCGTAACTATTTAAAAAGATACAATGGTCCAAGAGTGCGCATAGGTTCAAGGAATTAGCTATCGTGTCTATAGATAGGACAGCGGTTTTCCGAGGTGGTTTCAGGATTGCGGCGTCTAAGTGCTGGAATGACCTCCCACCTCCTATCCAGGGTGCGCCTAGCAAGTATACCTTTAAGCCTAAACATAAAGATAATTTTTGACGCTCCAAAAATCCCAATCCTAATCCAGTACTATAGCAGCAAAAAATATACCAACCGGTTAAAATCTATTTCAAAATTTTTATCTCACATATCTGTATGTAAGTAATAAGTGGTTTTTTTCTCTTTGTATAATTTATGTATTTTTTTCTATTGCAGTCATATTTCATTCTTATTGCTATTATTTATTGTATGGCGGTCCGTGAGTCACCGACAGTACTGGCTGAAAATCAGCGCTGGAGGTGTCTGACTCCTCAGCATAAGGCTGAGTCAGTGTCCTATACTCACTGCCACCGGGACACATATGCTATGTAGTTCGTTTTTCTTCTGTTTTTTTTTACCTGTGTATAAATATTTCTTTCTTCCTTTCTTTCTAAATCAATTTGGCATAGAGTTCGAATCAATTTGGAATTAAGATCAGCCACGCACGGTGGCGTATCATACCGCTAGCTACAGACTTACAGAGGCTCCTAATAATACAACCTTCACTGTGAGAGTAACAAAACTAGGCCTTGGCAGCACTTAACTCACTAGAAGAAATCGGAGCACCGTGCCTCTAACAAATGAAGTTAATAAAACAATGTTATTTCACCGGATGAGACTTCCAAGAAATTATTTTTCCTTCGAGAAAAAGAACTATTGCGTCTGCTTTTTATTAACGCACGTTGCTTATAATAACGGAACCTATGACTACTTAGTTTTGATTTTTTTCCTTTTAAACTCATTATCAGCCATGATGTTTGTTACATGCCCAGAAGCCACCGTTTAACTGGCTGTGGGGGAGGACACTTGATAATAACAAAAATTATCACTTTATAGCTTAACATAACGCAAACGGATTTCTGAATAAAAAACGACGAACACGTTGAGCTTTGGCAAAAAAAAGAATTACAGCTCGTCTTTACATTTAGGGGAAGTAGGGCATGCGATCCCGCACGATGATTTCCCTTCCGGTATTTGCGGGATTGTAGATTTTCAATCCCGCGGGATCACATCTAGTTATCATTTTATATTCGGTTATGTTATTCTCATAAATCACACGCTCCCTTGTAGTAAGAGCCACGTTTATATCTTAAACTCACGAGAGAAAGAGACACAACACTTTTCGGGAATGGAGTTTTTGGGCAAATTTCGATGAAACGAATCTTAAGTGGTAAAGTATTATTTGATTTTGATTTGGAGGAACTGAAAATATGATTTTTATCTAAATTTTAACTTTCTGACTGACAATAAAGTTCACAACATTCACTTCACTTCTAGCTCTGGTCCAACGAAATGTTCGGCCGTTTTCTTTTTAAATACACTTTTTATTAACATGGATGTAACATTGCAAACATGAACAGACCGGATGCCACAAACAGCACCCGTTCACGAGTTTGACACGTGTGACGGACGGACAAGGCGAAACTATAATGGTTGTTTATTACGGAACCCTAAAAAGCAGTAGCAAGACTTGCAGGTCGTAATCTTATTTGTCACGGTATTAGTATATTAAAAAAAACCGGCCAAGTATAAACAATAAAGAGATCCGTACCAACGCCTACTAGTACACATTTAAAACCACTATCCAATACATTGCATCTGAAACGGTCGTATCTTCATAGGGAACTCACCTTTTGTTTGGGCAAGACAGCAAAATTTCAAAAACCGTAAAATTTATCTTGTTCAAACCAAAAATCGTTGAAAGTATTTATTAATGCACACCACCTCCATTTTATTCAGAATTTTAAACTTCATAGTTTGGAAATTAGAGGGGAGCGGACACACTTTTTACTTTTTTTTTCTATTATTAAATTTGTTTTCTACTATTTACTTAACAAAAAATAAATGTACGTCATACAAAGAAGTGAAGGACAAAGCTGAATGTAGAATAAGCTGGCAATTACTCCACCGACAAGAGCCAAGCTCTTAAATATTATGATGATGATGACTATTTACTTGATTTGTGCAATAAAGTTTTTACTAAACTAAACAAAACTAAACTTTTTATGACTTTAACAGCTAATATCACATCATCGTTTTTTAGGAACCTTTATATCGTTTTTAAAGTCCTATCCACACGACTATGTGCGTTGAATTTTTTTCATCCATCGGTTATATGTATGGAGTGCCCCCTTAATTTAATATTTTTTTGTAATTAAATTCACATCACTTGTTATGTCGCGTTTCATAGAATACACCTTCCTAACAAAATTCTTTATTGTAGTGCTTATCCGAGTAAATCGGCTGTGACATAAATACGGATGGATGGACGAAAATATAAGGGCTCCGTTTTCGCCATTTTTTTTTTTTTTATTGCAAAGAAAACATATACAGCATTACAGTCGAAACCAAGGCACTGTATAATTTAGGTTATAAAACACATAATTCACAATAGGAAAATTCAAATATCAATCAACTCATCCATCATCTCACAGTACCGCAGACATATTCGATACACAACCGTCCATCGACTTGCAAACATATCACATTCTGGTGCCCATGACAGAAGCGAGTTCAGCAGTCGCAGAGCGCGTACAGCTGGCGAGCTTCTATGCGCCACAGTGCGTGTAATTGGGACTGCCAAAAGGTTGGGACTTCGCGGTCTTAGGAAATTTTTAGGCAGAAACGGGATAGCGAGCCTAACAATTCGTGCTACGAGCTCAGGACAGTCACAGATAGGCTACGGAACCCTAAAAAAACAACTTTTTCCGTGAGTCCGCAAGTTGACGCAGGCCCGGCTGTATAACCCCGCAGCGAGTAAACATGGCGCATGCCTCCGGCAGCTGGGTCCTTCTACTTTTTCATGACCAGTTTTCTATTACAAAAAAAAAACTATGATATGTATAGAATTGTGTAGAAAAACAGGATTTCGAAATAGTACATGAACCGACCAATGAATAGTACACGATTTGACGACCGGTTTAGCCTAGTGGGTAGTACACCTGCCTGTGAAGCTGACGGTCCTGGGTTCGAATCCCGGTCAGGGCAAATATTTGTGTGATGAGCATGAATATTTGTTTCTGAGTCTTGGATGTTTTCTATGTATTTAAGTATTTATATCTATTAAATATATCGTCGTCTAGTACCCATAACACAAGCCTTCTTGAGCTTACTGTAGGGCTAGTTCGATTTGTGTAAGATTGTCCTCTAATATTTATTTATTTATTTAACCTAACAAAAGGAATTTATGTGTAAAAATACTTAAATATTAACATCTAATAAAGGATTATAATATTAATCTTATAAAGGGTCGGCAAGGCGCACGTGACTCCTTTGGAGTTGCGGGCGTCTATAGGCTGCGGTGGCCGCTTACCATCAGGTGGACCGTACGTTTGTTTGCCACCGGCGTTGTATAAAAAAAAATCTGTAAAATGTGGGTTGCACAGTGGTAAAAACCATTTTTTCATACAAATGGTGAGACATCCAAGAACCATTGAGTTACTCGTTTTATGGATTAGGTTTGGTATGTTAATTACCAAAACTATCGGAAGTGATACTGCAAATAAACCTCTTTCTAAAAATCAATACAATGATATGTTGAGCGCCAAGTATTCCAAAAACTGCATTTAAAAACAAAGTGTCTTAAAATTATGTACATGATAAAGTTGAATGGCCCAGCTACGGCGTGACGTCACGGGATGAAAGCAGGCTAATAAACAAACGCTTTGTGTTATTTCAATCTGGCTCACTTCCAACCTTATCTAAATTTTCCAGTGTAAGACCAAACGACGCTTTGATAAAAGCCTTTAACAGATATCGAACTTAATATCCGTTCATAATCTTTGCTTGGCCTAAAATTTCTTCATCAATCGTTAGGAGGCCTTATAAGTTTTAAAATGTTTTGGTTTCAAATTATGACATAATTATTTACAATACCAGTAAATTGATTAAAGGCTTCGATGATTTTGATAAAGGTTTAGATAGTAACATAACATTTTTTTTTCATTTTATTATGTGTAGTAGAATTTAAGCGGGAAAAACAAGTTTTGAGCTTCAAAATGGTCGATTTGGAGTGATGTTTGAAATGATATTTCTTATTGAAAAATAGAAAAAATACATTTAATGACATAAGATCGCAATAGTCCTGTTCTAGATAGTAACTGAGAAAATGTCAAGATACGTGTCAATTCAAACAGATAATGGCCTAAACAGATGAGCGTTTTTTAACTGTTAAGGACCCTTAGATTTCTTATTGAAATACTATTTTTGTCCGCCCGTTTTCACAATAAGCAGAAACGCTTTGTATTCTTTAAATCTAGCTCACTTCCAACCTTATCTAAATTTTACAGTGTAAGACCAAACGACGCTTTGATAAAAGCCTTTAACAGATATCGAACTTAAAATCCGATCATAATCTTTGCTTGGCCTAAAATTTCTTCATCTATCTTTAGATTTCTTATTGAAATACTATTTTTGCACGCCCGTTTTCACAATAAGCAGAAACGCTTTGTATTCTTTAAATCTAGCTCACTTCCAACCTTAACTAAATTGTGCAGTGTAAGACCAAACGACGCTTTGATAAAAGCCTTTAACAGATATCTAACTTAAAATCCGTTTACAATCTTTGCTTGGCCTCAAATTTCTTCATCAATCGTTAGATTTCTTATTGAAATACTATTTTTGCCCGCCCGTTTTCACAATAAGTTCTAATTTGATATTATTCATCATATTTTAGTGAACAATCAGCATAACAAGCAGTTCGTTAATTCCTATAATCAAATTTATAACGTTATTGTTCACCCTTGCATAGCAGCGCTTACGATTTTCTTTTCTAACTTATAGCTATATTAAATAATGTGAAATTTTATGCGGAGATGACAAATGCGTCGGGCCTCATTATTCAATAATTAACAATTTAAAAATGTTCACCACGAGAAGACTTTTTCGGGACCGTTTTAAAGTAGACTAAATATGCTACAATATGAGAATAGAATAGTCTCTGTAGACCCATTAGTTTCCGCAATAAAGCCTTTTAATGTTTGCGAAGTTCGAAAGAATGGTAAATTTTGAATAGCTTTATCTCGGGCACTTTTTGATCTTCGGAAACAATTCTAGTCGCATATTGTGCCAAATTTAGTGTACTTTAAAAACGTCCCGAGAAGATACTACCAAAAACTAATACTTTAGAGTAATATTGTTTTTTTTTCGATTTTTGACAATACATTTTAATAATCTAGAATACTTATTAGGTTCTTAAGTAACTAGTTTTTAATAGGCAAGTAGACTTAATTTTCTACAATATGAGACTAGAATTGTCTCTGTAGACCAAATAGTGTCCGAGATAGAACCTTTCAAAGTTTATCATTTTTTATCGCGGAAAGTATTTGGTGTACAAAGACAATGTTAGCCTCTTATTATATCAAATTAAGTCTACTTTAAAAACATCCTGAGAAGGTACTATCAGCACCTACCTAGTCCTTTAGGGATACAATCGGTTTTTCGATTTTTGACAATGTTGCGTTCGGCGCTCGACGTCACAAACTTCGATTATTCATTTGGCCAACATCATTAACAAGTCTGCAAAAAATCAGAACTACCAGATTTGACGCAAGCTCTGAATGTATAAAGGAAACTGGATTATATATCGATAAATCAATTTTTTTCATTGAAATTTCCTTGTCCTATTAAAACCAGCTTAATTTTGCGGTTAGTTGACTGAACCCTAAATCGTCGGTTACAAGCAAAAGTCACTAAGTAACAAATACCTACTTAAAATAAAGCTCGTATATCAGCATCGTTTCAGTACTGAGATACGAGGTTTCGAAGAGTAGTGACAGATTTGATAGTGGGTTTTGCTTCTAACCCGACGAAATTTGCCCAGTCCGACACGCACTTGGCCGGTTTTTCTCTACTCATAGCGGTAGCTGTGCTACCCCCGCTGGTCATCATTAATAGCCCCGTCAGCCACTTGAACCAGTTTCAAACTAATTAATGCCTAACTTTGTTCAAAAGTTCTCATTTGCATTTACTATCGTCGTAACATATTCACAAGTTTGTTGGTAATCTGATATTTCAACTGAGGCTGAAATGTAGCGTGGTGTTATAGAGTAAATGGGCAGGTTTAAGGCCCCTATTGCGAATCGCTGGATTTTCCTAGTTTTAGTACTTTACTGCACCCAGTCGAAAACATCAATTTTTGCGTCGTCTACCGGTCCCTAGGATCCCAGGGATCATAACAAAATCATGATATTGTTTATTTTTTTCGCCGGGAAACGACGGCTTGAAAATTGAAAAAGGTATAATAGTATTCAAAAGGTGTTGTTATCTTTTTCTTACTAAATTGTGTTGACAAAAATATGGATTTGACCAATTTACGATGCTCATTATCAATAATTGACAATTTCTATTTTCCTAAATCGAAAACCATTTCGAAAAAAACGCCTGTAGACGGAAAAAAATTTAAATGTTTTTGCTATAAATGACTAAAATAGTTAAAACGGGAAGTGACGTCACACAGCTGATCCAATACTAGCATTATAAAAAAGAGTTTTCTTGCGGATATCCGTTTGACATCTTTGACTGACTTTCACACTTGATACATACTACATATTCACTGTAAAACTGTTTGAGCACACTGTAATGTTACTCCGCATTTAATTATGTCAGTTATTCCAATGTTTTTTTAAAGTGTAAGTATGAAACACAACTGTGACGTCATTTGGCTCATAGTTAGACCTTTGTTTCATACGCCCGTTTTTATTAA
This sequence comes from Epiblema foenella, assembly GCA_963556455.1. Taxonomy (NCBI): domain Eukaryota; kingdom Metazoa; phylum Arthropoda; class Insecta; order Lepidoptera; family Tortricidae; genus Epiblema; species Epiblema foenella. The sequence goes on along the minus strand of OY747099.1, from coordinate 26,883,004 downwards.
ATTTACAATATTCGTGGATTATTTAATTAAAATATAAGGCTCGCAAATATAAAAAATATGTGTATCTATAAATTTTGCGTTCTTTCTAACCCGATAATAAAAAGTAGCACACAAAACATGAAATGTCATGAAAACAATAATAAAAAATCCTTTTTTCTTAGTAAGGTTTTATAGAACCGTGTGTAATAATAGATAAATAACAATAATTAAAATAATATTACACGAATAAGAACATTAAGGTATACAAACATAATCGAACAAAATAATGACAAATTGAGACCACAGTTCACAAAGAGGATGTATTATGGTTGAGAATAAACATTTAACTAATTGTAGTTGTATAAAACATCATATTAATTTATAATTTATTACATTGTTAGTTAGGGTCTCAAACTTAAAATTCTGTGCGCTTCAGGAACCTACTGTTTGTAATCGGGTAATTTAATTAAACTTTTCAGTGCTACTAAAATTTGAGACCACTAATCACAAAATAAAGAAATTACATGCAAATAAATAACTAAACAGAATTCACAATAACTTTTCTGTTTCGTAGAAATATAATATCAAAAGTCCGGTACCAAAAACACGAAAGGGGTCTTAAATTGTATTATTCTAACTTTCTAAAGCCATTCCAGTGTTGGGTCGGAAGCTGTATATTATACACTGAGGTTTCGGGCTTATGTGTTCATGTAACAGTAATTTGTGGTGCTTCAAATTACTACGTCAATAATGAAGAAAATAACTACGTTAACTCTATTATTTATTTATTTTAGTAGGACGTACAACAATAAGAATACTATTACATCATTAAATATACAAATATATGCTAAGTAGACGACCGGTTTAGCCTAGTGGGTAGTGCACCTGCCTGTGAAGCTGACGGTCCTGGGTTCGAATCCCGGTCAGGGCAAATATTTGTGTGATGAGCATGAATATTTGTTTCTGAGTCTTGTATGTTTTCTATGTATTTAAGTATTTATATCTATTATAAATATCGTCGTCTAGTACCCATAACACAAGCCTTCTTAAGCTTACTGTGGGGCTTGTTCGATTTGTGTAAAATTGTCCTCTAATATTTATTTATTTATTTATTTATAATTACAGAAGGGCATAACATGCCTTAATTAACACTGAAATATTAAAAAAAAATGTTTAAGTACAATTAGTTTGCTCCTATTTAATTATTAACATTAGAATAAATAAATTAGTTAATTAATTAATTCAGTATGAATTTATGTAAAAAGTACCGTTAAATATATATAACATTTATTGATTTACAGGCGGTAATAATAGTTATAAGTAAAAATAACTCAACTAATATTACAACTAACTTAAATCTAAAACAGGCCCTTGGGGCATTGTAGCGAGGATGCTGGCGGTATTTCCTCGCTGTATCGCAATGCTGATACGTTGTGCGAGGAAGCCGCCAGCTCTTCGGTCACCAGTTACGTCAGCCAAACGCTTCGCGATTTCAGTAAAAACCGTTAAATTATAACAAAGGATAAAACCATTATCCCCTTATTCATAAAACTTAACAAACGTCTGTTTACTAAAATGTTTGGTCCCTTTCTCACAAATATAAATGTCGAAGTAACAGATGAAGACAAGAATTTCAGCAGAAATACGGATGTTGAATCAAAATTTGACTACTCCGATAGAAACAATCCAAAAAAATTGCCCCCTCAAAAAAAAAACAATATATGGCATTATTTTTTTAGAGGTGTCTGATCTTTTGTTTCCATATTGTAATATTTCAGTGCCATCTAATCCATCCAATGGCTTCACTGAAAATCAGCGTCACGGAGCGTGTCATGTGACTCGTTTCGTGACACCAAGCTGAGTGAAAACCCTTTGGCGCAATTATGTTTAAATATGGTCAGTTTCTTTTGTAAGTACGTGATTTGCGCTAATAAATCATTTTCTTTTTTTCTTTCTTTCTTTCTTTTCTTTTATTTTAATTTCGGACCGTGAGATCATCTAGAAGACAGTACGGTTGCAAGTTCTTTGTTGCACTTTTAACACCACCAGGGTCACTTGACTGTTCGAATTTCTCAAGCCGCCCGTAGGCTTCCAACTTGACTTAACGACTGCTGCCATAGACAGCAGCCGGGATCAACGGGTTATTATTTTTATTATTTAAATAAATGAAATCAATGAAATAAATGAACTTTATTCCGCAAGTAGGCCGCAAAGGCACTTTTAGAAGTCAAAAACTACTAGCTAGTTTAAAGCGGTCACTCATCCAAGAACTGACCCTGGCCCACGTTGCTTAACCTCGTCAGCGCTGTTAAGATGTTCGAAATTTGAGTGTAATTAAAGTATCGATTATCGACACTTTAATGTAAACATTAACATGATACAGATATCTTAATTAAAAGCCATTTTGTAGGGAAGTGAAGTTTTTTCTGTACATACTTCTGAACACATTGTTATATATTGTAGAGAAGTTATGATATGGATGTAGATAAAAATCTTTATAATGCATGTACTCGAAAAGTGCGTTTTCTAAGCAGTCAAACTGTACGGAAAGTACCTTTTTTCCGCACAAGTGCTTTTTACTTTTTAATTTTTTTTATATCTGTCCTCGTCGTCAAACCGACCCAACAGATTTGTTATTTAAGAGAAGTTTTAAAAATTAGTCAATGACATATTTAAATTATTATAAGAGGTATATAAATATGAATACTTCATTAAACTTATTATTAATGATTTTAAATATCTTTTTTAATTTATAAATAAATTGTAAATATTTATAATTGTAAAATACTAGGCTGAATGTAAATTCAGCCTGCAACTTCCGTTGGCGATGACGTATCGAGCAATGTAAATTATAATCTATAAATTTTAAATTAACTTTTCCATTAAATTTTTCATTTCCTCGTACAATTCACTATAAAACGTTGTACGACACGTGTTCGGAAACGCAATTACCAATTTGTGACAGTCAAAAACACTCGCTAATCGCTCATGTGTTTGTTCACCGCCACTTGTTGGGAATTGCTTACTTTCCGAACTTGTATTGTAAATAACTACTAAAATAATATCAAATAGTTTTATGTTTTCTAACTATTTATGTTAGTGTTGTTTATTAGTGTTAGAACCATATTAAATAAGGTTGTCTATTGTTCTATGTATTACCCAGTATACGAACAAATTAAGGGATTCAAACATCTATATCGCTAGAAGCCTTAAATCATATCATAGTTGTTAAGTTTTAAACGGTGGCGATACCGATGACGAGGACACGTAGACAGTGGTGGCGCCGCGGAGTGGTGGCCGATACGGGTAACTAATCCGTTTGCCGCCTTTTCCGCGGTCGCCTTGGCAGATGGGAAATTAAAAAAGATATAGAGGCTTCTTGAAGCAAATATCGATTGTTAAAACTGTTGTCATAACGTTGTAAATTATTGTAATCAGAATAAGCTTACTGATTGTACAAAAATACTATTGAGATAATTCATAATACAGGTATTGTATGGAAATATGGACTTTCATTTAACATTAGTAAAGTCAAAATAAAATATTTTTCTACTATTGTTTAATGTCGTATTTTATATTTATCATTGTCTGGCTGCGGCTTACTGTTTTAGATTCACTAATATATTACGACTTATTCTTTGTATCAGGATTTATGTTACAAGCCTTTAATGTTTTTGAATAAACAATGCTACCCCTAAGCTACTTATTTTATTATTCTAGAATCTAGATTATGTACATTTCTGAAGCTATTGTCTAGGGAATGTTTTCTATTCATTCGCGCTTCGGCGTTGATGCTATCAGCCTCAGTGCTAGTACTATAAGTAGTTTTGTAAACTTAGTAATTCGCAACCAAAACAGTATTTTAATTACTTATTTTTCCATACGCAGGTTGGTTCGAATATAACCACTGTAACCGAGCGGTTTTAAATTCTCTAATGCATTTTGCATATTTTAACAATTTGTTAAAGTATATAATAGTACATTACTTACCAAGGGCGGTAAAACAAAGAATGTCTCAGATCGCAGGTATTTGACGCCCGAGCCGAAGGCAAGGGCGATAATTATGCGATCTGAGGCTTTCTTAATTACCGCCCGAGGTAAGTACAAAATTTTATGTCACCCCCTGGCCAGGAAGTGGGATTTTCCGCGCGCGGAGCGTGCGGTAATCGCCACTTTATGACCAGGTGTGACATAAAAATGTATTGTACCACGGTGGATCAACTTTTTTTGTGTTGTTATTTTGACCCGTTGTCCAAAATACACTAGTGGCGCAGTTTATTAAAAAAATATTGCATTAAGTTCTGCTAACATGCTTAGTAGATGGACCATTATTGAAATAGCTTATAAGTACCATAAATACGTATGTCTGATAAACTTAAATAGCATAAAATCACGTTTGTAATCGAATTTTGTCCCCTGGCCACCTAACTGGAGGTAACCACGGCAACCAGTGGCACTAAAAGTTGATTCACCAACCAACAGTTTTTTTTTTAATTTGCCATACAATGGTTCACCAAGATCCTTTATAACGTGAAGATTATTCCAACCGTTAATCTGTAAAACCTTTTTGACCACGGACGGACACTCAGACGGACGCGTTATTGGCAATAGGGTTCCGTTTGGACCCTTCGGGTACGGGAACCCTGAAAATTAAATAAAATAAATAAAATAAATAAAATAAATAAAATAAATAAAATAAATAAAATAAATAAAATAAATAAAATAAATAAAATAAATAAAATAAATAAAATAAATAAAATAAATAAAATAAATAAAATAAATAAAATAAATAAAATAAATAAAATAAATAAAATAAATAAAATAAATAAAATAAATAAAATAAATAAAATAAATAAAATAAATAAAATAAATAAAATAAATAAAATAAATAAAATAAATAAAATAAATAAATAAAATAAATAAATAAAATAAATAAAATAAATAAAATAAATAAAATAAAAAAATAAAAAAATAAATAAAATAAATAAAATAAACAAAATAAATAAATAAATATTAGAGGACAATCTTACACAAATCGAACTAGCCCCACAGTAAGCTCAAGAAGGCTTGTGTTATGGGTACTAGACGACGATATATTTAATAGATACTTAAATACATAGAAAACATCCAAGACTCAGAAATAAATATTCATGCTCATCACACAAATATTTGCCCTGACCGGGATTCGAACCCAGGACCGTCAGCTTCACAGGCAGGTGCACTACCCACTAGGCTAAACCGGTCGTCAAAACACCACACATGCACACACACACACATTACACATGCCTAAAATACAAAAACAAGAGAAAATATAATTGTAATTATGCGTATTCGGTTCGGGACATCCCATGAAACAAAGTTAACGCCAGCGTTTTCAGGCCGGATTTTTTTAAGGTGAAATATGAGATTTGTATGGTGATTTACAGTGGTTTAAAAATAAGTTTTTGGGCCATTCTACTTTTTCATGACCATTTTGCTATTACAAAAAAAAAATGTATTGAATTAGTGTATAAAAATAATATTTAGAAATATTGAACCTAATAATAGGAATTTATAGGTAAAAATACTTATATATTAACATATTGCTGTAAAAGGTGGGTAACACACAGGGATCGGATACCGGTATTTTCTCCATAGAAAAATACCGGTATTATTACGGTCACCGGTTCATTATTTCGTTTTTAATGGGACAATCTAATAATACGACGTTGTTACCTAAATACACGATTCATCCCTACGCAAAGAGCAAAAACTAATCCAAAATATTGAGCTAATTCAGGGTTTTTTTAAAATACCGGTATCGGTCCCTGATAACACAGTAGTAAAAACCATTTTTTCATACAAATGGTGAGACATCCAAGGACCACTGAGTTATGGATATTAGCTGTAGTTCGTTAATTACCAAAACTGTCGGTATTGATACTGCAATTAAACCTCTTTCCAAATAACAATACAAAAATGTGAAGAGAGGGCCAAGTATTACAAATCTGCATTAAAAAAAGTGTCTGAAAATTATGTACCTACAGTGAGGGCTTAGTAAGCGGCTTATGGAGGCGACAGGTGAACCACGCGCAGGCAGCTTTCTCGCGCAAAAAATTGCCATCGCAATCCAGCGCGGGAATGCTGCCTGCGTAATGGGCACCATCCCGAGGGGACCTAATTTTGATATTAATTTTTAATGTTTAGTTAGATAGTTTATGTAGTGTGTTCCTGGAGGTGAGCAAGGTTGCCAGAGCTCCCGAGGATGCACTGTGTTGAGGGTGAGGGACCTAAATTTGTCCCTTCTGCTGTCAACACAATGCATCCACAAATTTTATAAAGGGTCGGCAATGCGTATAATTTTTTTTTTCATACCGAGCACACCCAAACGAACGTCACTAAATATTCGTGTCGCGGTGCATATGCCCTGTGAGATGAGTACAGTACTCGTGTCTGGAGATGCCCGCACGGCAATCTCAAACTTAGTTCCAATTCAATGCCTTTAGTGAAATACACTCTCCATTATAATTATGATGAATTTGACTTGTTTACTGAATGCATCTAACTTAATAATGACAATTTGATTATTCTCGTGTGATGTTTCTAATTACTACCATATTTTTGAATGTTTAATGTATCTATTATTATCGTAAATTGTGACATCTTGACATGATATTTTAATGTATATAATTATCTTGCATGCATTTGACAATACATCAAATGTGATGCCAATTTTGACATGCCTGTCGAGGCTAAACATATTAAGGAACCTAAGATTAATTGTAACATCTATACTTGTACCATATGTTTAAAGTGAATAAAACATTCATTCATTCATTCATTCATTCATTCATTCATTCATTCGTAACTCTTACACACAACGAGTTCGAGAAAAAATAATACTTAATTTTCTCTCAGCCATAAACGGCAATTTATCGACAAAGTTACCGTGAACGCACCTAATCGTAAATTGCTCTGTAGGAACAGAAGGTAAAGGCAAATCCAAACAAAAGTGCGTTGTGGGCGCAACTTCCAAGATAATTACAACTTTATCATTGACTTCGTATTAAGTCTTTGAACCGTAATGGTATTGCTATTGGGTCGTTGTCAGTTGTAAAAGAAAAGTTGTCCACCCGGTGGTCAATAGTTAACCGCTTATGCACATGTAAGTTATGTTTTTATTACATGAATTTATTTGACGACCGGTTTAGCCTAGTGGATAGTGCACCTGCCTGTGAAGCTGACGGTCCTGGATTCGAATCCCGGTCAGGGCATGTATTTGTGTGATGAACACGAATATTTGTTCCTGAGTCTTGGATGTTTTCTATGTATTTAAGTATCTATTTATCTATATAAGTATGTATATCGTCACTTGGTACCCATAGTACAAACTTTGCTTAGTTTGGGACTAGGTTGATTTGTGTAAGATTGTCCAAAAAAAAATATATTTAAAAATATTTAAAAATATAAAACCACTCTTCGTTTTACGTTTAGGTATATGCATACATAAATAAACGTTTTTTTATATAACGAGCTGAAATGGTTTTTACTATATTAGGAGAAGCTATACTATATTGGCTTATACTATATTAGGAGAAGGATCGGTACTAAAACTACGTTATCTCTGATACATCATCAGTATACTTATTAATTATATTTATCACAAACAAAGTCTCAGAGGTAACACTATTATCAGATATACGCTTCGGAAAATCAAGAATATTATTATGGGTACAACGTAATTAAGCACATTAAAAGCTTCGTCATATTACGCAGTAGCGGCGCGAGGCAGAAGCAAAAAAAAAATAAAAATAAATAAAGCATTTATTCACGAAAACAGTACTCTTTTACAGCTTGTTATAACTTCCGCCAAACTGTATAACAGTTTGTTGGCAGAAATAAGCTCCCTTTCTTTACATTACTGTTTTAAGTTAGCTATTTAGTTAAGTACATCAACTGCTGTAGTAGTGCAAGTTACAAATTTAAGTTTTTTATAAGTATTATAACATAAACTATTCTAATAATATTCGCTAATTAAGTTGTTGTATTTTCAAATTGTTTTAACATAAGCTTTTTAAATTCAGATTTAAAGATATTTTTACTGGCGCTTTTCCTGATACTTAACGGTATATTGTTATAAATTTTAGGAACGAGATAAGGTCCGGTTCTCTTACCATAATAATTGACTACTCTAGGTACAATTAACGCTTCATTGGCCAACTTTATCCGCAAAAGCGTGTTAGTCACAGGGACCTTAAACTCACCCAGCTTGTATTGTTCTAATGCAATTTGGAACGACACCCTCTCAAAGACTGGCAGCATATTACACTAAATACGCAAAAGCGCGGATATTAGACTAGTTTGCCACTTCTGGTCCGATTCTCAGGTTCAGCGCCACTGCTGTCATGCGTTTCTGCACGGCACGACACGAAGTTCGGATTTCGAAGTTTAAAGTCCAGGGGCGCTACCGCGAACAGCAATGGAAGTTTTCCCTCTCTGTCGCACTTACTTCCGAACGTGCAAGTGCTACAGAGAGCGAAAACTTCGTTTGCTGTTCGCGGTAGCGCCCCTGGGCTGTAGAAGAAGAAAAAAAAAACATTTATTCGTGACGATACAAACATAAAATATAGATAAATAAACGTAATTAGAAAAAAACAAGTATCGCCATAAAAAGGTTTCGCCTCAGCGTAATGCCGACTTAGGGAGCTGGCGCTAATCTTCCGGCGAAACCTAGATTGTTAATGACGGTGTGTGTAGCACGCTTCGCCTAAAAATTGAACGCGACCTAATACAACTTGACACCGCCGTCTCGTCACGTCGGGCCGTCACATGAATGTCCAACTGTCAAAAGGTGCGTCCAGAAATGGCGGGGCCTGTACCCACGTTTTCCGAGTTATGGTTAGGTGAGGCTGGGATTGAAATGAAATGAAATCATTTATTCTTCAATTTAGGCATATTACATGCACTTATGAAAGTCAAAAAACTACCACCGGTTCATTAAATAAACCTACTGACCACTGTTTGGATAACAATCAACAGAATATATATTTAACATCGACCTTTTACATCTTCTTCTGTACGTTATAAGAGTTTCTAGAACAGTGAATTTACAAAGTGCCAAATTTTTTTAATTATTATGCAAAAACCTATTTGAAAGAAAGAAAGAAAAAACATTCATTCGTGGCACAGGAGTAATACACATACCAAGGATTAAAGTTGAAAACGAGTAAAAACAGTAAAAAAGGTGTAAAACAAAAAGAAAACAATCAATAATGCCACGAAATGGTCCCGACTCAGCATGGTGCCAACCTAACTGGTCGACGCTGGTCTTCCGTCGGAGCCAACCGGTGAAATTCACGGCGGGTAACACAAACAAAAACGAACTATAGAGATATATTACAAATAACTGAAAAGAAAAATTCGCACATGAATTTTGACACGGCTATATTTAATAAAAAAAATAAAATAAAAAATAAAACTAAATATCTCGTATCCGTGAACGCGACTTAACAATAAACGTCATACATTATCGCCTCCAAATACAACTAGCGCCAGCGGCCACTACGTAAACTACAGCAGACGACAATCAAAAAAAAAACTACAACACTGACAACCCTAAGAAATTTAATGAGTCTTCCGTAAGTTGTATACATCCCCGAAACTACGGGAATAGTAACACTTATTCTTCTTAATAGGTCTTTGTTCTGAACATTTCCTCACACATTTTTCACGCCGCTAACGCGGTAACTTAGTCGGACCGTGTACTCTGCATATAACGGTAATAAAATACACACGTACACTCACTTAATACTTTAATTAAATATGGACTTTAAATGGATGGAGTAAGATCGGTATTGAGTAATCAGGATGGCATGATGTGAGGTTGTAAAAGTTACGCTTTGATCAGACGAAAGCCGAAACTAAGTTAGTTTGGGAGTATGTGGAGTTTGCTTGTAGTTGTTTAGCATCATCCATTTATATGTATGGTCCATATTATTTATTCTTACTTGTAAACTGAGTTAACAAGTGAATGTTCCATTGATTCTTCTTTTTTTACTAATATTTTGTCAATTTTGTGTCTTGAGTTTGTGAGGTTTTATGGTTTTAAAACATTAAAAAACCGTGTTTTGATTCTTTATTTTCGGCAGTTTTTAAAAAAAAACTAATTATTGTATACTAATATAATGCCTAAGCCGTCGTCTCCCGGTGAAAAAAATAAACAATAGCATTCTTTTGTTATGAGGCCGGGGATCCCAGGGATCGGTAGACGACTGGGTAGGAAAAAAACTAGCCTATTGCGTGTCGGACTTCGCACATTTAGGAACTGCAAAATGAAGTTGGTTTTAAAACTCAAACTCAAACATTTATTCTGCAAATAGGCCACAAGGGCACTTTTACATGTCAAAATATTAATTTACAATTTATAAGACTATAAGGATACATTTTTCATGACAGAATATTAATTTAGAGTTCAAGAAAGAATAATTTCGAGATTACAAATATAACAAGATTAATGTCATACCGACAGTGAAAGTAAACTTGCAAAGTTATCTATTACGACTATTACAACATCAGTAAAGTTAGAGATGTAATAAGGTCTCAGTCTGATTAAACAAAGAGTATAAAAGGAAAAAGAAGGGAATTTAAAACCTAATTTATCACCATATTGGTATTTTTTGGTAAAATTTTATTATTCATCATTTCGGGCCCCGTTTAGCTTTATGGAAGCCCCGCTTATAAACATAAAAAAATATTTTTAGACAGTTTATATGGCTTTGGCTCAACAATATGATTATACTGTGAAAATTTGAAGACTGTATGTCCAACCGTTTGGCTGTAAAACCTGTGTGACAGATGACAGACAGACAGACGTGTGACAGCAATAAAGTTCCGTTTGGACCCTTCGGATACGGAACCTTAAAAATGGATACGAAAAAGAAAGTGGAAAATGTATTATTATGTACTAATATTAAGCATTAAAAAACCAGTCTAACGTAATTTTAATGCTTCTAAATCTGTTAAAGCTAATGAGCTAGCTAATCTCCTGAGGGTTCCCCTTTGTAGGTAAATCAATTTAGGGTAGCTTTCAACCACGAGTTATGATCGAATTACGTGTACATGATTAATGCAAAGTAATGGAGCGTAAGACCTTCAGAGTCAAAGACAAGTCGAAAAACTTCACCTTAAGGCTCGGTTTTCGATTCCGTTAGATCTTATGTCGGTTTGTTATGTCAAAAAATGTACTGAGTTACTGAAATTTGATCTGACATTTGATCTAACGGATCTTTGTTTTTATTAAAAACTAGCTTTTGCCCGCGACTTCGTTCGCGTGAACGTCTACTGACTATTCCTTCCCCTTGGTAGATATATTCTGCAGGTTAGGTTATAAACTACTTAACTTTGACTGACTCACTCAAAATGTACTGAAACGTTTTTACGTCTCAAAGTTACAACCTTTCAAAGTTTCTTATTCATATAAATATATTAGCAAGTGAAATGGGCCTCCTTGTTCATGAAAGGAGGCATGTGTCTTGAAGTAGGATGTAATAGGCACGACTCGATCCCATATAGTATTTACGTACAAATATTTTTTATGATTTCTTATACTACGTAACGAAACACAATGTGTGCTAAGAAACTACGTCATCAAATCCATGTAGCATAGTGGTATCATGGTTCGATGTTGCGTACGTATGCACATTCGTGCGCTTGTTCTATGAAGTTTCCCAATTCCCTACTTACCGAGCCTTAGTACTGACATGCTCGATGTAGCGACTACAGGGGAAAACATATTATGATTGAATGGAACAAATACTTCTATGTTTCTCGAATTGCAACGTGTTACAACGTGTTCCTACATTATAACCCAAGATCTGTAATGACCTACAACAATATGACACGCTCTACTTGCAGCAGTGAACACCGGTCACCTTGGGCACATGTCTCTATACGCATTATCCCTCTGTATGAAACTTTATTTAATACTTCTAGTTTTTTAAATATTTTTTTTTCATATGTAATTGTAGTTGACTAAGACAAACACGTTTACAAAAGTGTTAAATTTTCTCCCTTAATCATAGGTATTTTTCTAGTGAAGAAACACTTTCCAAAACGTACAATCGAACCGGTGACATCCTGACATACGCAGCCAATCACTTTAACGAAGCTGTCTGCATGAAAAATCAGTCATCACACTCGGTTACCAAATCCTTCAACCAGTTCTTTCTTCTCTTCTTCAAAGCCTTGGGGATCCGTACTCAGAGTGACATCTACCAAAAAGACTCGCGCTTCCTTAACTTCAACTTATAATTTAAAACAGTAGTAAAATTTTTAACTACCTACGCGCATATTATCGTTTTACAATTATGTATAAACTAATCAGTCAAGTAATCCATGTTTTCATATTACCTACATTGAATAAGTATTTTGGATAAGCTGGCCTATAGTAACCAAAAAGATTTGTAACGGTTTCTATGGGTCCTTAGGATAGACACAAAATTACCCTGCCGGCGGGGATGTCCACCGCACGATCGCGATATCGCAGTCATATATAGTCCCTATTCATCCCGATACCTCTGCATACCGGGTAGAGTCAGTCCGACCCAGGTCGGGCCTGGCTGAGTTCCTAGCTGGTCTCTTCTCAGCTAGGATTGGTTTAGTGAAACAGCGAAAAAACTCCCAGTAGTTTGATTCCACCCACACCTCAGATTTGGTTGAGGCCACTCAATCAATCTCACTGGAGCGCATACTCTTAGAGTATTCCAATTGCAGTGTTTAAACCCCCCGTGTGGTCGCGTTGGAGGTTTCTCCTGGATTTTCCCCAGGCCACTTTCCAAACAAACGCGCACTCACTATCGATTTATTGGGCCCGGCCTGTAAACCCAGTCAGGTTCAAGAAAAAGAAACTATTTTACATTTCTCAACCATCCATTTTTTTTCAATAAAAAGAATAGAGTGGAGTGGAATTTCTATAATTTTTATGCAGGCATATATCAAAGCGCTGGTCAGTCAATGCTGACAACAATCTTCTACGGCCAATCTACTTAATCTCTAATTTTATAAACAGTAAAGTTATTTAGGCTCAATGGGTCAGCAAGTTTTGATTTAAAACGCAAGCACTTTAAAGGCTGTAAGTCAGTAACTAAATAACGCAAATCTAAAACATAATAGATTTGCGTTATTTAGGTACTGCTTACAATTATGCATGTAAGTAATTAATAGAACTTCAGGTAAGTACTGAAATGCGGTAAACAATCACATTCACATGAGTCGCTTTGGTTTTGAGATAATTGAGTTCTAAGAGTCACAAAGATCCGAAATCTTTCATAATAATAGCTCATCATAATCAATTGGTAGCGACATTTATCAGTTTATAACTACGATGGTAAAACTAAAAACTTTACATGAAAATACGTACTTTATCTTAGCGACTATAAGACTCAAATTATTGAATTCTGCAAGTAGTAAATAATCTACATTAACTTCGATTCGACTTGAACGAATGACATCTGTGTAATGGCACGTCTTTGACACGCCAAACGTCAAATATCGTGAATTTACAACAGTCTACACTCGCCTCACGATACGTCCTTACTGTATCTTGACCCTACGATTCGTGGCAACTATGTGCATATTTGGAGCTCAGACTTACACTGGTTCATCTAAGTCGAATTTTCGTAAGTCAGCGGGTATTGTAAATATTCTACATAATTCTGGATCTATGAAATTCAACTTCCACCCCCGAATTTATCTATTTGAGGGATGCTGAAGGGATAAAAAGTATCCTATATGTTAATCCAGGCTATAAACTCGTTGTGTACCAAGTTTCATCATAATCAGGTCAGCCGTTTTTGCGTGATTGAGTAACAAATATCCAAACATCTAAACATCCGAACTTTCACATTTATAATATTAATGGGAATAGTAGGAATTTGCTGTATTTTGTAGGCCCTCAGATGACACCATTATCACACTCGACCACTCTAACAACGAAGATATATCAATTATAGGTAGACGAAGTTCAAGGCACTGGTTTGACGTTGATAACAACTGACCAACATAATTAAATCTCTAATTTCAAACAGTCACTATGGGTTGAGAGATTTTTGGTTATTTGTCGGTAGTCCCCTTTTTTACCCTCCATTTTTTCACATATTATCTGTTTATTGTACAATTTTTGAATAAGATTCTTTTTATTTTGCTTCCAATTAAATGCTTACCAATTTTCAAGCCTTTATATCACGAATTGAAGGACTTCCCATACAAAGTTCAACCCCTCTTTTCACCCCCTTTCATCCCCAATCTATACGATTTTTATAGCCTATAACCCGTCCGAAGATCAATTAAAAGTATTAGTGAAGGTTGTATTGAAATCTATGGGCTAGTTTTCGCGTGATGGTGAGACAAATAAACAGACAGACAAACAGACACAAATTTTAAAAACTGTTGTAATGTGTTCTGTTATCGATTCTAAGACCCCTCCATCGATTTTTTTGCTAATATCTTCTATGTACAGACTTTCGAACCTCTACAGCTTTATTATATGTATAGATAGATGGGATCGCTCTTGGCCAGCATCTAGCCAGGGGGCAAAGATGAGGCCGACGATGAAGCGAGCTCACCCAGAAGGTGCCTATTCACTCGTGCCTTAAAAAGGTCTAGGTTATATGAGCTCAGAAACACAATCGCCGGAAACACATAAAACCTGGCCTAAATGTAACAATTTTATACTTATACCCTATTTTTTCGGTTTCGAGAAAATTATTAATGAAATAGTGTTAATTTATCTTAGTGAAGACTACAGATCATGTAACTTTTGACTTTATAACAATAGTTTTATATGTCGTAATAGTTTTGTATGTTTATTGCACAAAATAAATATGAGTAAGTTTTAAAGTTCTTTAAGTTCATTATCAGTTGTAATAACAAGTTGTCCACCCGGTGGTCAATAGTTAACGGCTTATGTACAAGTTACATTTTTATTACATGGATTCATAGCTATGGAAACACCGTTTATAAATGCGGGTTACTAGACCAATCCATAAGCTGTGGCCCTTAACTTTTGATATGTCCACCTAAAAGACGCGAACCTAAATCTGACAATGACCCATAAGCGTATTTGCGAACATTAGAGAAAATTACAGTCCGTAATAATTGTGCAAATTGCGGTGTGACTACGAAGGTAAATATGAAATTGAAATCGCTTTGCTGCGTCAAGGCAAGGCTATTCCATTACAAATGACCCCCTCTAACACGTGTTTGCAATTAACCATCCCGCTCTCTACGGAAGCTCTGCGCGTGATTTCATAAATATTTAGTACATTTTAATTGATTTTTGGAACACTTGATCACTTATGAAAAATCTATCCGGTTTTTTTATACAACGCCGGTGGCAACCAAGCTTACGGTCCACCTGATAGTAAGCGGCCACCGCAACCTATAGACGCCCGCAACTCCAAAGGAATCACGTACGCGTTGCCGACCCTTTATAAAATTTGAGGATGCACTGTGTTGACAACAGAAGGGTGTTTTGGTAAACAATAAAAAACACTTCCTTGTTTTTACAAAAAAAAAAGTTTTGTTGATAATTACGAAATCTGCACCATTAGAGATTATCTTTACGATGATATGTACGATTTTTTGACAGAGTTACCAAGGCTTTTTCAATATTTTGTTCGGTTATTTTGTTTCTTTTTCAGTCCACAGAATTTTTGTATAGTAAATTCTACCTTACTTCTTCATACTGGAAGCTCAAACTTCAGTATTTTCGTCAAATCTCTGAATAGGCCTTAAGTGCGAACATCGCCAAACTCTTTAAATCCGATTATGGTTTGCCACACAATTATGCCGAAAGGAAAAATATTGAGGGGAATTCTTATCATCATTTATATTTCATTTCTGAATTTATGTGCAATATTCTTATTTTTCCGACGTTCTTGGAAATTTATTTATTTATTCTCTATTGCACAAAAAGTAATCTTACCGTACAAAAGGCTGACTTAATGCCATGAGACATTTTCTATCAGTCAAGCTCCAGGCAAAGCAGAAAGATTGTAGGCGGTGCAAGTAATACCAGTAAAAACGACTGGTAAATTTACAATACTTACAAAATAAATAAATAACAGTTACGTAGACATACACACATATAAGTGAATAAATATGTATACATATACACGTATGTATAAGTAAGTTATACACACATATAAGTGAATAAATATGTATACATATACACGTATGTAAATATGTATACAATGATGAAGGCTACCTAAACTTTAGGAATTACACTACCAGCGATAAAATCGCTTACAGACTTTTTGAAGGCGAACTTGTTGGGTACATTTTTATTTATAAGACGAAATTTATTAAAATTACCGTATTGATATGGGATCAGTTTGGATGCCCGTTTTTCTCCTTCTTTGCACGCTCAGGACAGGAAGGGATGAAATGTCTGGTTTAACATTAGATAGATTGACCGTTTTGCGGAGCTCATATCTAACCAACGATTGGGAATAGGTAAAAAGTTTATCCAATCAAAATTGTACAGCATTTTATAAGATCTCATTATATGTAGTTTAAATTAGTATAGCTTTCTTTTTATGAGGCATCGTTTTCGAGATTTCAATAAAAACTAAATAACGGGAACTTCTTTGTCCCTCCCCTCCTAGGGTTTAATTCCGACAGGTGGATACTTTTTGTTTCCTAACCAGACCAAACATGCCATCTGAGTGCCGGCCTCCTCTCTCGACATACCACCCTAAACGATACTATCCGCCGAACTCTTGCCACCGTCAACACGCCAGCCATCCCCGAACCCAACGGTGTGTCAAGAGACGATGGCAAGAGGCTGAATGCGATGACTCTGGTCCCTTGAAAGATGGGACAAGTGCTGGTGTGGGACGCTACATGCGTTGATACACTGGCACCCTTCTTCATCTTCCAAGATCGTCATCCAGAGCTGGTGGGACAGCGGATGCGGCCGAGACAAAAAACAACGAAGTACCAGGATCTTGGCACCCGATACCATTTCATGGCTTCTGAACTTTCTTCTTTCGACCATTCCATCTACACCCCCCATCTACACTCATTTACCAAGCTATGTACCCAAAGCTCCCGACTAGGATGCGATGTCTCCAACTGTCAACATTTGGATAAGGATAAGGATAAGGATAAGTTCGCCTTTGTACTCTAATCTTATGTGACATGTATATTGTTTTAACCTGTTATTGTGTACAATAAAGTGCTTACATACATACATACATACAAAGCCATTGTTCACCAGCATTTTCATATTCAGAATTTCCAACCTGATTTCAAACCAATACGCTGATAAGAATAGAACCCCAAGCCTCTTGAGGCGAGTGTCCAGTAAACGATTGCCGTTGGGTTTTCTCGTGATATTTACTAGCAGATGCATTTCACCCTGGAATGCACTTTATTTTCCATATCTTGAACATAAAATGTGGACGTTTTAGTCTTTTGAGACTAACGAACGTCATGATAGTATGCTATAGTAGCATTTATTACTCTTCTGGGCACTTCAGCATTATGTTTTAAGTAATTGTGTAATTTTTGTGATGGTGTCTGTTTTTGATCATTGATATCGTTTTAAATGTTTTGATGATTAGGGTGGTACGATGCTCTTAATAAAGTTTAAGACAGTGGCTGGGTATTTTTTAATTTTATTGTATAATCAAAAAAAAAACAGTTTTTAGATAGACATTTGTAGTTTGCATGTATTATCTAGGATATCAGTCCGCAATAGTCCTGTACTGGATTGTAAAGAAGAGAAAATTTCAAGACACGAGTCAATTCACACAGAAAATGGCCCAAATATATTTTGTTATATTGATTTAAACACATCTTGTATACCACATCGGTGGCAAACAAGCTGACAGCCTTCGTGATGGTAAGTGGTTACCGTCGCCTATAGACGCTCGCAATACCAGAGGCGGTACTCTCGCGTTGCCGAGCTGTAAAGAACCACCCCTTTTTCGAGGAGTACAATTCTGTGGCCCATTGGGAATACTCTACAGGAAACTTAATGTTCTTGGCATAAAGTGCCTGTTGAATCGTACTGTACGAGAACGCAATGACTCTAAGGTGCGGGGATGAGCTCGCTGCCGATAGTGAGCGGTGCGATGATAAAAGGTGGCCGTGGGCATCATGTCAAACAGTTCTTCAGATTCGGTTGAAACCTCTCAACCGATCTCACCGGATCGCAAACTCTTAGAGTATTCCAGTGTTCCAAACTACATACATGGTCGTGTCGGAGGTTTTCCAATAGATTTTCCTCAGGCTACTCTCCAACCGCGTACTCCTATCGCTTCAATGCGTCTACATAATTCTTCGACTACCATTTTTTTTAACCTGTCTGTGGCTTTAAAGGCCGGGCCCAATAAAGCGATTGTAGTGCGCGGTTGGAGAGTAGCCTGGGGAAAATCCAGGGGAAAACCTCCGGCACGAAGCGATAGGAATGCGCGGTTGGAGAGTAGCCTGGGGAAAATCCAGGGCAAAACCTCCGGCACGAAGCGATAGGAGTGCGTGGTTGGAGAGTAGCCTGGGAAAAATCCAGGGGAAAACCTCCGGCACGAAGCGATAGGAATGCGCGGTTGGAGAGTAGCCTGGGGAAAATCCAGGGGAACACCTCCGGCACGAAGCGATAGGAATGCGCGGTTGGAGAGTAGCCTGGGGAAAATCCTGGGGAAAACCTCCGGCACGAAGCGATAGGAATGCGCGGTTGGAGAGTAGCCTGGGGAAAATCCAGGGCAAAACCTCCGGCACGAAGCGATAGGAATGCGTGGTTGGAGAGTAGCCTGGGAAAAATCCAGGGGAAAACCTCCGGCACGAAGCGATAGGAATGCGCGGTTGGAGAGTAGCCTGGGGAAAATCCAGGGGAACACCTCCGGCACGAAGCGATAGGAATGCGCGGTTGGAGAGTAGCCTGGGGAAAATCCTAGGGAAAACCTCCGGCACGAAGCGATAGGAATGCGCGGTTGGAGAGTAGCCTGGGGAAAATCCGACTACCAAACAGCCCTCGTCTGAAGTCGTCAAGCATTATTACTGCATGAGTAAGGCGCAAATTGTTATTTCAGCCGCCTCTGAAATTCCGCACTCACATATTACACAACTATTTACACAATCTCACATTTCTTTCACGCTCGCAATTTACTCGTAAGATCAACCCTAAGTATTGAAGTTAAAGTACAAAGTCTTAAGGAATTAAGAGTTAGATAGGAGGTAATGGAAAATAGTCCATGATATTTAGTTTTAATAACGACCAAGCCAGGGCTGTGAGGTTCCCGTTCATTATTTTGGCGTTACCGCGCGATGTAAATATATCATAATTAATTTCAATAAATGTGTATTAATTTTGTGTATGCGGCCAACCGATTTATTAGTGAAACCTCAATAAATGGGTGGCGGAGCGAATTAATTGTCCGCTCGAAAAAATTTACTGTGATTAATGAAATGCTGTTGTTTTTGTTTCAATCCGAGCTAATATACGGAGCGGGAAGTGGCTTTGTTATGAGTTATAGCGATTTGTGTTTTTTCATGAAAGTTAGAATAATTAAAATGTTATCGCGAAGAGAATTCAGCGTTCAGGCCACGTATTATGTTCGTAGTTAACGTGTGATAAAGCATCCGTTACTTTCTCTACAGTCGTGATAGAAAGTGATAGATGGATAGACCATCATATACCCCCAGCCAGGCCAAATATTGGGACAGTGACGAGCACTGGAACTTCACCTTCATCTTCCTAGCTTTAACCAAACAGCATCAATCACACATAAAGTTAATAAATTAAGGTAGATCATAAGCCAGTAAAGTTTTCACAAATATATCTACACTTGTAAGGAAAATATGCCATTTTTTTTGTTTCTTTATAGCTTTGGAGCTCAACTCCATTTGCTAATAGATTGACTCCGAGTGCCCCTTCTGGGGCACCCGGGAACACAACACAAACACAAAAGTACAATACATAAAAACACACCAAAAAACAAAACTTAACAAACCTCTGCTAACTAAAATGTTTGTTGACACTGTCTCACAAGCACATACGTCAAAGTGACAGATAAGTACAAACAAACTTTAGCGGCTAGTTAACTAATATAGGTTTGATAGACGTTTATGAATAAGGGGGTTAAACAGCATGTTTCATACCTATTTTATAAGAAAGATTGTGACCGACAACCAGCAAGCAAATCCGTATTGTACGAAGGGTCGGCCTGAAAACCAGCGTTGTAGTAGGTAAGCCTGCTGCAACACATGCTGAGGTTCGCTCCTTTTTAACATCATAATTTTAAGTCTTTAATTCTACATGTAAACATATCAATTTGTGCCTATTTAAGTTTTATTGTAAGGCTTGTAATGTTTTATTGCATTGTAAACACTTATCAATTTGGTGTTAAATAAAAAAATTCTGTCTTCTATGTCTATGTCTTTTGTCACTACAAACTTAAATTACTCATTTAAATATAAAAAAAGTAAAGTGTATTATGAAAGGTGTATTTTTCTATTTCTAACACAAGCTTCTAATGTTACAGCTCAATTGTACACGACTAACCCGCTTATTCATAAAACTTAACAAACCTCTGCTAACTAAAATGTTCTTTCTCCCATTCTCACAAACGTCAAGTGATAAATAAGGACAAACGAACTTTAGCGGCTTGTTAACTAATATAGGTTTGATAGACGTTTATGAATAAGGGGGTTAAGTTATAACATAATTTTACGTTAGCTATATTTGTATGTCACTTGTATTTAAACGTAGCTTAGTTCCGGTGGAAAAGCAGCCTAATTAGTAAAACACCCCTCAACTCACGGTTTACGCTCGTTACGTCACTCCGTTCCGGCGGTTCATCAGCGTGAACAAAGGTTCACGTCTCGTTCCATATATTCATGAACGGCGGTGCCTTGCTATTCATAACTCATCTTTCCTCTCTAATTCGAAATAACTGCAGGCACATATGAAATACAAGTTAATACGGAACAGGTGCCTGATATAGCCCTTCGAATCGCTAAACTTAAGAGCGCTTTAATAAAATGTAGTGGGTCCACTAGCGTCACTCGTAAATAATTGTAATTATTTAAATTTAACGATATATAACTAAAAAAGGGGGCCGCTACGTACTGTAGTTTGTATTTAAGTACTTTTTGAATCCATCAAACTGAGCTCAAAATTAAAACGGCCGTTTTAACTTTGGACGCATAGATTGACTAATCCAGCAACGTAAAAACTAGTTTGATGGATTCAAAAAGTACTTAAATACAAACTACAGTACGTAGCGGCCCCCTTTTTTAGTTATATATCGTTAAATTTAAATAATTACAATTATTTACGAGTGACGCTAGTGGACCCACTACATTTTATTAAAGCGCTCTTAAGGCAATGGCCATTCAGTTGTGAAGAAAGTATTGAAGTTTGAGCTTCCAGTTGTGAAAAAGTAATGTAGACTTACCCCCTTATTCATAAACGTCTATCAAACCTATATTAGTTGACTAGCCGCTAAAGTTCGTTTGTTCTCATCTGTCACTTTGACACACCTGCTTGTGAGACAGTGACAACAGACATTTTAGTTAGCTGAGGTTTGTTAAGTTTTATGAATAGTGTTACCCCTACAAAAAAAATGTTAAATTATTATATTGTGTATTGCAAAAGCAACAAAGAAATGAAATAACCGAACAAAAAATATTTAAAATACCTTGTTAACTCCGTCATAAAATCGTAATTATCATCGTGAAAATAAACTTTGATGTTGCAGATTTTGTAATTAGCAACGACTGTGATTGATATGTTTTTTCTTTAAAAAAAGGATAACTTTTATTATCCAACAAAGTACTCGATAGATCTTTTGTAAGTGATCCACTATTCTAGTACTACTGAAATGTACTAAAATATACTAAATATTTACTAAATTACGCGCAGAGCCTCTGTAGAGAGCGGGATGGTTAATTGCAAACTCACGCGTGTTAGAGAGGGTAATTTTCAATGGAATGGCCTTGCCTTAAGTAGCAATGGGCGTAGGATGCACGTAGATCCGATGGCCGTTGGGTCGGAAAGGTTCTCGAGTGGCGACCATAGACCGAGATACAACGTGTGTAGACCTCTCACACTGGGCTGTTGCCCTGGTAGGTCTCGGGAGTCCGTTGGATGTGGGAGCAAGACCAGGCATTGTGGCACCAGGCCATAGCGGTGGACGTCTTACAGATGATATGATGATGATGACGTAACAGATGCTGCACGAATCGAGCTAAGCATGTGGGCGTGGTGTCCATATCGGTATCTCGCTCTTGCGCTCTCAAAAGCTGAAAACTACGATCGAATTACTTCATTCGACGCTCCTCTACACTAGCGCACTGATTTGCTACGAAAGCTATTATAATACTGTCATATGGATGTGTCAAGATCTGAATAAATTAGTTTTTGTTTTGTACTGCCACGAACATACTCACAAGGGACATATACAGTCAAGGGCACCAACATATATACATTTTTGCATCTTATTCCATTGAAATAAGGTCAAAAGAATTTATACATATTTATGCCCCTGACTGTACCTCATCGCCTTAAAGTCGTTTAAACTGTCACACTAAATCTTTAACCAATAATAGTGACAAAGTACCAAAGTGTTCAGATACTAAATAAGTTCGACTGTACGTGTTTCGATACCTACCAAAATTTAGGTAAGTAGGATACGAACCTACTATCTGGCTCTTTGTATCTCGCATTCAGAGGGAAAGAAACGAAAAGAGGGAGAGGAAGATATTTAGTTTTAGGTTAGCGGTAGGCCCCGAAACGTTGTAAATTACAGGCCAGATTATACTTGAGGATCAGAAAGACTCCGAAAACCATGAAATTCGGGGGAAATGTAATCCTTTTTAAATTGTAGCCGCAAATTGAACTCATTTATTTTACAAAAACGAACCTTACGCCGCCAGTTTTAAAACATGAAAGCCTAATACGGACGGCTAAACAGGACTTATGTATTTATCCCTTGAAGCGAAATTAATTTGCAGTTTTTAAAGTAGACTGGCTAGCGTTACTTCATTAAAATTAAAGTAAAACAACGTTTATTTAAAAACGGTGGTTGCTTGAAAGAGTACTTGTAGATTTTTTTAAAATTCTGTGGTTTGTGAAAACAAGCGCCAACACACAACACAGGAGAGTTAGTAGCAGTATTTAAATTTATTAATTTTAGGTTACTTTTAACCTTCCCTTTTTTGCCTTTTAGATATCCCCCACCCATCCAAGGAGCGTCAAGCAATACCTTTAAACGCAAGCTTAAGGGCTATTTGTTGACGCTCCAAAAATCCTATTCCTAATCCATCCAAAACTTAATATCCCATTGTGTCGCTTTTTTTAATACGTTTTTTATATATAATTTTAACTGTTCTAAAGCTGTTACTTGTTTTTTCATTTCAGTATGTATCCCCCCACTGTTGAGTAAATTCCTCTCTCTCTCCCTCCTCATATTCACACCAGTTTGCCCTGTTTTGAATTAGTCTCATATCATGTATCAAATTTCATCATAATCCGTTAAGCTGTTTTGAATGATTGAGTAACAACTAAACATTCGCATTTAAAATATTAGTAGGATTATCAATTTTACATATCATGTTTCTTATTTAAATATAATTCTAATACAAATAAAATAGTTAGTTGTAGGAGTTACGATTAATTTAGTCACAATTAAAAGAAATGTCGATTAATTTCCAAGAAATAAAATTACGAGGAGAATTAAATGAGATATTTAAGTATTGGTAATACAGGTAGAATAATTAATTACTTATTTCTGACATTGACGGGTGAAAGGCATAACAAATTTTGCGGTTGTAATTGTTTATAACGATCAGAAACAAATGATAAACGATACTTCTTTGAAGGTTCTTTGACAGTAATAGACGAGGTTAAACAGTTAATTAAATTAATGTTTTCATACAATTATGGAAATATCCGTCTTTCTTCCCTTGTTACAAGTTCGAAACTTTAAGTTGGGAATTCCTAATTTTAAGTTTTGTAGCGGGGGTGCGTGAGGTAGGCAACTGAAACATGGACTTACTCGATGAAGAGTTTATTGTAACGAGATTACTACAAGATTTGGTGGGGCGACGAGTTCCACAGCCAGTTCATGAAGGTCGAAGCTGGAAAAAATGCTCGTCGTGGAACGGTTACCCGTCGTCTATCGATCCCTGGGATCCCAGAACCATAACAAAAGAAAGACGACGGCTTAAGCTTACAGCGGACAGCTCGGAAGGGAGCTCGTAGTTCTCACTAAGAGAAGCAGGGGGCACACTAATGGGCTATTTAATCGTAGGTGAGATTCGATTCGATAACATGCTGCGATTTTCATGATATAAATTATATCAGATATACTACGCTTGATGTAAAAAGGTAGCAGGTGTAGTTTGGTACAATGCTGTGTGTTGTTTTCGATATTTTAATTTAAATGTCTAAAAACGTATAAACTTTTTGTGGAATCAGTAGATCTTGGTTTAAGAAAACCGTATTGGTAGATACAGAATACATATTTAAGAGTTGCGTCTGGTTGTGACCCACGCGCTCAAGTATTTTGTCTATAAGACACCACTTAGATCGGTCGATAATTCTCAACGTTACTTCTATTTTCTTTCCTGTGAATGGGCGTAACGAAGGCAGATTTCCATAAGCGCGGACAAAAGTTAGTTTTAGTTTTTAAATAAATAAATATTTTTTGGACAATCTTACACAAATCAACCTAGTCCCAAACTAAGCAAAGCTTGTACTATGGGTACCAAGTGACGATATACATACTTATATAGATAAATAGATACTTAAATACATAGAAAACATCCAAGACTCAGGAACAAATATTCGTGTTCATCACACAAATACATGCCCTGACCGGGATTCGAACCCGGGACCTCCAGCTTCGAAGGCAGCGTCACTACCAACTAGGCTAAAGCGGTCGTAAAAGTGATCTATTAAGACCCATATAAGATTGTAAGACCTTTTCAACCTATGTTTACAAATAAACAATTTTGAATATTTTTTTAAAGAGTATAACTAGCGGGTGCAAGATGCTTAAACATAAAATGGTCCAAATATCACATACATCAAGGTTGCCCTAAATTTACAAGCTCCTTACAACTAACAACCATCTAAGCTACGTAACTGCTTACACAAGGAGATTACTCCGATTATGCAAGATTATACAAGATTAATCAAACCCAGGCTTTGTGGGAACTAGCAAGTAGCTTTTGAAGCTTAAGCAGTAGTTTGAAACGGAATTTTGGGTGTGACAAATCTGTTAACGGACGGTTTTAGTATGCTTTCCGAGGTGTTGATTTACCAAGGATTCTTATGTAGATTTCAAATTAAAGCGAGGAATTGAATAATTTTGACCTGTAGTATTGTGATGTACGCGGCCAATCGCTTTAGCCAACCGAAACAACCATGCTCCGCCCCCAAATTCTTCAACCAGATATGTTACCGCCTAATTTTTTTTATTTTTTTGCTTTTAATTTGAAATTTATAATTTGCGTGCGCAGAGTGACTGCCTAGTATAAAAAATTAATTCCTAAAAAGCTTTGGTTTAGTACAAGTAACGATCAAATTACACCTTTTCGGAATGTTTCGACGGACCCAATGGGACCTCTTAAACAGTTTACACTTTGAAGATTGTTTACTTCAATGTACTCTGCTGCAAGTCAATTGGGTCATGTTCGCTTATATAACAGTCAAGAAGTTGTGATACGCCTGGTCTTTTTTATCCATTAATGGTTTTATTATTACAGGTTTTTTTTAACCAAATTAATTTTGCGGTTGGCTAGGAACCATAAATGTGCGAATTCTGACACGCAAATGGCCGGTTTTTCATTGATATAACGTCGTTGTGCTTCGTGTGTCCATGATTAATTTACGGCATTCTAATTCGCGCGTAATTGCATTTTCTCGTTCATACCGACGCTGCCACAACGCAATTTCATTTGGGAACCGTTTGCTCTGCGCACTGAAGTATTGTATTGCATCGAGGTATTTTATATCCTTCGAAACGTACCTGTTTTTAATGACTTAACATTTCCGCCGCGTTCATGCATATTAGTGACATATGTTGTAACGTGCAATTTTCTATTGTTCTGTTAGCACGGGAAAGGTTACACCAGAGCTCGGACTCTCAGGTATCGTACTTAAGGAAGCAAGTGGATACGGGTGCCCTAGCGAGAATAACCAAAACTATCAAAACTAATCGTAATTACCAAAACTATCAGAAGTGATACTCTAATTAAATCTGTTTCTATATAACAAAACAAAAATATGAAGTGAGGGCCAAGTATTTTAAAATCTGCATTTAAAAGAAAGGTGTCTGAAAATTATGTACCTGAAAAAGTATAATGGCTCAATTGCGAATGAAGAAACGATTTTCGACATCAAAACGTCCATGTGCCCCGTAGATGTCGCTACCTGTTCTATATTTTCTAAAATATTAAACTAAATATATGATTACGGAAATGAAACCGTAACAATGTAACATACTTTTTTTTATTTCGCATTAGCCTCAGCTTGAACTTGAAAACCCTCTATCCTATCAAAATAAGACGCAACGTTTTGTTAAGAATTTGAAGACGATTATTAACTTTTTTCTTTGCAATTTATCATTCTATAACGGTTTTCGGAAAATCCGTTATAGGGGACACATTTGATGATTGGGGTGGCACCCAAAGTTTGTTCTTTATTAATTTATTTGTTTGTTTTCCCCATACATTGGTTATATAGAATGACAACTACTACTAAGTTAAACAACTTAAAACTATGTTAATTAATTTTCAGACACAAGACTTCTAAGACTAATTTTGCTCTTCACAGGCAGAAGATCATTAAAGTCACCTCCATCTACTACTTAGTAAGTCGGTTGGTAATATTTTTGAGAATCGTCAATTTTCTGTCCTTATGCTTGAACTTATATTGAATATAAAAACATTAAAACACCGAATTGTCTTTTTACTCCGCCTAGAGCATTTTAATTTTTTTTGTTTTTTTTTTTCATTTATTTGGGTAAGCAAACAGCCACTACAAATAGTACTTAAATTACTTATAGCTATATTGTTTACAATATGTGTGGCCCACAACACTTACCACTGATTAATATGTTTAATGGTTCATTCAGAGCAAGTCTGGTAGGTAAGTATTCATCGTAAGTCGTTAGGACTCACGGTGGCAAAAAATTCATTTAAAGATACCGCACCTGATCTTTTGAACATGTAGATAAACATACAAAGTTGTATTAAAACCGCACTCCTTTTCTTGTTACAAATTGAATTTGCAATGAAGTCAGTACGAATGTAATCGCAAAGAGCGGTGCGTCGTTTTGCTCCCAGTAAATGTGTAAACAAAACGAATTATTTATAAGAGAAAGAAAAGCCGGTTAAGTGCGAGTCGGGCTCACGCACGTAGATTCCGTAGCATACTCTCAAGGTGTCCACTTGTGCAGGCAATGAAACAATGGGTATGTCTAAAGTCAGGAGTCCTTTTACGTTGGTTATATTTAAAAAGTATATCTATGTACAGTTTAGTTATTAATTAAAAAACTATCAGACTAGATGATTTTAATTTCAACTTAGATACCTCCACGCCTATGGACGGCCTCTTATATAATCTCATAACTTTGCCTTTCCTTCACGATTTTCATCGACACGTAAGTACCTAAAACTGGTATGCATGTGTTTCTCTTTGTCTCCAGAATACGAATTTACTGGTGGTTAAGTGGAGGGGGGGGGGGGGGGGGGGGGGAGCCATAGCTGTGACGTCTTCAAGATGTTGGCCGATTTTTGTCCAAATCTCAGGTTCTATCTTACCAATCAGTACATGTGAGGTGTCATTTGAAAGCTTATTAAACGTAATACAATTACTTTTTAACACTTATACCATAAGCATAGTTTTTTTAATATTTTGGATATCTATTTAAGCTGTACTGATGTTGTAATATTTGTAATAGATAACTTAGCAAGTTTATCTTCACTGTATGACATTAATTTTGTTATAATTGTAAACTCGAAATTATTATTCCTTCTTGAACTGTAAATTAATATTATGACATTAAAAATGTATTACTTATTATAGTTAGCCTTTCTTAAATTGTAAATTAATATTTTGACATGTAAAAGTGCCCTTTTGGCCTATTTGTAGAATAAATGTTTGATTTTGATTTAGATCTATGTCGGTACACAGTACTTCTAGTTCAAATTTGCTTCTTGCATTCTACATCTTCAAAAATGGTCCTCGTGACCTAGGCATGAGAAAGAGACCTCGTTGAATGTCCTAGGTGTGAGAAAGAGGTCTTGACAATCAGATGCATGACGATATAGTCTAATAGATCATTTTTCCATTTGAACTACGGAACCCTAAAAATAATACTCATTTGGTATTGTCTTACGTTCCTTGGAGGTACCATTAGAATTAAGTGGCTGTGAATATTTACTTACACCGTACATTTATCATCCGTTTTACGCAGTCGATCGAGTTTATAGCGTATAAATATTCACGGTTTATGCGATTTGGCTTCTAAAATGTATTTTATGGGGGTGTTTAGATCCGATTTATAGGATGGCGTGATTATGCATAATTTAATATTACGCATAATTTAATTCAGGGGTTGCTGTAAACCCGCTATATACAACACATCGTATGTGTTAGCTACTTGCATAATTTGCTAGACAATATTCGACATTTTGTATATATGTATTAGTAGGTAGAGTAAGTAATAAAAATTGACTAGAAAAAAGCGGGAACTGAGTATAATTTGGCAAAACAATAATGATACTTGGGCAACAAAATAAAATGTTCACACTACGTATAGTATATACCATGCGACAACAATACCAAAAAGAATATTTATGATATTTACATATTCCGAGTATGTTATGGAAATAGCAATTCAAATGGAATAATGTAGATACGTTTTACTGTATCCTGACTGTATCTTGTTTCTAAAACGTAAAGGATCAAGCTATGTTTGTCTCCATTGACACGGCAGTTAAGTGTCGTTTGACACATTTGACGTATTATAGTTGCTATTTAAAAAGTTTCAAATAAATCTCAGTCTCAGCTGGCACTAGCCAGCAGGGATCGTTACCGGTATTCTTACTACCGGTTTTAAATAACCGGTAACCGGTTATAATTGCATTTCGCTATTTATATCGCTAAAGCTCTGATTAGCGGTATAATCAAAACCGTTATTCAAATATATTAACGGTTTCGCCAATTGACAACAATACCTCTATTTGACACTTTACCTATAAAACCATTACCGGTAATAGCTGTCAGTGTCAATATACTCGATTATTTGTTTCTGCAAACTGGCGTATTGTAAAGAGTAGGTATTTACACCTATTTGTTGCGTTTTAGTAGCAATGTTTAATTGAAATCTTACCTTTCAAGTGCAATGAATAGCGGTATATATTGAATACAGGTATTTGGGTCATTCTACTTTCTCATGACCATTTTTTCTATTACAAAAAAATCTATGATATGTATTGAATTAATGTGCAAAAATAGGATTTCTAAATATTGGCTGGACCTAATAAAAATAATTTAAAAGTAAAAATTCTTAAATATTAACATATTGCTGTGAAAGGTGGGTAACACAGGGGTAAAAACCATTTTTTCATACAAATGGTGAGACATCCAAGGACCACTGAGTTACTCGATTTATGGATAATAGCTGTGGTTCGTTAATTACCAAAACTATCGGAAGTGATACTGCAATTAAACCTCTTTCTAAATAACAATACAAAAATATGAAGTGCGGGCCAAGTATTCCAAAATCTGAATTAAAAAAAAAGTGTCTGAAAATTACGTACATGACAAAATAGAATGGCCCATTTAATATCGTAAATAGTCTATACATAGAGGTATAGATAAAAGCGGAATGACAGCAATACCTCTAATTAGAATATAGGTATTCTTTTATTAGCGGTAATAGTTTGTCAATTTCTATACAGGTATTAAATAAAACCAGTTTTACAATCCCTGCTAGCCAGACTATTACCCCCTTATTCATAAACGTCTGTCAAACCTAGATTAGTTAACTAGCCGCTAAAGTTCGTTTGTCCTTATCTGTCACTTTGACATTGACGTTTGTGAGAATGGGACAAAGAAATTTTTAGTTAGTAGAGGTTTGATACGTTTTATGAATACGGGGGTTAATGTATATATATCACACGTAAATGTGTCATAAACGTGGGACATACATTGCACGTAGTTTCATGAAAAGGATACAGATCGCGATGAAAAGGCGCAGAGAAAAAAGCGACAAAATAAGAAGCACCCTAGTCTGTTTATTGTATGTTTGGAAGTGCATCGTGGGCGTGGTACTAAAATGCACTCACCGCTACATAAGTGAGGTTGGAAGTCTGGATGTACAGGATGATATTTTATTCAGTGCACAAATACTACGTGTTGGAGAGTCCAACAATAGATACCTAAATCATTAAATTGGTACTACTGATATTCTAGATTAAACGTAGTATTAAGTTTTAGTGTTTCCTGTCTGGATTATTATCTGTGGCACTTGTCGCCATTACTTACTTATCTTCATGTGCAAGCTTGAGTCGCAATACATTGTTTCCTACGAATTACCTCTTTTACTGCTGCTGCATCTCTCCCACAACACAAACGAATCAGAGCTCCAAACCTAACAGTCTACCCAACACTACGTCGTTATTTTTCTCACCGAGGATTCCGTGGGTCCAACGTTGCCGTCTCACAGAGTATGTGATGAAGAGAAATTAAACTTCAGGAACTCCAATATGTACAGCAATATTGGATAAATATATAGTGCAGATATGGTCGTCAAATTAGATAAAAAAACTCTTACTATCATTAAGATTACAATTGATTAAAATAATATAATTTAGACGACACAAAAACAAATACAGGCGGCTTAGGTTGTAGAGAGAAGAGGGGAAGTTACAAGCAGCGCAAAGACAATATCAAAAAGTAACAATACAAATACTCTTTATTGCACACCTCAATTAAAGGACATAGTACAGTACAAAAACAAAATGAGTAGTGGCAAACAACAGGCGGTCTTATCGCTAAAGAGCGATTTCTTCCAGACAACCTCAAAAAGTAACATGGCATAGACAAGAGTACTGTCTAGATATAAGCTTTAAGGTGCACACACTATATAATTCTAATAATTTATCCAAGTCAAAAAAAATTGGATGCATGTTGTTACCAAGACGTAGATGACACATGTTTGTATGTAAGTAAGTATCAAATAAACCCTGTATGGGCACTGCAATGTATGTTGCCATCAAATAAGAAAATCAATAACTTAATTTTTTCTCGAAAAGGGATCAAATTCTCAATCAAATGGCGAAAAAAAGTAACTCAAAAGAATAAATAATTGCGTGGATCAACTTTTTTTGTATTGTTATTTTGACCCGTTGTCCAAGGGACACACTAGTGGCGTAGTTTGTTAAAAAAAAATTGTATTAAGTTCTACTAACATGCATAGTAGATGGACCATTATGAAAATAGCTTAAAAGTACCACAAATACGTATATGTAAACTTAAATAGCATAAAATCACGGTTGTATTCGAATTTTGTCCCCTGGACAACTAGACATAACCACGGCAACGAGTGGCACTAAAAAGTTGATTCACTTAATTATGTAACTATAAGTCTTCAAAGTTTTAAGTGGGGGCATGTTCTGTCCCTTTTTCGCAAAACGCACCTCTGTATTGTGACGTCACTAATTTGTAGCGCTTTTTCTCTCTAATTAAAAACATGCTAACGGTTAGTTTCGTTATTTTTTGAGATATTCTAATTTAATTTTCACCATTCGGTATCGTTTTATGTCATCTTTCTTTCGGATAATAATTTGGATACTAATAAATTTTGAGTCAACATCCCTATAATGCAAATAGACTTAGAACTAATAAAAAAATCTTCCTTACCGTTATTCGTAACCCTATTTCTGAATAACGTATTTTTAAGGTAGCTAAAATTTAAAGAAAGTGCTTTTCAATACAGCCTGTATATACAAAGTCTGGAAGTAGTTCCGTTTCAGAAAAAGTACTTAAGTACACGTGTGCGCTGAAATAAAACTTGAAAAAGACAAATCTGATTGTCGTCCTGTATTACTTTATGTACTTATTTGCTGCTTTTTGAAGATATTATGTATGTATGTATGTATGTAAATACTTTATTGTACACAAGACAAGTAAAATAAATTATACAGAAAAAAAAACAGATCAATCATGTACAAAGGCGAACTTATCCCTGTAAGGGATCTCTTCCAGTTAACCTTTGAGCAATTGAGTGAAGAATAGGAACTAGACTGTAGACAAACCAACACGTGTACAAAGATGTATTTATATAAATATTCTAGATATACAACTACACATTAATAAACATATATAACTACTAATATATAAATATATATATATACATATATGTACATATATCTAAATAAAATATAAAATAATACATATAAATATAGTATCCAAGCAATTCACAAGTCATTGGATAACCATAATTCCTACACCATATTACATGTGAGGGACTGTGGAAAGGAACTAATATCATAGCTTATAATGTTTACTCATATAGTAGTACTCACATACTACAATACACTATCAGTTCTTGACTGGCTCTTGTGTAGAGACTGCGTGTAGGCAAACGTAGTGTAGAGCGCCCTGTAACTATAGGTGGAGCTATGTTATTCGTATGCTTTAACTAATATTTACTTTAACGGGAAATATGGAAGAAAATACCTCGTCATCTCATCACTCACGTCTTATACCTACATACTTTTATAAATAAATAGATACTTAAATACATACAAATATTCAAGACTCAGGAGTAAATATTCGTGCTCGTCACACAAATAAAATGCCCCGACCAGGATTCGAACCCTGGACCTCCAGCTTCGAAATTATACTAGCATACGCTTGTGTTGAACCAGGTGGAACCAGTGAAGCCTAAAGCGGCAATTACACTTCGTCGTTCGCCGCATGCTGCATTCGGCGACCGCAAAAGTGTAAAGAACACGTTAGTCGGCCGCATTCGGCGATCGACAGCTGCCAACGCTTATAGGTAGGCGGACAGACTAATGTAAAGACGACGTTTGTTGGTCTAAGCAGTTTTAAATAAATTCGGCGACCGCATTAGGTGAACGACGAAGTGTAATTGCCGCTTTAAGGATACATGGCACTGGCGGTGTGACCTAGCCAGGTGTTCAAAATGCTTACCCACATTTCTTACGGTTACATAAAATTGGATATTTGACTTAAAAATATGTATGGTTCCATTCGGCACCGTTTTTAAAGACGACCATATGTTTGTATGGGACCAACTACAATTAGAGCAGGACAAAAGACGAAAAGGTTAAGTACAGCATAGCTGACGAGCACTGAAAACGCTCCACACGGATAGGCAGTGAAATGTGACGTCACAATGCAATGATCTCCTAATCCCGTTGTATAGAAAAACAAGTAAATTGCCATTTTAGTCGTGAAATATTGCGTTTAAGGACATAGTCGCCGTACAGTTTATTTTTTATTGAATCATGGGAATTTTATTGGTAACTTTTAATTTACATATTTGGACTATTAAAAAAAAATTGCCAAATTTTAGTCTCAAAATAAAAATATTTTTAAAGTATCTTTTATAATCGTGATCAATTTGTCTAATTTATTATTGTGATAATTTGATGATTACCTCGTTTTTATGTTATAGGGGCAAACGAGCAGACGGATCGCCTGATGGTAAGCAATTACCGTCGCCCATAAAAATCTATCTATATAAATTTTAACATGTCAAATACCCAATTGTTATAAAAGTAGAAGTCGACTTATAAATAGCTAATAGTATAGTGGTGTGTTGTGAATCGCTTGTGTTTACAGCTCATTGGTTCGATGGATGTTCCCTTTGTATTTGTTAAGCTTGTAATAGAAATTCAGCCACTCTATTGAATTGGTCGGTCAGGACCTTTGAGTGCCACTTGCAGAAGGTTTGCAGGTAATTTGTACGAAATGGAGGTTTATTTTGTAAAATTGTCATGAGTACTGCTTGTTTATCTAAGGCTAGGATTTGTAAAGATCCGTAAGATCTTAATAAATAAAAAATAATCAATAATCAATAATCTTTTTATTGTATAATTTGTGTAATAAGTATACTGAAGACTCATCCGGTCCTGTCTTTCTGGTTTATTATGTTTTGTATATACTAACATTAGTTTTGTAAGATTACTGAATTTGTATTACTAACACTTTATGGGCAATGCCTGAAATAAATGGATATTATTATTATTATCTTTATTTATTTCTGGTCTTAGGTTAGGTTTTACAATATTTTTATAAAAAGTAAAATATAATAATACACTTACAAAACACAAAAATATTATAAAATCCTAACCTAGTGTGCCGCCGGCAGCGAGGCGGGGCCTAAGCTACCGGTGGTTAGGGCGACAGAGAGAGGAACCTCCTGACTATTCGCGCCGTGTCCAAGAGTACCGCCTTCTGTATCTGACCCTTGACCCAGCCATCTAGCGAGAGTCTCTTGAGGTGTTGGTCGAGACTCTTCGCTATTAGACCGTTCGCAGAGACGACTATCGGGACAATGATCGTTGAATCAACATCACACATGGCGGTCACCTCGTGTGCCAAGTCTAGGTACTTGCTGACTTTGTCCTTCTCGGCCTTCACGAGGTTCTCGTCATGGGGGATGGTGATGTCAACGAGCACTGCCTGGCGCTTCGATCGATCTGTCAGCACGATATCAGGTTTATTGGCTACAATAGTCCTGTCCGTGATGACAGATCGATCGCAATAGAGCGTGGCACGACCATTATTATTATTATTATTAAGTCGGTAAGTTATGTCAAAAAAAAATACTGAAATACAGAAATTTTATCTGACATATTTGATCTAACGGATAGGAGCGCTCGTGGCCCAGCGCCCCCCGCGTACCACATGCAGTAAGCGAGGTTAAGATACGTGGGCCGAGCTCAGTTCCTGGATGGGTGACCGCTTTGAGTGGTTATTAACTAAGCGGTGCCGTGCTTTGAAAGACACGTTAAGCCATTGATCCCAGCTGCTGTCTATGACAAGTCGTTAAGCCAAGTTAGAGGTCTTCGCGCGGCTTGAGAACTTCTAACAGTCAGGTTGCCCACTCACTTGACAAGCTTAATTTAAATAAGGTCTGGCTTCCCCTCGGTTTGGAAGGTCAGATGGCAGTCGCTTCCGTAAAAACTAGTGCTTACGCCAAATCATGGGATTATGTAGCGGACCCCCGGGCATCCGTCAGGATGCAACTGTACTGGGATAACGGTAGGAGGATGATAATTTGGTCTAATGGGTCTTTATAAACCTAACCTAACCTAACTTTTTGGTTCCGTTTGATGTTTCACTTTATCTGTCTGTCTGTCTATCACGTCGCTAAATATCACAAGAACTACGCATGCTATTTATTTGAAATTTGGAACCGTTATAAAGAAGTTTACCCTAGATTTTTATTATTTTCTATTAAAAATGACATAATATGTTAGTGTAGAGTGATATGAAAGGGCTTGAGTTACATTCTGACACAACTTTTTATTTTTTTATGTCTAGTCATTTTCGATTTATGGGGAAAATGTAACCCCCCCCCCCCCCCATCTCCGAAGTTTACCAAGGAAAAAAAAATTACGTAACATTAATATCAACGTATATTTTACAGGAAAAATGTAACCATAGCTCCATCTACTTTTTCTTTTTGTTTATCATCAAAAAACATTTCTGCTTCAAATTTAGGAATTTCATTACGTTTGCATGTTTTTTTGTTTTATAAATTCCTACGTGCTGATGCTGAAAGTAAATGCTTTCAAATAAAAAAAAAGATTGAAATCGGTTTACGTGATAAAGAATCCTTAAAACTTTTTATAATAGTGACGAAAATTAAGCTCCGGTGTAGTTTTCTTAAAAATTATTATTCTAGTCATTTAAAACTGATATTTATCCTCGTTAACTAATATTCGTATTATGAGAAAAGGACGAAATGTTAATATATTATCCATCAAGAGTAGACAGCCAGTGTTATGGCCACTGCAGACGGCTTTTCGTTAAAATTCGATACACAATTTCGCTTTCAACTAAATCTTACCGAACGCTAAAACGTTTTATTACTTATTCGGAAACGGGATCTAATCGCGTGCATTTGTAATTTATTTACCTTTATAATAATGTGTGAAAATCGTGCTGTAATGTATTGTGAACCGCTAAAACATTATCGTTACTCGATATCGGACCAAATAATGTCCGCCCTCAGAGCACTCGATATCGAAATCAAAATCAAAAACAAAAAAGTTATGCTACAAATAGGTTTTAAGGTCACTTTTACAAGTCAAAATCTATATATATCAAATAACAATAATACAATAATCAAAGTATCATTAATTAAATGTAGTGTTACATGTCAAAAATAAGATTTGTTAGAGATGTATAAGGTCTCTAAGCGTCAAGATAAAAGATAATAAAGTAGGTACACTAATCATAATAAAATACTGTGAGATATATCTCTAAGCGTCAACATGAAAATAATAAAATCTAATAAATAAATATCCTCGGAAATGTATAAGGTCTCTGAGCGTCAGTCTAAAAATAATATCAAATGAGAACAGAGCGAAGTCTCTCATCATGTCAATTTCACTGAACACTATTACGAAGTTACTAGTCCTTGCAAACATGGACAGACCGAAGGACAATACGTACGTTTCAAACACAATACTCATATCTTGTTTACATTGAAGCACTGCGTAAACGATTTTGCTGACACACTCATCTGTTTTATCTAACCACACCGTCAAACGTGGCGATTTAGTTGCAAATTAAATCTATCCCCAACCAAATCGGGCCGTCTGTTCCGGCTATAACAGACGGTTCTCGGTTCGTTAAGCATTTCATACGTTACTTTGATTTTTTTCTAACTCCACGTTTTTCAACTCAAAGGCATTAGAGAGAGCAAATGTTTGAGCAGCCGCCGTTTACGTCGTGAATTTTTGTATAATATTGCTGAGTCTTTAAAAAAAGTCCCCCAAATACATTCGTATTTAATTCCGAAACACTGACTACTTTTGAAGTGCTAGGTTGCAACTTTTAGCTTTTAGCTGTTAAGAATAAGAATAATGGTAACAAATGAGATGAAACACCCAATTTGATTTTAACAGCCAATTTCATACATTTTGTTATTTAGTTCTTGTGATATTTTATTCAGTTTTCGTCATAAGTAACTTGGGTCGTGGGTCTGAAAAAGTTTTGGGACTGTAACCTTGTCGTGTTATAATAAATCTATAGATATGAAGGGTACACGGAAAGAACATGTCTAGTCCTTTAAAATGTATAAGCTAGTTTGCACCAAATGCCATTACATGTAAGGTTGCTTTTTGTTTTAAAATTTAAATGGACTAGACATGTTTTTACCGTGTACCCTTCATAAGATAACTTTACACGCAAAGTCAAAAGTGCTCATTGAAAGTTACATACGACTTGTGATTGTTTCTGACGCGCTCTGACTCTTGACACTGTAACACCCTTATTGCAATGGAATAGAGTGGAATTCATAATTAAGCAAAGAATGGATATGAATCCAGTTTTATCCACTCGTGCGAATTCTATGTGTTAACATGAATTTTCAACAAATTTTCGGGCCATTCTACTTTTTCATGCACATAATTTTGACTTTTTTTTAAATGCAGGTTTTGGAATACTTGAGGGCCAAGTATAAAAAAAATGTTGTATTAAGTTCTACTAACATGCTTAGTAGATGGACCATTATGGAAATAGCTTATAAGTACCACAAATACGTATGTCGGCCATTATACTTTTCTATGTACATAATTTTCAGACACTTTTTTAAATGCAGATTTTATAATACTTGGTCCTTACTTCATATTTTTGTATTGTTATTTAGAAAGCAGTTTAATTGCAGTATCACTTCCGATAGTTTTGGTAATTAACGAACCATAACTGGGTCATTGTCAATTGCAAAAACAAAAGTTGTCCTTTCGGTGGTCAATAGTTAACGGTTTATGTACATGTAAGCTATGTTTTTATTACATGGATCTATAGCAACGGAGACACTGTTTATGCGGGTTACTAGACCAATCCAAAATTAAGCATTGTAGCCCTTACCTTTTGACATGTCCACCGAAAAGATGCGAATCTAAATCTGACAATGATCCAACTAATATCCATAAATCGAGTAACTCAGTGGTCCTTGGATGTCTCACCATTTGTATGAAAAAAGGGCTTTTACTACTGTGTTACTCACCTTTCACAGCAATATGTTAATATTTAAGAATTTTTACCTTAAAATTATTTTTATTAGGTCCAGGCACTATTTAGAAATCCTATTTTTGTACACTAATTCAATAAATATCATAGATTTTTTTGTAATAGGAAACTGCGGGGTAATCATGTAACTTTTGTACTACCATTAGATTTGAATGACAAATTTTAATCGTCAGCTCATCAGCTCAATTAAAATTTGACATTAAAATCTACCTAACGGTTGTACAAAAGTTACATGATTACCCCGCGGGTCATGAAAAAGTAGAATGACCCATCTAACCTAACATAAACCCGTTACCAAATTTTAGTCTCATTAACGGCACATTCATCCAAGCGCAATAATTTTAGTCTCATTAACGGCACATTCCTACAAGCGCAATAATTTTAACACGTTCCCAGCAACATGTACACATATTTCATTCACCGCCCAGCTTGGTAGGGGGTCTATCGTTGCATAATAATTTGGTATCAGATTAATAATTCATCATCATCGTCCTAGCGTTATCCCGCTACAGTTGTATCGTAAAGGAAACCCGGGATCCGCTACCTGATTCTGACCCTATCTATTCGTAAGGCAGTGGGCTGGGATTGGAGAAGAGCTGAGAAGAGCTCAGTGGCGTGCCATGGGACGCCTATGTCCAGCAGTGGACTGACACAGGATGATAATGATGATGATGAGTTTATCACTTACATATCATGATCATCCTCCTAGCGTTATCCCAGTACAGTTACATCCTGAACGATGCCCGGCGTCCGCTACCTAATCCTAAGACTTGGCGTAGGCACTAGATTTTACGGAAGCGACTGCCATATGACCTTCCAAACCGAAGGGAAACCAGACCTTATTGGAATTAGGCTTGTCAAGTGAGTGGGCAACCTGACTGTTAGAAGTTCTCAAGCCGCCCGAAGGACTCTAACCTGGTTTAAAGACCGCTGTCATATACAG
This sequence comes from Epiblema foenella, assembly GCA_963556455.1. NCBI lineage: Eukaryota > Metazoa > Arthropoda > Insecta > Lepidoptera > Tortricidae > Epiblema > Epiblema foenella. The sequence goes on along the minus strand of OY747099.1, from coordinate 26,843,789 downwards.
CAGCCGGGATCAACGGCTTAACGTGCCTTCCAAAGCACGGGAGCGCTCAGTTTATAACACTCAAAGCGGTCACCCATCTAATAACTGACCGGGGCCGCGAGCGCTTCTATCAGTTTAATAATTGTTAAAGTGAAATTAAACTTAAACATCTCACGTAATTATTTTTTGTTAAAAGAGATACCGATGAGACGTAATTTATTCTTGCTAGAGAAAGATTTGTTAAAGAATATTTGTATTGCATACCTACAGATATTATTACTTAACAACATTATGGATCAACGATTTAACGTGCCTTCCAAAGCACGGGAGCACTCAGTTCGACCCACGCTTAAAGCGGCAATTACGCTTCGTCGTTCACCTAATGCGGTCGCCGAATTCATTTTAAACTACTTAGGCCAACAAACGTCGTCTTTACATTAGTCTGTCCGCCTACCTATAAGCGTTGGCAGCTGTCGATCGCCGAATGCGGCCGACTAACGTGTTCTTTACACTTTTGCGGTCGCCGCATGCAGCATGCGGCGAACGACGAAGTGTAATTGCCGCTTAACGTCGCATACCTCACACCGTACGCTGAAGCCGCTGGGCCACGAGCGAAAAATATGAGAATATGTGATAATCCATATTGAAAGGAACCTTATGGTGGCCGGCACTTACGCCTTTATTGCCGCTGTTCCAATACAATAGTGAATAGGTGTAACGTAAGCGCCTGCCGCCATAAGGTCCCTTTCGATGTGGATTATCACATATGTTGCACCGCGCGATCGCGACAACAGTGAAACATATAGTCCCTATTCGTCCCGGTACCGCCGCACACCGGGTAGAGTCAGTCCGACCCAGGTCGGGCCTAGCTGAGTTTCTTGCTGGACTCTTCTCAGCTAGGCTAGGTTTAGTGAACCAGCGACAAAACTCCCAGTAGCTCGATTCCACTCACACCTCAGATTCGGTTGAAACCGCTCAACCAATCTCACTGGAGCGCAAACTCTTAGAGTATTCCAGTGTTCCAAACCACACGCGTGGTCGTGCCGGAGGTTTACCCCTGGATTTTCCCCAGGCTACTCTCCAACCGTGCACTCCTATCGCTTTATTGGGCCCGGCCTATAAAGCCACAGTCAGGTTAAAAAAAAAACATATGTTGCGATAAATGGACCTTTAGTACATTTATCATTCCGTGTGTTAACACCACAATCCACATTACTCTTTCATATTTCAGTCACGCTCCGCTTCACCGATTCAATTTAAACTTTCATTGACGCCGAATCTAGCTTCTAGTCCATGAAAACTGTTTGGTGAAGACATATTTCTAAATTGAATCTACTGCTATTGGGAATCGTGACTCCGTTTTGGAAATTGTACAATCTGGCTCAAAAGAATATTCGAGAAGTGGAAGTTTTTCAACGGAAGCGGGAAGTAGAATGACCCTTCTACTTTTTCATGATCAGTTTTCTATCACAAAAAAAAACTATGATACGTACTGAATTAGTGTTCAAAAATAAGATTTTTGAATAGGACCTGAATATAGTAATAGGAATTTATAGGTAAAAATACTTAAATATTAACGTATTGCTGTGAAAGGTGGGTAACACAGTGGTAAAGACCATTTTTTCATACAAATGGTGAGACATCCAAGAACCACTGAGTTACTCGATTTATGGATATTAGCTGTGGTTCGTTAATTACCAAAATTATCAGAAGTGATACTGCAATTAAACCTCTTTCTAAATAGCAATACAAAAATATTAAGTGAGGGCCAAGTATTCAAAAACCTGCATTTATAAAAAAATTGTCTGAAAATTATGTACATGGAAAAGTATAATGGCCAACATACGTATTTGTGGTACTTATAAGCTATTTTCATAATGGTCCATCTACTAAGCATGTTAGTAGAACTTAATTCAACATTTTTTTTTGTACTTTTCTCTCAAGTATTCCAAAACCTGCATTTAAAAAAAAGTGAAAATTATGTGCATGAAAAAGTAGAATGGCCCGAAAACTTGTTGAAAATTCATTTAAACACATAGAATTCGCACGAGTGGATAAAACTGGATTCATATCCATTCCTTTGCTTAATTATGAATTCCACTCTATTCCATTGCAATAAGGGTGTTATCAAAACTATCGGAAGTGATATCGAAATTAAACCTATTTCTATACAACAATACAAAAATATATATATAGTGTGAAGGCCAAGTATTCCAAAATCTGCATTAAAAAAAAGTGTCTGAAAATTATGTACATGAAAAAGTAGAATGGCCCGAATACTTGTTTTGACGTGGGAGCCAAGCATATGTTTTGGTTTTTGAAAAGTAGGTGAAGTGGTTGAACGAGATATAAGCCTTTAATGTTTCTCTTATGACGTACTTTTCCCTTAATAAGATTATAAGCCACTGTACCTTGCCGAGTGGTAAGGCAGGCGAATTTCAATTCAGAAGTCGTAATTCTAGGTTTTTCAAAGATACTTCTTTTGTTATTTAATTGAAGATTTTTGTTGAAAGAATATATCGTGAGGTGAGAAAAGAAAGAAAGAAAAAACGTTTATTTGGTGTACATACGGATAAAAAGAAGATTTTACAAATTAGAAGTGGGTATACACCAAAAAGGTTGTCGCTCAGCATGTGCCACGACTGATGTGTCGTGACGCTGATTTTCAGGACAACCAAAAATATATATTCTAGTCTTAACCTAATTAATATATAATGGGTGACGACACGACCACCGCTCTTAATAACACAGCTCAAATAACGTTTATATTGTATGGCAACACTAAAACAAACAAGTTCCATTTGAGTTGTTGTAGCGGCCAAATCCTAATGAAAAGAAAAAAGATGTGAGACTTGTCTAGTACGAATTATTATATGCATATACTTAAATGTTTCTTTAAACATAACAATCTAATGTATGTAACATTTTCACGAATGCCAGCTCCACAAGATGAGAGAGAAGAACGAGAGTACATACACGCTATTGAATGATTTTACAAATACATACATACTTAACATTCAGTGACGGTAAGATTGAAATGAAAAAGAAATGAAAACTGGTCTAATCCCAACAAAGTCTAGTTTCCAGTCGTTATTTTGGGTTTAAAAAAAAACTTCTTTTGTTATTTAACGGAAGATTTTTAGTGAAACAATATATTGTGAGGTGAGAAAACTAGTCTAGTTTCTCTCTAGTATTAGTTTTACGATTTTGTAAAACTAATGACTACGACAAATATTGGGACTCTTAAAATATTTTCACAAATGACATACAAACAAATAAATTGAGAACTTTACCGTACCAGAACGGTCTAATCGAAACCCTATTGCTGATACTCACGCATCCCTCCATCCGTCCGTCCGTCTGTCACAAAATTTTGTTACGAATTATTTTTTACTTCCCATTTACCTATTAACTCAAATTTGGCAATAATGTTTACTATTACGTATATTTTACCAACAAATACTAGTATATGGTGTCGGGTAATTCCGACAATAACAGATTCCTGTCTAACTAAGTGATTTTGTTGCACTATCTACATACTCGTGAACGGGTGCTGTTTGTGGGGCCGAGCCCCACAAACAGCACCCTGTTCACTCTGTTCATAGTGTTCATGTTTGCAAGGAATAGTAACTTCGTACTAATGTTCAGTGGAATTGACATGATGAGAGACTTCGCTCTGTTCTCATTTGATTTTATTTTTAGACTGACGCTCAGAGACCTTATACATCTCTGAGGATATTTATTTAATAGATTTTATTATTTTCATGTTGACGTGTTATAGATATAGCCCAAAACATTTTATTATGATTAGTGTACCTACTTTATTACCTTTTATCTTGACGCTTAGAGACCTTATACATCTCTAACAAATCTCGATTGTTATTAGTTTCTTAGTCTTATTTTTGACATGTAACACCGAATTTAATTAATGATACTTTGATTATTGTATTATTTTTATTTGATGTACTTAGATAGATTTTGACTTGTAAAAGTGCCCTTGAGGCCTATTTGCAGAATAAATGTTTTGATTTTTGATTTTGATTTTGATTTAATCAAATATCAACAAAAATATTTAACATTTCTTTTTGATAGTGATGATGATGAGATGCAATATAATCGCTTAGTTAGACTGGAATTTGTTATTTTCGTCATTCGAAGTTACCCGAAGACACTTGTTGTCCCAATTACCCATGAAGACACCTTCCACTTGATAACCTAAACAAAAAGCAGTAAACAAATTTAGAATGAAGGAAAAATTGAAAAATTTAGGCACCGAGCAAGATTCGAACCTGCGATCTCCCAGCGCTCGCGGCCAGTCGCTCTAGCCAACTGAGTTATAGGTGCAATCACTACCCAGTTCATCAACCGTTCCTTCGTATTTTTAAATTTTTCCTTCATTCTAAATTTGGGTATGGGATGGCGCATCGTAACTGACGATTCTCAATATAATTTGAGACGTTAGTGCCGTTAATGAAACATGAGTCTTCTGGTAGATGTCGCTGTACGCCTCCCTTAAGGCGTTTGTATAAAAAGAAGTAAACAAGTTTTAGGAGGATTTTATTTATAAATCAGATCTTTATTTCGGGTTTGAATCCCGGTCAGGGCATTGACGACCGCTTTAGCCTAGTTCGTAGTGACCCTGCCTTCGAAGCTGGAGGTCCCGGGTCTGACCGGGCATTTATTTGTGTGATGAACACGAATATTTGTTCCCGAGTCTTGGATGTTTTCTATGTATTTAAGTATCTATTTGTCTATATAAGTATGTATATCGTCAATTGGTACCCATAGTACAAGCTTTGCTTAGTTTGGGACTAGGTTGATTTGTGTAAGATTGTCCAAAAATTTTTTTTTTTATTTATTTGCCTTATTTTTTCCTATTAAAATCAACTTAATTTTGCGGTTGGTTAGGAACCCTAAATGTGCGAAGTACGACACACACTTGGCCGGTTTTTTAAAAGAGGTTCTGATCTCGTATAATTTCAGTGACTTAGTGAAGTATGCACTAATTACATTTTTAACCTCCTCTTTTATAATCCTGCTAAATTGAACAATAGATATTTGGCTAGTACCTATGGGCAGATTATGTTACTTTCCACTTAACGCCTTTCTCTCGCCTCTACTTAAAGGTTCCGTTGTTTGTTGGATTATTGGAGGAGTAAGCAAAATGTTTTGCCTTAAAAAATATTTGCTGTCCATTTTGGGCCAGCCCTTTAGTTGCCTTAAAGGATTTAGGTGGATTAGTCAAATTGTTACTTTATTTTCTATCACTTTCGCTTCAAATTTAACAAACGCCCTCAAAGCTTGCTTCATTATGATTTTATTTTAGCGCTAAATGACTAAAGCATTGGCAAACTCTTTTAGTTAAGTATACTGATGGGTAATTTCTTCATTTTCCTTAACTTTGAAACACGTCAACATATTTTCTTTTATCATTAATTATTGATATAAAAGATGTTAAATCCCCTACTGCGTTTTGTGATCCATACCAATAACGTATTACCATTAGGGTCATACTTAGTTGAAAAAACAAAAGTCGTCCCTCCTGTGGTCAATAATTAACGGCGTATGTGCACGTCAGCTATGTTTTTATTACAGGGATTTATAGAAACGGAGACACTGTTTATACAGGTTACTGGTCCAATCCAAAATTAAGCATTGTAGTCCTTAACTTATGGTATGTCCACAGAAAAGACGCGAACCTAAATCCGTGTTCCGTGATCCATTTACTTAGTGTTGGTACTTAAGTCCATTTTGATAGCCAAATGAAGAATTCCATGTAGATAATCAATGACAATCAAAACGAATCTAATGACGTATCATTTATTGAATTCAGTTGAGCCGTTCAGTAATCACGAGAAGACATATTAACAGACATACATACGTATACAGGGCGCCGATTTTTGAATGTCGAACGGTCGACTTTTCACTCGACATCTGTCAAATCATCATAGTTTCTTGACAGATCTCGAGGGAAAAGTCGAGCGTTCGATACTCTAAAATCGCCCCGCAGGTCACACACATCCAACTTTTGGGCTTAGCCGCAGTCGGGTGAAACCAATTTTCACTCGACATCTGCCAAATCATCATGGTTTTTTGACCGATCTCGAGTGAAAAGTCGAGCGTTCGACACACTAAAATCGCACCCCAGGTCACACACATCCAACTTTTGGGCTTAGCCGCAGTTGGGTGAAAATAATTTCCACTCGACATCTGCCAAATCATCATAGTTTTTTGACCGATCCCGAATGAAAAGTCGAGCGCTCGACACTCTAAAATCGCACCCCAGGCCACACACATCCAACTTTTGGGCTTAGCCGCAGTCGGGTGAAAACAATTTTCACTAGACATCTGCCAAATCATCATAGTTTTTTGACAGATCTCGAGTGAAAAGTCAAGCGTTCGACACTCTAAAATCGCGCCCCAGGTCACACACATCCAACTTTTAGGCTTAGCCGCAGTCGGGTGAAAACAATTTTCACTCGACATCTGCCAAATCATCATAGTTTTTTGACCGATCTCGAGTGAAAAGTCGAGCGTTCGATACTCTAAAATCGCGCACCAGCTCACACACATCCAACTTCTGGGCTTAGCCGCAGTCGGGTGAAAACAATTTTCACTCGACATCTGTCAAATCATCATAGTTTTTTGACCGATCTCGAGTGAAAAATAGAGTGTTCGACACACTAAAATCGCACCCCAGCTCGCACACATCCAACTTTTGGGCTTCGCCGTAGTCGAGTAAAACAATTTACAATTAAGAATTCAAATCGTCGCATTCAATAATCAAAACTAACTGCCAAGCAGGCTCGCTTCATTTACCATAGTAAATCATGAATAATGATCGAATGCCGAACATCAATTTGTCATTTACGTTCAAATCGAGCATGATAAATGAATGTACACATTTAAACTCCATTTTCAACAATTTTGAGCCCAATTTGTTGGCAAGCCACGATCTACATTCATCTCAATTTACAGAGCGAACGTAAAGTAAAAATACCTTTATTTATTCAGCATTACGTGAGAAATGTTTTTTGCATTTTTTTTACTTGTTTAAAATTGTAAAGCAGAGTAATGATTAACTGCAAAAGTAATTACAACTAAAATTATAATAATTAACAGTAACTAAATAAATACCGATCGAATAGAAAAAAAAAACCTAAAATAGCCTAACATTATAAAGAACACCCCGTATTTTAATTTATTCGTTAACAATATACATTAGGTTCAAAATATGGGTTTTAAGAATTCCAAAGGACTAATTCGCCACTTATCTGTAACTGTTTAGAGAAAATAAGGCACCGGAATATTTTAACTTGAATCACTTTTTAGGGTTCCGTACCAAATGGTAAAAAAGGAATTATGGTTTCACTTTGTCTGTCTCTCTGTCTGTCACATCGCTAAATATCTCAAAAACTACTTATGCCATCGATTTGAAATTCGGAATAGTTATAAAGGCGGCTAACTTAGGCACATAGAACATGACTTTTTTAAATATGTTTTTTTTTATTTTCTGTTAAAATCACAGATAATTCAGGTGGTTCAAAATTTGAAACTCTAGTGAATATGTCAAGTGGGGTGTCATATGAAAGGGCTTAAGTTGCACATTCTGAATCAATTCTTTAATTTTTTTTTACGTTGTATCATTTTTGTTTTGTGAGGGATGATGTAAAAAAACCTCCCCAATTATCTCCGAAGTTTATCAAGGAAAATATATGAAATTATTGCATAACATTGTAATTACTGTATGTTTTACAGGAAAAATGTAACTGTAACTCCATCTTGTTTTACTTTTTTCTTATCATCAAAAAACATTTCTATACTAAGTTTGTAATTTAATCACCTTTGCATGTATTTTTGTTTTACAGTTCTTACGGGATTATGCTGAAAGTACCTTCTTTCAAATAAAGAAAAAAATTGAAATTTGTTCACGTTCAATTAGTGAAAAAAATATCCTTGAAGAACCACCACACACACATACTGAGTTATTCAATCGTTCAAATTTATAACTAAAGTCGACGATAGATGGTGCTGTACCCATGGCGTTCCATTTTTACACCATGTTGTTGAGATTTTCCTGAATTAATAGGGTTGGAACCGGTACACATCTGTGTACGGAACCCTCGGTGCGCGAGTCCGACTCGCACTTGACCGGTTTTTTTGTTATTATAAATAAGGAGTGTATAATTTTTTAAAGGGTCGGAAACCCAGGAGTTGCGAGCGTCCATAGGCTACGGTGACAGCTTACCATCAGGCGGACCGTACGCTTGTTTGCCACCGACGCGGTATAAGAAAAACATCATTATCAGCCAAAAGACGTCCACAGCGAACAATTGGACATAGCCATCCGTATGAATTGTTATAATATCACTACATAGTAAAACAAAGTCGCTTTCTCTGTCCCTATGTCCCTATATCCCTATGAATGCTTAAATCTTTAAAACTACGCAACGGATTTTGATGCGGTTTTTTTAATAGATAGAGTGACTCAAGGGGAAGGTTTATATGTATAATACATGCATCAGCATTGCACCCGTGCGAAGCCGGAGCGGGTCGCTAGTTTTAAATAATTTAAATTTGTCTCAATAATGTCGTGGCGAAGGACTAAATTATTTATGAGACTTATGATAACGCGGTTACATTGTTCCCAATTTATATTCCGTTATAATTGTGTTTAGTTAATTAATGTTGTAAGCCTTGACTTACGCAGTACGCTCTTCCGAATTTTAATAGGCTGGTCGGCTATGACGCAAATAACCCATTTATTTATGTGCATAATTTCGTTTCACTCTCATAAGAACAAGAGGTGATTACGAAATGTTTTCGATAGAGGGTTCACCCAAATTCTTATTCATCATCATCATCATCATTTCAGCCGAAAGACGTCCACTGTTGAACATAGGCCTCCCCCATGGCTCGCCATTTAGACCGGTCCTGTGCCGTTCGTTTCCACCGGATTCCCGCGACCTTCACCAGGTCATCACTCCACCTTGTCGGAGGCCTACCGACAGCTCGTCTTCCGGTGCGTGGACGCCACTCAAGCAGTTTCTGGTCCCATCGACCGTCAGTCCTGCGAGCAATGTGCCCTGCCCACTGCCACTTAAGTCTCGCAATTTTGAAGGATATGTCGGTGACCCCAGTTCTGCTACGGATAGCTTCATTCCTAATTCTATCACGCAGAGAAACCCCGAGCATAGCTCTTTCCATTGCTCTTTGGGTGACCTTGAGCTTTCTTATGAGGCCCATCGTTAGCGCCCATGTCTCGGATCCATATGTCATCACTGGCAACACACACTGGTCAAAGACTTTTGACTTGAGGCACTGCGGTAAATTGGACGAGAATACACTGCGAAGCTTCCCGAACGCTGCCCGGCCGAGTCGGATTCGACGAGTGATCTCTTTCTCGAAGTTGGACCTACATTCTTAATATTACTTTGTTATTGTTGTTTTAGCTTGACATTTTAATTATAGTATCTAGATTTTTTTCACACCTGCTATTTAGAAAAGAGTTATTGTTGCCTTCGAATGAGGGATCAAAGTTGTACTTTCCTTCCCTCATTTGAGGGCAACAATGACTTTTCCTCATAGAAGGTGTGAAAAGCAGTATGTGCCACTCTGTACTAAAATCATTTGCAGGATATTTCATGTTTTTAGCAGCGGGCCTCATAGACGGTGTGAAAAGCAGTATGTGTCACACGGTAGCAAAATTATTTCCGTCTTGGGAAGCGTAGCGAGGGATTCAAGTGTTTAGGCACTTGAATCCCTCGCTACGCTCAGGATTCTATTGTAGAATCTTTCGCTTCGCTCAGAATTCAATATACCGCCCTCGCCGTAAATAGATCATTTTGCTCCCTTGAGACACAATCTACTATTTATTGATTTAGCTTTACATTTAAATATGATTAATTATAGTATTACACTGTTTTTATAATGACCGCTTTCCTATTTGCATGACATTGGTTTAGATAATGTTTTTATAATTTTTTATTTTTTCTCCATATTTTTTAGTCTGATATTCTTTTATATTGATTATTTTTATCGCTTTATTACTATTATTTTCACGAATTTAAATCGACGTTAATATAATAGTAATCACATAATTCCAATGACATTCATACTGAGAATTAAACTATTGTACTCCAAATTATGGCTGATTGTGATGTAGCCAAATTACTAAACCGTCCACCATTCATAACTACTCACATTCGAACAATAAATCATTCGTATTTGTATATGTAAAACACTTTCTGATAACTGCTTGGCTTTGTGAACCAAGTGGTATCTATTTTAAATAAGGAAAGTGACGAACACAATATAGTTACAAAAAATAAATTCAATTATTTAGTTGTATGCCTAGTAATACTTTGTTAATACTAAGACGTTTCTTTTATATTATGCATGCGGTGTTTACCTGTAAGTGATTGTTACACATAGCAAGTTGCTAATATACTTTGGATTATTGTAAACTTTGTGTATACAATTGTTGGTGAACCATAATAAATAAATAAAAAATGTACTGTGTCATTTTTCATGAATAATTTTAGAAAAAAAAAATATGAACCGGAACAGATGACTCATTTCATGTTGAGAGGGGGTGAAGGGGACGGAGAACAACTCTCCCAGTTTTGAAGACCATATCCAAAGGTATCAGGCCATACAAGCTGGAAAACATTTTTAATTTGTTAGTCTGAAAGCATAGAAAGGCAGAATTAATTTAATTTATCGCAGTTTTTCCTTATACAAATCCCAAAATAAGCTTTTACGTATTTCTTATTCAATATCTTTTAATCTCCCAGTGAAAGGCGAAGTAGCGGAAGAATTATGAGAAAAGATTCGGGTATTAATAGAATATTTTTTATCTTTTATGTATCTTTGAATCCTTGCCGGCCCATATCGGAGAATTTCTTGTAGTATGATTTCTTTTGTAGGTCAATGTGTCCGTTTTTATAATAAGTTACCCGATGAAATTTTGAGTTTACCCTTTCCAGCTCTTAAAAATTACTTTAAAAAAACATTGATGTCAAAGGCTTATTATAGGGTTGAGGACTGTCTAACAGACAGAAATGCATGGCCCAAACCAAATACCTAAATAGCGTAAAGAGTCATGTATAATATTTTCATTGTATCTAGTTGACACAGTTCTTGCAGGAAAGCATATCAAACGATTCGACATGTTTTGTTTTCTTGTGTACTGTGTTTTACCAGGTCCGTCGATATCGCCACTTCAAACAAAAGAGGTCATATATATATATGCCATATTGTTGCAACGATCGGCGCTCACACAGCGGAACCCACACCTTAACTATAAATCTTAATTCCTTATTTTTTTTATTAATTCATTATTTAATGACTTTCCTAATACCCTTTATTTAAAAATAGCTTTTAGGGCACATCTTATATTATTTTTGTATACATTGTATATTGTTTTGAAAAAATGACACCTCGCCGAGTTTCTTACGCCGGTTCTTCTCGAGGCAGAGGTTTATTTTATGAACCGGTGGTAGTGTTTTGACATTCATAAGTGCATGTAACATGCCTAAATTGAAGAATAAATGATTTCATTTCATTTCATTTTATTTTCCAGACTGGTTCTTTGTGAATGTTAGACAGTGTACTTATTTAGTTTCAAGTCATGAATTCGCAAAATTTAACATATATAAAACTTAGTTTATTCATTTAATAACATAATTTAGACCAGACTGCTCAGAGACCATGTTGTACGTCTCTCTAATCTTGAGACCTTATACATCTCTAACTTTACTGATGTTGTAATATTTGTAATAGATAACACTGTATGACATTAATTTTGTTATAATTGTAAACTCGAAATTATTATTCCTTCTTCTCTCTCGAAGTCTGAATAATCACGATACGGAAATGAATGATGCTTTAGAATGTATAATTACATGGCTACGTAATAATAATCTAATGATAAATATAGAAAAAACAAATATTATGAATTTTAGGCAAAGAGTAAATTATCTAAATTTAGACGTAAAATATAAGGGTCAAAAAATTACTGAAGTCAACAACACAAGATTTTTAGGATTACTTTTGGACAGTAACATGAACTGGAAATGTCAAATTGATAGTGTCTGCAAAAAACTAAACCGCTACTCATATGCAATATATATGTTAAGGAAAGTTGCGAGCCAATCTGTAGTACTTACGGCCTATTATGCTTACGTGTCATCTACACTTCGTTACGGGATAATTTTTTGGGGAAACTCAACGGACTGGCACTTGGCTTTTAAAGCTCAGAAGAAATGTATTAGAGCAGCATGCCATCTCCTACCGACCGTATCATGTAGACCATATTTTGTAAAATTTAAAATATTAACTTTTCCTTCTTTGTACATTTACGAATTAGTAGTTTTTGTTAAAAGTCACAGTTATTTATTTCGTAATTTCACCAGTGAACGCTTGCAACACAAGATATGTGCTCATCCGTCAAAAACTTCTCTTTTGTCTAAAAGTATTCTGGGTATGGCTCCTAGAATTTACAATAAGCTTCCGGAACATATAAGATTATTATGTGACATTGGTAAATTTAAGGCCCACGTGAAAGAATATTTGACCAAAAAGGCTTACTACTCCTGTAATGAATTTCTGTCGGAAAATTTGGAATAATAATTATTACATTTTTATTATAATTGACATACCTTTACCCCTTATTTTATTCAAACTATAATGTATTAAAAATCTATGAACTAGTAACTTGACATTCTTACCTAACTATATTTATTTTAACTATATTTTAAGACCGACATAAACAAATTTTAATTAAGTGCATGTAGTGATTGACTGCATGTAAATCTTCGTATGCCTACGGGTACGACATAGTGAAACAATATCGATTTTACCACCTTATGCAATATCAAGTTGTGTACACCTATGATCGACGAATAAAGCATTTGTATTTGTATTTGTATTTTGAACTGTAAATTAATATTTTGACATGAAAAATGTATTACTTATTATAGTCGGACTTTCTTAAATTGTAAATTAATATTTTGACATGTAAAAGTGCCCTTGTGGCCTATTTGCAAAATAAATGTTTGATTTTGATTTTAAACGAGTTGTTAAATATTTAAGTATTTCTATTGGCCGGATTGTTAGCGACGATCAGCGCCATCTGCTTTGGTTTTACTTAGAGAACTTAGAACTTAAGCGCGAATGAATGTGAATACATGCGTTTTTTTACGAGTCTGAAAAAAAAATTATAATTAAAATTATTGTGACTTTAATTTGTAATATAAAAGTGAGCAGAGACCCCGGAACATCGTAATAATGTCACAAAAATCAAGTTGAATCGCGTTCCAGTCCAATTAAGTTTCAAACAAAACAATGAATCACTTAATGGAATTGGAAATGCCACTCCAAAGTTTTAGTAGCACCTTTCAAGTTATGCAAAGTTGAGATTTAAGTACAGGTATGAAGTTTGAATTTGTTTTGATTCATCAGGCATTTAAATATTGGGGCTTAAAAATCTTGATAACTGAAAGAATCCGTACTTAATATTACAATACAATACAAATACTCTTTATTGCACACCTCAGAAAAAAACAAAAGAACACCGCACTTTAGGCTTAAAATGTAGAGGTAAACAACAGGCGGGCTTATCGCTGTAGAGCGATCCCTTCCAGACAATCTTTGGGTAGCGGAGACGATGCAACATTATATACTCATACTCATTTTATAGATAAAATTTAAAATTTTATATGTCAAATATTTGAAATTAATTAAAGTAGGTCAAAAAATGTCAAAGGGCCATTCTACTTTTTCATGTACATAATTTTCAGACACTTTTTTTTAATGCAGATTTTGGAATACTTGGCACTCATCTCATATTTTTGCATTGTTATCTAGAAAGGGGTTTAATTGAAGTATCACTTCCAATAGTTTTGGTAATTAACTAACCACAGCTAATATCCATAAATCGAGTAACTCAGCGGTCCTCGGATGTCTCATCATTTGTATGAAAAACCTTTTTTACCGCTATGTTACCCACCTTTTACAACAATAAGTTAATATTTAAGTATTTTTACCTATAAATTCCTTTTATTAGGTTCAGGTATTATTTCGAAATAATATTTTTGTATACTAATTCAATACGTATCATAGATTTCTTTTGTAATAGAAAACTGGTGATGAAAAAGTAGAATGACCCCAAAAATGATGTCTCTCGTCAATCCCCTATAAAAAGACACTAGTATTAACGCTGTCACTATGTCCTTGCAAGCATGAACATGACACTCATGCTACTAAAAACCGCACTCGCAGACACAGGCTCAGCCTGGTTTGTTATCTAAAAAAAAAGTTGTGTAAAAGTCACTAACAAATACCTACTTAAGAGGCCTTATAAATAAATAATAAATAAATATTTGTGGACAATCTTACACAAATCGACCTAGTCCCAAACTAAGCAAAGCTTGTACTATGGGTACTAGGCGACGATATACATACTTATATACTTAAATACATAGAAAACATCCAAGACAGGAACAAATATTCGAGTTCATCACACAAATAAATGCCCTGACCGGGATTCGAACCCGGGACCTCCAGCTTCGTAGGCAGGGTCACTACCAACTAGGCTAAAGCGGTCGTCATAAGTTTTAAAATGTTTTGATTTCAAATTATGACAAAATTATTGATAATACCAATAAAGTTGTTTAAGGACACGATAATTTTATTAAAGTTTTAGATCGTAACATAGCCATTTTTTGATTTTATTGTGTATAGTAGAATTTAAGTGGAAAATACAAGTTTTTAGCTTGAAAGTGGTCGATTTGGAGTGATGTTTGAAACGAGATTTATTAATGAAAAATCTAGAAAATACATTTAAAATTTATGACATAAGGTCGCGATAGTCGTGTCCTAGATAGTAACATTGAGAAAATGTCAAGATACGTGTCAATTCAAACAGAAAATGGTGTAATAGATGAGCGGTTTTTAACTGATAAGGACCCTTAAAATAAATCGCGTATATCGGCATCGTTTCAGTACTGAGATACGAGGTTTCGAAGAGTAGTGACAGATTTGATAGTGAGTTTTGCTTCTCACCCGATTCCGACCCGAAATTGTATACTTCGTTTTTGCTCTGGTTTATTCTCTGTCGTTACTCGGCGATCACTGATTAGGGGCCGCACAGTCCGGTGTCCCAGGGCACACACTTACGGACCCGGACGACGTAATCACAGCGTCTATCGAAAGATGGAACGCTGCGCTTACGGCGTCCAACTCTGACACGTCGCGTACACTTAGGTATTCCCGCCGGCGGGGACGTCCACCGCGCGATCGCGACAGCAGTGACACATATAGTCCCTATTCGTCCCGGTACCGCCGCACACCGGGTAGAGTCAGCCCGACCCAGGTCGGGCCTAGCTGAGTTTCTTGCTGGACTCTTCTCAGCTAGGCTAGGTTTAGTGAACCAGCGACAAAACTCCCAGTAGCTCGATTCCACTCACACCTCAGATTCGGTTGAAACCGCTCAACCAATCTCACTGGAGCGCAAACTCTTAGAGTATTCCAGTGTTCCAAATCACACGCGTGGTCGCGCCGGAGGTTTTCCCCTGGATTTTCCCCAGGCTACTCTCCAACCGCGCACTCCTATCGCTTTATTGGGCTCGGCCTATAAAGCCACAGTCAGGTTCAAAAAAAAAACTGGTTTATTGTTCAAAAACAGATAACTATACACTGACGAGCAAAACAAAGTGTATTTTTTATCAATTATTCTAACTTTCGTGGAAGTGACCTTGAAAATGTTTGAAACACTGCCTAAAATAAATGTGCTAACGAAGTTCATTTGCTGTCAATTAATGTAATTGGGTCGGCTTAGGTCTCTCTACTTACTATTTTCAATTGTTCGTTATTAAACTTTTAGGTCTGGTAATTGTTTTAAACTATATAACTAAGGGTTGGCTTTTTTAGGGATTCAATTAAAATTACCTCTCGTCATTAAGGTGTGAAATAATTTATTTATAAAAAACGTCCAATGCAATACATAAACCAAATAATTTACGTTTCACATAAAAACGAATACGTAAGGCATAATAAGATTATATTGAAATTATCGTTCATACAAGCTACAATTTTGATGATTATTGTGCATTTAAAATGGTAACACGACGCGATTTGCAGAAACAAAGTTTATTATTATTTAAAGTTTGAGTCGAAGAGGTGCAAAACACTGGCTAGCTGAATAGGAACACAAAACTAACAGTTTTAATACACTACACACACTAAATTAGGCCCTGCTAAAGCCTCAATAGTTATTTAACAAGAAATTACTGTAATTAGGATAAGTTTTACATTGAAAGATGCGCGTCAGTTCTAGCCAGAGGTCAGACTGATTCGCGGAAATGGCCGCCGCTCAAAAATGGGCGGGTGCCGCGCGAGTGTCGACTTTATGTCGTTTATGCCGCGAAGTTTAAATATCGGGAGTTTGGTATTTTGGCGCGCGTGGAACGGCGAATAGGAGAAGTATTTACTATATGATTATGTTGGTTAAGAGCAATCGCCGCGGCCTGCTAAACGGTCTCTCTGATATAGTTCGAATAAATACATCATTTATTTGGCCTCCTTAATTTACTATGTAACAACAAATTTCGTATATCCCTTTTCTATCCGGCGGCGAAGGCCAAAAGGAGTTTTATTTTGACCTGTGTAGATGCATAATGATGGCGCGTTTAGATATCCCTGGTTTATATTGCGCAAAACAATTAACGCTTTTTGGCGACGTTTGTTTTTGCTCTTGTCATCATTGAATGAGACGCAAAACCCTTGCTCGATCTAGCCAATCGGAACGCGCCACGTAGCTGCCGCACAGCACCCGCTTGCCAGAGAACCCAGTCCTGCCATGCAGCACACGGAAGTTGTCCACCGCCATCACCACACCTGAAAGAAACAAGGAGCAATACGGTGTTAAACATTAATGAAAATTTTCGTGAATAGTTTTTCACGAAACTGCTTGAAAATGTGGTCATAGATGAACTAAATCCAGTACACAAAACTGCTTGTATATTTAATACTAGCGACCCACCCCGGCTTCGCACGGGTGCAATGCTGATGCATGTGTTATACATATAAACCTTCCCCTTGAGTCAAACTATCTATTAAAAAAAACCGCATCAAAATCCGTTGCGTAGTTTTAAAGATTTAAGCATACATAGGGATATAGGGACATAGGGACAGAGAAAGCGATTTTGTTTTATACTATGTAGTGATGATGCTACAGGCATAATAAATAGCTCGTATCTATACATGGATTTGATAGTAATTTACGATTTTTTCCAAATTATTGCAGGATAATGTTCTTGGCGTGCTTAAGCGACAATTAGACCAATCAATTCATTACTAATTGTCTGCTGCATGTGAAATTACATTAACCAAGGATAATGCGTTATTTATATGAGGTATATTATTTTCTTAAACACATAGTACACACAAAGGTTTTTTTGTTTATATATAATACTTATATTTAATTATAGTTAATACTACACTGTACTGTAACAAAAAAATAGATTGATTCAGTATTCGACTAGTAATCTATATTTTTTTTTCTATAAGAAGGGAGGTGTAGTGTGTGCAACGCTGCACGCACACACGCAGCGTAGCCTTAGTATATAAGCTGATATGTAACCATTTAGAGAGAATAGATCATACTTCCAACACTATCGGTTGTTTTATACCACGTCGAGCGGACGGCCCGCTTGATGGTAAGCAGTGGCAGGTTGCACTTGACATTCCATGGTCTATGGCTATTTCACCAAGTAGACATATGTATGTATTTAACATAATTTTATGTAGGCTGACAAATCGACAATTTTCATGTGAAAACTTAATTAAACGTAATTTGTTTTATGTGAGTTTCGCACGTACTAATTATTCTAGACATACATTTTCCAAACGAGTACTTAAAAACTACAATGAGTATTTCTGTGACATCGATCCATTTATGAACTCCCTTGATATTCTAAAAGAACGTACGAGATCCAAATTGTTATTGATTAATAATACTTAGTGTTCTACCCACTTACTTTCCTACTCGCTAAGACGCTGTTGTGTATTTTTGCTTAATGTTTGTATTTATGAACCTCCAAGTCTGTTTTTATACATATTTGTAACTTACCTCTATCTTTTTATGTATGACTGTATGTGTTCTGAACAATAAATTAAAAAAAAACTGTTTCTCCAACTACAATTGTAATGTTTTTTGACAATTGTCGTGCCTGTCAGCTTTGGTGAAATAGGGGCCAGGAGATACATACTATCTGTCAGGCTTGCACACTTGTTTGCCACCGCCATCGTATAAAAAATAAAACCGACGAAGTGCGTGTCGGATCACGCACAATGAAGGGTTCCGTACCGACACCTGCTAGTCCACATTCAAAACAAATATCCAATACATTGAATCTAAAAAGGTCGTATCTTCATAGGAAACTCACGACATTTATTATCATTTGTTTGGGCAAGACACATTACTCAAAAACCGTTAGACCTATCGTGTTCAAACAAAAAATCGTTGAAGGTGTTTATTAATTTTCAAGACCTTAATTTTTTTCAAAATTTTAACTTCATAATTTGACAGTGGGTGACACTTTCTATGACTTTAACAGCTAATATCTCAAGAACGGTTGACTTAAATGGAAAAGTATTTTAGAAACCTCTATATAATTTTTTACCTATCCAGAGATATCCCACACCGAGATCGGCTGTGACATACGGACGGACAAACATGACGGAACTATAAGGGTTCCGTTTTCGCCATTTAGACAACGGAACCCTAAAAACTCCAATCAACTTGGTGCCAACAAATAACCGATATTGAAAAACCTTCGGACCTAAAGACTCCTTAATTCTATTGGCATCGAGTTTGTACCTTTTACCTTATTTAAGCAATTTACTCTTAATTACAGGGCCCAGTGAACTTCGTAAGCGATTCCTTCACTTAATAATATCACAAATAAGATTCTGTAATGGACCCACACAATTAACCAAGTTTGATCGATATCAATATTTGCTGCTTTTAGGATTCTTATTGAGACCGAGAAAAATACGCGCAGTAAACATGACTGTATTGTAAAATATAGCGTTTTTTTTAAATTTGACCCAAAAATGGTATTGTTTTAAGCTTTATCGTGTAATTACTTGTTTACTACCTATTTCCCTACCCAGTCCCTTTTTATAAAGAAGATTTTACCTGGTTTCAACTTGAATTGCCACTGATTACCAACGTCCTGATAATACTTGGCAAGGTTCCTCAAGGAGCGGTAGTACGTCCTACACTCTTCTCCGTCGGCGAATGACATCGGTGCTCGATCGTAAACATTGAATCTGCGGGAAATACAAATTCGGTACTTGAATAAGTAAAGAGCATTTGTATTCGGGTGGCGTAGGAATTCTGAAACAACGGAAAAAAGTAAGCAGTAAAAATGTCCACCCTCCACCATCATCTTGGGACTTTAACGGGACACCTCTTTTATTAATTCGTTTGGCTATTCCCTATTGGGAAAGAACCCTCGCCTCCCAATAATAACAGCTTAAAGCGTGTTGCATTCCTAGCACAAGCTGCATAGTAATTTATTTATTTTTCTAACTTTTTTGTTTGTTTTTGTGCTTTATTTCCTATACCTTATCAATATACCTATTTATCGCGTCAAGGATATCATTATATAATCACCACTTCAATGCATTATATCTTATTCGCTCGCTAAACTTTGGGGATCAAAGAGTGGTTTTTTTTTTTAATGTTCTTAGATGATATCAAAAATTTACCACTTTATGCGATGCCTTGAGAAACAAAAAGAGGATGTTTTACAGCTTGAGTAGTTACCGTTAGTAAAAGTGGCAAAACCGGCGGACAGCATCAAGGTTCCTTTGTTATCTTCTTCATGGGCATCGCTTCTGTCATGGGCACCAGAATGTGATATGTTTGAAAGTCGATGGACGGTTGTGTATCGAATATGTCTGCGGTACTGTGAGATGATGGATGAGAGTTGATTGATATTTGAATTTTCCTATTGTGAATTATGTGTTTTATAACCTAAATTATACAGTGCCTTGGTTTCGACTGTAATGCTGTATATGTTTTGTTTGCAATAAATAAATAAATAAATAAATAAAAATCTTTACCCTAAAAAGTATTACCTTATTTGCTTCACATCCATAGTTCTCTTATCCACGCGTATAACCGGCGCAGCATATTTATGGTGATGGTCTTCCTCTATATACTCCGCTTCCAGTTCAAATGTGGTCAGGAAGTCGAAATCTTCGGGAGATTCCTTCCTAAGCTGATCGGCTCCGTAGAATCCGTCGATCAGGACAGTCTCTCCACCCACGCCTCCGGAATGTTCTATGCAGTGTAGTATCTGAAGGCTGATATTATTGGTTATTGTGTGTACTTTTTATATCATCATCATCATCATATCAGCCGAAAGACGTCCACTGCTGGATATAGGCCACCCTCAAAGAGTGCCATAATGACCGGTCCTGCGCCACTTGCATCCAGCGGACTTTCGCGACCTTTACCTGATCATCAGTCCACCTTGTGGGGGGCGTAGGCCCCTGAACCCTTCCAGTTCAGGCTTGCGGTCGGAATTTTCATATTATTCGTTTAAATTAAACCTTGGCACGATGCATTGAGGTCTAAAATTATATATGCCTTATATGTATTCGGTAGAAGTACCGGGTAAAGGGCTGAAGTGCTGATGCAACAGTAAATCTATGTATAGAAATGTCGACTCAAAATTTGACTAACCCATAAGACCACTCTAAAAGAAACAAGGCAAAAAAATAAGCCAAATGGTGAAAATGCTATTCAAATATCTCAAAACATAACGAACCTACAACCTCTTTAATGTTATTGGTTAGAGAGAAAGCGCGACAGATCAGTGACATCATTGACCACGAGCGCCATAGGAAATGACGAACAATCCGATACAAAGATGTGTTTTGCGGAAAAGGGACAGAGTACCTATGCCCCCTCTTAAAACTTTGAAGACTTATAATTATATTCTTTTGAGTTACATATTTCGCTATTTGATTAAGAATTGGAACTGGATACATTTCGAGATAATTCGGTGGTTCCGACAAGTGTGGTAACTGGTAACCTTCTGCAAATCATTGACACTGAAATCTGGTTTCTTTTTGTGTTTAACGAGTTTGTTGCAGGCGAATTTGTTTGATTGCATAAAATACTATTTCCTGATAAAAATAAAATCACAACTATAATGCATTTAAATTATATTAACGACCACTTTGGTCTAGTAGGTTGGTTGACCTTGGGTGAATGCAGCCTAAACTCGCCAGAACTCAGAAGATGCGCTGTATATGAGTGTGTGTGCTGTGTGAGTGCTGTGTATGAGTGAGGGAACTGATATTGTGTTGAAATTTATTCATATCCGGTGGGGACGTCCGCGCGATCGCGACAACACAGACACATATAGTCCCAATTTGTTTCGGTACCACTGCCTACCGGATAGAGTCAGCCCGACCTAGGTCGGGCCCAGCTGAGTTTCTTGCTGGACTCTTCTCAGCTAGTGAACCAGCGATTAAACTCCCAGTAGCTTGATTCCACTCATACCTCATATTCGGTTGCAACCGCTCAACTAATCTCACTGGAGCGCAAACTCTTAGAGTATTCGAGTGTTCAAAATCACCCGCGTAGTCGTGCCGGATGTTTCCCCTAGATTTTCCCCAGGCTACTCCTTACCCGCGCACTTCTATCGCTTTATTGGGCCCGGCTTATAAAGCCACAGTCACGTTCAAAAACTGATATTGTCAATCTGTCGACAAAACGAATTCGCAATTTAAGAATGAATCAGCAACGCAGTCTTTGTATAATTCTGCACGTTGCAGGAGTCCCACGAATGGATCTTAGACCTCGTACGCGCCCGCTTTTAGCAGTGCCTCCGGCTCACACTGTGTCGCACAGGAACTCACCGCACCTCCGCGCCCTGACGCTGCTGCATGCCCTGTTGGTGTCAGCACTCGAGTGTGATCTGCTTGCGTGGCGATGGACGGCTGTGTGTAGGGAGTGTCTGAAGTTCTGTGAGATGAAGGATGATAGACTTTCTAGTGTACCTACGTAGATTATTAGTATTATTGTTTTGTTCCTTTAAGTTGATGTTTCGTTTCACAGTGTATTAGACTAAATCTGTAATGCTGTGTAAATATATTTAAATAAATAAAAAAGTTTTTCCCACAATATCTGTTCAAAACACTCAGCGCTGAGTGTGGAAGAATGATGACAAACAGTCGTGAGAGAAGGCCAGCTTCGGAGATTAGTGACCGCACTTATGTGGCCGTCTGACGCACTCCGGAATAACCGGGGGTCGATCTGAAAGGTACATTTCGTATTATATTTATACGAGAATAGAATTGACTAAATTTTGTCGAAAAAAAAAAAAAAAAAAATTTAAACTGTTTATTTCATTGAATTCATAATAAAGTTTATTTTTTTCTATACTTAACTACTAATCTTAATTATAAAAGATTTTTTGAGTTAAGGAGCCTTCTTACATAATCATTAAGTTAAATTATTACATATTTCTTCTATAGTTGATTTTTGTTTCGCAGCATATGCTGTTTGACAATGGTTCTTCTTTGACCACAGGTTTTACCCTCAATTTTAAGTCTACTTTCTGACTTGGAGGGGCGCAACGTATACGTGGTATTTTCTTCACTCCTGACAGCATACTGACGTCACCTACATTTCCTTATTTATTTATTTATCTATTAAAAATGTATTGCTTTATTTCCAAGGGGCGGACTTAATGCCTTGCGGCACTACCAGTCGACCATAGACCGTCGACTTATCTGTATGCTGTCTGTATTACATTTGCCCAGTATTATTCGATTGTGTAGAAGCGAACCGGTCGCCTTTCTTAATTTCAAAATCGAAAATCTGTATTGATGTCTCTGTAGGTATATCGCCTTCTCCTATTGAGACATTAGCTCGAGTCGAATCGAGCGCATGATATACAACGTTGATATTAAAAGAAAATGCGAAACGTAGATAACTAATTGGGCCTTGCTAGCTCCGGACTTCACTATTGAATTTACTTCTGGTATATTCTGGTAGACAAAAGGTTTGTTTATGTGTGAAATAGGTAAATACGGACTGGATTTTTTAGTTCGAAAAATTATGTTTTTGTAATGTTCAATGACTACAAGATGATGATGTCCTGTAAACGTAGGGTAAATGTCTCAGTACTCGACACTAGCCCACAATTATCCTAAAAGGCAGGTGTTCGTTATTGGAATTAAAGTGTCAATGCCCCAACGAAATATTTAATTTTAATTCAAAACAGAAATCAAAGTGTGAAATCGTTGTGACGCAATATAATATATAGTACTGTGCGTGGTTTAGTTTGTACCTATAAAAAAAAAAAAAAAAAGCCTTTTATTTCTTGCTAGTCAATGCAATGTCAACAATATTAGGTTTAAATATTAATATTATTATTAAATTTCTAGTTTGGATATATATGTTATTCTTAAAAATATTCAGTGCAATGTCAACAATATTAGGTTTAAGTATTAATATTATTGTTAAATGTCTAGTTTGTATATATTATGTTATTTTTTAATTTAATAGTCAGTACAATGTCAACAATATTAGCTTTAAATGTCAATAATATTATTAAATGGCTAGTTTGTTTACATGTGTTATTCTTAAATACCTAATTACATCGATTTTTTTTATGACGCAAGAACCCCTTCTCGGGTGAAGGCCTCCTCCATATTAATAATTAAATTATAAGCCAGTTAGTTTGTACCTATATGTCACCATAAACTTGCAATAGTTATTTATGATACAAGTTCGCAAAGTAAGCAATTCCTAACAAGTGGCGGTGAACAAAAACATGAGCGATTAGCGACTTTTCGTTTCCGACTCGTGTCGTACAACGTTTTACTTTAGTGTTTTGGTGTAATACTGTCAACTTACGTGCGAATAAACAAATATTATTATATTATTATTATTGTGGAAGGAAATTAATAATTTAATAGAAAAGTTAATTTAAGATTTATAATTTACATTTCTCCAGACGTCAACGTCAACGGAAGGCACAGACAGAATCTGCATTCATCCAAGCATGTTGGTGAATATTTACAATTTATTTATATAATAAAAATTTAATTCTAAATCGATTAATAATACGTTTAATGAAGTATTTATATACCTTTTATAAGAATTTAAATTTAATTGACTAATTTCTAAACTGATGACGAAGTCAAAATGAAAAAAAAATATTGAAAAAAAAAAGCACTAGTGCAGAAAAGTGGTACTTTCCACACAGTTTGGCTGCTTAGAAAACGCACTTTTCGAGCACTTGCGTTATAAATACCTTTTCATTGTAATATATCTAGCGAGATTGTAAACAGTCGAAAGATTGTATATACAAAATAAATAAAAAGGGTATTAAGCCGTGGTCTCCCGGGGAAAAAATAAACAATAGCATTCTTTTGTAATGAGCCCGGGGATCCCCGGCACCGGTACGCGGGTTTGAGACTGTCCATTATTCCGGCATTTAATTTTTTGCCACGGATAAAGTTGATTCCATAGCAACAGCTGTTCAAAAACGTGGATAGGGTCGGTAGGTGGGTTTACGGCCTGTTAATTTGATGCGCCAGTTTGCGGCCACTTGGATGAGTTGATGAACTGGAAGGATATTTTCTTGCCTTTTTAATATATTCTCATTCAATTGCTACTAATCAAAACGCATACGACTCACTATGTCTTTAGGATATGTAAAAATGTAAATATTTTTAATTGAAAAAACTTCGTTTTTCAGAAGGCCGCAAACTGACGCAGGCCGCGTAACTGGCCTAGCGACCCTACGTATGTTCACTTTTTATTATTTGTAACACTTATGCTATACCTGAGTTTTATGACATTCTCGACAGTCAAGAGCAAGTGACTCTTCTGTACTCCGAAGTCCATTCCGTGATAGTAAACAGTTACAAAGTCAGGGGTCAATACACGAGTTCATAGCCAAGTGGGCCATTCTTCATTTTCATGTACATAATTTTCAGACACTTTTTTTTAATGCATATTTTGGAATGCTTGCCCCTCACTTCATATTATTGTATTGTTATTTAGAAAGACGTTTAATTTCAGCATCACTTCCGATAGTTTTGGTGATTAACGAATCACAGCTAATACCCATAAATCGAGTAACTCAGTGGTCCTTGAAAAATATGGGTTACAGCAATATGTTGATTATTAAGTATTTATCTACAAATTCCTT
Source organism: Epiblema foenella (assembly GCA_963556455.1). NCBI lineage: Eukaryota > Metazoa > Arthropoda > Insecta > Lepidoptera > Tortricidae > Epiblema > Epiblema foenella. The sequence continues at coordinate 26,818,557 of OY747099.1, read as the reverse complement.
TTAATAGGTTCAGGTACTATTTCGAAATCCTATTTTTTTAGAACTACGATTTGAAACGGGATATTTACCATGTATATTCATTCTAAATGACCATTTAAGCTTGAAATCCTATTTTTTTTATCAAAAATGGGATTGCTCTTGGCAAAGATGAGGCCGACGATGAAACGAGCTCACCCAGAAGGTGCCTATTCACTCGTGCCTTAAAAAGGTCTAGGTTACACTAATTCAATACATAATACATGTCAGTTTTTTTTTGTATTCGAAAACTGGTCATGGAATAGTAGAATGACCCAAGTGCTCCATTAATAGACAGTCAGAGCGTTGAACGAATTCCTAAATAAGCTGAAAGCAGCCAACAAGCGAAAGCTTTTTGCTACGGACTTTGAAATAATAAAGGCTTCTACCACTTCACTGCCGAAAACTCTCGAAATTTTGCCTCGCATTATTTTACGAATTAAAACCATTTTGTTCCTTGTTGTTTTTGAGAATTGTCCTTTTATATTAGGCGGCCACAAGGGCTTCTTCTACTCACTTGTTTTTAGAGTTCCATACCTAAAGGGTAAAACGGAACCTTATCCATCTGTCTGTCCATCTGTCATCAGGCAGTTTCTCATGAACCGTGATAGTCAGACAGTTAAAATTTTCACAATTTCATAACAACAAATACTAAAAAATAGAATAAAGTAAATGTTCAAATAATAAACGTGATTTTTTGCCGTTTGATAAATAATGGTACGGAATCATTCGTGCGCGAGTTCAACTCGCACTTGGACGGTTTTTAAATATATTTTTGAGCCGTGTAAATATCAATCCAGTGTCATTTGAAGAATTTAAGTCGAATAAACCAGATGGTCCACGAAGAAAAAATGTAAATTCATGAAAATAACGAAACGCACGAAGGAGGAAAGAGAGAAAATCTTCCAATATTTTTAATGATAAAAAGACGTCGTACACAGTTTTGGTAATCAGACGATACCTGCATTTCCTTTCATTAATAAATAAGTACCTATAACAAGTAGTTGGAACTTGTTCGAAAGTGTCACAGGACAGATTAACTTTGAATGAAGTTCCTTTACGGCAGCGAAATTGGTACTTAATTATTCTTGCTAGTTAGTAATAATTAGTTTATTCTGTGTCCGTAGGGATTGCTGAGTGGTGAATTTATAACAGGAAATATTAGTTTTGTTCTATATTAGGGTAAATGCTTCAGTCTTTGAGACTGCTCTCATTATTATAACTAGCGACCCGCCCCGGCTTCGCACGGGTGCATTATTTAATGGATGTTATTATACATATAAACCTTCCTCTTCAATCACTCTATCTATTAAAAAAAACCGCATCAAAATCCGTTGCGTAGTTTTAAAGATTTAAGCATACATAGGGATATAGTGACATAGGGACAGAGAAAGCGACTTTGTTTTATACTATGTAGTGATAACATACATTAAATAGTGCACCCGTGCGAAGCCGGGGCGGGTCGCTAGTTTACTATAAATTTAAGCTTGCAAACTTTTACTAATACTGCGTAAGGATGAAACGACACCTTTGATTAGAACACATCTGTGAAGACTCCAGAGGTCCAACCAATATCCGGAGGTTTCCCCTGGATATTTCCCAGGTCGCTCTTCAACCACACAATCCAATAAAGGTTCAAAAAATAAATAAATAAAAGTCCAGCCGCTGTTCAACCACACAATCCAATCTCTGTTTTAGGCCCGGCCTATAAAGACAGTCAGGTTCAAAAAATAAATAAATAAAAGTCCAGCCGCTCTTCAACCACACAATCCAATCTCTGTTTTAGGCCCGGCCTATAAAGACAGTCAGGTTCAAAAAATAAATAAATAAAAGTCCAGCCGCTCTTCAACCACACAATCCAATCTCTGTTTTAGGCCCGGCCTATAAAGACAGTCAGGTTCAAAAAATAAATAAATAAAAGTCCAGCCGCTCTTCAACCACACAATCCAATCTCTGTTTTAGGCCCGGCCTATAAAGACAGTCAGGTTCAAAAAATAAATAAATAAAAGTCCAGCCGCTCTTCAACCACACAATCCAATCTCTGTTTTAGGCCCGGCCTATAAAGACAGTCAGGTTCAAAAAATAAATAAATAAAAGTCCAGCCGCTCTTCAACCACACAATCCAATCTCTGTTTTAGGCCCGGCCTATAAAGACAGTCAGGTTCAAAAAATAAATAAATAAAAGTCCAGCCGCTCTTCAACCACACAATCCAATCTCTGTTTTAGGCCCGGCCTATAAAGACAGTCAGGTTCAAAAAATAAATAAATAAAAGTCCAGCCGCTCTTCAACCACACAATCCAATCTCTGTTTTAGGCCCGGCCTATAAAGACAGTCAGGTTCAAAAAAAAAGTCCAACCAATCCCACTGGAGCGATATTTCTTAGAGTATTTCAGTGTTTAAATCGCCCGCGTGGTCGTGTCGGAAGTTTCCCCTAGCATATCCCCAGGCCACTTTCCAATAGCGCACTCCTATCGCTATCGGCTCGGCCTGTAAAGCCACAGTCAGATAAAAATACAGATGTTACCAGTGGTACAGTTGGCCTCATGAAATAGCTGAAAACTTTGGGACTTTATCGCTTTCACCCGTTAAGTTTATTATGAAAGTTCAAAACTGACGTTAAAGGGACGTTACAAACAAAGGCCCTTTGTGAGGACGCCTGTACCAAATTGGTGGTGTAACGAGGGAATAACCCGATGAATTGTGAATTATCTTCACGGTCACTTTAATAAAATGCACAAACACTATTTTCTCGAGCGGGATTAATGATCACTTAAGTACTTTTTGCAGTTATTTTTAAATTAACGCTCTGGTGGTCATCGGTAGAGTGTTCATCCTCCCATCTTGGAACCTAATGATCGCGTACGGTACGGTACAGTCCCAAATATTCCCCCCATAGGTCCCGTACGGTATGATGTCAAAGGATCCTCCTGTGATCTCTCTGGTTTTGGAATGAGCTCTCTGACGAGATTTTTTGATGGACAAAGCTATAGGGCTCTTCTAAAAGGAAGTGTATACATAGTTAAAGGGTTAACAAAGCGCATGTAATACCCCTGGTTGCAAGCCTCTATAAACTACGGTGACCACTATCCATCAGGCGCGCAAACTTATTGGCACCGACATGGTACAATAGCAATTTATACATCTGTTACTTAACAACTGCCTTAAAATACGAGTGTGGTTTTATGAAACGCATTTTAGAGGACTCATGATTTGTGCATAGATAACAGAACTTGTGCCTGTAGCCCGGGCATAGAATATGGCTACGGTATCCTCTGCCTGTCGTAGAAGGCGACTAAAAGGGGGTCCTCGGGGTCGTAGACGGTCGTAGTTGGGAGCTACGATCGTCATAGAAACATCGCGCGACCCACATAAGTGGACTCTAGGGCGGCACTGGTGCGTTCCGTAGGAGATCCCAGAGCCGCCCGAAATGGGTTGAGGAGGACAAGCGGGGGTTTTTAGTCGGTGCAAGTCCGACATAACCACCGCATGAAGGATTTTCCCCCGTCGACAAAAAAAAAAAGATAACAGAACTTACCCAGTAGACTCAGTAAAGTAAGTGCTGTCATTATGCACGGCTAGTGGTATATTGGTGTAGGCCGTGTCGGCGTGGTCGGCCTTAGTAGTAAACTTCCACATGCCTCCAAATATAGTGTGTTGGACTCCTCCGAGGGCCTTGCATACTTGTTCTGTCGCTTCTAAGTTAGGGTCAACCTGGAAAAGAGACAATACAATATTCATATTCATATTCATATTTATTTATTCATAAAATATACAAAAAAAAGTACACGTCAGAAGATTGTTACAATAATTTAATTATGTCGATTAAATAAAAAATAAAAATTTCAATTCGATTAGGTACATTATTTAAATTATTGCATAGTGAATTTAAATGTCAAAAAAAAATTACAATTACAAAAGCATCAAATTTAATTTACATATTCATCTATGTCATAGAAGGCCTTCGCCGTTAGCCATTTTTTTTAATTATTTATAAATGCATTTTTTTAATATAAGGGCAATTCTACTTTTTCATGTACATAATTTTCGGACACTTTTCTTTAAATGCAGATTTTGGAATAAATGGCCCTCACTTTATATTTTTATATTGTTATTTAGATAGAGGTTTAATTGCAGTATCGCTTCCGATAGTTTTGTTAATTAACGAACCACAGCTAGTATCCATAAATCGAGTAACTCAGTGGTTCTTTCATGTCTCACCATTTGTATGAAAAAATGATTTTTACCACTGCGTTATGCACCTTTTACAGCACAAGTTAATATTTAAGTATTTTTACCTATAAATTCCTTTTATTAGGTTCAGGTACTATTTCGAAATCCTACTTTTGTACACTAATTCAATACATATCATAGTTTTTTTTTTAATAGAAAATTGGTCATGAAAATGTAGAATGACCCATAAATATTCTTTATTGCACACCTCAATTCGCTATTTGACCATTTCGCTTTTGATTCGCTTTTTTTTGAGACTATCAAATGTTTGCATGAGACCAACTTTAATGATTATTTTACTTCTTTATACTTATATATGGACAATGTAATTAATATTAAATAAAAAATCGTAACAATACCTAACTATAAAAAAAAACATGAGAAT